>OY282608.1:95204079-96404079 GCA_958298945.1 Atherix ibis
GGTTTGTTGGTTTGTTGGTTTGTTGGTTTGTTGGTTTGTTAGTTTGTTGGCTTGTTGGCTTGTTGGTTTGTTGGATTGTTGGTTAGTTAGTTTGTTGGCTTTTTGGTTACTTGGTTTGTTGGCTTGTTGGTTTGTTGGTTTGTTGGCTTGTTGGCTTGTTGCTTTGTTGGTTTGTTGGCTTGTTGGCTTGTTGGCTTGTTGGCTTGTTGGTTTGTTAGTTTGTTGGCTTTTTGGTTACTTGGTTTGTTGGTTTGTTGGTTTGTTGGCTTGTTGGTTTGTTGGTTAGTTCGTTTGTTGGTTTGTTAATTTGTTGGCTTGTTGGCTTGTTGGTTTGTTGGTTTTTTGGTTTGTTGGTTTGTTGGTTTGTTGGTTTGTTGGTTTGTTGGTTTGTTTGTTTGTTGGCTTGTTGGTTTGTTGGTTTGTTGGCTTGTTGGTTTGTTAGTTTGTTGGTTTGTTGGTTTATTGGTTTGTTGGTTTGTTGCTTTGTTGGTTTGTTGGTTTGTTGGCTTGTTGGCTTGTTGGTTTGTTGGTTTGTTGGTTTGTTGGCTTGTTGGTTCGTTGGTTTGTTGGCTTGTTGGTTTGATAGTTTGTTGGTTTGTTGGTTTGTTGGTTTGTTGGTTTGTTGCTATGTTGGTTTATTGGTTTGTTGGCTTGTTGGCTTGTTGGTTTGTTGGCTTGTTGGTTTGTTAGTTTGTTGGCTTTTTGGTTACTTGGTTTGTTGGTTTGTTGGCTTGTTGGCTTGTAGGTTTGTTGGTTTGTTGGTTTGTTGGTTTGTTCGTTTGGTGGCTTGTTGGTTAATTGGTTTGTTGGTTTGCTGGTTTGTTGGTTTGTTGGTTTGTTGGCTTGTTGGTTTGTTGGTTTGTTGGCTTGTTGGCTTGTTGCTTTGTTCGTTTGATGGTTTGTTGGTTTGTTGGTTTGTTGGCTTGTTGGTTTGTTGGTTAGTTGGTTTGTTGGTTTGTTGGTTTGTTGGTTTGTTGGTTTATTGGCTTGTTGGTTTGTTAGCTTGTTGGCTTGTTGGTTTGTTGGTTTGTTGGCTTGTTGGCTTGTTGGTTTGTTGGTTTGTTGGTTTGTTGGTTTGTTGGTTTGATGGTTTGTTCGTTTGTTGGTTTGTTGGTTAATTGGTTTGTTGGTTTGTTGGTTTGTTGGTTTGTTGGTTTGTTGGCTTGTTGGCTTGTTGGTTTGTTGGTTTGTTGGTTTGTTGGTTTGTTGGTTTGTTGGTTTGATGGTTTGTTCGTTTGTTGGTTTGTTGGTTAATTGGTTTCTTGGTTTGTTCGTTTGTTGGTTTGTTGGTTTATTTGTTTATTTGTTTGTTGGTTTGTTGGTTTGTTGGTTTGTTGGTTTGTTGGTTTATTTGTTTGTTGGTTTGTTGCCTTGTTGGTTTGTTGGTTTGTTGGTTTGTTGGCTTGTTGGTTTGTTGGCTTGTTGGTTTGTTGGTTTGTTGGTTTGTTGGTTTGTTGGCTTGTTGGTTTGTTGGTTTGTTGGTTTGTTGGTTTGTTGGTTTGTTGGCTTGTTGGTTTGTTGGTTAGTTGGCTTGTTGGTTTGTTGGTTTGTTGGTCTGTTGGCTTGTTGGCTTGTTGGTTTGTTGGTTTGTTGGCTTGTTGGTTTGTTGGCTTGTTGGTTTGTTGGTTTGTTGGTTTGTTGGTTTGTTGGTTTGTTGGCTTGTTGGCTTGTGTGTTTGTTGGTTTGTTATCTTGTTGGTTTGTTGGCATGTTGGTGTGTTGGTTTGTTGGTTTGTTGGCTTGTTGGTTACTTAGTTTGTTGGTTTGTTGGTTTGTTGGCTTGTTGGCTTGTTGGTTTGTTGGCTTGTTGGCTTGTTGCTTTGTTGGTTTGTTGGTTTGTTGGTTTGGTGGCTTGTTGGCTTGTTGGCTTGTTGGTTTGTTGGTTTGTTGGCTTGTTGGCTTGTTGGTTTGTTGGTTTGTTGGTTTGTTGGTTTGTTGGTTTGTTGGCTTATTGGTTTGTTGGTTTGTTGGTTTGTTGGCTTGTTGGCTTGTTGGCGTGTTGGTTTGTTGGTTTGTTGGATTGTTGGTTTGTTGGCTTGTTGGTTTGTTGGTTTGTTGGTTTGTTGGCTTGTTGGTTTGCTGGTTTGTTGGTTTGTTGGCGTGTTGGTTTGTTGGTTTGTTGGCTTGTTGGTTTGTTGGTTTGTTGGCTTGTTGGCTTGTTGCTTTGTTCGTTTGACGGTTTGTTGGTTTGTTGGTTTTTTGGTTTGTTGGTTTTTTGGTTTGTTGCTTTGTTGGTTTGTTGGTTTGTTGGCTTGTTGGCTTGTTGGTTTGTTGGTTTGTTGGCTTGTTGGTTTGTTAGTTTGTTGGTTTGTTGGTTTATTGGTTTGTTGATTTGTTGCTTTGTTGGTTTGTTGATTTGTTGGCTTGTTGGCTTGTTGGTTTGTTGGTTTGTTGGTTTGTTGGCTTGTTGGTTCGTTGGTTTGTTGGCTTGTTGGTTTGTTGGTTTGTTGGTTTGTTGGTTTGTTGGTTTGTTGGCTTGTTGGCTTGTTGGTTAATTGGTTTGTTGGTTTGCTGGTTTGTTGGTTTGTTGGTTTGTTTGTTTGTTGGCTTGTTGGTTTGTTGGTTTGTTGGCTTGTTGGCTTGTTGCTTTGTTCGTTTGATGGTTTGTTGGTTTGTTGGTTTGTTGGCTTGTTGGTTTGTTAGTTAGTTGGTTTGTTGGTTTGTTGGTTTGTTGGTTTGTTGGCTTGTTGGTTTGTTGGCTTGTTGGCTTGTTGGTTTGTTGGTTTGTTGGTTTGTTGGTTTGTTGGTTTGTTGGTTTGTTGGCTTGTTGGTTAATTGGTTTGTTGGTTTGCTGGTTTGTTGGTTTGTTGGTTTGTTTGTTTGTTGGCTTGTTGGTTTGTTGGTTTGTTGGCTTGTTGGCTTGTTGCTTTGTTCGTTTGATGGTTTGTTGGTTTGTTGGTTTGTTGGCTTGTTGGTTTGTTAGTTAGTTGGTTTGTTGGTTTGTTGGTTTGTTGGTTTGTTAGCTTGTTGGCTTGTTGGTTTGTTGGTTTGTTGCCTTGTTGGCTTGTTGGTTTGTTGGCTTGTTGGTTTGTTGGTTTGTTGGTTTGTTGGTTTGATGGTTTGTTCGTTTGTTGGTTTGTTGATTAATTGGTTTGTTGGTTTGTTGGTTTGTTGGTTTGTTGGTTTGTTACTATGTTGGTTTGTTGGTTTGTTGGCTTGTTGGCTTGTTAGTTTGTTGGCTTGTTGGTTTGTTAGTTTGTTGGCTTTTTGGTTACTTGGTTTGTTGGTTTGTTGGCTTGTTGGCTTGTTGGTTTGTTGGTTTGTTGGTTTGTTGGTTTGTTGGCTTGTTGGTTAATTGGTTTGTTGGTTTGCTGGTTTGTTGGTTTGTTGGTTTGTTGGTTTGTTGGCTTGTTGGTTTGTTGGTTTGTTGGCTTGTTGGCTTGTTGCTTTGTTCGTTTGATGGTTTGTTGGTTTGTTAGTTTGTTGGCTTGTTGGTTTGTTAGTTAGTTGGTTTGTTGGTTTGTTGGTTTGTTGGTTTGTTGGCTTGTTGGTTTGTTGGCTTGTTGGCTTGTTGGTTTGTTGGTTTGTTGGCTTGTTGGCTTGTTGGTTTGTTGGTTTGTTGGCTTGTTGGCTTGTTGGTTTGTTGGCTTGTTGGTTTGTTGGTTTGTTGGTTTGTTGGTTTGATGGTTTGTTCGTTTGTTGGTTTGTTGGTTAATTGGTTTGTTGGTTTGTTGGTTTGTTGGTTTGTTGGTTTGTTGGTTTGTTGGTTTGTTGGTTTATTTGTTTGTTGGTTTGTTGGTTTGTTGGTTTGTTGGTTTGTTGGTTTGTTGGCTTGTTGGCTTGTTGGTTTGTTGGTTTGTTGGTTTGTTGGTTTGTTGGTTTGATGGTTTGTTCGTTTGTTGGTTTGTTGGTTAATTGGTTTGTTGGTTTGTTCGTTTGTTAGTTTGTTGGTTTGTTGGTTTGTTGGTTTATTTGTTTATTTGTTTGTTGGTTTGTTGGTTTGTTGGTTTGTTGGTTTATTTGTTTGTTGGTTTGTTGCCTTGTTGGTTTGTTGGTTTGTTGGTTTGTTGGCTTGTTGGTTTGTTGGCTTATTGGTTTGTTGGTTTGTTGGTTTGTTGGTTTGTTGGCTTGTTGGTTTGTTGGTTTGTCGGTTGGTTTGTTGGTTTGTTGGTTTGTTGGTTTGTTGGCTTGTTGGTTTGTTAGTTAGTTGGCTTGTTGGTTTGTTGATTTGTTGGTTTGTTGGCTTGTTGGCTTGTTGGTTTGTTGGTTTGTTGGCTTGTTGGTTTGTTGGCTTGTTGGTTTGTTGGTTTGTTGGTTTGTTGGTTTGTTGGCTTGTTGGCTTGTGTGTTTGTTGGTTTGTTGTCTTGTTGGTTTGTTGGCATGTTGGTGTGTTGGTTTGTTGGTTTGTTGGCTTGTTGGTTACTTAGTTTGTTGGTTTGTTGGTTTGTTGGTTTGTTGGCTTGTTGGCTTGTTGGTTTGTTGGCTTGTTGGCTTGTTGCTTTGTTGGTTTGTTGGTTTGTTGGTTTGTTGGCTTGTTGGCTTGTTGGTTTGTTGGTTTGTTGGTTTGTTGGCTTGTTGGCTTGTAGGTTTGTTGGTTTGTTGGTTTGTTGGTTTGTTCGTTTGGTGGCTTGTTGGTTAATTGGTTTGTTGGTTTGCTGGTTTGTTGGTTTGTTGGTTTGTTGGCTTGTTGGTTTGTTGGTTTGTTGGCTTGTTGGCTTGTTGCTTTGTTCGTTTGATGGTTTGTTGGTTTGTTGGTTTGTTGGCTTGTTGGTTTGTTGGTTAGTTGGTTTGTTGGTTTGTTGGTTTGTTGGTTTGTTGGTTTATTGGCTTGTTGGTTTGTTAGCTTGTTGGCTTGTTGGTTTGTTGGTTTGTTGGCTTGTTGGCTTGTTGGTTTGTTGGTTTGTTGGTTTGTTGGTTTGTTGGTTTGATGGTTTGTTCGTTTGTTGGTTTGTTGGTTAATTGGTTTGTTGGTTTGTTGGTTTGTTGGTTTGTTGGTTTGTTGGCTTGTTGGCTTGTTGGTTTGTTGGTTTGTTGGTTTGTTGGTTTGTTGGTTTGTTGGTTTGATGGTTTGTTCGTTTGTTGGTTTGTTGGTTAATTGGTTTCTTGGTTTGTTCGTTTGTTGGTTTGTTGGTTTATTTGTTTATTTGTTTGTTGGTTTGTTGGTTTGTTGGTTTGTTGGTTTGTTGGTTTATTTGTTTGTTGGTTTGTTGCCTTGTTGGTTTGTTGGTTTGTTGGTTTGTTGGCTTGTTGGTTTGTTGGCTTGTTGGTTTGTTGGTTTGTTGGTTTGTTGGTTTGTTGGCTTGTTGGTTTGTTGGTTTGTTGGTTTGTTGGTTTGTTGGTTTGTTGGCTTGTTGGTTTGTTGGTTAGTTGGCTTGTTGGTTTGTTGGTTTGTTGGTCTGTTGGCTTGTTGGCTTGTTGGTTTGTTGGTTTGTTGGCTTGTTGGTTTGTTGGCTTGTTGGTTTGTTGGTTTGTTGGTTTGTTGGTTTGTTGGTTTGTTGGCTTGTTGGCTTGTGTGTTTGTTGGTTTGTTATCTTGTTGGTTTGTTGGCATGTTGGTGTGTTGGTTTGTTGGTTTGTTGGCTTGTTGGTTACTTAGTTTGTTGGTTTGTTGGTTTGTTGGCTTGTTGGCTTGTTGGTTTGTTGGCTTGTTGGCTTGTTGCTTTGTTGGTTTGTTGGTTTGTTGGTTTGGTGGCTTGTTGGCTTGTTGGCTTGTTGGTTTGTTGGTTTGTTGGCTTGTTGGCTTGTTGGTTTGTTGGTTTGTTGGTTTGTTGGTTTGTTGGTTTGTTGGCTTATTGGTTTGTTGGTTTGTTGGTTTGTTGGCTTGTTGGCTTGTTGGCGTGTTGGTTTGTTGGTTTGTTGGATTGTTGGTTTGTTGGCTTGTTGGTTTGTTGGTTTGTTGGTTTGTTGGCTTGTTGGTTTGCTGGTTTGTTGGTTTGTTGGCGTGTTGGTTTGTTGGTTTGTTGGCTTGTTGGTTTGTTGGTTTGTTGGCTTGTTGGCTTGTTGCTTTGTTCGTTTGACGGTTTGTTGGTTTGTTGGTTTTTTGGTTTGTTGGTTTTTTGGTTTGTTGCTTTGTTGGTTTGTTGGTTTGTTGGCTTGTTGGCTTGTTGGTTTGTTGGTTTGTTGGCTTGTTGGTTTGTTAGTTTGTTGGTTTGTTGGTTTATTGGTTTGTTGATTTGTTGCTTTGTTGGTTTGTTGATTTGTTGGCTTGTTGGCTTGTTGGTTTGTTGGTTTGTTGGTTTGTTGGCTTGTTGGTTCGTTGGTTTGTTGGCTTGTTGGTTTGTTGGTTTGTTGGTTTGTTGGTTTGTTGGTTTGTTGGCTTGTTGGCTTGTTGGTTAATTGGTTTGTTGGTTTGCTGGTTTGTTGGTTTGTTGGTTTGTTTGTTTGTTGGCTTGTTGGTTTGTTGGTTTGTTGGCTTGTTGGCTTGTTGCTTTGTTCGTTTGATGGTTTGTTGGTTTGTTGGTTTGTTGGCTTGTTGGTTTGTTAGTTAGTTGGTTTGTTGGTTTGTTGGTTTGTTGGTTTGTTGGCTTGTTGGTTTGTTGGCTTGTTGGCTTGTTGGTTTGTTGGTTTGTTGGTTTGTTGGTTTGTTGGTTTGTTGGTTTGTTGGCTTGTTGGTTAATTGGTTTGTTGGTTTGCTGGTTTGTTGGTTTGTTGGTTTGTTTGTTTGTTGGCTTGTTGGTTTGTTGGTTTGTTGGCTTGTTGGCTTGTTGCTTTGTTCGTTTGATGGTTTGTTGGTTTGTTGGTTTGTTGGCTTGTTGGTTTGTTAGTTAGTTGGTTTGTTGGTTTGTTGGTTTGTTGGTTTGTTAGCTTGTTGGCTTGTTGGTTTGTTGGTTTGTTGCCTTGTTGGCTTGTTGGTTTGTTGGCTTGTTGGTTTGTTGGTTTGTTGGTTTGTTGGTTTGATGGTTTGTTCGTTTGTTGGTTTGTTGATTAATTGGTTTGTTGGTTTGTTGGTTTGTTGGTTTGTTGGTTTGTTACTATGTTGGTTTGTTGGTTTGTTGGCTTGTTGGCTTGTTAGTTTGTTGGCTTGTTGGTTTGTTAGTTTGTTGGCTTTTTGGTTACTTGGTTTGTTGGTTTGTTGGCTTGTTGGCTTGTTGGTTTGTTGGTTTGTTGGTTTGTTGGTTTGTTGGCTTGTTGGTTAATTGGTTTGTTGGTTTGCTGGTTTGTTGGTTTGTTGGTTTGTTGGTTTGTTGGCTTGTTGGTTTGTTGGTTTGTTGGCTTGTTGGCTTGTTGCTTTGTTCGTTTGATGGTTTGTTGGTTTGTTAGTTTGTTGGCTTGTTGGTTTGTTAGTTAGTTGGTTTGTTGGTTTGTTGGTTTGTTGGTTTGTTGGCTTGTTGGTTTGTTGGCTTGTTGGCTTGTTGGTTTGTTGGTTTGTTGGCTTGTTGGCTTGTTGGTTTGTTGGTTTGTTGGCTTGTTGGCTTGTTGGTTTGTTGGCTTGTTGGTTTGTTGGTTTGTTGGTTTGTTGGTTTGATGGTTTGTTCGTTTGTTGGTTTGTTGGTTAATTGGTTTGTTGGTTTGTTGGTTTGTTGGTTTGTTGGTTTGTTGGTTTGTTGGTTTGTTGGTTTATTTGTTTGTTGGTTTGTTGGTTTGTTGGTTTGTTGGTTTGTTGGTTTGTTGGCTTGTTGGCTTGTTGGTTTGTTGGTTTGTTGGTTTGTTGGTTTGTTGGTTTGATGGTTTGTTCGTTTGTTGGTTTGTTGGTTAATTGGTTTGTTGGTTTGTTCGTTTGTTAGTTTGTTGGTTTGTTGGTTTGTTGGTTTATTTGTTTATTTGTTTGTTGGTTTGTTGGTTTGTTGGTTTGTTGGTTTATTTGTTTGTTGGTTTGTTGCCTTGTTGGTTTGTTGGTTTGTTGGTTTGTTGGCTTGTTGGTTTGTTGGCTTATTGGTTTGTTGGTTTGTTGGTTTGTTGGTTTGTTGGCTTGTTGGTTTGTTGGTTTGTCGGTTGGTTTGTTGGTTTGTTGGTTTGTTGGTTTGTTGGCTTGTTGGTTTGTTAGTTAGTTGGCTTGTTGGTTTGTTGATTTGTTGGTTTGTTGGCTTGTTGGCTTGTTGGTTTGTTGGTTTGTTGGCTTGTTGGTTTGTTGGCTTGTTGGTTTGTTGGTTTGTTGGTTTGTTGGTTTGTTGGCTTGTTGGCTTGTGTGTTTGTTGGTTTGTTGTCTTGTTGGTTTGTTGGCATGTTGGTGTGTTGGTTTGTTGGTTTGTTGGCTTGTTGGTTACTTAGTTTGTTGGTTTGTTGGTTTGTTGGTTTGTTGGCTTGTTGGCTTGTTGGTTTGTTGGCTTGTTGGCTTGTTGCTTTGTTGGTTTGTTGGTTTGTTGGTTTGTTGGCTTGTTGGCTTGTTGGTTTGTTGGTTTGTTGGTTTGTTGGTTTGTTGGCTTGTTGGGTTGTTGGTTTGTTGGTTTGTTGGTTTGTTGGCTTATTGGCTTGTTGGTTTGTTGGTTTGTTGGCTTGTTGGCTTGTTGGTTTGTTGGTTTGTTGGTTTGTTGGTTTGTTGGTTTGTTGGTTTGTTGGTTTGTTGGCTTATTGGTTTGTTGGTTTGTTGGTTTGTTGGCTTGTTGGCTTGTTGGCGTGTTGGTTTGTTGGTTTGTTGGCTTGTTGGTTTGTCGGTTTGTTGGTTTGTTGGTTTGTTGGTTTGTTGGTTTGTTGGTTTGTTGGCTTGTTGGTTTGTTGGTTTGTTGGTTTGTTGGCTTGTTGGTTTGTTGGTTTGTTGGTTTGTTGGCGTGTTGGTTTGTTGGTTTGTTGGCTTGTTGGTTTGTTGGTTTGTTGGCTTGTTGGCTTGTTGCTTTGTTCGTTTGACGGTTTGTTGGTTTGTTGGTTTTTTGGTTTGTTGGTTTTTTGGTTTGTTGCTTTGTTGGTTTGTTGGTTTGTTGGCTTGTTGGTTTGTTGGTTTGTTGGCTTGTTGGTTTGTTAGTTTGTTGGTTTGTTGGTTTATTGGTTTGTTGGTTTGTTGCTTTGTTGGTTTGTTGGTTTGTTGGCTTGTTGGCTTGTTGGTTTGTTGGTTTGTTGGTTTGTTGGCTTGTTGGTTCGTTGGTTTGTTGGCTTGTTGGTTTGTTGGTTTGTTGGTTTGTTGGTTTGTTGGTTTGTTGGTTTGTTGGCTTGTTGGTTAATTGGTTTGTTGGTTTGCTGGTTTGTTGGTTTGTTGGTTTGTTGGTTTGTTGGCTTGTTGGTTTGTTGGTTTGTTGGCTTGTTGGCTTGTTGCTTTGTTCGTTTGATGGTTTGTTGGTTTGTGGGTTTGTTGGCTTGTTGGTTTGTTAGTTAGTTGGTTTGTTGGTTTGTTGGTTTGTTGGTTTGTTGGTTTGTTGGCTTGTTGGTTTGTTGGCTTGTTGGCTTGTTGGTTTGTTGGTTTGTTAGCTTGTTGGCTTGTTGGTTTGTTGGTTTGTTGGCTTGTTGGTTTGTTGGCTTGTTGGTTTGTTGGTTTGTTGGTTTGTTGGTTTGTTGGTTTGATGGTTTGTTCGTTTGTTGGTTTGTTGATTAATTGGTTTGTTGGTTTGTTGTTTTGTTGGTTTGTTGGTTTGTTGGTTTGTTACTATGTTGGTTTGTTGGCTTGTTGGCTTGTTAGTTTGTTGGCTTGTTGGTTTGTTAGTTTGTTGGCTTTTTGGTTACTTGGTTTGTTGGTTTGTTGGCTTGTTGGCTTGTTGGTTTGTTGGTTTGTTGGTTTGTTGGTTTGTTGGTTTGTTGGTTTGTTGGTTTGTTGGCTTGTTGGTTAATTGGTTTGTTCGTTTGCTGGTTTGTTGGTTTGTTGGTTTGTTGGTTTGTTGGTTTGTTGGCTTGTTGGTTTGTTGGTTTGTTGGCTTGTTGGCTTGTTGCTTTGTTCGTTTGATGGTTTGTTGGTTTGTTAGTTTGTTGGCTTGTTGGTTTGTTAGTTAGTTGGTTTGTTGGTTTGTTGGTTTGTTGGTTTGTTGGCTTGTTGGTTTGTTGGCTTGTTGGCTTGTTGGTTTGTTGGTTTGTTGGCTTGTTGGCTTGTTGGTTTGTTGGTTTGTTGGCTTGTTGGCTTGTTGGTTTGTTGGCTTGTTGGTTTGTTGGTTTGTTGGTTTGTTGGTTTGATGGTTTGTTCGTTTGTTGGTTTGTTGGTTAATTGGTTTGTTGGTTTGTTGGTTTGTTGGTTTGTTGGTTTGTTGGTTTGTTGGTTTGTTGGTTTATTTGTTTGTTGGTTTGTTGGTTTGTTGGTTTGTTGGTTTGTTGGTTTATTTGTTTGTTGGTTTGTTGCCTTGTTGGTTTGTTGGTTTGTTGGTTTGTTGGCTTGTTAGTTTGTTGGCTTGTTGGTTTGTTGGTTTGTTGGTTTGTTGGTTTGTTGGCTTGTTGGTTTGTTGGCTTGTTGGTTTGTTGGTTTGTTGGTTTGTTGGTTTGTTGGTTTGTTGGTTTATTTGTTTGTTGGTTTGTTGGCTTGTTGGTTTGTTGGTTTGTTGGTTTGTTGGCTTATTGGTTTGTTGGTTTGTTGGCTTGTTGCCTTGTTGGTTTGTTGGTTTGTTGGTTTGTTGGTTTGTTGGTATGTTGGTTTTTTGGTTTGTTGGTTTGTTGGTTTGTTGGTTTGTTGGTTTGTTGGTTTGTTGGTTTGTTGGCTTGTTGCTTTGTTGGTTTGTTGGTTTGTTGGCTTGTTGGTTTGTTGGCTTGTTGGTTTGTTGGCTTGTTGGTTTGTTGGTTTGTTGGTTTGTTGGCTTGTTGGTTTGTTGGTTTGTTGGCTTGTTGGCTTTTTGGTTTGTTAGTTTGTTGGTTTGTTGGTTTGTTGGCTTGTTGGTTTGTTGGTTTGTTGGCTTGTTGGTTTGTTGGTTTGCTGGTTTGTTGGCTTGTTGGCTTGTTGGTTTGTTGGTTTGTTGGTTTGTTGGTTTGTTGGCTTGTTGGTTTGTTGGTTTGTTGGTTTGTTGGTTTGTTGGTTTGTTGGCTTGTTGGCTTGTTGGTTTGTTGGTTTGTTGGCTTGTTGGTTACTTAGTTTGTTGGTTTGTTGGCATGTTGGTTTGTTGGTTTATTGGTTTGTTGGCTTGTTGGTTACTTAGTTTGGTGGTTTGTTGGTTTGTTGGTTTGTTGGTTTGTTGGTTAGTTCGTTTGTTGGTTTGTTGGTTTGTTGGCTTGTTGGTTTGTTGGTTAGTTCGTTTGTTGGTTTGTTAGTTTGTTGGTTTGTTGGCTTGTTGGCTTGTTGGTTTGTTGGTTGTTTGGTTTGTTGGTTTGTTGGTTTGTTGGTTTGTTGGTTTGTTGGTTTGTTGGCTTGTTGGTTTGTTGGTTTGTTGGCTTGTTGGTTTGTTAGTTTGTTGGTTTGTTGGTTTATTAGTTTGTTGGTTTGTTGCTTTGTTGGTTTGTTGGTTTGTTGGCTTGTTGGCTTGTTGGTTTGTTGGTTTGTGGTTTGTTGGCTTGTTGGTTCGTTGGTTTGTTGGCTTGTTGGTTTGTTAGTTTGTTGGTTTGTTGGTTTGTTGGTTTGTTGCTATGTTGGTTTGTTGGTTTGTTGGCTTGTTGGCTTGTTGGTTTGTTGGCTTGTTGGTTTGTTAGATTGTTGGCTTTTTGGTTACTTGGTTTGTTGGCTTGTTGGCTTGTTGGTTTGTTGGTTTGTGGGTTTGTTGGTTTGTTCGTTTGTTGGGTTGTTGGTTTGTTGGTTTGTTGGTTTGTTGGCTTGTTGGCTTGTTGGTTTGTTGGTTTGTTGGCTTGTTGGCTTGTTGGTTTTTTGGTTTGTTGGTTTGTTGGTTTGTTGGTTTGTTGGTTTGTTGGCTTATTGGTTTGTTGGTTTGTTGGCTTGTTGGCGTGTTGGTTTGTTGGTTTGTTGGCTTGTTGGTTTGTTGGTTTGTTGGTTTGTTGATTTGTTGGTTTGTTGGTTTGTTGGTTTGTTGGCTTGTTGGTTTGTTGGTTTGTTGGTTTGTTGGCTTGTTGGTTTATTGGTTTGTTGGTTTGTTGCCTTGTTGGTTTGTTGGTTTGTTGGCTTGTTGGTTTGTTGGTTTGTTGGCTTGTTGGCTTGTTGGCTTGTTGCTTTGTTCGTTTGATGGTTTGTTGGTTTGTTGGTTTTTTGGTTTGTTGGTTTTTTGGTTTGTTGCTTTGTTGGTTTGTTAGTTTGTTGGCTTGTTGGCTTGTTGGTTTGTTGGTTTGTTGGCTTGTTGGTTTGTTAGTTTGTTGGCCTGTTGGTTTATTGGTTTGTTGGTTTGTTGCTTTGTTGGTTTGTTGGTTTGTTGGCTTGTTGGCTTCTTGGTTTGTTGGTTTGTTGGTTTGTTGGCTTGTTGGTTTGTTGGTTTGTTGGCTTGTTGGTTTGTTAGTTTGTTGGTTTGTTGGTTTGTTGGTTTGTTGGTTTGTTGGTTTGTTGCTATGTTGGTTTGTTGGTTTGTTTGCTTGTTGGCTTGTTGGTTTGTTGGCTTGTTGGTTTGTTAGTTTGTTGGATTTTTGGTTATTTGGTTTGTTGGTTTGTTGGCTTGTTGGCTTGTTGGTTTGTTGGTTTGTTGGTTTGTTGGTTTGTTGGTTTGTTGGCTTGTTGGTTAATTGGTTTGTTGGTTTGCTGGTTTGTTGGTTTGTTGGTTTGTGGGCTTGTTGGTTTGTTGGTTTGTTGGCTTGTTGGCTTGTTGCTTTGTTCGTTTGATGGTTTGTTGGTTTGTTGGTTTGTTGGCTTGTTGGTTTGTTAGTTAGTTGGTTTGTTGGTTTGTTGGTTTGTTGGTTTGTTGGTTTGTTGGTTTGTTGGCTTGTTGGTTTGTTGGCTTGTTGGCTTGTTGGTTTGTTGGTTTGTTGGCTTGTTGGCTTGTTGGTTTGTTGGTTTGTTGGTTTGTTGGCTTGTTGGCTTGTTGGTTTGTTGGCTTGTTGGTTTGTTGGTTTGTTGGTTTGTTGGTTTGTTGGTTTGTTGGTTTGTTGGTTTATTTGTTTGTTGGTTTGTTGGTTTGTTGGTTTGTTGGTTTGTTGGTTTGTTGGTTTATTTGTTTGTTGGTTTGTTGTCTTGTTGGTTTGTTGGTTTGTTGGTATGTTGGCTTGTTGGTTTGTTGGCTTGTTGGTTTGTTGGTTTGTTGGTTTGTTGGCTTGTTGGTTTGTTGGCTTGTTGGCTTGTTGGTTTGTTGGTTTGTTGGCTTGTTGGCTTGTTGGTTTGTTGGTTTGTTGGCTTGTTGGCTTGTTGGTTTGTTGGCTTGTTGGTTTGTTGGTTTGTTGGTTTGTTGGTTTGTTGGTTTGTTGGTTTGTTGGTTTGTTGGTTTATTTGTTTGTTGGATTTTTGGTTATTTGGTTTGTTGGTTTGTTGGCTTGTTGGCTTGTTGGTTTGTTGGTTTGTTGGTTTGTTGGTTTGTTGGTTTGTTGGCTTGTTGGTTAATTGGTTTGTTGGTTTGCTGGTTTGTTGGTTTGTTGGTTTGTTGGCTTGTTGGTTTGTTGGTTTGTTGGCTTGTTGGCTTGTTGCTTTGTTCGTTTGATGGTTTGTTGGTTTGTTGGTTTGTTGGCTTGTTGGTTTGTTAGTTAGTTGGTTTGTTGGTTTGTTGGTTTGTTGGTTTGTTGGTTTGTTGGCTTGTTGGTTTGTTGGCTTGTTGGCTTGTTGGTTTGTTGGTTTGTTGGCTTGTTGGCTTGTTGGTTTGTTGGTTTGTTGGTTTGTTGGCTTGTTGGCTTGTTGGTTTGTTGGCTTGTTGGTTTGTTGGTTTGTTGGTTTGTTGGTTTGTTGGTTTGTTGGTTTGTTGGTTTATTTGTTTGTTGGTTTGTTGGTTTGTTGGTTTGTTGGTTTGTTGGTTTGTTGGTTTATTTGTTTGTTGGTTTGTTGCCTTGTTGGTTTGTTGGTTTGTTGGTTTGTTGGCTTGTTGGTTTGTTGGCTTGTTGGTTTGTTGGTTTGTTGGTTTGTTGGCTTGTTGGTTTGTTGGCTTGTTGGCTTGTTGGTTTGTTGGTTTGTTGGCTTGTTGGCTTGTTGGTTTGTTGGTTTGTTGGCTTGTTGGCTTGTTGGTTTGTTGGCTTGTTGGTTTGTTGGTTTGTTGGTTTGTTGGTTTGTTGGTTTGTTGGTTTGTTGGTTTGTTGGTTTATTTGTTTGTTGGTTTGTTGGCTTGTTGGTTTGTTGGTTTGTTGGTTTGTTGGCTTATTGGTTTGTTGGTTTGTTGGTTTGTTGGCTTGTTGGTTTGTTGGTTTGTTGGTTTGTTGGTTTGTTGGCTTGTTGGCTTGTTGGTTTGTTGGTTTGTTGGTTTGTTGGTTTGTTGGTTTGTTGGTTTTTTGGTTTGTTGGTTTGTTGGTTTGTTGGCTTGTTGGTTTGTTGGTTTGTTGGTTTGTTGGCTTGTTGCTTTGTTGGTTTGTTGGTTTGTTGGCTAGTTGGTTTGTTGGCTTGTTGATTTGTTGGCTTGTTGGTTTGTTGGTTTGTTGGTTTGTTGGCTTGTTGGTTTGTTGGTTTGTTGGCTTGTTGGCTTTTTGGTTTGTTGGTTTGTTGGTTTGTAGGTTTGTTGGCTTGTTGGTTTGTTGGTTTGTTGGCTTGTTGGTTTGTTGGTTTGCTGGTTTGTTGGCTTGTTGGCTTGTTGGTTTGTTGGTTTGTTGGTTTGTTGGTTTGTTGGCTTGTTGGTTTGTTGGTTTGTTGGTTTGTTGGCTTGTTGGCTTGTTGGTTTGTTGGTTTGTTGGCTTGTTGGTTACTTAGTTTGTTGGTTTGTTGGCATGTTGGTTTGTTGGTTTATTGGTTTGTTGGTTTGTTGGTTACTTAGTTTGGTGGTTTGTTGGTTTGTTGGTTTGTTGGTTTGTTGGTTTGTTGGTTTGTTGGTTTGTTGGTTAGTTCGTTTGTTGGTTTGTTGGTTTGTTGGCTTGTTGGTTTGTTGGTTAGTTCGTTTGTTGGTTTGTTAGTTTGTTGGTTTGTTGGCTTGTTGGCTTATTGGTTTGTTGGTTGTTTGGTTTGTTGGTTTGTTGGTTTGTTGGTTTGTTGGTTTGTTGGTTTGTTGGTTTGTTGGTTTGTTGGTTAGTTCGTTTGTTGGTTTGTTGGTTTGTTGGCTTGTTGGTTTGTTGGTTAGTTCGTTTGTTGGTTTGTTAGTTTGTTGGTTTGTTGGCTTGTTGGCTTGTTGGTTTGTTGGTTGTTTGGTTTGTTGGTTTGTTGGTTTGTTGGTTTGTTGGTTTGTTGGCTTGTTGGTTTGTTGGTTTGTTGGCTTGTTGGTTTGTTAGTTTGTTGGTTTGTTGGTTTATTGGTTTGTTGGTTTGTTGCTTTGTTGGTTTGTTGGTTTGTTGGCTTGTTGGCTTGTTGGTTTGTTGGTTTGTTGGTTTGTTGGCTTGTTGGTTCGTTGGTTTGTTGGCTTGTTGGTTTGTTAGTTTGTTCGTTTGTTGGTTTGTTGGTTTGTTGGTTTGTTGCTATGTTGGTTTGTTGGTTTGTTGGCTTGTTGGCTTATTGGTTTGTTGGCTTGTTGGTTTGTTAGTTTGTTGGCTTTTTGGTTACTTGGTTTGTTGGTTTGTTGGCTTGTTGGCTTGTTGGTTTGTTGGTTTGTGGGTTTGTTGGTTTGTTCGTTTGTTGGGTTGTTGGTTTGTTGGTTTGTTGGTTTGTTGGCTTGTTGGCTTGTTGGTTTGTTGGTTTGTTGGCTTGTTGGCTTGTTGGTTTGTTGGTTTGTTGGTTTGTTGGTTTGTTGGTTTGTTGGTTTGTTGGCTTATTGGTTTGTTGGTTTGTTGGCTTGTTGGCGTGTTGGTTTGTTGGTTTGTTGAATTGTTGGTTTGTTGGTTTGTTGGTTTGTTGATTTGTTGGTTTGTTGGTTTGTTGGTTTGTTGGCTTGTTGGTTTGTTGGTTTGTTGGTTTGTTGGTTTGTTGGTTTGATGGTTTGTTCGTTTGTTGGTTTGTTGGTTAATTGGTTTGTTGGTTTGTTGGTTTGTTGGTTTGTTGGTTTGTTGGTTTGTTACTATGTTGGTTTGTTGGTTTGTTGGCTTGTTGGCTTGTTAGTTTGTTGGCTTGTTGGTTTGTTAGTTTGTTGGCTTTTTGGTTACTTGGTTTGTTGGTTTGTTGGCTTGTTGGCTTGTTGGTTTGTTGGTTTGTTGGTTTGTTGGTTTGTTGGCTTTTTGGTTAATTGGTTTGTTGGTTTGCTGGTTTGTTGGTTTGTTGGTTTGTTGGTTTGTTGGCTTGTTGGTTTGTTGGTTTGTTGGCTTGTTGGCTTGTTGCTTTGTTCGTTTGATGTTTTGTTGGTTTGTTAGTTTGTTGGCTTGTTGGTTTGTTAGTTAGTTGGTTTGTTGGTTTGTTGGTTTGTTGGTTTGTTGGCTTGTTGGTTTGTTGGCTTGTTGGCTTGTTGGTTTGTTGGTTTGTTGGCTTGTTGGCTTGTTGGTTTGTTGGTTTGTTGGTTTGTTGGTTTGATGGTTTGTTCGTTTGTTGGTTTGTTGGTTAATTGGTTTGTTGGTTTGTTGGTTTGTTGGTTTGTTGGTTTGTTGGTTTGTTGGTTTGTTGGTTTGTTGGTTTGTTGGTTTATTTGTTTGTTGGTTTGTTGGTTTGTTGGTTTGTTGGTTTGTTGGTTTATTTGTTTGTTGGTTTGTTGCCTTGTTGGTTTGTTGGTTTGTTGGTTTGTTGGCTTGTTGGTTTGTTGGCTTGTTGGTTTGTTGGTTTGTTGGTTTGTTGTCTTGTTGGTTTGTTGGTTTGTTGGTATGTTGGCTTGTTGGTTTGTTGGCTTGTTGGTTTGTTGGTTTGTTGGTTTGTTGGCTTGTTGGTTTGTTGGCTTGTTGGCTTGTTGGTTTGTTGGTTTGTTGGCTTGTTGGCTTGTTGGTTTGTTGGTTTGTTGGCTTGTTGGCTTGTTGGTTTGTTGGCTTGTTGGTTTGTTGGTTTGTTGGTTTGTTGGTTTGTTGGTTTGTTGGTTTGTTGGTTTGTTGGTTTATTTGTTTGTTGGATTTTTGGTTATTTGGTTTGTTGGTTTGTTGGCTTGTTGGCTTGTTGGTTTGTTGGTTTGTTGGTTTGTTGGTTTGTTGGTTTGTTGGCTTGTTGGTTAATTGGTTTGTTGGTTTGCTGGTTTGTTGGTTTGTTGGTTTGTTGGCTTGTTGGTTTGTTGGTTTGTTGGCTTGTTGGCTTGTTGCTTTGTTCGTTTGATGGTTTGTTGGTTTGTTGGTTTGTTGGCTTGTTGGTTTGTTAGTTAGTTGGTTTGTTGGTTTGTTGGTTTGTTGGTTTGTTGGTTTGTTGGTTTGTTGGCTTGTTGGTTTGTTGGCTTATTGGCTTGTTGGTTTGTTGGTTTGTTGGCTTGTTGGCTTGTTGGTTTGTTGGTTTGTTGGTTTGTTGGCTTGTTGGCTTGTTGGTTTGTTGGCTTGTTGGTTTGTTGGTTTGTTGGTTTGTTGGTTTGTTGGTTTGTTGGTTTGTTGGTTTATTTGTTTGTTGGTTTGTTGGTTTGTTGGTTTGTTGGTTTGTTGGTTTGTTGGTTTATTTGTTTGTTGGTTTGTTGCCTTGTTGGTTTGTTGGTTTGTTGGTTTGTTGGTTTGTTGGCTTGTTGGTTTGTTGGCTTGTTGGTTTGTTGGTTTGTTGGTTTGTTGGCTTGTTGGTTTGTTGGCTTGTTGGCTTGTTGGTTTGTTGGTTTGTTGGCTTGTTGGCTTGTTGGTTTGTTGGTTTGTTGGCTTGTTGGCTTGTTGGTTTGTTGGCTTGTTGGTTTGTTGGTTTGTTGGTTTGTTGGTTTGTTGGTTTGTTGGTTTGTTGGTTTGTTGGTTTATTTGTTTGTTGGTTTGTTGGCTTGTTGGTTTGTTGGTTTGTTGGTTTGTTGGCTTATTGGTTTGTTGGTTTGTTGGTTTGTTGGCTTGTTGGTTTGTTGGTTTGTTGGTTTGTTGGTTTGTTGGCTTGTTGGCTTGTTGGTTTGTTGGTTTGTTGGTTTGTTGGTTTGTTGGTTTGTTGGTTTTTTGGTTTGTTGGTTTGTTGGTTTGTTGGCTTGTTGGTTTGTTGGTTTGTTGGTTTGTTGGCTTGTTGCTTTGTTGGTTTGTTGGTTTGTTGGCTTGTTGGTTTGTTGGCTTGTTGGTTTGTTGGCTTGTTGGTTTGTTGGTTTGTTGGTTTGTTGGCTTGTTGGTTTGTTGGTTTGTTGGCTTGTTGGCTTTTTGGTTTGTTGGTTTGTTGGTTTGTAGGTTTGTTGGCTTGTTGGTTTGTTGGTTTGTTGGCTTGTTGGTTTGTTGGTTTGCTGGTTTGTTGGCTTGTTGGCTTGTTGGTTTGTTGGTTTGTTGATTTGTTGGTTTGTTGGCTTGTTGGTTTGTTGGTTTGTTGGTTTGTTGGCTTGTTGGCTTGTTGGTTTGTTGGTTTGTTGGCTTGTTGGTTACTTAGTTTGTTGGTTTGTTGGCATGTTGGTTTGTTGGTTTATTGGTTTGTTGGTTTGTTGGTTACTTAGTTTGGTGGTTTGTTGGTTTGTTGGTTTGTTGGTTTGTTGGTTTGTTGGTTTGTTGGTTTGTTGGTTTGTTGGTTAGTTCGTTTGTTGGTTTGTTGGTTTGTTGGCTTGTTGGTTTGTTGGTTAGTTCGTTTGTTGGTTTGTTAGTTTGTTGGTTTGTTGGCTTGTTGGCTTATTGGTTTGTTGGTTTGTTGGTTTGTTGGTTTGTTGGTTTGTTGGTTTGTTGGTTTGTTGGTTTGTTGGTTAGTTCGTTTGTTGGTTTGTTGGTTTGTTGGCTTGTTGGTTTGTTGGTTAGTTCGTTTGTTGGTTTGTTAGTTTGTTGGTTTGTTGGCTTGTTGGCTTGTTGGTTTGTTGGTTGTTTGGTTTGTTGGTTTGTTGGTTTGTTGGTTTGTTGGTTTGTTGGCTTGTTGGTTTGTTGGTTTGTTGGCTTGTTGGTTTGTTAGTTTGTTGGTTTGTTGGTTTATTGGTTTGTTGGTTTGTTGCTTTGTTGGTTTGTTGGTTTGTTGGCTTGTTGGCTTGTTGGTTTGTTGGTTTGTTGGTTTGTTGGCTTGTTGGTTCGTTGGTTTGTTGGCTTGTTGGTTTGTTAGTTTGTTCGTTTGTTGGTTTGTTGGTTTGTTGGTTTGTTGCTATGTTGGTTTGTTGGTTTGTTGGCTTGTTGGCTTATTGGTTTGTTGGCTTGTTGGTTTGTTAGTTTGTTGGCTTTTTGGTTACTTGGTTTGTTGGTTTGTTGGCTTGTTGGCTTGTTGGTTTGTTGGTTTGTGGGTTTGTTGGTTTGTTCGTTTGTTGGGTTGTTGGTTTGTTGGTTTGTTGGTTTGTTGGCTTGTTGGCTTGTTGGTTTGTTGGTTTGTTGGCTTGTTGGCTTGTTGGTTTGTTGGTTTGTTGGTTTGTTGGTTTGTTGGTTTGTTGGTTTGTTGGCTTATTGGTTTGTTGGTTTGTTGGCTTGTTGGCGTGTTGGTTTGTTGGTTTGTTGAATTGTTGGTTTGTTGGTTTGTTGGTTTGTTGATTTGTTGGTTTGTTGGTTTGTTGGTTTGTTGGCTTGTTGGTTTGTTGGTTTGTTGGTTTGTTGGTTTGTTGGTTTGATGGTTTGTTCGTTTGTTGGTTTGTTGGTTAATTGGTTTGTTGGTTTGTTGGTTTGTTGGTTTGTTGGTTTGTTGGTTTGTTACTATGTTGGTTTGTTGGTTTGTTGGCTTGTTGGCTTGTTAGTTTGTTGGCTTGTTGGTTTGTTAGTTTGTTGGCTTTTTGGTTACTTGGTTTGTTGGTTTGTTGGCTTGTTGGCTTGTTGGTTTGTTGGTTTGTTGGTTTGTTGGTTTGTTGGCTTGTTGGTTAATTGGTTTGTTGGTTTGCTGGTTTGTTGGTTTGTTGGTTTGTTGGTTTGTTGGCTTGTTGGTTTGTTGGTTTGTTGGCTTGTTGGCTTGTTGCTTTGTTCGTTTGATGGTTTGTTGGTTTGTTAGTTTGTTGGCTTGTTGGTTTGTTAGTTAGTTGGTTTGTTGGTTTGTTGGTTTGTTGGTTTGTTGGCTTGTTGGTTTGTTGGTTTGTTGGTTTGTTGGCTTGTTGGCTTGTTGGTTTGTTGGTTTGTTGGCTTGTTGGCTTGTTGGTTTGTTGGTTTGTTGGTTTGTTGGTTTGTTGGTTTGTTGGTTTGTTGGTTTGTTGGCTTATTGGTTTGTTGGTTTGTTGGCTTGTTGGCGTGTTGGTTTGTTGGTTTGTTGAATTGTTGGTTTGTTGGTTTGTTGGTTTGTTGATTTGTTGGTTTGTTGGTTTGTTGGTTTGTTGGCTTGTTGGTTTGTTGGTTTGTTGGTTTGTTGGTTTGTTGGTTTGATGGTTTGTTCGTTTGTTGGTTTGTTGGTTAATTGGTTTGTTGGTTTGTTGGTTTGTTGGTTTGTTGGTTTGTTGGTTTGTTACTATGTTGGTTTGTTGGTTTGTTGGCTTGTTGGCTTGTTAGTTTGTTGGCTTGTTGGTTTGTTAGTTTGTTGGCTTTTTGGTTACTTGGTTTGTTGGTTTGTTGGCTTGTTGGCTTGTTGGTTTGTTGGTTTGTTGGTTTGTTGGTTTGTTGGCTTGTTGGTTAATTGGTTTGTTGGTTTGCTGGTTTGTTGGTTTGTTGGTTTGTTGGTTTGTTGGCTTGTTGGTTTGTTGGTTTGTTGGCTTGTTGGCTTGTTGCTTTGTTCGTTTGATGGTTTGTTGGTTTGTTAGTTTGTTGGCTTGTTGGTTTGTTAGTTAGTGGTTTGTTGGTTTGTTGGTTTGTTGGTTTGTTGGCTTGTTGGTTTGTTGGCTTGTTGGCTTGTTGGTTTGTTGGTTTGTTGGCTTGTTGGCTTGTTGGTTTGTTGGTTTGTTGGTTTGTTGGTTTGATGGTTTGTTCGTTTGTTGGTTTGTTGGTTAATTGGTTTGTTGGTTTGTTGGTTTGTTGGTTTGTTGGTTTGTTGGTTTGTTGGTTTGTTGGTTTGTTGGTTTATTTGTTTGTTGGTTTGTTGGTTTGTTGGTTTGTTGGTTTGTTGGTTTATTTGTTTGTTGGTTTGTTGCCTTGTTGGTTTGTTGGTTTGTTGGTTTGTTGGCTTGTTGGTTTGTTGGCTTGTTGGTTTGTTGGTTTGTTGGTTTGTTGGTTTGTTGGCTTGTTGGTTTGTTGGCTTGTTGGTTTGTTGGTTTGTTGGTTTGTTGGTTTGTTGGTTTGTTGGTTTATTTGTTTGTTGGTTTGTTGGCTTGTTGGTTTGTTGGTTTGTTGGTTTGTTGGCTTATTGGTTTGTTGGTTTGTTGGCTTGTTGGCTTGTTGGTTTGTTGGTTTGTTGGTTTGTTGGTTTGTTGGTTTGTTGGTTTTTTGGTTTGTTGGTTTGTTGGTTTGTTGGCTTGTTGGTTTTTTGGTTTGTTGGTTTGTTTGCTTGTTGCTTTGTTGGTTTGTTGGTTTGTTGGCTTGTTGGTTTGTTGGCTTGTTGGTTTGTTGGCTTGTTGGTTTGTTGGTTTGTTGGTTTGTTGGCTTGTTGGTTTGTTGGTTTGTTGGCTTGTTGGCTTTTTGGTTTGTTGGTTTGTTGGTTTGTTGGCTTCTTGGCTTGTTGGTTTGTTGGTTTGTTGGCTTGTTGGTTTGTTGGTTTGCTGGTTTGTTGGCTTGTTGGCTTGTTGGTTTGTTGGTTTGTTGGTTTGTTGGTTTGTTGGTTTGTTGGCTTGTTGGCTTGTTGGTTTGTTGGTTTGTTGGTTTGTTGGTTTGTTGGTTTGTTGGCTTGTTGGCTTGTTGGCTTGTTGGCTTGTTGGTTTGTTGGTTTGTTGGCTTGTTGGTTACTTAGTTTGTTGGTTTGTTGGCATGTTGGTTTGTTGGTTTATTGGTTTGTTGGCTTGGTGGTTACTTAGTTTGGTGGTTTGTTGGTTTGTTGGTTTGTTGGTTTGTTGGTTAGTTCGTTTGTTGGTTTGTTGGTTTGTTGGCTTGTTGGTTTGTTGGTTAGTTCGTTTGTTGGTTTGTTAGTTTGTTGGTTTGTTGGCTTGTTGGCTTGTTGGCTTGTTGGTTTGTTGGTTGTTTGGTTTGTTGGTTTGTTGGTTTGTTGGTTTGTTGGCTTGTTGGTTTGTTGGTTTGTTGGTTTGTTGGTTTGTTGGTTTGTTGGTTTGTTGGTTTATTTGTTTGTTGGTTTATTGGTTTGTTGGTTTGTTGGTTTGTTGGTTTGTTGGTTTATTTGTTTGTTGGTTTGTTGCCTTGTTGGTTTGTTGGTTTGTTGGTTTGTTGGCTTGTTGGTTTGTTGGCTTGTTGGTTTGTTGGTTTGTTGGTTTGTTGGCTTGTTGGTTTGTTGGCTTGTTGGCTTGTTGGTTTGTTGGTTTGTTGGCTTGTTGGCTTGTTGGTTTGTTGGTTTGTTGGCTTGTTGGCTTGTTGGTTTGTTGGCTTGTTGGTTTGTTGGTTTGTTGGTTTGTTGGTTTGTTGGTTTGTTGGTTTGTTGGTTTGTTGGTTTATTTGTTTGTTGGTTTGTTGGCTTGTTGGTTTGTTGGTTTGTTGGTTTGTTGGCTTATTGGTTTGTTGGTTTGTTGGTTTGTTGGCTTGTTGGTTTGTTGGTTTGTTGGTTTGTTGGTTTGTTGGCTTGTTGGCTTGTTGGTTTGTTGGTTTGTTGGTTTGTTGGTTTGTTGGTTTGTTGGTTTTTTGGTTTGTTGGTTTGTTGGTTTGTTGGCTTGTTGGTTTGTTGGTTTGTTGGTTTGTTGGCTTGTTGCTTTGTTGGTTTGTTGGTTTGTTGGCTTGTTGGTTTGTTGGCTTGTTGGTTTGTTGGCTTGTTGGTTTGTTGGTTTGTTGGTTTGTTGGCTTGTTGGTTTGTTGGTTTGTTGGCTTGTTGGCTTTTTGGTTTGTTGGTTTGTTGGTTTGTAGGTTTGTTGGCTTGTTGGTTTGTTGGTTTGTTGGCTTGTTGGTTTGTTGGTTTGCTGGTTTGTTGGCTTGTTGGCTTGTTGGTTTGTTGGTTTGTTGGTTTGTTGGTTTGTTGGCTTGTTGGTTTGTTGGTTTGTTGGTTTGTTGGCTTGTTGGCTTGTTGGTTTGTTGGTTTGTTGGCTTGTTGGTTACTTAGTTTGTTGGTTTGTTGGCATGTTGGTTTGTTGGTTTATTGGTTTGTTGGTTTGTTGGTTACTTAGTTTGGTGGTTTGTTGGTTTGTTGGTTTGTTGGTTTGTTGGTTTGTTGGTTTGTTGGTTTGTTGGTTAGTTCGTTTGTTGGTTTGTTGGTTTGTTGGCTTGTTGGTTTGTTGGTTAGTTCGTTTGTTGGTTTGTTAGTTTGTTGGTTTGTTGGCTTGTTGGCTTATTGGTTTGTTGGTTGTTTGGTTTGTTGGTTTGTTGGTTTGTTGGTTTGTTGGTTTGTTGGTTTGTTGGTTTGTTGGTTTGTTGGTTTGTTGGTTAGTTGGTTAGTTCGTTTGTTGGTTTGTTGGTTTGTTGGCTTGTTGGTTTGTTGGTTAGTTCGTTTGTTGGTTTGTTAGTTTGTTGGTTTGTTGGCTTGTTGGCTTGTTGGTTTGTTGGTTGTTTGGTTTGTTGGTTTGTTGGTTTGTTGGTTTGTTGGTTTGTTGGCTTGTTGGTTTGTTGGTTTGTTGGCTTGTTGGTTTGTTAGTTTGTTGGTTTGTTGGTTTATTGGTTTGTTGGTTTGTTGCTTTGTTGGTTTGTTGGTTTGTTGGCTTGTTGGCTTGTTGGTTTGTTGGTTTGTTGGTTTGTTGGCTTGTTGGTTCGTTGGTATGTTGGCTTGTTGGTTTGTTGGTTTGTTGGTTTGTTGGTTTGTTGGTTTGTTGGTTTGTTGGCTTGTTGGCTTGTTGGCTTGTTGGTTTGTTGGTTTGTTGGCTTGTTGGTTACTTAGTTTGTTGGTTTGTTGGCATGTTGGTTTGTTGGTTTATTGGTTTGTTGGCTTGGTGGTTACTTAGTTTGGTGGTTTGTTGGTTTGTTGGTTTGTTGGTTTGTTGGTTAGTTCGTTTGTTGGTTTGTTGGTTTGTTGGCTTGTTGGTTTGTTGGTTAGTTCGTTTGTTGGTTTGTTAGTTTGTTGGTTTGTTGGCTTGTTGGCTTGTTGACTTGTTGGTTTGTTGGTTGTTTGGTTTGTTGGTTTGTTGGTTTGTTGGTTTGTTGGCTTGTTGGTTTGTTGGTTTGTTGGTTTGTTGGTTTGTTGGTTTGTTGGTTTGTTGGTTTATTTGTTTGTTGGTTTGTTGGTTTGTTGGTTTGTTGGTTTGTTGGTTTGTTGGTTTATTTGTTTGTTGGTTTGTTGCCTTGTTGGTTTGTTGGTTTGTTGGTTTGTTGGCTTGTTGGTTTGTTGGCTTGTTGGTTTGTTGGTTTGTTGGTTTGTTGGCTTGTTGGTTTGTTGGCTTGTTGGCTTGTTGGTTTGTTGGTTTGTTGGCTTGTTGGCTTGTTGGTTTGTTGGTTTGTTGGCTTGTTGGCTTGTTGGTTTGTTGGCTTGTTGGTTTGTTGGTTTGTTGGTTTGTTGGTTTGTTGGTTTGTTGGTTTGTTGGTTTGTTGGTTTATTTGTTTGTTGGTTTGTTGGCTTGTTGGTTTGTTGGTTTGTTGGTTTGTTGGCTTATTGGTTTGTTGGTTTGTTGGTTTGTTGGCTTGTTGGTTTGTTGGTTTGTTGGTTTGTTGGTTTGTTGGCTTGTTGGCTTGTTGGTTTGTTGGTTTGTTGGTTTGTTGGTTTGTTGGTTTGTTGGTTTTTTGGTTTGTTGGTTTGTTGGTTTGTTGGCTTGTTGGTTTGTTGGTTTGTTGGTTTGTTGGCTTGTTGCTTTGTTGGTTTGTTGGTTTGTTGGCTTGTTGGTTTGTTGGCTTGTTGGTTTGTTGGCTTGTTGGTTTGTTGGTTTGTTGGTTTGTTGGCTTGTTGGTTTGTTGGTTTGTTGGCTTGTTGGCTTTTTGGTTTGTTGGTTTGTTGGTTTGTAGGTTTGTTGGCTTGTTGGTTTGTTGGTTTGTTGGCTTGTTGGTTTGTTGGTTTGCTGGTTTGTTGGCTTGTTGGCTTGTTGGTTTGTTGGTTTGTTGGTTTGTTGGTTTGTTGGCTTGTTGGTTTGTTGGTTTGTTGGTTTGTTGGCTTGTTGGCTTGTTGGTTTGTTGGTTTGTTGGCTTGTTGGTTACTTAGTTTGTTGGTTTGTTGGCATGTTGGTTTGTTGGTTTATTGGTTTGTTGGTTTGTTGGTTACTTAGTTTGGTGGTTTGTTGGTTTGTTGGTTTGTTGGTTTGTTGGTTTGTTGGTTTGTTGGTTTGTTGGTTAGTTCGTTTGTTGGTTTGTTGGTTTGTTGGCTTGTTGGTTTGTTGGTTAGTTCGTTTGTTGGTTTGTTAGTTTGTTGGTTTGTTGGCTTGTTGGCTTATTGGTTTGTTGGTTGTTTGGTTTGTTGGTTTGTTGGTTTGTTGGTTTGTTGGTTTGTTGGTTTGTTGGTTTGTTGGTTTGTTGGTTAGTTGGTTAGTTCGTTTGTTGGTTTGTTGGTTTGTTGGCTTGTTGGTTTGTTGGTTAGTTCGTTTGTTGGTTTGTTAGTTTGTTGGTTTGTTGGCTTGTTGGCTTGTTGGTTTGTTGGTTGTTTGGTTTGTTGGTTTGTTGGTTTGTTGGTTTGTTGGTTTGTTGGCTTGTTGGTTTGTTGGTTTGTTGGCTTGTTGGTTTGTTAGTTTGTTGGTTTGTTGGTTTATTGGTTTGTTGGTTTGTTGCTTTGTTGGTTTGTTGGTTTGTTGGCTTGTTGGCTTGTTGGTTTGTTGGTTTGTTGGTTTGTTGGCTTGTTGGTTCGTTGGTTTGTTGGCTTGTTGGTTTGTTACTTTGTTCGTTTGTTGGTTTGTTGGTTTGTTGGTTTGTTGCTATGTTGGTTTGTTGGTTTGTTGGCTTGTTGGCTTATTGGTTTGTTGGCTTGTTGGTTTGTTAGTTTGTTGGCTTTTTGGTTACTTGGTTTGTTGGTTTGTTGGCTTGTTGGCTTGTTGGTTTGTTGGTTTGTGGGTTTGTTGGTTTGTTCGTTTGTTGGGTTGTTCGTTTGTTGGTTTGTTGGTTTGTTGGCTTGTTGGCTTGTTGGTTTGTTGGTTTGTTGGCTTGTTGGCTTGTTGGTTTGTTGGTTTGTTGGTTTGTTGGTTTGTTGGTTTGTTGGTTTGTTGGCTTATTGGTTTGTTGGTTTGTTGGCTTGTTGGCGTGTTGGTTTGTTGGTTTGTTGAATTGTTGGTTTGTTGGTTTGTTGGTTTGTTGATTTGTTGGTTTGTTGGTTTGTTGGTTTGTTGGCTTGTTGGTTTGTTGGTTTGTTGGTTTGTTGGTTTGTTGGTTTGATGGTTTGTTCGTTTGTTGGTTTGTTGGTTAATTGGTTTGTTGGTTAGTTGGTTTGTTGGTTTGTTGGTTTGTTGGTTTGTTGGTTTGTTACTATGTTGGTTTGTTGGTTTGTTGGCTTGTTGGCTTGTTAGTTTGTTGGCTTGTTGGTTTGTTAGTTTGTTGGCTTTTTGGTTACTTGGTTTGTTGGTTTGTTGGCTTGTTGGCTTGTTGGTTTGTTGGTTTGTTGGTTTGTTGGTTTGTTGGCTTGTTGGTTAATTGGTTTGTTGGTTTGCTGGTTTGTTGGTTTGTTGGTTTGTTGGTTTGTTGGCTTGTTGGTTTGTTGGTTTGTTGGCTTGTTGGCTTGTTGCTTTGTTCGTTTGATGGTTTGTTGGTTTGTTAGTTTGTTGGCTTGTTGGTTTGTTAGTTAGTTGGTTTGTTGGTTTGTTGGTTTGTTGGTTTGTTGGTTTGTTGGTTTGTTGGCTTGTTGGCTTGTTGGTTTGTTGGTTTGTTGGCTTGTTGGCTTGTTGGTTTGTTGGTTTGTTGGTTTGTTGGTTTGATGGTTTGTTCGTTTGTTGGTTTGTTGGTTAATTGGTTTGTTGGTTTGTTGGTTTGTTGGTTTGTTGGTTTGTTGGTTTGTTGGTTTGTTGGTTTGTTGGTTTATTTGTTTGTTGGTTTGTTGGTTTGTTGGTTTGTTGGTTTGTTGGTTTATTTGTTTGTTGGTTTGTTGCCTTGTTGGTTTGTTGGTTTGTTGGTTTGTTGGCTTGTTGGTTTGTTGGCTTGTTGGTTTGTTGGTTTGTTGGTTTGTTGGTTTGTTGGCTTGTTGGTTTGTTGGCTTGTTGGTTTGTTGGTTTGTTGGTTTGTTGGTTTGTTGGTTTGTTGGTTTATTTGTTTGTTGGTTTGTTGGCTTGTTGGTTTGTTGGTTTGTTGGTTTGTTGGCTTATTGGTTTGTTGGTTTGTTGGCTTGTTGGCTTGTTGGTTTGTTGGTTTGTTGGTTTGTTGGTTTGTTGGTTTGTTGGTTTTTTGGTTTGTTGGTTTGTTGGTTTGTTGGCTTGTTGGTTTGTTGGTTTGTTGGTTTGTTTGCTTGTTGCTTTGTTGGTTTGTTGGTTTGTTGGCTTGTTGGTTTGTTGGCTTGTTGGTTTGTTGGCTTGTTGGTTTGTTGGTTTGTTGGTTTGTTGGCTTGTTGGTTTGTTGGTTTGTTGGCTTGTTGGCTTTTTGGTTTGTTGGTTTGTTGGTTTGTTGGCTTCTTGGCTTGTTGGTTTGTTGGTTTGTTGGCTTGTTGGTTTGTTGGTTTGCTGGTTTGTTGGCTTGTTGGCTTGTTGGTTTGTTGGTTTGTTGGTTTGTTGGTTTGTTGGTTTGTTGGTTTGTTGGCTTGTTGGTTTGTTGGTTTGTTGGTTTGTTGGTTTGTTGGTTTGTTGGCTTGTTGGCTTGTTGGCTTGTTGGTTTGTTGGTTTGTTGGCTTATTGGTTACTTAGTTTGTTGGTTTGTTGGCATGTTGGTTTGTTGGTTTATTGGTTTGTTGGCTTGGTGGTTACTTAGTTTGGTGGTTTGTTGGTTTGTTGGTTTGTTGGTTTGTTGGTTTGTTGGTTAGTTCGTTTGTTGGTTTGTTGGTTTGTTGGCTTGTTGGTTTGTTGGTTAGTTCGTTTGTTGGTTTGTTAGTTTGTTGGTTTGTTGGCTTGTTGGCTTGTTGGCTTGTTGGTTTGTTGGTTGTTTGGTTTGTTGGTTTGTTGGTTTGTTGGTTTGTTGGTTTGTTGGTTTGTTGGCTTGTTGGTTTGTTGGTTTGTTGGCTTGTTGTTTTGTTAGTTTGTTGGTTTGTTGGTTTATTGGTTTGTTGGTTTGTTGCTTTGTTGGTTTGTTGGTTTGTTGGCTTGTTCGCTTGTTGGTTTGTTGGTTTGTTGGTTTGTTGGCTTGTTGGTTCGTTGGTTTGTTGGCTTGTTGGTTTGTTAGTTTGTTGGTTTGTTGGTTTGTTAGTTTGTTGCTATGTTGGTTTGTTGGTTTGTTGGCTTGTTGGCTTGTTGGTTTGTTGGCTTGTTGGTTTGTTAGTTTGTTGGCTTTTTGGTTACTTGGTTTGTTAATTTGTTGGCTTGTTGGCTTGTTGGTTTGTTGGTTTGTGGGTTTGTTGGTTTGTTCGTTTGTTGGGTTGTTGGTTCGTTGGTTTGTTGGTTTGTTGGCTTGTTGGCTTGTTGGTTTGTTGGTTTGTTGGCTTGTTGGCTTGTTGGTTTGTTGGTTTGTTGGTTTGTTGGTTTGTTGGTTTGTTGGTTTGTTGGCTTATTGGTTTGTTGGCTTGTTGGCGTGTTGGTTTGTTGGTTTGTTGGCTTGTTGGTTTGTTGGTTTGTTGGTTTGTTGATTTGTTGGTTTGTTGGTTTGTTGGCTTGTTGGTTTGTTGGTTTGTTAATTTGTTGGTTTGTTGGTTTATTGGTTTGTTGGTTTGTTGCCTTGTTGGTTTGTTGGTTTGTTGGCTTGTTGGTTTGTTGGTTTGTTGGCTTGTTGGCTTGTTGCTTTGTTCGTTTGATGGTTTGTTGGTTTGTTGGTTTTTTGGTTTGTTGGTTTTTTGGTTTGTTGCTTTGTTGGTTTGTTAGTTTGTTGGCTTGTTGGCTTGTTGGTTTGTTGGTTTGTTGGCTTGTTGGTTTGTTAGTTTGTTGGCTTGTTGGTTTATTGGTTTGTTGGTTTGTTGGTTTGTTGGTTTGTTGGCTTGTTGGCTTGTTGGTTTGTTGGTTTGTTGGTTTGTTGGCTTGTTGGTTTGTTGGTTTGTTGGCTTGTTGGTTTGTTAGTTTGTTGGTTTGTTGGTTTGTTGGCTTGTTGGCTTGTTGGCTTGTTGGTTTGTTGGTTGTTTGATTTGTTGGTTTGTTGGTTTGTTGGTTTGTTGGTTTGTTGGTTTGTTGGCTTGTTGGTTTGTTGGTTTGTTGGCTTGTTGGTTTGTTAGTTTGTTGGTTTGTTGGTTTATGGTTTGTTGGTTTGTTGCTTTGTTGGTTTGTTGGTTTGTTGGCTTGTTCGCTTGTTGGTTTGTTGGTTTGTTGGTTTGTTGGCTTGTTGGTTCGTTGGTTTGTTGGCTTGTTGGTTTGTTAGTTTGTTGGTTTGTTGGTTTGTTAGTTTGTTGCTATGTTGGTTTGTTGGTTTGTTGGCTTGTTGGCTTGTTGGTTTGTTCACTTGTTGGTTTGTTAGTTTGTTGGCTTTTTGGTTACTTGGTTTGTTGGTTTGTTGGCTTGTTGCCTTGTTGGTTTGTTGGTTTGTGGGTTTGTTGGTTTGTTCGTTTGTTGGGTTGTTGGTTTGTTGGTTTGTTGGTTTGTTGGCTTGTTGGCTTGTTGGTTTGTTGGTTTGTTGGCTTGTTGGCTTGTTGGTTTGTTGGTTTGTTGGTTTGTTGGTTTGTTGGTTTGTTGGTTTGTTGGCTTATTGGTTTGTTGGTTTGTTGGCTTGTTGGCGTGATGGTTTGTTGGTTTGTTGGCTTGTTGGTTTGTTGGTTTGTTGGTTTGTTGATTTGTTGGTTTGTTGGTTTGTTGGCTTGTTGGTTTGTTGGTTTGTTAATTTGTTGGTTTGTTGGTTTATTGGTTTGTTGGTTTGTTGCCTTGTTGGTTTGTTGGTTTGTTGGCTTGTTGGTTTGTTGGTTTGTTGGATTGTTGGCTTGTTGCTTTGTTCGTTTGATGGTTTGTTGGTTTGTTGGTTTTTTGGTTTGTTGGTTTTTTGGTTTGTTGCTTTGTTGGTTTGTTAGTTTGTTGGCTTGTTGGCTTGTTGGTTTGTTGGTTTGTTGGCTTGTTGGTTTGTTAGTTTGTTGGCTTGTTGGTTTATTGGTTTGTTGGTTTGTTGGTTTGTTGGTTTGTTAGCTTGTTGGCTTGTTGGTTTGTTGGTTTGTTGGTTTGTTGGCTTGTTGGTTTGTTGGTTTGTTGGCTTGTTGGTTTGTTAGTTTGTTGGTTTGTTGGTTTGTTGGTTTGTTGGTTTGTTGCTATGTTGGTTTGTTGGTTTGTTGGCTTGTTGGCTTGTTGGTTTGTTGGCTTGTTGGTTTGTTAGTTTGTTGGATTTTTGGTTATTTGGTTTGTTGGTTTGTTGGCTTGTTGGCTTGTTGGTTTGTTGGTTTGTTGGTTTGTTGGTTTGTTGGCTTGTTGGTTAATTGGTTTGTTGGTTTGCTGGTTTGTTGGTTTGTTGGTTTGTTGGCTTGTTGGTTTGTTGGTTTGTTGGCTTGTTGGCTTGTTGCTTTGTTCGTTTGATGGTTTGTTGGTTTGTTGGTTTGTTGGCTTGTTGGTTTGTTAGTTAGTTGGTTTGTTGGTTTGTTGGTTTGTTGGTTTGTTGGTTTGTTGGCTTGTTGGTTTTGTTGGCTTGTTGGCTTGTTGGTTTGTTGGTTTGTTGGCTTGTTGGCTTGTTGGTTTGTTGGTTTGTTGGCTTGTTGGCTTGTTGGTTTGTTGGCTTGTTGGTTTGTTGGTTTGTTGGTTTGTTGGTTTGTTGGTTTGTTGGTTTGTTGGTTTATTTGTTTGTTGGTTTGTTGTTTTGTTGGTTTGTTGGTTTGTTGGTTTGTTGGTTTATTTGTTTGTTGGTTTGTTGCCTTGTTGGCTTGTTGGTTTGTTGGTTGTTTGGTTTGTTGGTTTGTTGGTTTGTTGGTTTGTTGGTTTGTTGGTTTGTTGGTTTGTTGGCTTGTTGGTTTGTTGGTTTGTTGGCTTGTTGGTTTGTTAGTTTGTTGGTTTGTTGGTTTATTGGTTTGTTGGTTTGTTGCTTTGTTGGTTTGTTGGCTTGTTCGCTTGTTGGTTTGTTGGTTTGTTGGTTTGTTGGCTTGTTGGTTCGTTGGTTTGTTGGCTTGTTGGTTTGTTAGTTTGTTGGTTTGTTGGTTTGTTAGTTTGTTGCTATGTTGGTTTGTTGGTTTGTTGGCTTGTTGGCTTGTTGGTTTGTTGGCTTGTTGGTTTGTTAGTTTGTTGGCTTTTTGGTTACTTGGTTTGTTGGTTTGTTGGCTTGTTGGCTTGTTGGTTTGTTGGTTTGTGGGTTTGTTGGTTTGTTCGTTTGTTGGGTTGTTGGTTTGTTGGTTTGTTGGTTTGTTGGATTGTTGGCTTGTTGGTTTGTTGGTTTGTTGGCTTGTTGGCTTGTTGGTTTGTTGGTTTGTTGGTTTGTTGGTTTGTTGGTTTGTTGGTTTGTTGGCTTATTGGTTTGTTGGTTTGTTGGCTTGTTGGCGTGTTGGTTTGTTGGTTTGTTGGCTTGTTGGTTTGTTGGTTTGTTGGTTTGTTGATTTGTTGGTTTGTTGGTTTGTTGGCTTGTTGGTTTGTTGGTTTGTTAATTTGTTGGTTTGTTGGTTTATTGGTTTGTTGGTTTGTTGCCTTGTTGGTTTGTTGGTTTGTTGGCTTGTTGGTTTGTTGGTTTGTTGGCTTGTTGGCTTGTTGGCTTGTTGCTTTGTTCGTTTGATGGTTTGTTGGTTTTTTGGTTTGTTGGTTTTTTGGTTTGTTGGCTTGTTGGTTTGTTAGTTTGTTGGCTTGTTGGTTTATTGGTTTGTTGGTTTGTTGGTTTGTTGGTTTGTTGGCTTGTTGGCTTGTTGGTTTGTTGGTTTGTTGGTTTGTTGGCTTGTTGGTTTGTTGGTTTGTTGGCTTGTTGGTTTGTTAGTTTGTTGGTTTGTTGGTTTGTTGGTTTGTTGGTTTGTTGCTATGTTGGTTTGTTGGTTTGTTGGCTTGTTGGCTTGTTGGTTTGTTGGCTTGTTGGTTTGTTAGTTTGTTGGATTTTTGGTTATTTGGTTTGTTGGTTTGTTGGCTTGTTGGCTTGTTGGTTTGTTGGTTTGTTGGTTTGTTGGTTTGTTGGCTTGTTGGTTAATTGGTTTGTTGGTTTGCTGGTTTGTTGGTTTGTTGGTTTGTTGGCTTGTTGGTTTGTTGGTTTGTTGGCTTGTTGGCTTGTTGGTTTGTTGGCTTGTTGGTTTGTTAGTTTGTTGGATTTTTGGTTATTTGGTTTGTTGGTTTGTTGGCTTGTTGGCTTGTTGGTTTGTTGGTTTGTTGGTTTGTTGGTTTGTTGGCTTGTTGGTTAATTGGTTTGTTGGTTTGCTGGTTTGTTGGTTTGTTGGTTTGTTGGCTTGTTGGTTTGTTGGTTTGTTGGCTTGTTGGCTTGTTGCTTTGTTCGTTTGATGGTTTGTTGGTTTGTTGGTTTGTTGGCTTGTTGGTTTGTTAGTTAGTTGGTTTGTTGGTTTGTTGGTTTGTTGGTTTGTTGGTTTGTTGGCTTGTTGGTTTTGTTGGCTTGTTGGCTTGTTGGTTTGTTGGTTTGTTGGCTTGTTGGCTCGTTGGTTTGTTGGTTTGTTGGCTTGTTGGCTTGTTGGTTTGTTGGCTTGTTGGTTTGTTGGTTTGTTGGTTTGTTGGTTTGTTGGTTTGTTGGTTTGTTGGTTTATTTGTTTGTTGGTTTGTTGGTTTGTTGGTTTGTTGGTTTGTTGGTTTGTTGGTTTATTTGTTTGTTGGTTTGTTGCCTTGTTGGTTTGTTGGTTTGTTGGTTTGTTGGCTTGTTGGTTTGTTGGCTTGTTGGTTTGTTGGTTTGTTGGTTTGTTGGATTGTTGGTTTATTGGCTTGTTGGCTTGTTGGTTTGTTGGCTTGTTGGCTTGTTGGTTTGTTGGTTTGTTGGCTTGTTGGCTTGTTGGTTTGTTGGCTTGTTGGTTTGTTGGTTTGTTGGTTTGTTGGTTTGTTGGTTTGTTGGTTTGTTGGTTTATTTGTTTGTTGGTTTGTTGGCTTGTTGGTTTGTTGGTTTGTTGGTTTGTTGGCTTATTGGTTTGTTGGTTTGTTGGCTTGTTGGCTTGTTGGCTTGTTGGTTTGTTGGTTTGTTGGTTTGTTGGTTTGTTGGTTTGTTGGTTTTTTGGTTTGTTGGTTTGTTGGTTTGTTGGCTTGTTGGTTTGTTGGTTTGTTGGTTTGTTGGCTTGTTGCTTTGTTGGTTTGTTGGTTTGTTGGCTTGTTGGTTTGTTGGCTTGTTGGTTTGTTGGCTTGTTGGTTTGTTGGTTTGTTGGTTTGTTGGCTTGTTAGTTTGTTGGTTTGTTGGCTTGTTGGCTTTTTGGTTTGTTGGTTTGTTGGTTTGTTGGTTTGTTGGTTTGTTGGCTTATTGGTATGTTGGTTTGTTGGCTTGTTGGTGTGTTGGTTTGCTGGTTTGTTGGCTTGTTGGCTTGTTGGTTTGTTGGTTTGTTGGTTTGTTGGTTTGTTGGCTTGTTGGTTTGTTGGTTTGTTGGTTTGTTGGTTTGTTGGCTTGTTGGCTTGTTGGTTTGTTGGTTTGTTGGCTTGTTGGTTACTTAGTTTGTTGGTTTGTTGGCATGTTGGTTTGTTGGTTTATTGGTTTGTTGGCTTGTTGGTTACTTAGTTTGGTGGTTTGTTGGTTTGTTGGTTTGTTGGTTTGTTGGTTTGTTGGTTAGTTTGTTTGTTGGTTTGTTGGTTTGTTGGCTTGTTGGTTTGTTGGTTAGTTCGTTTGTTGGTTTGTTAGTTTGTTGGTTTGTTGGCTTGTTGGCTTGTTGGTTTGTTGGTTGTTTGGTTTGTTGGTTTGTTGGTTTGTTGGTTTGTTGGTTTGTTGGTTTGTTGGTTTGTTGGTTTGTTGGTTTGTTGGCTTGTTGGTTTGTTGGTTTGTTGGCTTGTTGGTTTGTTGGTTTGCTGGTTTGTTGCTATGTTGGTTTGTTGGTTTGTTCTCTTGTTGGCTTGTTGGTTTGTTGGCTTGTTGGTTTGTTAGTTTGTTGGCTTTTTGGTTACTTGGTTTGTTGGTTTGTTGGCTTGTTGGCTTGTTGGTTTGTTGGTTTGTGGGTTTGTTGGTTTGTTCGTTTGTTGGGTTGTTGGTTTGTTGGTTTGTTGGTTTGTTGGCTTGTTGGCTTGTTGGTTTGTTGGTTTGTTGGCTTGTTGGCTTGTTGGTTTGTTGGTTTGTTGGTTTGTTGGTTTGTTGGTTTGTTGGTTTGTCGGTTTGTTGGCTTATTGGTTTGTTGGTTTGTTGGCTTGTTGGCGTGTTGGTTTGTTGGTTTGTTGAATTGTTGGTTTGTTGGTTTGTTGATTTGTTGGTTTGTTGGTTTGTTGGTTTGTTGGCTTGTTGGTTTGTTGGTTTGTTGGTTTGTTGGCTTGTTGGTTTATTGGTTTGTTGGTTTGTTGGCTTGTTGGTTTGTTGGTTTGTTGGCTTGTTGGTTTGTTGGTTTGTTGGCTTGTTGGCTTGTTGCTTTGTTCGTTTGATGGTTTGTTGGTTTGTTGGTTTTTTGGTTTGTTGGTTTTTTGGTTTGTTGCTTTGTTGGTTTGTTAGTTTGTTGGCTTGTTGGCTTGTTGGTTTGTTGGTTTATTGGCTTGTTGGTTTGTTAATTTGTTGGCTTGTTGGTTTATTTGTTTGTTGGTTTGTTGCCTTGTTGGTTTGTTGGTTTGTTGGTTTGTTGGCTTGTTGGTTTGTTGGCTTGTTGGTTTGTTGGTTTGTTGGTTTGTTGGATTGTTGGTTTATTGGCTTGTTGGTTTGTTGGTTTATTGGCTTGTTGGCTTGTTGGTTTGTTGGTTTGTTGGCTTGTTGGCTTGTTGGTTTGTTGGTTTGTTGGCTTGTTGGCTTGTTGGTTTGTTGGCTTGTTGGTTTGTTGGTTTGTTGGTTTGTTGGTTTGTTGGTTTGTTGGTTTGTTGGTTTGTTGGTTTATTTGTTTGTTGGTTTGTTGGCTTGTTGGTTTGTTGGTTTGTTGGTTTGTTGGCTTATTGGTTTGTTGGTTTGTTGGCTTGTTGGCTTGTTGGTTTGTTGGTTTGTTGGTTTGTTGGTTTGTTGGTTTGTTGGTTTTTTGGTTTGTTGGTTTGTTGGTTTGTTGGCTTGTTGGTTTGTTGGTTTGTTGGTTTGTTGGCTTGTTGCTTTGTTGGTTTGTTGGTTTGTTGGCTTGTTGGTTTGTTGGCTTGTTGGTTTGTTGGCTTGTTGGTTTGTTGGTTTGTTGGTTTGTTGGCTTGTTAGTTTGTTGGTTTGTTGGCTTGTTGGCTTTTTGGTTTGTTGGTTTGTTGGTTTGTTGGTTTGTTGGTTTGTTGGCTTGTTGGTATGTTGGTTTGTTGGCTTGTTGGTGTGTTGGTTTGCTGGTTTGTTGGCTTGTTGGCTTGTTGGTTTGTTGGTTTGTTGGTTTGTTGGTTTGTTGGCTTGTTGGTTTGTTGGTTTGTTGGTTTGTTGGTTTGTTGGCTTGTTGGCTTGTTGGTTTGTTGCTTTGTTGGCTTGTTGGTTACTTAGTTTGTTGGTTTGTTGGCATGTTGGTTTGTTGGTTTATTGGTTTGTTGGCTTGTTGGTTACTTAGTTTGGTGGTTTGTTGGTTTGTTGGTTTGTTGGTTTGTTGGTTTGTTGGTTAGTTTGTTTGTTGGTTTGTTGGTTTGTTGGCTTGTTGGTTTGTTGGTTAGTTCGTTTGTTGGTTTGTTAGTTTGTTGGTTTGTTGGCTTGTTGGCTTGTTGGTTTGTTGGTTGTTTGGTTTGTTGGTTTGTTGGTTTGTTGGTTTGTTGGTTTGTTGGTTTGTTGGTTTGTTGGCTTGTTAGTTTGTTGGTTTGTTGGCTTGTTGGTTTGTTAGTTTGTTGGTTTGTTGGTTTATTGGTTTGTTGGTTTGTTGCTTTGTTGGTTTGTTGGTTTGTTGGCTTGTTGGCTTGTTGGTTTGTTGGTTTGTTGGTTTGTTGGTTTGTTGGCTTGTTGGTTCGTTGGTTTGTTGGCTTGTTGGTTTGTTAGTTTGTTCGTTTGTTGGTTTGTTGGTTTGCTGGTTTGTTGCTATGTTGGTTTGTTGGTTTGTTGGCTTGTTGGCTTGTTGGTTTGTTGGCTTGTTGGTTTGTTAGTTTGTTGGCTTTTTGGTTACTTGGTTTGTTGGTTTGTTGGCTTGTTGGCTTGTTGGTTTGTTGGTTTGTGGGTTTGTTGGTTTGTTCGTTTGTTGGGTTGTTGGTTTGTTGGTTTGTTGGTTTGTTGGCTTGTTGGCTTGTTGGTTTGTTGGTTTGTTGGCTTGTTGGCTTGTTGGTTTGTTGGTTTGTTGGTTTGTTGGTTTGTTGGTTTGTTGGTTTGTCGGTTTGTTGGCTTATTGGTTTGTTGGTTTGTTGGCTTGTTGGCGTGTTGGTTTGTTGGTTTGTTGAATTGTTGGTTTGTTGGTTTGTTGGTTTGTTGATTTGTTGGTTTGTTGGTTTGTTGGTTTGTTGGCTTGTTGGTTTGTTGGTTTGTTGGTTTGTTGGCTTGTTGGTTTATTGGTTTGTTGGTTTGTTGGCTTGTTGGTTTGTTGGTTTGTTGGCTTGTTGGTTTGTTGGTTTGTTGGCTTGTTGGCTTGTTGCTTTGTTCGTTTGATGGTTTGTTGGTTTGTTGGTTTTTTGGTTTGTTGGTTTTTTGGTTTGTTGCTTTGTTGGTTTGTTAGTTTGTTGGCTTGTTGGCTTGTTGGTTTGTTGGTTTGTTGGCTTGTTGGTTTGTTAATTTGTTGGCTTGTTGGTTTATTGGTTTGTTGGTTTGTTGCTTTGTTGGTTTGTTGGTTTGTTGGCTTGTTGGCTTGTTGGTTTGTTGGTTTGTTGGTTTGTTGGCTTGTTGGTTTGTTGGTTTGTTGGCTTGTTGGTTTGTTAGTTTGTTGGTTTGTTGGTTTGTTGGTTTGTTGGTTTGTTGCTATGTTGGTTTGTTGGTTTGTTGGCTTGTTGGCTTGTTGGTTTGTTGGCTTGTTGGTTTGTTAGTTTGTTGGATTTTTGGTTAATTGGTTTGTTGGTTTGTTGGCTTGTTGGCTTGTTGGTTTGTTGGTTTGTTGGTTTGTTGGTTTGTTGGTTTGTTGGCTTGTTGGTTAATTGGTTTGTTGGTTTGCTGGTTTGTTGGTTTGTTGGTTTGTTGGCTTGTTGGTTTGTTGGTTTGTTGGCTTGTTGGCTTGTTGCTTTGTTCGTTTGATGGTTTGTTGGTTTGTTGGTTTGTTGGCTTGTTGGTTTGTTAGTTAGTTGGTTTGTTGGTTTGTTGGTTTGTTGGTTTGTTGGCTTGTTGGTTTGTTGGCTTGTTGGCTTGTTGGTTTGTTGGTTTGTTGGCTTGTTGGCTTGTTGGTTTGTTGGTTTGTTGGCTTGTTGGCTTGTTGGTTTGTTGGCTTGTTGGTTTGTTGATTTGTTGGTTTGTTGGTTTGTTGGTTTGTTGGTTTGTTGGTTTATTTGTTTGTTGGCTTGTTGGCTTGTTGGTTTGTTGGCTTCTTGGTTTGTTGGTTTGTTAATTTGTTGGTTTGTTGGTTTATTGGTTTGTTGGTTTGTTGCCTTGTTGGTTTGTTGGTTTGTTGGCTTGTTGGTTTGTTGGTTTGTTGGCTTGTTGGCTTGTTGCTTTGTTCGTTTGATGGTTTGTTGGTTTGTTGGTTTTTTGGTTTGTTGGTTTTTTGGTTTGTTGCTTTGTTGGTTTGTTAGTTTGTTGGCTTGTTGGTTTGTTGGTTTGTTGGCTTGTTGGTTTGTTAGTTTGTTGGCTTGTTGGTTTATTGGTTTGTTGGTTTGTTGGTTTGTTGGTTTGTTGGCTTGTTGGCTTGTTGGTTTGTTGGTTTGTTGGTTTGTTGGCTTGTTGGTTTGTTGGTTTGTTGGCTTGTTGGTTTGTTAGTTTGTTGGTTTGTTGGTTTGTTGGTTTGTTGGTTTGTTGCTATGTTGGTTTGTTGGTTTGTTGGCATGTTGGCTTGTTGGTTTGTTGGCTTGTTGGTTTGTTAGTTTGTTGGTTTGTTGGTTTGTTAGTTTGTTGCTATGTTGGTTTGTTTGTTTGTTGGCTTGTTGGCTTGTTGGTTTGTTGGTTTGTTGGTTTGTTGGTTTGTTGGTTTGTTGGTTTATTTGTTTGTTGGTTTGTTGGTTTGTTGGTTTGTTGGTTTGTTGGTTTGTTGGTTTATTTGTTTGTTGGTTTGTTGCCTTGTTGGTTTGTTGGTTTGTTGGTTTGTTGGCTTGTTGGTTTGTTGGCTTGTTGGTTTGTTGGTTTGTTGGTTTGTTGGCTTGTTGGCTTGTTGGTTTGTTGGTTTGTTGGTTTGTTGGCTTGTTGGTTTGTTGGTTTGTTGGCTTGTTGGTTTGTTAGTTTGTTGGTTTGTTGGTTTGTTGGTTTGTTGGTTTGTTGCTATGTTGGTTTGTTGGTTTGTTGGCTTGTTGGCTTGTTGGTTTGTTGGCTTGTTGGTTTGTTAGTTTGTTGGTTTGTTGGTTTGTTAGTTTGTTGCTATGTTGGTTTGTTTGTTTGTTGGCTTGTTGGCTTGTTGGTTTGTTGGCTTGTTGGTTTGTTAGTTCGTTGGCTTTTTGGTTACTTGGTTTGTTGGTTTGTTGGCTTGTTGGCTTGTTGGTTTGTTGGTTTGTGGGTTTGTTGGTTTGTTCGTTTGTTGGGTTGTTGGTTTGTTGGTTTGTTGGTTTGTTGGCTTGTTGGCTTGTTGGTTTGTTGGTTTGTTGGCTTGTTGGCTTGTTGGTTTGTTGGTTTGTTGGTTTGTTGGTTTGTTGGTTTGTTGGTTTGTTGGTTTATTGGTTTGTTGGTTTGTTGGCTTGTTGGCGTGTTGGTTTGTTGGTTTGTTGGCTTGTTGGTTTGTTGGTTTGTTGATTTGTTGATTTGTTGGTTTGTTGGTTTGTTGGCTTGTTGGTTTGTTGGTTTGTTAATTTGTTGGTTTGTTGGTTTATTGGTTTGTTGGTTTGTTGCCTTGTTGGTTTGTTGGTTTGTTGGCTTGTTGGTTTGTTGGTTTGTTGGCTTGTTGGCTTGTTGCTTTGTTCGTTTGATGGTATGTTGGTTTGTTGGTTTTTTGGTTTGTTGGTTTTTTGGTTTGTTGCTTTGTTGGTTTGTTAGTTTGTTGGCTTGTTGGTTTGTTGGTTTGTTGGCTTGTTGGTTTGTTAGTTTGTTGGCTTGTTGGTTTATTGGTTTGTTGGTTTGTTGGTTTGTTGGTTTGTTGGCTTGTTGGCTTGTTGGTTTGTTGGTTTGTTGGTTTGTTGGCTTGTTGGTTTGTTGGTTTGTTGGCTTGTTGGTTTGTTAGTTTGTTGGTTTGTTGGTTTGTTGGTTTGTTGGTTTGTTGCTATGTTGGTTTGTTGGTTTGTTGGCATGTTGGCTTGTTGGTTTGTTGGCTTGTTGGTTTGTTAGTTTGTTGGATTTTTGGTTATTTGGTTTGTTGGTTTGTTGGCTTGTTGGTTTGTTGGTTTGTTGGTTTGTTGGTTTGTTGGTTTGTTGGCTTGTTGGTTAATTGGTTTGTTGGTTTGCTGGTTTGTTGGTTTGTTGGTTTGTTGGCTTGTTGGTTTGTTGGTTTGTTGGCTTGTTGGCTTGTTGCTTTGTTCGTTTGATGGTTTGTTGGTTTGTTGGTTTGTTGGCTTGTTGGTTTGTTAGTTAGTTGGTTTGTTGGTTTGTTGGTTTGTTGGTTTGTTGGTTTGTTGGCTTGTTGGTTTTGTTGGCTTGTTGGCTTGTTGGTTTGTTGGTTTGTTGGCTTGTTGGCTTGTTGGTTTGTTGGTTTGTTGGCTTGTTGGCTTGTTGGTTTGTTGGCTTGTTGATTTGTTGGTTTGTTGGTTTGTTGGTTTGTTGGTTTGTTGGTTTATTTGTTTGTTGGTTTGTTGGTTTGTTGGTTTGTTGGTTTGTTGGTTTGTTGGTTTATTTGTTTGTTGGTTTGTTGCCTTGTTGGTTTGTTGGTTTGTTGGTTTGTTGGCTTGTTGGTTTGTTGGCTTTTTGGTTTGTTGGTTTGTTGGTTTGTTGGCTTGTTGGTTTATTGGCTTGTTGGCTTGTTGGTTTGTTGGTCTGTTGGCTTGTTGGCTTGTTGGTTTGTTGGTTTGTTGGCTTGTTGGCTTGTTGGTTTGTTGGCTTGTTGGTTTGTTGGTTTGTTGGTTTGTTGGTTTGTTGGTTTGTTGGTTTGTTGGTTTGTTGGTTTATTTGTTTTTTGGTTTGTTGGCTTGTTGGTTTGTTGGTTTGTTGGTTTGTTGGCTTATTGGTTTGTTGGTTTGTTGGCTTGTTGGCTTGTTGGTTTGTTGGTTTGTTGGTTTGTTGGTTTGTTGGTTTGTTGGTTTTTTGGTTTGTTGGTTTGTTGGTTTGTTGGCTTGTTGGTTTGTTGGTTTGTTGGTTTGTTGGCTTGTTGCTTTGTTGGTTTGTTGGTTTGTTGGCTTGTTGGTTTGTTGGCTTGTTGGTTTGTTGGCTTGTTGGTTTGTTGGTTTGTTGGTTTGTTGGCTTGTTAGTTTGTTGGTTTGTTGGCTTGTTGGCTTTTTGGTTTGTTGGTTTGTTGGTTTGTTGGTTTGTTGGTTTGTTGGCTTGTTGGTTTGTTGGTTTGTTGGCTTGTTGGTGTGTTGGTTTGCTGGTTTGTTGGCTTGTTGGCTTGTTGGTTTGTTGGTTTGTTGGTTTGTTGGTTTGTTGGTTTGTTGGCTTGTTGGTTTGTTGGTTTGTTGGTCTGTTGGTTTGTTGGCTTGTTGGCTTGTTGGTTTGTTGGTTTGTTGGCTTGTTGGTTACTTAGTTTGTTGGTTTGTTGGCATGTCAGTTTGTTGGTTTATTGGTTTGTTGGCTTGTTGGTTACTTAGTTTGGTGGTTTGTTGGTTTGTTGGTTTGTTGGTTTGTTGGTTTGTTGGTTAGTTTGTTTGTTGGTTTGTTGGTTTGTTGGCTTGTTGGTTTGTTGGTTAGTTCGTTTGTTGGTTTGTTAGTTTGTTGGTTTGTTGGCTTGTTGGTTTGTTGGTTGTTTGGTTTGTTGGTTTGTTGGTTTGTTGGTTTGTTGGTTTGTTGGTTTGTTGGTTTGTTGGTTTGTTGGCTTGTTGGTTTGTTGGTTTGTTGGCTTGTTGGTTTGTTAGTTTGTTGGTTTGTTGGTTTATTGGTTTGTTGGTTTGTTGCTTTGTTGGTTTGTTGTTTTGTTGGGTTGTTGGCTTGTTGGTTTGTTGGTTTGTTGGTTTGTTGGTTTGTTGGCTTGTTGGTTCGTTGGTTTGTTGGCTTGTTGGTTTGTTAGTTTGTTCGTTTGTTGGTTTGTTGGTTTGCTGGTTTGTTGCTATGTTGGTTTGTTGGTTTGTTGGCTTGTTGGCTTGTTGGTTTGTTGGCTTGTTGGTTTGTTAGTTTGTTGGCTTTTTGGTTACTTGGTTTGTTGGTTTGTTGGCTTGTTGGCTTGTTGGTTTGTTGGTTTGTGGGTTTGTTGGTTTGTTCGTTTGTTGGGTTGTTGGTTTGTTGGTTTGTTGGTTTGTTGGCTTGTTGGCTTGTTGGTTTGTTGGTTTGTTGGCTTGTTGGCTTGTTGGTTTGTTGGTTTGTTGGTTTGTTGGTTTGTTGGTTTGTTGGTTTGTCGGTTTGTTGGCTTATTGGTTTGTTGGTTTGTTGGCTTGTTGGCGTGTTGGTTTGTTGGTTTGTTGAATTGTTGGTTTGTTGGTTTGTTGGTTTTTTGATTTGTTGGTTTGTTGGTTTGTTGGCTTGTTGGTTTGTTGGTTTGTTGGTTTGTTGGCTTGTTGGTTTATTGGTTTGTTGGTTTGTTGGCTTGTTGGTTTGTTGGTTTGTTGGCTTGTTGCTTTGTTGGTTTGTTGGCTTGTTGGCTTGTTGCTTTGTTCGTTTGATGGTTTGTTGGTTTGTTGGTTTTTTGGTTTGTTGGTTTTTTGGTTTGTTGCTTTATTGGTTTGTTAGTTTGTTGGCTTGTTGGCTTGTTGGTTTGTTGGTTTGTTGGCTTGTTGGTTTGTTAATTTGTTGGCTTGTTGGTTTATTGGTTTGTTGGTTTGTTGCTTTGTTGGTTTGTTGGTTTGTTGGCTTGTTGGCTTGTTGGTTTGTTGGTTTGTTGGTTTGTTGGCTTGTTGGTTTGTTGGTTTGTTGGCTTGTTGGCTTGTTGGTTTGTTAGTTTGTTGGTTTGTTGGTTTGTTGGTTTGTTGGTTTGTTGCTATGTTGGTTTGTTGGTTTGTTGGCTTGTTGGCTTGTTGGTTTGTTGGCTTGTTGGTTTGTTAGTTTGTTGGATTTTTGGTTACTTGGTTTGTTGGTTTGTTGGCTTGTTGGCTTGTTGGTTTGTTGGTTTGTTGGTTTGTTGGTTTGTTGGTTTGTTGGCTTGTTGGTTAATTGGTTTGTTGGTTTGCTGGTTTGTTGGTTTGTTGGTTTGTTGGCTTGTTGGTTTGTTGGTTTGTTGGCTTGTTGGCTTGTTGCTTTGTTCGTTTGATGGTTTGTTGGTTTGTTGGTTTGTTGGCTTGTTGGTTTGTTAGTTAGTTGGTTTGTTGGTTTGTTGGTTTTTTGGTTTGTTGGCTTGTTGGTTTGTTGGCTTGTTGGCTTGTTGGTTTGTTGGTTTGTTGGCTTGTTGGCTTGTTGGTTTGTTGGTTTGTTGGCTTGTTGGCTTGTTGGTTTGTTGGCTTGTTGGTTTGTTGGTTTGTTGGTTTGTTGGTTTGTTGGTTTGTTGGTTTGTTGGTTTATTTGTTTGTTGGTTTGTTGGTTTGTTGGTTTGTTGGTTTGTTGGTTTGTTGGTTTATTTGTTTGTTGGTTTGTTGCCTTGTTGGTTTGTTGGTTTGTTGGTTTGTTGGCTTGTTGGTTTGTTGGCTTGTTGGTTTGTTGGTTTGTTGGTTTGTAGGCTTGTTGGTTTGTTGGCTTGTTGGTTTGTTGGTTTGTTGGTTTGTTGGTTTGTTGGTTTGTTGGTTTATTTGTTTGTTGGTTTGTTGGCTTGTTGGTTTGTTGGTTTGTTGGTTTGTTGGCTTATTGGATTATTCGTTTGTTGGCTTGTTGGCTTGTTGGTTTGTTGGTTTGTTGGTTTGTTGGTTTGTTGGTTTGTTGGTTTGTTGGTTTTTTGGTTTGTTGGTTTTTTGGTTTGTTGGCTTGTTGGTTTGTTGGTTTGTTGGTTTGTTGGCTTGTTTCTTTGTTGGTTTGTTGGTTTGTTGGCTTGTTGGTTTGTTGAGTTGTTGGTTTGTTGGCTTGTTGGTTTGTTGGTTTGTTGGTTTGTTGGCTTGTTGGTTTGTTGGTTTGTTGGCTTGTTGGTTTGTTGGTTTGTTGGTTTGTTGGTTTGTTGGTTTGTTGGTTTGTTGGTTTGTTGGTTTTTTGGTTTGTTGGTTTTTTGGTTTGTTGGCTTGTTGGTTTGTTGGTTTGTTGGTTTGTTGGCTTGTTTCTTTGTTGGTTTGTTGGTTTGTTGGCTTGTTGGTTTGTTGGTTTGCTGGTTTGTTGGCTTGTTGGCTTGTTGGTTTGTTGGTTTGTTGGTTTGTTGGTTTGTTGGCTTGTTGGTTTGTTGGTTTGTCGGTTTGTCGGTTTGTTGGTTTGTTGGCTTGTTGGCTTGTTGGTTTGTTGGTTTGTTGGCTTGTTGGTTACTTAGTTTGTTGGTTTGTTGGCATGTTGGTTTGTTGGTTTATTGGTTTGTTGGCTTGTTGGTTACTTAGTTTGGTGGTTTGTTGGTTTGTTGGTTTGTTGGTTTGTTGGTTTGTTGGTTTGTTGGTTAGTTCGTTTGTTGGTTTGTTGGTTTGTTGGCTTGTTGGTTTGTTGGTTAGTTCGTTTGTTGGTTTGTTAGTTTGTTGGTTTGTTGGCTTGTTGGCTTGTTGGTTTGTTGGTTTTTTGGTTTGTTGGTTTGTTGGTTTGTTGGTTTGTTGGTTTGTTGGTTTGTTGGCTTGTTGGTTTGTTGGTTTGTTGGCTTGTTGGTTTGTTGCTTTGTTGGTTTGTTGGTTTGTTGGCTTGTTGGTTTGTTGGTTTGTTGGTTTGTTGGTTTGTTGGCTTGTTGGTTCGTTGGTTTGTTGGCTTGTTCGTTTGTTAGTTTGTTCGTTTGTTGGTTTGTTGGTTTGTTGGTTTGTTGCTATGTTGGTTTGTTGGTTTGTTGGCTTGTTGGCTTGTTGGTTTGTTGGCTTGTTGGTTTGTTAGTTTGTTGGCTTTTTGGTTACTTGGTTTGTTGGTTTGTTAGTTTGTTGGCTTGTTGGTTTATTGGTTTGTTGGTTTGTTGCTTTGTTGGTTTTTTGGTTTGTTGGTTTTTTGGTTTGTTGCTTTGTTGGTTTGTTAGTTTGTTGGCTTGTTGGCTTGTTGGTTTGTTGGTTTGTTGGCTTGTTGGTTTGTTAGTTTGTTGGCTTGTTGGTTTATTGGTTTGTTGGTTTGTTGCTTTGTTGGTTTGTTGGTTTGTTGGCTTGTTGGCTTGTTGGTTTGTTGGTTTGTTGGTTTGTTGGCTTGTTGGTTTGTTGGTTTGTTGGCTTGTTGGTTTGTTAGTTTGTTGGTTTGTTGGTTTGTTGGTTTGTTGGTTTGTTGCTATGTTGGTTTGTTGGTTTGTTGGCTTGTTGGCTTGTTGGTTTGTTGGCTTGTTGGTTTGTTAGTTTGTTGGATTTTTGGTTACTTGGTTTGTTGGTTTGTTGGCTTGTTGGCTTGTTTGTTTGTTGGTTTGTTGGTTTGTTGGTTTGTTGGTTTGTTGGCTTGTTGGTTAATTGGTTTGTTGGTTTGCTGGTTTGCTGGTTTGTTGGTTTGTTGGTTTGTTGGCTTGTTGGTTTGTTGGTTTGTTGGCTTGTTGGCTTGTTGCTTTGTTCGTTTGATGGTTTGTTGGTTTGTTGGTTTGTTGGCTTGTTGGTTTGTTAGTTAGTTGGTTTGTTGGTTTGTTGGTTTGTTGGTTTGTTGGCTTGTTGGTTTGTTGGCTTGTTGGCTTGTTGTTTTGTTGGTTTGTTGGCTTGTTGGCTTGTTGGTTTGTTGGTTTGTTGGCTTGTTGGCTTGTTGGTTTGTTGGCTTGTTGGTTTGTTGGTTTGTTGGTTTGTTGGTTTGTTGGTTTGTTGGTTTGTTGGTTTATTTGTTTGTTGGTTTGTTGGTTTGTTGGTTTGTTGGTTTGTTGGTTTATTTGTTTGTTGGTTTGTTGGTTTGTCGGTTTGTTGGTTTGTTGGCTTGTTGGCTTGTTGGTTTGTTGGTTTGTTGGCTTGTTGGTTACTTAGTTTGTTGGTTTGTTGGCATGTTGGTTTGTTGGTTTATTGGTTTGTTGGCTTGTTGGTTACTTAGTTTGGTGGTTTGTTGGTTTGTTGGTTTGTTGGTTTGTTGGTTAGTTCGTTTGTTGGTTTGCTGGTTTGTTGGCTTGTTGGTTTGTTGGTTAGTTCGTTTGTTGGTTTGTTAGTTTGTTGGTTTGTTGGCTTGTTGGCTTGTTGGTTTGTTGGTTTTTTGGTTTGTTGGTTTGTTGGTTTGTTGGTTTGTTGGTTTGTTGGTTTGTTGGCTTGTTGGTTTGTTGGTTTGTTGGCTTGTTGGTTTGTTAGTTTGTTGGTTTGTTGGTTTATTGGTTTGTTGGTTTGTTGCTTTGTTGGTTTGTTGGTTTGTTGGCTTGTTGGCTTGTTGGTTTGTAGGTTTGTTGGTTTGTTGGCTTGTTGGTTCGTTGGTTTGTTGGCTTGTTGGTTTGTTAGTTTGTTCGTTTGTTGGTTTGTTGGTTTGTTGGTTTGTTGCTATGTTGGTTTGTTGGTTTGTTGGCTTGTTGGCTTGTTGGTTTGTTGGCTTGTTGGTTTGTTAGTTTGTTGGCTTTTTGGTTACTTGGTTTGTTGGTTTGTTGGCTTGTTGGCTTTTTGGTTTGTTGGTTTGTGGGTTTGTTGGTTTGTTCGTTTGTTGGGTTGTTGGTTTGTTGGTTTGTTGGTTTGTTGGCTTGTTGGCTTGTTGGTTTGTTGGTTTGTTGGCTTGTTGGCTTGTTGGTTTGTGGGTTTGTTGGTTTGTTGGTTTGTTGGTTTGTTGGTTTATTTGTTTGTTGGTTTGTTGGCTTGTTGGTTTGTTGGTTTGTTGGTTTGTTGGCTTATTGGTTTGTTCGTTTGTTGGCTTGTTGGTTTGTTGGTTTGTTGGTTTGTTGGTTTGTTGGTTTGTTGGTTTGTTGGTTTGTTGGTTTTTTGGTTTGTTGGTTTGTTGGCTTGTTGGTTTGTTGGTTTGTTGGTTTGTTGGTTTGTTGGTTTGTTGGTTTGTTGGTTTGTTGGTTTTTTGGTTTGTTGGTTTGTTGGTTTGTTGGCTTGTTGGTTTGTTGGTTTGTTGGTTTGTTGGCTTGTTTCTTTGTTGGTTTGTTGGTTTGTTGGCTTGTTGGTTTGTTGGTTTGTTGGTTTGTTGGTTTGTTGGCTTGTTGGTTTGTTGGTTTGTTGGCTTGTTGGTTTGTTGGTTTGCTGGTTTGTTGGCTTGTTGGCTTGTTGGTTTGTTGGTTTGTTGGTTTGTTGGTTTGTTGGCTTGTTGGTTTGTTGATTTGTTGGTTTGTTGGTTTTTTGGCTTGTTGGCTTGTTGGTTTGTTGGTTTGTTGGCTTGTTGGTTACTTAGTTTGTTGGTTTGTTGGCATGTTGGTTTGTTGGTTTATTGGTTTGTTGGCTTGTTGGTTACTTAGTTTGGTGGTTTGTTGGTTTGTTGGTTTGTTGGTTTGTTGGTTTGTTGGTTTGTTGGTTAGTTCGTTTGTTGGTTTGTTGGTTTGTTGGCTTGTTGGTTTGTTGGTTAGTTCGTTTGTTGGTTTGTTAGTTTGTTGGTTTGTTGGCTTGTTGGCTTGTTGGAATGTTGTTTTTTTGGTTTGTTGGTTTGTTGGTTTGTTGGTTTGTTGGTTTGTTGGTTTGTTGGCTTGTTGGTTTGTTGGTTTGTTGGCTTGTTGGTTTGTTAGTTTGTTGGTTTGTTGGTTTATTGGTTTGTTGGTTTGTTGCTTTGTTGGTTTGTTGGTTTGTTGGCTTGTTGGCTTGTTGTTTTGTTGGTTTGTTGGTTTGTTGGCTTGGTGGTTCGTTGGTTTGTTGGCTTGTTGGTTTGTTAGTTTGTTCGTTTGTTGGTTTGTTGGTTTGTTGGTTGTTGCTATGTTGGTTTGTTGGTTTGTTGGCTTGTTGGCTTGTTGGTTTGTTGGCTTGTTGGTTTGTTGGTTTGTTAGTTTGTTGGCTTTTTGGTAACTTGGTTTGTTAGTTTGTTGGCTTGTTGGCTTGTTGGTTTGTTGGTTTGTGGGTTTGTTGGTTTGTTCGTTTGTTGGCTTGTTGGTTAATTGGTTTTTGGTTTGCTGGTTTGTTGGTTTGTTGGTTTGTTGGTTTGTTGGTTTGTTGGTTTATTTGTTTGTTGGTTTGTTGCCTTGTTGGTTTGTTGGTTTGTTGGTTTGTTGGCTTGTTGGTTTGTTGGCTTTTTGGTTTGTTGGTTTGTTGGTTTGTTGGCTTGTTGGTTTATTGGCTTGTTGGCTTGTTGGTTTGTTGGTTTGTTGGCTTGTTGGCTTGTTGGTTTGTTGGTTTGTTGGCTTGTTGGCTTGTTGGTTTGTTGGCTTGTTGGTTTGTTGGTTTGTTGGTTTGTTGGTTTGTTGGTTTGTTGGTTTGTTGGTTTGTTGGTTTATTTGTTTGTTGGTTTGTTGGCTTGTTGGTTTGTTGGTTTGTTGGTTTGTTGGCTTATTGGTTTGTTGGTTTGTTGGCTTGTTGGCTTGTTGGTTTGTTGGTTTGTTGGTTTGTTGGTTTGTTGGTTTGTTGGTTTTTTGGTTTGTTGGTTTGTTGGTTTGTTGGCTTGTTGGTTTGTTGGTTTGTTGGTTTGTTGGCTTGTTGCTTTGTTGGTTTGTTGGTTTGTTGGCTTGTTGGTTTGTTGGCTTGTTGGTTTGTTGGCTTGTTGGTTTGTTGGTTTGTTGGTTTGTTGGCTTGTTAGTTTGTTGGTTTGTTGGCTTGTTGGCTTTTTGGTTTGTTGGTTTGTTGGTTTGTTGGTTTGTTGGTTTGTTGGTTTGTTGGTTTGTTGGCTTGTTGGTTTGTTGGTTTGTTGGCTTGTTGGTGTGTTGGTTTGCTGGTTTGTTGGCTTGTTGGCTTGTTGGTTTGTTGGTTTGTTGGTTTGTTGGTTTGTTGGCTTGTTGGTTTGTTGGTTTGTTGGTTTGTTGGTTTGTTGGCTTGTTGGCTTGTTGGTTTGTTGGTTTGTTGGCTTGTTGGTTACTTAGTTTGTTGGTTTGTTGGCATGTTGGTTTGTTGGTTTATTGGTTTGTTGGCTTGTTGGTTACTTAGTTTGGTGGTTTGTTGGTTTGTTGGTTTGTTGGTTTGTTGGTTTGTTGGTTAGTTTGTTTGTTGGTTTGTTGGTTTGTTGGCTTGTTGGTTTGTTGGTTAGTTCGTTTGTTGGTTTGTTAGTTTGTTGGTTTGTTGGCTTGTTGGCTTGTTGGTTTGTTGGTTGTTTGGTTTGTTGGTTTGTTGGTTTGTTGGTTTGTTGGTTTGTTGGTTTGTTGGTTTGTTGGCTTGTTGGTTTGTTGGTTTGTTGGCTTGTTGGTTTGTTAGTTTGTTGGTTTGTTGGTTTATTGGTTTGTTGATTTGTTGCTTTGTTGGTTTGTTGGTTTGTTGGCTTGTTGGCTTGTTGGTTTGTTGGTTTGTTGGTTTGTTGGTTTGTTGGCTTGTTGGTTCGTTGGTTTGTTGGCTTGTTGGTTTGTTAGTTTGTTCGTTTGTTGGTTTGTTGGTTTGCTGGTTTGTTGCTATGTTGGTTTGTTGGTTTGTTGGCTTGTTGGCTTGTTGGTTTGTTGGCTTGTTGGTTTGTTAGTTTGTTGGCTTTTTGGTTACTTGGTTTGTTGGTTTGTTGGCTTGTTGGCTTGTTGGTTTGTTGGTTTGTGGGTTTGTTGGTTTGTTCGTTTGTTGGGTTGTTGGTTTGTTGGTTTGTTGGTTTGTTGGCTTGTTGGCTTGTTGGTTTGTTGGTTTGTTGGCTTGTTGGCTTGTTGGTTTGTTGGTTTGTTGGTTTGTTGGTTTGTTGGTTTGTTGGTTTGTCGGTTTGTTGGCTTATTGGTTTGTTGGTTTGTTGGCTTGTTGGCGTGTTGGTTTGTTGGTTTGTTGAATTGTTGGTTTGTTGGTTTGTTGATTTGTTGGTTTGTTGGTTTGTTGGTTTGTTGGCTTGTTGGTTTGTTGGTTTGTTGGTTTGTTGGCTTGTTGGTTTATTGGTTTGTTGGTTTGTTGGCTTGTTGGTTTGTTGGTTTGTTGGCTTGTTGGTTTGTTGGTTTGTTGGTTGTTGGCTTGTTGCTTTGTTCGTTTGATGGTTTGTTGGTTTGTTGGTTTTTTGGTTTGTTGGTTTTTTGGTTTGTTGCTTTGTTGGTTTGTTAGTTTGTTGGCTTGTTGGCTTGTTGGTTTGTTGGTTTGTTGGCTTGTTGGTTTGTTAATTTGTTGGCTTGTTGGTTTGTTGGTTTGTTGGTTTGTTGCTTTGTTGGTTTGTTGGTTTGTTGGCTTGTTGGCTTGTTGGTTTGTTGGTTTGTTGGTTTGTTGGCTTGTTGGTTTGTTGGTTTGTTGGCTTGTTGGTTTGTTAGTTTGTTGGTTTGTTGGTTTGTTGGTTTGTTGGTTTGTTGGTTTGTTGCTATGTTGGTTTGTTGGTTTGTTGGCTTGTTGGCTTGTTGGTTTGTTGGCTTGTTGGTTTGTTGGTTAATTGGTTTGTTGGTTTGCTGGTTTGTTGGTTTGTTGGTTTGTTGGCTTGTTGGTTTGTTGGTTTGTTGGCTTGTTGGCTTGTTGCTTTGTTCGTTTGATGGTTTATTGGTTTGTTGGTTTGTTGGCTTGTTGGTTTGTTGGCTTGTTGGTTTGTTGGCTTGTTGGCTTGTTGGTTTGTTGGTTTGTTGGCTTGTTGGCTTGTTGGTTTGTTGGTTTGTTGGCTTGTTGGCTTGTTGGTTTGTTGGCTTGTTGGTTTGTTGGTTTGTTGGTTTGTTGGTTTGTTGGTTTGTTGGTTTGTTGGTTTATTTGTTTGTTGGTTTGTTGGTTTGTTGGTTTGTTGGTTTGTTGGTTTGTTGGTTTATTTGTTTGTTGGTTTGTTGCCTTGTTGGTTTGTTGGTTTGTTGGTTTGTTGGCTTGTTGGTTTGTTGGCTTGTTGGTTTGTTGGTTTGTTGGTTTGTTGGCTTGTTGGTTTGTTGGCTTGTTGGTTTGTTGGTTTGTTGGTTTGTTGGTTTGTTGGTTTGTTGGTTTATTTGTTTGTTGGTTTGTTGGCTTGTTGGTTTGTTGGTTTGTTGGTTTGTTGGCTTATTGGATTATTCGTTTGTTGGCTTGTTGGCTTGTTGGTTTGTTGGTTTGTTGGTTTGTTGGTTTGTTGGTTTGTTGGTTTGTTGGTTTGTTGGTTTTTTGGTTTGTTGGTTTTTTGGTTTGTTGGCTTGTTGGTTTGTTGGTTTGTTGGTTTGTTGGCTTGTTTCTTTGTTGGTTTGTTGGTTTGTTGGCTTGTTGGTTTGTTGAGTTGTTGGTTTGTTGGCTTGTTGGTTTGTTGGTTTGTTGGTTTGTTGGCTTGTTGGTTTGTTGGTTTGTTGGCTTGTTGGCTTTTTGGTTTGTTGGTTTGTTGGTTTGTTGGCTTGTTGGTTTGGTGGTTTGTTGGCTTGTTGGTTTGTTGGTTTGCTGGTTTGTTGGCTTGTTGGCTTGTTGGTTTGTTGGTTTGTTGGTTTGTTGGTTTGTTGGCTTGTTGGTTTGTTGGTTTGTCGGTTTGTTGGTTTGTTGGTTTGTTGGCTTGTTGGTTAATTGGTTTGTTGGTTTGCTGGTTTGTTGGTTTGTTGGTTTGTTGGCTTGTTGGTTTGTTGGTTTGTTGGCTTGTTGGCTTGTTGCTTTGTTCGTTTGATGGTTTATTGGTTTGTTGGTTTGTTGGCTTGTTGGTTTGTTAGTTAGTTGGTTTGTTGGTTTGTTGGTTTGTTGGCTTGTTGGTTTGTTGGCTTGTTGGCTTGTTGGTTTGTTGGTTTGTTGGCTTGTTGGCTTGTTGGTTTGTTGGTTTGTTGGCTTGTTGGCTTGTTGGTTTGTTGGCTTGTTGGTTTGTTGGTTTGTTGGTTTGTTGGTTTGTTGGTTTGTTGGTTTGTTGGTTTATTTGTTTGTTGGTTTGTTGGTTTGTTGGTTTGTTGGTTTGTTGGTTTGTTGGTTTATTTGTTTGTTGGTTTGTTGCCTTGTTGGTTTGTTGGTTTGTTGGTTTGTTGGCTTGTTGGTTTGTTGGCTTGTTGGTTTGTTGGTTTGTTGGTTTGTTGGCTTGTTGGTTTGTTGGCTTGTTGGTTTGTTGGTTTGTTGGTTTGTTGGTTTGTTGGTTTGTTGGTTTATTTGTTTGTTGGTTTGTTGGCTTGTTGGTTTGTTGGTTTGTTGGTTTGTTGGCTTATTGGATTATTCGTTTGTTGGCTTGTTGGCTTGTTGGTTTGTTGGTTTGTTGGTTTGTTGGTTTGTTGGTTTGTTGGTTTGTTGGTTTGTTGGTTTTTTGGTTTGTTGGTTTTTTGGTTTGTTGGCTTGTTGGTTTGTTGGTTTGTTGGTTTGTTGGCTTGTTTCTTTGTTGGTTTGTTGGTTTGTTGGCTTGTTGGTTTGTTGAGTTGTTGGTTTGTTGGCTTGTTGGTTTGTTGGTTTGTTGGTTTGTTGGCTTGTTGGTTTGTTGGTTTGTTGGCTTGTTGGCTTTTTGGTTTGTTGGTTTGTTGGTTTGTTGGCTTGTTGGTTTGGTGGTTTGTTGGCTTGTTGGTTTGTTGGTTTGCTGGTTTGTTGGCTTGTTGGCTTGTTGGTTTGTTGGTTTGTTGGTTTGTTGGTTTGTTGGCTTGTTGGTTTGTTGGTTTGTCGGTTTGTTGGTTTGTTGGCTTGTTGGCTTGTTGGTTTGTTGGTTTGTTGGCTTGTTGGTTACTTAGTTTGTTGGTTTGTTTTCATGTTGGTTTGTTGGTTTATTGGTTTGTTGGCTTGTTGGTTACTTAGTTTGGTGGTTTGTTGGTTTGTTGGTTTGTTGGTTTGTTGGTTTGTTGGTTAGTTCGTTTGTTGGTTTGTTGGTTTGTTGGCTTGTTGGTTTGTTGGTTAGTTCGTTTGTTGGTTTGTTAGTTTGTTGGTTTGTTGGCTTGTTGGCTTGTTGGTTTGTTGGTTTTTTGGTTTGTTGGTTTGTTGGTTTGTTGGTTTGTTGGTTTGTTGGTTTGTTGGCTTGTTGGTTTGTTGGTTTGTTGGCTTGTTGGTTTGTTAGTTTGTTGGTTTGTTGGTTTATTGGTTTGTTGGTTTGTTGCTTTGTTGGTTTGTTGGTTTGTTGGCTTGTTGGCTTGTTGGTTTGTTGGTTTGTTGGTTTGTTGGCTTGTTGGTTCGTTGGTTTGTTGGCTTGTTCGTTTGTTAGTTTGTTCGTTTGTTGGTTTGTTGGTTTGTTGGTTTGTTGCTATGTTGGTTTGTTGGTTTGTTGGCTTGTTGGCTTGTTGGTTTGTTGGCTTGTTGGTTTGTTAGTTTGTTGGCTTTTTGGTTACTTGGTTTGTTGGTTTGTTAGTTTGTTGGCTTGTTGGTTTATTGCTTTGTTGGTTTGTTGGCTTGTTGGCTTGTTGGTTTGTTGGTTTTTTGGTTTGTTGGTTTGTTGGTTTGTTGGTTTGTTGGTGTGTTGGTTTGTTGGCTTGTTGGTTTGTTGGTTTGTTGGCTTGTTGGTTTGTTAGTTTGTTGGTTTGTTGGTTTATTGGTTTGTTGGTTTGTTGCTTTGTTGGTTTGTTGGTTTGTTGGCTTGTTGGCTTGTTGGTTTGTAGGTTTGTTGGTTTGTTGGCTTGTTGGTTCGTTGGTTTGTTGGCTTGTTGGTTTGTTAGTTTGTTCGTTTGTTGGTTTGTTGGTTTGTTGGTTTGTTGCTATGTTGGTTTGTTGGTTTGTTGGCTTGTTGGCTTGTTGGTTTGTTGGCTTGTTGGTTTGTTAGTTTGTTGGCTTTTTGGTTACTTGGTTTGTTGGTTTGTTGGCTTGTTGGCTTTTTGGTTTGTTGGTTTGTGGGTTTGTTGGTTTGTTCGTTTGTTGGGTTGTTGGTTTGTTGGTTTGTTGGTTTGTTGGCTTGTTGGCTTGTTGGTTTGTTGGTTTGTTGGCTTGTTGGCTTGTTGGTTTGTTGGTTTGTTGGTTTGTTGGTTTGTTGGTTTGTTGGTTTGTTGGTTTATTTGTTTGTTGGTTTGTTGGCTTGTTGGTTTGTTGGTTTGTTGGTTTGTTGGCTTATTGGTTTGTTCGTTTGTTGGCTTGTTGGTTTGTTGGTTTGTTGGTTTGTTTGTTTGTTGGTTTGTTGGTTTTTTGGTTTGTTGGTTTGTTGGCTTGTTGGTTTGTTGGTTTGTTGGTTTGTTGGTTTGTTGGTTTGTTGGTTTGTTGGTTTGTTGGTTTTTTGGCTTGTTGGTTTGTTGGCTTGTTGGTTTGTTGGCTTGTTGGTTTGTTGGTTTGTTGGTTTGTTGGCTTGTTAGTTTGTTGGTTTGTTGGCTTGTTGGCTTTTTGGTTTGTTGGTTTGTTGGTTTGTTGGTTTGTTGGTTTGTTGGTTTGTTGGTTTGTTGGCTTGTTGGTTTGTTGGTTTGTTGGCTTGTTGGTGTGTTGGTTTGCTGGTTTGTTGGCTTGTTGGCTTGTTGGTTTGTTGGTTTGTTGGTTTGTTGGTTTGTTGGCTTGTTGGTTTGTTGGTTTGTTGGTTTGTTGGTTTGTTGGCTTGTTGGCTTGTTGGTTTGTTGGTTTGTTGGCTTGTTGGTTACTTAGTTTGTTGGTTTGTTGGCATGTTGGTTTGTTGGTTTATTGGTTTGTTGGCTTGTTGGTTACTTAGTTTGGTGGTTTGTTGGTTTGTTGGTTTGTTGGTTTGTTGGTTTGTTGGTTAGTTTGTTTGTTGGTTTGTTGGTTTTTTGGCTTGTTGGTTTGTTGGTTAGTTCGTTTGTTGGTTTGTTAGTTTGTTGGTTTGTTGGCTTGTTGGCTTGTTGGTTTGTTGGTTGTTTGGTTTGTTGGTATGTTGGTTTGTTGGTTTGTTGGTTTGTTGGTTTGTTGGTTTGTTGGCTTGTTGGTTTGTTGGTTTGTTGGCTTGTTGGTTTGTTAGTTTGTTGGTTTGTTGGTTTATTGGTTTGTTGATTTGTTGCTTTGTTGGTTTGTTGGTTTGTTGGCTTGTTGGCTTGTTGGTTTGTTGGTTTGTTGGTTTGTTGGTTTGTTGGCTTGTTGGTTCGTTGGTTTGTTGGCTTGTTGGTTTGTTAGTTTGTTCGTTTGTTGGTTTGTTGGTTTGCTGGTTTGTTGCTATGTTGGTTTGTTGGTTTGTTGGCTTGTTGGCTTGTTGGTTTGTTGGCTTGTTGGTTTGTTAGTTTGTTGGCTTTTTGGTTACTTGGTTTGTTGGTTTGTTGGCTTGTTGGCTTGTTGGTTTGTTGGTTTGTGGGTTTGTTGGTTTGTTCGTTTGTTGGGTTGTTGGTTTGTTGGTTTGTTGGTTTGTTGGCTTGTTGGCTTGTTGGTTTGTTGGTTTGTTGGCTTGTTGGCTTGTTGGTTTGTTGGTTTGTTGGTTTGTTGGTTTGTTGGTTTGTTGGTTTGTCGGTTTGTTGGCTTATTGGTTTGTTGGTTTGTTGGCTTGTTGGCGTGTTGGTTTGTTGGTTTGTTGAATTGTTGGTTTGTTGGTTTGTTGATTTGTTGGTTTGTTGGTTTGTTGGTTTGTTGGCTTGTTGGTTTGTTGGTTTGTTGGTTTGTTGGCTTGTTGGTTTATTGGTTTGTTGGTTTGTTGGCTTGTTGGTTTGTTGGTTTGTTGGCTTGTTGGTTTGTTGGTTTGTTGGCTTGTTGGCTTGTTGCTTTGTTCGTTTGATGGTTTGTTGGTTTGTTGGTTTTTTGGTTTGTTGGTTTTTTGGTTTGTTGCTTTGTTGGTTTGTTAGTTTGTTGGCTTGTTGGCTTGTTGGTTTGTTGGTTTGTTGGCTTGTTGGTTTGTTAATTTGTTGGCTTGTTGGTTTGTTGGTTTGTTGGTTTGTTGCTTTGTTGGTTTGTTGGTTTGTTGGCTTGTTGGCTTGTTGGTTTGTTGGTTTGTTGGTTTGTTGGCTTGTTGGTTTGTTGGTTTGTTGGCTTGTTGGTTTGTTAGTTTGTTGGTTTGTTGGTTTGTTGGTTTGTTGGTTTGTTGGTTTGTTGCTATGTTGGTTTGTTGGTTTGTTGGCTTGTTGGCTTGTTGGTTTGTTGGCTTGTTGGTTTGTTAGTTTGTTGGATTTTTGGTTACTTGGTTTGTTGGTTTGTTGGCTTGTTGGCTTGTTGGTTTGTTGGTTTGTTGGTTTGTTGGTTTGTTGGTTTGTTGGCTTGTTGGTTAATTGGTTTGTTGGTTTGCTGGTTTGTTGGTTTGTTGGTTTGTTGGCTTGTTGGTTTGTTGGTTTGTTGGCTTGTTGGCTTGTTGCTTTGTTCGTTTGATGGTTTGTTGGTTTGTTGGTTTGTTGGCTTGTTGGTTTGTTAGTTAGTTGGTTTGTTGGTTTGTTGGTTTGTTGGCTTGTTGGTTTGTTGGCTTGTTGGCTTGTTGGTTTGTTGGTTTGTTGGCTTGTTGGCTTGTTGGTTTGTTGGTTTGTTGGCTTGTTGGCTTGTTGGTTTGTTGGCTTGTTGGTTTGTTGGTTTGTTGGTTTGTTGGTTTGTTGGTTTGTTGGTTTGTTGGTTTATTTGTTTGTTGGTTTGTTGGTTTGTTGGTTTGTTGGTTTGTTGGTTTGTTGGTTTATTTGTTTGTTGGTTTGTTGCCTTGTTGGTTTGTTGGTTTGTTGGTTTGTTGGCTTGTTGGTTTGTTGGCTTGTTGGTTTGTTGGTTTGTTGGTTTGTTGGCTTGTTGGTTTGTTGGCTTGTTGGTTTGTTGGTTTGTTGGTTTGTTGGTTTGTTGGTTTGTTGGTTTATTTGTTTGTTGGTTTGTTGGCTTGTTGGTTTGTTGGTTTGTTGGTTTGTTGGCTTATTGGATTATTCGTTTGTTGGCTTGTTGGCTTGTTGGTTTGTTGGTTTGTTGGTTTGTTGGTTTGTTGGTTTGTTGGTTTGTTGGTTTGTTGGTTTTTTGGTTTGTTGGTTTTTTGGTTTGTTGGCTTGTTGGTTTGTTGGTTTGTTGGTTTGTTGGCTTGTTTCTTTGTTGGTTTGTTGGTTTGTTGGCTTGTTGGTTTGTTGAGTTGTTGGTTTGTTGGCTTGTTGGTTTGTTGGTTTGTTGGTTTGTTGGCTTGTTGGTTTGTTGGTTTGTTGGCTTGTTGGCTTTTTGGTTTGTTGGTTTGTTGGTTTGTTGGCTTGTTGGTTTGGTGGTTTGTTGGCTTGTTGGTTTGTTGGTTTGCTGGTTTGTTGGCTTGTTGGCTTGTTGGTTTGTTGGTTTGTTGGTTTGTTGGTTTGTTGGCTTGTTGGTTTGTTGGTTTGTCGGTTTGTTGGTTTGTTGGCTTGTTGGCTTGTTGGTTTGTTGGTTTGTTGGCTTGTTGGTTACTTAGTTTGTTGGTTTGTTTTCATGTTGGTTTGTTGGTTTATTGGTTTGTTGGCTTGTTGGTTACTTAGTTTGGTGGTTTGTTGGTTTGTTGGTTTGTTGGTTTGTTGGTTTGTTGGTTAGTTCGTTTGTTGGTTTGTTGGTTTGTTGGCTTGTTGGTTTGTTGGTTAGTTCGTTTGTTGGTTTGTTAGTTTGTTGGTTTGTTGGCTTGTTGGCTTGTTGGTTTGTTGGTTTTTTGGTTTGTTGGTTTGTTGGTTTGTTGGTTTGTTGGTTTGTTGGTTTGTTGGCTTGTTGGTTTGTTGGTTTGTTGGCTTGTTGGTTTGTTAGTTTGTTGGTTTGTTGGTTTATTGGTTTGTTGGTTTGTTGCTTTGTTGGTTTGTTGGTTTGTTGGCTTGTTGGCTTGTTGGTTTGTTGGTTTGTTGGTTTGTTGGCTTGTTGGTTCGTTGGTTTGTTGGCTTGTTCGTTTGTTAGTTTGTTCGTTTGTTGGTTTGTTGGTTTGTTGGTTTGTTGCTATGTTGGTTTGTTGGTTTGTTTGCTTGTTGGCTTGTTGGTTTGTTGGCTTGTTGGTTTGTTAGTTTGTTGGCTTTTTGGTTACTTGGTTTGTTGGTTTGTTAGTTTGTTGGCTTGTTGGTTTATTACTTTGTTGGTTTGTTGGCTTGTTGGCTTGTTGGTTTGTTGGTTTTTTGGTTTGTTGGTTTGTTGGTTTGTTGGTTTGTTGGTTTGTTGGTTTGTTGGCTTGTTGGTTTGTTGGTTTGTTGGCTTGTTGGTTTGTTAGTTTGTTGGTTTGTTGGTTTATTGGTTTGTTGGTTTGTTGCTTTGTTGGTTTGTTGGTTTGTTGGCTTGTTGGCTTGTTGGTTTGTAGGTTTGTTGGTTTGTTGGCTTGTTGGTTCGTTGGTTTGTTGGCTTGTTGGTTTGTTAGTTTGTTCGTCTGTTGGTTTGTTGGTTTGTTGGTTTGTTGCTATGTTGGTTTGTTGGTTTGTTGGCTTGTTGGCTTGTTGATTTGTTGGCTTGTTGGTTTGTTAGTTTGTTGGCTTTTTGGTTACTTGGTTTGTTGGTTTGTTGGCTTGTTGGCTTTTTGGTTTGTTGGTTTGTGGGTTTGTTGGTTTGTTCGTTTGTTGGGTTGTTGGTTTGTTGGTTTGTTGGTTTGTTGGCTTGTTGGCTTGTTGGTTTGTTGGTTTGTTGGCTTGTTGGCTTGTTGGTTTGTTGGTTTGTTGGTTTGTTGGTTTGTTGGTTTGTTGGTTTGTTGGTTTATTTGTTTGTTGGTTTGTTGGCTTGTTGGTTTGTTGGTTTGTTGGTTTGTTGGCTTATTGGTTTGTTCGTTTGTTGGCTTGTTGGTTTGTTGGTTTGTTGGTTTGTTGGTTTGTTGGTTTGTTGGTTTTTTGGTTTGTTGGTTTGTTGGCTTGTTGGTTTGTTGGTTTGTTGGTTTGTTGGTTTGTTGGTTTGTTGGTTTGTTGGTTTGTTGGTTTTTTGGTTTGTTGGTTTGTTGGTTTGTTGGCTTGTTGGTTTGTTGGTTTGTTGGTTTGTTGGCTTGTTTCTTTGTTGGTTTGTTGGTTTGTTGGCTTGTTGGTTTGTTGGCTTGTTTCTTTGTTGGTTTGTTGGTTTGTTGGCTTGTTGGTTTGTTGAGTTGTTGGTTTGTTGGCTTGTTGGTTTGTTGGTTTGTTGGTTTGTTGGCTTGTTGGTTTGTTGGTTTGTTGGCTTGTTGGCTTTTTGGTTTGTTGGTTTGTTGGTTTGTTGGCTTGTTGGTTTGTTGGTTTGTTGGCTTGTTGGTTTGTTGGTTTGCTGGTTTGTTGGCTTGTTGGCTTGTTGGTTTGTTGGTTTGTTGGTTTGTTGGTTTGTTGGCTTGTTGGTTTGTTGGTTTGTCGGTTTGTTGGTTTGTTGGCTTGTTGGCTTGTTGGTTTGTTGGTTTGTTGGCTTGTTGGTTACTTAGTTTGTTGGTTTGTTGGCATGTTGGTTTGTTGGTTTATTGGTTTGTTGGCTTGTTGGTTACTTAGTTTGGTGGTTTGTTGGTTTGTTGGTTTGTTGGTTTGTTGGTTTGTTGGTTAGTTCGTTTGTTGGTTTGTTGGTTTGTTGGCTTGTTGGTTTGTTGGTTAGTTCGTTTGTTGGTTTGTTAGTTTGTTGGTTTGTTGGCTTGTTGGCTTGTTGGTTTGTTGGTTTTTTGGTTTGTTGGTTTGTTGGTTTGTTGGTTTGTTGGTTTGTTGGTTTGTTGGTTTGTTGGCTTGTTGGCTTGTTGGTTTGTTGGCTTGTTGGTTTGTTAGTTTGTTGGTTTGTTGGTTTATTGGTTTGTTGGTTTGTTGCTTTGTTGGTTTGTTGGTTTGTTGGCTTGTTGGCTTGTTGGTTTGTTGGTTTGTTGGTTTGTTGGCTTGTTGGTTCGTTGGTTTGTTGGCTTGTTCGTTTGTTAGTTTGTTCGTTTGTTGGTTTGTTGGTTTGTTGGTTTGTTGCTATGTTGGTTTGTTGGTTTGTTGGCTTGTTGGCTTGTTGGTTTGTTGGCTTGTTGGTTTGTTAGTTTGTTGGCTTTTTGGTTACTTGGTTTGTTGGTTTGTTAGTTTGTTGGCTTGTTGGTTTATTGGTTTGTTGGTTTGTTGGCTTGTTGGCTTGTTGGTTTGTTGGTTTTTTGGTTTGTTGGTTTGTTGGTTTGTTGGTTTGTTGGTTTGTTGGTTTGTTGGCTTGTTGGTTTGTTGGTTTGTTGGCTTGTTGGTTTGTTAGTTTGTTGGTTTGTTGGTTTATTGGTTTGTTGGTTTGTTGCTTTGTTGGTTTGTTGGTTTGTTGGCTTGTTGGCTTGTTGGTTTGTAGGTTTGTTGGTTTGTTGGCTTGTTGGTTCGTTGGTTTGTTGGTTTGTGGGTTTGTTGGTTTGTTCGTTTGTTGGGTTGTTGGTTTGTTGGTTTGTTGGCTTGTTGGCTTGTTGGTTTGTTGGTTTGTTGGCTTGTTGGCTTGTTGGTTTGTTGGTTTGTTGGTTTGTTGGTTTGTTGGTTTGTTGGTTTATTTGTTTGTTGGTTTGTTGGCTTGTTGGTTTGTTGGTTTGTTGGTTTGTTGGCTTATTGGTTTGTTCGTTTGTTGGCTTGTTGGTTTGTTGGTTTGTTGGTTTGTTGGTTTGTTGGTTTGTTGGTTTGTTGGTTTTTTGGTTTGTTGGTTTGTTGGCTTGTTGGTTTGTTGGTTTGTTGGTTTGTTGGTTTGTTGGTTTGTTGGTTTGTTGGTTTTTTGGTTTGTTGGTTTGTTGGTTTGTTGGCTTGTTGGTTTGTTGGTTTGTTGGTTTGTTGGCTTGTTTCTTTGTTGGTTTGTTGGTTTGTTGGCTTGTTGGTTTGTTGGTTTGTTGGTTTGTTGGTTTGTTGGCTTGTTGGTTTGTTGGTTTGTTGGCTTGTTGGTTTGTTGGTTTGCTGGTTTGTTGGCTTGTTGGCTTGTTGGTTTGTTGGTTTGTTGGTTTGTTGGTTTGTTGGCTTGTTGGTTTGTTGATTTGTTGGTTTGTTGGTTTGTTGGCTTGTTGGCTTGTTGGTTTGTTGGTTTGTTGGCTTGTTGGTTACTTAGTTTGTTGGTTTGTTGGCATGTTGGTTGGTTGGTTTATTGGTTTGTTGGCTTGTTGGTTACTTAGTTTGGTGGTTTGTTGGTTTGTTGGTTTGTTGGTTTGTTGGTTAGTTCGTTTGGTGGTTTGTTGGTTTGTTGGCTTGTTGGTTTGTTGGTTAGTTCGTTTGTTGGTTTGTTAGTTTGTTGGTTTGTTGGCTTGTTGGCTTGTTGGTTTGTTGGTTTTTTGGTTTGTTGGTTTGTTGGTTTGTTGGTTTGTTGGTTTGTTGGTTTGTTGGCTTGTTGGTTTGTTGGTTTGTTGGCTTGTTGGTTTGTTAGTTTGTTGGTTTGTTGGTTTATTGGTTTGTTGGTTTGTTGCTTTGTTGGTTTGTTGGTTTGTTGGCTTGTTGGCTTGTTGGTTTGTAGGTTTGTTGGTTTGTTGGCTTGTTGGTTCGTTGGTTTGTTGGCTTGTTGGTTTGTTAGTTTGTTCGTTTGTTGGTTTGTTGGTTTGTTGCTATGTTGGTTTGTTGGTTTGTTGGCTTGTTGGCTTGTTGGTTTGTTGGCTTGTTGGTTTGTTAGTTTGTTGGCTTTTTGGTTACTTGGTTTGTTGGTTTGTTGGCTTGTTGGCTTTTTGGTTTGTTGGTTTGTGGGTTTGTTGGTTTGTTCGTTTGTTGGGTTGTTGGTTTGTTGGTTTGTTGGTTTGTTGGCTTGTTGGCTTGTTGGTTTGTTGGTTTGTTGGCTTGTTGGCTTGTTGGTTTGTTGGTTTGTTGGTTTGTTGGTTTGTTGGTTTGTTGGTTTATTTGTTTGTTGGTTTGTTGGCTTGTTGGTTTGTTGGTTTGTTGGTTTGTTGGCTTATTGGTTTGTTCGTTTGTTGGCTTGTTGGTTTGTTGGTTTGTTGGTTTGTTGGTTTGTTGGTTTGTTGGTTTGTTGGTTTTTTGGTTTGTTGGTTTGTTGGCTTGTTGGTTTGTTGGTTTGTTGGTTTGTTGGTTTGTTGGTTTTTTTGGTTTGTTGGTTTTTTGGTTTGTTGGTTTGTTGGTTTGTTGGCTTGTTGGTTTGTTGGTTTGTTGGTTTGTTGGCTTGTTTCTTTGTTGGTTTGTTGGTTTGTTGGCTTGTTGGTTTGTTGGTTTGTTGGTTTGTTGGTTTGTTGGCTTGTTGGTTTGTTGGTTTGTTGGCTTGTTGGTTTGTTGGTTTGCTGGTTTGTTGGCTTGTTGGCTTGTTGGTTTGTTGGTTTGTTGGTTTGTTGGCTTGTTGGCTTGTTGGTTTGTTGGTTTGTTGGCTTGTTGGTTACTTAGTTTGTTGGTTTGTTGGCATGTTGGTTTGTTGGTTTATTGGTTTGTTGGCTTGTTGGTTACTTAGTTTGGTGGTTTGTTGGTTTGTTGGTTTGTTGGTTTGTTGGTTAGTTTGTTTGTTGGTTTGTTGGTTTGTTGGCTTGTTGGTTTGTTGGTTAGTTCGTTTGTTGGTTTGTTAGTTTGTTGGTTTGTTGGCTTCTGGCTTGTTGGAATATTGTTTTTTTGGTTTGTTGGTTTGTTGGTTTGTTGGTTTGTTGGTTTGTTGGCTTGTTGGTTTGTTGGTTTGTTGGCTTGTTGGTTTGTTAGTTTGTTGGTTTGTTGGTTTATTGGTTTGTTGGTTTGTTGCTTTGTTGGTTTGTTGGTTTGTTGGCTTGTTGGCTTGTTGGCTTGTTGTTTTGTTGGTTTGTTGGTTTGTTGGCTTGGTGGTTCGTTGGTTTGTTGGCTTGTTGGTTTGTTAGTTTGTTCGTTTGTTGGTTTGTTGGTTTGTTGGTTGTTGCTATGTTGGTTTGTTGGTTTGTTGGCTTGTTGGCTTGTTGGTTTGTTGGCTTGTTGGTTTGTTGGTTTGTTAGTTTGTTGGCTTTTTGGTAACTTGGTTTGTTAGTTTGTTGGCTTGTTGGCTTGTTGGTTTGTTGGTTTGTGGGTTTGTTGGTTTGTTCGTTTGTTGGCTTGTTGGTTAATTGGTTTTTGGTTTGCTGGTTTGTTGGTTTGTTGGTTTGTTGGTTTGTTGGTTTGTTGGTTTATTTGTTTGTTGGTTTGTTGCCTTGTTGGTTTGTTGGTTTGTTGGTTTGTTGGCTTGTTGGTTTGTTGGCTTTTTGGTTTGTTGGTTTGTTGGTTTGTTGGCTTGTTGGTTTATTGGCTTGTTGGCTTGTTGGTTTGTTGGTTTGTTGGCTTGTTGGCTTGTTGGTTTGTTGGTTTGTTGGCTTGTTGGCTTGTTGGTTTGTTGGCTTGTTGGTTTGTTGGTTTGTTGGTTTGTTGGTTTGTTGGTTTGTTGGTTTGTTGGTTTGTTGGCTTATTGGTTTGTTGGTTTGTTGGCTTGTTGGCTTGTTGGTTTGTTGGTTTGTTGGTTTGTTGGTTTGTTGGTTTGTTGGTTTTTTGGTTTGTTGGTTTGTTGGTTTGTTGGCTTGTTGGTTTGTTGGTTTGTTGGTTTGTTGGCTTGTTGCTTTGTTGGTTTGTTGGTTTGTTGGCTTGTTGGTTTGTTGGCTTGTTGGTTTGTTGGCTTGTTGGTTTGTTGGTTTGTTGGTTTGTTGGCTTGTTAGTTTGTTGGTTTGTTGGCTTGTTGGCTTTTTGGTTTGTTGGTTTGTTGGTTTGTTGGTTTGTTGGTTTGTTGGCTTGTTGGTTTGTTGGTTTGTTGGCTTGTTGGTGTGTTGGTTTGCTGGTTTGTTGGCTTGTTGGCTTGTTGGTTTGTTGGTTTATTGGCTTATTGGTTTGTTGGTTTGTTGGTTTGTTGGTTTGTTGGCTTGTTGGCTTGTTGGTTTGTTGGTTTGTTGGCTTGTTGGTTACTTAGTTTGTTGGTTTGTTGGCATGTTGGTTTGTTGGTTTATTGGTTTGTTGGCTTGTTGGTTACTTAGTTTGGTGGTTTGTTGGTTTGTTGGTTTGTTGGTTTGTTGGTTTGTTGGTTAGTTTGTTTGTTGGTTTGTTGGTTTGTTGGCTTGTTGGTTTGTTGGTTAGTTCGTTTGTTGGTTTGTTAGTTTGTTGGTTTGTTGGCTTGTTGGCTTGTTGGTTTGTTGGTTGTTTGGTTTGTTGGTTTGTTGGTTTGTTGGTTTGTTGGTTTGTTAGTTTGTTGGTTTGTTGGTTTGTTGGTTTGTTGGCTTGTTGGTTTGTTGGTTTGTTGGCTTGTTGGTTTGTTAGTTTGTTGGTTTGTTGGTTTATTGGTTTGTTGGTTTGTTGCTTTGTTGGTTTGTTGGTTTGTTGGCTTGTTGGCTTGTTGGTTTGTTGGTTTGTTGCTTTGTTGGTTTGTTGGCTTGTTGGTTCGTTGGTTTGTTGGCTTGTTGGTTTGTTAGTTTGTTCGTTTGTTGGTTTGTTGGTTTGCTGGTTTGTTGCTATGTTGGTTTGTTGGTTTGTTGGCTTGTTGGCTTGTTGGTTTGTTGGCTTGTTGGTTTGTTAGTTTGTTGGCTTTTTGGTTACTTGGTTTGTTGGTTTGTTGGCTTGTTGGCTTGTTGGTTTGTTGGTTTGTGGGTTTGTTGGTTTGTTCGTTTGTTGGGTTGTTGGTTTGTTGGTTTGTTGGTTTGTTGGCTTGTTGGCTTGTTGGTTTGTTGGTTTGTTGGCTTGTTGGCTTGTTGGTTTGTTGGTTTGTTGGTTTGTTGGTTTGTTGGTTTGTTGGTTTGTCGGTTTGTTGGCTTATTGGTTTGTTGGTTTGTTGGCTTGTTGGCGTGTTGGTTTGTTGGTTTGTTGAATTGTTGGTTTGTTGGTTTGTTGATTTGTTGGTTTGTTGGTTTGTTGGTTTGTTGGCTTGTTGGTTTGTTGGTTTGTTGGTTTGTTGGCTTGTTGGTTTATTGGTTTGTTGGTTTGTTGGCTTGTTGGTTTGTTGGTTTGTTGGCTTGTTGGTTTGTTGGTTTGTTGGCTTGTTGGCTTGTTGCTTTGTTCGTTTGATGGTTTGTTGGTTTGTTGGTTTTTTGGTTTGTTGGTTTTTTGGTTTGTTGCTTTGTTGGTTTGTTAGTTTGTTGGCTTGTTGGCTTGTTGGTTTGTTGGTTTGTTGGCTTGTTGGTTTGTTAATTTGTTGGCTTGTTGGTTTATTGGTTTGTTGGTTTGTTGCTTTGTTGGTTTGTTGGTTTGTTGGCTTGTTGGCTTGTTGGTTTGTTGGTTTGTTGGTTTGTTGGCTTGTTGGTTTGTTGGTTTGTTGGCTTGTTGGTTTGTTAGTTTGTTGGTTTGTTGGTTTGTTGGTTTGTTGCTATGTTGGTTTGTTGGTTTGTTGGCTTGTTGGCTTGTTGGTTTATTGGCTTGTTGGTTTGTTAGTTTGTTGGATTTTTGGTTACTTGGTTTGTTGGTTTGTTGGCTTGTTGGCTTGTTGGTTTGTTGGTTTGTTGGTTTGTTGGTTTGTTGGTTTGTTGGCTTGTTGGTTAATTGGTTTGTTGGTTTGCTGGTTTGTTGGTTTGTTGGTTTGTTGGCTTGTTGGTTTGTTGGTTTGTTGGCTTGTTGGCTTGTTGCTTTGTTCGTTTGATGGTTTGTTGGTTTGTTGGTTTGTTGGCTTGTTGGTTTGTTAGTTAGTTGGTTTGTTGGTTTGTTGGTTTGTTGGCTTGTTGGTTTGTTGGCTTGTTGGCTTGTTGGTTTGTTGGTTTGTTGGCTTGTTGGCTTGTTGGTTTGTTGGTTTGTTGGTTTGTTGGCTTGTTGGCTTGTTGGTTTGTTGGCTTGTTGGTTTGTTGGTTTGTTGGTTTGTTGGTTTGTTGGTTTGTTGGTTTGTTGGTTTATTTGTTTGTTGGTTTGTTGGTTTGTTGGTTTGTTGGTTTGTTGGTTTGTTGGTTTATTTGTTTGTTGGTTTGTTGCCTTGTTGGTTTGTTGGTTTGTTGGTTTGTTGGCTTGTTGGTTTGTTGGCTTGTTGGTTTGTTGGTTTGTTGGTTTGTTGGCTTGTTGGTTTGTTGGCTTGTTGGTTTGTTGGTTTGTTGGTTTGTTGGTTTGTTGGTTTGTTGGTTTATTTGTTTGTTGGTTTGTTGGCTTGTTGGTTTGTTGGTTTGTTGGTTTGTTGGCTTATTGGATTATTCGTTTGTTGGCTTGTTGGCTTGTTGGTTTGTTGGTTTGTTGGTTTGTTGGTTTGTTGGTTTGTTGGTTTGTTGGTTTGTTGGTTTTTTGGTTTGTTGGTTTTTTGGTTTGTTGGCTTGTTGGTTTGTTGGTTTGTTGGTTTGTTGGCTTGTTTCTTTGTTGGTTTGTTGGTTTGTTGGCTTGTTGGTTTGTTGAGTTGTTGGTTTGTTGGCTTGTTGGTTTGTTGGTTTGTTGGTTTGTTGGTTTGTTGGCTTGTTGGTTTGTTGGTTTGTTGGCTTGTTGGCTTTTTGGTTTGTTGGTTTGTTGGTTTGTTGGCTTGTTGGTTTGTTGGTTTGTTGGCTTGTTGGTTTGTTGGTTTGCTGGTTTGTTGGCTTGTTGGCTTGTTGGTTTGTTGGTTTGTTGGTTTGTTGGTTTGTTGGCTTGTTGGTTTGTTGGTTTTTTGGTTTGTTGGTTTGTTGGTTTGTTGGCTTGTTGGTTTGTTGGTTTGTTGGTTTGTTGGCTTGTTGCTTTGTTGGTTTGTTGGTTTGTTGGCTTGTTGGTTTGTTGGCTTGTTGGTTTGTTGGCTTGTTGGTTTGTTGGTTTGTTGGTTTGTTGGCTTGTTAGTTTGTTGGTTTGTTGGCTTGTTGGCTTTTTGGTTTGTTGGTTTGTTGGTTTGTTGGTTTGTTGGTTTGTTGGCTTGTTGGTTTGTTGGTTTGTTGGCTTGTTGGTGTGTTGGTTTGCTGGTTTGTTGGCTTGTTGGCTTGTTGGCTTGTTGGTTTGTTGGTTTGTTGGTTTGTTGGTTTATTGGCTTGTTGGTTTGTTGGTTTGTTGGTTTGTTGGTTTGTTGGCTTGTTGGCTTGTTGGTTTGTTGGTTTGTTGGCTTGTTGGTTACTTAGTTTGTTGGTTTGTTGGCATGTTGGTTTGTTGGTTTATTGGTTTGTTGGCTTGTTGGTTACTTAGTTTGGTGGTTTGTTGGTTTGTTGGTTTGTTGGTTTGTTGGTTTGTTGGTTAGTTTGTTTGTTGGTTTGTTGGTTTGTTGGCTTGTTGGTTTGTTGGTTAGTTCGTTTGTTGGTTTGTTAGTTTGTTGGTTTGTTGGCTTGTTGGCTTGTTGGTTTGTTGGTTGTTTGGTTTGTTGGTTTGTTGGTTTGTTGGTTTGTTGGTTTGTTGGTTTGTTGGTTTGTTGGTTTGTTGGTTTGTTGGCTTGTTGGTTTGTTGGTTTGTTGGCTTGTTGGTTTGTTAGTTTGTTGGTTTGTTGGTTTATTGGTTTGTTGGTTTGTTGCTTTGTTGGTTTGTTGGTTTGTTGGCTTGTTGGCTTGTTGGTTTGTTGGTTTGTTGCTTTGTTGGTTTGTTGGCTTGTTGGTTCGTTGGTTTGTTGGCTTGTTGGTTTGTTAGTTTGTTCGTTTGTTGGTTTGTTGGTTTGCTGGTTTGTTGCTATGTTGGTTTGTTGGTTTGTTGGCTTGTTGGCTTGTTGGTTTGTTGGCTTGTTGGTTTGTTAGTTTGTTGGCTTTTTGGTTACTTGGTTTGTTGGTTTGTTGGCTTGTTGGCTTGTTGGTTTGTTGGTTTTGGGTTTGTTGGTTTGTTCGTTTGTTGGGTTGTTGGTTTGTTGGTTTGTTGGTTTGTTGGCTTGTTGGCTTGTTGGTTTGTTGGTTTGTTGGTTTGTTGGTTTGTTGGTTTGTTGGTTTGTTGGTTTGTCGGTTTGTTGGCTTATTGGTTTGTTGGTTTGTTGGCTTGTTGGCGTGTTGGTTTGTTGGTTTGTTGAATTGTTGGTTTGTTGGTTTGTTGATTTGTTGGTTTGTTGGTTTGTTGGTTTGTTGGCTTGTTGGTTTGTTGGTTTGTTGGTTTGTTGGCTTGTTGGTTTATTGGTTTGTTGGTTTGTTGGCTTGTTGGTTTGTTGGTTTGTTGGCTTGTTGGTTTGTTGGTTTGTTGGCTTGTTGGCTTGTTGCTTTGTTCGTTTGATGGTTTGTTGGTTTGTTGGTTTTTTGGTTTGTTGGTTTTTTGGTTTGTTGCTTTGTTGGTTTGTTAGTTTGTTGGCTTGTTGGCTTGTTGGTTTGTTAGTTTGTTGGCTTGTTGGTTTGTTAATTTGTTGGCTTGTTGGTTTATTGGTTTGTTGGTTTGTTGCTTTGTTGGTTTGTTGGTTTGTTGGCTTGTTGGCTTGTTGGTTTGTTGGTTTGTTGGTTTGTTGGCTTGTTGGTTTGTTGGTTTGTTGGCTTGTTGGTTTGTTAGTTTGTTGGTTTGTTGGTTTGTTGGTTTGTTGGTTTGTTGCTATGTTGGTTTGTTGGTTTGTTGGCTTGTTGGCTTGTTGGTTTGTTGGCTTGTTGGTTTGTTAGTTTGTTGGATTTTTGGTTACTTGGTTTGTTGGTTTGTTGGCTTGTTGGCTTGTTGGTTTGTTGGTTTGTTGGTTTGTTGGTTTGTTGGTTTGTTGGTTTGTTGGCTTGTTGGTTTGTTGGTTTGTTGGCTTGTTGGCTTGTTGCTTTGTTCGTTTGATGGTTTGTTGGTTTGTTGGTTTGTTGGCTTGTTGGTTTGTTAGTTAGTTGGTTTGTTGGTTTGTTGGTTTGTTGGCTTGTTGGTTTGTTGGCTTGTTGGCTTGTTGGTTTGTTGGTTTGTTGGCTTGTTAGCTTGTTGGTTTGTTGGTTTGTTGGCTTGTTGGCTTGTTGGTTTGTTGGCTTGTTGGTTTGTTGGTTTGTAGGTTTGTTGGTTTGTTAGTTTGTTGGTTTGTTGGTTTGTTGGTTTGTTGGTTTGTTGGTTTGTTGGTTTGTTGGTTTATTTGTTTGTTGGTTTGTTGCCTTGTTGGTTTGTTGGTTTGTTGGTTTGTTGGCTTGTTGGTTTGTTGGCTTGTTGGTTTGTTGGTTTGTTGGTTTGTTGGCTTGTTGGTTTGTTGGCTTGTTGGTTTGTTGGTTTGTTGATTTGTTGGTTTGTTGGTTTGTTGGTCTGTTGGTTTATTTGTTTGTTGGTTTGTTGGCTTGTTGGTTTGTTGGTTTGTTGGTTTGTTGGCTTATTGGATTATTCGTTTGTTGGCTTGTTGGCTTGTTGGTTTGTTGGTTTGTTGGTTTGTTGGTTTGTTGGTTTGTTGGTTTGTTGGTTTTTTGGTTTGTTGGTTTTTTGGTTTGTTGGCTTGTTGGTTTGTTGGTTTGTTGGTTTGTTGGCTTGTTTCTTTGTTGGTTTGTTGGTTTGTTGGCTTGTTGGTTTGTTGAGTTGTTGGTTTGTTGGCTTGTTGGTTTGTTGGTTTGTTGGTTTGTTGGCTTGTTGGTTTGTTGGTTTGTTGGCTTTTTGGTTTGTTGGTTTGTTGGTTTGTTGGCTTGTTGGTTTGTTGGTTTGTTGGCTTGTTGGTTTGTTGGTTTGCTGGTTTGTTGGCTTGTTGGCTTGTTGGTTTGTTGGTTTGTTGGTTTGTTGGTTTGTTGGCTTGTTGGTTTGTTGGTTTGTCGGTTTGTTGGTTTGTTGGCTTGTTGGCTTGTTGGTTTGTTGGTTTGTTGGCTTGTTGGTTACTTAGTTTGTTGGTTTGTTGGCATGTTGGTTTGTTGGTTTATTGGTTTGTTGGCTTGTTGGTTACTTAGTTTGGTGGTTTGTTGGTTTGTTGGTTTGTTGGTTTGTTGGTTTGTTGGTTAGTTCGTTTGTTGGTTTGTTGGTTTGTTGGCTTGTTGGTTTGTTGGTTAGTTCGTTTGTTGATTTGTTAGTTTGTTGGTTTGTTGGCTTGTTGGCTTGTTGGTTTGTTGGTTTTTTGGTTTGTTGGTTTGTTGGTTTGTTGGTTTGTTGGTTTGTTGGTTTGTTGGTTTGTTGGCTTGTTGGTTTGTTGGTTTGTTGGCTTGTTGGTTTGTTAGTTTGTTGGTTTGTTGGTTTATTGGTTTGTTGGTTTGTTGCTTTGTTGGTTTGTTGGTTTGTTGGCTTGTTGGCTTGTTGGTTTGTTGGTTTGTTGGTTTGTTGGCTTGTTGGTTCGTTGGTTTGTTGGCTTGTTCGTTTGTTAGTTTGTTCGTTTGTTGGTTTGTTGGTTTGTTGGTTTGTTGCTATGTTGGTTTGTTGGTTTGTTGGCTTGTTGGCTTGTTGGTTTGTTGGCTTGTTGGTTTGTTAGTTTGTTGGCTTTTTGGTTACTTGGTTTGTTGGTTTGTTAGTTTGTTGGCTTGTTGGTTTATTGGTTTGTTGGTTTGTTGCTTTGTTGGTTTTTTGGTTTGTTGGTTTTTTGGTTTGTTGCTTTGTTGGTTTGTTAGTTTGTTGGCTTGTTGGCTTGTTGGTTTGTTGGTTTGTTGGTTTGTTGGCTTGTTGGTTTGTTAGTTTGTTGGCTTGTTGGTTTATTGGTTTGTTGGTTTGTTGCTTTGTTGGTTTGTTGGTTTGTTGGCTTGTTGGCTTGTTGGTTTGTTGGTTTGTTGGTTTGTTGGCTTGTTGGTTTGTTGGTTTGTTGGCTTGTTGGTTTGTTAGTTTGTTGGTTTGTTGGTTTGTTGGTTTGTTGGTTTGTTGCTATGTTGGTTTGTTGGCTTGTTGGCTAGTTGGCTTGTTGGTTTGTTGGCTTGTTGGTTTGTTAGTTTGTTGGATTTTTGGTTACTTGGTTTGTTGGTTTGTTGGCTTGTTGGCTTGTTGGTTTGTTGGTTTGTTGGTTTGTTGGTTTGTTGGCTTGTTGGCTTGTTGGTTAATTGGTTTGTTGGTTTGCTGGTTTGCTGGTTTGTTGGTTTGTTGGTTTGTTGGCTTGTTGGTTTGTTGGTTTGTTGGCTTGTTGGCTTGTTGCTTTGTTCGTTTGATGGTTTGTTGGTTTGTTGGTTTGTTGGCTTGTTGGTTTGTTAGTTAGTTGGTTTGTTGGTTTGTTGGTTTGTTGGTTTGTTGGCTTGTTGGTTTGTTGGCTTGTTGGCTTGTTGGTTTGTTGGTTTGTTGGCTTGTTGGCTTGTTGGTTTGTTGGTTTGTTGGCTTGTTGGCTTGTTGGTTTGTTGGCTTGTTGGTTTGTTGGTTTGTTGGTTTGTTGGTTTGTTGGTTTGTTGGTTTGTTGGTTTATTTGTTTGTTGGTTTGTTGGTTTGTTGGTTTGTTGGTTTGTTGGTTTGTTGGTTTATTTGTTTGTTCGTTTGTTGGTTTGTCGGTTTGTTGGTTTGTTGGCTTGTTGGCTTGTTGGTTTGTTGGTTTGTTGGCTTGTTGGTTACTTAGTTTGTTGGTTTGTTGGCATGTTGGTTAGTTGGTTTATTGGTTTGTTGGCTTGTTGGTTACTTAGTTTGGTGGTTTGTTGGTTTGTTGGTTTGTTGGTTTGTTGGTTAGTTCGTTTGTTGGTTTGCTGGTTTGTTGGCTTGTTGGTTTGTTGGTTAGTTCGTTTGTTGGTTTGTTAGTTTGTTGGTTTGTTGGCTTGTTGGCTTGTTGGTTTGTTGGTTTTTTGGTTTGTTGGTTTGTTGGTTTGTTGGTTTGTTGGTTTGTTGGTTTGTTGGTTTGTTGGCTTGTTGGTTTGTTGGTTTGTTGGCTTGTTGGTTTGTTAGTTTGTTGGTTTGTTGGTTTATTGGTTTGTTGGTTTGTTGCTTTGTTGGTTTGTTGGTTTGTTGGCTTGTTGGCTTGTTGGTTTGTAGGTTTGTTGGTTTGTTGGCTTGTTGGTTCGTTGGTTTGTTGGCTTGTTGATTTGTTAGTTTGTTCGTTTGTTGGTTTGTTGGTTTGTTGCTATGTTGGTTTGTTGGTTTGTTGGCTTGTTGGCTTGTTGGTTTGTTGGCTTGTTGGTTTGTTAGTTTGTTGGCTTTTTGGTTACTTGGTTTGTTGGTTTGTTGGCTTGTTGGCTTTTTGGTTTGTTGGTTTGTGGGTTTGTTGGTTTGTTCGTTTGTTGGGTTGTTGGTTTGTTGGTTTGTTGGTTTGTTGGCTTGTTGGCTTGTTGGTTTGTTGGTTTGTTGGCTTGTTGGCTTGTTGGTTTGTTGGTTTGTTGGTTTGTTGGTTTGTTGGTTTGTTGGTTTATTTGTTTGTTGGTTTGTTGGCTTGTTGGTTTGTTGGTTTGTTGGTTTGTTGGCTTATTGGTTTGTTCGTTTGTTGGCTTGTTGGTTTGTTGGTTTGTTGGTTTGTTGGTTTGTTGGTTTGTTGGTTTGTTGGTTTTTTGGTTTGTTGGTTTGTTGGCTTGTTGGTTTGTTGGTTTGTTGGTTTGTTGGTTTGTTGGTTTGTTGGTTTGTTGGTTTGTTGGTTTGTTGGCTTGTTGGTTTGTTAGTTTGTTGGTTTGTTGGTTTGTTGGTTTGTTGGTTTGTTGCTATGTTGGTTTGTTGGTTTGTTGGCTTGTTGGCTTGTTGGTTTGTTGGCTTGTTGGTTTGTTAGTTTGTTGGATTTTTGGTTACTTGGTTTGTTGGTTTGTTGGCTTGTTGGCTTGTTGGTTTGTTGGTTTGTTGGTTTGTTGGTTTGTTGGTTTGTTGGTTTGTTGGCTTGTTGGTTTGTTGGTTTGTTGGCTTGTTGGCTTGTTGCTTTGTTCGTTTGATGGTTTGTTGGTTTGTTGGTTTGTTGGCTTGTTGGTTTGTTAGTTAGTTGGTTTGTTGGTTTGTTGGTTTGTTGGCTTGTTGGTTTGTTGGCTTGTTGGCTTGTTGGTTTGTTGGTTTGTTGGCTTGTTAGCTTGTTGGTTTGTTGGTTTGTTGGCTTGTTGGCTTGTTGGTTTGTTGGCTTGTTGGTTTGTTGGTTTGTAGGTTTGTTGGTTTGTTAGTTTGTTGGTTTGTTGGTTTGTTGGTTTGTTGGTTTGTTGGTTTGTTGGTTTGTTGGTTTATTTGTTTGTTGGTTTGTTGCCTTGTTGGTTTGTTGGTTTGTTGGTTTGTTGGCTTGTTGGTTTGTTGGCTTGTTGGTTTGTTGGTTTGTTGGTTTGTTGGCTTGTTGGTTTGTTGGCTTGTTGGTTTGTTGGTTTGTTGATTTGTTGGTTTGTTGGTTTGTTGGTCTGTTGGTTTATTTGTTTGTTGGTTTGTTGGCTTGTTGGTTTGTTGGTTTGTTGGTTTGTTGGCTTATTGGATTATTCGTTTGTTGGCTTGTTGGCTTGTTGGTTTGTTGGTTTGTTGGTTTGTTGGTTTGTTGGTTTGTTGGTTTGTTGGTTTTTTGGTTTGTTGGTTTTTTGGTTTGTTGGCTTGTTGGTTTGTTGGTTTGTTGGTTTGTTGGCTTGTTTCTTTGTTGGTTTGTTGGTTTGTTGGCTTGTTGGTTTGTTGAGTTGTTGGTTTGTTGGCTTGTTGGTTTGTTGGTTTGTTGGTTTGTTGGCTTGTTGGTTTGTTGGTTTGTTGGCTTTTTGGTTTGTTGGTTTGTTGGTTTGTTGGCTTGTTGGTTTGTTGGTTTGTTGGCTTGTTGGTTTGTTGGTTTGCTGGTTTGTTGGCTTGTTGGCTTGTTGGTTTGTTGGTTTGTTGGTTTGTTGGTTTGTTGGCTTGTTGGTTTGTTGGTTTGTCGGTTTGTTGGTTTGTTGGCTTGTTGGCTTGTTGGTTTGTTGGTTTGTTGGCTTGTTGGTTACTTAGTTTGTTGGTTTGTTGGCATGTTGGTTTGTTGGTTTATTGGTTTGTTGGCTTGTTGGTTACTTAGTTTGGTGGTTTGTTGGTTTGTTGGTTTGTTGGTTTGTTGGTTTGTTGGTTAGTTCGTTTGTTGGTTTGTTGGTTTGTTGGCTTGTTGGTTTGTTGGTTAGTTCGTTTGTTGATTTGTTAGTTTGTTGGTTTGTTGGCTTGTTGGCTTGTTGGTTTGTTGGTTTTTTGGTTTGTTGGTTTGTTGGTTTGTTGGTTTGTTGGTTTGTTGGTTTGTTGGTTTGTTGGCTTGTTGGTTTGTTGGTTTGTTGGCTTGTTGGTTTGTTAGTTTGTTGGTTTGTTGGTTTATTGGTTTGTTGGTTTGTTGCTTTGTTGGTTTGTTGGTTTGTTGGCTTGTTGGCTTGTTGGTTTGTTGGTTTGTTGGTTTGTTGGCTTGTTGGTTCGTTGGTTTGTTGGCTTGTTCGTTTGTTAGTTTGTTCGTTTGTTGGTTTGTTGGTTTGTTGGTTTGTTGCTATGTTGGTTTGTTGGTTTGTTGGCTTGTTGGCTTGTTGGTTTGTTGGCTTGTTGGTTTGTTAGTTTGTTGGCTTTTTGGTTACTTGGTTTGTTGGTTTGTTAGTTTGTTGGCTTGTTGGTTTATTGGTTTGTTGGTTTGTTGCTTTGTTGGTTTTTTGGTTTGTTGGTTTTTTGGTTTGTTGCTTTGTTGGTTTGTTAGTTTGTTGGCTTGTTGGCTTGTTGGTTTGTTGGTTTGTTGGTTTGTTGGCTTGTTGGTTTGTTAGTTTGTTGGCTTGTTGGTTTATTGGTTTGTTGGTTTGTTGCTTTGTTGGTTTGTTGGTTTGTTGGCTTGTTGGCTTGTTGGTTTGTTGGTTTGTTGGTTTGTTGGCTTGTTGGTTTGTTGGTTTGTTGGCTTGTTGGTTTGTTAGTTTGTTGGTTTGTTGGTTTGTTGGTTTGTTGGTTTGTTGCTATGTTGGTTTGTTGGCTTGTTGGCTAGTTGGCTTGTTGGTTTGTTGGCTTGTTGGTTTGTTAGTTTGTTGGATTTTTGGTTACTTGGTTTGTTGGTTTGTTGGCTTGTTGGCTTGTTGGTTTGTTGGTTTGTTGGTTTGTTGGTTTGTTGGCTTGTTGGCTTGTTGGTTAATTGGTTTGTTGGTTTGCTGGTTTGCTGGTTTGTTGGTTTGTTGGTTTGTTGGCTTGTTGGTTTGTTGGTTTGTTGGCTTGTTGGCTTGTTGCTTTGTTCGTTTGATGGTTTGTTGGTTTGTTGGTTTGTTGGCTTGTTGGTTTGTTAGTTAGTTGGTTTGTTGGTTTGTTGGTTTGTTGGTTTGTTGGCTTGTTGGTTTGTTGGCTTGTTGGCTTGTTGGTTTGTTGGTTTGTTGGCTTGTTGGCTTGTTGGTTTGTTGGTTTGTTGGCTTGTTGGCTTGTTGGTTTGTTGGCTTGTTGGTTTGTTGGTTTGTTGGTTTGTTGGTTTGTTGGTTTGTTGGTTTGTTGGTTTATTTGTTTGTTGGTTTGTTGGTTTGTTGGTTTGTTGGTTTGTTGGTTTGTTGGTTTATTTGTTTGTTCGTTTGTTGGTTTGTCGGTTTGTTGGTTTGTTGGCTTGTTGGCTTGTTGGTTTGTTGGTTTGTTGGCTTGTTGGTTACTTAGTTTGTTGGTTTGTTGGCATGTTGGTTAGTTGGTTTATTGGTTTGTTGGCTTGTTGGTTACTTAGTTTGGTGGTTTGTTGGTTTGTTGGTTTGTTGGTTTGTTGGTTAGTTCGTTTGTTGGTTTGCTGGTTTGTTGGCTTGTTGGTTTGTTGGTTAGTTCGTTTGTTGGTTTGTTAGTTTGTTGGTTTGTTGGCTTGTTGGCTTGTTGGTTTGTTGGTTTTTTGGTTTGTTGGTTTGTTGGTTTGTTGGTTTGTTGGTTTGTTGGTTTGTTGGTTTGTTGGCTTGTTGGTTTGTTGGTTTGTTGGCTTGTTGGTTTGTTAGTTTGTTGGTTTGTTGGTTTATTGGTTTGTTGGTTTGTTGCTTTGTTGGTTTGTTGGTTTGTTGGCTTGTTGGCTTGTTGGTTTGTAGGTTTGTTGGTTTGTTGGCTTGTTGGTTCGTTGGTTTGTTGGCTTGTTGATTTGTTAGTTTGTTCGTTTGTTGGTTTGTTGGTTTGTTGCTATGTTGGTTTGTTGGTTTGTTGGCTTGTTGGCTTGTTGGTTTGTTGGCTTGTTGGTTTGTTAGTTTGTTGGCTTTTTGGTTACTTGGTTTGTTGGTTTGTTGGCTTGTTGGCTTTTTGGTTTGTTGGTTTGTGGGTTTGTTGGTTTGTTCGTTTGTTGGGTTGTTGGTTTGTTGGTTTGTTGGTTTGTTGGCTTGTTGGCTTGTTGGTTTGTTGGTTTGTTGGCTTGTTGGCTTGTTGGTTTGTTGGTTTGTTGGTTTGTTGGTTTGTTGGTTTGTTGGTTTATTTGTTTGTTGGTTTGTTGGCTTGTTGGTTTGTTGGTTTGTTGGTTTGTTGGCTTATTGGTTTGTTCGTTTGTTGGCTTGTTGGTTTGTTGGTTTGTTGGTTTGTTGGTTTGTTGGTTTGTTGGTTTGTTGGTTTTTTGGTTTGTTGGTTTGTTGGCTTGTTGGTTTGTTGGTTTGTTGGTTTGTTGGTTTGTTGGTTTGTTGGTTTGTTGGTTTGTTGGTTTTTTGGTTTGTTGGTTTGTTGGTTTGTTGGCTTGTTGGTTTGTTGGTTTGTTGGTTTGTTGGCTTGTTTCTTTGTTGGTTTGTTGGTTTGTTGGCTTGTTGGTTTGTTGGTTTGTTGGTTTGTTGGTTTGTTGGCTTGTTGGTTTGTTGGTTTGTTGGCTTGTTGGTTTGTTGGTTTGCTGGTTTGTTGGCTTGTTGGCTTGTTGGTTTGTTGGTTTGTTGGTTTGTTGGTTTGTTGGCTTGTTGGTTTGTTGATTTGTTGGTTTGTTGGTTTGTTGGCTTGTTGGCTTGTTGGTTTGTTGGTTTGTTGGCTTGTTGGTTACTTAGTTTGTTGGTTTGTTGGCATGTTGGTTTGTTGGTTTATTGGTTTGTTGGCTTGTTGGTTACTTAGTTTGGTGGTTTGTTGGTTTGTTGGTTTGTTGGTTTGTTGGTTTGTTGGTTAGTTCGTTTGTTGGTTTGTTGGTTTGTTGGCTTGTTGGTTTGTTGGTTAGTTCGTTTGTTGGTTTGTTAGTTTGTTGGTTTGTTGGCTTGTTGGCTTGTTGGTTTGTTGTTTTTTTGGTTTGTTGGTTTGTTGGTTTGTTGGTTTGTTGGTTTGTTGGTTTGTTGGTTTGTTGGCTTGTTGGTTTGTTGGTTTGTTGGCTTGTTGGTTTGTTAGTTTGTTGGTTTGTTGGTTTATTGGTTTGTTGGTTTGTTGCTTTGTTGGTTTGTTGGTTTGTTGGCTTGTTGGCTTGTTGTTTTGTTGGTTTGTTGGTTTGTTGGCTTGGTGGTTCGTTGGTTTGTTGGCTTGTTGGTTTGTTAGTTTGTTCGTTTGTTGGTTTGTTGGTTTGTTGGTTGTTGCTATGTTGGTTTGTTGGTTTGTTGGCTTGTTGGCTTGTTGGTTTGTTGGCTTGTTGGTTTGTTGGTTTGTTAGTTTGTTGGCTTTTTGGTAACTTGGTTTGTTAGTTTGTTGGCTTGTTGGCTTGTTGGTTTGTTGGCTTGTGGGTTTGTTGGTTTGTTCGTTTGTTGGCTTGTTGGTTAATTGGTTTTTGGTTTGCTGGTTTGTTGGTTTGTTGGTTTGTTGGCTTGTTGGCTTGTTGGTTATTTAGTTTGTTGGTTTGTTGGTTTGTTGGCTTGTTGGTTTGTTGGCTTGTTGCTTTGTTGGTTTGTTGGCTTGTTGGTTTGTTGGCTTGTTGGTTTGTTGGCTTGTTGGTTTGTTGGTTTGTTGGTTTGTTGGTTTGTTGGTTTGTTGGTTTGTTGGTTTGTTGGTTTATTTGTTTGTTCGTTTGTTGGTTTGTCGGTTTGTTGGTTTGTTGGCTTGTTGGCTTGTTGGTTTGTTGGTTTGTTGGCTTGTTGGTTACTTAGTTTGTTGGTTTGTTGGCATGTTGGTTTGTTGGTTTATTGGTTTGTTGGCTTGTTGGTTACTTAGTTTGGTGGTTTGTTGGTTTGTTGGTTTGTTGGTTTGTTGGTTTGTTGGTTAGTTCGTTTGTTGGTTTGCTGGTTTGTTGGCTTGTTGGTTTGTTGGTTAGTTCGTTTGTTGGTTTGTTAATTTGTTGGTTTGTTGGCTTGTTGGCTTGTTGGTTTGTTGGTTTTTTGGTTTGTTGGTTTGTTGGTTTGTTGGTTTGTTGGTTTGTTGGTTTGTTGGCTTGTTGGTTTGTTGGTTTGTTGGCTTGTTGGTTTGTTAGTTTGTTGGTTTGTTGGTTTATTGGTTTGTTGGTTTGTTGCTTTGTTGGTTTGTTGGTTTGTTGGCTTGTTGGCTTGTTGGTTTGTAGGTTTGTTGGTTTGTTGGCTTGTTGGTTCGTTGGTTTGTTGGCTTGTTGGTTTGTTAGTTTGTTCGTTTGTTGGTTTGTTGGTTTGTTGGTTTGTTGCTATGTTGGTTTGTTGGTTTGTTGGCTTGTTGGCTTGTTGGTTTGTTGGCTTGTTGGTTTGTTAGTTTGTTGGCTTTTTGGTTACTTGGTTTGTTGGTTTGTTGGCTTGTTGGCTTTTTGGTTTGTTGGTTTGTGGGTTTGTTGGTTTGTTCGTTTGTTGGGTTGTTGGTTTGTTGGTTTGTTGGTTTGTTGGCTTGTTGGCTTGTTGGTTTGTTGGTTTGTTGGCTTGTTGGCTTGTTGGTTTGTTGGTTTGTTGGTTTGTTGGTTTGTTGGTTTGTTGGTTTGTTGGTTTATTTGTTTGTTGGTTTGTTGGCTTGTTGGTTTGTTGGTTTGTTGGTTTGTTGGCTTATTGGTTTGTTCGTTTGTTGGCTTGTTGGTTTGTTGGTTTGTTGGTTTGTTGGTTTGTTGGTTTGTTGGTTTGTTGGTTTGTTGGTTTGTTGGTTTGTTGGTTTTTTGGTTTGTTGGTTTGTTGGCTTGTTGGTTTGTTGGTTTGTTGGTTTGTTGGTTTGTTGGTTTGTTGGTTTGTTGGTTTGTTGGTTTTTTGGTTTGTTGGTTTGTTGGTTTGTTGGCTTGTTGGTTTGTTGGTTTGTTGGTTTGTTGGCTTGTTTCTTTGTTGGTTTGTTGGTTTGTTGGCTTGTTGGTTTGTTGGTTTGTTGGTTTGTTGGTTTGTTGGCTTGTTGGTTTGTTGGTTTGTTGGCTTGTTGGTTTGTTGGTTTGCTGGTTTGTTGGCTTGTTGGCTTGTTGGTTTGTTGGTTTGTTGGTTTGTTGGTTTGTTGGCTTGTTGGTTTGTTGATTTGTTGGTTTGTTGGTTTGTTGGCTTGTTGGCTTGTTGGTTTGTTGGTTTGTTGGCTTGTTGGTTACTTAGTTTGTTGGTTTGTTGGCATGTTGGTTTGTTGGTTTATTGGTTTGTTGGCTTGTTGGTTACTTAGTTTGGTGGTTTGTTGGTTTGTTGGTTTGTTGGTTTGTTGGTTTGTTGGTTAGTTCGTTTGTTGGTTTGTTGGCTTGTTGGTTTGTTGGTTAGTTCGTTTGTTGGTTTGTTAGTTTGTTGGTTTGTTGGCTTGTTGGCTTGTTGGTTTGTTGTTTTTTTGGTTTGTTGGTTTGTTGGTTTGTTGGTTTGTTGGTTTGTTGGTTTGTTGGCTTGTTGGTTTGTTGGTTTGTTGGCTTGTTGGTTTGTTAGTTTGTTGGTTTGTTGGTTTATTGGTTTGTTGGTTTGTTGCTTTGTTGGTTTGTTGGTTTGTTGGCTTGTTGGCTTGTTGTTTTGTTGGTTTGTTGGTTTGTTGGCTTGGTGGTTCGTTGGTTTGTTGGCTTGTTGGTTTGTTAGTTTGTTCGTTTGTTGGTTTGTTGGTTTGTTGGTTGTTGCTATGTTGGTTTGTTGGTTTGTTGGCTTGTTGGCTTGTTGGTTTGTTGGCTTGTTGGTTTGTTGGTTTGTTAGTTTGTTGGCTTTTTGGTAACTTGGTTTGTTAGTTTGTTGGCTTGTTGGCTTGTTGGTTTGTTGGCTTGTGGGTTTGTTGGTTTGTTCGTTTGTTGGCTTGTTGGTTAATTGGTTTTTGGTTTGCTGGTTTGTTGGTTTGTTGGTTTGTTGGCTTGTTGGCTTGTTGGTTATTTAGTTTGTTGGTTTGTTGGTTTGTTGGCTTGTTGGTTTGTTGGCTTGTTGCTTTGTTGGTTTGTTGGTTTGTTGGCTTGTTGGTTTGTTGGCTTGTTGGTTTGTTGGCTTGTTGGTATGTTGGTTTGTTGGTTTGTTGGTTTGTTGGTTTGTTGGTTTGTTGGTTTGTTGGTTTGTTGGTTTGTTGGTTTGTTGGTTTGTTGGCTTGTTGGTTTGTTGGTTTGTTGGCTTGTTGGTTTGTTGGTTTGTTGGCTTGTTGGTTTGTTGGTTTGTTGGTTTGCTGGTTTGTTGGCTTGTTGGCTTGTTGGTTTGTTGGTTTGTTGGCTTGTTGGTTTGCTGGTTTGTTGGTTTGTTGGTTTGTTGGCTTGTTGGCTTGTTGGTTTGTTGGTTTGTTGGCTTGTTGGTTACTTAGTTTGTTGGTTTGTTGGCATGTTGGTTTGTTGGTTTATTTGTTTGTTGGCTTGTTGGTTACTTAGTTTGGTGGTTTGTTGGTTTGTTGGTTTGTTGGTTTGTTGGTTTGTTGGTTTGTTGGCTTGTTAGCTTGTTGGTTTGTTTGCTTGTTGGCTTGTTGCTTTGTTGGTTTGTTGGTTTGTTGGTTGTTGGCTTGTTGGTTTGTTGGTTTGTTGGTTTGTTGGTTTGTTGGTTTGTTGGTTTGTTGGTTTGTTGGCTTGTTGGCTTGTTGGTTTGTTGGTTTGTTTGCTTGTTTGCTTGTTGGTTTGTTAGTTTGTCGGTTTGTTCGTTTGTTGGTTTGTTGGTTTGTGGCTTTGTTGGTTTGTTGGTTTGTTGGCTTGTTGGCTTGTTGGTTTGTTGGTTTGTTGGTTTGTTGGCTTATTGGTTCGTTGGTTTGTTGGCTTGTTGGTTTGTCAGTTAGTTGGTTTGTTGGTTTGTTGGTTTGTTGGCTTGTTGGTTTGTTGGCTTGTTGGCTTGTTGGTTTGTAGGTTTGTTGGCTTGTTGGCTTGTTGGTTTGTTGGTTTGTTGGTTTATTGGTTTGTTGGTTTGATGGTTTGTTCGTTTGTTGGTTTGTTGGTTAATTGGTTTGTTGGTTTGTTTGTTTGTTGGTTTGTTGGTTTGTTGGTTTGTTCGTTTATTTGTTTGTTGGTTTGTTGGTTTGTTGGTTTGTTGGTTTGTTGGTTTGTTGGTTTGTTGGTTTATTTGTTTGTTGGTTTGTTGCCTTGTTGGTTTGTTGGTTTGTTGGTTTGTTGGCTTGTTGGTTTGTTGGCTTGTTGGTTTGTTGGTTTGTTGGTTTGTTGGCTTGTTGGTTTGTTGGTTTGTTGGTTTGTTGGTTTGTCGGTTTATTTGTTTGTTGGTTTGTTGGCTTGTTGGTTTGTTGGTTTGTTGGTTTGTTGGCTTATTGGTTTGTTGGTTTGTTGGCTTGTTGGCTTGTTGGTTTGTTGGTTTGTTGGTTTGTTGGTTTGTTGGTTTGTTGGTTTGTTGGTTTTTTGGTTTGTTGGTTTGTTGGTTTGTTGGCTTGTTGGTTTGTTGGTTTGTTGGTTTGTTCGTTTGATGGTTTGTTGGTTTGTTGGTTTGTTGGTTTGTTGGTTTGTTGGCTTGTTGGTTTGTTGGCTTGTTGGCTTGTTGGTTTGTTGGTTTGTTGGCTTGTTGGCTTGTTGGTTTGTTGGTTTGTTGGCTTGTTTGCTTGTTGGTTTGTTGGTTTGTGGGTTTGTTGGTTTCTTGGTTTGATGGTTTGTTCGTTTGTTGGTTTGTTGGTTAATTGGTTTGTTGGTTTGTTGGTTTGTTGGCTTATTGGTTCGTTGGTTTGTTGGCTTGTTGGTTTGTCAGTTAGTTGGTTTGTTGGTTTGTTGGTTTGTTGGCTTGTTGGTTTGTTGGCTTGTTGGCTTGTTGGTTTGTAGGTTTGTTGGCTTGTTGGCTTGTTGGTTTGTTGGTTTGTTGGCTTGTTGGCTTGTTGGTTTGTTGGTTTGTTGGTTTATTGGTTTGTTGGTTTGATGGTTTGTTCGTTTGTTGGTTTGTTGGTTAATTGGTTTGTTGGTTTGTTTGTTTGTTGGTTTGTTGGTTTGTTGGTTTGTTGGTTTATTTGTTTGTTGGTTTATTTGTTTGTTGGTTTGTTGACTTGTTGGTTTGTTGGTTTGTTGGTTTGTTGGCTTGTTGGTTTGTTGGCTTGTTGGTTTGTTGGTTTGTTGGTTTGTTGGTTTGTTGGTTTATTTGTTTGTTGGTTTGTTGGCTTGTTGGTTTGTTGGTTTGTTGGTTTGTTGGCTGATTGGTTTGTTGGCTTGTTGGCTTGTTGGTTTGTTGGTTTGTTGGTTTGTTGGTTTGTTGGTTTGTTGGTTTTTTGGTTTGTTGGTTTGTTGGTTTGTTGGCTTGTTGGTTTGTTGGTTTGTTGGTTTGTTCGTTTGATGGTTTGTTGGTTTGTTGGTTTGTTGGCTTGTTGGTTTGTTAGTTAGTTGGTTTGTTTGTTTGTTGGTTTGTTGGTTTGTTGGTTTGTTGGTTTGTTGGCTTGTTGGTTTGTTGGCTTGTTGGCTTGTTGGTTTGTTGGTTTGTTGGCTTGTTGGCTTGTTGGTTTGTTGGTTTGTTGGCTTGTTTGCTTGTTGGTTTGTTGGTTTGTGGGTTTGTTGGTTTCTTGGTTTGATGGTTTGTTCGTTTGTTGGTTTGTTGGTTAATTGGTTTGTTGGTTTGTTAGTTTGTTGGTTTGTTGGTTTGTTGGTTTGTTGGTTTATTTGTTTGTTGGTTTGTTGGTTTGTTGGTTTGTTGGTTTGTTGGTTTATTTGTTTGTTAGTTTGTTGGCTTGTTGGTTTGTTGGTTTGTTGGTTTGTTGGCTTATTGGTTTGTTGGCTTGTTGGCTTGTTGGTTTGTTGGTTTGTTGGTTTGTTGGTTTGTTGGTTTGTTGGTTTTTTGGTTTGTTGGTTTGTTGGTTTGTTGGCTTGTTGGTTTGTTGGTTTGTTGGTTTGTTGGTTTGTTGGCTTGTTGGCTTGTTGGTTATTTAGTTTGTTGGTTTGTTGGTTTGTTGGCTTGTTGGTTTGTTGGCTTGTTGCTTTGTTGGTTTGTTGGTTTGTTGGCTTGTTGGTTTGTTGGCTTGTTGGTTTGTTGGCTTGTTGGTTTGTTGGTTTGTTGGTTTGTTGGTTTGTTGGTTTGTTGGTTTGTTGGTTTGTTGGTTTGTTGGTTTGTTGGTTTGTTGGTTTGTTGGTTTGTTGGTTAGTTCGTTTGTTGGTTTGTTGGTTTTTTGGCTTGTTGGTTTGTTGGTTAGTTCGTTTGTTGGTTTGTTAGTTTGTTGGTTTGTTGGCTTGTTGGCTTGTTGGTTTGTTGTTTTTTTGGTTTGCTGGTTTGTTGGTTTGTTGGTTTGTTGGTTTGTTGGTTTGTTGGTTTGTTGGCTTGTTGGTTTGTTGGTTTGTTGGCTTGTTGGTTTGTTAGTTTGTTGGTTTGTTGGTTTATTGGTTTGTTGGTTTGTTGCTTTGTTGGTTTGTTGGTTTGTTGGCTTGTTGGCTTGTTGGTTTGTTGGCTTGTTGGTTTGTTGGCTTGTTGGTTCGTTGGTTTGTTGGCTTGTTGGTTTGTTAGTTTGTTCATTAGTTGGTTTGTTGGTGTGTTGGTTGTTGCTATGTTGGTTTGTTGGTTTGTTGGCTTGTTGGCTTGTTGGTTTGTTGGCTTGTTGGTTTGTTGGTTTGTTAGTTTGTTGGCTTTTTGGTTACTTGGTTTGTTAGTTTGTTGGCTTGTTGGCTTGTTGGTTTGTTGGTTTGTGGGTTTGTTGGTTTGTTCGTTTGTTGGCTTGTTGGTTAATTGGTTTTTGGTTTGGTGGTTTGTTGGTTTGTTGGTTTGTTGGCTTGTTGGCTTGTTGGTTATTTAGTTTGTTGGTTTGTTGGTTTGTTGGCTTGTTGGTTTGTTGGCTTGTTGCTTTGTTGGTTTGTTGGTTTGTTGGCTTGTTGGTTTGTTGGCTTGTTGGTTTGTTGGTTTGTTGGTTTGTTGGTTTGTTGGTTTGTTGGCTTGTTGGTTTGTTGGTTTGTTGGCTTGTTGGTTTGTTGGTTTGTTGGTTTGCTGGTTTGTTGGCTTGTTGGCTTGTTGGTTTGTTGGTTTGTTGGTTTGTTGGTTTGTTGGTTTGTTGGCTTGTTGGTTTGTTGGTTTGTTGGTTTGTTGGCTTGTTGGCTTGTTGGTTTGTTGGTTTGTTGGCTTGTTGGTTACTTAGTTTGTTGGTTTGTTGGCATGTTGGTTTGTTGGTTTATTGGTTTGTTGGCTTGTTGGTTACTTAGTTTGGTGGTTTGTTGGTTTGTTGGTTTGTTGGTTTGTTGGTTTGTTGGCTTGTTAGCTTGTTGGTTTGTTGGTTTGTTTGCTTGTTGGCTTGTTGCTTTGTTGGTTTGTTGGTTTGTTGGTTGTTGGCTTGTTGGTTTGTTGGTTTGTTGGTTTGTTGGTTTGTTGGTTTGTTGGTTTGTTGGTTTGTTGGTTTGTTGGCTTGTTGGCTTGTTGGTTTGTTGGTTTGTTTGCTTGTTGGTTTGTTAGTTTGTTGGTTTGTTCGTTTGTTGGTTTGTTGGTTTGTGGCTTTGTTGGTTTGTTGGTTTGTTGGCTTGTTGGCTTGTTGGTTTGTTGGTTTGTTGGTTTGTTGGCTTATTGGTTCGTTGGTTTGTTGGCTTGTTGGTTTGTTGGCTTATTGGTTCGTTGGCTTGTTGGCTTGTTGGTTTGTAGGTTTGTTGGCTTGTTGGCTTGTTGGTTTGTTGGTTTGTTGGCTTGTTGGCTTGTTGGTTTGTTGGTTTGTTGGTTTATTGGTTTGTTGGTTTGATGGTTTGTTCGTTTGTTGGTTTGTTGGTTAATTGGTTTGTTGGTTTGTTTGTTTGTTGGTTTGTTGGTTTGTTGGTTTGTTGGTTTATTTGTTTGTTGGTTTGTTGGTTTGTTGGTTTGTTGGTTTGTTGGTTTGTTGGTTTGTTGGTTTATTTGTTTGTTGGTTTGTTGCCTTGTTGGTTTGTTGGTTTGTTGGTTTGTTGGCTTGTTGGTTTGTTGGCTTGTTGGTTTGTTGGTTTGTTGGTTTGTTGGTTTGTTGGTTTATTTGTTTGTTGGTTTGTTGGCTTGTTGGTTTGTTGGTTTGTTGGTTTGTTGGCTTATTGGTTTGTTGGTTTGTTGGTTTGTTGGCTTGTTTGCTTGTTGGTTTGTTGGTTTGTGGGTTTGTTGGTTTCTTGGTTTGATGGTTTGTTCGTTTGTTGGTTTGTTGGTTAATTGGTTTGTTGGTTTGTTGGTTTGTTGGTTTGTTGGTTTGTTGGTTTGTTGGTTTATTTGTTTGTTGGTTTGTTGGTTTGTTGGTTTGTTGGTTTGTTGGTTTATTTGTTTGTTAGTTTGTTGGCTTGTTGGTTTGTTGGTTTGTTGGTTTGTTGGCTTATTGGTTTGTTGGCTTGTTGGCTTGTTGGTTTGTTGGTTTGTTGGTTTGTTGGTTTGTTGGTTTGTTGGTTTTTTGGTTTGTTGGTTTGTTGGTTTGTTGGCTTGTTGGTTTGTTGGTTTGTTGGTTTGTTGGTTTGTTGGCTTGTTGGCTTGTTGGTTATTTAGTTTGTTGGTTTGTTGGTTTGTTGGCTTGTTGGTTTGTTGGCTTGTTGCTTTGTTGGTTTGTTGGTTTGTTGGCTTGTTGGTTTGTTGGCTTGTTGGTTTGTTGGCTTGTTGGTTTGTTGGTTTGTTGGTTTGTTGGTTTGTTGGTTTCTTGGTTTGTTGGTTTGTTGGTTTGTTGGTTTGTTGGTTTGTTGGTTTGTTGGTTTGTTGGTTTGTTGGTTAGTTCGTTTGTTGGTTTGTTGGTTTTTTGGCTTGTTGGTTTGTTGGTTAGTTCGTTTGTTGGTTTGTTAGTTTGTTGGTTTGTTGGCTTGTTGGCTTGTTGGTTTGTTGTTTTTTTGGTTTGCTGGTTTGTTGGTTTGTTGGTTTGTTGGTTTGTTGGTTTGTTGGTTTGTTGGCTTGTTGGTTTGTTGGTTTGTTGGCTTGTTGGTTTGTTAGTTTGTTGGTTTGTTGGTTTATTGGTTTGTTGGTTTGTTGCTTTGTTGGTTTGTTGGTTTGTTGGCTTGTTGGCTTGTTGGTTTGTTGGCTTGTTGGTTTGTTGGCTTGTTGGTTCGTTGGTTTGTTGGCTTGTTGGTTTGTTAGTTTGTTCATTAGTTGGTTTGTTGGTGTGTTGGTTGTTGCTATGTTGGTTTGTTGGTTTGTTGGCTTGTTGGCTTGTTGGTTTGTTGGCTTGTTGGTTTGTTGGTTTGTTAGTTTGTTGGCTTTTTGGTTACTTGGTTTGTTAGTTTGTTGGCTTGTTGGCTTGTTGGTTTGTTGGTTTGTGGGTTTGTTGGTTTGTTCGTTTGTTGGCTTGTTGGTTAATTGGTTTTTGGTTTGGTGGTTTGTTGGTTTGTTGGTTTGTTGGCTTGTTGGCTTGTTGGTTATTTAGTTTGTTGGTTTGTTGGTTTGTTGGCTTGTTGGTTTGTTGGCTTGTTGCTTTGTTGGTTTGTTGGTTTGTTGGCTTGTTGGTTTGTTGGCTTGTTGGTTTGTTGGTTTGTTGGTTTGTTGGTTTGTTGGTTTGTTGGCTTGTTGGTTTGTTGGTTTGTTGGCTTGTTGGTTTGTTGGTTTGTTGGTTTGCTGGTTTGTTGGCTTGTTGGCTTGTTGGTTTGTTGGTTTGTTGGTTTGTTGGTTTGTTGGTTTGTTGGCTTGTTGGTTTGTTGGTTTGTTGGTTTGTTGGCTTGTTGGCTTGTTGGTTTGTTGGTTTGTTGGCTTGTTGGTTACTTAGTTTGTTGGTTTGTTGGCATGTTGGTTTGTTGGTTTATTGGTTTGTTGGCTTGTTGGTTACTTAGTTTGGTGGTTTGTTGGTTTGTTGGTTTGTTGGTTTGTTGGTTTGTTGGCTTGTTAGCTTGTTGGTTTGTTTGCTTGTTGGCTTGTTGCTTTGTTGGTTTGTTGGTTTGTTGGTTGTTGGCTTGTTGGTTTGTTGGTTTGTTGGTTTGTTGGTTTGTTGGTTTGTTGGTTTGTTGGTTTGTTGGTTTGTTGGCTTGTTGGCTTGTTGGTTTGTTGGTTTGTTTGCTTGTTGGTTTGTTAGTTTGTTGGTTTGTTCGTTTGTTGGTTTGTTGGTTTGTGGCTTTGTTGGTTTGTTGGTTTGTTGGCTTGTTGGCTTGTTGGTTTGTTGGTTTGTTGGTTTGTTGGCTTATTGGTTCGTTGGTTTGTTGGCTTGTTGGTTTGTCAGTTAGTTGGTTTGTTGGTTTGTTGGCTTGTTGGTTTGTTGGCTTGTTGGCTTGTTGGTTTGTAGGTTTGTTGGCTTGTTGGCTTGTTGGTTTGTTGGTTTGTTGGCTTGTTGGCTTGTTGGTTTGTTGGTTTGTTGGTTTATTGGTTTGTTGGTTTGATGGTTTGTTCGTTTGTTGGTTTGTTGGTTAATTGGTTTGTTGGTTTGTTTGTTTGTTGGTTTGTTGGTTTGTTGGTTTGTTGTTTATTTGTTTGTTGGTTTGTTGGTTTGTTGGTTTGTTGGTTTGTTGGTTTGTTGGTTTGTTGGTTTATTTGTTTGTTGGTTTGTTGCCTTGTTGGTTTGTTGGTTTGTTGGTTTGTTGGCTTGTTGGTTTGTTGGCTTGTTGGTTTGTTGGTTTGTTGGTTTGTTGGTTTGTTGGTTTATTTGTTTGTTGGTTTGTTGGCTTGTTGGTTTGTTGGTTTGTTGGTTTGTTGGCTTATTGGTTTGTTGGTTTGTTGGCTTGTTGGCTTGTTGGTTTGTTGGTTTGTTGGTTTGTTGGTTTGTTGGTTTGTTGGTTTTTTGGTTTGTTGGTTTGTTGGTTTGTTGGCTTGTTGGTTTGTTGGTTTGTTGGTTTGTCCGTTTGATGGTTTGTTGGTTTATTGGTTTGTTGGCTTGTTGGTTTGTTTGTTTGTTGGTTTGTTGGTTTGTTGGTTTGTTGGTTTGTTGGTTTGTTGGCTTGTTGGTTTGTTGGCTTGTTGGCTTGTTGGTTTGTTGGTTTGTTGGCTTGTTGGCTTGTTGGTTTGTTGGTTTGTTGGCTTGTTTGCTTGTTGGTTTGTTGGTTTGTGGGTTTGTTGGTTTCTTGGTTTGATGGTTTGTTCGTTTGTTGGTTTGTTGGTTAATTGGTTTGTTGGTTTGTTGGTTTGTTGGTTTGTTGGTTTGTTGGTTTGTTGGTTTATTTGTTTGTTGGTTTGTTGGTTTGTTGGTTTGTTGGTTTGTTGGTTTATTTGTTTGTAGGTTTGTTACCTTGTTGGTTTGTTGGTTTGTTGGTTTGTTGGCTTGTTGGTTTGCTGGCTTGTTGGTTTGTTGGTTTGTTGGTTTGTTGGTTTGTTGGTTTATTTGTTTGTTAGTTTGTTGGCTTGTTGGTTTGTTGGTTTGTTGGTTTGTTGGCTTATTGGTTTGTTGGTTTGTTGGCTTGTTGGCTTGTTGGTTTGTTGGTTTGTTGGTTTGTTGGTTTGTTGGTTTGTTGGTTTGTTGGTTGTTTGGTTTGTTGGTTTGTTGGTTTGTTGGCTTGTTGGTTTGTTGGTTTGTTGGTTTGTTGGTTTGTTGGCTTGTTGGCTTGTTGGTTATTTAGTTTGTTGGTTTGTTGGTTTATTGGCTTGTTGGTTTGTTGGCTTGTTGCTTTGTTGGTTTGTTGGTTTGTTGGCTTGTTGGTTTGTTGGCTTGTTGGTTTGTTGGCTTGTTGGTTTGTTGGTTTGTTGGTTTGTTGGTTTGTTGGTTTGTTGGTTTGTTGGTTTGTTGGTTTGTTAGTTTGTTGGTTTGTTGGCTTGTTGGTTTGTTGGTTTGTTGGCTTGTTGGTTTGTTGGTTTGTTGGTTTGCTGGTTTGTTGGCTTGTTGGCTTGTTGGTTTGTTGGTTTGTTGGTTTGTTGGCTTGTTGGTTTGTTGGCTTGTTGGTTTGTTGGTTTGTTGGTTTGTTGGTTTGTTGGCTTGTTGGCTTGTTGGTTTGTTGGTTTGTTGGCTTGTTGGTTACTTAGTTTGTTGGTTTGTTGGCATGTTGGTTTGTTGGTTTATTGGTTTGTTGGCTTGTTGGTTACTTAGTTTGATGGTTTGTTGGTTTGTTGGTTTGTTGGTTTGTTGGTTTGTTGGTTTGTTGGCTTGTTAGCTTGTTGGTTTGTTTGCTTGTTGGCTTGTTGCTTTGTTGGTTTGTTGGTTTGTTGGTTGTTGGCTTGTTGGTTTGTTGGTTTGTTGGTTTGTTGGTTTGTTGGTTTGTTGGTTTGTTGGTTTGTTGGTTTGTTGGTTTTTTGGCTTGTTGGCTTGTTGGTTTGTTGGTTTGTTTGCTTGTTGGTTTGTTAGTTTGTTGGTTTGTTCGTTTGTTGGTTTGTTGGTTTGTGGCTTTGTTGGTTTGTTGGTTTGTTGGCTTGTTGGCTTGTTGGTTTGTTGGTTTGTTGGTTTGTTGGCTTATTGGTTCGTTGGTTTGTTGGATTGTTGGTTTGTTAGTTTGCTGGTTTGTTGGTTTGTTGGTTTGTTGGTTTGTTGCTATGTTGGTTTGTTGGTTTGTTGGCTTATTGGTTTGTTGGTTTGTTGGTTTGTTGGCTTGTTGGTTTGTTGGTTTGTTGGCTTGTTGGTTTGTTGGTTTGTTGGTTTGTTGGTTTGTTGGCTTGTTGGCTTGTTGGTTTGTTGGTTTGTTGGCTTGTTGGTTACTTAGTTTGTTGGTTTGTTGGCATGTTGGTTTGTTGGTTTATTGGTTTGTTGGCTTGTTGGTTACTTAGTTTGATGGTTTGTTGGTTTGTTGGTTTGTTGGTTTGTTGGTTTGTTGGTTTGTTGGCTTGTTAGCTTGTTGGTTTGTTTGCTTGTTGGCTTGTTGCTTTGTTGGTTTGTTGGTTTGTTGGTTGTTGGCTTGTTGGTTTGTTGGTTTGTTGGTTTGTTGGTTTGTTGGTTTGTTGGTTTGTTGGTTTGTTGGTTTGTTGGTTTTTTGGCTTGTTGGCTTGTTGGTTTGTTGGTTTATTTGCTTGTTGGTTTGTTAGTTTGTTGGTTTGTTCGTTTGTTGGTTTGTTGGTTTGTGGCTTTGTTGGTTTGTTGGTTTGTTGGCTTGTTGGCTTGTTGGTTTGTTGGTTTGTTGGTTTGTTGGCTTATTGGTTCGTTGGTTTGTTGGATTGTTGGTTAGTTAGTTTGCTGGTTTGTTGGTTTGTTGGTTTGTTGGTTTGTTGCTATGTTGGTTTGTTGGTTTGTTGGCTTATTGGCTTGTTGGTTTGTTGGCTTGTTGGTTTGTTAGTTTGTTGGCTTTTTGGTTACTTGGTTTGTTGGTTTGTTGGCTTGTTGGCTTGTTGGCTTGTTGGTTTGTTGGTTTGTTGGCTTGTTGGTTTGTTGGTTTGTTGGCTTGTTGGCTTGTTGGTTTGCTGGTTTGTTGGTTTGTTGGTTTGTTGGTTTGTTGTTTTTTTGGTTTGTTGGTTTGTTGGTTTGTTGGCTTGTTGGTTTGTTGGTTTGTTGGTTTGTTGGTTTGTTGGTTTGTTGGTTTGTTGGTTTGTTGGTTTGTTGGTTTGTTTGGCTTGTTGGTTACTTAGTTTGTTGGTTTGTTGGCTTGTTGGTTTGTTGGTTTGTTGGCTTGTTGCTTTGTTGGTTTGTTGGTTTGTTGGCTTGTTGGTTTGTTGGCTTGTTGGTTTGTTGGCTTGTTGGTTTGTAGGTTTGTTGGTTTGTTGGCTTGTTGGTTTGTTGGTTTGTTGGCTTGTTGGCTTGTTGGTTTGTTGGTTTGTTGGTTTGTTGGTTTGTTGGCTTGTTGGTTTGTTGGTTTGTTGGCTTGTTGGTTTGTTGGTTTGCTGGTTTGTTGGCTTGTTGGCTTGTTGGTTTGTTGGTTTGTTGGCTTTTGAGTTTGTTGGCTTGTTGGTTTGTTGGTTTGTTGGTTTGTTGGTTTGTTGGTTTGTTGGCTTGTTGGCTTGTTGGATTGTTGGTTTGTTGGCTTGTTGGTTACTTAGTTTGTTGGTTTGTTGGTTTATTGGTTTGTTGGCTTGTTGGTTACTTAGTTTGTTGGTTTGTTGGTTTGTTGGCTTGTTGGCTTGTTGGCTTGTTGGTTTGTTGGCTTATTGGCTTGTTGCTTTGTTTGGTTTGTTGGTTTGTTGGCTTGTTGGCTTGTTGGTTTGTTGGTTTGTTGGTTTGTTGGTTTGTTGGTTTGTTGGTTTGTTGGTTTGTTGGTTTGTTGGCTTGTTGGTTTGTTGATTTGTTGGCTTGTTGGTTTGTTGGTTTGTTGGTTTGTTTGTTTGTTGGCTTGTTGGTTTGTTGGTTTGTTGGTTTGTTGGTTTGTTGGTTTGTTGGCTTGTTGGTTTGTTGGTTTGTTGGTTTGTTGTTTTGTTGGTTTGTTAGTTTGTTGGCTTGTTGGTTTGTTGGTTTGTTGCCTTGTTGGCTAGTTGCTTTGTTCGTTTGATGGTTTGTTGGTTTGTTGGTTTTTTGGTTTGTTGGTTTTTAGGTTTGTTGCTTTGTTGGTTTATTGGTTTGTTGGCTTGTTGGCTTGTTGGTTTGTTGGCTTGTTGGTTTGTTAGTTTGTTGGCTTTTTAATTACTTGGTTTGTTGGTTTGTTGGCTTGTTGGCTTGTTGGTTTGTTGCTTTGTTCGTTTGATGGTTTGTTGGTTTGTTGGTTACTTGGTTTGTTGGTTTGTTGGTTTGTTGGCTTGTTGGTTTGTTGGTTTGTTGGCTTGTTGGTTACTTAGTTTGTTGGTTTGTTGGCATGTTGGTTGGTTGGTTTGTTGGTTTGTTGGCTTGTTGGTTACTTAGTTTGTTGGTTTGTTGGTTTGTTGGTTTGTTGGTTTGTTGGCTTGTTGGCTTGTTGGTTTGTTGGCTTGTTGGCTTGTTGCTTTTTTGGTTTGTTGGTTTGTTGGCTTGTTGGCTTGTTGGTTTGTTGGTTTGTTGGTTTGTTGGTTTGTTGGTTTGTTGGTTTGTTGGCTTGTTGCCTTGTTGGTTTGTTGGTTTGTTGGTTTGTTGGCTTGTTTGTTAGTTAGTTTGTTTGCTTGTTGGCTTGTTGGTTTGTTGGTTTGTTTGTTTGTTGGTTTGTTGGATTGTTGGCTTGTTGGTTTGTTGGTTTGTTGGTTTGTTGGCTTGTTGGTTTGTTGGTTTGTTGGTTTGTTGGCTTGTTGGCTTGTTGGTTTGTTGGTTTGTTGGTTTGTTAGTTTATTGGCTTGTTGGTTTGTTGGTTTGTTGGCTTGTTGGTTTGTTGGTTTGTTGGTTTGTTGGCTTGTTGGCTTGTTGGTTTGTTGGTTTGTTGGCTTGCTGGTTTGTTGGTTTCTTGGCTTGTTGGCTTGTTGCTTTGTTCGTTTGATGGTTTGTTGGTTTGTTGGTTTTTTGGTTTGTTGGTTTTTTGGTTTGTTGCTTTGTTGGTTTGTTGGTTTGTTGGCTTGTTGGCTTGTTGGTTTGTTGGCTTGTTGGTTTGTTAGTTTGTTGGCTATTTGGTTACTTGGTTTGTTGGTTTGTTGGTTTGTTGGCTTGTTGGTTTGTTGGTTTGTTGGCTTGTTGGTTACTTAGTTTGTTGGCATGTTGGTTGTTTGGTTTGTTGGTTTGTTGGCTTGTTGGTTACTTAGTTTGTTGGTTTGTTGGTTTGTTGGTTTGTTGGTTTGTTGGCTTGTTGGCTTGTTGGTTTGTTGGTTTGTTGGCTTGTTGGCTTGTTGCTTTTTTGGTTTGTTGGTTTGTTGGCTTGTTGGCTTGTTGGTTTGTTGGTTTGTTGGTTTGTTGGTTTGTTGGTTTGTTGGTTTGTTGGCTTGTTGCCTTGTTGGTTTGTTGGTTTGTTGGTTTGTTGGCTTGTTTGTTAGTTAGTTTGTGTGCTTGTTGGCTTGTTGGTTTGTTGGTTTGTTTGTTTGTTGGTTTGTTGGATTGTTGGCTTGTTGGTTTGTTGGTTTGTTGGTTTGTTGGCTTGTTGGTTTGTTGGTTTGTTGGTTTGTTGGCTTGTTGGCTTGTTGGTTTGTTGGTTTGTTGGTTTGTTAGTTTATTGGCTTGTTGGTTTGTTGGTTTGTTGGCTTGTTGGTTTGTTGGTTTGTTGGTTTGTTGGCTTGTTGGCTTGTTGGTTTGTTGGTTTGTTGGCTTGCTGGTTTGTTGGTTTCTTGGCTTGTTGGCTTGTTGCTTTGTTCGTTTGATTGTTTGTTGGTTTGTTGGTTTTTTGGTTTGTTGGTTTTTTGGTTTGTTGGTTTTTTGGTTTGTTGGTTTGTTGGTTTGTTGGCTTGTTGGCTTGTTGGTTTGTTGGCTTGTTGGTTTGTTAGTTTGTTGGCTATTTGGTTACTTGGTTTGTTGGTTTGTTGGCTTGTTGGCTAGTTGGTTTGTTGCTTTGTTCGTTTGATGGTTTGTTGGTTTGTTGGTTACTTGGTTTGTTGGTTTGTTGGTTTGTTGGCTTGTTGGTTTGATGGCTTGTTGGTTTGTTGGTTTGTTGGTTTGTTGGCTTGTTGGCTTGTTGGTTTGTTGGTTTGTTGGTTTGTTGGTTTGTTGGTTTGTTGGTTTGTTGGTTTTTTGGTTTGTTGGTTTATTTGTTTGTTGGTCTGTTGGCTTGTTGGTTTGTTGGTTTGTCGGTTTGTTGGTTTGTTGGCTTGTTGGTTTGTTGGTTTGTTGGTTTGTTGGCTTATTGGCTTGTTGGTTTGTTGGTTTGTTGGTTTGTTGGCTTGTGGGTTTGTTGGTTTGTTGGCTTGTTGGCTTGTTGCTTTGTTCGTTTGATGGTTTGTTGGTCTGTTGGTTTGTTGGCTTTTTGGTTACTTGGTTTGTTGGCTTGTTGGTTTGTTGGTTTGTTGGCTTGTTCGCTTGTTGCTTTGTTGGTTTGTTGGTTTGTTGGCTTGTTGGCTTGTTGGTTTGTTAGTTTGTTGGCTTTTTGGTTACTTGGTTTGTTGGTTTGTTGGTTTGTTGGCTTGTTGGTTTGTTGGTTAGTTCGTTTGTTGGTTTGTTAGCTTGTTGGTTTGTTGGCTTGTTGGCTTGTTGGTTTGTTGGTTTTTTGGTTTGTTGGTTTGTTGGTTTGTTGGTTTGTTGGTTTGTTGGTTTGTTGGTTTGTTGGCTTGTTGGTTTGTTGGTTTGTTGGCTTGTTGGTTTGTTAGTTTGTTGGTTTGTTGGTTTATTGGTTTGTTGGTTTGTTGCTTTGTTGGTTTGTTTGTTTGTTGGCTTGTTGGCTTGTTGGTTTGTTGGTTTGTTGGTTTGTTGGCTTGTTGGTTCGTTGGTTTGTTGGCTTGTTGGTTTGTTAGTTTGTTGGTTTGTTGGTTTGTTGGTTTGTTGGTTACTTGGTTTGTTGGTTTGTTGGTTTGTTGGTTTGTTGGTTTGTTGGCTTGTTGGTTTGTTGGTTTGTTGGTTTGTTGGCTTGTTGGCTTGTTGGTTTGTTGGTTTGTTGGTTTGTTGGTTTGTTGGTTTGTTGGTTTGTTGGTTTTTTGGTTTGTTGGTTTATTTGTTTGTTGGTTTGTTGGCTTGTTGGTTTGTTGGTTTGTTGGTTTGTTGGTTTGTTGACTTGTTGGTTTGTTGGTTTGTTGGTTTGTGGGCTTATTGGCTTGTTGGTTTGTTGGTTTGTTGGTTTGTTGGCTTGTTGGTTTGTTGGTTTGTTGGCTTGTTGTCTTGTTGCTTTGTTCGTTTGATGGTTTGTTGGTCTGTTAGTTTGTTGGCTTTTTGGTTACTTGGTTTGTTGGCTTGTTGGTTTGTTGGTTTGTTGGCTTGTTCGCTTGTTGCTTTGTTGGTTTGTTGGTTTGTTGGCTTGTTGGCTTGTTGGTTTGTTAGTTTGTTGGCTTTTTGGTTACTTGTCTTGTTGGTTTGTTGGTTTGTTGGCTTGTTGGTTCGTTGGTTTGTTGGCTTGTTGGTTTGTTAGTTTGTTGGTTTCTTGGTTTCTTGGTTTGTTGGTTTGTTGTTATGTTGGTTTGTTGGTTTGTTTGCTTGTTGGCTTGTTGGTTTGTTGGATTGTTGGTTTGTTAGTTTGTTGGCTTTTTGGTTACTTGGTTTGTTGGTTTGTTGGCTTGTTGGCTTGTTGGTTTGTTGGTTTGTTGGTTTCTTGGTTTGTTCGTTTGTTTCTTTGTTGGTTAATTGGTTTGTTGGTTTGCTGGTTTGTTGGTTTGTAAGTTTGTTCATTTGATGGTTTGTTGGTTTGTTGGTTTGTTGGCTTGTTGGTTTGTTTGTTAGTTGGTTTGTTGGTTTGTTGGTTTGTTGGCTTGTTGGTTTGTTGGCTTGTTGGCTTGTTGGTTTGTTGGTTTGTTGGCTTGTTGGCTTGTTGGTTTGTTGGTTTGTTGGCTTGTTGGCTTGTTGGTTTGTTGGTTTGTTGGTTTGTTGGTTTCTTGGTTTGATGGTTTGTTCGTTTGTTGGTTTGTTGGTTAATTGGTTTGTTGGTTTGTTGGTTTGTTGGTTTGTTGGTTTGTTGGTTTGTTGGTTTATTTGTTTGTTGGTTTGTTGGTTTGTTGGTTTGTTGCTTTGTTGGTTTATTTGTTTGTTGGTTTGTTGGTTTGTTGCCTTGTTGGTTTGTTGGTTTGTTGGTTTGTTGGCTTGTTGGTTTGTTGGCTTGTTGGTTTGTTGGTTTGTTGGTTTGTTGGTTTGTTGGTTTGTTGGTTTGTTGGTTTATTTGTTTGTTAGTTTGTTGGCTTGTTGGTTTGTTGGTTTGTTGGTTTGTTGGTTTGTTGGCTTATTGGTTTGTTGGTTTGTTGGCTTGTTGGCTTGTTGGTTTGTTGGTTTGTTGGTTTGTTGGTTTGTTGGTTTGTTGGTTTGTTGGTTTTTTGGTTTGTTGGTTTGTTGGTTTGTTGGCTTGTTGGTTTGTTGGTTTGTTGGTTTGTTGGTTTGTTGGTTTGTTGGCTTGTTGGCTTGTTGGTTATTTAGTTTGTTGGTTTGTTGGCTTGTTGGTTTGTTGGTTTGTTGCTTTGTTGATTTGTTGGTTTGTTGGCTTGTTGGTTTGTTGGCTTGTTGGTTTGTTGGCTTGTTGGTTTGTTGGTTTGTTGGTTTGTTGGTTTGTTGGTTTGTTGGTTTGTTGATTTGTTGGCTTGTTGGTTTGTTGGTTTGTTGGTTTGTTGGTTTGTTGGTTTGTTGGCTTGTTGGTTTGTTGGTTTGTTGGCTTGTTGGTTTGTTGGTTTGTTGGTTTGCTGGTTTGTTGGCTTGTTGGCTTGTTGGTTTGTTGGTTTGTTGGTTTGTTGGTTTGTTGGCTTGTTGGTTTGTTGGTTTGTTGGTTTGTTGGCTTGTTGGTTTGTTGGTTTGTTGGTTTGTTGGTTTGTTGGCTTGTTGGTTTGTTGGTTTGTTGGTTTGTTGGCTTGTTGGCTTGTTGGCTTGTTGGTTTGTTGGCTTGTTGGTTTGTTGGTTTATTGGCTTGTTGGCTTGTTGCTTTGTTCGTTTGATGGTTTGTTGGTTTGTTGTTTTGTTGGCTTGTTGGTTTGTTAGTTTGTTGGTTTGTTGGTTTGTTGGTTTGTTGGTTTGTTGGCTTGTTGGCTTGTTGGTTTGTTGGCTTGTTGGCTTGTTGCTTTTTTGGTTTGTTGGTTTGTTGGCTTGTTGGTTTGTTGGTTTGTTGGCTTGTTGGCTTGTTGCTTTGTTGGTTTGTTGATTTGTTGGGGTGTTGGCTTTTTGGTTTGTTGGTTTGTTGGCTTATTGGTTTGTTGGTTTGTTGGCTTGTTGGCTTGTTGGCTTGTTGGCTTGTTGGTTTGTTGCTTTGTTGGCTTGTTGGTTTGTTGGTTTGTTGGTTTGTTGGTTTGTTGGTTTGTTCGTTTGTTGGTTTGTTGGTTTGTTGGTTTGTTGGTTTGTTGGTTTATTTGTTTGTTGGTTTGTTGGTTTGGTGGTTTGTTGGTTTGTTGGTTTATTTGTTTGTTGGTTTGTTGCCTTGTTGGTTTGTTGGTTTGTTGGTTTGTTGGTTTGTTGGCTTGTTGGTTTGGTAGCTTGTTGGTTTGTTGGTTTGTTGGTTTGTTGGTTTATTTGTTTGTTGGTTTGTTGGCTTGTTGGTTTGTTGGTTTGTTGGCTTATTGGTTTGTTGGTTTGTTGGCTTGTTGGCTTGTTGGTTTGCTGGTTTGTTGGTTTGTTGATTTGTTGGTTTGTTGTTTTTTTGGTTTGTTGGTTTGTTGGTTTGTTGGCTTGTTGGTTTGTTGGTTTGTTGGTTTGTTGGTTTGTTGGTTTGTTGGTTTGTTGGTTTGTTGGTTTGTTGGCTTGTTGGTTACTTAGTTTGTTGGTTTGTTGGTTTGTTGGCTTGTTGGATTGTTGGTTTGTTGGCTTGTTGCTTTGTTGGTTTGTTGGTTTGTTGGCTTGTTGGTTTGTTGGCTTGTTGGTTTGTTGGCTTGTTGGTTTGTTGGTTTGTTGGTTTGTTGGCTTGTTGGTTTGTTGGTTTGTTGGCTTGTTGGCTTGTTGGCTTGTTGGTTTGTTGGTTTGTTGGTTTGTTGGTTTGTTGGCTTGTTGGTTTGTTGGTTTGTTGGCTTGTTGGTTTGTTGGTTTGCTGGTTTTTTGGCTTGTTGGCTTGTTGGTTTGTTGGTTTGTTGGCTTGTGAGTTTGTTGGCTTGTTGGTTTATTGGTTTGTTGGCTTATTGGTTACTTAGTTTGTTGGTTTGTTGGTTTATTGGTTTGTTGGCTTGTTGGTTACTTAGTTTGTTGGTTTGTTGGTTTGCTGGCTTGTTGGCTTGTTGGTTTGTTGGCTTATTGGCTTGTTGCTTTGTTGGTTTGTTGGTTTGTTGGCTTGTTGGTTTGTTGGTTTGTTGGTTTGTTGGCTTGTTTGTTAGTTAGTTTGTTTGCTTGTTGGCTTGTTGGTTTGTTGGTTTGTTTGTTTGTTGGTTTGTTGGATTGTTGGCTTGTTGGTTTGTTGGTTTGTTGGTTTGTTGGCTTGTTGGTTTGTTGGTTTGTTGGTTTGTTGGCTTGTTGGCTTGTTGGTTTGTTGGTTTGTTGGTTTGTTAGTTTATTGGCTTGTTGGTTTGTTGGTTTGTTGGCTTGTTGGTTTGTTGGTTTGTTGGTTTGTTGGCTTGTTGGCTTGTTGGTTTGTTGGTTTGTTGGCTTGCTGGTTTGTTGGTTTCTTGGCTTGTTGGCTTGTTGCTTTGTTCGTTTGATGGTTTGTTGGTTTGTTGGTTTTTTGGTTTGTTGGTTTTTTGGTTTGTTGCTTTGTTGGTTTGTTGGTTTGTTGGCTTGTTGGCTTGTTGGTTTGTTGGCTTGTTGGTTTGTTAGTTTGTTGGCTATTTGGTTACTTGGTTTGTTGGTTTGTTGGCTTGTTGGCTAGTTGGTTTGTTGCTTTGTTCGTTTGATGGTTTGTTGGTTTGTTGGTTACTTGGTTTGTTGGTTTGTTGGTTTGTTGGCTTGTTGGTTTGTTGGTTTGTTGGCTTGTTGGTTACTTAGTTTGTTGGTTTGTTGGCATGTTGGTTGGTTGGTTTGTTGGTTTGTTGGCTTGTTGGTTACTTAGTTTGTTGGTTTGTTGGTTTGTTGGTTTGTTGGTTTGTTGGCTTGTTGGCTTGTTGATTTGTTGGTTTGTTGGCTTGTTGGCTTGTTGCTTTTTTGGTTTGTTGGTTTGTTGGCTTGTTGGCTTGTTGGTTTGTTGGTTTGTTGGTTTGTTGGTTTGTTGGTTTGTTGGTTTGTTGGTTTGTTGGTTTGTTGGCTTGTTGGTTTGTTGGTTTGTTGGTTTGTTGGCTTGTTGGTTTGTTGGCTTGTTGGTTTGTTGGTTTGTTGGCTTGTTGGCTTGTTGGTTTGTTGGTTTGTTGGTTTCTTGGCTTGTTGGCTTGTTGCTTTGTTCGTTTGATTGTTTGTTGGTTTGTTGGTTTTTTGGTTTGTTGGCTTGTTGGCTTGTTGGTTTGTTGGTTTGTTGGCTTGCTGGTTTGTTGGTTTCTTGGCTTGTTGGCTTGTTGCTTTGTTCGTTTGATTGTTTGTTGGTTTGTTGGTTTTTTGGTTTGTTGGTTTTTTGGTTTGTTGGTTTTTTGGTTTGTTGCTTTGTTGGTTTGTTGCTTTGTTGGTTTGTTGGTTTGTTGGCTTGTTGGCTTGTTGGTTTGTTGGTTTGTTGGTTTGTTGGTTTGTTGGCTTGTTGGTTTGTTGGTTTGTTGGTTTGTTGGCTTGTTGGCTTGTTGGCTTGTTGGTTTGTTGGCTTGTTGGTTTGTTGGTTTATTGGCTTGTTGGCTTGTTGCTTTGTTCGTTTGATGGTTTGTTGGTTTGTTGTTTTGTTGGCTTGTTGGTTTGTTAGTTTGTTGGTTTGTTGGTTTGTTGGTTTGTTGGTTTGTTGGCTTGTTGGCTTGTTGGTTTGTTGGCTTGTTGGCTTGTTGCTTTTTTGGTTTGTTGGTTTGTTGGCTTGTTGGTTTGTTGGTTTGTTGGCTTGTTGGCTTGTTGCTTTGTTGGTTTGTTGATTTGTTGGGGTGTTGGCTTTTTGGTTTGTTGGTTTGTTGGCTTATTGGTTTGTTGGTTTGTTGGCTTGTTGGCTTGTTGGCTTGTTGGCTTGTTGGTTTGTTGCTTTGTTGGCTTGTTGGTTTGTTGGTTTGTTGGTTTGTTGGTTTGTTGGTTTGTTCGTTTGTTGGTTTGTTGGTTTGTTGGTTTGTTGGTTTGTTGGTTTATTTGTTTGTTGGTTTGTTGGTTTGGTGGTTTGTTGGTTTGTTGGTTTATTTGTTTGTTGGTTTGTTGCTTTGTTGGTTTGTTGGTTTGTTGGTTTGTTGGTTTGTTGGCTTGTTGGTTTGGTAGCTTGTTGGTTTGTTGGTTTGTTGGTTTGTTGGTTTATTTGTTTGTTGGTTTGTTGGCTTGTTGGTTTGTTGGTTTGTTGGCTTATTGGTTTGTTGGTTTGTTGGCTTGTTGGCTTGTTGGTTTGCTGGTTTGTTGGTTTGTTGGTTTGTTGGTTTGTTGTTTTTTTGGTTTGTTGGTTTGTTGGTTTGTTGGCTTGTTGGTTTGTTGGTTTGTTGGTTTGTTGGTTTGTTGGTTTGTTGGTTTGTTGGTTTGTTGGTTTGTTGGCTTGTTGGTTACTTAGTTTGTTGGTTTGTTGGCTTGTTGGATTGTTGGTTTGTTGGCTTGTTGCTTTGTTGGTTTGTTGGTTTGTTGGTTTGTTGGCTTGTTGGTTTGTTGGCTTGTTGGTTTGTTGGTTTGTTGGTTTGTTGGCTTGTTGGTTTGTTGGTTTGTTGGCTTGTTGGCTTGTTGGCTTGTTGGTTTGTTGGTTTGTTGGTTTGTTGGTTTGTTGGCTTGTTGGTTTGTTGGTTTGTTGGCTTGTTGGTTTGTTGGTTTGCTGGTTTGTTGGCTTGTTGGCTTGTTGGTTTGTTGGTTTGTTGGCTTGTGAGTTTGTTGGCTTGTTGGTTTGTTGGTTTGTTGGCTTATTGGTTACTTAGTTTGTTGGTTTGTTGGTTTATTGGTTTGTTGGCTTGTTGGTTACTTAGTTTGTTGGTTTGTTGGCATGTTGGTTGGTTGGTTTGTTGGTTTGTTGGCTTGTTGGTTACTTAGTTTGTTGGTTTGTTGGTTTGTTGGTTTGTTGGTTTGTTGGCTTGTTGGCTTGTTGATTTGTTGGTTTGTTGGCTTGTTGGCTTGTTGCTTTTTTGGTTTGTTGGTTTGTTGGCTTGTTGGCTTGTTGGTTTGTTGGTTTGTTGGTTTGTTGGTTTGTTGGTTTGTTGGTTTGTTGGTTTGTTGGTTTGTTGGCTTGTTGGTTTGTTGGTTTGTTGGTTTGTTGGCTTGTTGGTTTGTTGGCTTGTTGGTTTGTTGGTTTGTTGGCTTGTTGGCTTGTTGGTTTGTTGGTTTGTTGGTTTCTTGGCTTGTTGGCTTGTTGCTTTGTTCGTTTGATTGTTTGTTGGTTTGTTGGTTTTTTGGTTTGTTGGCTTGTTGGCTTGTTGGTTTGTTGGTTTGTTGGCTTGCTGGTTTGTTGGTTTCTTGGCTTGTTGGCTTGTTGCTTTGTTCGTTTGATTGTTTGTTGGTTTGTTGGTTTTTTGGTTTGTTGGTTTTTTGGTTTGTTGGTTTTTTGGTTTGTTGCTTTGTTGGTTTGTTGCTTTGTTGGTTTGTTGGTTTGTTGGCTTGTTGGCTTGTTGGTTTGTTGGTTTGTTGGTTTGTTGGTTTGTTGGCTTGTTGGTTTGTTGGTTTGTTGGTTTGTTGGCTTGTTGGCTTGTTGGCTTGTTGGTTTGTTGGCTTGTTGGTTTGTTGGTTTATTGGCTTGTTGGCTTGTTGCTTTGTTCGTTTGATGGTTTGTTGGTTTGTTGTTTTGTTGGCTTGTTGGTTTGTTAGTTTGTTGGTTTGTTGGTTTGTTGGTTTGTTGGTTTGTTGGCTTGTTGGCTTGTTGGTTTGTTGGCTTGTTGGCTTGTTGCTTTTTTGGTTTGTTGGTTTGTTGGCTTGTTGGTTTGTTGGTTTGTTGGCTTGTTGGCTTGTTGCTTTGTTGGTTTGTTGATTTGTTGGGGTGTTGGCTTTTTGGTTTGTTGGTTTGTTGGCTTATTGGTTTGTTGGTTTGTTGGCTTGTTGGCTTGTTGGCTTGTTGGCTTGTTGGTTTGTTGCTTTGTTGGCTTGTTGGTTTGTTGGTTTGTTGGTTTGTTGGTTTGTTGGTTTGTTCGTTTGTTGGTTTGTTGGTTTGTTGGTTTGTTGGTTTGTTGGTTTATTTGTTTGTTGGTTTGTTGGTTTGGTGGTTTGTTGGTTTGTTGGTTTATTTGTTTGTTGGTTTGTTGCTTTGTTGGTTTGTTGGTTTGTTGGTTTGTTGGTTTGTTGGCTTGTTGGTTTGGTAGCTTGTTGGTTTGTTGGTTTGTTGGTTTGTTGGTTTATTTGTTTGTTGGTTTGTTGGCTTGTTGGTTTGTTGGTTTGTTGGCTTATTGGTTTGTTGGTTTGTTGGCTTGTTGGCTTGTTGGTTTGCTGGTTTGTTGGTTTGTTGGTTTGTTGGTTTGTTGTTTTTTTGGTTTGTTGGTTTGTTGGTTTGTTGGCTTGTTGGTTTGTTGGTTTGTTGGTTTGTTGGTTTGTTGGTTTGTTGGTTTGTTGGTTTGTTGGTTTGTTGGCTTGTTGGTTACTTAGTTTGTTGGTTTGTTGGCTTGTTGGATTGTTGGTTTGTTGGCTTGTTGCTTTGTTGGTTTGTTGGTTTGTTGGTTTGTTGGCTTGTTGGTTTGTTGGCTTGTTGGTTTGTTGGTTTGTTGGTTTGTTGGCTTGTTGGTTTGTTGGTTTGTTGGCTTGTTGGCTTGTTGGCTTGTTGGTTTGTTGGTTTGTTGGTTTGTTGGTTTGTTGGCTTGTTGGTTTGTTGGTTTGTTGGCTTGTTGGTTTGTTGGTTTGCTGGTTTGTTGGCTTGTTGGCTTGTTGGTTTGTTGGTTTGTTGGCTTGTGAGTTTGTTGGCTTGTTGGTTTGTTGGTTTGTTGGCTTATTGGTTACTTAGTTTGTTGGTTTGTTGGTTTATTGGTTTGTTGGCTTGTTAGTTACTTAGTTTGTTGGTTTGTTGGTTTGCTGGCTTGTTGGCTTGTTGGTTTGTTGGCTTATTGGCTTGTTGCTTTGTTGGTTTGTTGGTTTGTTGGCTTGTTGGTTTGTTGGTTTGTTGGTTTGTTGGCTTGTTTGTTAGTTAGTTTGTTTGCTTGTTGGCTTGTTGGTTTGTTGGTTTGTTTGTTTGTTGGTTTGTTGGATTGTTGGCTTGTTGGTTTGTTGGTTTGTTGGTTTGTTGGCTTGTTGGTTTGTTGGTTTGTTGGTTTGTTGGCTTGTTGGCTTGTTGGTTTGTTGGTTTGTTGGTTTGTTAGTTTATTGGCTTGTTGGTTTGTTGGTTTGTTGGCTTGTTGGTTTGTTGGTTTGTTGGTTTGTTGGCTTGTTGGCTTTTTGGTTTGTTGGTTTGTTGGCTTGCTGGTTTGTTGGTTTCTTGGCTTGTTGGCTTGTTGCTTTGTTCGTTTGATGGTTTGTTGGTTTGTTGGTTTTTTGGTTTGTTGGTTTTTTGGTTTGTTGCTTTGTTGGTTTGTTGGTTTGTTGGCTTGTTGGCTTGTTGGTTTGTTGGCTTGTTGGTTTGTTAGTTTGTTGGCTATTTGGTTATTTGGTTTGTTGGTTTGTTGGCTTGTTGGCTAGTTGGTTTGTTGCTTTGTTCGTTTGATGGTTTGTTGGTTTGTTGGTTACTTGGTTTGTTGGTTTGTTGGTTTGTTGGCTTGTTGGTTTGTTGGTTTGTTGGCTTGTTGGTTACTTAGTTTGTTGGTTTGTTGGCATGTTGGTTGGTTGGTTTGTTGGTTTGTTGGCTTGTTGGTTACATAGTTTGTTGGTTTGTTGGTTTGTTGGTTTGTTGGTTTGTTGGCTTGTTGGCTTGTTGGTTTGTTGGTTTGTTGGCTTGTTGGCTTGTTGCTTTTTTGGTTTGTTGGTTTGTTGGCTTGTTGGCTTGTTGGTTTGTTGGTTTGTTGGTTTGTTGGTTTGTTGGTTTGTTGGCTTGTTGCCTTGTTGGTTTGTTGGTTTGTTGGTTTGTTGGCTTGGTTGTTAGTTAGTTTGTTTGCTTGTTGGCTTGTTGGTTTGTTGGTTTGTTTGTTTGTTGGTTTGTTGGATTGTTGGCTTGTTGGTTTGTTGGTTTGTTGGTTTGTTGGCTTGTTGGTTTGTTGGTTTGTTGGTTTGTTGGCTTGTTGGCTTGTTGGTTTGTTGGTTTGTTGGTTTGTTAGTTTATTGGCTTGTTGGTTTGTTGGCTTGTTGGTTTGTTGGTTTGTTGGTTTGTTGGCTTGTTGGCTTGTTGGTTTGTTGGTTTGTTGGCTTGCTGGTTTGTTGGTTTCTTGGCTTGTTGGCTTGTTGCTTTGTTCGTTTGATTGTTTGTTGGTTTGTTGGTTTTTTGGTTTGTTGGTTTTTTGGTTTGTTGGTTTTTTGGTTTGTTGCTTTGTTGGTTTGTTGGTTTGTTGGCTTGTTGGCTTGTTGGTTTGTTGGCTTGTTGGTTTGTTAGTTTGTTGGCTATTTGGTTACTTGGTTTGTTGGTTTGTTGGCTTGTTGGCTAGTTGGTTTGTTGCTTTGTTCGTTTGATGGTTTGTTGGTTTGTTGGTTACTTGGTTTGTTGGTTTGTTGGTTTGTTGGCTTGTTGGTTTGTTGGCTTGTTGGTTTGTTGGTTTGTTGGTTTGTTGGCTTGTTGGCTTGTTGGTTTGTTGGTTTGTTGGTTTGTTGGTTTGTTGGTTTGTTGGTTTGTTGGTTTTTTGGTTTGTTGGTTTATTTGTTTGTTGGTCTGTTGGCTTGTTGGTTTGTTGGTTTGTCGGTTTGTTGGTTTGTTGGGTTGTTGGTTTGTTGGTTTGTTGGTTTGTTGGCTTATTGGCTTGTTGGTTTGTTGGTTTGTTGGTTTGTTGGCTTGTGGGTTTGTTAGTTTGTTGGCTTGTTGGCTTGTTGCTTTGTTCGTTTGATGGTTTGTTGGTCTGTTGGTTTGTTGGCTTTTTGGTTACTTGGTTTGTTGGCTTGTTGGTTTGTTGGTTTGTTGGCTTGTTCGCTTGTTGCTTTGTTGGTTTGTTGGTTTGTTGGCTTGTTGGCTTGTTGGTTTGTTAGTTTGTTGGCTTTTTGGTTACTTGGTTTGTTGGTTTGTTGGTTTGTTGGCTTGTTGGTTTGTTGGTTAGTTCGTTTGTTGGTTTGTTAGTTTGTTGGTTTGTTGGCTTGTTGGCTTGTTGGTTTGTTGGTTTTTTGGTTTGTTGGTTTGTTGGTTTGTTGGTTTGTTGGTTTGTTGGTTTGTTGGTTTGTTGGCTTGTTGGTTTGTTGGTTTGTTGGCTTGTTGGTTTGTTAGTTTGTTGGTTTGTTGGTTTATTGGTTTGTTGGTTTGTTGCTTTGTTGGTTTGTTTGTTTGTTGGCTTGTTGGCTTGTTGGTTTGTTGGTTTGTTGGTTTGTTGGCTTGTTGGTTCGTTGGTTTGTTGGCTTGTTGGTTTGTTAGTTTGTTGGTTTGTTGGTTTGTTGGTTTGGTGGTTTGTTGTTATGTTGGTTTGTTGGTTTGTTGGCTTGTTGGCTTGTTGGTTTGTTGGCTTGTTGGTTTGTTAGTTTGTTGGCTATTTGGTTACTTGGTTTGTTGGTTTGTTGGCTTGTTGGATAGTTGGTTTGTTGCTTTGTTCGTTTGATGGTTTGTTGGTTTGTTGGTTACTTGGTTTGTTGGTTTGTTGGTTTGTTGGCTTGTTGGTTTGTTGGCTTGTTGGTTTGTTGGTTTGTTGGTTTGTTGGCTTGTTGGCTTGTTGGTTTGTTGGTTTGTTGGTTTGTTGGTTTGTTGGTTTGTTGGTTTGTTGGTTTTTTGGTTTGTTGGTTTATTTGTTTGTTGGTTTGTTGGCTTGTTGGTTTGTTGGTTTGTTGGTTTGTTGGTTTGTTGGCTTGTTGGTTTGTTGGTTTGTTGGTTTGTTGGCTTATTGGCTTGTTGGTTTGTTGGTTTGTTGGTTTGTTGGCTTGTTGGTTTGTTGGTTTGTTGGCTTGTTGTCTTGTTGCTTTGTTCGTTTGATGGTTTGTTGGTCTGTTAGTTTGTTGGCTTTTTGGTTACTTGGTTTGTTGGCTTGTTGGTTTGTTGGTTTGTTGGCTTGTTCGCTTGTTGCTTTGTTGGTTTGTTGGTTTGTTGGCTTGTTGGCTTGTTGGTTTGTTAGTTTGTTGGCTTTTTGGTTACTTGTCTTGTTGGTTTGTTGGTTTGTTGGCTTGTTGGTTCGTTGGTTTGTTGGCTTGTTGGTTTGTTAGTTTGTTGGTTTGTTGGTTTGTTGGTTTGTTGGTTTGTTGTTATGTTTGTTTGTTGGTTTGTTTGCTTGTTGGCTTGTTGGTTTGTTGGATTGTTGGTTTGTTAGTTTGTTGGCTTTTTGGTTACTTGGTTTGTTGGTTTGTTGGCTTGTTGGCTTGTTGGTTTGTTGGTTTGTTGGTTTCTTGGTTTGTTCGTTTGTTTGTTTGTTGGTTAATTGGTTTGTTGGTTTGCTGGTTTGTTGGTTTGTTGGTTTGTTCGTTTGATGGTTTGTTGGTTTGTTGGTTTGTTGGCTTGTTGGTTTGTTAGTTAGTTGGTTTGTTGGTTTGTTGGTTTGTTGGTTTGTTGGTTTGTTGGCTTGTTGGTTTGTTGGCTTGTTGGCTTGTTGGTTTGTTGGTTTGTTGGCTTGTTGGCTTGTTGGTTTGTTGGTTTGTTGGCTTGTTGGCTTGTTGGTTTGTTGGTTTGTTGGTTTCTTGGTTTGATGGTTTGTTCGTTTGTTGGTTTGTTGGTTAATTGGTTTGTTGGTTTGTTGGTTTGTTGGTTTGTTGGTTTGTTGGTTTGTTGGTTTGTTGGTTTATTTGTTTGTTGGTTTGTTGGTTTGTTGGTTTGTTGCTTTGTTGGTTTATTTGTTTGTTGGTTTGTTGGTTTGTTGCCTTGTTGGTTTGTTGGTTTGTTGGCTTGTTGGCTTGTTGGTTTGTTGGCTTGTTGGTTTGTTGGTTTGTTGGTTTGTTGGTTTGTTGGTTTGTTGGTTTATTTGTTTGTTAGTTTGTTGGCTTGTTGGTTTGTTGGTTTGTTGGTTTGTTGGTTTGTTGGCTTATTGGTTTGTTGGTTTGTTGGCTTGTTGGCTTGTTGGTTTGTTGGTTTGTTGGTTTGTTGGTTTGTTGGTTTGTTGGTTTGTTGGTTTTTTGGTTTGTTGGTTTGTTGGCTTGTTGGTTTGTTGGTTTGTTGGTTTGTTGGTTTGTTGGCTTGTTGGCTTGTTGGTTATTTAGTTTGTTGGTTTGTTGGCTTGTTGGTTTGTTGGTTTGTTGCTTTGTTGGTTTGTTGGTTTGTTGGCTTGTTGGTTTGTTGGCTTGTTGGTTTGTTGGCTTGTTGGTTTGTTGGTTTGTTGGTTTGTTGGTTTGTTGGTTTGTTGGTTTGTTGGCTTGTTGGTTTGTTGGTTTGTTGGTTTGTTGGTTTGTTGGTTTGTTGGCTTGTTGGTTTGTTGGTTTGTTGGCTTGTTGGTTTGTTGGTTTGCTGGTTTGCTGGTTTGTTGGCTTGTTGGCTTGTTGGTTTGTTGGTTTGTTGGTTTGTTGGTTTGTTGGCTTGTTAGTTTGTTGGTTTGTTGGTTTGTTGGCTTGTTGGTTTGTTGGTTTGTTGGTTTGTTGGTTTGTTGGCTTGTTGGTTTGTTGGTTTGTTGGTTTGTTGGCTTGTTGGCTTGTTGGCTTGTTGGTTTGTTGGCTTGTTGGTTTGTTGGTTTATTGGCTTGTTGGCTTGTTGCTTTGTTCGTTTGATGGTTTGTTGGTTTGTTGTTTTGTTGGCTTGTTGGTTTGTTAGTTTGTTGGTTTGTTGGTTTGTTGGTTTGTTGGTTTGTTGGCTTGTTGGCTTGTTGGTTTGTTGGCTTGTTGGCTTGTTGCTTTTTTGGTTTGTTGGTTTGTTGGCTTGTTGGTTTGTTGGTTTGTTGGCTTGTTGGCTTGTTGCTTTGTTGGTTTGTTGATTTGTTGGGGTGTTGGCTTTTTGGTTTGTTGGTTTGTTGGCTTATTGGTTTGTTGGTTTGTTGGCTTGTTGGCTTGTTGGCTTGTTGGCTTGTTGGTTTGTTGCTTTGTTGGCTTGTTGGTTTGTTGGTTTGTTGGTTTGTTGGTTTGTTGGTTTGTTCGTTTGTTGGTTTGTTGGTTTGTTGGTTTGTTGGTTTGTTGGTTTATTTGTTTGTTGGTTTGTTGGTTTGGTGATTTGTTGGTTTGTTGGTTTATTTGTTTGTTGGTTTGTTGGTTTGTTGGTTTGTTGGTTTGTTGGCTTGTTGGTTTGGTAGCTTGTTGGTTTGTTGGTTTGTTGGTTTGTTGGTTTATTTGTTTGTTGGTTTGTTGGCTTGTTGGTTTGTTGGTTTGTTGGCTTATTGGTTTGTTGGTTTGTTGGCTTGTTGGCTTGTTGGTTTGCTGGTTTGTTGGTTTGTTGGTTTGTTGGTTTGTTGTTTTTTTGGTTTGTTGGTTTGTTGGCTTGTTGGTTTGTTGGTTTGTTGGTTTGTTGGTTTGTTGGTTTGTTGGTTTGTTGTTTTGTTGGTTTGTTGGCTTGTTGGTTACTTAGTTTGTTGGTTTGTTGGTTTGTTGGCTTGTTGGATTGTTGGTTTGTTGGCTTGTTGCTTTGTTGGTTTGTTGGTTTGTTGGCTTGTTGGTTTGTTGGCTTGTTGGTTTGTTGGCTTGTTGGTTTGTTGGTTTGTTGGTTTGTTGGCTTGTTGGTTTGTTGGTTTGTTGGCTTGTTGGCTTGTTGGCTTGTTGGTTTGTTGGTTTGTTGGTTTGTTGGTTTGTTGGCTTGTTGGTTTGTTGGTTTGTTGGCTTGTTGGTTTGTTGGTTTGCTGGTTTGTTGGCTTGTTGGCTTGTTGGTTTGTTGGTTTGTTGGCTTGTGAGTTTGTTGGCTTGTTGGTTTGTTGGTTTGTTGGTTTGTTGGCTTGTTGGCTTGTTGGGTTGTTGGGTTGTTGGTTTGTTGGCTTATTGGTTACTTAGTTTGTTGGTTTGTTGGTTTATTGGTTTGTTGGCTTGTTGGTTACTTAGTTTGTTGGTTTGTTGGTTTGCTGGCTTGTTGGCTTGTTGGTTTGTTGGCATATTGGCTTGTTGCTTTGTTGGTTTGTTGGTTTGTTGGCTTGTTGGCTTGTTGGTTTGTTGGTTTGTTGGTTTGTTGGTTTGTTGGTTTGTTGGTTTGTTGGTTTGTTGGTTTATTGGCTTGTTGGCTTGTTGCTTTGTTCGTTTGATGGTTTGTTGGTTTGTTGTTTTGTTGGCTTGTTGGTTTGTTAGTTTGTTGGTTTGTTGGTTTGTTGGTTTGTTGGCTTGTTGGCTTGTTGGTTTGTTGGCTTGTTGGCTTGTTGCTTTTTTGGTTTGTTGGTTTGTTGGCTTGTTGGTTTGTTGGTTTGTTGGCTTGTTGGCTTGTTGCTTTGTTGGTTTGTTGATTTGTTGGGGTGTTGGCTTTTTGGTTTGTTGGTTTGTTGGCTTATTGGTTTTTTGGTTTGTTGGCTTGTTGGCTTGTTGGCTTGTTGGCTTGTTGGTTTGTTGCTTTGTTGGCTTGTTGGTTTGTTGGTTTGTTGGTTTGTTGGTTTGTTGGTTTGTTCGTTTGTTGGTTTGTTGGTTTGTTGGTTTGTTGGTTTGTTGGTTTGTTGGTTTGTTGGTTTGTTGGTTTATTTGTTTGTTGGTTTGGTGATTTGTTGGTTTGTTGGTTTATTTGTTTGTTGCCTTGTTGGTTTGTTGGTTTGTTGGTTTGTTGGTTTGTTGGCTTGTTGGTTTGGTAGCTTGTTGGTTTGTTGGTTTGTTGGTTTGTTGGTTTATTTGTTTGTTGGTTTGTTGGCTTGTTGGTTTGTTGGTTTGTTGGCTTATTGGTTTGTTGGTTTGTTGGCTTGTTGGCTTGTTGGTTTGCTGGTTTGTTGGTTTGTTGGTTTGTTGGTTTGTTGTTTTTTTGGTTTGTTGGTTTGTTGGTTTGTTGGCTTGTTGGTTTGTTGGTTTGTTGGTTTGTTGGTTTGTTGGTTTGTTGGTTTGTTGGTTTGTTGGTTTGTTGGCTTGTTGGTTACTTAGTTTGTTGGTTTGTTGGTTTGTTGGCTTGTTGGATTGTTGGTTTGTTGGCTTGTTGCTTTGTTGGTTTGTTGGTTTGTTGGCTTGTTGGTTTTTTGGCTTGTTGGTTTGTTGGCTTGTTGGTTTGTTGGTTTGTTGGTTTGTTGGCTTGTTGGTTTGTTGGTTTGTTGGCTTGTTGGCTTGTTGGCTTGTTGGTTTGTTGGTTTGTTGGTTTGTTCGTTTGTTGGCTTGTTGGTTTGTTGGTTTGTTGGCTTGTTGGTTTGTTGGTTTGCTGGTTTGTTGGCTTGTTGGCTTGTTGGTTTGTTGGTTTGTTGGCTTGTGAGTTTGTTGGCTTGTTGGTTTGTTGGTTTGTTGGTTGGTTGGTTTGTTGGCTTGTTGGCTTGTTGGGTTGTTGGTTTGTTGGCTTATTGGTTACTTAGTTTGTTGGTTTGTTGGTTTATTGGTTTGTTGGCTTGTTGGTTACTTAGTTTGTTGGTTTGTTGGTTTGCTGGCTTGTTGGCTTGTTGGTTTGTTGGCTTATTGGCTTGTTGCTTTGTTGGTTTGTTGGTTTGTTGGCTTGTTGGCTTGTTGGTTTGTTGGTTTGTTGGTTTGTTGGTTTGTTGGTTTGTTGGTTTGTTGGTTTGTTGGCTTGTTGGTTTGTTGGTTTGTTGGCTTGTTGGTTTGTTGGTTTGTTGGTTTGTTTGTTTGTTGGCTTGTTGGCTTGTTGGTTTGTTGGTTTGTTGGTTTGTTGGTTTGTTGGTTTGTTGGCTTGTTGGTTTGTTGGTTTGTTGGTTTGTTGGCTTGTTGGCTTGTTGGTTTGTTGGTTTGTTGGTTTGTTGGTTTGTTGGTTTGTTGGCTTGTTGGTTTGTTGGTTTGTTGGCTTGTTGGTTTGTTGGTTTGTTGGTTTGTTGTTTTGTTGGTTGGTAGTTTGTTGGCTTGTTGGTTTGTTAGTTTGTTGCCTTGTTGGCTAGTTGCTTTGTTCGTTTGATGGTTTGTTGGTTTGTTGGTTTTTTGGTTTGTTGGTTTTTGCGTTTGTTGCTTTGTTGGTTTGTTGGTTTGTTGGCTTGTTGGCTTGTTGGTTTGTTGGCTTGTTGGTTTGTTAGTTTGTTGGCTTTTTAATTACTTGGTTTGTTGGTTTGTTGGCTTGTTGGCTTGTTGGTTTGTTGCTTTGTTCGTTTGATGGTTTGTTGGTTTGTTGGTTACTTGGTTTGTTGGTTTGTTGGTTTGTTGGCTTGTTGGTTTGTTGGTTTGTTGGCTTGTTGGTTACTTAGTTTGTTGGTTTGTTGGCATGTTGGTTGGTTGGTTTGTTGGTTTGTTGGCTTGTTGCCTTGTTGGTTTGTTGGTTTGTTGATTTGTTGGCTTGTTTGTTAGTTAGTTTGTTTGCTTGTTGGCTTGTTGGTTTGTTGGTTTGTTGGTTTGTTGGATTGTTGGCTTGTTGGTTTGTTGGTTTGTTGGTTTGTTGGCTTGTTGGTTTGTTGGTTTGTTGGTTTGTTGGCTTGTTGGCTTGTTGGTTTGTTTGTTTGTTGGTTTGTTAGTTTATTGGCTTGTTGGTTTGTTGGTTTGTTGGCTTGTTGGTTTGTTGGTTTGTTGGTTTGTTGGCTTGTTGGCTTGTTGGTTTGTTGGCTTGTTGGTTTGTTGGTTTCTTGGCTTGTTGGCTTGTTGCTTTGTTCGTTTGATGGTTTGTTGGTTTGTTGGTTTTTTGGTTTGTTGGTTTTTTGGTTTGTTGCTTTGTTGGTTTGTTGGTTTGTTGGCTTGTTGGCTTGTTGGTTTGTTGGCTTGTTGGTTTGTTAGTTTGTTGGCTATTTGGTTACTTGGTTTGTTGGTTTGTTGGCTTGTTGACTAGTTGGTTTGTTGCTTTGTTCGTTTGATGGTTTGTTGGTTTGTTGGTTACTTGGTTTGTTGGTTTGTTGGTTTGTTGGCTTGTTGGTTTGTTGGCTTGTTGGTTTATTTGTTTGTTGGTTTGTTGGCTTGTTGGTTTGTTGGTTTGTCGGTTTGTTGGTTTGTTGGCTTGTTGGTTTGTTGGTTTGTTGGTTTGTTGGCTTATTGGCTTGTTGGTTTGTTGGTTTGTTGGTTTGTTGGCTTGTTGGTTTGTTGGTTTGTTGGCTTGTTGGCTTGTTTCTTTGTTCGTTTGATGGTTTGTTGGTCTGTTGGTTTGTTGGCTTTTTGGTTACTTGGTTTGTTGGCTTGTTGGTTTGTTGGTTTGTTGGCTTGTTCGCTTGTTGCTTTGTTGGTTTGTTGGTTTGTTGGCTTGTTGGCTTGTTGGTTTGTTAGTTTGTTGGCTTTTTGGTTACTTGGTTTGTTGGTTTGTTGGTTTGTTGGCTTGTTGGTTTGTTGGTTAGTTCGTTTGTTGGTTTGCTGGTTTGTTGGCTTGTTGGTTTGTTGGTTTGTTGGCTTATTGGTTTGTTGGTTTGTTGGCTTGTTGGCTTGTTGGCTTGTTGGTTTGTTGGTTTGTTGGCTTGTTGGCTTGTTTGTTTGTTGGTTTGTTCGTTTGTTGCTTTGTTCGTTTGTTGGTTTGTTCGTTTGTTGGTTTGTTGGTTAATTGGTTTGTTGGTTTGTTGGTTTGTTAGTTTGTTGGTTTGTTGGTTTGTTGGTTTGTTGGTTTGTTGGTTTATTTGTTTGTTGGTTTGTTGGTTTGGTGGTTTGTTGGTTTGTTGGTTTATTTGTTTGTTGGTTTGTTGCCTTGTTGGTTTGTTGGTTTGTTGGTTTGTTGGCTTGTTGGTTTGGTGGCTTGTTGGTTTGTTTGTTTGTTGGTTTGTTGGTTTATTTGTTTGTTGGTTTGTTGGCTTGTTGGTTTGTTGGTTTGTTGGTTTGTTGGCTTATTGGTTTGTTGGTTTGTTGGCTTGTTGGCTTGTTGGTTTGCTGGTTTGTTGGTTTGTTGGTTTGTTGGTTTGTTGTTTTTTTGGTTTGTTGGTTTGTTGGTTTGTTGGCTTGTTGGTTTGTTGGTTTGTTGGTTTGTTGGTTTGTTGGTTTGTTGGTTTGTTGGTTTGTTGGTTTGTTGGTTTGTTGGCTTGTTGGTTACTTAGTTTGTCGGTTTGTTGGTTTGTTGGCTTGTTGGTTTGTTGGTTTGTTGGCTTGTTGCTTTGTTGGTTTGTTGGTTTGTTGGCTTGTTGGTTCGTTGGCTTGTTGGTTTGTTGGCTTGTTGGTTTGTTGGTTTGTTGGTTTGTTGGTTTGTTGGCTTGTTGGTTTGTTGGTTTGTTGGCTTGTTGGTTTGTTGGTTTGTTGGTTTGTTGGTTTGTTGGTTTGTTGGCTTGTTGGTTTGTTGGTTTGTTGGCTTGTTGGTTTGTTGGTTTGCTGGTTTGTTGGCTTGTTGGTTTTTTGGTTTGTTGGCTTGTGAGTTTGTTGGCTTGTTGGTTTGTTGGTTTATTTGTTTGTTGGTTTGTTGGTTTGTTGGTTTGTTGCTTTGTTGGTTTATTTGTTTGTTGGTTTGTTGGCTTGTTGGCTTGTTGGTTTGTTGGTTTTTTGGTTTGTTAATTTGTTGGTTTGTTGGTTTGTTGGTTTGTTGGTTTGTTGGTTTGTTGGTTTGTTGGCTCGTTGGTTTGTTGGTTTGTTGGCTTGTTGGTTTGTTAGTTTGTTGGTTTGTTCGTTTGTTCGTTTGTTGGTTTGTTCGTTTGTTGGTTTGTTCGTTTGTTGGTTTGTTGGTTAATTGGTTTGTTGGTTTGTTGGTTTGTTAGTTTGTTGGTTTGTTGGTTTGTTGGTTTGTTCGTTTGTTGGTTTGTTCGTTTGTTGGTTTGTTCGTTTGTTGGTTTGTTGGTTAATTGGTTTGTTGGTTTGTTGGTTTGTTAGTTTGTTGGTTTGTTGGTTTGTTGGCTTGTTTGTTTGTTGGTTTGTTCGTTTGTTGGTTTGTTCGTTTGTTGGTTTGTTCGTTTGTTGGTTTGTTGGTTAATTGGTTTGTTGGTTTGTTAGTTTGTTGGTTTGTTGGTTTGTTGGTTTGTTGGTTTGTTGGTTTATTTGTTTGTTGGTTTGTTGGTTTGGTGGTTTGTTGGTTTGTTGGTTTATTTGTTTGTTGGTTTGTTGCCTTGTTGGTTTGTTGGTTTGTTGGTTTGTTGGCTTGTTGGTTTGGTGGCTTGTTGGTTTGTTGGTTTGTTGGTTTGTTGGTTTATTTGTTTGTTGGTTTGTTGGCTTGTTGGTTTGTTGGTTTGTTGGTTTGTTGGCTTATTGGTTTGTTGGTTTGTTGGCTTGTTGGCTTGTTGGTTTGCTGGTTTGTTGGTTTGTTGGTTTGTTGGTTTGTTGTTTTTTTGGTTTGTTGGTTTGTTGGTTTGTTGGCTTGTTGGTTTGTTGGTTTGTTGGTTTGTTGGTTTGTTGGTTTGTTGGTTTGTTGGTTTGTTGGTTTGTTGGTTTGTTGGTTTATTTGTTTGTTGGTTTGTTGGTTTGTTGGTTTGTTGCTTTGTTGGTTTATTTGTTTTTTGGTTTGTTGCCTTGTTGGTTTGTTGGTTTGTTGGTTTGTTGGCTTGTTGGTTTGTTGGCTTGTTGGTTTGCTGGTTTGTTGGTTTGTTGGTTTGTTGGTTTGTGGGTTTATTTGTTTGTTAGTTTGTTGGCTTGTTGGTTTTTTGGTTTGTTGGTTTGTTGGTTTGTTGTCTTATTGGTTTGTTGGTTTGTTGGCTTGTTGGCTTGTTGGTTTGTTGGTTTGTTGGTTTGTTGGTTTGTTGGTTTGTTGGTTTGTTGGTTTTTTGGTTTGTTGGTTTGTTGGTTTGTTGGCTTGTTGATTTGTTAGTTTGTTGGTTTGTTGGTTTGTTGGCTTGTTGGCTTGTTGGTTATTTAGTTTGTTGGTTTGTTGGTTTGTTGGCTTGTTGGTTTGTTGGCTTGTTGCTTTGTTGGTTTGTTGGTTTGTTGGCTTGTTGGTTTGTTGGCTTGTTGGTTTGTTGGCTTGTTGGTTTGTTGGCTTGTTGGTTTGTTGGTTTGTTGGTTTGTTGGTTTGTTGGTTTGTTGGTTTGTTGGCTTGTTGGTTTGTTGGTTTGTTGGTTTGTTGGTTTGTTGGCTTGTTGGTTTGTTGGTTTGTTGGCTTATTGGTTTGTTGGTTTGTTGGTTTGCTGGTTTGTTGGCTTGTTGGCTTGTTGGTTTGTTGGTTTGTTGGTTTGTTGGTTTGTTGGCTTGTTGGTTTGTTGGTTTGTTGGTTTGTTGGTTTGTTGGCTTGTTGGCTTGTTGGTTTGTTGGTTTGTTGGCTTGTTGGTTACTTAGTTTGTTGGTTTGTTGGCATGTTGGTTTGTTGGTTTATTGGTTTGTTGGCTTGTTGGTTACTTAGTTTGGTGGTTTGTTGGTTTGTTGGTTTGTTGGTTTGTTGGTTTGTTGGTTTGTTGGCTTGTTGGCTTGTTGGTTTGTTGGCTTGTTGGCTTGTTGCTTTGTTGGTTTGTTGGTTTGTTGGCTTGTTGGCTTGTTGTTTTGTTGGTTTGTTGGTTTGTTGGTTTGTTGGTTTGTTGGTTTGTTGGTTTGTTGGCTTGTTGGTTTGTTGGTTTGTTGGTTTGTTGGCTTGTTGGCTTGTTGGTTTGTTGGTTTGTTTGCTTGTTGGCTTGTTGGTTTGTTGGTTTGTTGGTTTGTTGGTTTGTTGGCTTGTTGGCTTGTTGGCTTGTTGGTTTGTTGGTTTTTTGGTTTGTTGGTTTGTTGGTTTGTTGGTTTGTTGGTTTGTTGGTTTGTTGGCTTGTTGGTTTGTTGGCTTGTTGGTTTGTTGGCTTGTTGGTTTGTTGGCTTGTTGGTTTGTTGGTTTGTTGGTTTGTTGGTTTGTTGGTTTGTTGGTTTGTTGGCTTGTTGGTTTGTTGGTTTGTTGGTTTGTTGGTTTGTTGGCTTGTTGGTTTGTTGGTTTGTTGGCTTATTGGTTTGTTGGTTTGTTGGTTTGCTGGTTTGTTGGCTTGTTGGCTTGTTGGTTTGTTGGTTTGTTGGTTTGTTGGTTTGTTGGCTTGTTGGTTTGTTGGTTTGTTGGTTTGTTGGTTTGTTGGCTTGTTGGCTTGTTGGTTTGTTGGCTTGTTGGTTACTTAGTTTGTTGGTTTGTTGGCATGTTGGTTTGTTGGTTTATTGGTTTGTTGGCTTGTTGGTTACTTAGTTTGGTGGTTTGTTGGTTTGTTGGTTTGTTGGTTTGTTGGTTTGTTGGTTTGTTGGCTTGTTGGCTTGTTGGTTTGTTGGCTTGTTGGCTTGTTGCTTTGTTGGTTTGTTGGTTTGTTGGCTTGTTGGCTTGTTGTTTTGTTGGTTTGTTGGTTTGTTGGTTTGTTGGTTTGTTGGTTTGTTGGTTTGTTGGCTTGTTGGTTTGTTGGTTTGTTGGTTTGTTGGCTTGTTGGCTTGTTGGTTTGTTGGTTTGTTTGCTTGTTGGCTTGTTGGTTTGTTGGTTTGTTGGTTTGTTGGTTTGTTGGCTTGTTGGCTTGTTGGCTTGTTGGTTTGTTGGTTTTTTGGTTTGTTGGTTTGTTGGTTTGTTGGTTTGTTGGTTTGTTGGTTTGTTGGTTTGTTGGTTTGTTGGCTCGTTGGTTTGTTGGTTTGTTGGCTTGTTGGTTTGTTAGTTTGTTGGTTTGTCCGTTTGTTGGTTTGTTGGTTTGTGGCTTTGTTGGTTTGTTGGTTTGTTGGCTTGTTGGCTTGTTGGTTTGTTGGTTTGTTCGTTTGTTGGCTTGTTGGTTAATTGGTTTGTTGGTTTGTTGGTTTGTTGGTTTGTTGGTTTGTTGGCTTGTTGGTTTGTTGGTTTGTTGGTTTGTTGGCTTGTTGGCTTGTTGCTTTGTTGGTTTGTTGGTTTGCTGGTTTGTTGACTTGTTGGTTTGTTGGTTTGTTGGCTTATTGGTTTGTTGGTTTGTTGGCTTGTTGGCTTGTTGGCTTGTTGGTTTGTTGGTTTGTTGGCTTGTTGGCTTGTTTGTTTGTTGGTTTGTTCGTTTGTTGCTTTGTTCGTTTGTTGGTTTGTTCGTTTGTTGGTTTGTTGGTTAATTGGTTTGTTGGTTTGTTGGTTTGTTAGTTTGTTGGTTTGTTGGTTTGTTGGTTTGTTGGTTTGTTGGTTTATTTGTTTGTTGGTTTGTTGGTTTGGTGGTTTGTTGGTTTGTTGGTTTATTTGTTTGTTGGTTTGTTGCCTTGTTGGTTTGTTGGTTTGTTGGTTTGTTGGCTTGTTGGTTTGGTGGCTTGTTGGTTTGTTTGTTTGTTGGTTTGTTGGTTTATTTGTTTGTTGGTTTGTTGGCTTGTTGGTTTGTTGGTTTGTTGGTTTGTTGGCTTATTGGTTTGTTGGTTTGTTGGCTTGTTGGCTTGTTGGTTTGCTGGTTTGTTGGTTTGTTGGTTTGTTGGTTTGTTGTTTTTTTGGTTTGTTGGTTTGTTGGTTTGTTGGCTTGTTGGTTTGTTGGTTTGTTGGTTTGTTGGTTTGTTGGTTTGTTGGTTTGTTGGTTTGTTGGTTTGTTGGTTTGTTGGTTTGTTGGCTTGTTGGTTACTTAGTTTGTCGGTTTGTTGGTTTGTTGGCTTGTTGGTTTGTTGGTTTGTTGGCTTGTTGCTTTGTTGGTTTGTTGGTTTGTTGGCTTGTTGGTTCGTTGGCTTGTTGGTTTGTTGGCTTGTTGGTTTGTTGGTTTGTTGGTTTGTTGGTTTGTTGGCTTGTTGGTTTGTTGGTTTGTTGGCTTGTTGGCTTGTTGGTTTGTTGGTTTGTTGGTTTGTTGGATTGTTGGTTTGTTGGCTTGTTGGTTTGTTGGTTTGTTGGCTTGTTGGTTTGTTGGTTTGCTGGTTTGTTGGCTTGTTGGTTTTTTGGTTTGTTGGCTTGTGAGTTTGTTGGCTTGTTGGTTTGTTGGTTTATTTGTTTGTTGGTTTGTTGGTTTGTTGGTTTGTTGCTTTGTTGGTTTATTTGTTTGTTGGTTTGTTGGTTTGTTGGCTTGTTGGCTTGTTGGTTTGTTGGTTTTTTGGTTTGTTGGTTTGTTGGTTTGTTGGTTTGTTGGTTTGTTGGTTTGTTGGTTTGTTGGTTTGTTGGCTCGTTGGTTTGTTGGTTTGTTGGCTTGTTGGTTTGTTAGTTTGTTCGTTTGTTCGTTTGTTGGTTTGTTGGTTTGTGGCTTTGTTGGTTTGTTGGTTTGTTGGCTTGTTGGCTTGTTGGTTTGGTGGTTTGTTCGTGTGTTGGCTTGTTGGTTAATTGGTTTGTTGGTTTGTTGGTTTGTTGGTTTGTTGGTTTGTTGGCTTGTTGGTTTGTTGGTTTGTTGGTTTGTTGGCTTGTTGGCTTGTTGCTTTGTTGGTTTGTTGGTTTGCTGGTTTGTTGGCTTGTTGGTTTGTTGGTTTGTTGGCTTATTGGTTTGTTGGTTTGTTGGCTTGTTGGCTTGTTGGCTTGTTGGTTTGTTGGTTTGTTGGCTTGTTGGCTTGTTTGTTTGTTGGTTTGTTCGTTTGTTGGTTTGTTCGTTTGTTGGTTTGTTCGTTTGTTGGTTTGTTGGTTAATTGGTTTGTTGGTTTGTTGGTTTGTTAGTTTGTTGGTTTGTTGGTTTGTTGGTTTGTTGGTTTGTTGGTTTATTTGTTTGTTGGTTTGTTGGTTTGGTGGTTTGTTGGTTTGTTGGTTTATTTGTTTGTTGGTTTGTTGCCTTGTTGTTTTGTTGGTTTGTTGGTTTGTTGGCTTGTTGGTTTGGTGGCTTGTTGGTTTGTTGGTTTGTTGGTTTGTTGGTTTATTTGTTTGTTGGTTTGTTGGCTTGTTGGTTTGTTGGTTTGTTGGTTTGTTGGCTTATTGGTTTGTTGGTTTGTTGGCTTGTTGGCTTGTTGGTTTGCTGGTTTGTTGGTTTGTTGGTTTGTTGGTTTGTTGTTTTTTTGGTTTGTTGGTTTGTTGGTTTGTTGGCTTGTTGGTTTATTGGTTTGTTGGTTTGTTGGTTTGTTGGTTTGTTGGCTTGTTGGCTTGTTGGTTTGTTGGCTTATTGGCTTGTTGCTTTGTTGGTTTGTTGGTTTGTTGGCTTGTTGGCTTGTTGGTTTGTTGGTTTGTTGGTTTGTTGGTTTGTTGGTTTGTTGGTTTGTTGGTTTGTTGGTTTGTTGGTTTGTTGGTTTGTTGGCTTGTTGGTTTGTTGGTTTGTTGGCTTGTTGGTTTGTTGGTTTGTTGGTTTGTTTGTTTGTTGGCTTGTTGGTTTGTTGGTTTGTTGGTTTGTTGGTTTGTTGGCTTGTTGGTTTGTTGGTTTGTTGGCTTGTTGGCTTGTTGGTTTGTTGGTTTGTTGGTTTGTTGGTTTGTTGGCTTGTTGGTTTGTTGGTTTGTTGGCTTGTTGGTTTGTTGGTTTGTTGGTTTGTTGTTTTGTTGGTTTGTTAGTTTGTTGGCTTGTTGGTTTGTTGGTTTGTTGGCTTGTTGGCTAGTTGCTTTGTTCGTTTGATGGTTTGTTGGTTTGTTGGTTTTTTGGTTTGTTGGTTTTTTGGTTTGTTGCTTTGTTGGTTTGTTGGTTTGTTGGCTTGTTGGCTTGTTGGTTTGTTGGCTTGTTGGTTTGTTAGTTTGTTGGCTTTTTAATTACTTGGTTTGTTGGTTTGTTGGCTTGTTGGCTTGTTGGTTTGTTGCTTTGATGGTTTGTTGGTTTGTTGGTTACTTGGTTTGTTGGTTTGTTGGTTTGTTGGCTTGTTGGTTTGTTGGTTTGTTGGCTTGTTGGTTACTTAGTTTGTTGGTTTGTTGGCATGTTAGTTGGTTGGTTTGTTGGTTTGTTGGCTTGTTGGTTACTTAGTTTGTTGGTTTGTTGGTTTGTTGGTTTGTTGGCTTGTTGGCTTGTTGGTTTGTTGGCTTGTTGGCTTGTTGCTTTTCTGGTTTGTTGGTTTGTTGGCTTGTTGGCTTGTTGGTTTGTTGGTTTGTTGGTTTGTTGGTTTGTTGGTTTGTTGGTTTGTTGGCTTGTTGGTTTGTTGGTTTGTTGGTTTGTTGGCTTGTTGGTTAGTTGGTTTGTTTGCTTGTTGGTTTGTTGGTTTGTTGGTTTGTTGGCTTGTTGGCTTGTTGGTTTTTTGGTTTGTTGGCTTCTTGGCTTGTTGGTTTGTTGGTTTCTTGGTTTGTTGGTTTGTTCGTTTGTTGGTTTGTTGGTTAATTGGTTTGTTGGTTTGTTGGTTTATTGGTTTGTTGGCTTGTTGGTTACTTAGTTTGGTGGTTTGTTGGTTTGTTGGTTTGTTGGTTTGTTGGTTTGTTGGTTTGTTGGCTTGTTGGCTTGTTGGTTTGTTGGCTTGTTGGCTTGTTGCTTTGTTGGTTTGTTGGTTTGTTGGCTTGTTGGCTTGTTGTTTTGTTGGTTTGTTGGTTTGTTGGTTTGTTGGTTTGTTGGTTTGTTGGTTTGTTGGCTTGTTGGTTTGTTGGTTTGTTGGCTTGTTGGCTTGTTGGTTTGTTGGTTTGTTTGCTTGTTGGCTTGTTGGTTTGTTGGTTTGTTGGTTTGTTGGTTTGTTGGCTTGTTGGCTTGTTGGCTTGTTGGTTTGTTGGTTTTTTGGTTTGTTGGTTTGTTGGTTTGTTGGTTTGTTGGTTTGTTGGTTTGTTGGTTTGTTGGTTTGTTGGTTTGTTGGTTTGTTGGTTTGTTGGCTCGTTGGTTTGTTGGTTTGTTGGCTTGTTGGTTTGTTAGTTTGTTGGTTTGTTCGTTTGTTGGTTTGTTGGTTTGTTGGTTTGTTGGTTTGTTGGTTTGTTGGTTTGTTGGCTTGTTGGTTTGTTAGTTTGTTGGTTTGTTCGTTTGTTGGTTTGTTGGTTTGTGGCTTTGTTGGTTTGTTGGTTTGTTGGCTTGTTGGCTTGTTGGTTTGTTGGTTTGTTCGTTTGTTGGCTTGTTGGTTAATTGGTTTGTTGGTTTGTTGGTTTGTTGGTTTGTTGGTTTGTTGGCTTGTTGGTTTGTTGGTTTGTTGGTTTGTTGGCTTGTTGGCTTGTTGCTTTGTTGGTTTGTTGGTTTGCTGGTTTGTTGGCTTGTTGGTTTGTTGGTTTGTTGGCTTATTGGTTTGTTGGTTTGTTGGCTTGCTGGCTTGTTGGCTTGTTGGTTTGTTGGTTTGTTGGCTTGTTGGCTTGTTTGTTTGTTGGTTTGTTCGTTTGTTGCTTTGTTCGTTTGTTGGTTTGTTCGTTTGTTGGTTTGTTGGTTAATTGGTTTGTTGGTTTGTTGGTTTGTTAGTTTGTTGGTTTGTTGGTTTGTTGGTTTGTTGGTTTGTTGGTTTATTTGTTTGTTGGTTTGTTGGTTTGGTGGTTTGTTGGTTTGTTGGTTTATTTGTTTGTTGGTTTGTTGCCTTGTTGGTTTGTTGGTTTGTTGGTTTGTTGGCTTGTTGGTTTGGTGGCTTGTTGGTTTGTTTGTTTGTTGGTTTGTTGGTTTATTTGTTTGTTGGTTTGTTGGCTTGTTGGTTTGTTGGTTTGTTGGTTTGTTGGCTTATTGGTTTGTTGGTTTGTTGGCTTGTTGGCTTGTTGGTTTGCTGGTTTGTTTGTTTGTTGGTTTGTTGGTTTGTTGTTTTTTTGGTTTGTTGGTTTGTTGGTTTGTTGGCTTGTTGGTTTGTTGGTTTGTTGGTTTGTTGGTTTGTTGGCTTGTTGGTTACTTAGTTTGTCGGTTTGTTGGTTTGTTGGCTTGTTGGTTTGTTGGTTTGTTGGCTTGTTGCTTTGTTGGTTTGTTGGTTTGTTGGCTTGTTGGTTCGTTGGCTTGTTGGTTTGTTGGCTTGTTGGTTTGTTGGTTTGTTGGTTTGTTGGCTTGTTGGTTTGTTGGTTTGTTGGCTTGTTGGCTTGTTGGTTTGTTGGTTTGTTGGTTTGTTGGTTTGTTGGTTTGTTGGCTTGTTGGTTTGTTGGTTTGTTGGCTTGTTGGTTTGTTGGTTTGCTGGTTTGTTGGCTTGTTGGTTTTTTGGTTTGTTGGCTTGTGAGTTTGTTGGCTTGTTGGTTTGTTGGTTTATTTGTTTGTTGGTTTGTTGGTTTGTTGGTTTGTTGGTTTGTTGCTTTGTTGGTTTATTTGTTTGTTGGTTTGTTGGTTTGTTGGCTTGTTGGCTTGTTGGTTTGTTGGTTTTTTGGTTTGTTGGTTTGTTGGTTTGTTGGTTTGTTGGTTTGTTGGTTTGTTGGTTTGTTGGTTTGTTGGTTTGTTGGCTCGTTGGTTTGTTGGTTTGTTGGCTTGTTGGTTTGTTGGTTTGTTTGTTTGTTGGTTTGTTCGTTTTTTTGGTTTGTTGGTTTGTGGCTTTGTTGGTTTGTTGGTTTGTTGGCTTGTTGGCTTGTTGGTTTGTTGGTTTGTTCGTTTGTTGGCTTGTTGGTTAATTGGTTTGTTGGTTTGTTGGTTTGTTGGTTTGTTGGCTTGTTGGTTTGTTGGTTTGTTGGTTTGTTGGCTTGTTGGCTTGTTGCTTTGTTGGTTTGTTGGTTTGCTGGTTTGTTGGCTTGTTGGTTTGTTGGTTTGTTGGCTTATTGGTTTGTTGGTTTGTTGGCTTGTTGGCTTGTTGGCTTGTTGGTTTGTTGGTTTGTTGGCTTGTTGGCTTGTTTGTTTGTTGGTTTGTTCGTTTGTTGGTTTGTTCGTTTGTTGGTTTGTTCGTTTGTTGGTTTGTTGGTTAATTGGTTTGTTGGTTTGTTGGTTTGTTAGGTTGTTGGTTTGTTGGTTTGTTGGTTTGTTGGTTTGATGGTTTATTTGTTTGTTGGTTTGTTGGTTTGGTGGTTTGTTGGTTTGTTGGTTTATTTGTTTGTTGGTTTGTTGCCTTGTTGGTTTGTTGGTTTGTTGGTTTGTTGGCTTGTTGGTTTGGTGGCTTGTTGGTTTGTTGGTTTGTTGGTTTGTTGGTTTATTTGTTTGTTGGTTTGTTGGCTTGTTGGTTTGTTGGTTTGTTGGTTTGTTGGCTTATTGGTTTGTTGGTTTGTTGGCTTGTTGGCTTGTTGGTTTGCTGGTTTGTTGGTTTGTTGGTTTGTTGGTTTGTTGTTTTTTTGGTTTGTTGGTTTGTTGGTTTGTTGGCTTGTTGGTTTGTTGGTTTGTTGGTTTGTTGTTTTGTTGGTTTGTTGGCTTGATGGCTTGTTGGTTTGTTGGCTTATTGGCTTGTTGCTTTGTTGGTTTGTTGGTTTGTTGGCTTGTTGGCTTGTTGGTTTGTTGGTTTGTTGGTTTGTTGGTTTGTTGGTTTGTTGGTTTGTTGGTTTGTTGGTTTGTTGGTTTGTTGGCTTGTTGGTTTGTTGGTTTGTTGGCTTGTTGGTTTGTTGGTTTGTTGGTTTGTTTGTTTGTTGGCTTGTTGGTTTGTTGGTTTGTTGGTTTGTTGGTTTGTTGGCTTGTTGGTTTGTTGGTTTGTTGGTTTGTTGGCTTGTTGGCTTGTTGGTTTGTTGGTTTGTTGGTTTGTTGGTTTGTTGGCTTGTTGGTTTGTTGGTTTGTTGGCTTGTTGGTTTGTTGGTTTGTTGGTTTGTTGTTTTGTTGGTTTGTTAGTTTGTTGGCTTGTTGGTTTGTTGGTTTGTTGGCTTGTTGGCTAGTTGCTTTGTTCGTTTGATGGTTTGTTGGCTTGTTGGCTTGTTGGTTTGTTGGCTTGTTGGTTTGTTAGTTTGTTGGCTTTTTAATTACTTGGTTTGTTGGTTTGTTGGCTTGTTGGCTTGTTGGTTTGTTGCTTTGTTCGTTTGATGGTTTGTTGGTTTGTTGGTTACTTGGTTTGTTGGTTTGTTGGTTTGTTGGCTTGTTGGTTTGTTGGTTTGTTGGCTTGTTGGTTACTTAGTTTGTTGGTTTGTTGGCATGTTATTTGGTTGGTTTGTTGGTTTGTTGGCTTGTTGGTTACTTAGTTTGTTGGTTTGTTGGTTTGTTGGTTTGTTGGCTTGTTGGCTTGTTGGTTTGTTGGCTTGTTGGCTTGTTGCTTTTCTGGTTTGTTGGCTTGTTGGCTTGTTGGTTTGTTGGTTTGTTGGTTTGTTGGTTTGTTGGTTTGTTGGTTTGTTGGCTTGTTGGTTTGTTGGTTTATTGGTTTGTTGACTTGTTGGTTAGTTGGTTTGTTTGCTTGTTGGCTTGTTGGTTTGTTGGTTTGTTGGTTTGTTGGTTTGTTGGTTTGCTGGTTTGTTGGATTGTTGGCTTGTTGGTTTGTTGGTTTGTTGGTTTGTTGGCTTGTTGGCTTGTTGGTTTTTTGGTTTGTTGGCTTCTTGGCTTGTTGGTTTGTTGGTTTCTTGGTTTGTTGGTTTGTTCGTTTGTTGGTTTGTTGGTTAATTGGTTTGTTGGTTTGTTGGTTTATTGGTTTGTTGGCTTGTTGGTTACTTAGTTTGGTGGGTTGTTGGTTTGTTGGTTTGTTGGTTTGTTGGTTTGTTGGTTTGTTGGCTTGTTGGCTTGTTGGTTTGTTGGCTTGTTGGCTTGTTGCTTTGTTGGTTTGTTGGTTTGTTGGCTTATTGGCTTGTTGTTTTGTTGGTTTGTTGGTTTGTTGGTTTGTTGGTTTGTTGGTTTGTTGGTTTGTTGGCTTGTTGGTTTGTTGGTTTGTTGGCTTGTTGGCTTGTTGGTTTGTTGGTTTGTTTGCTTGTTGGCTTGTTGGTTTGTTGGTTTGTTGGTTTGTTGGTTTGTTGGCTTGTTGGCTTGTTGGCTTGTTGGTTTGTTGGTTTTTTGGTTTGTTGGTTTGTTGGTTTGTTGGTTTGTTGGTTTGTTGGTTTGTTGGTTTGTTGGTTTGTTGGTTTGTTGGTTTGTTGGTTTGTTGGCTCGTTGGCTCGTTGGTTTGTTGGCTTGTTGGTTTGTTAGTTTGTTGGTTTGTTCGTTTGTTGGTTTGTTGGTTTGTGGCTTTGTTGGTTTGTTGCTTTGTTGGCTTGTTGGCTTGTTGGTTTGTTGGTTTGTTTGTTTGTTGGCTTGTTGGTTAATTGGTTTGTTGGTTTGTTGGTTTGTTGGTTTGTTGGTTTGTTGGTTTGTTGGCTTGTTGGTTTGTTGGTTTGTTGGTTTGTTGGTTTGCTGGCTTGTTGGCTTGTTGCTTTGTTGGTTTGTTGGTTTGTTGGTTTGTTGGCTTGTTGGTTTGTTGGTTTGTTGGCTTATTGGTTTGTTGGTTTGTTGGCTTGTTGGCTTGTTGGCTTGTTCGTTTGTTGGTTTGTTGGCTTGTTGGCTTGTTTGTTTGTTGGTTTGTTCGTTTGTTGGTTTGTTCGTTTGTTGGTTTGTTCGTTTGTTGGTTTGTTGGTTAATTGGTTTGTTGGTTTGTTGGTTTGTAAGTTTGTTGGTTTGTTGGTTTGTTGGTTTGTTGGTTTGTTGGTTTATTTGTTTGTTGGTTTGTTGGTTTGGTGGTTTGTTGGTTTGTTGGTTTATTTGTTTGTTGGTTTGTTGCCTTGTTGGTTTGTTGGTTTGTTGGTTTGTTGGCTTGTTGGTTTGGTGGCTTGTTGGTTTGTTGGTTTGTTGGTTTGTTGGTTTATTTGTTTGTTGGTTTGTTGGCTTGTTGGTTTGTTGGTTTGTTGGTTTGTTGGCATATTGGTTTGTTGGTTTGTTGGCTTGTTGGCTTGTTGGTTTGCTGGTTTGTTGGTTTGTTGGTTTGTTGGTTTGTTGTTTTTTTGGTTTGTTGGTTTGTTGATTTGTTGGCTTGTTGGTTTGTTGGTTTGTTGGTTTGTTGGTTTGTTGGTTTGTTGGTTTGTTGGTTTGTTGGTTTGTTGGTTTGTTGGCTTGTTGGTTACTTAGTTTGTCGGTTTGTTGGTTTGTTGGCTTGTTGGTTTATTGGTTTGTTGGCTTGTTGCTTTGTTGGTTTATTGGTTTGTTGGCTTGTTGGTTCGTTGGCTTGTTGGTTTGTTGGCTTGTTGGTTTGTTGGTTTGTTGGTTTGTTGGTTTGTTGGCTTGTTGGTTTGTTGGTTTGTTGGCTTGTTGGCTTGTTGGTTTGTTGGTTTGTTGGTTTGTTGGTTTGTTGATTTGTTGGCTTGTTGGTTTGTTGGTTTGTTGGCTTGTTGGTTTGTTGGTTTGCTGGTTTGTTGGCTTGTTGGTTTTTTGGTTTGTTGGCTTGTGAGTTTGTTGGCTTGTTGGTTTGTTGGTTTATTGGTTTGTTGGTTTGTTGGCTTGTTGGCTTGTTGGATTGTTGGTTGGTTGGCTTGTTGGTTACTTAGTTTGTTGGTTTGTTGGCATGTTGGTTTGTTGGTTTATTGGTTTGTTGGCTTGTTGGTTACTTAGTTTGTAGGTTTGTTGGTTTGTTGGCTTGTTGGCTTGTTGGTTTGTTGGCTTATTGGCTTGTTGCTTTGTTGGTTTGTTGGCTAGTTGGCTTGTTGGTTTGTTGGTTTGTTGGTTTGTTGGTTTGTTGGTTTGTTGGTTTGTTGGTTTGTTGGTTTGTTGGCTTGTTGGTTTGTTGGTTTGTTGGCTTGTTGGTTTGTTCGTTTGTTGGTTTGTTTGTTTGTTGGCTTGTTGGTTTGTTGGTTTGTTGGTTTGTTGGTTTGTTGGCTTGTTGGTTTGTTGGTTTGTTGGCTTGTTGGCTTGTTGGTTTGTTGGTTTGTTGGTTTGTTGGTTTGTTGGCTTGTTGGTTTGTTGGTTTGTTCGTTTGTTGGTTTGTTGGTTAATTGGTTTGTTGGTTTGTTGGTTTTTTTAGTTTGTTGGTTTGTTGGTTTGTTGGTTTGTTGGTTTGTTGGTTTATTTGTTTGTTGGTTTGTTGGTTTGTTGGTTTGGTGGTTTGTTGGTTTGTTGGTTTATTTGTTTGTTGGTTTGTTGCCTTGTTGGTTTGTTGGTTTGTTGGTTTGTTGGCTTGTTGGTTTGGTGGCTTGTTGGTTTGTTGGTTTGTTGGTTTGTTGGTTTATTTGTTTGTTGGTTTGTTGGCTTGTTGGTTTGTTGGTTTGTCGGTTTGTTGGCTTATTGGTTTGTTGGTTTGTTGGCTTGTTGGCTTGTTGGTTTGCTGGTTTGTTGGTTTGTTGGTTTGTTGGTTTGTTGGTTTGTTGTTTTTTTGGTTTGTTGGTTTGTTGGTTTGTTGGCTTGTTGGTTTGTTGGTTTGTTGGTTTGTTGGTTTGTTGGTTTGTTGGTTTGTTGGTTTGTTGGCTTGTTGGTTACTTAGTTTGTCGGTTTGTTGGTTTGTTGGCTTGTTGGTTTGTTGGTTTGTTGGCTTGTTGCTTTGTTGGTTTGTTGGTTTGTTGGCTTGTTGGTTCGTTGGCTTGTTGGTTTGTTGGCTTGTTGGTTTGTTGGTTTGTTGGTTTGTTGGTTTGTTGGTTTGTTGGTTTGTTGGTTTGTTGGCTTGTTGGTTTGTTGGTTTGTTGGCTTGTTGGTTTGTTGGTTTGCTGGTTTGTTGGCTTGTTGGTTTTTTGGTTTGTTGGCTTGTGAGTTTGTTGGCTTGTTGGTTTGTTGTTTTGTTGGTTTGTTGGTTTGTTGGCTTGTTGGCTTGTTGGATTGTTGGTTGGTTGGCTTGTTGGTTACTTAGTTTGTTGGTTTGTTGGCATGTTGGTTTGTTGGTTTATTGGTTTGTTGGCTTGTTGGTTACTTAGTTTGTTGGTTTGTTGGCTTGTTGGCTTGTTGGTTTGTTGGCTTATTGGCTTGTTGCTTTGTTGGTTTGTTGGTTTGTTGGCTTGTTGGCTTGTTGGTTTGTTGGTTTGTTGGTTTGTTGGTTTGTTGGTTTGTTGGTTTGTTGGTTTGTTGGCTTGTTGGTTTGTTGGTTTGTTGGCTTGTTGGTTTGTTGGTTTGTTGGTTTGTTTGTTTGTTGGCTTGTTGGTTTGTTGGTTTGTTGGTTTGTTGGTTTGTTGGCTTGTTGGTTTGTTGGTTTGTTGGCTTGTTGGCTTGTTGGTTTGTTGGTTTGTTGGTTTGTTGGTTTGTTGGCTTGTTGGTTTGTTGGTTTGTTGGCTTGTTGGTTTGTTGGTTTGTTGGTTTGTTGTTTTGTTGGTTTGTTAGTTTGTTGGCTTGTTGGTTTGTTGGTTTGTTGGCTAGTTGCTTTGTTCGTTTGATGGTTTGTTGGTTTGTTGGTTTTTTGGTTTGTTGATTTTTTGGTTTGTTGCTTTGTTGGTTTGTTGGCTTTTTGGTTTGTTGCTTTGTTGGCTTGTTGGTTACTTAGTTTGTTGGTTTGTTGGTTTGTTGGTTTGTTGGCTTGTTGGCTTGTTCGTTTGTTGGCTTGTTGGCTTGTTGCTTTTCTGGTTTGTTGGTTTGTTGGCTTGTTTGCTTGTTGGTTTGTTGGTTTGTTGGTTTGTTGGTTTGTTGGTTTGTTGGTTTGTTGGCTTGTTGGTTTGTTGGTTTGTTGGTTTGTTGGCTTGTTGGTTAGTTGGTTTGTTTGCTTGTTGGCTTGTTGGTTTGTTGGTTTGTTGGTTTGTTGGTTTGTTGGTTTGCTGGTTTGTTGGATTGTTGGCTTGTTGGTTTGTTGGTTTGTTGGTTTGTTGGCTTGTTGGCTTGTTGGTTTTTTGGTTTGTTGGCTTCTTGGCTTGTTGGTTTGTTGGTTTGTTGGTTTGTTGGCTTGTTGGCTTGTTGGTTTTTTGGTTTGTTGGCTTCTTGGCTTGTTGGTTTGTTGGTTTCTTGGTTTGTTGGTTTGTTCGTTTGTTGGTTTGTTGGTTAATTGGTTTGTTGGTTTGTTGGTTTATTGGTTTGTTGGCTTGTTGGTTACTTAGTTTGGTGGTTTGTTGGTTTGTTGGTTTGTTGGTTTGTTGGTTTGTTGGTTTGTTGGCTTGTTGGCTTGTTGGTTTGTTGGCTTGTTGGCTTGTTGCTTTGTTGGTTTGTTGGCTTGTTGGCTTGTTGTTTTGTTGGTTTGTTGGTTTGTTGGTTTGTTGGTTTGTTGGTTTGTTGGTTTGTTGGCTTGTTGGTTTGTTGGTTTGTTGGCTTGTTGGCTTGTTGGTTTGTTGGTTTGTTTGCTTGTTGGCTTGTTGGTTTGTTGGTTTGTTGGTTTGTTGGTTTGTTGGCTTGTTGGCTTGTTGGCTTGTTGGTTTGTTGGTTTTTTGGTTTGTTGGTTTGTTGGTTTGTTGGTTTGTTGGTTTGTTGGTTTGTTGGTTTGTTGGTTTGTTGGTTTGTTGGTTTGTTGGCTCGTTGGCTCGTTGGTTTGTTGGCTTGTTGGTTTGTTAGTTTGTTGGTTTGTTCGTTTGTTGGTTTGTTGGTTTGTGGCTTTGTTGGTTTGTTGGTTTGTTGGCTTGTTGGCTTGTTGGTTTGTTGGTTTGTTTGTTTGTTGGCTTGTTGGTTAATTGGTTTGTTGGTTTGTTGGTTTGTTGGTTTGTTGGTTTGTTGGTTTGTTGGCTTGTTGGTTTGTTGGTTTGTTGGTTTGTTGGTTTGCTGGCTTGTTGGCTTGTTGCTTTGTTGGTTTGTTGGTTTGCTGGTTTGTTGGCTTGTTGGTTTGTTGGTTTGTTGGCTTATTGGTTTGTTGGTTTGTTGGCTTGTTGGCTTGTTGGCTTGTTGGTTTGTTGGTTTGTTGGCTTGTTGGCTTGTTTGTTTGTTGGTTTGTTCGTTTGTTGGTTTGTTCGTTTGTTGGTTTGTTCGTTTGTTGGTTTGTTGGTTAATTGGTTTGTTGGTTTGTTGGTTTGTAAGTTTGTTGGTTTGTTGGTTTGTTGGTTTGTTGGTTTGTTGGTTTATTTGTTTGTTGGTTTGTTGGTTTGGTGGTTTGTTGGTTTGTTGGTTTATTTGTTTGTTGGTTTGTTGCCTTGTTGGTTTGTTGGTTTGTTGGCTTGTTGGTTTGGTGGCTTGTTGGTTTGTTGGTTTGTTGGTTTGTTGGTTTATTTGTTTGTTGGTTTGTTGGCTTGTTGGTTTGTTGGTTTGTTGGTTTGTTGGCATATTGGTTTGTTGGTTTGTTGGCTTGTTGGCTTGTTGGTTTGCTGGTTTGTTGGTTTGTTGGTTTGTTGGTTTGTTGTTTTTTTGGTTTGTTGGTTTGTTGATTTGTTGGCTTGTTGGTTTGTTGGTTTGTTGGTTTGTTGGTTTGTTGGTTTGTTGGTTTGTTGGTTTGTTGGTTTGTTGGCTTGTTGGTTACTTAGTTTGTCGGTTTGTTGGTTTGTTGGCTTGTTGGTTTGTTGGTTTGTTGGCTTGTTGCTTTGTTGGTTTGTTGGTTTGTTGGCTTGTTGGTTCGTTGGCTTGTTGGTTTGTTGGCTTGTTGGTTTGTTGGTTTGTTGGTTTGTTGGTTTGTTGGCTTGTTGGTTTGTTGGTTTGTTGGCTTGTTGGCTTGTTGGTTTGTTGGTTTGTTGGTTTGTTGGTTTGTTGGTTTGTTGGCTTGTTGGTTTGTTGGTTTGTTGGCTTGTTGGTTTGTTGGTTTGCTGGTTTGTTGGCTTGTTGGTTTTTTGGTTTGTTGGCTTGTGAGTTTGTTGGCTTGTTGGTTTGTTGGTTTATTGGTTTGTTGGTTTGTTGGCTTGTTGGCTTGTTGGATTGTTGTTTGGTTGGCTTGTTGGTTACTTAGTTTGTTGGTTTGTTGGCATGTTGGTTTGTTGGTTTATTGGTTTGTTGGCTTGTTGGTTACTTAGTTTGTTGGTTTGTTGGTTTGTTGGCTTGTTGGCTTGTTTGTTTGTTGGCTTATTGGCTTGTTGCTTTGTTGGTTTGTTGGTTTGTTGGCTTGTTGGCTTGTTGGTTTGTTGGTTTGTTGGTTTGTTGGTTTGTTGGTTTGTTGGTTTGTTGGTTTGTTGGTTTGTTGGTTTGTTGGCTTGTTGGTTTGTTGGTTTGTTGGCTTGTTGGTTTGTTGGTTTGTTGGTTTGTTTGTTTGTTGGCTTGTTGGTTTGTTGGTTTGTTGGTTTGTTGGTTTGTTGGCTTGTTGGTTTGTTGGTTTGTTGGCTTGTTGGCTTGTTGGTTTGTTGGTTTGTTGGTTTGTTGGTTTGTTGGCTTGTTGGTTTGTTGGTTTGTTCGTTTGTTGGTTTGTTGGTTAATTGGTTTGTTGGTTTGTTGGTTTGTTAGTTTGTTGGTTTGTTGGTTTGTTGGTTTGTTAGTTTGTTGGTTTATTTGTTTGTTGGTTTGTTGGTTTGTTGGTTTGGTGGTTTGTTGGTTTGTTGGTTTATTTGTTTGTTGGTTTGTTGCCTTGTTGGTTTGTTGGTTTGTTGGTTTGTTGGTTTGTTGGCTTGTTGGTTTGGTGGCTTGTTGGTTTGTTGGTTTGTTGGTTTGTTGGTTTATTTGTTTGTTGGTTTGTTGGCTTGTTGGTTTGTTGGTTTGTTGGTTTGTTGGTTTGTTGGCTTATTGGTTTGTTGGTTTGTTGGCTTGTTGGCTTGTTGGTTTGCTGGTTTGTTGGTTTGTTGGTTTGTTGGTTTGTTGTTTTTTTGGTTTGTTGGTTTGTTGGTTTGTTGGCTTGTTGGTTTGTTGGTTTGTTGGTTTGTTGGTTTGTTGGTTTGTTGGTTTGTTGGTTTGTTGGTTTGTTGGCTTGTTGGTTACTTAGTTTGTCGGTTTGTTGGTTTGTTGGCTTGTTGGTTTGTTGGTTTGTTGGCTTGTTGCTTTGTTGGTTTGTTGGTTTGTTGGCTTGTTGGTTCGTTGGCTTGTTGGTTTGTTGGCTTGTTGGTTTGTTGGTTTGTTGGTTTGTTGGCTTGTTGGTTTGTTGGTTTGTTGGCTTGTTGGCTTGTTGGTTTGTTGGTTTGTTGGTTTGTTGGTTTGTTGGTTTGTTGGTTTGTTGGTTTGTTGGCTTGTTGGTTTGTTGGTTTGTTGGCTTGTTGGTTTGTTGGTTTGCTGGTTTGTTAGCTTGTTGGTTTTTTGGTTTGTTGGCTTGTGAGTTTGTTGGCTTGTTGGTTTGTTGTTTTGTTGGTTTGTTGGTTTGTTGGCTTGTTGGCTTGTTGGATTGTTGGTTGGTTGGCTTGTTGGTTACTTAGTTTGTTGGTTTGTTGGCATGTTGGTTTGTTGGTTTATTGGTTTGTTGGCTTGTTGGTTACTTAGTTTGTTGGTTTGTTGGCTTGTTGGCTTGTTGGTTTGTTGGCTTATTGGCTTGTTGCTTTGTTGGTTTGTTGGTTTGTTGGCTTGTTGGCTTGTTGGTTTGTTGGTTTGTTGGTTTGTTGGTTTGTTGGTTTGTTGGTTTGTTGGTTTGTTGGCTTGTTGGTTTGTTGGTTTGTTGGCTTGTTGGTTTGTTGGTTTGTTGGTTTGTTTGTTTGTTGGCTTGTTGGTTTGTTGGTTTGTTGGTTTGTTGGTTTGTTGGCTTGTTGGTTTGTTGGTTTGTTGGCTTGTTGGCTTGTTGGTTTGTTGGTTTGTTGGTTTGTTGGTTTGTTGGCTTGTTGGTTTGTTGGTTTGTTGGCTTGTTGGTTTGTTGGTTTGTTGGTTTGTTGTTTTGTTGGTTTGTTAGTTTGTTGGCTTGTTGTTTTGTTGGTTTGTTGGCTTGTTGGCTAGTTGCTTTGTTCGTTTGATGGTTTGTTGGTTTGTTGGTTTTTTGGTTTGTTGGTTTTTTGGTTTGTTGCTTTGTTGGTTTGTTGGCTTGTTGGTTTGTTGCTTTGTTGGCTTGTTGGTTACTTAGTTTGTTGGTTTGTTGGTTTGTTGGTTTGTTGGCTTGTTCGTTTGTTGGCTTGTTGGCTTGTTGCTTTTCTGGTTTGTTGGTTTGTTGGCTTGTTGGCTTGTTGGTTTGTTGGTTTGTTGGTTTGTTGGTTTGTTGGTTTGTTGGTTTGTTGGCTTGTTGGTTTGTTGGTTTGTTGGTTTGTTGGCTTGTTGGTTAGTTGGTTTGTTTGCTTGTTGGCTTGTTGGTTTGTTGGTTTGTTGGTTTGTTGGTTTGTTGGTTTGCTGGTTTGTTGGATTGTTGGCTTGTTGGTTTGTTGGTTTGTTGGTTTGTTGGCTTGTTGGCTTGTTGGTTTTTTGGTTTGTTGGCTTCTTGGCTTGTTGGTTTGTTGGTTTGTTGGTTTGTTGGTTTGTTGGTTTGTTGGTTTGTTGGTTTGTTGGTTTGTTGGCTTGTTGGCTTGTTGGTTTGTTGGTTTGTTTGTTTGTTGGCTTGTTGGTTAATTGGTTTGTTGGTTTGTTGGTTTGTTGGTTTGTTGGCTTGTTGGCTTGTTGGTTTGTTGCTTTGTTGGCTTGTGGTTACTTAGTTTGTTGGTTTGTTGGCATGTTAGTTGGTTGGTTTGTTGGTTTGTTGGCTTGTTGGTTACTTAGTTTGTTGGTTTGTTGGTTTGTTGGTTTGTTGGCTTGTTGGCTTGTTCGTTTGTTGGCTTGTTGGCTTGTTGCTTTTCTGGTTTGTTGGTTTGTTGGCTTGTTGGCTTGTTGGTTTGTTGGTTTGTTGGTTTGTTGGTTTGTTGGTTTGTTGGTTTGTTGGCTTGTTGGTTTGTTGGTTTGTTGGTTTGTTGGTTTGTTGGCTTGTTGGTTAGTTGGTTTGTTTGCTTGTTGGCTTGTTGGTTTGTTGGTTTGTTGGTTTGTTGGTTTGTTGGTTTGTTGGTTTGCTGGTTTGTTGGATTGTTGGCTTGTTGGTTTGTTGGTTTGTTGGTTTGTTGGCTTGTTGGCTTGTTGGTTTTTTGGTTTGTTGGCTTCTTGGCTTGTTGGTTGGTTGGTTTGTTGGTTTGTTGGTTTGTTGGTTTGTTGGTTTGTTGGTTTGTTGGCTTGTTGGCTTGTTGGTTTGTTGGTTTGTTTGTTTGTTGGCTTGTTGGTTAATTGGTTTGTTGGTTTGTTGGTTTGTTGGTTTGTTGGCTTGTTGGTTTGTTGGTTTGTTGGTTTGTTGGCTTGTTGGCTTGTTGCTTTGTTGGTTTGTTGGTTTACTGGTTTGTTGGCTTGTTGGCTTGTTGGTTTTTTGGTTTGTTGGCTTGTTGGTTTGTTGGTTTGTTGGTTTCTTGGTTTGTTGGTTTGTTGGTTTGTTGGTTTGTTGGCTTGTTGGCTTGTTGGTTTGTTGGTTTGTTTGTTTGTTGGCTTGTTGGTTAATTGGTTTGTTGGTTTGTTGGTTTGTTGGTTTGTTGGTTTGTTGGCTTGTTGGTTTGTTGGTTTGTTGGTTTGTTGGCTTGTTGGCTTGTTGCTTTGTTGGTTTGTTGGTTTGCTGGTTTGTTGGCTTGTTGGTTTGTTGGTTTGTTGGCTTATTGGTTTGTTGGTTTGTTGGCTTGTTGGCTTGTTGGCTTGTTGGTTTGTTGGTTTGTTGGCTTGTTGGCTTGTTTGTTTGTTGGTTTGTTCGTTTGTTGGTTTGTTCGTTTGTTGGTTTGTTCGTTTGTTGGTTTGTTGGTTAATTGGTTTGTTGGTTTGTTGGTTTGTTAGTTTGTTGGTTTGTTGGTTTGTTGGTTTGTTGGTTTGTTGGTTTATTTGTTTGTTGGTTTGTTGGTTTGGTGGTTTGTTGGTTTGTTGGTTTATTTGTTTGTTGGTTTGTTGCCTTGTTGGTTTGTTGGTTTGTTGGTTTGTTGGCTTGTTGTTTGGTGGCTTGTTGGTTTGTTGGTTTGTTGGTTTGTTGGTTTATTTGTTTGTTGGTTTGTTGGCTTGTTGGTTTGTTGGTTTGTTGGTTTGTTGGCTTATTGGTTTGTTGGTTTGTTGGCTTGTTGGCTTGTTGGTTTGCTGGTTTGTTGGTTTGTTGGTTTGTTGGTTTGTTGGTTTGTTGGTTTGTTGGTTTGTTGGTTTATTGGTTTGTTGGTTTGTTGGCTTGTTGGTTACTTAGTTTGTCGGTTTGTTGGTTTGTTGGCTTGTTGGTTTGTTGGTTTGTTGGCTTGTTGCTTTGTTGGTTTGTTGGCTTGTTGGTTCGTTGGCTTGTTGGTTTGTTGGCTTGTTGGTTTGTTGGTTTGTTGGTTTGTTGGCTTGTTGGTTTGTTGGTTTGTTGGCTTGTTGGCTTGTTGGTTTGTTGGTTTGTTGGTTTGTTGGTTTGTTGGTTTGTTGGCTTGTTGGTTTGTTGGTTTGTTGGCTTGTTGGTTTGTTGGTTTGCTGGTTTGTTGGCTTGTTGGTTTTTTGGTTTGTTGGCTTGTGAGTTTGTTGGCTTGTTGGTTTGTTGGTTTGTTGGTTTGTTGGTTTGTTGGCTTGTTGGCTTGTTGGATTGTTGGTTGGTTGGCTTGTTGGTTACTTAGTTTGTTGGTTTGTTGGCATGTTGGTTTGTTGGTTTATTGGTTTGTTGGCTTGTTGGTTACTTAGTTTGTTGGTTTGTTGGCTTGTTGGCTTGTTGGTTTGTTGGCTTATTGGCTTGTTGCTTTGTTGGTTTGTTGGTTTGTTGGCTTGTTGGCTTGTTGGTTTGTTGGTTTGTTGGTTTGTTGGTTTGTTGGTTTGTTGGTTTGTTGGTTTGTTGGCTTGTTGGTTTGTTGGTTTGTTGGCTTGTTGGTTTGTTGGTTTGTTGGTTTGTTTGTTTGTTGGCTTGTTGGTTTGTTGGTTTGTTGGTTTGTTGGTTTGTTGGTTTGTTGGCTTGTTGGTTTGTTGGTTTGTTGGCTTGTTGGCTTGTTGGTTTGTTGGTTTGTTGGTTTGTTGGTTTGTTGGCTTGTTGGTTTGTTGGTTTGTTGGCTTGTTGGTTTGTTGGTTTGTTGGTTTGTTGTTTTGTTGGTTTGTTAGTTTGTTGGCTTGTTGGTTTGTTGGTTTGTTGGCTTGTTGGCTAGTTGCTTTGTTCGTTTGATGGTTTGTTGGTTTGTTGGTTTTTTGGTTTGTTGGTTTTTTGGTTTGTTGCTTTGTTGGTTTGTTGGTTTGTTGGCTTGTTGGCTTGTTGGTTTGTTGGCTTGTTGGTTTGTTAGTTTGTTGGCTTTTTAATTACTTGGTTTGTTGGTTTGTTGGCTTGTTGGCTTGTTGGTTTGTTGCTTTGTTCGTTTGATGGTTTGTTGGTTTGTTGGTTACTTGGTTTGTTGGTTTGTTGGTTTGTTGGCTTGTTGGTTTGTTGGTTTGTTGGCTTGTTGGTTACTTAGTTTGTTGGTTTGTTGGCATGTTAGTTGGTTGGTTTGTTGGTTTGTTGGCTTGTTGGTTACTTAGTTTGTTGGTTTGTTGGTTTGTTGGTTTGTTGGCTTGTTGGCTTGTTGGTTTGTTGGCTTGTTGGCTTGTTGCTTTTCTGGTTTGTTGGTTTGTTGGCTTGTTGGTTTGTTGGTTTGTTGGTTTGTTGGTTTGTTGGTTTGTTGGTTTGTTGGCTTGTTGGTTTGTTGGTTTGTTGGTTTGTTGGCTTGTTGGTTAGTTGGTTTGTTTGCTTGTTGGCTTGTTGGTTTGTTGGTTTGTTGGTTTGTTGGTTTGTTGGTTTGTTGGTTTGCTGGTTTGTTGGATTGTTGGCTTGTTGGTTTGTTGGTTTGTTGGTTTGTTGGCTTGTTGGCTTGTTGGTTTTTTGGTTTGTTGGCTTCTTGGCTTGTTGGTTTGTTGGTTTGTTGGTTTGTTGGTTTGTTGGTTTGTTGGTTTGTTGGTTTGTTGGCTTGTTGGTTTGTTGGTTTGTTGGTTTGTTGGCTTGTTGGCTTGTTGGTTTGTTGGTGTGTTGGCTTGTTGGTTACTTAGTTTGTTGGTTTGTTGGCTTGTTGGTTAGTTGGTTTGTTTGCTTGTTGGTTTGTTGGTTTGTTTGTTTGTTGGCTTGTTGGTTAATTGGTTTGTTGGTTTGTTGGTTTGTTGGTTTGTTGGTTTGTTGGTTTGTTGGCTTGTTGGTTTGTTGGTTTGTTGGTTTGTTGGTTTGCTGGCTTGTTGGTTTGTTGCTTTGTTGGTTTGTTGGTTTGCTGGTTTGTTGGCTTGTTGGTTTGTTGGTTTGTTGGCTTATTGGTTTGTTGGTTTGTTGGCTTGTTGGCTTGTTGGCTTGTTGGTTTGTTGGTTTGTTGGCTTGTTGGCTTGTTTGTTTGTTGGTTTGTTCGTTTGTTGGTTTGTTCGTTTGTTGGTTTGTTCGTTTGTTGGTTTGTTGGTTAATTGGTTTGTTGGTTTGTTGGTTTGTTGGTTTGTAAGTTTGTTGGTTTGTTGGTTTGTTGGTTTGTTGGTTTGTTGGTTTATTTGTTTGTTGGTTTGTTGGTTTGGTGGTTTGTTGGTTTGTTGGTTTATTTGTTTGTTGGTTTGTTGCCTTGTTGGTTTGTTGGTTTGTTGGTTTGTTGGCTTGTTGGTTTGGTGGCTTGTTGGTTTGTTGGTTTGTTGGTTTGTTGGTTTATTTGTTTGTTGGTTTGTTGGCTTGTTGGTTTGTTGGTTTGTTGGTTTGTTGGCTTATTGGTTTGTTGGTTTGTTGGCTTGTTGGCTTGTTGGTTTGCTGGTTTGTTGGTTTGTTGGTTTGTTGGCTTGTTGGCTTGTTGGTTTGTTGGTTTGTTGGTTTGTTGGTTTGTTGGTTTGTTGGCTTGTTGTTGGTTTGTTGGCTTGTTGGTTTGTTGGTTTGCTGGTTTGTTGGCTTGTTGGTTTTTTGGTTTGTTGGCTTGTGAGTTTGTTGGCTTGTTGGTTTGTTGGTTTATTGGTTTGTTGGTTTGTTGGCTTGTTGGCTTGTTGGATTGTTGGTTGGTTGGCTTGGTGGTTACTTAGTTTGTTGGTTTGTTGGCATGTTGGTTTGTTGGTTTATTGGTTTGTTGGCTTGTTGGTTACTTAGTTTGTTGGTTTGTTGGTTTGTTGGCTTGTTGGCTTGTTGGTTTGTTGGCTTATTGGCTTGTTGCTTTGTTGGTTTGTTGGTTTGTTGGCTTGTTGGCTTGTTGGTTTGTTGGTTTGTTGGTTTGTTGGTTTGTTGGTTTGTTGATTTGTTGGTTTGTTGGCATGTTGGCTTGTTGGTTTGTTGGTTTGTTGGTTTGTTGGTTTGTTGGCTTGTTGGTTTGTTGGTTTGTTCGTTTGTTGGTTTGTTGGTTAATTGGTTTGTTGGTTTGTTGGTTTGTTAGTTTGTTGGTTTGTTGGTTTGTTGGTTTGTTGGTTTGTTGGTTTGTTGGTTTGTTGGTTTGTTGGTTTGTTGGTTTGTTGTTGGTTTGTTGGTTTGTTGGCTTGTTGGTTAGTTGGTTTGTTTGCTTGTTTGCTTGTTGGTTTGTTGGTTTGTTGGTTTGTTGGTTTGTTGGTTTGCTGGTTTGTTGGATTGTTGGCTTGTTGGTTTGTTAGTTTGTTGGTTTGTTGGCTTGTTGGCTTGTTGGTTTTTTGGTTTGTTGGCTTCTTGGCTTGTATGTTTGTTGGTTTCTTGGTTTGTTGGTTTGTTCGTTTGTTGGTTTGTTGGTTAATTGGTTTGTTGGTTTGTTGGTTTATTGGTTTGTTGGCTTGTTGGTTACTTAGTTTGGTGGTTTGTTGGTTTGTTGGTTTGTTGGTTTGTTGGTTTGTTGGTTTGTTGGTTTGTTGGCTTGTTGGCTTGTTGGTTTGTTGGCTTGTTGGCTTGTTGCTTTGTTGGTTTGTTGGTTTGTTGGCTTGTTGGCTTGTTGTTTTGTTGGTTTGTTGGTTTGTTGGTTTGTTGGTTTGTTGGTTTGTTGGTTTGTTGGTTTGTTGGCTTGTTGGTTTGTTGGTTTGTTGGCTTGTTGGCTTGTTGGTTTGTTGGTTTGTTTGCTTGTTGGCTTGTTGGTTTGTTGGTTTGTTGGTTTGTTGGTTTGTTGGCTTGTTGGCTTGTTGGCTTGTTGGTTTGTTGGTTTTTTGGTTTGTTGATTTGTTGGTTTGTTGGTTTGTTGGTTTGTTGGTTTGTTGGTTTGTTGGTTTGTTGGTTTGTTGGCTCGTTGGTTTGTTGGTTTGTTGGCTTGTTGGTTTGTTAGTTTGTTGGTTTGTTCGTTTGTTGGTTTGTTGGTTTGTGGCTTTGTTGGTTTGTTGGTTTGTTGGCTTGTTGGCTTGTTGGTTTGTTGGTTTGTTTGTTTGTTGGCTTGTTGGTTACTTAGTTTGTTGGTTTGTTGGTTTGTTGGTTTGTTGGCTTGTTGGCTTGTTGGTTTGTTGGCTTGTTGGCTTGTTGCTTTTCTGGTTTGTTGGTTTGTTGGCTTGTTGGTTTGTTGGTTTGTTGGTTTGTTGGTTTGTTGGTTTGTTGGTTTGTTGGCTTGTTGGTTTGTTGGTTTGTTGGTTTGTTGGCTTGTTGGTTAGTTGGTTTGTTTGCTTGTTGGCTTGTTGGTTTGTTGGTTTGTTGGTTTGTTGGTTTGTTGGTTTGTTGGTTTGCTGGTTTGTTGGATTGTTGGCTTGTTGGTTTGTTGGTTTGTTGGTTTGTTGGCTTGTTGGCTTGTTGGTTTTTTGGTTTGTTGGCTTCTTGGCTTGTTGGTTTGTTGGTTTGTTGGTTTGTTGGTTTGTTGGTTTGTTGGTTTGTTGGTTTGTTGGCTTGTTGGTTTGTTGGTTTGTTGGTTTGTTGGCTTGTTGGCTTGTTGGTTTGTTGGTGTGTTGGCTTGTTGGTTACTTAGTTTGTTGGTTTGTTGGCTTGTTGGTTAGTTGGTTTGTTTGCTTGTTGGTTTGTTGGTTTGTTTGTTTGTTGGCTTGTTGGTTAATTGGTTTGTTGGTTTGTTGGTTTGTTGGTTTGTTGGTTTGTTGGTTTGTTGGCTTGTTGGTTTGTTGGTTTGTTGGTTTGTTGGTTTGCTGGCTTGTTGGTTTGTTGCTTTGTTGGTTTGTTGGTTTGCTGGTTTGTTGGCTTGTTGGTTTGTTGGTTTGTTGGCTTATTGGTTTGTTGGTTTGTTGGCTTGTTGGCTTGTTGGCTTGTTGGTTTGTTGGTTTGTTGGCTTGTTGGCTTGTTTGTTTGTTGGTTTGTTCGTTTGTTGGTTTGTTCGTTTGTTGGTTTGTTCGTTTGTTGGTTTGTTGGTTAATTGGTTTGTTGGTTTGTTGGTTTGTTGGTTTGTAAGTTTGTTGGTTTGTTGGTTTGTTGGTTTGTTGGTTTGTTGGTTTATTTGTTTGTTGGTTTGTTGGTTTGGTGGTTTGTTGGTTTGTTGGTTTATTTGTTTGTTGGTTTGTTGCCTTGTTGGTTTGTTGGTTTGTTGGTTTGTTGGCTTGTTGGTTTGGTGGCTTGTTGGTTTGTTGGTTTGTTGGTTTGTTGGTTTATTTGTTTGTTGGTTTGTTGGCTTGTTGGTTTGTTGGTTTGTTGGTTTGTTGGCTTATTGGTTTGTTGGTTTGTTGGCTTGTTGGCTTGTTGGTTTGCTGGTTTGTTGGTTTGTTGGTTTGTTGGTTTGTTGTTTTTTTGGTTTGTTGGTTTGTTGATTTGTTGGCTTGTTGGTTTGTTGGTTTGTTGGTTTGTTGGTTTGTTGGTTTGTTGGTTTGTTGGTTTGTTGGCTTGTTGGTTACTTAGTTTGTCGGTTTGTTGGTTTGTTGGCTTGTTGGTTTGTTGGTTTGTTGGCTTGTTGCTTTGTTGGTTTGTTGGTTTGTTGGCTTGTTGGTTCGTTGGCTTGTTGGTTTGTTGGCTTGTTGGTTTGTTGGTTTGTTGGCTTGTTGGTTTGTTGGTTTGTTGGCTTGTTGGCTTGTTGGTTTGTTGGTTTGTTGGTTTGTTGGTTTGTTGGTTTGTTGGCTTGTTGTTGGTTTGTTGGCTTGTTGGTTTGTTGGTTTGCTGGTTTGTTGGCTTGTTGGTTTTTTGGTTTGTTGGCTTGTGAGTTTGTTGGCTTGTTGGTTTGTTGGTTTATTGGTTTGTTGGTTTGTTGGCTTGTTGGCTTGTTGGATTGTTGGTTGGTTGGCTTGGTGGTTACTTAGTTTGTTGGTTTGTTGGCATGTTGGTTTGTTGGTTTATTGGTTTGTTGGCTTGTTGGTTACTTAGTTTGTTGGTTTATTGGTTTGTTGGCTTGTTGGCTTGTTGGTTTGTTGGCTTATTGGCTTGTTGCTTTGTTGGTTTGTTGGTTTGTTGGCTTGTTGGCTTGTTGGTTTGTTGGTTTGTTGGTTTGTTGGTTTGTTGGTTTGTTGGTTTGTTGGTTTGTTGGTTTGTTGGCTTGTTGGTTTGTTGGTTTGTTGGCTTGTTGGTTTGTTGGTTTGTTGGTTTGTTTGTTTGTTGGCTTGTTGGTTTGTTGGTTTGTTGGTTTGTTGGTTTGTTGGCTTGTTGGTTTGTTGGTTTGTTGGCTTGTTGGCTTGTTGGTTTGTTGGTTTGTTGGTTTGTTGGTTTGTTGGCTTGTTGGTTTGTTGGTTTGTTCGTTTGTTGGTTTGTTGGTTAATTGGTTTGTTGGTTTGTTGGTTTGTTAGTTTGTTGGTTTGTTGGTTTGTTGGTTTGTTGGTTTGTTGGTTTGTTGGTTTGTTGGTTTGTTGGCTTGTTGGTTTGTTGGTTTGTTGGTTTGTTGGCTTGTTGGTTAGTTGGTTTGTTTGCTTGTTTGCTTGTTGGTTTGTTGGTTTGTTGGTTTGTTGGTTTGTTGGTTTGCTGGTTTCTTGGATTGTTGGCTTGTTGGTTTGTTAGTTTGTTGGTTTGTTGGCTTGTTGGCTTGTTGGTTTTTTGGTTTGTTGGCTTCTTGGCTTGTATGTTTGTTGGTTTCTTGGTTTGTTGGTTTGTTCGTTTGTTGGTTTGTTGGTTAATTGGTTTGTTGGTTTGTTGGTTTATTGGTTTGTTGGCTTGTTGGTTACTTAGTTTGGTGGTTTGTTGGTTTGTTGGTTTGTTGGTTTGTTGGTTTGTTGGTTTGTTGGTTTGTTGGCTTGTTGGCTTGTTGGTTTGTTGGCTTGTTGGCTTGTTGCTTTGTTGGTTTGTTGGTTTGTTGGCTTGTTGGCTTGTTGTTTTGTTGGTTTGTTGGTTTGTTGGTTTGTTGGTTTGTTGGTTTGTTGGTTTGTTGGTTTGTTGGCTTGTTGGTTTGTTGGTTTGTTGGCTTGTTGGCTTGTTGGTTTGTTGGTTTGTTTGCTTGTTGGCTTGTTGGTTTGTTGGTTTGTTGGTTTGTTGGTTTGTTGGCTTGTTGGCTTGTTGGCTTGTTGGTTTGTTGGTTTTTTGGTTTGTTGATTTGTTGGTTTGTTGGTTTGTTGGTTTGTTGGTTTGTTGGTTTGTTGGTTTGTTGGTTTGTTGGCTCGTTGGTTTGTTGGTTTGTTGGCTTGTTGGTTTGTTAGTTTGTTGGTTTGTTCGTTTGTTGGTTTGTTGGTTTGTGGCTTTGTTGGTTTGTTGGTTTGTTGGCTTGTTGGCTTGTTGGTTTGTTGGTTTGTTTGTTTGTTGGCTTGTTGGTTAATTGGTTTGTTGGTTTGTTGGTTTGTTGGTTTGTTGGTTTGTTGGTTTGTTGGCTTGTTGGTTTGTTGGTTTGTTGGTTTGTTGGTTTGCTGGCTTGTTTTCATGTTGCTTTGTTGGTTTGTTGGTTTGCTGGTTTGTTGGCTTGTTGGTTTGTTGGTTTGTTGGCTTATTGGTTTGTTGGTTTGTTGGCTTGTTGGCTTGTTGGCTTGTTGGTTTGTTGGTTTGTTGGCTTGTTGGCTTGTTTGTTTGTTGGTTTGTTCGTTTGTTGATTTGTTCGTTTGTTGGTTTGTTCGTTTGTTGGTTTGTTGGTTAATTGGTTTGTTGGTTTGTTGGTTTGTAAGTTTGTTGGTTTGTTGGTTTGTTGGTTTGTTGGTTTGTTGGTTTATTTGTTTGTTGGTTTGTTGGTTTGGTGGTTTGTTGGTTTGTTGGTTTATTTGTTTGTTGGTTTGTTGCCTTGTTGGTTTGTTGGTTTGTTGGTTTGTTGGCTTGTTGGTTTGGTGGCTTGTTGGTTTGTTGGTTTGTTGGTTTGTTGGTTTATTTGTTTGTTGGTTTGTTGGCTTGTTGGTTTGTTGGTTTGTTGGTTTGTTGGCTTATTGGTTTGTTGGTTTGTTGGCTTGTTGGCTTGTTGGTTTGCTGGTTTGTTGGTTTGTTGGTTTGTTGGTTTGTTGTTTTTTTGGTTTGTTGGTTTGTTGATTTGTTGGCTTGTTGGTTTGTTGGTTTGTTGGTTTGTTGGTTTGTTGGTTTGTTTGTTTGTTGGTTTGTTGGCTTGTTGGTTACTTAGTTTGTCGGTTTGTTGGTTTTTTGGCTTGTTGGTTTGTTGGTTTGTTGGCTTGTTGCTTTGTTGGTTTGTTGGTTTGTTGGCTTGTTGGTTCGTTGGCTTGTTGGTTTGTTGGCTTGTTGGTTTGTTGGTTTGTTGGTTTGTTGGTTTGTTGGCTTGTTGGTTTGTTGGTTTGTTGGCTTGTTGGCTTGTTGGTTTGTTGGTTTGTTGGTTTGTTGGTTTGTTGGTTTGTTGGCTTGTTGGTTTGTTGGTTTGTTGGCTTGTTGGTTTGTTGGTTTGCTGGTTTGTTGGCTTGTTGGTTTTTTGGTTTGTTGGCTTGTGAGTTTGTTGGCTTGTTGGTTTGTTGGTTTATTGGTTTGTTGGTTTGTTGGCTTGTTGGCTTGTTGGATTGTTGGTTGGTTGGCTTGTTGGTTACTTAGTTTGTTGGTTTTTGGCATGTTGGTTTGTTGGTTTATTGGTTTGTTGGCTTGTTGGTTACTTAGTTTGTTGGTTTGTTGGTTTGTTGGCTTGTTGGCTTGTTGGTTTGTTGGCTTATTGGCTTGTTGCTTTGTTGGTTTGTTGGTTTGTTGGCTTGTTGGCTTGTTGGTTTGTTGGTTTGTTGGTTTGTTGGTTTGTTGGTTTGTTGGTTTGTTGGTTTGTTGGTTTGTTGGCTTGTTGGTTTGTTGGTTTGTTGGCTTGTTGGTTTGTTGGTTTGTTGGTTTGTTTGTTTGTTGGCTTGTTGGTTTGTTGGTTTGTTGGTTTGTTGGTTTGTTGGCTTGTTGGTTTGTTGGTTTGTTGGCTTGTTGGCTTGTTGGTTTGTTGGTTTGTTGGTTTGTTGGTTTGTTGGCTTTGTTGGTTTGTTGGTTTGTTCGTTTGTTGGTTTGTTGGTTAATTGGTTTGTTGGTTTGTTGGTTTGTTAGTTTGTTGGTTTGTTGGTTTGTTGGTTTGTTGGTTTGTTGGTTTATTTGTTTGTTGGTTTGTTGGTTTGGTGGTTTGTTGGTTTGTTGGTTTATTTGTTTGTTGGTTTGTTGCCTTGTTGGTTTGTTGGTTTGTTGGTTTGTTGGCTTGTTGGTTTGGTGGCTTGTTGGTTTGTTGGTTTGTTGGTTTGTTGGTTTATTTGTTTGTTGGTTTGTTGGTTTGTTGGTTTGTTGGCTTATTGGTTTGTTGGTTTGTTGGCTTGTTGGCTTGTTGGTTTGCTGGTTTGTTGGTTTGTTGGTTTGTTGGTTTGTTGTTTTTTTGGTTTGTTGGTTTGTTGGTTTGTTGGCTTGTTGGTTTGTTGGTTTGTTGGTTTGTTGGTTTGTTGGTTTGTTGGTTTGTTGGTTTGTTGGCTTGTTGGTTACTTAGTTTGTCGGTTTGTTGGTTTGTTGGCTTGTTGGTTTGTTGGTTTGTTGGCTTGTTGCTTTGTTGGTTTGTTGGTTTGTTGGCTTGTTGGTTCGTTGGCTTGTTGGTTTGTTGGCTTGTTGGTTTGTTCGTTTGTTGGTTTGTTGGCTTGTTGGTTTGTTGGTTTGTTGGCTTGTTGGCTTGTTGGTTTGTTAGTTTGTTGGTTTGTTGGTTTGTTGGTTTGTTGGCTTGTTGGTTTGTTGGTTTGTTGGCTTGTTGGTTTGTTGGTTTGCTGGTTTGTTGGCTTGTTGGTTTTTTGATTTGTTGGCTTGTGAGTTTGTTGCTTGTTGGTTTGTTGTTTTGTTGGTTTGTTGGTTTGTTGGCTTGTTGGCTTCTTGGATTGTTGGTTAGTTGGCTTGTTGGTTACTTAGTTTGTTGGTTTGTTGGCATGTTGGTTTGTTGGTTTATTGGTTTGTTGGCTTGTTGGTTACTTAGTTTGTTGGTTTGTTGGTTTGTTGGCTTGTTGGCTTGTTGGTTTGTTGGCTTATTGGCTTGTTGCTTTGTTGGTTTGTTGGTTTGTTGGCTTGTTGGCTTGTTGGTTTGTTGGTTTGTTGGTTTGTTGGTTTGTTGGTTTGTTGGTTTGTTGGTTTGTTGGCTTGTTGGTTTGTTGGTTTGTTGGCTTGTTGGTTTGTTGGTTTGTTGGTTTGTTTGTTTGTTGGCTTGTTGGTTTGTTGGTTTGTTGGTTTGTTGGTTTGTTGGCTTGTTGGTTTGTTGGTTTGTCGGCTTGTTGGCTTGTTGGTTTGTTGGTTTGTTGGTTTGTTGGTTTGTTGGTTTGTTGGCTTGTTGGTTTGTTGGTTTGTTGGCTTGTTGGTTTGTTGGTTTGTTGGTTTGTTGTTTTGTTGGTTTGTTAGTTTGTTGGCTTGTTGGTTTGTTGGTTTGTTGGCTTGTTGGCTAGTTGCTTTGTTCGTTTGATGGTTTGTTGGTTTGTTGGTTTTTTGGTTTGTTGGTTTTTTGGTTTGTTGCTTTGTTGGTTTGTTGGCTTGTTGGTTTGTTGCTTTGTTGGCTTGTTGGTTACTTAGTTTGTTGGTTTGTTGGTTTGTTGGTTTGTTGGCTTGTTGGCTTGTTCGTTTGTTGGCTTGTTGGCTTGTTGCTTTTCTGGTTTGTTGGTTTGTTGGCTTGTTGGCTTGTTGGCTTGTTGGTTTGTTGGTTTGTTGGTTTGTTGGTTTGTTGGTTTGTTGGTTTGTTGGCTTGTTGGTTAGTTGGTTTGTTTGCTTGTTGGCTTGTTGGTTTGTTGGTTTGTTGGTTTGTTGGTTTGTTGGTTTGCTGGTTTGTTGGATTGTTGGCTTGTTGGTTTGTTGGTTTGTTGGTTTGTTGGCTTGTTGGCTTGTTGGTTTTTTGGTTTGTTGGCTTCTTGGCTTGTTGGTTTGTTGGTTTGTTGGTTTGTTGGTTTGTTGGTTTGTTGGCTTGTTGGCTTGTTGGTTTGTTGGTTTGTTTGTTTGTTGGCTTGTTGGTTAATTGGTTTGTTGGTTTGTTGGTTTGTTGGTTTGTTGGCTTGTTGGCTTGTTGGTTTGTTGCTTTGTTGGCTTGTTGGTTACTTAGTTTGTTGGTTTGTTGGCATGTTAGTTGGTTGGTTTGTTGGTTTGTTGGCTTGTTGGTTACTTAGTTTGTTGGTTTGTTGGTTTGTTGGTTTGTTGGCTTGTTGGCTTGTTCGTTTGTTGGCTTGTTGGCTTGTTGCTTTTCTGGTTTGTTGGTTTGTTGGCTTGTTGGCTTGTTGGTTTGTTGGTTTGTTGGTTTGTTGGTTTGTTGGTTTGTTGGTTTGTTGGCTTGTTGGTTTGTTGGTTTGTTGGTTTGTTGGCTTGTTGGTTAGTTGGTTTGTTTGCTTGTTGGCTTGTTGGTTTGTTGGTTTGTTGGTTTGTTGGTTTGTTGGTTTGCTGGTTTGTTGGATTGTTGGCTTGTTGGTTTGTTGGTTTGTTGGTTTGTTGGCTTGTTGGCTTGTTGGTTTTTTGGTTTGTTGGCTTCTTGGCTTGTTGGTTTGTTGGTTTGTTGGTTTGTTGGTTTGTTGGTTTGTTGGTTTGTTGGTTTGTTGGTTTGTTGGTTTGTTGGCTTGTTGGCTTGTTGGTTTGTTGGTTTGTTTGTTTGTTGGCTTGTTGGTTAATTGGTTTGTTGGTTTGTTGGTTTGTTGGTTTGTTGGTTTGTTGGCTTTTTGGTTTGTTGGTTTGTTGGTTTGTTGGCTTGTTGGCTTGTTGCTTTGTTGGTTTGTTGGTTTGCTGGTTTGTTGGCTTGTTGGCTTGTTGGTTTTTTGGTTTGTTGGCTTGTTGGTTTGTTGGTTTGTTGGTTTGTTGGTTTGTTGGTTTGTTGGTTTGTTGGTTTGTTGGCTTGTTGGCTTGTTGGTTTGTTGGTTTGTTTGTTTGTTGGCTTGTTGGTTAATTGGTTTGTTGGTTTGTTGGTTTGTTGGTTTGTTGGCTTGTTGGTTTGTTGGTTTGTTGGTTTGTTGGCTTGTTGGCTTGTTGCTTTGTTGGTTTGTTGGTTTGCTGGTTTGTTGGCTTGTTGGTTTGTTGGTTTGTTGGCTTATTGGTTTGTTGGTTTGTTGGCTTGTTGGCTTGTTGGCTTGTTGGTTTGTTGGTTTGTTGGTTTGTTGGCTTGTTGGCTTGTTTGTTTGTTGGTTTGTTCGTTTGTTGGTTTGTTCGTTTGTTGCTTCGTTCGTTTGTTGGTTTGTTGGTTAATTGGTTTGTTGGTTTGTTGGTTTGTTAGTTTGTTGGTTTGTTGGTTTGTTGGTTTGTTGGTTTGTTGGTTTATTTGTTTGTTGGTTTGTTGGTTTGGTGGTTTGTTGGTTTGTTGGTTTGTTGGTTTATTTGTTTGTTGGTTTGTTGCCTTGTTGGTTTGTTGGTTTGTTGGTTTGTTGGCTTGTTGGTTTGGTGGCTTGTTGGTTTGTTGGTTTGTTGGTTTGTTGGTTTATTTGTTTGTTGGTTTGTTGGCTTGTTGGGTTGTTGGTTTGTTGGTTTGTTGGCTTATTGGTTTGTTGGTTTGTTGGCTTGTTGGCTTGTTGGTTTGCTGGTTTGTTGGTTTGTTGGTTTGTTGGTTTGTTCTTTTTTTGGTTTGTTGGTTTGTTGGTTTGTTGGCTTGTTGGTTTGTTGGTTTGTTGGTTTGTTGGTTTGTTGGTTTGTTGGTTTGTTGGTTTGTTGGCTTGTTGGCTTGTTGGTTTGTTGGTTTGTTTGTTTGTTGGCTTGTTGGTTAATTGGTTTGTTGGTTTGTTGGTTTGTTGGTTTGTTGGCTTGTTGGTTTGTTGGTTTGTTGGTTTGTTGGCTTGTTGGCTTGTTGCTTTGTTGGTTTGTTGGTTTGCTGGTTTGTTGGCTTGTTGGTTTGTTGGTTTGTTGGCTTATTGGTTTGTTGGTTTGTTGGCTTGTTGGCTTGTTGGCTTGTTGGTTTGTTGGTTTGTTGGTTTGTTGGCTTGTTGGCTTGTTTGTTTGTTGGTTTGTTCGTTTGTTGGTTTGTTCGTTTGTTGCTTCGTTCGTTTGTTGGTTTGTTGGTTAATTGGTTTGTTGGTTTGTTGGTTTGTTAGTTTGTTGGTTTGTTGGTTTGTTGGTTTGTTGGTTTGTTGGTTTATTTGTTTGTTGGTTTGTTGGTTTGGTGGTTTGTTGGTTTGTTGGTTTGTTGGTTTATTTGTTTGTTGGTTTGTTGCCTTGTTGGTTTGTTGGTTTGTTGGTTTGTTGGCTTGTTGGTTTGGTGGCTTGTTGGTTTGTTGGTTTGTTGGTTTGTTGGTTTATTTGTTTGTTGGTTTGTTGGCTTGTTGGGTTGTTGGTTTGTTGGTTTGTTGGCTTATTGGTTTGTTGGTTTGTTGGCTTGTTGGCTTGTTGGTTTGCTGGTTTGTTGGTTTGTTGGTTTGTTGGTTTGTTCTTTTTTTGGTTTGTTGGTTTGTTGGTTTGTTGGCTTGTTGGTTTGTTGGTTTGTTGGTTTGTTGGTTTGTTGGTTTGTTGGCTTGTTGGTTACTTAGTTTGTCGGTTTGTTGGTTTGTTGGCTTGTTGGTTTGTTGGTTTGTTGGCTTGTTGCTTTGTTGGTTTGTTGGTTTGTTGGCTTGTTGGTTCGTTGGCTTGTTGGTTTGTTGGCTTGTTGGTTTGTTGGTTTGTTGGTTTGTTGGCTTGTTGGTTTGTTGGTTTGTTGGCTTGTTGGCTTGTTGGTTTGTTGGTTTGTTGGTTTGTTGGTTTGTTGGTTTGTTGGCTTGTTGGTTTGTTGGTTTGTTTGCTTGTTGGTTTGTTGGTTAGCTGGTTTGTTGGCTTGTTGGTTTTTTGGTTTGTTGGCTTGTGAGTTTGTTGGCTTGTTGGTTTGTTGGTTTGTTGGTTTGTTGGTTTGTTGGCTTGTTGGCTTGTTGGATTGTTGGTTGGTTGGCTTGTTGGTTACTTAGTTTGTTGGTTTGTTGGCATGTTGGTTTGTTGGTTTATTGGTTTGTTGGCTTGTTGGTTACTTAGTTTGTTGGTTTGTTGGTTTGTTGGCTTGTTGGCTTGTTGGTTTGTTGGCTTATTGGGTTGTTGCTTTGTTGGTTTGTTGGTTTGTTGGCTTGTTGGCTTGTTGGTTTGTTGGTTTGTTGGTTTGTTGGTTTGTTGGTTTGTTGGTTTGTTGGTTTGTTGGTTAGTTCGTTTGTTGGTTTGTTAGTTTGTTGGTTTGTTGGCTTGTTGGTTTGCTGGTTTGTTGGCTTGTTGGCTTGTTGTTTTGTTGGTTTGTTGGTTTGTTGGTTTGTTGGTTTGTTGGTTTGTTGGTTTGTTGGCTTGTTGGCTTGTTGGTTTGTTGGTTTGTTTGTTTGTTGGCTTGTTGGTTAATTGGTTTGTTGGTTTGTTGGTTTGTTGGTTTGTTGGCTTGTTGGTTTGTTGGTTTGTTGGTTTGTTGGCTTGTTGGCTTGTTGCTTTGTTGGTTTGTTGGTTTGCTGGTTTGTTGGCTTGTTGGTTTGTTGGTTTGTTGGCTTATTGGTTTGTTGGTTTGTTGGCTTGTTGGCTTGTTGGCTTGTTGGTTTGTTGGTTTGTTGGTTTGTTGGCTTGTTGGCTTGTTTGTTTGTTGGTTTGTTCGTTTGTTGGTTTGTTCGTTTGTTGCTTCGTTCGTTTGTTGGTTTGTTGGTTAATTGGTTTGTTGGTTTGTTGGTTTGTTAGTTTGTTGGTTTGTTGGTTTGTTGGTTTGTTGGTTTGTTGGTTTATTTGTTTGTTGGTTTGTTGGTTTGGTGGTTTGTTGGTTTGTTGGTTTGTTGGTTTATTTGTTTGTTGGTTTGTTGCCTTGTTGGTTTGTTGGTTTGTTGGTTTGTTGGCTTGTTGGTTTGGTGGCTTGTTGGTTTGTTGGTTTGTTGGTTTGTTGGTTTATTTGTTTGTTGGTTTGTTGGCTTGTTGGTTTGTTGGTTTGTTGGTTTGTTGGCTTATTGGTTTGTTGGTTTGTTGGCTTGTTGGCTTGTTGGTTTGCTGGTTTGTTGGTTTGTTGGTTTGTTGGTTTGTTGTTTTTTTGGTTTGTTGGTTTGTTGGTTTGTTGGCTTGTTGGTTTGTTGGTTTGTTGGTTTGTTGGTTTGTTGGTTTGTTGGCTTGTTGGTTACTTAGTTTGTCGGTTTGTTGGTTTGTTGGCTTGTTGGTTTGTTGGTTTGTTGGCTTGTTGCTTTGTTGGTTTGTTGGTTTGTTGGCTTGTTGGTTCGTTGGCTTGTTGGTTTGTTGGCTTGTTGGTTTGTTGGTTTGTTGGTTTGTTGGCTTGTTGGTTTGTTGGTTTGTTGGCTTGTTGGCTTGTTGGTTTGTTGGTTTGTTGGTTTGTTGGTTTGTTGGTTTGTTGGCTTGTTGGTTTGTTGGTTTGTTTGCTTGTTGGTTTGTTGGTTAGCTGGTTTGTTGGCTTGTTGGTTTTTTGGTTTGTTGGCTTGTGAGTTTGTTGGCTTGTTGGTTTGTTGGTTTGTTGGTTTGTTGGTTTGTTGGCTTGTTGGCTTGTTGGATTGTTGGTTGGTTGGCTTGTTGGTTACTTAGTTTGTTGGTTTGTTGGCATGTTGGTTTGTTGGTTTATTGGTTTGTTGGCTTGTTGGTTACTTAGTTTGTTGGTTTGTTGGTTTGTTGGCTTGTTGGCTTGTTGGTTTGTTGGCTTATTGGCTTGTTGCTTTGTTGGTTTGTTGGTTTGTTGGCTTGTTGGCTTGTTGGTTTGTTGGTTTGTTGGTTTGTTGGTTTGTTGGTTTGTTGGTTTGTTGGTTTGTTGGTTAGTTCGTTTGTTGGTTTGTTAGTTTGTTGGTTTGTTGGCTTGTTGGTTTGCTGGTTTGTTGGCTTGTTGGCTTGTTGTTTTGTTGGTTTGTTGTTTTGTTGGTTTGTTGGCTTGTTGGTTTGTTGGCTTATTGGCTTGTTGCTTTGTTGGTTTGTTGGCTTGTTGGTTTGTTGGCTTGTTGGCTTGTTGCTTTGTTGGTTTGTTGGTTTGTTGGTTTGTTGGTTTGTTGGTTTGTTGGTTTGTTGGTTTATTTGTTTGTTGGTTTGTTGGCTTGTTGGCTTGTTGGTTTGCTGGTTTGTTGGCTTGTTGGCTTGTTGTTTTGTTGGTTTGTTGGTTTGTTGGTTTGTTGGTTTGTTGGTTTGTTGGCTTGTTGGTTTGTTGGTTTGTTGGTTTGTTGGCTTGTTGGCTTGTTGGCTTGTTGGCTTGTTGGTTTGTTGGTTTGTTGGCTTGTTGCTTTTCTGGTTTGTTGGTTTGTTGGCTTGTTGGCTTGTTGGTTTGTTGGTTTGTTGGTTTGTTGGTTTGTTGGTTTGTTGGTTTGTTGGCTTGTTGGTTTGTTGGTTTGTTGGTTTGTTGGCTTGTTGGTTAGTTGGTTTGTTTGCTTGTTGGCTTGTTGGTTTGTTGGTTTGTTGGTTTGTTGGTTTGTTGGTTTGCTGGTTTGTTGGATTGTTGGCTTGTTGGTTTGTTGGTTTGTTGGTTTGTTGGCTTGTTGGCTTGTTGGTTTTTTGGTTTGTTGGCTTCTTGGCTTGTTGGTTTGTTGGTTTGTTGGTTTGTTGGTTTGTTGGTTTGTTGGTTTGTTGGTTTGTTGGTTTGTTGGTTTGTTGGCTTGTTGGCTTGTTGGTTTGTTGGTTTGTTTGTTTGTTGGCTTGTTGGTTAATTGGTTTGTTGGTTTGTTGGTTTGTTGGTTTGTTGGTTTGTTGGCTTTTTGGTTTGTTGGTTTGTTGGTTTGTTGGCTTGTTGGCTTGTTGCTTTGTTGGTTTGTTGGTTTGCTGGTTTGTTGGCTTGTTGGCTTGTTGGTTTTTTGGTTTGTTGGCTTGTTGGTTTGTTGGTTTGTTGGTTTGTTGGTTTGTTGGTTTGTTGGTTTGTTGGTTTGTTGGCTTGTTGGCTTGTTGGTTTGTTGGTTTGTTTGTTTGTTGGCTTGTTGGTTAATTGGTTTGTTGGTTTGTTGGTTTGTTGGTTTGTTGGCTTGTTGGTTTGTTGGTTTGTTGGTTTGTTGGCTTGTTGGCTTGTTGCTTTGTTGGTTTGTTGGTTTGCTGGTTTGTTGGCTTGTTGGTTTGTTGGTTTGTTGGCTTATTGGTTTGTTGGTTTGTTGGCTTGTTGGCTTGTTGGCTTGTTGGTTTGTTGGTTTGTTGGTTTGTTGGCTTGTTGGCTTGTTTGTTTGTTGGTTTGTTCGTTTGTTGGTTTGTTCGTTTGTTGCTTCGTTCGTTTGTTGGTTTGTTGGTTAATTGGTTTGTTGGTTTGTTGGTTTGTTAGTTTGTTGGTTTGTTGGTTTGTTGGTTTGTTGGTTTGTTGGTTTATTTGTTTGTTGGTTTGTTGGTTTGGTGGTTTGTTGGTTTGTTGGTTTGTTGGTTTATTTGTTTGTTGGTTTGTTGCCTTGTTGGTTTGTTGGTTTGTTGGTTTGTTGGCTTGTTGGTTTGGTGGCTTGTTGGTTTGTTGGTTTGTTGGTTTGTTGGTTTATTTGTTTGTTGGTTTGTTGGCTTGTTGGGTTGTTGGTTTGTTGGTTTGTTGGCTTATTGGTTTGTTGGTTTGTTGGCTTGTTGGCTTGTTGGTTTGCTGGTTTGTTGGTTTGTTGGTTTGTTGGTTTGTTCTTTTTTTGGTTTGTTGGTTTGTTGGTTTGTTGGCTTGTTGGTTTGTTGGTTTGTTGGTTTGTTGGTTTGTTGGTTTGTTGGTTTGTTGGTTTGTTGGCTTGTTGGCTTGTTGGTTTGTTGGTTTGTTTGTTTGTTGGCTTGTTGGTTAATTGGTTTGTTGGTTTGTTGGTTTGTTGGTTTGTTGGCTTGTTGGTTTGTTGGTTTGTTGGTTTGTTGGCTTGTTGGCTTGTTGCTTTGTTGGTTTGTTGGTTTGCTGGTTTGTTGGCTTGTTGGTTTGTTGGTTTGTTGGCTTATTGGTTTGTTGGTTTGTTGGCTTGTTGGCTTGTTGGCTTGTTGGTTTGTTGGTTTGTTGGTTTGTTGGCTTGTTGGCTTGTTTGTTTGTTGGTTTGTTCGTTTGTTGGTTTGTTCGTTTGTTGCTTCGTTCGTTTGTTGGTTTGTTGGTTAATTGGTTTGTTGGTTTGTTGGTTTGTTAGTTTGTTGGTTTGTTGGTTTGTTGGTTTGTTGGTTTGTTGGTTTATTTGTTTGTTGGTTTGTTGGTTTGGTGGTTTGTTGGTTTGTTGGTTTGTTGGTTTATTTGTTTGTTGGTTTGTTGCCTTGTTGGTTTGTTGGTTTGTTGGTTTGTTGGCTTGTTGGTTTGGTGGCTTGTTGGTTTGTTGGTTTGTTGGTTTGTTGGTTTATTTGTTTGTTGGTTTGTTGGCTTGTTGGGTTGTTGGTTTGTTGGTTTGTTGGCTTATTGGTTTGTTGGTTTGTTGGCTTGTTGGCTTGTTGGTTTGCTGGTTTGTTGGTTTGTTGGTTTGTTGGTTTGTTCTTTTTTTGGTTTGTTGGTTTGTTGGTTTGTTGGCTTGTTGGTTTGTTGGTTTGTTGGTTTGTTGGTTTGTTGGTTTGTTGGCTTGTTGGTTACTTAGTTTGTCGGTTTGTTGGTTTGTTGGCTTGTTGGTTTGTTGGTTTGTTGGCTTGTTGCTTTGTTGGTTTGTTGGTTTGTTGGCTTGTTGGTTCGTTGGCTTGTTGGTTTGTTGGCTTGTTGGTTTGTTGGTTTGTTGGTTTGTTGGCTTGTTGGTTTGTTGGTTTGTTGGCTTGTTGGCTTGTTGGTTTGTTGGTTTGTTGGTTTGTTGGTTTGTTGGTTTGTTGGCTTGTTGGTTTGTTGGTTTGTTTGCTTGTTGGTTTGTTGGTTAGCTGGTTTGTTGGCTTGTTGGTTTTTTGGTTTGTTGGCTTGTGAGTTTGTTGGCTTGTTGGTTTGTTGGTTTGTTGGTTTGTTGGTTTGTTGGCTTGTTGGCTTGTTGGATTGTTGGTTGGTTGGCTTGTTGGTTACTTAGTTTGTTGGTTTGTTGGCATGTTGGTTTGTTGGTTTATTGGTTTGTTGGCTTGTTGGTTACTTAGTTTGTTGGTTTGTTGGTTTGTTGGCTTGTTGGCTTGTTGGTTTGTTGGCTTATTGGGTTGTTGCTTTGTTGGTTTGTTGGTTTGTTGGCTTGTTGGCTTGTTGGTTTGTTGGTTTGTTGGTTTGTTGGTTTGTTGGTTTGTTGGTTTGTTGGTTTGTTGGTTAGTTCGTTTGTTGGTTTGTTAGTTTGTTGGTTTGTTGGCTTGTTGGTTTGCTGGTTTGTTGGCTTGTTGGCTTGTTGTTTTGTTGGTTTGTTGGTTTGTTGGTTTGTTGGTTTGTTGGTTTGTTGGTTTGTTGGCTTGTTGGCTTGTTGGTTTGTTGGTTTGTTTGTTTGTTGGCTTGTTGGTTAATTGGTTTGTTGGTTTGTTGGTTTGTTGGTTTGTTGGCTTGTTGGTTTGTTGGTTTGTTGGTTTGTTGGCTTGTTGGCTTGTTGCTTTGTTGGTTTGTTGGTTTGCTGGTTTGTTGGCTTGTTGGTTTGTTGGTTTGTTGGCTTATTGGTTTGTTGGTTTGTTGGCTTGTTGGCTTGTTGGCTTGTTGGTTTGTTGGTTTGTTGGTTTGTTGGCTTGTTGGCTTGTTTGTTTGTTGGTTTGTTCGTTTGTTGGTTTGTTCGTTTGTTGCTTCGTTCGTTTGTTGGTTTGTTGGCTTGTTGGCTTGTTGGTTTGTTGGCTTATTGGCTTGTTGCTTTGTTGGTTTGTTGGTTTGTTGGCTTGTTGGCTTGTTGGTTTGTTGGTTTGTTGGTTTGTTGGTTTGTTGGTTTGTTGGTTTGTTGGTTTGTTGGTTAGTTCGTTTGTTGGTTTGTTAGTTTGTTGGTTTGTTGGCTTGTTGGTTTGCTGGTTTGTTGGCTTGTTGGCTTGTTGTTTTGTTGGTTTGTTGTTTTGTTGGTTTGTTGGCTTGTTGGTTTGTTGGCTTATTGGCTTGTTGCTTTGTTGGTTTGTTGGCTTGTTGGTTTGTTGGCTTGTTGGCTTGTTGCTTTGTTGGTTTGTTGGTTTGTTGGTTTGTTGGTTTGTTGGTTTGTTGGTTTGTTGGTTTATTTGTTTGTTGGTTTGTTGGCTTGTTGGCTTGTTGGTTTGCTGGTTTGTTGGCTTGTTGGCTTGTTGTTTTGTTGGTTTGTTGGTTTGTTGGTTTGTTGGCTTGTTGGTTTGTTGGTTTGTTGGCTTGTTGCTTTGTTGGTTTGTTGGTTTGTTGGCTTGTTGGTTCGTTGGCTTGTTGGTTTGTTGGCTTGTTGGTTTGTTGGTTTGTTGGTTTGTTGGCTTGTTGGTTTGTTGGTTTGTTGGCTTGTTGGCTTGTTGGTTTGTTGGTTTGTTGGTTTGTTGGTTTGTTGGTTTGTTGGCTTGTTGGTTTGTTGGTTTGTTTGCTTGTTGGTTTGTTGGTTAGCTGGTTTGTTGGCTTGTTGGTTTTTTGGTTTGTTGGCTTGTGAGTTTGTTGGCTTGTTGGTTTGTTGGTTTGTTGGTTTGTTGGTTTGTTGGCTTGTTGGCTTGTTGGATTGTTGGTTGGTTGGCTTGTTGGTTACTTAGTTTGTTGGTTTGTTGGCATGTTGGTTTGTTGGTTTATTGGTTTGTTGGCTTGTTGGTTACTTAGTTTGTTGGTTTGTTGGTTTGTTGGCTTGTTGGCTTGTTGGTTTGTTGGCTTATTGGCTTGTTGCTTTGTTGGTTTGTTGGTTTGTTGGCTTGTTGGCTTGTTGGTTTGTTGGTTTGTTGGTTTGTTGGTTTGTTGGTTTGTTGGTTTGTTGGTTTGTTGGTTAGTTCGTTTGTTGGTTTGTTAGTTTGTTGGTTTGTTGGCTTGTTGGTTTGCTGGTTTGTTGGCTTGTTGGCTTGTTGTTTTGTTGGTTTGTTGTTTTGTTGGTTTGTTGGCTTGTTGGTTTGTTGGCTTATTGGCTTGTTGCTTTGTTGGTTTGTTGGCTTGTTGGTTTGTTGGCTTGTTGGCTTGTTGCTTTGTTGGTTTGTTGGTTTGTTGGTTTGTTGGTTTGTTGGTTTGTTGGTTTGTTGGTTTATTTGTTTGTTGGTTTGTTGGCTTGTTGGCTTGTTGGTTTGCTGGTTTGTTGGCTTGTTGGCTTGTTGTTTTGTTGGTTTGTTGGTTTGTTGGTTTGTTGGTTTGTTGGTTTGTTGGCTTGTTGGTTTGTTGGTTTGTTGGTTTGTTGGCTTGTTGGCTTGTTGGCTTGTTGGCTTGTTGGTTTGTTGGTTTGTTGGTTTATTTGTTTGTTGGTTTGTTGGTTTGTTGGTTTGTTGGTTTGTTGGTTTGTTGGTTTGAGGGCTTGTTGGCTTGTTGGTTTGTTGGTTTGTTGGTTTGTTGGCTTTTTGGCTTGTTGATTTGTTAGTTTGTTGGCTTTTTGGTTACTTGGTTTGTTGGTTTGTTGGCTTGTTGGCTTGTTGGTTTGTTGGTTAGTTCGTTTGTTGGTTTGTTAGTTTGTTGGTTTGTTGGCTTGTTGGCTTGTTCGTGTGTTGGTTTTTTGGTTTGTTGGTTTGATGGTTTGTTGCTTTGTTGGTTTGTTGGTTTGTTGGCTTGTTGGCTTGTTGGTTTGTTGGCTTGTTGGTTTGTTAGTTTGTTGGCTTTTTGGTTACTTGGTTTGTTGGTTTGATGGCTTGTTGGCTTATTGGTTTGTTGGTTTGTTGGCTTGTTGGCTTGTTGGTTTGTTGGTTTGTTGGTTTGTTGGTTTATTTGTTTGTTGGTTTTTTGGCTTGTTGGTTTGTTGGTTTGTTGGTTTGTTGGTTTGTTGGCTTGTTGGTTTGTTGGTTTGTTGGCTTGTTGGCTTGTTGGTTTGTTGGTTTGTTGGTTTGTTAGTTTGTTGGTTTGTTGGCTTGTTGGTTTGTTGGTTTGTTGGCTTGTTGGTTTGTTGGTTTGCTGGTTTGTTGGCTTGTTGGTTTTTTGGTTTGTTGGCTTGTGAGTTTGTTGGCTTGTTGGTTTGTTGGTTTGTTGGTTTGTTGGTTTGTTGGCTTGTTGGCTTGTTGGATTGTTGGTTGGTTGGCTTGTTGGTTACTTATTTTGTTGGTTTGTTGGCATGTTGGTTTGTTGGTTTATTGGTTTGTTGGCTTGTTGGTTACTTAGTTTGTTGGTTTGTTGGTTTGTTGGCTTGTTGGCTTGTTGGTTTGTTGGCTTATTGGCTTGTTGCTTTGTTGGTTTGTTGGTTTGTTGGCTTGTTGGCTTGTTGGTTTGTTGGTTTGTTGGTTTGTTGGTTTGTTGGTTTGTTGGTTTGTTGGTTTGTTGGCTTGTTGGTTTGTTGGTTTGTTGGCTTGTTGGTTTGTTGGTTTGTTGGTTTGTTTGTTTGTTGGCTTGTTGGTTTGTTGGTTTGTTGGTTTGTTGGTTTGTTGGTTTGTTGGCTTGTTGGTTTGTTGGTTTGTTGGCTTGTTGGCTTGTTGGTTTGTTGGTTTGTTGGTTTGTTGGTTTGTTGGCTTGTTGGTTTGTTGGTTTGTTGGCTTGTTGGTTTGTTGGTTTGTTGGTTTGTTGTTTTGTTGGTTTGTTAGTTTGTTGGCTTGTTGGTTTGTTGGTTTGTTGGCTTGTTGGCTAGTTGCTTTGTTCGTTTGATGGTTTGTTGGTTTGTTGGTTTTTTGGTTTGTTGGTTTTTTGGTTTGTTGCTTTGTTGGTTTGTTGGTTTGTTGGCTTGTTGGCTTGTTGGTTTGTTGGCTTGTTGGTTTGTTAGTTTGTTGGCTTTTTAATTACTTGGTTTGTTGGTTTGTTGGCTTGTTGGCTTGTTGGTTTGTTGCTTTGTTCGTTTGATGGTTTGTTGGTTTGTTGGTTACTTGGTTTGTTGGTTTGTTGGTTTGTTGGCTTGTTGGTTTGTTGGTTTGTTGGCTTGTTGGTTACTTAGTTTGTTGGTTTGTTGGCATGTTAGTTGGTTGGTTTGTTGGTTTGTTGGCTTGTTGGTTACTTAGTTTGTTGGTTTGTTGGTTTGTTGGTTTGTTGGCTTGTTGGCTTGTTGGTTTGTTGGCTTGTTGGCTTGTTGCTTTTCTGGTTTGTTGGTTTGTTGGCTTGTTGGTTTGTTGGTTTGTTGGTTTGTTGGTTTGCTGGTTTGTTGGATTGTTGGCTTGTTGGTTTGTTGGTTTGTTGGTTTGTTGGCTTGTTGGCTTGTTGGTTTTTTGGTTTGTTGGCTTCTTGGCTTGTTGGTTTGTTGGTTTGTTGGTTTGTTGGTTTGTTGGTTTGTTGGTTTGTTGGCTTGTTGGTTTGTTGGTTTGTTGGTTTGTTGGCTTGTTGGCTTGTTGGTTTGTTGGTGTGTTGGTTTGTTGGTTTATTAGCTTGTTGGTTTGTTGGTTTGTTGGTTACTTGGTTTGTTGGTTTGTTGGTTTGTTGGCTTGTTGGTTTGTTGGCTTGTTGGTTTGTTGGTTTGTTGGTTTGTTGGTTTGTTGGCTTGTTGGCTTGTTTGTTTGTTGGTTTGTTGGTTTGTTGGTTTGTTGGTTTGTTGGTTTGTTGGTTTGTTGGTTTGTTGGTTTTTTGGTTTGTTGGTTTATTTGTTTGTTGGTTTGTTGGCTTGTTGGTTTGTTGGTTTGTTGGTTTGTTGGTTTGTTGGTTTGTTGGCTTGTTGGTTTGTTGGTTTGTTGGTTTGTTGGCTTATTGGCTTGTTGGTTTGTTGGTTTGTTGGTTTGTTGGCTTGTTGGTTTGTTGGTTTGTTGGCTTGTTGGCTTGTTGCTTTGTTCGTTTGATGGTTTGTTGGTCTGTTGGTTTGTTGGATTGTTAGTTTGTTGGTTTGTTGGTTTGTTGGTTTCTTGGTTTGTTGGTTTGTTGGTTTGTTGGTTTGTTCGTTTGTTCGGGTGTTGGTTTGTTGGTTAATTGGTTTGTTGGTTTGTTGGTTTGTTGGTTTGTTGCTTGTTGGCTTGTTGGTATGTTGGTTTATTTTTTTGTTGGTTTATTGGTTTGTTGGTTTGTTGGTTTGTTGGTGTGTTGGTTTATTTGTTTGTTGGTTTGTTGGCTTGTTGGTTTGGTGGTTTGTTGGTTTGTTGGCTTGTTGGTTTGTTGGTTTGTTGGCTTGTTGGCTTGTTGGTTTGATGGTTTGTTGGTTTGTTGGTTTGTTGGATTGTTGGTTTTTTGGTTTATTGGTTTGTTGGTATGTTGGCTTGTTGGATTGTTGGTTTGTTGGTTTGTTGGTTTGTTGGTTTGTTGGCTTGTTGGCTTGTTGGTTACTTAGTTTGTTGGTTTGTTGGTTTGTTGGCTTGTTGGTTTGTTGGCTTGTTGCTTTGTTGGTTTAATGGTGTGTTGGCTTGTTGGCTTGTTGGTTTGTTGGCTTGTTGGTTTGTTGGCTTGTTGGTTTGTTGGTTTGTTGGTTTGTTGGCTTGTTGGTTTGTTGGTTTGTTGGCTTGTTGGCTTGTTGGTTTGTTGGTTTGTTGGTTTGTTGGATTGTTGGCTTGTATGGTTTGTTGGTTTGTTGGCTTATTGGTTTGTTGGTTTGTTGGTTTGTTGGCTTGTTGGTTTGTTGGTTTATTGGTTTGTTGGCTTGTTGGTTTGTTGGCTTGTTGGTTTGTTGGTTTGTTGGTTTGTTGATTTGTTGGTTTGTTGGTTTGTTGGCTTGTTGGTTTGTTGGTTTGTTGGCTTGTTGATTACTTAGTTTGTTGGTTTGTTGGCATGTTGGTTTGTTGGTTTGTTGGTTTGTTGGCTTGTTGGTTACTTAGTTTGTTGGTTTGTTGGCATGTTGGTTTGTCGGTTTGTTGGTTTATTGGCTTGTTGGTTTGTTGGTTTGTTGGTTTGTTGGCTTGTTGGCTTGTCGGCTTGTTGGTTTGTTGGCTTGTTGGTTTGTTGGTTTGTTGGCTTGTTGGCTTGTTGGCTTGTTGGTTTGTTGGTTTGTTGGTTTGTTGGTTTATTTGTTTGTTGGTTTGTTGGCTTGTTGGTTTGTCGGTTTGTTGGCTTGTTGGTTTGTTGGCTTGTTGGCTTGTTGCTTTGTTGGTTTGTTGGTTTGTTGGCTTGTTGGCTTGTTGGTTTGTTGGCTTGTTGGTTACTTAGTTTGTTGGTTTGTTGGCATGTTGGTTTTTTGTTTTGTTGGTTATTTGGCTTGTTGGTTACTTAGTTTGTTGGTTTTTAGGCTTGTTGGCTTGTCGGTTTGTTGGTTTGTTGGCTCGTTGGTTTGCTGGTTTGTTGGTTCTTTGGCTTGTTGGCTTGTCGGCTTGTTGGTTTGTTGGCTTGTTGGTTTGTTGGTTTGTTGGCTTGTTGGCTTGTTGGTTTGTTGGTTTGTTGGTTTGTTGGTTTATTTGTTTGTTGGTTTGTTGGCTTGTTGGTTTGTTGGTTTGTTGGTTTGTTGGCTTGTTGGTTTGTTGGCTTGTTGGCTTGTTGCTTTGTTGGTTTGTTGATTTGTTGGCTTGTTGGCTTGTTGGTTTTTAGTTTGTTGGCTTTTTGGTTACTTGGTTTGTTGGTTTGTTGGTTCGTTTGCTTGTTGGTTTGTTGGCTTGTTGGTTTGTTGGTTTGTTGGTTTATTGGTTTGTTGGCTTGTTGGCTTGTTGGTTTGTTGGTTTGTTGGTTTTTTGGTTTGTTGGTTTATTCGTTTGTTGGTTTGTTGGTTTGTTGGTTAATTGGATTGTTGGTTTGTTGGTTTCTTGATTTGTTGCTTTGTTGGTTTGTTGGTTTATTTGTTTGTTGGTTTGTTGGTTTGTTAGTTTGTTGGTTTGTTGGTTTATTTGTTTGTTGGTTTGTTGGGTTGTTGGTTTGTTGGTTTGTTGGTTTGTTGGTTTGTTGGTTTGTTGGTTTGTTGGCTTGTTGGTTTGTTGGTTAGTTGGCTTGTTGGTTTGTTGGGTTTTTGGTTTGTTGGTTTGTTGGCTTGTTGGTTTGTTGGCTTGTTGGTTTGTTGCTTTGTTGGTTTGTTGGCTTGTTGGTTTGTTGGCTTGTTGGTTTGTTTGTTTGTTGGTTTGTTGGCTTGTTGGCTTGTTGGCTTGTTGGTTTGTTGGTTTGTTGGTTTGTTGGTTTGTTGGTTTGTTGCTTTGTTGGTTTGTTGGTTTGTTGGTTTTTTTCTTTGTTGGTTTGTTGGTTTGTTGGTTTGTTGGCTTGTTGGCTTGTTGGTTTGTTGGTTTTTTGGTTTGTTGGTTTGTTGGTTTGTTGGCTTGTTGGTTTGTTGGTTTGTTGGCTTGTTGGTTTGTTGGTTTGTTCGCTTGTTGGCTTGTTGGTTTGTTGATTAGTTCGTTTGTTGGTTTGTTAGTTTGTTGGTTTGTTGGCTTGTTGGCTTGTTGGTTTGTTGGTTTTTTGGTTTGTTGGTTTGTTGGTTTGTTGGTTTGTTGGTTTGTTGGTTTGTTGGTTTGTTGGTTTATTTGTTTGTTGGATTGTTGGCTTGTTGGCTTGCTGGTTTGTTGGTTTGTTGGCTTGTTGGTTTGTTGGTTTGTTGGTTTGTTGGTTTATAGTTTGTTGGCTTGTTGGTTTGTTGGTTTGTTGGTTTGTTGGCTTGTTGGCTTATTGGTTTGTTGGTTTGTTGGTTTATTTGTTTGTTGGTTTGTTGGTTTGTTGGTTTGTTGGTTTGTTGGCTTGTTGGCTTGTTGGTTTGTTCGTTTGTTGGCTTGTTGGCTTGTTGATTTGTTAGTTTGTTGGCTTTTTGGTTACTTGGTTTGTTGGTTTGTTGGCTTGTTGGCTTCTTGGTTTGTTGGTTAGTTCGTTTGTTGGTTTGTTAGTTTGTTGGTTTGTTGGCTTGTTGGCTTGTTGGTTTGTTGGTTTTTTGGTTTGTTGGTTTGTTGGTTTGTTGCTTTGTTGGTTTGTTGGTTTGTTGGCTTGTTGGCTTGTTGATTTGTTGGCTTGTTGGTTTGTTAGTTTGTTGGCTTTTCGGTTACTTGGTTTGTTGGTTTGTTGGCTTGTTGGCTTATTGGTTTGTTGGTTTGTTGGCTTGTTGGCTTGTTGGTTTGTTGGTTTGTTGGTTTGTTGGTTTATTTGTTTGTTGGTTTTTTGGCTTGTTGGTTTGCTGGTTTGTTGGCTTGTTGGTTACTTAGTTTGTTGGTTTGTTGGTTTGTTGGTTTGTTGGTTTGTTGGCTTGTTGTCTTGTTGATTTGTTGGTTTGTTGGTTTGTTGGTTTGTTAGTCTGTTGGTTTGTTGGTTTGTTGGCTTGTTAGTTTGTTGGCTTGTTGGCTTGTTGGTTACTTAGTTTGTTGGTTTGTTGGCATGTTGGTTTGTTGGTTTATTTGTTTGTTGTTTTGTTGGTTTGTTGGCTTGTTGGCTTGTTGGTTTGTTGGCTTGTTGGTTTGTTGGTTTGTTGGTTTGTTGGCTTGTTGGCTTGTTGGTTTGTTGGCTTGTTGGTTTGTTAGTTTGTTGGCTTTTTGGTTACTTGGTTTGTTGGTTTGTTGGCTTGTTGGTTTGTTGGCTTGTTGGCTTGTTGGTTTGTTGGTTTTTTGGTTTGTTAATTTGTTGGTTTGTTGGCTTGTTGGCTTGTTGGTTTGTTGGTTTGTTGGCTTGTTGGTTTATTGGTTTGTTGGTTTGTTGGCTTGTTGGTTTGTTGGTTTGTTGGCTTGTTGGTTTGTTGGCTTTTTGGTTACTTGGCTTGTTGGTTTGTTGGTTTGTTGGTTTGTTGGTTTGTTGGTTTGTTGGCTTGTTGGCTTGTTGGTTTGTTGGTTTTTTGGTTTGTTAGTTTGTTGGTTTGTTGGCTTGTTGGTTTGTTGGTTTGTTGGCTTGTTGGTTTGTTCGTTTGTTGGTTTGTTGGCTTGTTGGTTTGTTGGTTTGTTGGCTTGTTGGTTTGTTGGTTTGTTGGTTTGTTGGCTTGTCGGTTTGTTGGTTTGTTGGCTTGTTGGCTTGTTGGTTTGTTGGTTTGTTGGTTTGTTGGTTTGTTCGTTTGTTCGTTTGTTCGTTTGTTGGTTTGTTGGTTAATTGGTTTGTTGGTTTGTTGGTTTGTTGTTTGTTGGCTTGTTGGTATGTTGATTTATTTTTTTGTTGGTTTATTGGTTTGTTGGTTTGTTGGCTTGTTGGCTTGTCGGCTTGTTGGTTTGTTGGCTTGTTGGTTTGTTGGCTTGTTGGCTTGTTGGCTTGTTGGTTTGTTGGTTTGTTAGTTTGTTGGTTTATTTGTTTGTTGGTTTGTTGGCTTGTTGGTTTGTTGGTTTGTCGGTTTGTTGGCTTGTTGGTTTGTTGGCTTGTTGGCTTGTTGCTTTGTTGGTTTGTTGGTTTGTTGGCTTGTTGGTTTTTTAGTTTGTTGGTTTGTTGGTTTGTTGGCTTGTTGGTTTGTTGGTTTGTTGGCTTGTTGGTTTGTTTGTTGGCTTTCTTGATTTGTTGGCTTATTGGTTTGCTGGTTTGTTGGCTTGTTGGCTTGTTGGTTTGTTGGTTTGTTGGTTTGTTGGTTTATTTGTTTGTTGGTTTTTTGGCTTGTTGGTTTGCTGGTTTGTTGGCTTGTTGGTTACTTAGTTTGTTGGTTTGTTGGTTTGTTGGTTTGTTGGTTTGTTGGCTTGTTGTCTTGTTGATTTGTTGGTTTGTTGGTTTGTTGGTTTGTTAGTCTGTTGGTTTGTTGGTTTGTTGGCTTGTTAGTTTGTTGGCTTGTTGGCTTGTTGGTTACTTAGTTTGTTGGTTTGTTGGCATTGGTTGGTTTGTTGGTTTGTTGGTTTGTTGGTTTATTTGTTTGTTGGATTGTTGGCTTGTTGGCTTGTTGGTTTGTTGGTTTGTTGGCTTGTTGGCTTGTTGGTTTGTTGGTTTGTTGGTTTGTTAGTTTGTTGGCTTGTTGGTTTGTTGGTTTGTTGGTTTGTTGGCTTGTTGGCTTATTGGTTTGTTGGTTTGTTGGTTTATTTGTTTGTTGGTTTGTTGGTTTGTTGGTTTGTTGGTTTGTTGGCTTGTTGGCTTGTTGGTTTGTTCGTTTGTTGGCTTGTTGGCTTGTTGATTTGTTAGTTTGTTGGCTTTTTGGTTACTTGGTTTGTTGGTTTGTTGGCTTGTTGGCTTGTTGGTTTGTTGGTTAGTTCGTTTGTTGGTTTGTTAGTTTGTTGGTTTGTTGGCTTGTTGGCTTGTTGGTTTGTTGGTTTTTTGGTTTGTTGGTTTGTTGGTTTGTTGCTTTGTTGGTTTGTTGGTTTGTTGGCTTGTTGGCTTGTTGATTTGTTGGCTTGTTGGTTTGTTAGTTTGTTGGCTTCTCGGTTACTTGGTTTGTTGGTTTGTTGGCTTGTTGGCTTATTGGTTTGCTGGTTTGTTGGCTTGTTGGCTTGTTGGTTTGTTGGTTTGTTGGTTTGTTGGTTTATTTGTTTGTTGGTTTTTTGGCTTGTTGGTTTGCTGGTTTGTTGGCTTGTTGGTTACTTAGTTTGTTGGTTTGTTGGTTTGTTGGTTTGTTGGTTTGTTGGCTTGTTGTCTTGTTGATTTGTTGGTTTGTTGGTTTGTTGGTTTGTTAGTCTGTTGGTTTGTTGGTTTGTTGGCTTGTTAGTTTGTTGGCTTGTTGGCTTGTTGGTTACTTAGTTTGTTGGTTTGTTGGCATGTTGGTTTGTTGGTTTATTTGTTTGTTGTTTTGTTGGTTTGTTGGCTTGTTGGCTTGTTGGTTTGTTGGCTTGTTGGTTTGTTGGTTTGTTGGTTTGTTGGCTTGTTGGCTTGTTGGTTTGTTGGCTTGTTGGTTAGTTAGTTTGTTGGCTTTTTGGTTACTTGGTTTGTTGGTTTGTTGGCTTGTTGGCTTGTTGGTTTGTTGGCTTGTTGGCTTGTTGGTTTGTTGGTTTTTTGGTTTGTTAATTTGTTGGTTTGTTGGCTTGTTGGCTTGTTGGTTTGTTGGTTTGTTGGCTTGTTGGTTTATTGGTTTGTTGGTTTGTTGGCTTGTTGGTTTGTTGGTTTGTTGGCTTGTTGGTTTGTTGGCTTTTTGGTTACTTGGCTTGTTGGTTTGTTGGTTTGTTGGTTTGTTGGTTTGTTGGCTTGTTGGCTTGTTGGTTTGTTGGTTTTTTGGTTTGTTAGTTTGTTGGTTTGTTGGCTTGTTGGTTTGTTGGTTTGTTGGCGTGTTGGTTTGTTCGTTTGTTGGTTTGTTGGCTTGTTGGTTTGTTGGTTTGTTGGCTTGTTGGTTTGTTGGATTGTTGGTTTGTTGGCTTGTCGGTTTGTTGGTTTGTTGGCTTGTTGGCTTGTTGGTTTGTTGGTTTGTTGGTTTGTTGGTTTGTTCGTTTGTTCGTTTGTTCGTTTGTTGGTTTGTTGGTTAATTGGTTTGTTGGTTTGTTGGTTTGTTGTTTGTTGGCTTGTTGATATGTTGGTTTATTTTTTTGTTGGTTTATTGGTTTGTTGGTTTGTTGGCTTGTTGGCTTGTCGGCTTGTTGGTTTGTTGGCTTGTTGGTTTGTTGGTTTGTTGGCTTGTTGGCTTGTTGGTTTGTTGGTTTGTTAGTTTGTTGGTTTATTTGTTTGTTGGTTTGTTGGCTTGTTGGTTTGTTGGTTTGTTAGTTTGTTGGCTTGTTGGTTTGTTGGCTTGTTGGCTTGTTGCTTTGTTGGTTTGTTGGTTTGTTGGCTTGTTGGCTTGTTGGTTTTTTAGTTTGTTGGCTTTTTGGTTACTTGGTTTGTTGGTTTGTTGGTTTGTTTGGTTGTTGGTTTGTTGGCTTGTTGGTTTGTTGGTTTGTTGGTTTGTTGGTTTGTTGGCTTGTTGGCTTGTTGGTTTGTTGGTTTGTTGGTTTGTTGGTTTGTTGGTTTGTTCGTTTGTTGGTTTGTTGGTTTGTTGGTTAATTGGATTGTTGGTTTGTTGGTTTCTTGATTTGTTGCTTTGTTGGTTTGTTGGTTTATTTGTTTGTTGGTTTGTTGGTTTGTTGGTTTGTTGGTTTGTTGGTTTATTTGTGTGTTGGTTTGTTGGGTTGTTGGGTTGTTGGTTTGTTGGTTTGTTTGTGTGTTGGTTTGTTGGTTTGTTGGCTTGTTGGTTTGTTGGTTTGTTGACTTGTTGGTTTGTTGGTTTTTTGGTTTGTTGGTTTGTTGGCTTGTTGGTTTGTTGGTTTGTTCGTTTGTTCGTTTGTTCGTTTGTTGGTTTGTTGGTTAATTGGTTTGTTGGTTTGTTGGTTTGTTGTTTGTTGGCTTGTTGATATGTTGGTTTATTTTTTTGTTGGTTTATTGGTTTGTTGGTTTGTTGGCTTGTTGGCTTGTCGGCTTGTTGGTTTGTTGGCTTGTTGGTTTGTTGGTTTGTTGGCTTGTTGGCTTGTTGGTTTGTTGGTTTGTTAGTTTGTTGGTTTATTTGTTTGTTGGTTTGTTGGCTTGTTGGTTTGTTGGTTTGTTAGTTTGTTGGCTTGTTGGTTTGTTGGCTTGTTGGCTTGTTGCTTTGTTGGTTTGTTGGTTTGTTGGCTTGTTGGCTTGTTGGTTTTTTAGTTTGTTGGCTTTTTGGTTACTTGGTTTGTTGGTTTGTTGGTTTGTTTGGTTGTTGGTTTGTTGGCTTGTTGGTTTGTTGGTTTGTTAGTTTGTTGGCTTGTTGGTTTGTTGGCTTGTTGGCTTGTTGCTTTGTTGGTTTGTTGGTTTGTTGGCTTGTTGGCTTGTTGGTTTTTTAGTTTGTTGGCTTTTTGGTTACTTGGTTTGTTGGTTTGTTGGTTTGTTTGGTTGTTGGTTTGTTGGCTTGTTGGTTTGTTGGTTTGTTGGTTTGTTGGTTTGTTGGCTTGTTGGCTTGTTGGTTTGTTGGTTTGTTGGTTTGTTGGTTTGTTGGTTTGTTGGTTTGTTGGCTTGTTGGCTTGTTGGTTTTTTAGTTTGTTGGCTTTTTGGTTACTTGGTTTGTTGGTTTGTTGGTTTGTTTGGTTGTTGGTTTGTTGGCTTGTTGGTTTGTTGGTTTGTTGGTTTGTTGGTTTGTTGGCTTGTTGGCTTGTTGGTTTGTTGGTTTGTTGGTTTGTTGGCTTGTTGATTTGTTAGTTTGTTGGTTTTTAGGTTACTTGGTTTGTTGGCTTGTTGGCTTGTTGGTTTGTTGGTTAGTTCGTTTGTTGGTTTGTTAGTTTGTTGGTTTGTTGGCTTGTTGGCTTGTTGGTTTGTTGGTTTTTTGGTTTGTTGGTTTGTTGGTTTGTTGCTTTGTTGGTTTGTTGGTTTGTTGGCTTGTTGGCTTGTTGATTTGTTGGCTTGTTGGTTTGTTAGTTTGTTGGCTTTTCGGTTACTTGGTTTGTTGGCTTGTTGGCTTATTGGTTTGTTGGTTTGTTGGCTTGTTGGCTTGTTGGTTTGTTGGTTTGTTGGTTTGTTGGTTTATTTGTTTGTTGGTTTTTTGGCTTGTTGGTTTGCTGGTTTGTTGGTTTGTTGGTTACTTAGTTTGTTGGTTTGTTGGTTTGTTGGTTTGTTGTTTTGTTGGTTTGTTGGCTTGTTGTCTTGTTGATTTGTTGGTTTGTTGGTTTGTTGGTTTGTTAGTCTGTTGGTTTGTTGGTTTGTTGGCTTGTTAGTTTGTTGGCTTGTTGGCTTGTTGGTTTGTTGGTTTGTTGGTTTGTTGGCTTGTTGGCTTGTTGGTTTGTTGGTTTTTTGGTTTGCTGGTTTGTTGGTTTGTTGGCTTGTTGGTTTGTTGGTTTGTTGGCTTGTTGGTTTGTTGGTTTGTTCGCTTGTTGGCTTGTTGGTTTGTTGATTAGTTCGTTTGTTGGTTTGTTAGTTTGTTGGTTTGTTGGCTTATTGGCTTGTTGGTTTGTTGGTTTTTTGGTTTGTTGGTTTGTTGGTTTGTTGGTTTGTTGGTTTGTTGGTTTGTTGGTTTGTTGGTTTGTTGGTTTATTTGTTTGTTGGATTGTTGGCTTGTTGGCTTGTTGGTTTGTTGGTTTGTTGGCTTGTTGGCTTGTTGGTTTGTTGGTTTGTTGGTTTGTTAGTTTGTTGGCTTGTTGGTTTGTTGGTTTGTTGGTTTGTTGGCTTGTTGGCTTATTGGTTTGTTGGTTTGTTGGTTTATTTGTTTGTTGGTTTGTTGGTTTGTTGGTTTGTTGGTTTGTTGGCTTGTTGGCTTGTTGGTTTGTTCGTTTGTTGGCTTGTTGGCTTGTTGATTTGTTAGTTTGTTGGCTTTTTGGTTACTTGGTTTGTTGGTTTGTTGGCTTGTTGGCTTGTTGGTTTGTTGGTTAGTTCGTTTGTTGGTTTGTTAGTTTGTTGGTTTGTTGGCTTGTTGGCTTGTTGGTTTGTTGGTTTTTTGGTTTGTTGGTTTGTTGGTTTGTTGCTTTGTTGGTTTGTTGGTTTGTTGGCTTGTTGGCTTGTTGATTTGTTGGCTTGTTGGTTTGTTAGTTTGTTGGCTTCTCGGTTACTTGGTTTGTTGGTTTGTTGGCTTGTTGGCTTATTGGTTTGCTGGTTTGTTGGCTTGTTGGCTTGTTGGTTTGTTGGTTTGTTGGTTTGTTGGTTTATTTGTTTGTTGGTTTTTTGGCTTGTTGGTTTGCTGGTTTGTTGGCTTGTTGGTTACTTAGTTTGTTGGTTTGTTGGTTTGTTGGTTTGTTGGTTTGTTGGCTTGTTGTCTTGTTGATTTGTTGGTTTGTTGGTTTGTTGGTTTGTTAGTCTGTTGGTTTGTTGGTTTGTTGGCTTGTTAGTTTGTTGGCTTGTTGGCTTGTTGGTTACTTAGTTTGTTGGTTTGTTGGCATGTTGGTTTGTTGGTTTATTTGTTTGTTGTTTTGTTGGTTTGTTGGCTTGTTGGCTTGTTGGTTTGTTGGCTTGTTGGTTTGTTGGTTTGTTGGTTTGTTGGCTTGTTGGCTTGTTGGTTTGTTGGCTTGTTGGTTTGTTAGTTTGTTGGCTTTTTGGTTACTTGGTTTGTTGGTTTGTTGGCTTGTTGGCTTGTTGGTTTGTTGGCTTGTTGGCTTGTTGGTTTGTTGGTTTTTTGGTTTGTTAATTTGTTGGTTTGTTGGCTTGTTGGCTTGTTGGTTTGTTGGTTTGTTGGCTTGTTGGTTTATTGGTTTGTTGGTTTGTTGGCTTGTTGGTTTGTTGGTTTGTTGGCTTGTTGGTTTGTTGGCTTTTTGGTTACTTGGCTTGTTGGTTTGTTGGTTTGTTGGTTTGTTGGTTTGTTGGCTTGTTGGCTTGTTGGTTTGTTGGTTTTTTGGTTTGTTAGTTTGTTGGTTTGTTGGCTTGTTGGTTTGTTGGTTTGTTGGCTTGTTGGTTTGTTCGTTTGTTGGTTTGTTGGCTTGTTGGTTTGTTGGTTTGTTGGCTTGTTGGTTTGTTGGATTGTTGGTTTGTTGGCTTGTCGGTTTGTTGGTTTGTTGGCTTGTTGGCTTGTTGGTTTGTTGGTTTGTTGGTTTGTTGGTTTGTTCGTTTGTTCGTTTGTTCGTTTGTTGGTTTGTTGGTTAATTGGTTTGTTGGTTTGTTGGTTTGTTGTTTGTTGGCTTGTTGATATGTTGGTTTATTTTTTTGTTGGTTTATTGGTTTGTTGGTTTGTTGGCTTGTTGGCTTGTCGGCTTGTTGGTTTGTTGGCTTGTTGGTTTGTTGGTTTGTTGGCTTGTTGGCTTGTTGGTTTGTTGGTTTGTTAGTTTGTTGGTTTATTTGTTTGTTGGTTTGTTGGCTTGTTGGTTTGTTGGTTTGTTAGTTTGTTGGCTTGTTGGTTTGTTGGCTTGTTGGCTTGTTGCTTTGTTGGTTTGTTGGTTTGTTGGCTTGTTGGCTTGTTGGTTTTTTAGTTTGTTGGCTTTTTGGTTACTTGGTTTGTTGGTTTGTTGGTTTGTTTGGTTGTTGGTTTGTTGGCTTGTTGGTTTGTTGGTTTGTTGGTTTGTTGGTTTGTTGGCTTGTTGGCTTGTTGGTTTGTTGGTTTGTTGGTTTGTTGGTTTGTTGGTTTGTTCGTTTGTTGGTTTGTTGGTTTGTTGGTTAATTGGATTGTTGGTTTGTTGGTTTCTTGATTTGTTGCTTTGTTGGTTTGTTGGTTTATTTGTTTGTTGGTTTGTTGGTTTGTTGGTTTGTTGGTTTGTTGGTTTATTTGTGTGTTGGTTTGTTGGGTTGTTGGGTTGTTGGTTTGTTGGTTTGTTTGTGTGTTGGTTTGTTGGTTTGTTGGCTTGTTGGTTTGTTGGTTTGTTGACTTGTTGGTTTGTTGGTTTTTTGGTTTGTTGGTTTGTTGGCTTGTTGGTTTGTTGGCTTGTTGGTTTGTTGCTTTGTTGGTTTGTTGGCTTGTTGGTTTGTTGGCTTGTTGGTTTGTTTGTTTGTTGGTTTGTTGGCTTGTTGGCTTGTTGGTTTGTTGGTTTGTTGGTTTGTTGGTTTGTTGGTTTGTTGGTTTGTTGGTTTTTTGGTTTGTTGGTTTGTTGGTTTGTTGGCTTGTTGGTTTGTTGGTTTGTTGGCTTGTTGGCTTGTTGGTTTGTTGGTTTTTTAGTTTGTTGGTTTGTTGGTTTGTTGGCTTGTTGGTTTGTTGGTTTGTTGGCTTGTTGGTTTGTTGGTTTGTTGGTTTGTTGGCTTGTTGGCTTGTTGGTTTGTTGGTTAGTTCGTTTGTTGGTTTGTTAGTTTGTTGGTTTGTTGGCTTGTTGGCTTGTTGGTTTGTTGGTTTTTTGGTTTGTTGGTTTGTTGGTTTGTTGGTTTATTTGTTTGTTGGTTTGTTGGTTTGTTGGCTTGTTGGTTTGTTGGTTTGTTGGCTTGTTGGCTTGTTGGTTTGTTGGTTTGTTGGTTTGTTGGTTTGTTGGTTTGTTGGTTTGTTGGTTTGTTGGCTTGTTGATTTGTTGGTTTGTTGGTTTGTTGGCTTGTTGGCTTGTTGGCTTGTTGGTTTGTTGGTTTGTTGGTTTATTTGTTTGTTGGTTTGTTGGTTTGTTGGCTTGTTGGCTTGTTGGTTTGTTGGTTTGTTGGCTTGTTGGCTTGTTGATTTGTTAGTTTGTTGGCTTTTTGGTTACTTGGTTTGTTGGTTTGTTGGCTTGTTGGCTTGTTGGTTTGTTGGTTTGTTGGTTAGTTCGTTTGTTGGTTTGTTAGTTTGTTGGTTTGTTGGCTTGTTGGCTTGTTGGTTTGTTGGTTTTTTGGTTTGTTGGTTTGTTGGTTTGTTGCTTTGTTGGTTTGTTGGCTTGTTGGCTTGTTGGTTTGTTGGCTTGTTGGTTTGTTAGTTTGTTGGCTTTTTGGTTACTTGGTTTGTTGGTTTGTTGGCTTGTTGGCTTATTGGTTTGTTGGTTTGTTGGTTTGTTGGCTTGTTGGTTTGTTGGTTTGTTGGTTTGTTGGTTTGTTCGTTTGTTCGTTTGTTCGTTTGTTGGTTTGTTGGTTAATTGGTTTGTTGGTTTGTTGGTTTGTTGGTATGTTGGTTTATTTTTTTGTTGGTTTTTTGGCTAGTTGGTTTGCTGGTTTGTTGGCTTGTTGGTTTGTTGGTTTGTTGGTTTGTTGGCGGTTTGTTGGTTTGTTGGCTTGTTGGTTTGTTGGTTTGTTGGTTTGTTGGCTTGTCGGTTTGTTGGTTTGTTGGCTTGTTGGCTTGTTGGTTTGTTGGTTTGTTGGTTTGTTGGTTTGTTCGTTTGTTCGTTTGTTCGTTTGTTGGTTTGTTGGTTAATTGGTTTGTTGGTTTGTTGGTTTGTTGTTTGTTGGTTTGTTGGTATGTTGGTTTATTTTTTTGTTGGTTTGTTGGCTTGTTGGTTTGTTGGTTTGTTGGTTTGTTGGCTTGTTGGTTTGTTGGCTTGTTGGCTTGTTGCTTTGTTGGTTTGTTGGTTTGTTGGCTTGTTGGCTTGTTGGTTTTTTGGTTTGTTGGCTTATTGGCTTGTTGGTTTGTTGGTTTGTTGGTTTGTTGGTTTGTTGGTTTATTTGTTTGTTGGTTTGTTGGCTTGTTGGTTTGTTGGTTTGTTGGTTTGTTGGCTTGTTGGTTTGTTGGCTTGTTGGCTTGTTGCTTTGTTGGTTTGTTGGTTTGTTGGCTTGTTGGCTTGTTGGTTTTTTAGTTTGTTGGCTTTTTGGTTACTTGGTTTGTTGGTTTGTTGGTTTGTTTGCTTGTTGGTTTATTGGCTTGTTGGTTTGTTGGTTTGTTGGTTTGTTGGCTTGTTGGCTTGTTGGTTTGTTGGTTTGTTGGTTTGTTGGTTTGTTGGTTTGTTCGTTTGTTGGTTTGTTGGTTTGTTGGTTAATTGGATTGTTGGTTTGTTGCTTTGTTGGTTTGTTGGTTAATTTGTTTGTTGGTTTGTTGGTTTGTTGTTTTGTTGGTTTATTTGTTTGTTGGTTTGTTGGTTTGTTGGTTTGGTGGTTTGTTGGTTTGTTGGTTTGTTGGCTTGTTGGTTTGTTGGTTTGTTGACTTGTTGGTTTTTTGGTTTGTTGGTTTGTTGGCTTGTTGGTTTGTTGGCTTCTTGGTTTGTTGCTTTTTTGGTTTGTTGGCTTGTTGGTTTGTTGGCTTGTTGGTTTGTTTGTTTGTTGCTTTGTTGGCTTGTTGGCTTGTTGGTTTGTTGGTTTGTTGGTTTGTTGGTTTGTTGGTTTGTTGGTTTGTTGGTTTGTTGGTTTGTTGGTTTTTTGGTTTGTTGGTTTGTTGGTTTGTTGGCTTGTTGGTTTGTTGGTTTGTTGGCTTGTTGGCTTGTTGGTTTGTTGGTTTTTTAGTTTGTTGGTTTGTTGGTTTGTTGGCTTGTTGGTTAGTTCGTTTGTTGGTTTGTTAGTTTTGTTGGTTTGTTGGCTTGTTGGCTTGTTGGTTTGTTGGTTTTTTGGTTTGTTGGTTTGTTGGTTTGTTGGTTTGTTGGTTTGTTGGTTTGTTGGTTTATTTGTTTGTTGGTTTGTGGGCTTGTTGGCTTGTTGGTTTGTTGGTTTGTTGGCTTGTTGGCTTGTTGGTTTGTTGGTTTGTTGGTTTGTTGGTTTGTTGGTTTGTTGGTTTGTTGGCTTGTTGGCTTGTTGGTTTGTTGGTTTATTGGTTTATTTGTTTGTTGGTTTGTTGGTTTGTTGGTTTGTTGGCTTGTTGGCTTGTTGCTTTGTTGGTTTGTTGGTTTGTTGGCTTGTTGGCTTGTTGGTTTTTTAGTTTGTTGGCTTTTTGGTTACTTGGTTTGTTGGTTTGTTGGCTTGTTGCCTTGTTGGCTTGTTGGCTTGTTGGTTTGTTGGTTTGTTGGTTTATTTGTTTGTTGGTTTGTTGGTTTATTGGTTTGTTGGTTTGTTGGTTTGAGGGCTTGTTGGCTTGTTGGTTTGTTGGTTTGTTGGCTTTTTGGCTTGTTGATTTGTTAGTTTGTTGGCTTTTTGGTTACTTGGTTTGTTGGTTTGTTGGCTTGTTGGCTTGTTGGTTTGTTGGTTAGTTCGTTTGTTGGTTTGTTAGTTTGTTGGTTTGTTGGCTTGTTGGCTTGTTCGTGTGTTGGTTTTTTGGTTTGTTGGTTTGATGGTTTGTTGCTTTGTTGGCTTGTTGGTTTGTTAGTTTGTTGGCTTTTTGGTTACTTGGTTTGTTGGTTTGATGGCTTGTTGGCTTATTGGTTTGTTGGTTTGTTGGCTTGTTGGCTTGTTGGTTTGTTGGTTTGTTGGTTTGTTGGTTTATTTGTTTGTTGGTTTTTTGGCTTGTTGGTTTGCTGGTTTGTTGGCTTGTTGGTTACTTAGTTTGTTGGTTTGTTGGTTTGTTGGTTGGTTTTTTTGTTGGCTTGTTGGCTTGTTGGTTTGTTGGTTTGTTGGTTTGTTGGTTTGTTAGCTTGTTGGTTTGTTGGTTTGTTGGCTTGTTGGTTTGTTGGTTTGTTAATTTGTTGGCTTGTTGGCTTGTTGGCTTGTTGGTTTGTTGGTTTGTTGGCTTGTTGGTTTGTTGGTTTGTTGGTTTGTTGGCTTGTTGGCTTGTTGGTTTGTTGGCTTGTTGGTTTGTTAGTTTTTTGGTTTGTTTGTTTTTTGGTTTGTTAGTTTGTTGGTTTGTTGGCTTGTTGGTTTGTTGGTTTGTTGGCTTGTTGGTTTGTTGGTTTGTTGGTTTGTTGGCTTGTTGGTTTGTTGGTTTGTTGGCTTGTTGGTTTGATGGTTTGTTGGTTTGTTGGCTTGTTGGCTTGTTGGTTTGTTGGTTTGTTGGTTTGTTGGCTTGTTGAATTGTTGAATTGTTGGCTTGTTGGTTTGATGATTTGTTGGTTTGTTGGCATGTTGGTTTGTTGGTTTGTTGGTTTGTTGGCTTGTTGGTTAACTTAGTTTTTTGGTTTGTTGGCATGTTGGTTTGTTGGTTTATTTGGTTGTTGTTTTGTTGGTTTGTTGGCTTGTTGGCTTGTTGGTTTGTTGGCTTGTTGGTTTGTTGGTTTGTTGGTTTGTTGGCTTATTGGTTTGTTGGTTTGTTGGCTTGTTGGTTTGTTAGTTTGTTGGCTTTTTGGTTACTTGGTTTGTTGGTTTGTTGGCTTGTTGGCTTGTTGGTTTGTTGGCTTGTTGGCTTGTTGGTTTGTTGGTTTTTTGGTTTGTTAGTTTGTTGGTTTGTTGGCTTGTTGGTTTGTTGGTTTGTTGGCTTGTTGGTTTGTTGGTTTGTTGGTTTGTTGGCTTGTTGGCTTGTTGGTTTGTTGGTTTGTTGGCTTGTTGGTTTGTTGGCTTTTTGGTTACTTGGCTTGTTGGTTTGTTGGTTTGTTGGTTTGTTGGTTTGTTGGCTTGTTGGCTTGTTGGTTTGTTGGTTTTTTGGTTTGTTAGTTTGTTGGTTTGTTGGCTTGTTGGTTTGTTGGTTTGTTGGCTTGTTGGTTTGTTGGTTTGTTGGTTTGTTGGCTTGTTGGTTTGTTGGTTTGTTGGCTTGTTGGTTTGTTGGTTTGTTGGTTTGTTGGCTTGTCGGTTTGTTGGTTTGTTGGCTTGTTGGCTTGTTGGTTTGTTGGTTTGTTGGTTTGTTGGTTTGTTCGTTTGTTCGTTTGTTCGTTTGTTCGTTTGTTGGTTTGTTGGTTAATTGGTTTGTTGGTTTGTTGGTTTGTTGGTTTGTTGGTTTGTTGTTTGTTGGCTTGTTGGTATGTTGGTTTATTTTTTTGTTGGTTTATTGGTTTGTTGGTTTGTTGGTTTGTTGGTGTGTTGGTTTATTTGTTTGTTGGTTTGTTGGTTTGTTGGCTTGTTGGTTTGTTGGTTTGTTGGTTTGTTGGCTTGTCGGTTTGTTGGTTTGTTGGCTTGTTGGCTTGTTGGTTTGTTGGTTTGTTGGTTTGTTGGTTTGTTCGTTTGTTCGTTTGTTCGTTTGTTCGTTTGTTGGTTTGTTGGTTAATTGGTTTGTTGGTTTGTTGGTTTGTTGGTTTGTTGGTTTGTTGTTTGTTGGCTTGTTGGTATGTTGGTTTATTTTTTTGTTGGTTTATTGGTTTGTTGGTTTGATGGTTTGTTGGTTTGTTGGCTTGTTGGTTTGTTGGTTTGTTGGCTTGTTGGCTTGTTGGTTTGTTGGTTTGTTGGTTTGTTGGTTTGTTGGATTGTTGGTTTTTTGGTTTATTGGTTTGTTGGTTTGTTGGCTTGTTGGATTGTTGGGTTGTTGGTTTGTTGGGTTGTTGGTTTGTTGGCTTGTTGGCTTGTTGGTTACTTAGTTTGTTGGTTTGTTGGTTTGTTGGCTTGTTGGTTTGTTGGCTTGTTGGTTTGTTGGCTTGTTGCTTTGTTGGTTTGTTGGTTTGTTGGCTTGTTGGTTTTTTGGTTTGTTGGTTTGTTGGCTTGTTGGTTTGTTGGCTTGTTGGTTTGTTGGTTTGTTGGTTTGTTGGCTTGTTGGTTTGTTGGTTTGTTGGCTTGTTGGTTTGTTGGTTTGTTGGCTTGTTGGCTTGTTGGTTTGTTGGTTTGTTGGCTTGTTGGTTTGTTGGCTTGTTGGTTTGTTGGTTTGTTGGTTTGTTGGTTTGTTGGTTTCTTGGTTTATTGGCTTGTTGGCTTGTTGGTTTGTTGGCTTGTTGGTTTGTTGGTTTGTTGGTTTGTTGGTTTGTTGGCTTGTCGGTTTGTTGGTTTGTTGGCTTGTTGGCTTGTTGGTTTGTTGGTTTGTTGGTTTGTTGGTTTGTTGGTTTGTTCGTTTGTTCGTTTGTTCGTTTGTTGGTTTGTTGGTTAATTGGTTTGTTGGTTTGTTGGTTTGTTGTTTGTTGGTTTGTTGGTATGTTGGTTTATTTTTTTGTTGGTTTATTGGTTTGTTGGTTTGTTGGCTTGTTGGCTTGTCGGCTTGTTGGTTTGTTGGCTTGTTGGTTTGTTGGTTTGTTGGCTTGTTGGCTTGTTGGCTTGTTGGTTTGTTGGTTTGTTGGTTTATTTGTTTGTTGGTTTGTTGGCTTGTTGGTTTGTTGGTTTGTTGGTTTGTTGGCTTGTTGGTTTGTTGGCTTGTTGGCTTGTTGCTTTGTTGGTTTGTTGGTTTGTTGGCTTGTTGGCTTGTTGGTTTTTTAGTTTGTTGGCTTTTTGGTTACTTGGTTTGTTGGTTTGTTGGTTTGTTTGCTTGTTGGTTTATTGGCTTGTTGGTTTGTTGGTTTGTTGGTTTGTTGGTTTGTTGGCTTGTTGGCTTGTTGGTTTGTTGGTTTGTTGGTTTGTTGGTTTGTTGGTTTGTTGGTTTGTTCGTTTGTTGGTTTGTTGGTTTGTTGGTTAATTGGATTGTTGGTTTGTTGCTTTGTTGGTTTGTTGGTTTATTTGTTTGTTGGTTTGTTGGTTTGTTGTTTTGTTGGTTTATTTGTTGGTTGGTTTGTTGGGTTGTTCGTTTGTTGGTTTGTTGGTTTGTTAGTTTGTTGGTTTGTGGGTTTGTTGGTTTGTTGGCTTGTTGGTTTGTTGGTTTGTTGACTTGTTGGTTTGTTGGTTTTTTGGTTTGTTGGCTTGTTGGTTTGTTGGCTTGTTGGTTTGTTGCTTTGTTGGTTTGTTGGCTTGTTGGTTTGTTGGCTTGTTGGTTTGTTTGTTTGTTGCTTTGTTGGCTTGTTGGTTTGTTGGTTTGTTGGTTTGTTGGTTTGTTGGTTTGTTGGTTTGTTGGTTTTTTGGTTTGTTGGTTTGTTGGTTTGTTGGCTTGTTGGTTTGTTGGTTTGTTGGCTTGTTGGCTTGTTGGTTTGTTGGTTTTTTAGTTTGTTGGTTTGTTGGTTTGTTGGTTTGTTGGTTTGTTGGTTTGTTGGTTTGTTGGTTTGTTGGTTTATTTGTTTGTTGGTTTGTTGGCTTGTTGGCTTGTTGGTTTGTTGGTTTGTTGGCTTGTTGGCTTGTTGGTTTGTTGGTATGTTGGTTTGTTGGTTTGTTGGTTTGTTGGTTTGTTGGCTTGTTGGTTTGTTGGTTTGTTGGTTTGTTGTCTTGTTGGTTTGTTGGTTTGTTGGTTTGTTGGCTTGTTGGCTTGTTGGCTTGTTGGTTTGTTGGTTTGTTGGCTTGTTGGTTTGTTGGTTTGTTGGTTTGTTGGCTTGTTGGCTTGTTGGTTTGTTGGCTTGTTGGTTTGTTAGTTTGTTGGCTTTTTGGTTACTTGGTTTGTTGGTTTTTTAGTTTGTTGGCTTTTTGGTTACTTGGTTTGTTGGTTTGTTTGCTTGTTGGTTTGTTGGCTTGTTGGTTTGTTGGTTTGTTGGTTTGTTGGTTTGTTGGCTTGTTGGCTTGTTGGTTTGTTGGTTTGTTGGTTTGTTGGTTTGTTGGTTTGTTGGTTTGTTCGTTTGTTGGTTTGTTGGTTTGTTGGTTAATTGGATTGTTGGTTTGTTGGTTTCTTGATTTGTTGCTTTGTTGGTTTGTTGGTTTATTTGTTTGTTGGTTTGTTGGTTTATTTGTTTGTTGGTTTGTTGGGTTGTTGGTTTGTTGGTTTGTTGGTTTGCTGGTTTGTTGGTTTGTTGATTTGTTGGCTTGTTGGTTTGTTGGTTTGTTGACTTGTTGGTTTGTTGGTTTTTTGGTTTGTTGGTTTGTTGGCTTGTTGGTTTGTTGGCTTGTTGGTTTGTTGCTTTGTTGGTTTGTTGGCTAGTTGGTTTGTTGGCTTGTTGGTTTGTTTGTTTGTTGCTTTGTTGGCTTGTTGGCTTGTTGGTTTGTTGGTTTATTGGTTTGTTGGTTTGTTGGTTTGTTGGTTTGTTGGTTTTTTGGTTTGTTGGTTTGTTGGTTTGTTGGCTTGTTGGTTTGTTGGTTTGTTGGTTTGTTGGCTTGTTGGTTTGTTGGTTTGTTGGCTTGTTGGCTTGTTGGTTTGTTGGTTAGTTCGTTTGTTGGTTTGTTAGTTTGTTGGTTTGTTGGCTTGTTGGATTGTTGGTTTGTTGGTTTTTTGGTTTATTGGTTTGTTGGTTTGTTGGTTTGTTGGTTTGTTGGTTTATTTGTTTGTTGGTTTGTTGGCTTGTTGGCTTGTTGGTTTGTTGGTTTGTTGGCTTGTTGGCTTGTTGTTTTGTTGGTTTGTTGGTTTGTTGGTTTGTTGGCTTGTTGGTTTGTTGGTTTGTTGGTTTGTTGGCTTGTTGGCTTATTGGCTTGTTGGTTTGTTGGTTTGTTGGTTTATTTGTTTGTTGGTTTGTTGGTTTGTTGGTTTGTTGGTTTGTTGGTTTGTTGGCTTGTTGGCTTGTTGGTTTGTTGGTTTGTTGGCTTTTTGGCTTGTTGATTTGTTAGTTTGTTGGCTTTTTGGTTACTTGGTTTGTTGGTTTGTTGGCTTGTTGGCTTGTTAGTTTGTTGGTTAGTTCGTTTGTTGGTTTGTTAGTTTGTTGGTTTGTTGGCTTGTTGGCTTGTTGGTTTGTTGGTTTTTTTGGTTTGTTGGTTTGTTGGTTTGTTGCTTTGTTGGTTTGTTGGTTTGTTGGCTTGTTGGCTTGTTGGTTTGTTGGCTTGTTGGTTTGTTAGTTTGTTGGCTTTTTGGTTACTTGGTTTGTTGGTTTGATGGCTTGTTGGCTTATTGGTTTGTTGGTTTGTTGGCTTGTTGGTTTGTTGGTTTGTTGGTTTGTTGGTTTATTTGTTTGTTGGTTTGTTGGTTTTTTGGCTTGTTGGTTTGCTGGTTTGTTGGCTTGTTGGTTACTTAGTTTGTTGGTTTGTTGGTTTGTTTTTTTGTTGGCTTGTTGGCTTGTTGGTTTGTTGGTTTGTTGGTTTGTTGGTTTGTTAGCTTGTTGGTTTGTTGGTTTGTTGGCTTGTTGGTTTGTTAGTTTGTTGGTTTGTTGGCTTGTTGGCTTGTTGGCTTGTTGGCTTGTTGGTTTGTTGGTTTGTTGGTTTGTTGGCTTGTTGGTTTGTTGGTTTGTTGGTTTGTTGGCTTGTTGGCTTGTTGGTTTGTTGGCTTGTTGGTTTGTTAGTTTGTTGGCTTTTTGGTTACTTGGTTTGTTGGTTTGTTGGCTTGTTGGCTTGTTGGTTTGTTGGCTTGTTGGCTTATTGGTCTGTTTGTTTTTTGGTTTGTTAGTTTGTTGGTTTGTTGGCTTGTTGGTTTGTTGGCTTGTTGGTTTGTTGGTTTGTTGGTTTGTTGGCTTGTTGGTTTGTTGGTTTGTTGGCTTGTTGGTTTGTTGGTTTGTTGGTTTGTTGGTTTGTTGGCTTGTTGGCTTGTTGGTTTGTTGGTTTGTTGGTTTGTTGGCTTGTTGAATTGTTGGCTTGTTGGTTTGTTGGTTTGTTGGTTTGTTGGCATGTTGGTTTGTTGGTTTGTTGGTTTGTTGGCTTGTTGGTTACTTAGTTTGTTGGTTTGTTGGTTTATTTGGTTGTTGTTTTGTTGGTTTGTTGGCTTGTTGGCTTGTTGGTTTGTTGGCTTGTTGGTTTGTTGGTTTGTTGGTTTGTTGGCTTGTTGGCTTGTTGGTTTGTTGGCTTGTTGGTTTGTTAGTTTGTTGGCTTTTTGGTTACTTGGTTTGTTGGCTTGTTGGCTTGTTGGTTTTTTGGCTTGTTGGCTTGTTGGTTTGTTGGTTTTTTGGTTTGTTAGTTTGTTGGTTTGTTGGCTTGTTGGTTTGTTGGTTTGTTGGCTTGTTGGTTTGTTGGTTTGTTGGTTTGTTGGCTTGTTGGTTTGTTGGTTTGTTGGCTTGTTGGTTTGTTGGCTTTTTGGTTACTTGGCTTGTTGGTTTGTTGGTTTGTTGGCTTGTTGGCTTGTTGGTTTGTTGGTTTTTTGGTTTGTTAGTTTGTTGGTTTGTTGGCTTGTTGGTTTGTTGGTTTGTTGGCTTGTTGGTTTGTTGGTTTGTTGGTTTGTTGGCTTGTTGGTTTGTTGGTTTGTTGGCTTGTTGGTTTGTTGGTTTGTTGGTTTGTTGGCTTGTCGGTTTGTTGGTTTGTTGGCTTGTTGGCTTGTTGGTTTGTTGGTTTGTTGGTTTGTTGGTTTGTTGGTTTGTTCGTTTGTTCGTTTGTTCGTTTGTTGGTTTGTTGGTTAATTGGTTTGTTGGTTTGTTGGTTTGTTGTTTGTTGGCTTGTTGGTATGTTGGTTTATTTTTTTGTTGTTTTATTGGTTTGTTGGTTTGTTGGTTTGTTGGTTTGTTGGTTTGTTGGTTTGTTGGTTTGTTGGTTTATTTATTTGTTGGTTTGTTGGCTTGTTGGTTTGTTGGTTTGTTGGCTTGTTGGCTTGTTGGTTTGTTGGTTTGTTGGTTTGTTGGTTTGTTGGTTTGTTGGTTTGTTGGCTTGTTGGTTTGTTGGTTTGTTGGTTTGTTGGCTTGTTGGCTTGTTGGCTTGTTGGTTTGTTGGTTTGTTGGTTTATTTGTTTGTTGGTTTGTTGGTTTGTTGGTTTGTTGGTTTGTTGCCTTGTTGGCTTGTTGGTTTGTTGGTTTGTTGGCTTGTGGGCTTGTTGATTTGTTAGTTTGTTGGCTTTTTGGTTACTTGGTTTGTTGGTTTGTTGGCTTGTTGGCTTGTTGGTTTGTTCGTTAGTTCGTTTGTTGGTTTGTTGGTTTGTTGGTTTGTTGGCTTGTTGGTTTGTTGGTTTGTTGGTTTGTTGGCTTGTTGGCTTGTTGGCTTGTTGGTTTGTTGGTTATTTGTTTTAATTTATTGGTTTGTTGGTTTGTTGGTTATAAGCTTGTTGGCTTGTTGGCTTGTTGGTTTGTTGGTTATTTATTTGTTTGTTGGTTTGTTGGTTTGTTGGTTTGTTGGTTTGTTGCCTTGTTGGCTTGTTGGTTTGTTGGTTTGTTGGCTTGTGGGCTTGTTGATTTGTTAGTTTGTTGGCTTTTTGGTTACTTGCTTTGTTGGCTTGTTGGCTTGTTGGTTTGTTGGTTTTTCGGTTTGTTGGTTTGTTGGTTTGTTGGTTTGTTGCTTTGTTAGTTTGTTGGTTTGTTGGCTTGTTGGCTTGTTGGTTTGTTGGCTTGTTGGTTTGTTAGTTTGTTGGCTTTTTGGTTACTTGGTTTGTTAGCTTGTTGCCTTATTGGTTTGTTGGTTTGTTGGCTTGTTGGCTTATTGGTTTGTTGGTTTGTTGGTTTGTTGGTTTGTTAGTTTGTTGGTTTGTTGGCTTGTTGGCTTGTTGGTTTGTTGGTTTTTTTGGTTTGTTGGTTTGTTGGTTTGTTGCTTTGTTGGTTTGTTGGTTTGTTGGCTTGTTGGCTTGTTGGTTTGTTGGCTTGTTGGTTTGTTAGTTTGTTGGCTTTTTGGTTACTTGGTTTGTTGGTTTGATGGCTTGTTGGCTTATTGGTTTGTTGGTTTGTTGGCTTGTTGGCTTGTTGGTTTGTTGGTTTGTTGGTTTGTTGGTTTATTTGTTTGTTGGTTTTTTGGCTTGTTGGTTTGCTGGTTTGTTGGTTTGTTGGCTTGTTGGCTTGTTGGCTTATTGGTTTGTTGGTTTGTTGGTTTGTTGGCTTGTTGGTTTGTTGGTTTGTTGGTTTGTTGGCTTGTTGGCTTGTTGGTTTGTTGGCTTGTTGGTTTGTTAGTTTGTTGGCTTTTTGGTTACTTGGTTTGTTGGTTTGTTGGCTTGTTGGCTTGTTGGTTTGTTGGCTTGTTGGCTTATTGGTCTGTTTGTTTTTTGGTTTGTTAGTTTGTTGGCTTTTTGGTTACTTGGATTGTTGGTTTGTTGGTTTGTTGGCTTGTTGGCTTGTTGGTTTGTTGGTTTTTTGGTTTGTTAGTTTGTTGGTTTGTTGGCTTGTTGGTTTGTTGGTTTGTTGGCTTGTTGGTTTGTTGGTTTGTTGGTTTGTTGGCTTGTTGGTTTGTTGGTTTGTTGGCTTGTTGGTTTGTTGGTTTGTTGGTTTGTTGGCTTGTCGGTTTGTTGGTTTGTTGGCTTGTTGGCTTGTTGGTTTGTTGGTTTGTTGGTTTGTTGGTTTGTTCGTTTGTTCGTTTGTTCGCTTGTTGGTTTGTTGGTTAATTGGTTTGTTGGTTTGTTGGTTTGTTGTTTGTTGGCTTGTTGGTATGTTGGTTTATTTTTTTGTTGGTTTATTGGTTTGTTGGTTTGTTGGTTTGTTGGTTTGTTGGTTTGTTGGTTTGTTGGTTTGTTGGTTTGTTGGTTTGTTGGTTTATTTATTTGTTGGTTTGTTGGCTTGTTGGCTTGTTGGTTTGTTGGTTTGTTGGCTTGTTGGCTTGTTGGTTTGTTGGTTTGTTGGTTTGTTGGTTTGTTGGTTTGTTGGTTTGTTGGTTTGTTGGTTTGTTGGCTTGTTGGTTTGTTGGTTTGTTGGCTTGTTGGTTTGTTAGTTTGTTGGCTTTTTGGTTACTTGGTTTGTTGGCTTGTTGGTTTGTTGGTTTGTTGGCTTGTTGGCTTGTTGGTTTGTTGGTTTTTTGGTTTGTTAGTTTGTTGGTTTGTTGGCTTGTTGGTTTGTTGGTTTGTTGGCTTGTTGGTTTGTTGGTTTGTTGGTTTGTTGGCTTGTTGGTTTGTTGGTTTGTTGGCTTGTTGGTTTGTTGGCTTTTTGGTTACTTGGCTTGTTGGTTTGTTGGTTTGTTGGCTTGTTGGCTTGTTGGTTTGTTGGTTTTTTGGTTTGTTAGTTTGTTGGTTTGTTGGCTTGTTGGTTTGTTGGTTTGTTGGCTTGTTGGTTTGTTGGTTTGTTGGTTTGTTGGCTTGTTGGTTTGTTGGTTTGTTGGCTTGTTGGTTTGTTGGTTTGTTGGTTTGTTGGCTTGTCGGTTTGTTGGTTTGTTGGCTTGTTGGCTTGTTGGTTTGTTGGTTTGTTGGTTTGTTGGTTTGTTCGTTTGTTCGTTTGTTCGTTTGTTGGTTTGTTGGTTAATTGGTTTGTTGGTTTGTTGGTTTGTTGTTTGTTGGCTTGTTGGTATGTTGGTTTATTTTTTTGTTGGTTTATTGGTTTGTTGGTTTGTTGGTTTGTTGGTTTGTTGGTTTGTTGGTTTGTTGGTTTGTTGGTTTATTTATTTGTTGGTTTGTTGGCTTGTTGGTTTGTTGGTTTGTTGGCTTGTTGGCTTGTTGGTTTGTTGGTTTGTTGGTTTGTTGGTTTGTTGGTTTGTTGGTTTGTTGGCTTGTTGGTTTGTTGGTTTGTTGGTTTGTTGGCTTGTTGGCTTGTTGGCTTGTTGGTTTGTTGGTTTGTTGGTTTATTTGTTTGTTGGTTTGTTGGTTTGTTGGTTTGTTGGTTTGTTGCCTTGTTGGCTTGTTGGTTTGTTGGTTTGTTGGCTTGTGGGCTTGTTGATTTGTTAGTTTGTTGGCTTTTTGGTTACTTGGTTTGTTGGTTTGTTGGCTTGTTGGCTTGTTGGTTTGTTCGTTAGTTCGTTTGTTGGTTTGTTGGTTTGTTGGTTTGTTGGCTTGTTGGTTTGTTGGTTTGTTGGTTTGTTGGCTTGTTGGCTTGTTGGCTTGTTGGTTTGTTGGTTTGTTGGTTTATTTGTTTGTTGGTTTGTTGGTTTGTTGGTTTGTTGGTTTGTTGCCTTGTTGGCTTGTTGGTTTGTTGGTTTGTTGGCTTGTGGGCTTGTTGATTTGTTAGTTTGTTGGCTTTTTGGTTACTTGCTTTGTTGGCTTGTTGGCTTGTTGGTTTGTTGGTTTTTTGGTTTGTTGGTTTGTTGGTTTGTTGGTTTGTTGCTTTGTTAGTTTGTTGGTTTGTTGGCTTGTTGGCTTGTTGGTTTGTTGGCTTGTTGGTTTGTTAGTTTGTTGGCTTTTTGGTTACTTGGTTTGTTAGCTTGTTGGCTTATTGGTTTGTTGGTTTGTTGGCTTGTTGGCTTATTGGTTTGTTGGTTTGTTGGTTTGTTGGTTTGTTAGTTTGTTGGTTTGTTGGCTTGTTGGCTTGTTGGTTTGTTGGTTTTTTTGGTTTGTTGGTTTGTTGGTTTGTTGCTTTGTTGGTTTGTTGGTTTGTTGGCTTGTTGGCTTGTTGGTTTGTTGGCTTGTTGGTTTGTTAGTTTGTTGGCTTTTTGGTTACTTGGTTTGTTGGTTTGATGGCTTGTTGGCTTATTGGTTTGTTGGTTTGTTGGCTTGTTGGCTTGTTGGTTTGTTGGTTTGTTGGTTTGTTGGTTTATTTGTTTGTTGGTTTTTTGGCTTGTTGGTTTGCTGGTTTGTTGGTTTGTTGGCTTGTTGGCTTGTTGGCTTGTTGGTTTGTTGGTTTGTTGGTTTGTTGGCTTGTTGGTTTGTTGGTTTGTTGGTTTGTTGGCTTGTTGGCTTGTTGGTTTGTTGGCTTGTTGGTTTGTTAGTTTGTTGGCTTTTTGGTTACTTGGTTTGTTGGTTTGTTGGCTTGTTGGCTTGTTGGTTTGTTGGCTTGTTGGCTTATTGGTCTGTTTGTTTTTTGGTTTGTTAGTTTGTTGGCTTTTTGGTTACTTGGATTGTTGGTTTGTTGGTTTGTTGGCTTGTTGGCTTGTTGGTTTGTTGGTTTTTTGGTTTGTTAGTTTGTTGGTTTGTTGGCTTGTTGGTTTGTTGGTTTGTTGGCTTGTTGGTTTGTTGGTTTGTTGGTTTGTTGGCTTGTTGGTTTGTTGGTTTGTTGGCTTGTTGGTTTGTTGGTTTGTTGGTTTGTTGGCTTGTCGGTTTGTTGGTTTGTTGGCTTGTTGGCTTGTTGGTTTGTTGGTTTGTTGGTTTGTTGGTTTGTTCGTTTGTTCGTTTGTTCGTTTGTTGGTTTGTTGGTTAATTGGTTTGTTGGTTTGTTGGTTTGTTGTTTGTTGGCTTGTTGGTATGTTGGTTTATTTTTTTGTTGGTTTATTGGTTTGTTGGTTTGTTGGTTTGTTGGTTTGTTGGTTTGTTGGTTTGTTGGTTTGTTGGTTTGTTGGTTTATTTATTTGTTGGTTTGTTGGCTTGTTGGCTTGTTGGTTTGTTGGTTTGTTGGCTTGTTGGCTTGTTGGTTTGTTGGTTTGTTGGTTTGTTGGTTTGTTGGTTTGTTGGTTTGTTGGTTTGTTGGCTTGTTGGTTTGTTGGTTTGTTGGTTTGTTGGCTTGTTGGCTTGTTGGCTTGTTGGTTTGTTGGTTTGTTGGTTTATTTGTTTGTTGGTTTGTTGGTTTGTTGGTTTGTTGGTTTGTTGCCTTGTTGGCTTGTTGGTTTGTTGGTTTGTTGGCTTGTGGGCTTGTTGATTTGTTAGTTTGTTGGCTTTTTGGTTACTTGGTTTGTTGGTTTGTTGGCTTGTTGGCTTGTTGGTTTGTTCGTTAGTTCGTTTGTTGGTTTGTTGGTTTGTTGGTTTGTTGGCTTGTTGGTTTGTTGGTTTGTTGGTTTGTTGGCTTGTTGGCTTGTTGGTTTGTTGGTTTGTTGGTTTATTTGTTTGTTGGTTTGTTGGTTTGTTGGTTTGTTGGTTTGTTGCCTTGTTGGCTTGTTGGTTTGTTGGTTTGTTGGCTTGTGGGCTTGTTGATTTGTTAGTTTGTTGGCTTTTTGGTTACTTGCTTTGTTGGCTTGTTGGCTTGTTGGTTTGTTGGTTTTTTGGTTTGTTGGTTTGTTGGTTTGTTGGTTTGTTGCTTTGTTAGTTTGTTGGTTTATTGGCTTGTTGGCTTGTTGGTTTGTTGGCTTGTTGGTTTGTTAGTTTGTTGGCTTTTTGGTTACTTGGTTTGTTAGCTTGTTGGCTTATTGGTTTGTTGGTTTGTTGGCTTGTTGGCTTATTGGTTTGTTGGTTTGTTGGTTTGTTGGTTTATTTGTTTGTTGGTTTTTTGGCTTGTTGGTTTGCTGGTTTGTTGGCTTGTTGGTTACTTAGTTTGTTGGTTTGTATGTTTGTTGGTTTGTTTTTTTGTTGGCTTGTTGGTTTGTTGGTTTGTTAGCTTGTTGGTTTGTTGGTTTGTTGGCTTGTTGGTTTGTTGGTTTGTTGGTTTGTTGGCTTGTTAGCTTGTTGGCTTGTTGGTTTGTTGGTTTGTTGGCTTGTTGGTTTGTTGGTTTGTTGGTTTGTTGGCTTGTTGGCTTGTTGGTTTGTTGGCTTGTTGGTTTGTTAGTTTGTTGGCTTTTTGGTTACTTGGTTTGTTGGTTTTTTAGTTTGTTGGCTTTTTGGTTACTTGGTTTGTTGGTTTGTTTGCTTGTTGGTTTGTTGGCTTGTTGGTTTGTTGGTTTGTTGGTTTGTTGGTTTGTTGGCTTGTTGGCTTGTTGGTTTGTTGGTTTGTTGGTTTGTTGGTTTGTTGGTTTGTTCGTTTGTTGGTTTGTTGGTTTGTTGGTTAATTGGATTGTTGGTTTGTTGGTTTCTTGATTTGTTGCTTTGTTGGTTTGTTGGTTTATTTGTTTGTTGGTTTGTTGGTTTGTTGGTTTGTTGGTTTGTTGGTTTATTTGTTTGTTGGTTTGTTGGGTTGTTGGTTTGTTGGTTTGTTGGTTTGTTGGTTTGTTGGTTTGTTGATTTGTTGGCTTGTTGGTTTGTTGGTTTGTTGACTTGTTGGTTTGTTGGTTTTTTGGTTTGTTGGTTTGTTGGCTTGTTGGTTTGTTGGCTTGTTGGTTTGTTGCTTTGTTGGTTTGTTGGCTAGTTGGTTTGTTGGCTTGTTGGTTTGTTTGTTTGTTGCTTTGTTGGCTTGTTGGCTTGTTGGTTTGTTGGTTTATTGGTTTGTTGGTTTGTTGGTTTGTTGGTTTGTTGGTTTTTTGGTTTGTTGGTTTGTTGGTTTGTTGGCTTGTTGGTTTGTTGGTTTGTTGGCTTGTTGGCTTGTTGGTTTGTTGGTTTTTTAGTTTGTTGGTTTGTTGGTTTGTTGGCTTGTTGGTTTGTTGGTTTGTTGGCTTGTTGGTTTGTTGGTTTGTTGGCTTGTTGGCTTGTTGGTTTGTTGGTTAGTTCGTTTGTTGGTTTGTTAGTTTGTTGGTTTGTTGGCTTGTTGGATTGTTGGTTTGTTGGTTTTTTGGTTTCTTGGTTTGTTAGTTTGTTGGTTTGTTGGTTTGTTGGTTTATTTGTTTGTTGGTTTGTTGGTTTGTTGGTTTATTTATTTGTTGGTTTGTTGGCTTGTTGGCTTGTTGGTTTGTTGGTTTGTTGGCTTGTTGGCTTGTTGGTTTGTTGGTTTGTTGGTTTGTTGGTTTGTTGGTTTGTTGGTTTGTTGGCTTGTTGGTTTGTTGGTTTGTTGGTTTGTTGGCTTGTTGGCTTGTTGGCTTGTTGGTTTGTTGGTTTGTTGGTTTATTTGTTTGTTGGTTTGTTGGTTTGTTGGTTTGTTGGTTTGTTGGTTTGTTGCCTTGTTGGCTTGTTGGTTTGTTGGTTTGTTGGCTTGTGGGCTTGTTGATTTGTTAGTTTGTTGGCTTTTTGGTTACTTGGTTTGTTGGTTTGTTGGCTTGTTGGCTTGTTGGTTTGTTCGTTAGTTCGTTTGTTGGTTTGTTGGTTTGTTGGTTTGTTGGCTTGTTGGTTTGTTGGTTTGTTGGTTTGTTGGCTTGTTAGCTTGTTGGCTTGTTGGTTTGTTGGTTTGTTGGTTTATTTGTTTGTTGGTTTGTTGGTTTGTTGGTTTGTTGGTTTGTTGCCTTGTTGGCTTGTTGGCTTGTTGGTTTGTTGGTTTGTTGGCTTGTGGGCTTGTTGATTTGTTAGTTTGTTGGCTTTTTGGTTACTTGCTTTGTTGGCTTGTTGGCTTGTTGGTTTGTTGGTTTTTTGGTTTGTTGGTTTGTTGGTTTGTTGGTTTGTTGCTTTGTTAGTTTGTTGGTTTGTTGGCTTGTTGGCTTGTTGGTTTGTTGGCTTGTTGGTTTGTTAGTTTGTTGGCTTTTTGGTTACTTGGTTTGTTAGCTTGTTGGCTTATTGGTTTGTTGGTTTGTTGGCTTGTTGGCTTATTGGTTTGTTGGTTTGTTGGTTTGTTGGTTTGTTAGTTTGTTGGTTTGTTGGCTTGTTGGCTTGTTGGTTTGTTGGTTTTTTTGGTTTGTTGGTTTGTTGGTTTGTTGCTTTGTTGGTTTGTTGGTTTGTTGGCTTGTTGGCTTGTTGGTTTGTTGGCTTGTTGGTTTGTTAGTTTGTTGGCTTTTTGGTTACTTGGTTTGTTGGTTTGATGGCTTGTTGGCTTATTGGTTTGTTGGTTTGTTGGCTTGTTGGCTTGTTGGTTTGTTGGTTTGTTGGTTTGTTGGTTTATTTGTTTGTTGGTTTTTTGGCTTGTTGGTTTGCTGGTTTGTTGGTTTGTTGGTTACTTAGTTTGTTGGTTTGTTGGTTTGTTTTTTTGTTGGCTTGTTGGCTTGTTGGTTTGTTGGTTTGTTGGTTTGTTGGTTTGTTAGCTTGTTGGTTTGTTGGTTTGTTGGCTTGTTGGTTTGTTAGTTTGTTGGTTTGTTGGCTTGTTGGCTTGTTGGCTTGTTGGTTTGTTGGTTTGTTGGTTTGTTGGCTTGTTGGTTTGTTGGTTTGTTGGTTTGTTGGCTTGTTGGCTTGTTGGTTTGTTGGCTTGTTGGTTTGTTAGTTTGTTGGCTTTTTGGTTACTTGGTTTGTTGGTTTGTTGGCTTGTTGGCTTGTTGGTTTGTTGGCTTGTTGGCTTATTGGTCTGTTTGTTTTTTGGTTTGTTAGTTTGTTGGTTTGTTGGCTTGTTGGTTTGTTGGTTTGTTGGCTTGTTGGTTTGTTGGTTTGTTGGTTTGTTGGCTTGTTGGTTTGTTGGTTTGTTGGCTTGTTGGTTTGTTGGTTTGTTGGTTTGTTGGTTTGTTGGCTTGTTGGCTTGTTGGTTTGTTGGTTTGTTGGTTTGTTGGCTTGTTGAATTGTTGGCTTGTTGGTTTGTTGGTTTGTTGGTTTGTTGGCATGTTGGTTTGTTGGTTTGTTGGTTTGTTGGCTTGTTGGTTACTTAGTTTGTTGGTTTGTTGGTTTATTTGGTTGTTGTTTTGTTGGTTTGTTGGCTTGTTGGCTTGTTGGTTTGTTGGCTTGTTGGTTTGTTGGTTTGTTGGTTTGTTGGCTTGTTGGCTTGTTGGTTTGTTGGCTTGTTGGTTTGTTAGTTTGTTGGCTTATTGGTTACTTGGTTTGTTGGCTTGTTGGCTTGTTGGTTTGTTGGCTTGTTGGCTTGTTGGTTTGTTGGTTTTTTGGTTTGTTAGTTTGTTGGTTTGTTGGCTTGTTGGTTTGTTGGTTTGTTGGCTTGTTGGTTTGTTGGTTTATTGGTTTGTTGGCTTGTTGGTTTGTTGGTTTGTTGGCTTGTTGGTTTGTTGGCTTTTTGGTTACTTGGCTTGTTGGTTTGTTGGTTTGTTGGCTTGTTGGCTTGTTGGTTTGTTGGTTTTTTGGTTTGTTAGTTTGTTGGTTTGTTGGCTTGTTGGTTTGTTGGTTTGTTGGCTTGTTGGTTTGTTGGTTTGTTGGTTTGTTGGCTTGTTGGTTTGTTGGTTTGTTGGCTTGTTGGTTTGTTGGTTTGTTGGTTTGTTGGCTTGTCGGTTTGTTGGTTTGTTGGCTTGTTGGCTTGTTGGTTTGTTGGTTTGTTGGTTTGTTGGTTTGTTCGTTTGTTCGTTTGTTCGTTTGTTCGTTTGTTGGTTTGTTGGTTAATTGGTTTGTTGGTTTGTTGGTTTGTTGTTTGTTGGCTTGTTGGTATGTTGGTTTATTTTTTTGTTGGTTTATTGGTTTGTTGGTTTGTTGGTTTGTTGGTTTGTTGGTTTGTTGGTTTGTTGGTTTGTTGGTTTATTTATTTGTTGGTTTATTGGCTTGTTGGCTTGTTGGTTTGTTGGTTTGTTGGCTTGTTGGCTTGTTGGTTTGTTGGTTTGTTGGTTTGTTGGTTTGTTGGTTTGTTGGTTTGTTGGCTTGTTGGTTTGTTGGTTTGTTGGTTTGTTGGCTTGTTGGCTTGTTGGCTTGTTGGTTTGTTGGTTTATTTGTTTGTTGGTTTGTTGGTTTGTTGGTTTGTTGGTTTGTTGCCTTGTTGGCTTGTTGGTTTGTTGGTTTGTTGGCTTGTGGGCTTGTTGATTTGTTAGTTTGTTGGCTTTTTGGTTACTTGGTTTGTTGGTTTGTTGGCTTGTTGGCTTGTTGGTTTGTTCGTTAGTTCGTTTGTTGGTTTGTTGGTTTGTTGGTTTGTTGGCTTGTTGGTTTGTTGGTTTGTTGGTTTGTTGGCTTGTTGGCTTGTTGGCTTGTTGGTTTGTTGGTTTGTTGGTTTATTTGTGTGTTGGTTTGTTGGTTTGTTGGCTTGTTGGTTTGTTGCCTTGTTGGCTTGTTGGTTTGTTGGTTTGTTGGCTTGTGGGCTTGTTGATTTGTTGATTTGTTAGTTTGTTGGCTTTTTGGTTACTTGCTTTGTTGGCTTGTTGGCTTGTTGGTTTGTTGGTTTTTTGGTTTGTTGGTTTGTTGGTTTGTTGGTTTGTTGCTTTGTTAGTTTGTTGGTTTGTTGGCTTGTTGGCTTGTTGGTTTGTTGGCTTGTTGGTTTGTTAGTTTGTTGGCTTTTTGGTTACTTGGTTTGTTAGCTTGTTGGCTTATTGGTTTGTTGGTTTGTTGGCTTGTTGGCTTATTGGTTTGTTGGTTTGTTGGTTTGTTGGTTTATTTGTTTATTGGTTTTTTGGCTTGTTGGTTTGCTGGTTTGTTGGCTTGTTGGTTACTTAGTTTGTTGGTTTGTTGGTTTGTTGGTTTGTTTTTTTGTTGGCTTGTTGGTTTGTTGGTTTGTTAGCTTGTTGGTTTGTTGGTTTGTTGGCTTGTTGGTTTGTTGGTTTGTTGGTTTGTTGGCTTGTTAGCTTGTTGGCTTGTTGGTTTGTTGGTTTGTTGGCTTGTTGGTTTGTTGGTTTGTTGGTTTGTTGGCTTGTTGGCTTGTTGGTTTGTTGGCTTGTTGGTTTGTTAGTTTGTTGGCTTTTTGGTTACTTGGTTTGTTGGTTTTTTAGTTTGTTGGCTTTTTGGTTACTTGGTTTGTTGGTTTGTTTGCTTGTTGGTTTGTTGGCTTGTTGGTTTGTTGGTTTGTTGGTTTGTTGGTTTGTTGGCTTGTTGGCTTGTTGGCTTGTTGGTTTGTTGGTTTGTTGGTTTGTTGGTTTGTTGGTTTGTTCGTTTGTTGGTTTGTTGGTTTGTTGGTTAATTGGATTGTTGGTTTGTTGGTTTCTTGATTTGTTGCTTTGTTGGTTTGTTGGTTTATTTGTTTGTTGGTTTGTTGGTTTGTTGGTTTGTTGGTTTGTTGGTTTATTTGTTTGTTGGTTTGTTGGGTTGTTGGTTTGTTGGTTTGTTGGTTTGTTGGTTTGTTGATTTGTTGGCTTATTGGTTTGTTGGTTTGTTGACTTGTTGGTTTGTTGGTTTTTTGGTTTGTTGGTTTGTTGGCTTGTTGGTTTGTTGGCTTGTTGGTTTGTTGCTTTGTTGGTTTGTTGGCTAGTTGGTTTGTTGGCTTGTTGGTTTGTTTGTTTGTTGCTTTGTTGGCTTGTTGGCTTGTTGGTTTGTTGGTTTATTGGTTTGTTGGTTTGTTGGTTTGTTGGTTTGTTGGTTTTTTGGTTTGTTGGTTTGTTGGTTTGTTGGCTTGTTGGTTTGTTGGTTTGTTGGTTTGTTGGCTTGTTGGTTTGTTGGTTTTTTAGTTTGTTGGTTTGTTGGTTTGTTGGCTTGTTGGTTTGTTGGTTTGTTGGCTTGTTGGTTTGTTGGTTTGTTGGCTTGTTGGCTTGTTGGTTTGTTGGTTAGTTCGTTTGTTGGTTTGTTAGTTTGTTGGTTTGTTGGCTTGTTGGATTGTTGGTTTGTTGGTTTTTTGGTTTCTTGGTTTGTTAGTTTGTTGGTTTGTTGGTTTGTTGGTTTATTTGTTTGTTGGTTTGTTGGCTTGTTGGCTTGTTGGTTTGTTGGTTTGTTGGCTTGTTGGCTTGTTGTTTTGTTGGTTTGTTGGTTTGTTGGTTTGTTGGCTTGTTGGTTTGTTGGTTTGTTGGTTTGTTGGCTTGTTGGCTTATTGGCTTGTTGGTTTGTTGTTTTTGTTGGTTTATTTGTTTGTTGGTTTGTTGGTTTGTTGGTTTGTTGGTTTGTTGGTTTGTTGGCTTGTTGGCTTGTTGGTTTGTTGGTTTGTTGGCTTTTTGGCTTGTTGATTTGTTAGTTTGTTGGCTTTTTGGTTACTTGGTTTGTTGGTTTGTTGGCTTGTTGGCTTGTTGGTTTGTTGGTTAGTTCGTTTGTTGGTTTGTTAGTTTGTTGGTTTGTTGGCTTGTTGGCTTGTTGGTTTGTTGGTTTTTTGGTTTGTTGGTTTGTTGGTTTGTTGCTTTGTTGGTTTGTTGGTTTGTTGGCTTGTTGGCTTGTTGGTTTGTTGGCTTGTTGGTTTGTTAGTTTGTTGGCTTTTTGGTTACTTGGTTTGTTGGTTTGATGGCTTGTTGGCTTATTGGTTTGTTGGTTTGTTGGCTTGTTGGCTTGTTGGTTTGTTGGTTTGTTGGTTTGTTGGTTTATTTGTTTGTTGGTTTTTTGGCTTGTTGGTTTGCTGGTTTGTTGGCTTGTTGGTTACTTAGTTTGTTGGTTTGTTGGTTTGTTTTTTTGTTGGCTTGTTGGCTTGTTGGTTTGTTGGTTTGTTGGTTTGTTGGTTTGTTAGCTTGTTGGTTTGTTGGTTTGTTGGCTTGTTGGTTTGTTAGTTTGTTGGTTTGTTGGCTTGTTGGCTTGTTGGCTTGTTGGTTTGTTGGTTTGTTGGTTTGTTGGCTTGTTGGTTTGTTGGTTTGTTGGTTTGTTGGCTTGTTGGCTTGTTGGTTTGTTGGCTTGTTGGTTTGTTAGTTTGTTGGCTTTTTGGTTACTTGGTTTGTTGGTTTGTTGGCTTGTTGGCTTGTTGGTTTGTTGGCTTGTTGGCTTATTGGTCTGTTTGTTTTTTGGTTTGTTAGTTTGTTGGTTTGTTGGCTTGTTGGTTTGTTGGTTTGTTGGCTTGTTGGTTTGTTGGTTTGTTGGTTTGTTGGCTTGTTGGTTTGTTGGTTTGTTGGCTTGTTGGTTTGTTGGTTTGTTGGTTTGTTGGTTTGTTGGCTTGTTGGCTTGTTGGTTTGTTGGTTTGTTGGTTTGTTGGCTTGTTGACTTGTTGGCTCGTTGGTTTGTTGGTTTGTTGGTTTGTTGGTTTGTTGGCTTGTTGGTTACTTAGTTTGTTGGTTTGTTGGTTTATTTGGTTGTTGTTTTGTTGGTTTGTTGGCTTGTTGGCTTGTTGGTTTGTTGGCTTGTTGGTTTGTTGGTTTGTTGGTTTGTTGGCTTGTTGGCTTGTTGGTTTGTTGGCTTGTTGGTTTGTTAGTTTGTTGGCTTTTTGGTTACTTGGTTTGTTGGCTTGTTGGCTTGTTGGTTTGTTGGCTTGTTGGCTTGTTGGTTTGTTGGTTTTTTGGTTTGTTAGTTTGTTGGTTTGTTGGCTTGTTGGTTTGTTGGTTTGTTGGCTTGTTGGTTTGTTGGTTTGTTGGTTTGTTGGCTTGTTGGTTTGTTGGTTTGTTGGCTTGTTGGTTTGTTGGCTTTTTGGTTACTTGGCTTGTTGGTTTGTTGGTTTGTTGGTTTGTTGGCTTGTTGGCTTGTTGGTTTGTTGGTTTTTTGGTTTGTTAGTTTGTTGGTTTGTTGGCTTGTTGGTTTGTTGGTTTGTTGGCTTGTTGGTTTGTTGGTTTGTTGGTTTGTTGGCTTGTTGGTTTGTTGGTTTTTTAGTTTGTTGGTTTGTTGGTTTGTTGGCTTGTTGGTTTGTTGGTTTGTTGGCTTGTTGGTTTGTTGGTTTGTTGGCTTGTTGGCTTGTTGGTTTGTTGGTTAGTTCGTTTGTTGGTTTGTTAGTTTGTTGGTTTGTTGGCTTGTTGGATTGTTGGTTTGTTGGTTTTTTGGTTTCTTGGTTTGTTAGTTTGTTGGTTTGTTGGTTTGTTGGTTTATTTGTTTGTTGGTTTGTTGGCTTGTTGGCTTGTTGGTTTGTTGGTTTGTTGGCTTGTTGGCTTGTTGTTTTGTTGGTTTGTTGGTTTGTTGGTTTGTTGGCTTGTTGGTTTGTTGGTTTGTTGGTTTGTTGGCTTGTTGGCTTATTGGCTTGTTGGTTTGTTGTTTTTGTTGGTTTATTTGTTTGTTGGTTTGTTGGTTTGTTGGTTTGTTGGTTTGTTGGTTTGTTGGCTTGTTGGCTTGTTGGTTTGTTGGTTTGTTGGCTTTTTGGCTTGTTGATTTGTTAGTTTGTTGGCTTTTTGGTTACTTGGTTTGTTGGTTTGTTGGCTTGTTGGCTTGTTGGTTTGTTGGTTAGTTCGTTTGTTGGTTTGTTAGTTTGTTGGTTTGTTGGCTTGTTGGCTTGTTGGTTTGTTGGTTTTTTGGTTTGTTGGTTTGTTGGTTTGTTGCTTTGTTGGTTTGTTGGTTTGTTGGCTTGTTGGCTTGTTGGTTTGTTGGCTTGTTGGTTTGTTAGTTTGTTGGCTTTTTGGTTACTTGGTTTGTTGGTTTGATGGCTTGTTGGCTTATTGGTTTGTTGGTTTGTTGGCTTGTTGGCTTGTTGGTTTGTTGGTTTGTTGGTTTGTTGGTTTATTTGTTTGTTGGTTTTTTGGCTTGTTGGTTTGCTGGTTTGTTGGCTTGTTGGTTACTTAGTTTGTTGGTTTGTTGGTTTGTTTTTTTGTTGGCTTGTTGGCTTGTTGGTTTGTTGGTTTGTTGGTTTGTTGGTTTGTTAGCTTGTTGGTTTGTTGGTTTGTTGGCTTGTTGGTTTGTTAGTTTGTTGGTTTGTTGGCTTGTTGGCTTGTTGGCTTGTTGGTTTGTTGGTTTGTTGGTTTGTTGGCTTGTTGGTTTGTTGGTTTGTTGGTTTGTTGGCTTGTTGGCTTGTTGGTTTGTTGGCTTGTTGGTTTGTTAGTTTGTTGGCTTTTTGGTTACTTGGTTTGTTGGTTTGTTGGCTTGTTGGCTTGTTGGTTTGTTGGCTTGTTGGCTTATTGGTCTGTTTGTTTTTTGGTTTGTTAGTTTGTTGGTTTGTTGGCTTGTTGGTTTGTTGGTTTGTTGGCTTGTTGGTTTGTTGGTTTGTTGGTTTGTTGGCTTGTTGGTTTGTTGGTTTGTTGGCTTGTTGGTTTGTTGGTTTGTTGGTTTGTTGGTTTGTTGGCTTGTTGGCTTGTTGGTTTGTTGGTTTGTTGGTTTGTTGGCTTGTTGACTTGTTGGCTTGTTGGTTTGTTGGTTTGTTGGTTTGTTGGTTTGTTGGCTTGTTGGTTACTTAGTTTGTTGGTTTGTTGGTTTATTTGGTTGTTGTTTTGTTGGTTTGTTGGCTTGTTGGCTTGTTGGTTTGTTGGCTTGTTGGTTTGTTGGTTTGTTGGTTTGTTGGCTTGTTGGCTTGTTGGTTTGTTGGCTTGTTGGTTTGTTAGTTTGTTGGCTTTTTGGTTACTTGGTTTGTTGGCTTGTTGGCTTGTTGGTTTGTTGGCTTGTTGGCTTGTTGGTTTGTTGGTTTTTTGGTTTGTTAGTTTGTTGGTTTGTTGGCTTGTTGGTTTGTTGGTTTGTTGGCTTGTTGGTTTGTTGGTTTGTTGGTTTGTTGGCTTGTTGGTTTGTTGGTTTGTTGGCTTGTTGGTTTGTTGGCTTTTTGGTTACTTGGCTTGTTGGTTTGTTGGTTTGTTGGTTTGTTGGCTTGTTGGCTTGTTGGTTTGTTGGTTTTTTGGTTTGTTAGTTTGTTGGTTTGTTGGCTTGTTGGTTTGTTGGTTTGTTGGCTTGTTGGTTTGTTGGTTTGTTGGTTTGTTGGCTTGTTGGCTTGTTGGTTTGTTGGTTTGTTGGCTTGTTGGTTTGTTGGTTTGTTGGTTTGTTGGCTTGTCGGTTTGTTGGTTTGTTGGCTTGTTGGCTTGTTGGTTTGTTGGTTTGTTGGTTTGTTGGTTTGTTCGTTTGTTCGTTTGTTCGTTTGTTGGTTTGTTGGTTAATTGGTTTGTTGGTTTGTTGGTTTGTTGTTTGTTGGCTTGTTGGTATGTTGGTTTATTTTTTTGTTGGTTTATTGGTTTGTTGGTTTGTTGGTTTGTTGGTGTGTTGGTCTATTTGTTTGTTGGTTTGTTGGCTTGTTGGTTTGTTGGTTTGTTGTTTTGTTGGCTTGTTGGTTTGTTGGTTTGTTGGCTTGTTGACTTGTTGGTTTGTTGGTTTGTTGGTTTGTTGGTTTGTTGGATTGTTGGTTTTTTGGTTTATTGGTTTGTTGGTTTGTTGGCTTGTTGGATTGTTGGTTTGTTGGTTTGTTGGTTTGTTGGTTTGTTGGCTTGTTGGCTTGTTGCTTACTTAGTTTGTTGATTTGTTGGTTTGTTGGCTTGTTGGTTTGTTGGCTTGTTGCTTTGTTGGTTTGTTGGTTTGTTGGCTTGTTGGTTTGTTGGCTTGTTGGTTTGTTGGCTTGTTGGTTTGTTGGCTTGTTGGTTTGTTGGTTTGTTGGTTTGTTGGCTTGTTGGTTTGTTGGTTTGTTGGCTTGTTGGCTTGTTGGTTTGTTGGTTTGTTGGTTTGTTGGTTTGTTGGATTGTTGGCTTGTTGGTTTGTTAGTTTGTTGGCTTGTTGGTTTGTTGGTTTGTTGGTTTGTTGGCTTGTTGGCTTGTTGGTTTGTTGGTTTGTTGGCTTGTTGGTTTGTTGGCTTGTTGGTTTGTTGGTTTGTTGGTTTGTTGGTTTGTTGGTTTGTTGGCTTGTTGGCTTGTTGGTTTGTTGGTTTGTTGGCTTGTTGGTTACTTAGTTTGTTGGTTTGTTGGCATGTTGGTTTGTTGGTTTGTTGGTTTGTTGGTTTGTTGGCTTGTTGGCTTGTTGGTTTGTTGGTTTGTTGGCTTTTTGGCTTGTTGATTTGTTAGTTTGTTGGCTTTTTGGTTACTTGGTTTGTTGGTTTGTTGGCTTGTTGGCTTGTTGGTTTGTTGGTTAGTTCGTTTGTTGGTTTGTTAGTTTGTTGGTTTGTTGGCTTGTTGGCTTGTTGGTTTGTTGGTTTTTTGGTTTGTTGGTTTGTTGGTTTGTTGCTTTGTTGGTTTGTTGGTTTGTTGGCTTGTTGGCTTGTTGGTTTGTTGGCTTGTTGGTTTGTTAGTTTGTTGGCTTTTTGGTTACTTGGTTTGTTGGTTTGATGGCTTGTTGGCTTATTGGTTTGTTGGTTTGTTGGCTTGTTGGCTTGTTGGTTTGTTGGTTTGTTGGTTTGTTGGTTTATTTGTTTGTTGGTTTTTTGGCTTGTTGGTTTGCTGGTTTGTTGGCTTGTTGGTTACTTAGTTTGTTGGTTTGTTGGTTTGTTTTTTTGTTGGCTTGTTGGCTTGTTGGTTTGTTGGTTTGTTGGTTTGTTGGTTTGTTAGCTTGTTGGTTTGTTGGTTTGTTGGCTTGTTGGTTTGTTAGTTTGTTGGTTTGTTGGCTTGTTGGCTTGTTGGCTTGTTGGTTTGTTGGTTTGTTGGGTTGTTGGCTTGTTGGTTTGTTGGTTTGTTGGTTTGTTGGCTTGTTGGCTTGTTGGTTTGTTGGCTTGTTGGTTTGTTAGTTTGTTGGCTTTTTGGTTACTTGGTTTGTTGGTTTGTTGGCTTGTTGGCTTGTTGGTTTGTTGGCTTGTTGGCTTATTGGTCTGTTTGTTTTTTGGTTTGTTAGTTTGTTGGTTTGTTGGCTTGTTGGTTTGTTGGTTTGTTGGCTTGTTGGTTTGTTGGTTTGTTGGTTTGTTGGCTTGTTGGTTTGTTGGTTTGTTGGCTTGTTGGTTTGTTGGTTTGTTGGTTTGTTGGTTTGTTGGCTTGTTGGCTTGTTGGTTTGTTGGTTTGTTGGTTTGTTGGCTTGTTGAATTGTTGGCTTGTTGGTTTGTTGGTTTGTTGGTTTGTTGGCATGTTGGTTTGTTGGTTTGTTGGTTTGTTGGCTTGTTGGTTACTTAGTTTGTTGGTTTGTTGGTTTATTTGGTTGTTGTTTTGTTGGTTTGTTGGCTTGTTGGCTTGTTGGTTTGTTGGCTTGTTGGTTTGTTGGTTTGTTGGATTGTTGGCTTGTTGGCTTGTTGGTTTGTTGGCTTGTTGGTTTGTTAGTTTGTTGGCTTTTTGGTTACTTGGTTTGTTGGCTTGTTGGCTTGTTGGTTTGTTGGCTTGTTGGCTTGTTGGTTTGTTGGTTTTTTGGTTTGTTAGTTTGTTGGTTTGTTGGCTTGTTGGTTTGTTGGTTTGTTGGCTTGTTGGTTTGTTGGTTTGTTGGTTTGTTGGCTTGTTGGTTTGTTGGTTTGTTGGCTTGTTGGTTTGTTGGCTTTTTGGTTACTTGGCTTGTTGGTTTGTTGGTTTGTTGGTTTGTTGGCTTGTTGGCTTGTTGGTTTGTTGGTTTTTTGGTTTGTTAGTTTGTTGGTTTGTTGGCTTGTTGGTTTGTTGGTTTGTTGGCTTGTTGGTTTGTTGGTTTGTTGGTTTGTTGGCTTGTTGGTTTGTTGGTTTGTTGGCTTGTTGGTTTGTTGGTTTGTTGGTTTGTTGGCTTGTCGGTTTGTTGGTTTGTTGGCTTGTTGGCTTGTTGGTTTGTTGGTTTGTTGGTTTGTTGGTTTGTTCGTTTGTTCGTTTGTTCGTTTGTTCGTTTGTTGGTTTGTTGGTTAATTGGTTTGTTGGTTTGTTGGTTTGTTGTTTGTTGGCTTGTTGGTATGTTGGTTTATTTTTTTGTTGGTTTATTGGTTTGTTGGTTTGTTGGTTTGTTGGTGTGTTGGTTTATTTGTTTGTTGGTTTGTTGGCTTGTTGGTTTGTTGGTTTGTTGTTTTGTTGGCTTGTTGGTTTGTTGGTTTGTTGGCTTGTTGACTTGTTGGTTTGTTGGTTTGTTGGTTTGTTGGTTTGTTGGATTGTTGGTTTTTTGGTTTATTGGTTTGTTGGTTTGTTGGCTTGTTGGATTGTTGGTTTGTTGGTTTGTTGGTTTGTTGGTTTGTTGGCTTGTTGGCTTGTTGGTTACTTAGTTTGTTGATTTGTTGGTTTGTTGGCTTGTTGGTTTGTTGGCTTGTTGCTTTGTTGGTTTGTTGGTTTGTTGGCTTGTTGGTTTGTTGGCTTGTTGGTTTGTTGGCTTGTTGGTTTGTTGGCTTGTTGGTTTGTTGGTTTGTTGTTTTGTTGGCTTGTTGGTTTGTTGGTTTGTTGGCTTGTTGACTTGTTGGTTTGTTGGCTTGTTGGCTTGTTGGTTTGTTGGTTTGTTGGTTTGTTGGTTTGTTAGATTGTTGGCTTGTTGGTTTGTTGGTTTGTTGGCTTGTTGGTTTGTTGGTTTGTTGGTTTGTTGGCTTGTTGGCTTGTTGGTTTGTTGGTTTGTTGGCTTGTTGGTTTGTTGGCTTGTTGGTTTGTTGGTTTGTTGGTTTGTTGGTTTGTTGGTTTGTTGGCTTGTTGGCTTGTTGGTTTGTTGGTTTGTTGGCTTGTTGGTTACTTAGTTTGTTGGTTTGTTGGCATGTTGGTTTGTTGGTTTGTTGGCTTGTTGGTTACTTAGTTTGTTGGTTTGTTGGCATATTGGTTTGTCGGTTTGTTGGTTTGTTGGCTTATTGGTTTGTTGGTTTGTTGGTTTGTTGGGTTGTTGGCTTGTCGGCTTGTTGGTTTGTTGGCTTGTTGGTTTGTTGGTTTGTTGGCTTGTTGGCTTGTTGGTTTGTTGGTTTGTTGGTTTATTGGTTTATTTGTTTGTTGGTTTGTTGGCTTGATGGTTTGTTGGTTTGTTGGTTTGTTGGCTTGTTGGTTTGTTGGCTTGTTGGCTTGTTGCTTTGTTGGTTTGTTGGTTTGTTGGCTTGTTGGCTTCTTGGTTTGTTGGCTTGTTGGTTACTTAGTTTGTTGGTTTGTTGGCATGTTGGGTTGTTGGTTTGTTGGTTTGTTGGCTTGTTGGTTACTTAGTTTGTTGGTTTTTTGGCTTGTCGGCTTGTCGTTTTGTTGGTTTGTTGGCTTGTTGGTTTGTTGGTTTGTTGGTTTTTTGGCTTGTTGGCTTGTCGGCTTGTTGGTTTGTTGGCTTGTTGGTTTGTTGGTTTGTTGGCTTGTTGGCTTGTTGGTTTATTTGTTCGTTGGTTTGTTGGCTTGTTGGTTTGTTGGTTTGTTGGTTTGTTGGCTTGTTGGTTTGTTGGCTTGTTGGCTTGTTGCTTTGTTGGCTTGTTGGCTTGTTGCTTTGTTGGCTTGTTGGCTTGTTGGTTTTTTAGTTTGTTGGCTTTTTGGTTACTTGGTTTGTTGGTTTGTTGGTTTGTTTGCTTGTTGGTTTGTTGGCTTGTTGGTTTGTTGGTTTGTTGGCTTGTTGGCTTGTTGGTTTGTTGGTTTGTTGGTTTGTTGGTTTGTTAGTTTGTTGGCTTGTTAGCTTGTTGGTTTGTTGGCTTGTTGGTTTGTTAGTTTGTTGGCTTTTTGGTTACTTGGTTTGTTGGTTTGTTGGCTTGTTGGCTTGTTGGTTTGTTGGCTTGTTGGCTTATTGGTTTGTTGGTTTTTTGGTTTGTTAGTTTGTTGGTTTGTTGGCTTGTTGGTTTGTTGGTTTGTTGGTTTGTTGGCTTGTTGGCTTGTTGGTTTGTTGGTTTGTTGGTTTGTTGGCTTGTTGAATTGTTGGCTTGTTGGTTTGTTGGTTTGTTGGTTTGTTGGCATGATGGTTTGTTGGTTTGTTGGTTTGTTGGCTTGTTGGTTACTTAGTTTGTTGGTTTGTTGGCATGTTGGTTTGTTGGTTTATTTGGTTGTTGTTTTGTTGGTTTGTTGGCTTGTTGGCTTGTTGGTTTGTTGGCTTGTTGGTTTGTTGGTTTGTTGGTTTGTTGGTTTGTTGGCTTGTTGGCTTGTTGGTTTGTTGGCTTGTTGGTTTGTTAGTTTGTTGGCTTTTTGGTTACTTGGTTTGTTGGTTTGTTGGCTTGTTGGCTTGTTGGTTTGTTGGCTTGTTGGCTTGTTGGTTTGTTGGTTTTTTGGTTTGTTAGTTTGTTGGTTTGTTGGCTTGTTGGTTTGTTGGTTTGTTGGCTTGTTGGTTTGTTGGTTTGTTGGTTTGTTGGTTTGTTGGCTTGTTGGTTTGTTGGTTTGTTGGCTTGTTGGTTTGTTGGCTTTTTGGTTACTTGGCTTGTTGGGTTGTTGGTTTGTTGGTTTGTTGGCTTGTTGGCTTGGTGGTTTGTTGGTTTTTTGGTTTGTTAGTTTGTTGGTTTGTTGCCTTGTTGGTTTGTTGGTTTGTTGGCTTGTTGGTTTGTTGGTTTGTTGGTTTGTTGGCTTGTTGGTTTGTTGGTTTGTTGGCTTGTTGGTTTGTTGGTTTGTTGGTTTGTTGGCTTGTCGGTTTGTTGGTTTGTTGGCTTGTTGGCTTGTTGGTTTGTTGGTTAATTGGTTTGTTGGTTTGTTGGTTTGTTGTTTGTTGGCTTGTTGGTATGTTGGTTTATTTTTTTGTTGGTTTATTGGTTTGTTGGTTTGTTGGTTTGTTGGTGTGTTGGTTTATTTAATTGTTGGTTTGTTGGCTTGTTGGTTTGTTGGCTTGTTGGTTTGTTGGCTTGTTGGTTTGTTGGTTTGTTGGTTTGTTGGCTTGTTGGCTTGTTGGTTTGTTGGTTTGTTGGTTTGTTGGTTTGTTGGATTGTTGGTTTTTTGGTTTATTGGTTTGTTGGTTTGTTGGCTTGTTGGATTGTTGGTTTGTTGGTTTGTTGGTTTGTTGGCTTGTTGGCTTGTTGGTTACTTAGTTTGTTGGTTTGTTGGTTTGTTGGCTTGTTGGTTTGTTGGCTTGTTGCTTTGTTGGTTTGTTGGTTTGTTGGCTTGGTGGTTTGTTGGCTTGTTCGCTTGTTGGCTTGTTGGTTTGTTGGCTTGTTGGTTTGTTGGTTTGTTGGTTTGTTGGCTTGTTGGTTTGTTGGTTTGTTGGCTTGTTGGCTTGTTGGTTTGTTGGTTTGTTGGTTTGTTGGTTTGTTGGATTGTTGGCTTGTTGGTTTGTTGGTTTGTTGGTTTGTTGGCTTGTTGGTTTGTTGGTTTGTTGGTTTGTTGGCTTGTTGGCTTGTTGGTTTGTTGGTTTGTTGGCTTGTTGGTTTGTTGGCTTGTTGGTTTGTTGGTTTGTTGGTTTGTTGGTTTGTTGGTTTGTTGGCTTGTTGGCTTGTTGGCTTGTTGGTTTGTTGGTTTGTTGGCTTGTTGGTTACTTAGTTTGTTGGTTTGTTGGCATGTTGGTTTGTTGGTTTGTTGGTTTGTTGGCTTGTTGGTTACTTAGTTTGTTGGTTTGTTGGCATGTTGGTTTGTCGGTTTGTTGGTTTGTTGGCTTGTTGGTTTGTTGGTTTGTTGGTTTGTTGGCTTGTTGGCTTGTCGGCCTGTTGGTTTGTTGGCTTGTTGGTTTGTTGGTTTGTTGGCTTGTTGGCTTGTTGGTTTGTTGGTTTGTTGGTTTGTTGGTTTATTTGTTTGTTGGTTTGTTGGCTTGTTGGTTTGTTGGTTTGTTGGTTTGTTGGCTTGTTGGTTTGTTGGCTTGTTGGCTTGTTGCTTTGTTGGTTTGTTGGTTTGTTGGCTTGTTGGCTTCTTGGTTTGTTGGCTTGTTGGTTACTTAGTTTGTTGGCATGTTGGTTTGTTGGTTTGTTGGTTTGTTGGCTTGTTGGTTACTTAGTTTGTTGGTTTTTTGGCTTGTTGGCTTGTCGGTTTGTTGGTTTGTTGGCTTGTTGGTTTGTTGGCTTGTTGGATTGTTGGTTTGTTGGTTTGTTGGTTTGTTGGCTTGTTGGCTTGTTGGTTACTTAGTTTGTTGGTTTGTTGGTTTGTTGGCTTGTTGGTTTGTTGGCTTGTTGCTTTGTTGGTTTGTTGGTTTGTTGGCTTGTTGGTTTGTTGGCTTGTTGGTTTGTTGGCTTGTTGGTTTGTTGGCTTGTTGGTTTGTTGGTTTGTTGGTTTGCTGGCTTGTTGGTTTGTTGGTTTGTTGGCTTGTTGGCTTATTGGTTTGTTGGTTTGTTGGTTTGTTGGATTGTTGGCTTGTTGGTTTGTTGGTTTGTTGGCTTGTTGGTTTGTTGGTTTGTTGGTTTGTTGGCTTGTTGGCTTGTTGGTTTGGTGGTTTGTTGGCTTGTTGGTTTGTTGGCTTGTTGGTTTGTTGGTTTGTTGGTTTGTTGGTTTGTTGGTTTGTTGGCTTGTTGGCTTGTTGGTTTGTTGGTTTGTTGGCTTGTTGGTTACTTAGTTTGTTGGTTTGTTGGCATGTTGGTTTGTTGGTTTGTTGGTTTGTTGGCTTGTTGGTTACTTAGTTTGTTGGTTTGTTGGCATGTTGGTTTGTCGGTTTGTTGGTTTGTTGGCTTGTTGGTTTGTTGGTTTGTTGGTTTGTTGGCTTGTTGGCTTGTCGGCTTGTTGGTTTGTTGGCTTGTTGGTTTGTTGGTTTGTTGGCTTGTTGGCTTGTTGGTTTGTTGGTTTGTTGGTTTGTTGGTTTATTTCTTTGTTGGTTTGTTGGCTTGTTGGTTTGTTGGTTTGTTGGTTTGTTGGCTTGTTGGTTTGTTGGCTTGTTGGATTGTTGCTTTGTTGGTTTGTTGGTTTGTTGGCTTGTTGGCTTCTTGGTTTGTTGGCTTGTTGGTTACTTAGTTTGTTGGTTTGTTGGCATGTTGGTTTGTTGGTTTGTTGGTTTGTTGGCTTGTTGGTTACTTAGTTTGTTGGTTTTTTGGCTTGTTGGCTTGTCGGTTTGTTGGTTTGTTGGCTTGTTGGTTTGTTGGTTTGTTGGTTTGTTGGTTTGTTGGCTTGTTGGCTTGTCGGCTTGTTGGTTTGTTGGCTTGTTGGTTTGTTGGTTTGTTGGCTTGTTGGCTTGTTGGTTTGTTGGTTTGTTGGTTTGTTGGTTTATTTGTTCGTTGGTTTGTTGGCTTGTTGGTTTGTTGGTTTGTTGGTTTGTTGGCTTGTTGGTTTGTTGGCTTGTTGGCTTGTTGCTTTGTTGGTTTGTTGGTTTGTTGGCTTGTTGGCTTGTTGGTTTTTTAGTTTGTTGGCTTTTTGGTTACTTGGTTTGTTGGTTTGTTGGTTTGTTTGCTTGTTGGTTTGTTGGCTTGTTGGTTTGTTGGTTTGTTGGTTTGTTGGCTTGTTGGCTTGTTGGTTTGTTGGTTTGTTGGTTTGTTGGTTTGTTGGTTTGTTCGTTTGTTGGTTTGTTGGTTTGTTGGTTAATTGGATTGTCGGTTTGTTGGTTTCTTGATTTGTTGCTTTGTTGGTTTGTTGGTTTATTTGTTTGTTGGTTTGTTGGTTTGTTGGTTTGTTGGTTTGTTGGTTTATTTGTTTGTTGGTTTATTGGCTTGTTGGTTTGTTGTTTGTTGGTTTGTTGGTTTGTTGGTTGGTTGGTTTGTTGGCTTGTCGGTTTGTTGGTTTGCTGGCTTGTTGGCTTGTTGGTTTGTTGGTTAATTGGTTTGTTGGTTTGTTGGTTTGTTGTTTGTTGGCTTGTTGGTATGTTGGTTTATTTTTTTGTTGGTTTATTGGTTTGTTGGTTTGTTGGTTTGTTGGTGTGTTGGTTTATTTGTTTGTTGGTTTGTTGGCTTGTTGGTTTCTTGGCTTGTTGGTTTGTTGGCTTGTTGGTTTGTTGGTTTGTTGGCTTGTTGGCTTGTTGGTTTGTTGGTTTGTTGGTTTGTTGGTTTGTTGGATTGTTGGTTTTTTGGTTTATTGGTTTGTTGGTTTGTTGGCTTGTTGGGTTGTTGGTTTGTTGGTTTGTTGGTTTGTTGGCTTGTTGGCTTGTTGGCTTGTTGGTTTGTAGGCTTGTTGGCTTGTTGGTTTGTTGGCTTGTTGGTTTGTTGGCTTGTTGGCTTGTTGCTTTGTTGGTTTGTTGGTTTGTTGGCTTGTTAGCTTCTTGGTTTGTTGGCTTGTTGGTTACTTAGTTTGTTGGTTTGTTGGCATGTTGGGTTGTTGGTTTGTTGGTTTGTTGGCTTGTTGGTTACTTAGTTTGTTGGTTTTTTGGCTTGTTGGCTTGTCGGTTTGTTGGTTTGTTGGCTTGTTGGTTTGTTGGTTTGTTGGTTTGTTGGCTTGTTGGCTTGTCGGCTTGTTGGTTTGTTGGCTTGTTGGTTTGTTGGTTTGTTGGCTTGTTGGCTTGTTGGTTTGTTGGTTTGTTGGTTTGTTAGTTTATTTGTTCGTTGGTTTGTTGGCTTGTTGGTTTGTTGGTTTGTTGGTTTGTTGGCTTGTTGGTTTGTTGGCTTGTTGGCTTGTTGCTTTGTTGGTTTGTTGGTTTGTTGGCTTGTTGGCTTGTTGGTTTTTTAGTTTGTTGAGTTTTTGGTTACTTGGTTTGTTGGTTTGTTGGTTTGTTTTCTTGTTGGTTTGTTGGTTTGTTGGTTTGTTGGTTTGTTGGCTTGTTGGCTTGTTGGTTTGTTGGTTTGTTGGTTTGTTGGTTTGTTGGTTTGTTGGCTTGTTAGCTTGTTGGTTTGTTGGCTTGTTGGTTTGTTAGTTTGTTGGCTTTTTGGTTACTTGGTTTGTTGGTTTGTTGGCTTGTTGGCTTGTTGGTTTGTTGGCTTGTTGGCTTATTGGTTTGTTGGTTTTTTGGTTTGTTAGTTTGTTGGTTTGTTGGCTTGTTGGTTTGTTGGTTTGTTGGCTTGTTGGTTTGTTGGTTTGTTGGTTTGTTGGCTTGTTGGTTTGTTGGTTTGTTGGCTTGTTGGTTTGTTGGTTTGTTGGTTTGTTGGCTTGTTGGCTTGTTGGCTTGTTGGTTTGTTGGTTTGTTGGTTTGTTGGCTTGTTGAATTGTTGGCTTGTTGGTTTGTTGGTTTGTTGGCATGTTGGTTTGTTGGTTTGTTGGTTTGTTGGCTTGTTGGTTACTTAGTTTTTTGGTTTGTTGGCATGTTGGTTTGTTGGTTTATTTGGTTGTTGTTTTGTTGGTTTGTTGGCTTGTTGGCTTGTTGGCTTGTTGGTTTTTTAGTTTGTTGGCTTTTTGGTTACTTGGTTTGTTGGTTTGTTGGTTTGTTTTCTTGTTGGTTTGTTGGCTTGTTGGTTTGTTGGTTTGTTGGCTTGTTGGCTTGTTGGTTTGTTGGTTTGTTGGTTTGTTGGTTTGTTGGTTTGTTGGCTTGTTGGTTTGTTGGTTTGTTGGTTTGTTGGTTTGTTGGATTGTTGGTTTTTTGGTTTATTGGTTTGTTGGTTTGTTGGCTTGTTGGCTTGTTGGTTTGTTGGTTTGTTGGTTTGTTGGTTTGTTGGATTGTTGGTTTTTTGGTTTGTTGGCTTGTTGGTTTGTTGGCTTGTTGCTTTGTTGGTTTGTTGGTTTTTTGGCTTGTTGGTTTGTTGGCTTGTTGGTTTGTTGGCTTGTTGGTTTGTTGGCTTGTTGGTTTGTTGGTTTGTTGGTTTGTTGGCTTGTTGGTTTGTTGGTTTGTTGGCTTGTTGGCTTGTTGGTTTGTTGGTTTGTTGGTTTGTTGGATTGTTGGCTTGTTGGTTTGTTGGTTTGTTGGTTTGTTGGCTTGTTGGTTTGTTGGTTTGTTGGTTTGTTGGCTTGTTGGCTTGTTGGTTTGTTGGTTTGTTGGCTTGTTGGTTTGTTGGCTTGTTGGTTTGTTGGTTTGTTGGTTTGTTGGTTTGTTGGTTTGTTGGCTTGTTGGCTTGTTGGTTTGTTTGTTTGTTGGCTTGTTGGTTACTTAGTTTGTTGGTTTGTTGGCATGTTGGTTTGTTGGTTTGTTGGTTTCTTGGCTTGTTGGTTACTTAGTTTGTTGGTTTGTTGGCATGTTGGTTTGTCGGTTTGTTGGTTTGTTGGCTTGTTGGTTTGTTGGTTTGTTGGTTTGTTGGCTTGTTGGCTTGTCGGCTTGTTGGTTTGTTGGCTTGTTGGTTTGTTGGTTTGTTGGCTTGTTGGCTTGTTGGTTTGTTGGTTTGTTGGTTTGTTGGTTTATTTGTTTGTTGGTTTGTTGGCTTGTTGGTTTGTTGGTTTGTTGGTTTGTTGGTTTGTTGGTTTGTTGGCTTGTTGGCTTGTTGGTTAGTTGGTTTGTTGGCTTGTTGGTTTGTTGGCTTGTTGGTTTGTTGGTTTGTTGGTTTGTTGGTTTGTTGGTTTGTTGGCTTGTTGGCTTGTTGGTTTGTTGGTTTGTTGGCTTGTTGGTTACTTAGTTTGTTGGTTTGTTGGCATGTTGGTTTGTTGGTTTGTTGGTTTGTTGGCTTGTTGGTTACTTAGTTTGTTGGTTTGTTGGCATGTTGGTTTGTCGGTTTGTTGGTTTGTTGGCTTGTTGGTTTGTTGGTTTGTTGGTTTGTTGGCTTGTTGGCTTGTCGGCTTGTTGGTTTGTTGGCTTGTTGGTTTGTTGGTTTGTTGGCTTGTTGGCTTGTTGGTTTGTTGGTTTGTTGGTTTATTTGTTTGTTGGTTTGTTGGCTTGTTGGTTTGTTGGTTTGTTGGTTTGTTGGCTTGTTGGTTTGTTGGCTTGTTGGCTTGTTGCTTTGTTGGTTTGTTGGTTTGTTGGCTTGTTGGCTTCTTGGTTTGTTGGCTTGTTGGTTACTTAGTTTGTTGGTTTGTTGGCATGTTGGTTTGTTGGTTTGTTGGTTTGTTGGCTTGTTGGTTACTTAGTTTTTTGGTTTTTTGGCTTGTTGGCTTGTCGGTTTGTTGGTTTGTTGGCTTGTTGGTTTGTTGGTTTGTTGGCTTGTTGGATTGTTGGTTTGTTGGTTTGTTGGTTTGTTGGCTTGTTGGCTTGTTGGTTACTTAGTTTGTTGGTTTGTTGGTTTGTTGGCTTGTTGGTTTGTTGGCTTGTTGCTTTGTTGGTTTGTTGGTTTGTTGGCTTGTTGGCTTGTTGGCTTGTTGGTTTGTTGGTTTGTTGGCTTGTTGGCTTGTTGGCTTGTTGTTTTGTTGGTTTGTTGGCTTGTTGGTTTGTTGGCTTGTTGGTTTGTTGGTTTGTTGGCATGTTGGTTTGTTGGTTTGTTGGTTTGTTGGCTTGTTGGTTACTTAGTTTGTTGGTTTGTTGGCATGTTGGTTTGTTGGTTTGTTGGTTTGTTGGCTTGTTGGTTACTTAGTTTGTTGGTTTGTTGGCATGTTGGTTTGTCGGTTTGTTGGTTTGTTGGCTTGTTGGTTTGTTGGTTTGTTGGTTTGTTGGCTTGTTGGCTTGTCGGCTTGTTGGTTTGTTGGCTTGTTGGTTTGTTGGTTTGTTGGCTTGTTGGCTTGTTGGTTTGTTGGTTTGTTGGTTTGTTGGTTTATTTGTTTGTTGGTTTGTTGGCTTGTTGGTTTGTTGGTTTGTTGGTTTGTTGGCTTGTTGGTTTGTTGGCTTGTTGGCTTGTTGCTTTGTTGGTTTGTTGGTTTGTTGGCTTGTTGGCTTCTTGGTTTGTTGGCTTGTTGGTTACTTAGTTTGTTGGTTTGTTGGCATGTTGGTTTGTTGGTTTGTTGGTTTGTTGGCTTGTTGGTTACTTAGTTTTTTGGTTTTTTGGCTTGTTGGCTTGTCGGTTTGTTGGTTTGTTGGCTTGTTGGTTTGTTGGTTTGTTGGCTTGTTGGATTGTTGGTTTGTTGGTTTGTTGGTTTGTTGGCTTGTTGGCTTGTTGGTTACTTAGTTTGTTGGTTTGTTGGTTTGTTGGCTTGTTGGTTTGTTGGCTTGTTGCTTTGTTGGTTTGTTGGTTTGTTGGCTTGTTGGCTTGTTGGCTTGTTGGTTTGTTGGTTTGTTGGCTTGTTGGTTTGTTGGCTTGTTGGTTTGTTGGTTTGTTGGTTTGTTGGCTTGTTGGTTTGTTGGTTTGTTGGCTTGTTGGCTTGTTGGTTTGATGGTTTGTTGGTTTGTTGGATTGTTGGTTTGTTGGTTTGTTGGTTTGTTGGTTTGTTGGTTTGTTGGTTTGTTGGTTTGTTGGCTTCTTGGCTTGTTGGTTTGTTGGTTTGTTGGCTTGTTGGTTTGTTGGCTTGTTGGTTTGTTGGCTTGTTGGTTACTTAGTTTGTTGGTTTGTTGGCATGTTGGTTTGTTGGTTTGTTGGTTTGTTGGCTTGTTGGTTACTTAGTTTGTTGGTTTGTTGGCATGTTGGTTTGTCGGTTTGTTGGTTTGTTGGCTTGTTGGTTTGTTGGTTTGTTGGTTTGTTGGCTTGTTGGCTTGTCGGCTTGTTGGTTTGTTGGCTTGTTGGTTTGTTGGTTTGTTGGCTTGTTGGCTTGTTGGTTTGTTGGTTTGTTCGTTTGTTGGTTTATTTGTTTGTTGGTTTGTTGGCTTGTTGGTTTGTTGGTTTGTTGGTTTGTTGGCTTGTTGGTTTGTTGGCTTGTTGGCTTCTTGGTTTGTTGGCTTGTTGGTTACTTAGTTTGTTGGTTTGTTGGCATGTTGGTTTGTCGGTTTGTTGGTTTGTTGGCTTGTTGGTTTGTTGGTTTGTTGGCTTGTTGGCTTGTTGGCTTGTCGGCTTGTTGGTTTGTTGGCTTGTTGGTTTGTTGGTTTGTTGGCTTGTTGGCTTGTTGGTTTGTTGGTTTGTTCGTTTGTTGGTTTATTTGTTTGTTGGTTTGTTGGCTTGTTGGTTTGTTGGTTTTTTGGCTTGTTGGCTTGTCGGTTTGTTGGTTTGTTGGCTTGTTGGTTTGTTGGTTTGTTGGTTTGTTGGTTTGTTGGCTTGTTGGCTTGTCGGCTTGTTGGTTTGTTGGCTTGTTGGTTTGTTGGTTTGTTGGCTTGTTGGCTTGTTGGTTTGTTGGTTTGTTGGTTTGTTGGCTTGTTGCTTTGTTGGTTTGTTGGTTTGTTGGCTTGTTGGCTTGTTGGCTTGTTGGTTTGTTGGCTTGTTGGTTTGTTGGCTTGTTGGTTTGTTGGTTTGTTGGTTTGTTGGCTTGTTGGTTTGTTGGTTTGTTGGCTTGTTGGCTTGTTGGTTTGTTGGTTTGTTGGTTTGTTGGATTGTTGGTTTGTTGGTTTGTTGGTTTGTTGGCTTGTTGGCTTGTTGGTTTGTTGGTTTGTTGGTTTGTTGGATTGTTGGCTTGTTGGTTTGTTGGTTTGTTGGCTTGTTGGTTTGTTGGCTTGTTGGTTTGTTGGCTTGTTGGTTACTTAGTTTGTTGGTTTGTTGGCATGTTGGTTTGTTGGTTTGTTGGTTTGTTGGCTTGTTGGTTACTTAGTTTGTTGGTTTGTTGGCATGTTGGTTTGTCGGTTTGTTGGTTTGTTGGCTTGTTGGTTTGTTGGTTTGTTGGTTTGTTGGCTTGTTGGTTTGTTGGCTTGTTGCTTTGTTGGTTTGTTGGTTTGTTGGCTTGTTGGCTTGTTGGCTTGTTGGTTTGTTGGCTTGTTGGTTTGTTGGCTTGTTGGTTTGTTGGTTTGTTGGTTTGTTGGCTTGTTGGTTTGTTGGTTTGTTGGCTTGTTGGCTTGTTGGTTTGTTGGTTTGTTGGTTTGTTGGATTGTTGGTTTGTTGGTTTGTTGGTTTGTTGGCTTGTTGGTTTGTTGGTTTGTTGGTTTGTTGGCTTGTTGGGTTGTTGGTTTGTTGGTTTGTTGGCTTGTTGGTTTGTTGGCTTGTTGGTTTGTTGGCTTGTTGTTTACTTAGTTTGTTGGTTTGTTGGCATGTTGGTTTGTTGGTTTGTTGGTTTGTTGGCTTGTTGGTTACTTAGTTTGTTGGTTTGTTGGCATGTTGGTTTGTCGGTTTGTTGGTTTGTTGGCTTGTTGGTTTGTTGGTTTGTTGGTTTGTTGGCTTGTTGGCTTGTCGGCTTGTTGGTTTGTTGGCTTGTTGGTTTGTTGGTTTGTTGGCTTGTTGGCTTGTTGGTTTGTTGGTTTGTTGGTTTGTTGGTTTATTTGTTTGTTGGTTTGTTGGCTTGTTGGTTTGTTGGTTTGTTGGTTTGTTGGCTTGTTGGTTTGTTGGCTTGTTGGCTTGTTGCTTTGTTGGTTTGTTGGTTTGTTGGCTTGTTGGCTTCTTGGTTTGTTGGCTTGTTGGTTACTTAGTTTGTTGGTTTGTTGGCATGTTGGTTTGTTGGTTTGTTGGTTTGTTGGCTTGTTGGTTACTTAGTTTGTTGGTTTTTTGGCTTGTTGGTTTGTTGGCTTGTTGGCTTGTTGCTTTGTTGGTTTGTTGGTTTGTTGGCTTGTTGGCTTGTTGGTTTTTTAGTTTGTTGGCTTTTTGGTTACTTGGTTTGTTGGTTTGTTGGTTTGTTGGTTTGTTGGTTTGTTTGCTTGTTGGTTTGTTGGCTTGTTGGTTTGTTGGTTTGTTGGTTTGTTGGCTTGTTGGCTTGTTGGTTTGTTGGTTTGTTGGTTTGTTGGTTTGTTGGTTTGTTCGTTTGTTGGTTTGTTGGTTTGTTGGTTAATTGGATTGTTGGTTTGTTGGTTTCTTGATTTATTGCTTTGTTGGTTTGTTGGTTTATTTGTTTGTTGGTTTGTTGGTTTGTTGGTTTGTTGGTTTGTTGGTTTATTTGTTTGTTGGTTTGTTGGCTTGTTGGTTTGTTGTTTGTTGGTTTGTTGGTTTGTTGGTTTGTTGGTTTGTTGGCTTGTCGGTTTGTTGGTTTGTTGGCTTGTTGGCTTGTTGGTTTGTTGGTTAATTGGTTTGTTGGTTTGTTGGTTTGTTGTTTGTTGGCTTGTTGGTATGTTGGTTTATTTTTTTGTTGGTTTATTGGTTTGTTGGTTTGTTGGTTTGTTGGTGTGTTGGTTTATTTGTTTGTTGGTTTGTTGGCTTGTTGGTTTGTTGGCTTGTTGGTTTGTTGGCTTGTTGGTTTGTTCGTTTGTTGGCTTGTTGGCTTGTTGGTTTGTTGGTTTGTTGGTTTGTTGGTTTGTTGGATTGTTGGTTTTTTGGTTTATTGGTTTGTTGGCTTGTTGGATTGTTGGTTTGTTGGTTTGTTGGTTTGTTGGTTTGTTGGTTTGTTGGCTTGTTGGCTTGTTGGTTTGTTGGCTTGTTGGCTTGTTGCTTTGTTGGTTTGTTGGTTTGTTGGTTTGTTGGTTTGTTGGCTTGTTGGTTTGTTGGCTTGTTGGTTTGTTGGCTTGTTGGTTTGTTGGCTTGTTGGTTTGTTGGTTTGTTGGTTTGTTGGCTTGTTGGTTTGTTGGTTTGTTGGCTTGTTGGCTTGTTGGTTTGTTGGTTTGTTGGTTTGTTGGCTTGTTGGCTTGTTGGTTATTTAGTTTGTTGGCTTTTTGGTTACTTGGTTTGCTGGTTCGTTGGTTTGTTTGCTTGTTGGCTTGTTGGCTTGTTGGTTTGTTGGCTTGTTGCTTTGTTGGTTTGTTGGTTTGTTGGCTTGTTGGTTTGTTGACTTGTTGGTTTGTTGGCTTGTTGGTTTGTTGGCTTGTTGGTTTGTTGGTTTGTTGGTTTGTTGGCTTGTTGGTTTGTTGGTTTGTTGGCTTGTTGGCTTGTTGGTTTGTTGGTTTGTTGGTTTGTTGGATTGTTGGCTTGTTGGTTTGTTGGTTTGTTGGTTTGTTGGCTTGTTGGTTTGTTGGTTTGTTGGTTTGTTGGCTTGTTGGCTTGTTGGTTTGTTGGTTTGTTGGCTTGTTGGTTTGTTGGTTTGTTGGTTTGTTGGTTTGTTGGTTTGTTGGTTTGTTGGCTTGTTGGCTTGTTGGTTTGTTGGTTTGTTGGCTTGTTGGTTACTTAGTTTGTTGGCATGTTGGTTTGTTGGTTTGTTGGTTTGTTGGCTTGTTGGTTACTTAGTTTGTTGGTTTGCTGGCATGTTGGTTTGTCGGTTTGTTGGTTTGTTGGCTTGTTTGTTTGTTGGTTTGTTGGTTTGTTGGCTTGTTGGCTTGTCGGATTGTTGGTTTGTTGTCTTGTTGGTTTGTTGGTTTGTTGGCTTGTTGGCTTGTTGGTTTGTTGGTTTGTTGGTTTGTTGGTTTATTTGTTTGTTGGTTTGTTGGCTTGTTGGTTTGTTGGTTTATTGGTTTGTTGGCTTGTTGGTTTGTTGGCTTGTTGGCTTGTTGCTTTGTTGGTTTGTTGGTTTGTTGGCTTGTTGGCTTCTTGGTTTGTTGGCTTGTTGGTTACTTAGTTTGTTGGTTTGTTGGCATGTTGGTTTGTTGGTTTGTTGGTTTGTTGGCTTGTTGGTTACTAAGTTTGTTGGTTTTTTGGCTTGTTGGCTTGTCGGTTTGTTGGTTTGTTGGCTTGTTGGTTTGTTGGTTTGTTGGCTTGTTGGATTGTTGGTTTGTTGGTTTGTTGGTTTGTTGGCTTGTTGGCTTGTTGGTTACTTAGTTTGTTGGTTTGTTGGTTTGTTGGCTTGTTGGTTTGTTGGCTTGTTGCTTTGTTGGTTTGTTGGTTTGTTGGCTTGTTGGTTTGTTGGCTTGTTGGTTTGTTGGCTTGTTGGTTTGTTGGCTTGTTGGTTTGTTGGTTTGTTGGTTTGTTGGCTTGTTGGTTTGTTGGTTTGTTGGCTTGTTGGCTTGTTGGTTTGTTGGTTTGTTGGTTTGTTGGATTGTTGGCTTGTTGGTTTGTTGGTTTGTTGGCTTGTTGGTTTGTTGGTTTGTTGGTTTGTTGGCTTGTTGGCTTGTTGGTTTGTTGGTTTGTTGGCTTGTTGGTTTGTTGGCTTGTTGGTTTGTTGGTTTGTTGGTTTGTTGGTTTGTTGGTTTGTTGGCTTGTTGGCTTGTTGGTTTGTTGGTTTGTTGGCTTGTTGGTTACTTAGTTTGTTGGTTTGTTGGCATGTTGGTTTGTTGGTTTGTTGGTTTGTTGGCTTGTTGGTTACTTAGTTTGTTGGTTTGTTGGCATGTTGGTTTGTCGGTTTGTTGGTTTGTTGGCTTGTTGGTTTGTTGGTTTGTTGGTTGGTTGGCTTGTTGGCTTGTCGGCTTGTTGGTTTGTTGGCTTGTTGGTTTGTTGGTTTGTTGGCTTGTTGGCTTGTTGGTTTGTTGGTTTGTTGGTTTGTTGGTTTGTTGGTTTATTTGTTTGTTGGTTTGTTGGCTTGTTGGTTTGTTGGTTTGTTGGTTTGTTGGCTTGTTGGTTTGTTGGCTTGTTGGCTTGTTGCTTTGTTGGTTTGTTGGTTTGTTGGCTTGTTGGCTTCTTGGTTTGTTGGCTTGTTGGTTACTTAGTTTGTTGGTTTGTTGGCATGTTGGTTTGTTGGTTTGTTGGTTTGTTGGCTTGTTGGTTACTTAGTTTGTTGGTTTTTTGGCTTGTTGGCTTGTCGTTTTGTTGGTTTGTTGGCTTGTTGGTTTGTTGGTTTGTTGGTTTGTTGGTTTGTTGGCTTGTTGGCTTGTCGGCTTGTTGGTTTGTTGGCTTGTTGGTTTGTTGGTTTGTTGGCTTGTTGGTTTGTTGGTTTGTTGGTTTGTTGGTTTATTTGTTCGTTGGTTTGTTAGCTTGTTGGTTTGTTGGTTTGTTGGTTTGTTGGCTTGTTGGTTTGTTGGCTTGTTGGCTTGTTGCTTTGTTGGTTTGTTGGTTTGTTGGTTTGTTGGCTTGTTGGCTTGTTGGTTTGTTGGTTTGTTGGTTTGTTGGTTTGTTGGTTTGTTCGTTTGTTGGTTTGTTGGTTTGTTGGTTAATTGGATTGTTGGTTTGTTGGTTTCTTGATTTGTTGCTTTGTTGGTTTGTTGGTTTATTTGTTTGTTGGTTTGTTGGTTTGTTGGTTTGTTGGTTTGTTGGTTTATTTGTTTGTTGGTGTGTTGGCTTGTTGGTTTGTTGTTTGTTGGTTTGTTGGTTTGTTGGTTTGTTGGTTTGTTGGTTTGTTGGCTTGTCGGTTTGTTGGTTTGTTTGCTTGTTGGCTTGTTGGTTTGTTGGTTAATTGGTTTGTTGGTTTGTTGGTTTGTTGTTTGTTGGCTTGTTGGTATGTTGGTTTATTTTTTTGTTGGTTTATTGGTTTGTTGGTTTGTTGGTTTGTTGGTGTGTTGGTTTATTTGTTTGTTGGTTTGTTGGCTTGTTGGTTTGTTGGCTTGTTGGTTTGTTGGCTTGTTGGTTTGTTGGTTTGTTGGCTTGTTGGCTTGTTGGTTTGTTGGTTTGTTGGTTTGTTGGTTTGTTGGATTGTTGGTTTTTTGGTTTATTGGTTTGTTGGTTTGTTGGCTTGTTGGATTGTTGGTTTGTTGGTTTGTTGGTTTGTTGGTTTGTTGGCTTGTTGGCTTGTTGGTTACTTAGTTTGTTGGTTTGTTGGTTTGTTGGCTTGTTGGTTTGTTGGCTTGTTGCTTTGTTGGTTTGTTGGTTTGTTGGCTTGTTGGTTTGTTGGCTTGTTGGTTTGTTGGCTTGTTGGTTTGTTGGCTTGTTGGTTTGTTGGTTTGTTGGTTTGTTGGCTTGTTGGTTTGTTGGTTTGTTGGCTTGTTGGCTTGTTGGTTTGTTGGTTTGTTGGTTTGTTGGATTGTTGGCTTGTTGGTTTGTTGGTTTATTTGTTTGTTGGTTTGTTGGCTTGTTGGTTTGTTGTTTGTTGGTTTGTTGGCTTGTTGGTTTGTTGGTTTGTTGGTTTGTTGGCTTGTTGGCTTGTTGGTTTGTTGGTTTGTTGGCTTGTTGGTTTGTTGGCTTGTTGGTTTGTTGGTTTGTTGGTTTGTTGGTTTGTTGGTTTGTTGGCTTGTTGGCTTGTTGGTTTGTTGGTTTGTTGGCGTGTTGGTTACTTAGTTTGTTGGTTTGTTGGCATGTTGGTTTGTTGGTTTGTTGGTTTGTTGGCTTGTTGGTTACTTAGTTTGTTGGTTTGTTGGCATGTTGGTTTGTCGGTTTGTTGGTTTGTTGGCTTGTTGGTTTGTTGGTTTGTTGGTTTGTTGGCTTGTTGGCTTGTCGGCTTGTTGGTTTGTTGGCTTGTTGGTTTGTTGGTTTGTTGGCTTGTTGGCTTGTTGGTTTGTTGGTTTGTTGGTTTATTTGTTTGTTGGTTTGTTGGCTTGTTGGTTTGTTGGTTTGTTGGTTTGTTGGCTTGTTGGTTTGTTGGCTTGTTGGCTTGTTGCTTTGTTGGTTTGTTGGTTTGTTGGCTTGTTGGCTTCTTGGTTTGTTGGCTTGTTGGTTACTTAGTTTGTTGGTTTGTTGGCATGTTGGTTTGTTGGTTTGTTGGTTTGTTGGCTTGTTGGCTTGTTGGTTTGTTGGTTTGTTGGTTTGTTGGCTTGTTGAATTGTTGGCTTGTTGGTTTGTTGGTTTGTTGGTTTGTTGGCATGTTGGTTTGTTGGTTTGTTGGTTTGTTGGCTTGTTGGTTACTTAGTTTTTTGGTTTGTTGGCATGTTGGTTTGTTGGTTTATTTGGTTGTTGTTTTGTTGGTTTGTTGGCTTGTTGGCTTGTTGGCTTGTTGGTTTTTTAGTTTGTTGGCTTTTTGATTACTTGGTTTGTTGGTTTGTTGGTTTGTTTTCTTGTTGGTTTGTTGGCTTGTTGGTTTGTTGGTTTGTTGGCTTGTTGGCTTGTTGGTTTGTTGGTTTGTTGGTTTGTTGGTTTGTTGGTTTGTTGGCTTGTTGGTTTGTTGGTTTGTTGGTTTGTTGGTTTGTTGGATTTTTGGTTTTTTGGTTTATTGGTTTGTTGGTTTGTTGGCTTGTTGGCTTGTTGGTTTGTTGGTTTGTTGGTTTGTTGGTTTGTTGGATTGTTGGTTTTTTGGTTTGTTGGCTTGTTGGTTTGTTGGCTTGTTGCTTTGTTGGTTTGTTGGTTTTTTGGCTTGTTGGTTTGTTGGCTTGTTGGTTTGTTGGCTTGTTGGTTTGTTGGCTTGTTGGTTTGTTGGTTTGTTGGTTTGTTGGCTTGTTGGTTTGTTGGTTTGTTGGCTTGTTGGCTTGTTGGTTTGTTGGTTTGTTGGTTTGTTGGATTGTTGGCTTGTTGGTTTGTTGGTTTGTTGGTTTGTTGGCTTGTTGGTTTGTTGGTTTGTTGGTTTGTTGGCTTGTTGGCTTGTTGGTTTGTTGGTTTGTTGGCTTGTTGGTTTGTTGGCTTGTTGGTTTGTTGGTTTGTTGGTTTGTTGGTTTGTTGGTTTGTTGGCTTGTTGGCTTGTTGGTTTGTTTGTTTGTTGGCTTGTTGGTTACTTAGTTTGTTGGTTTGTTGGCATGTTGGTTTGTTGGTTTGTTGGTTTGTTGGCTTGTTGGTTACTTAGTTTGTTGGTTTGTTGGCATGTTGGTTTGTCGGTTTGTTGGTTTGTTGGCTTGTTGGTTTGTTGGTTTGTTGGTTTGTTGGCTTGTTGGCTTGTCGGCTTGTTGGTTTGTTGGCTTGTCGGTTTGTTGGTTTGTTGGCTTGTTGGCTTGTTGGTTTGTTGGTTTGTTGGTTTGTTGGTTTATTTGTTTGTTGGTTTGTTGGCTTGTTGGTTTGTTGGTTTGTTGGTTTGTTGGTTTGTTGGTTTGTTGGCTTGTTGGCTTGTTGGTTTGTTGGTTTGTTGGCTTGTTGGTTTGTTGGCTTGTTGGTTTGTTGGTTTGTTGGTTTGTTGGTTTGTTGGTTTGTTGGCTTGTTGGCTTGTTGGTTTGTTGGTTTGTTGGCTTGTTGGTTACTTAGTTTGTTGGTTTGTTGGCATGTTGGTTTGTTGGTTTGTTGGTTTGTTGGCTTGTTGGTTACTTAGTTTGTTGGTTTGTTGGCATGTTGGTTTGTCGGTTTGTTGGTTTGTTGGCTTGTTGGTTTGTTGGTTTGTTGGTTTGTTGGCTTGTTGGCTTGTCGGCTTGTTGGTTTGTTGGCTTGTTGGTTTGTTGGTTTGTTGGCTTGTTGGCTTGTTGGTTTGTTGGTTTGTTGGTTTGTTGGTTTATTTGTTTGTTGGTTTGTTGGCTTGTTGGTTTGTTGGTTTGTTGGTTTGTTGGCTTGTTGGTTTGTTGGCTTGTTGGCTTGTTGCTTTGTTGGTTTGTTGGTTTGTTGGCTTGTTGGCTTCTTGGTTTGTTGGCTTGTTGGTTACTTAGTTTGTTGGTTTGTTGGCATGTTGGTTTGTTGGTTTGTTGGTTTGTTGGCTTGTTGGTTACTTAGTTTTTTGGCTTGTTGGCTTGTCGGTTTGTTGGTTTGTTGGCTTGTTGGTTTGTTGGTTTGTTGGCTTGTTGGATTGTTGGTTTGTTGGTTTGTTGGTTTGTTGGCTTGTTGGCTTGTTGGTTACTTAGTTTGTTGGTTTGTTGGTTTGTTGGCTTGTTGGTTTGTTGGCTTGTTGCTTTGTTGGTTTGTTGGTTTGTTGGCTTGTTGGCTTGTTGGCTTGTTGGTTTGTTGGTTTGTTGGCTTGTTGGTTTGTTGGCTTGTTGGTTTGTTGGTTTGTTGGTTTGTTGGCTTGTTGGTTTGTTGGTTTGTTGGCTTGTTGGCTTGTTGGTTTGATGGTTTGTTGGTTTGTTGGATTGTTGGTTTGTTGGTTTGTTGGTTTGTTGGTTTGTTGGTTTGTTGGCTTGTTGGCTTGTTGGTTTGTTGGTTTGTTGGCTTGTTGGTTTGTTGGCTTGTTGGTTTGTTGGCTTGTTGGTTACTTAGTTTGTTGGTTTGTTGGCATGTTGGTTTGTTGGTTTGTTGGTTTGTTGGCTTGTTGGTTACTTAGTTTGTTGGTTTTTGGCATGTTGGTTTGTCGGTTTGTTGGTTTGTTGGCTTGTTGGTTTGTTGGTTTGTTGGTTTGTTGACTTGTTGGCTTGTCGGCTTGTTGGTTTGTTGGCTTGTTGGTTTGTTGGCTTGTTGGTTACTTAGTTTGTTGGTTTGTTGGCATGTTGGTTTGTTGGTTTGTTGGTTTGTTGGCTTGTTGGTTACTTAGTTTTTTGGTTTTTTGGCATGTTGGTTTGTCGGTTTGTTGGTTTGTTGGCTTGTTGCTTTGTTGGTTTGTTGGTTTGTTGGCTTGTTGGCTTGTCGGCTTGTTGGTTTGTTGGCTTGTTGGTTTGTTGGTTTGTTGGCTTGTTGGCTTGTTGGTTTGTTGGTTTGTTGGTTTGTTGGTTTATTTGTTTGTTGGTTTGTTGGCTTGTTGGTTTGTTGGTTTGTTGGTTTGTTGGCTTGTTGGTTTGTTGGCTTGTTGGCTTCTTGGTTTGTTGGCTTGTTGGTTACTTAGTTTGTTGGTTTTTTGGCTTGTTGGCTTGTCGGTTTGTTGGTTTGTTGGCTTGTTGGTTTGTTGGTTTGTTGGTTTGTTGGTTTGTTGGCTTGTTGGCTTGTCGGCTTGTTGGTTTGTTGGCTTGTTGGTTTGTTGGTTTGTTGGCCTGTTGGCTTGTTGGTTTGTTGGTTTGTTGGTTTGTTGGCTTGTTGCTTTGTTGGTTTGTTGGTTTGTTGGCTTGTTGGCTTGTTGGCTTGTTGGTTTGTTGGCTTGTTGGTTTGTTGGCTTGTTGGTTTGTTGGTTTGTTGGTTTGTTGGCTTGTTGGTTTGTTGGTTTGTTGGCTTGTTGGCTTGTTGGTTTGTTGGTTTATTGGTTTGTTGGATTGTTGGTTTGTTGGTTTGTTGGTTTGTTGGCTTGTTCGTTTGTTGGTTTGTTGGTTTGTTGGCTTGTTGGGTTGTTGGTTTGTTGGTTTGTTGGCTTGTTGGTTTGTTGGCTTGTTGGTTTGTTGGCTTGTTGTTTACTTAGTTTGTTGGTTTGTTGGCATGTTGGTTTGTTGGTTTGTTGGTTTGTTGGCTTGTTGGTTACTTAGTTTGTTGGTTTGTTGGCATGTTGGTTTGTCGGTTTGTTGGTTTGTTGGCTTGTTGGTTTGTTGGTTTGTTGGTTTGTTGGCTTGTTGGCTTGTCGGCTTGTTGGTTTGTTGGCTTGTTGGTTTGTTGGTTTGTTGGCTTGTTGGCTTGTTGGTTTGTTGGTTTGTTGGTTTGTTGGTTTATTTGTTTGTTGGTTTGTTGGCTTGTTGGTTTGTTGGTTTGTTGGTTTGTTGGCTTGTTGGTTTGTTGGCTTGTTGGCTTGTTGCTTTGTTGGTTTGTTGGTTTGTTGGCTTGTTGGCTTCTTGGTTTGTTGGCTTGTTGGTTACTTAGTTTGTTGGTTTGTTGGCATGTTGGCTTGTTGGTTTGTTGGTTTGTTGGCTTGTTGGTTACTTAGTTTGTTGGTTTTTTGGCTTGTTGGTTTGTTGGCTTGTTGGCTTGTTGCTTTGTTGGTTTGTTGGTTTGTTGGCTTGTTGGCTTGTTGGTTTTTTAGTTTGTTGGCTTTTTGGTTACTTGGTTTGTTGGTTTGTTGGTTTGTTGGTTTGTTGGTTTGTTTGCTTGTTGGTTTGTTGGCTTGTTGGTTTGTTGGTTTGTTGGTTTGTTGGCTTGTTGGCTTGTTGGTTTGTTGGTTTGTTGGTTTGTTGGTTTGTTGGTTTGTTCGTTTGTTGGTTTGTTGGTTAATTGGATTGTTGGTTTGTTGGTTTCTTGATTTATTGCTTTGTTGGTTTGTTGGTTTATTTGTTTGTTGGTTTGTTGGTTTGTTGGTTTGTTGGTTTGTTGGTTTATTTGTTTGTTGGTTTGTTGGCTTGTTGGTTTGTTGTTTGTTGGTTTGTTGGTTTGTTGGTTTGTTGGTTTGTTGGCTTGTCGGTTTGTTGGTTTGTTGGCTTGTTGGCTTGTTGGTTTGTTGGTGAATTGGTTTGTTGGTTTGTTGGTTTGTTGTTTGTTGGCTTGTTGGTATGTTGGTTTATTTTTTTGTTGGTTTATTGGTTTGTTGGTTTGTTGGTTTGTTGGTGTGTTGGTTTATTTGTTTGTTGGCTTGTTGGTTTGTTGGCTTGTTGGTTTGTTGGCTTGTTGGTTTGTTGGCTTGTTGGCTTGTTGGCTTGTTGGTTTGTTGGTTTGTTGGTTTTTTGGCTTGTTGGTTTGTTGGCTTGTTGGTTTGTTGGCTTGTTGGTTTGTTGGCTTGTTGGCTTGTTGCTTTGTTGGTTTGTTGGTTTGTTGGCTTGTTGGCTTCTTGGTTTGTTGGCTTGTTGGTTACTTAGTTTGTTGGTTTGTTGGCATGTTGGCTTGTTGGTTTGTTGGTTTGTTGGCTTGTTGGTTACTTAGTTTGTTGGTTTTTTGGCTTGTTGGTTTGTTGGCTTGTTGGCTTGTTGCTTTGTTGGTTTGTTGGTTTGTTGGCTTGTTGGCTTGTTGGTTTTTTAGTTTGTTGGCTTTTTGGTTACTTGGTTTGTTGGTTTGTTGGTTTGTTGGTTTGTTGGTTTGTTTGCTTGTTGGTTTGTTGGTTTGTTGGTTTGTTGGTTTGTTGGCTTGTTGGTTTGTTGGTTTGTTGGCTTGTTGGCTTGTTGGTTTGTTGGTTTGTTGGTTTGTTGGATTGTTGGCTTGTTGGTTTGTTGGTTTGTTGGTTTGTTGGCTTGTTGGTTTGTTGGTTTGTTGGTTTGTTGGCTTGTTGGCTTGTTGGTTTGTTGGTTTGTTGGCTTGCTGGTTTGTTGGCTTGTTGGTTTGTTGGTTTGTTGGTTTGTTGGTTTGTTGGTTTGTTGGCTTGTTGGCTTGTTGGTTTGTTTGTTTGTTGGCTTGTTGGTTACTTAGTTTGTTGGTTTGTTGGCATGTTGGTTTGTTGGTTTGTTGGTTTGTTGGCTTGTTGGTTACTTAGTTTGTTGGTTTGTTGGCATGTTGGTTTGTCGGTTTGTTGGTTTGTTGGCTTGTTGGTTTGTTGGTTTGTTGGTTTGTTGGCTTGTTGGCTTGTCGGCTTGTTGGTTTGTTGGCTTGTCGGTTTGTTGGTTTGTTGGCTTGTTGGCTTGTTGGTTTGTTGGTTTGTTGGTTTGTTGGTTTATTTGTTTGTTGGTTTGTTGGCTTGTTGGTTTGTTGGTTTGTTGGTTTGTTGGTTTGTTGGTTTGTTGGCTTGTTGGCTTGTTGGTTTCTTGGTTTGTTGGCTTGTTGGTTTGTTGGCTTGTTGGTTTGTTGGTTTGTTGGTTTGTTGGTTTGTTGGTTTGTTGGCTTGTTGGCTTGTTGGTTTGTTGGTTTGTTGGCTTGTTGGTTACTTAGTTTGTTGGTTTGTTGGCATGTTGGTTTGTTGGTTTGTTGGTTTGTTGGCTTGTTGGTTACTTAGTTTGTTGGTTTGTTGGCATGTTGGTTTGTCGGTTTGTTGGTTTGTTGGCTTGTTGGTTTGTTGGTTTGTTGGTTTGTTGGCTTGTTGGCTTGTCGGCTTGTTGGTTTGTTGGCTTGTTGGTTTGTTGGTTTGTTGGCTTGTTGGCTTGTTGGTTTGTTGGTTTGTTGGTTTGTTGGTTTATTTGTTTGTTGGTTTGTTGGCTTGTTGGTTTGTTGGTTTGTTGGTTTGTTGGCTTGTTGGTTTGTTGGCTTGTTGGCTTGTTGCTTTGTTGGTTTGTTGGTTTGTTGGCTTGTTGGCTTCTTGGTTTGTTGGCTTGTTGGTTACTTAGTTTGTTGGTTTGTTGGCATGTTGGTTTGTTGGTTTGTTGGTTTGTTGGCTTGTTGGTTACTTAGTTTTTTGGCTTGTTGGCTTGTCGGTTTGTTGGTTTGTTGGCTTGTTGGTTTGTTGGTTTGTTGGCTTGTTGGATTGTTGGTTTGTTGGATTGTTGGTTTGTTGGTTTGTTGGTTTGTTGGCTTGTTGGCTTGTTGGTTACTTAGTTTGTTGGTTTGTTGGTTTGTTGGCTTGTTGGTTTGTTGGCTTGTTGCTTTGTTGGTTTGTTGGTTTGTTGGCTTGTTGGCTTGTTGGCTTGTTGGTTTGTTGGTTTGTTGGCTTGTTGGTTTGTTGGCTTGTTGGTTTGTTGGTTTGTTGGTTTGTTGGCTTGTTGGTTTGTTGGTTTGTTGGCTTGTTGGCTTGTTGGTTTGATGGTTTGTTGGTTTGTTGGATTGTTGGTTTGTTGGTTTGTTGGTTTGTTGGTTTGTTGGTTTGTTGGTTTGTTGGCTTGTTGGCTTGTTGGTTTGTTGGTTTGTTGGCTTGTTGGTTTGTTGGCTTGTTGGTTTGTTGGCTTGTTGGTTACTTAGTTTGTTGGTTTGTTGGCATGTTGGTTTGTTGGTTTGTTGGTTTGTTGGCTTGTTGGTTACTTAGTTTGTTGGTTTTTGGCATGTTGGTTTGTCGGTTTGTTGGTTTGTTGGCTTGTTGGTTTGTTGGTTTGTTGGTTTGTTGGCTTGTTGGCTTGTCGGCTTGTTGGTTTGTTGGCTTGTTGGTTTGTTGGCTTGTTGGTTACTTAGTTTGTTGGTTTGTTGGCATGTTGGTTTGTTGGTTTGTTGGTTTGTTGGCTTGTTGGTTACTTAGTTTTTTGGTTTTTTGGCATGTTGGTTTGTCGGTTTGTTGGTTTGTTGGCTTGTTGCTTTGTTGGTTTGTTGGTTTGTTGGCTTGTTGGCTTGTCGGCTTGTTGGTTTGTTGGCTTGTTGGTTTGTTGGTTTGTTGGCTTGTTGGCTTGTTGGTTTGTTGGTTTGTTGGTTTGTTGGTTTATTTGTTTGTTGGTTTGTTGGCTTGTTGGTTTGTTGGTTTGTTGGTTTGTTGGCTTGTTGGTTTGTTGGCTTGTTGGCTTCTTGGTTTGTTGGCTTGTTGGTTACTTAGTTTGTTGGTTTTTTGGCTTGTTGGCTTGTCGGTTTGTTGGTTTGTTGGCTTGTTGGTTTGTTGGTTTGTTGGTTTGTTGGTTTGTTGGCTTGTTGGCTTGTCGGCTTGTTGGTTTGTTGGCTTGTTGGTTTGTTGGTTTGTTGGCCTGTTGGCTTGTTGGTTTGTTGGTTTGTTGGTTTGTTGGCTTGTTGCTTTGTTGGTTTGTTGGTTTGTTGGCTTGTTGGCTTGTTGGCTTGTTGGTTTGTTGGCTTGTTGGTTTGTTGGCTTGTTGGTTTGTTGGTTTGTTGGTTTGTTGGCTTGTTGGTTTGTTGGTTTGTTGGCTTGTTGGCTTGTTGGTTTGCTGGTTTATTGGTTTGTTGGATTGTTGGTTTGTTGGTTTGTTGGTTTGTTGGCTTGTTCGTTTGTTGGTTTGTTGGTTTGTTGGCTTGTTGGGTTGTTGGTTTGTTGGTTTGTTGGCTTGTTGGTTTGTTGGCTTGTTGGTTTGTTGGCTTGTTGTTTACTTAGTTTGTTGGTTTGTTGGCATGTTGGTTTGTTGGTTTGTTGGTTTGTTGGCTTGTTGGTTACTTAGTTTGTTGGTTTGTTGGCATGTTGGTTTGTCGGTTTGTTGGTTTGTTGGCTTGTTGGTTTGTTGGTTTGTTGGTTTGTTGGCTTGTTGGCTTGTCGGCTTGTTGGTTTGTTGGCTTGTTGGTTTGTTGGTTTGTTGGCTTGTTGGCTTGTTGGTTTGTTGGTTTGTTGGTTTGTTGGTTTATTTGTTTGTTGGTTTGTTGGCTTGTTGGTTTGTTGGTTTGTTGGTTTGTTGGCTTGTTGGTTTGTTGGCTTGTTGGCTTGTTGCTTTGTTGGTTTGTTGGTTTGTTGGCTTGTTGGCTTCTTGGTTTGTTGGCTTGTTGGTTACTTAGTTTGTTGGTTTGTTGGCATGTTGGCTTGTTGGTTTGTTGGTTTGTTGGCTTGTTGGTTACTTAGTTTGTTGGTTTTTTGGCTTGTTGGTTTGTTGGCTTGTTGGCTTGTTGCTTTGTTGGTTTGTTGGTTTGTTGGCTTGTTGGCTTGTTGGTTTTTTAGTTTGTTGGCTTTTTGGTTACTTGGTTTGTTGGTTTGTTGGTTTGTTGGTTTGTTGGTTTGTTTGCTTGTTGGTTTGTTGGCTTGTTGGTTTGTTGGTTTGTTGGTTTGTTGGCTTGTTGGCTTGTTGGTTTGTTGGTTTGTTGGTTTGTTGGTTTGTTGGTTTGTTCGTTTGTTGGTTTGTTGGTTTGTTGGTTAATTGGATTGTTGGTTTGTTGGTTTCTTGATTTATTGCTTTGTTGGTTTGTTGGTTTATTTGTTTGTTGGTTTGTTGGTTTGTTGGTTTGTTGGTTTGTTGGTTTATTTGTTTGTTGGTTTGTTGGCTTGTTGGTTTGTTGTTTGTTGGTTTGTTGGTTTGTTGGTTTGTTGGTTTGTTGGCTTGTCGGTTTGTTGGTTTGTTGGCTTGTTGGCTTGTTGGTTTGTTGGTTAATTGGTTTGTTGGTTTGTTGGTTTGTTGTTTGTTGGCTTGTTGGTATGTTGGTTTATTTTTTTGTTGGTTTATTGGTTTGTTGGTTTGTTGGTTTGTTGGTGTGTTGGTTTATTTGTTTGTTGGCTTGTTGGTTTGTTGGCTTGTTGGTTTGTTGGCTTGTTGGTTTGTTCGTTTGTTGGCTTGTTGGCTTGTTGGTTTGTTGGTTTGTTGGTTTGTTGGTTTGTTGGTTTGTTGGATTGTTGGTTTTTTGGTTTATTGGTTTGTTGGCTTGTTGGATTGTTGGTTTGTTGGTTTGTTGGTTTGTTGGTTTGTTGGCTTGTTGGCTTGTTGGTTTGTTGGCTTGTTGGCTTGTTGCTTTGTTGGTTTGTTGGTTTGTTGGTTTGTTGGTTTGTTGGCTTGTTGGTTTGTTGGCTTGTTGGTTTGTTGGCTTGTTGGTTTGTTGGCTTGTTGGTTTGTTGGTTTGTTGGTTTGTTGGCTTGTTGGTTTGTTGGTTTGTTGGCTTGTTGGCTTGTTGGTTTGTTGGTTTGTTGGTTTGTTGGCTTGTTGGCTTGTTGGTTTTTTAGTTTGTTGGCTTTTTGGTTACTTGGTTTGTTGGTTTGTTGGTTTGTTGGTTTGTTGGCTTGTTGGTTTGTTGGTTTGTTGGCTTGTTGGCTTGTTGGTTTGTTGGTTTGTTGGTTTGTTGGATTGTTGGCTTGTTGGTTTGTTGGCTTGTTGGTTTGTTGGTTTGTTGGTTTGTTGGCTTGTTGGCTTGCTGGTTTGTTGGTTTGTTGGCTTGTTGGTTTGTTGGCTTGTTGGTTTGTTGGTTTGTTGGGTTGTTGGTTTGTTGGTTTGTTGGCTTGTTGGTTTGTTGGCTTGTTGGTTTGTTGGCTTGTTGGTTACTTAGTTTGTTGGTTTGTTGGCATGTTGGTTTGTTGGTTTGTTGGTTTGTTGGCTTGTTGGTTACTTAGTTTGTTGGTTTGTTGGCATGTTGGTTTGTCGGTTTGTTGGTTTGTTGGCTTGTTGGTTTGTTGGTTTGTTGGTTTGTTGGCTTGTTGGCTTGTCGGCTTGTTGGTTTGTTGGCTTGTTGGTTTGTTGGTTTGTTGGCTTGTTGGCTTGTTGGTTTGTTGGTTTGTTGGTTTGTTGGTTTATTTGTTTGTTGGTTTGTTGGCTTGTTGGTTTGTTGGTTTGTTGGTTTGTTGGCTTGTTAGTTTGTTGGCTTGTTGGCTTGTTGCTTTGTTGGTTTGTTGGTTTGTTGGCTTGTTGGCTTCTTGGTTTGTTGGCTTGTTGGTTACTTAGTTTGTTGGTTTGTTGGCATGTTGGCTTGTTGGTTTGTTGGTTTGTTGGCTTGTTGGTTACTTAGTTTGTTGGTTTTTTGGCTTGTTGGTTTGTTGGCTTGTTGGCTTGTTGCTTTGTTGGTTTGTTGGTTTGTTGGCTTGTTGGCTTGTTGGTTTTTTAGTTTGTTGGCTTTTTGGTTACTTGGTTTGTTGGTTTGTTGGTTTGTTGGTTTGTTGGTTTGTTTGCTTGTTGGTTTGTTGGCTTGTTGGTTTGTTGGTTTGTTGGTTTGTTGGCTTGTTGGCTTGTTGGTTTGTTGGTTTGTTGGTTTGTTGGTTTGTTGGTTTGTTCGTTTGTTGGTTTGTTGGTTTGTTGGTTAATTGGATTGTTGGTTTGTTGGTTTCTTGATTTATTGCTTTGTTGGTTTGTTGGTTTATTTGTTTGTTGGTTTGTTGGTTTGTTGGTTTGTTGGTTTGTTGGTTTATTTGTTTGTTGGTTTGTTGGCTTGTTGGTTTGTTGTTTGTTGGTTTGTTGGTTTGTTGGTTTGTTGGTTTGTTGGCTTGTCGGTTTGTTGGTTTGTTGGCTTGTTGGCTTGTTGGTTTGTTGGTTAATTGGTTTGTTGGTTTGTTGGTTTGTTGTTTGTTGGCTTGTTGGTATGTTGGTTTATTTTTTTGTTGGTTTATTGGTTTGTTGGTTTGTTGGTTTGTTGGTGTGTTGGTTTATTTGTTTGTTGGCTTGTTGGTTTGTTGGCTTGTTGGTTTGTTGGCTTGTTGGTTTGTTCGTTTGTTGGCTTGTTGGCTTGTTGGTTTGTTGGTTTGTTGGTTTGTTGGTTTGTTGGTTTGTTGGATTGTTGGTTTTTTGGTTTATTGGTTTGTTGGTTTGTTGGTTTGTTGGCTTGTTGGTTTGTTGGTTTGTTGGCTTGTTGGCTTGTTGGTTTGTTGGTTTGTTGGTTTGTTGGCTTGTTGGCTTGTTGGCTTGTTGGTTTGTTGGCTTGTTGGCTTGTTGCTTTGTTGGTTTGTTGGTTTGTTGGTTTGTTGGTTTGTTGGCTTGTTGGTTTGTTGGCTTGTTGGTTTGTTGGCTTGTTGGTTTGTTGGCTTGTTGGTTTGTTGGTTTGTTGGTTTGTTGGCTTGTTGGTTTGTTGGTTTGTTGGCTTGTTGGCTTGTTGGTTTGTTGGTTTGTTGGTTTGTTGGCTTGTTGGCTTGTTGGTTTTTTAGTTTGTTGGCTTTTTGGTTACTTGGTTTGTTGGTTTGTTGGTTTGTTGGTTTGTTGGCTTGTTGGTTTGTTGGTTTGTTGGCTTGTTGGCTTGTTGGTTTGTTGGTTTGTTGGTTTGTTGGATTGTTGGCTTGTTGGTTTGTTGGCTTGTTGGTTTGTTGGTTTGTTGGTTTGTTGGCTTGTTGGCTTGCTGGTTTGTTGGTTTGTTGGCTTGTTGGTTTGTTGGCTTGTTGGTTTGTTGGTTTGTTGGTTTGTTGGTGTGTTGGTTTGTTGGCTTGTTGGCTTGTTGGTTTGTTGGTTTGTTGGCTTGTTGGTTACTTAGTTTGTTGGCATGTTGGTTTGTTGGTTTGTTGGCTTGTTGGCTTGTTGGTTTTTTAGTTTGTTGGCTTTTTGGTTACTTGGTTTGTTGGTTTTTTGGTTTATTGGTTTGTTGGCTTGTTGGATTGTTGGTTTGTTGGTTTGTTGGTTTGTTGGTTTGTTGGCTTGTTGGCTTGTTGGTTTGTTGGCTTGTTGGCTTGTTGCTTTGTTGGTTTGTTGGTTTGTTGGTTTGTTGGTTTGTTGGCTTGTTGGTTTGTTGGCTTGTTGGTTTGTTGGCTTGTTGGTTTGTTGGCTTGTTGGTTTGTTGGTTTGTTGGTTTGTTGGCTTGTTGGTTTGTTGGTTTGTTGGCTTGTTGGCTTGTTGGTTTGTTGGTTTGTTGGTTTGTTGGCTTGTTGGCTTGTTGGTTTTTTAGTTTGTTGGCTTTTTGGTTACTTGGTTTGTTGGTTTGTTGGTTTGTTGGTTTGTTGGCTTGTTGGTTTGTTGGTTTGTTGGCTTGTTGGCTTGTTGGTTTGTTGGTTTGTTGGTTTGTTGGATTGTTGGCTTGTTGGTTTGTTGGCTTGTTGGTTTGTTGGTTTGTTGGTTTGTTGGCTTGTTGGCTTGCTGGTTTGTTGGTTTGTTGGCTTGTTGGTTTGTTGGCTTGTTGGTTTGTTGGTTTGTTGGGTTGTTGGTTTGTTGGTTTGTTGGCTTGTTGGTTTGTTGGCTTGTTGGTTTGTTGGCTTGTTGGTTACTTAGTTTGTTGGTTTGTTGGCATGTTGGTTTGTTGGTTTGTTGGTTTGTTGGCTTGTTGGTTACTTAGTTTGTTGGTTTGTTGGCATGTTGGTTTGTCGGTTTGTTGGTTTGTTGGCTTGTTGGTTTGTTGGTTTGTTGGTTTGTTGGCTTGTTGGCTTATCGGCTTGTTGGTTTGTTGGCTTGTTGGTTTGTTGGTTTGTTGGCTTGTTGGCTTGTTGGTTTGTTGGTTTGTTGGTTTGTTGGTTTATTTGTTTGTTGGTTTGTTGGCTTGTTGGTTTGTTGGTTTGTTGGTTTGTTGGCTTGTTAGTTTGTTGGCTTGTTGGCTTGTTGCTTTGTTGGTTTGTTGGTTTGTTGGCTTGTTGGCTTCTTGGTTTGTTGGCTTGTTGGTTACTTAGTTTGTTGGTTTGTTGGCATGTTGGCTTGTTGGTTTGTTGGTTTGTTGGCTTGTTGGTTACTTAGTTTGTTGGTTTTTTGGCTTGTTGGTTTGTTGGCTTGTTGGCTTGTTGCTTTGTTGGTTTGTTGGTTTGTTGGCTTGTTGGCTTGTTGGTTTTTTAGTTTGTTGGCTTTTTGGTTACTTGGTTTGTTGGTTTGTTGGTTTGTTGGTTTGTTGGTTTGTTTGCTTGTTGGTTTGTTGGCTTGTTGGTTTGTTGGTTTGTTGGTTTGTTGGCTTGTTGGCTTGTTGGTTTGTTGGTTTGTTGGTTTGTTGGTTTGTTGGTTTGTTCGTTTGTTGGTTTGTTGGTTTGTTGGTTAATTGGATTGTTGGTTTGTTGGTTTCTTGATTTATTGCTTTGTTGGTTTGTTGGTTTATTTGTTTGTTGGTTTGTTGGTTTGTTGGTTTGTTGGTTTGTTGGTTTATTTGTTTGTTGGTTTGTTGGCTTGTTGGTTTGTTGTTTGTTGGTTTGTTGGTTTGTTGGTTTGTTGGTTTGTTGGCTTGTCGGTTTGTTGGTTTGTTGGCTTGTTGGCTTGTTGGTTTGTTGGTTAATTGGTTTGTTGGTTTGTTGGTTTGTTGTTTGTTGGCTTGTTGGTATGTTGGTTTATTTTTTTGTTGGTTTATTGGTTTGTTGGTTTGTTGGTTTGTTGGTGTGTTGGTTTATTTGTTTGTTGGCTTGTTGGTTTGTTGGCTTGTTGGTTTGTTGGCTTGTTGGTTTGTTCGTTTGTTGGCTTGTTGGCTTGTTGGTTTGTTGGTTTGTTGGTTTGTTGGTTTGTTGGTTTGTTGGATTGTTGGTTTTTTGGTTTATTGGTTTGTTGGTTTGTTGGTTTGTTGGCTTGTTGGTTTGTTGGTTTGTTGGCTTGTTGGCTTGTTGGTTTGTTGGTTTGTTGGTTTGTTGGCTTGTTGGCTTGTTGGCTTGTTGGTTTGTTGGCTTGTTGGCTTGTTGCTTTGTTGGTTTGTTGGTTTGTTGGTTTGTTGGTTTGTTGGCTTGTTGGTTTGTTGGCTTGTTGGTTTGTTGGCTTGTTGGTTTGTTGGCTTGTTGGTTTGTTGGTTTGTTGGTTTGTTGGCTTGTTGGTTTGTTGGTTTGTTGGCTTGTTGGCTTGTTGGTTTGTTGGTTTGTTGGTTTGTTGGCTTGTTGGCTTGTTGGTTTTTTAGTTTGTTGGCTTTTTGGTTACTTGGTTTGTTGGTTTGTTGGTTTGTTGGTTTGTTGGCTTGTTGGTTTGTTGGTTTGTTGGCTTGTTGGCTTGTTGGTTTGTTGGTTTGTTGGTTTGTTGGATTGTTGGCTTGTTGGTTTGTTGGCTTGTTGGTTTGTTGGTTTGTTGGTTTGTTGGCTTGTTGGCTTGCTGGTTTGTTGGTTTGTTGGCTTGTTGGTTTGTTGGCTTGTTGGTTTGTTGGTTTGTTGGTTTGTTGGTGTGTTGGTTTGTTGGCTTGTTGGCTTGTTGGTTTGTTGGTTTGTTGGCTTGTTGGTTACTTAGTTTGTTGGCATGTTGGTTTGTTGGTTTGTTGGTTTGTTGGCTTGTTGGTTACTTAGTTTGTTGGTTTGCTGGCATGTTGGTTTGTCGGTTTGTTGGTTTGTTGGCTTGTTTGTTTGTTGGTTTGTTGGTTTGTTGGCTTGTTGGCTTGTCGGATTGTTGGTTTGTTGGCTTGTTGGTTTGTTGGTTTGTTGGCTTGTTGGCTTGTTGGTTTGTTGGCTTGTTGGTTTGTTGGTTTGTTGGTTTGTTGGTTTGTTGGTTTGTTCGTTTGTTGGTTTGTTGGTTTGTTGGTTAATTGGATTGTTGGTTTGTTGGTTTCTTGATTTATTGCTTTGTTGGTTTGTTGGTTTATTTGTTTGTTGGTTTGTTGGTTTGTTGGTTTGTTGGTTTGTTGGTTTATTTGTTTGGTGGTTTGTTGGCTTGTTGGTTTGTTGTTTGTTGGTTTGTTGGTTTGTTGGTTTGTTGGTTTGTTGGCTTGTCGGTTTGTTGGTTTGTTGGCTTGTTGGCTTGTTGGTTTGTTGGTTAATTGGTTTGTTGGTTTGTTGGTTTGTTGTTTGTTGGCTTGTTGGTATGTTGGTTTATTTTTTTGTTGGTTTATTGGTTTGTTGGTTTGTTGGTTTGTTGGTGTGTTGGTTTATTTGTTTGTTGGTTTGTTGGCTTGTTGGTTTGTTGGCTTGTTGGTTTGTTGGCTTGTTGGTTTGTTCGTTTGTTGGCTTGTTGGCTTGTTGGTTTGTTGGTTTGTTGGTTTGTTGGTTTGTTGGTTTGTTGGATTGTTGGTTTTTTGGTTTATTGGTTTGTTGGTTTGTTGGCTTGTTGGCTTGTTGGTTTGTTGGCTTGTTGGCTTGTTGCTTTGTTGGTTTGTTGGTTTTTTGGTTTATTGGTTTGTTGGTTTGTTGGCTTGTTGGCTTGTTGGTTTGTTGGCTTGTTGGCTTGTTGCTTTGTTGGTTTGTTGGTTTGTTGGTTTGTTGGTTTGTTGGCTTGTTGGTTTGTTGGCTTGTTGGTTTGTTGGCTTGTTGGTTTGCTGGCTTGTTGGTTTGTTGGCTTGTTGGTTTGTTGGCTTGTTGGTTTGTTGGTTTGTTGGTTTGTTGGCTTGTTGGTTTGTTGGTTTGTTGGCTTGTTGGCTTGTTGGTTTGTTGGTTTGTTGGTTTGTTGGATTGTTGGCTTGTTGGTTTGTTGGTTTGTTGGTTTGTTGGCTTGTTGGTTTGTTGGTTTGTTGGTTTGTTGGCTTGTTGGCTTGTTGGTTTGTTGGTTTGTTGGCTTGTTGGTTTGTTGGCTTGTTGGTTTGTTGGTTTGTTGGTTTGTTGGTTTGTTGGTTTGTTGGCTTGTTGGCTTGTTGGTTTGTTGGTTTGTTGGCTTGTTGGTTACTTAGTTTGTTGGCATGTTGGTTTGTTGGTTTGTTGGTTTGTTGGCTTGTTGGCTTGTTGGTTTGTTGGTTAATTGGTTTGTTGGTTTGTTGGTTTGTTGTTTGTTGGCTTGTTGGTATGTTGGTTTATTTTTTTGTTGGTTTATTGGTTTGTTGGTTTGTTGGTTTGTTGGTGTGTTGGTTTATTTGTTTGTTGGTTTGTTGGCTTGTTGGTTTGTTGGCTTGTTGGTTTGTTGGCTTGTTGGTTTGTTCGTTTGTTGGCTTGTTGGCTTGTTGGTTTGTTGGTTTGTTGGTTTGTTGGTTTGTTGGTTTGTTGGATTGTTGGTTTTTTGGTTTATTGGTTTGTTGGTTTGTTGGCTTGTTGGCTTGTTGGTTTGTTGGCTTGTTGGCTTGTTGCTTTGTTGGTTTGTTGGTTTGTTGGTTTGTTGGTTTGTTGGCTTGTTGGTTTGTTGGCTTGTTGGTTTGTTGGCTTGTTGGTTTGCTGGCTTGTTGGTTTGTTGGCTTGTTGGTTTGTTGGCTTGTTGGTTTGTTGGTTTGTTGGTTTGTTGGCTTGTTGGTTTGTTGGTTTGTTGGCTTGTTGGCTTGTTGGTTTGTTGGTTTGTTGGTTTGTTGGATTGTTGGCTTGTTGGTTTGTTGGTTTGTTGGTTTGTTGGCTTGTTGGTTTGTTGGTTTGTTGGTTTGTTGGCTTGTTGGCTTGTTGGTTTGTTGGTTTGTTGGCTTGTTGGTTTGTTGGCTTGTTGGTTTGTTGGTTTGTTGGTTTGTTGGTTTGTTGGTTTGTTGGCTTGTTGGCTTGTTGGTTTGTTGGTTTGTTGGCTTGTTGGTTACTTAGTTTGTTGGCATGTTGGTTTGTTGGTTTGTTGGTTTGTTGGCTTGTTGGTTACTTAGTTTGTTGGTTTGCTGGCATGTTGGTTTGTCGGTTTGTTGGTTTGTTGGCTTGTTTGTTTGTTGGTTTGTCGGATTGTTGGTTTGTTGGCTTGTTGGTTTGTTGGTTTGTTGGCTTGTTGGCTTGTTGGTTTGTTGGTTTGTTGGTTTGTTGGTTTATTTGTTTGTTGGTTTGTTGGCTTGTTGGTTTGTTGGTTTATTGGTTTGTTGGCTTGTTGGTTTGTTGGCTTGTTGGCTTGTTGCTTTGTTGGTTTGTTGGTTTGTTGGCTTGTTGGCTTCTTGGTTTGTTGGCTTGTTGGTTACTTAGTTTGTTGGTTTGTTGGCATGTTGGTTTGTTGGTTTGTTGGTTTGTTGGCTTGTTGGTTACTAAGTTTGTTGGTTTTTTGGCTTGTTGGCTTGTCGGTTTGTTGGTTTGTTGGCTTGTTGGTTTGTTGGTTTGTTGGCTTGTTGGATTGTTGGTTTGTTGGTTTGTTGGTTTGTTGGCTTGTTGGCTTGTTGGTTACTTAGTTTGTTGGTTTGTTGGTTTGTTGGCTTGTTGGTTTGTTGGCTTGTTGCTTTGTTGGTTTGTTGGTTTGTTGGCTTGTTGGTTTGTTGGCTTGTTGGTTTGTTGGCTTGTTGGTTTGTTGGCTTGTTGGTTTGTTGGTTTGTTGGTTTGTTGGCTTGTTGGTTTGTTGGTTTGTTGGCTTGTTGGCTTGTTGGTATGTTAGTTTGTTGGTTTGTTGGATTGTTGGCTTGTTGGTTTGTTGGTTTGTTGGCTTGTTGGTTTGTTGGTTTGTTGGTTTGTTGGCTTGTTGGCTTGTTGGTTTGTTGGTTTGTTGGCTTGTTGGTTTGTTGGCTTGTTGGTTTGTTGGTTTGTTGGTTTGTTGGTTTGTTGGTTTGTTGGCTTGTTGGCTTGTTGGTTTGTTGGTTTGTTGGCTTGTTGGTTACTTAGTTTGTTGGTTTGTTGGCATGTTGGTTTGTTGGTTTGTTGGTTTGTTGGCTTGTTGGTTACTTAGTTTGTTGGTTTGTTGGCATGTTGGTTTGTCGGTTTGTTGGTTTGTTGGCTTGTTGGTTTGTTGGTTTGTTGGTTTGTTGGCTTGTTGGCTTGTCGGCTTGTTGGTTTGTTGGCTTGTTGGTTTGTTGGTTTGTTGGCTTGTTGGCTTGTTGGTTTGTTGGTTTGTTGGTTTGTTGGCTTGTTGCTTTGTTGGTTTGTTGGTTTGTTGGCTTGTTGGCTTGTTGGCTTGTTGGTTTGTTGGTTTGTTGGCTTGTTGGTTTGTTGGCTTGTTGGTTTGTTGGCTTGTTGTTTACTTAGTTTGTTGGTTTGTTGGTTAATTGGATTGTTGGTTTGTTGGTTTCTTGATTTATTGCTTTGTTGGTTTGTTGGTTTATTTGTTTGTTGGTTTGTTGGCATGTTGGTTTGTTGGTTTGTTGGTTTGTTGGCTTGTTGGTTACTTAGTTTGTTGGTTTTTTGGCATGTTGGTTTGTCGGTTTGTTGGTTTGTTGGCTTGTTGGTTTGTTGGTTTGTTGGTTTGTTGGCTTGTTGGCTTGTCGGCTTGTTGGTTTGTTGGCTTGTTGGTTTGTTGGTTTGTTGGCTTGTTGGCTTGTTGGTTTGTTGGTTTGTTGGTTTGTTGGTTTATTTGTTTGTTGGCTTGTTGGTTTGTTGGTTTGTTGGTTTGTTGGCTTGTTGGTTTGTTGGCTTGTTGGCTTCTTGGTTTGTTGGCTTGTTGGTTACTTAGTTTGTTGGTTTTTTGGCTTGTTGGTATGTCGGTTTGTTGGTTTGTTGGCTTGTTGGTTTGTTGGTTTGTTGGTTTGTTGGTTTGTTGGTTTGTTGGCATGTTGGCTTGTCGGCTTGTTGGTTTGTTGGCTTGTTGGTTTGTTGGTTTGTTGGCTTGTTGGCTTGTTGGTTTGTTGGTTTGTTGGTTTGTTGGCTTGTTGCTTTGTTGGTTTGTTGGTTTGTTGGCTTGTTGGCTTGTTGGCTTGTTGGTTTGTTGGCTTGTTGGTTTGTTGGCTTGTTGGTTTGTTGGTTTGTTGGTTTGTTGGCTTGTTGGTTTGTTGGTTTGTTGGCTTGTTGGCTTGTTGGTTTGTTGGTTTGTTGGTTTGTTGGATTGTTGGTTTGTTGGTTTGTTGGTTTGTTGGCTTGTTCGTTTGTTGGTTTGTTGGTTTGTTGGCTTGTTGGGTTGTTGGTTTGTTGGTTTGTTGGCTTGTTGGTTTGTTGGCTTGTTGGTTTGTTGGCTTGTTGTTTACTTAGTTTGTTGGTTTGTTGGCATGTTGGTTTGTTGGTTTGTTGGTTTGTTGGCTTGTTGGTTACTTAGTTTGTTGGTTTGTTGGCATGTTGGTTTGTCGGTTTGTTGGTTTGTTGGCTTGTTGGTTTGTTGGTTTGTTGGTTTGTTGGCTTGTTGGCTTGTCGGCTTGTTGGTTTGTTGGCTTGTTGGTTTGTTGGTTTGTTGGTTTGTTGGCTTGTTGGCTTGTTGGTTTGTTGGTTTGTTGGTTTGTTGGTTTATTTGTTTGTTGGTTTGTTGGCTTGTTGGTTTGTTGGTTTGTTGGTTTGTTGGCTTGTTGGTTTGTTGGCTTGTTGGCTTGTTGCTTTGTTGGTTTGTTGGTTTGTTGGCTTGTTGGCTTCTTGGTTTGTTGGCTTGTTGGTTACTTAGTTTGTTGGTTTGTTGGCATGTTGGTTTGTTGGTTTGTTGGTTTGTTGGCTTGTTGGTTACTTAGTTTGTTGGTTTTTTGGCTTGTTGGTTTGTTGGCTTGTTGGCTTGTTGCTTTGTTGGTTTGTTGGTTTGTTGGCTTGTTGGCTTGTTGGTTTTTTAGTTTGTTGGCTTTTTGGTTACTTGGTTTGTTGGTTTGTTGGTTTGTTGGTTTGTTGGTTTGTTTGCTTGTTGGTTTGTTGGCTTGTTGGTTTGTTGGTTTGTTGGTTTGTTGGCTTGTTGGCTTGTTGGTTTGTTGGTTTGTTGGTTTGTTGGTTTGTTGGTTTGTTCGTTTGTTGGTTTGTTGGTTTGTTGGTTAATTGGATTGTTGGTTTGTTGGTTGCTTGATTTATTGCTTTGTTGGTTTGTTGGTTTATTTGTTTGTTGGTTTGTTGGTTTGTTGGTTTGTTGGTTTGTTGCTTTATTTGTTTGTTGGTTTGTTGGCTTGTTGGTTTGTTGTTTGTTGGTTTGTTGGTTTGTTGGTTTGTTGGTTTGTTGGCTTGTCGGTTTGTTGGTTTGCTGGCTTGTTGGCTTGTTGGTTTGTTGGTTAATTGGTTTGTTGGTTTGTTGGTTTGTTGTTTGTTGGCTTGTTGGTATGTTGGTTTATTTTTTTGTTGGTTTATTGGTTTGTTGGTTTGTTGGTTTGTTGGTGTGTTGGTTTATTTGTTTGTTGGTTTGTTGGCTTGTTGGTTTGTTGGCTTGTTGGTTTGTTGGCTTGTTGGTTTGTTCGTTTGTTGGCTTGTTGGCTTGTTGGTTTGTTGGTTTGTTGGTTTGTTGGTTTGTTGGTTTGTTGGATTGTTGGTTTTTTGGTTTATTGGTTTGTTGGCTTGTTGGATTGTTGGTTTGTTGGTTTGTTGGTTTGTTGGTTTGTTGGTTTGTTGGCTTGTTGGCTTGTTGGTTTGTTGGCTTGTTGGCTTGTTGCTTTGTTGGTTTGTTGGTTTGTTGGTTTGTTGGTTTGTTGGCTTGTTGGTTTGTTGGCTTGTTGGTTTGTTGGCTTGTTGGTTTGTTGGCTTGTTGGTTTGTTGGTTTGTTGGTTTGTTGGCTTGTTGGTTTGTTGGTTTGTTGGCTTGTTGGCTTGTTGGTTTGTTGGTTTGTTGGTTTGTTGGCTTGTTGGCTTGTTGGTTTTTTAGTTTGTTGGCTTTTTGGTTACTTGGTTTGCTGGTTCGTTGGTTTGTTTGCTTGTTGGCTTGTTGGCTTGTTGGTTTGTTGGCTTGTTGCTTTGTTGGTTTGTTGGTTTGTTGGCTTGTTGGTTTGTTGGCTTGTTGGTTTGTTGGCTTGTTGGTTTGTTGGCTTGTTGGTTTGTTGGTTTGTTGGTTTGTTGGTTTGTTGGTTTGTTGGCTTGTTGGTTTGTTGGTTTGTTGGCTTGTTGGCTTGTTGGTTTGTTGGTTTGTTGGTTTGTTGGATTGTTGGCTTGTTGGTTTGTTGGCTTGTTGGTTTGTTGGTTTGTTGGTTTGTTGGCTTGTTGGCTTGTTGGTTTGTTGGTTTGTTGGCTTGTTGGTTTGTTGGCTTGTTGGTTTGTTGGTTTGTTGGTTTGTTGGTTTGTTGGTTTGTTGGCTTGTTGGCTTGTTGGTTTGTTGGTTTGTTGGCTTGTTGGTTACTTAGTTTGTTGGCATGTTGGTTTGTTGGTTTGTTGGTTTGTTGGCTTGTTGGTTACTTAGTTTGTTGGTTTGCTGGCATGTTGGTTTGTCGGTTTGTTGGTTTGTTGGCTTGTTTGTTTGTTGGTTTGTTGGTTTGTTGGCTTGTTGGCTTGTCGGATTGTTGGTTTGTTGGCTTGTTGGTTTTTTGGTTTGTTGGCTTGTTGGCTTGTTGGTTTGTTGGCTTGTTGGTTTGTTGGTTTGTTGGTTTGTTGGTTTGTTGGTTTGTTCGTTTGTTGGTTTGTTGGTTTGTTGGTTAATTGGATTGTTGGTTTGTTGGTTTCTTGATTTATTGCTTTGTTGGTTTGTTGGTTTATTTGTTTGTTGGTTTGTTGGTTTGTTGGTTTGTTGGTTTATTTGTTTGGTGGTTTGTTGGCTTGTTGGTTTGTTGTTTGTTGGTTTGTTGGTTTGTTGGTTTGTTGGTTTGTTGGCTTGTCGGTTTGTTGGTTTGTTGGCTTGTTGGCTTGTTGGTTTGTTGGTTAATTGGTTTGTTGGTTTGTTGGTTTGTTGTTTGTTGGCTTGTTGGTATGTTGGTTTATTTTTTTGTTGGTTTATTGGTTTGTTGGTTTGTTGGTTTGTTGGTGTGTTGGTTTATTTGTTTGTTGGTTTGTTGGCTTGTTGGTTTGTTGGCTTGTTGGTTTGTTGGCTTGTTGGTTTGTTCGTTTGTTGGCTTGTTGGCTTGTTGGTTTGTTGGTTTGTTGGTTTGTTGGTTTGTTGGTTTGTTGGATTGTTGGTTTTTTGGTTTATTGGTTTGTTGGTTTGTTGGCTTGTTGGCTTGTTGGTTTGTTGGCTTGTTGGCTTGTTGCTTTGTTGGTTTGTTGGTTTGTTGGTTTGTTGGTTTGTTGGCTTGTTGGTTTGTTGGCTTGTTGGTTTGTTGGCTTGTTGGTTTGTTGGCTTGTTGGTTTGTTGGTTTGTTGGTTTGTTGGCTTGTTGGTTTGTTGGTTTGTTGGCTTGTTGGCTTGTTGGTTTGTTGGTTTGTTGGTTTGTTGGCTTGTTGGCTTGTTGGTTTTTTAGTTTGTTGGCTTTTTGGTTACTTGGTTTGCTGGTTCGTTGGTTTGTTTGCTTGTTGGCTTGTTGGCTTGTTGGTTTGTTGGCTTGTTGCTTTGTTGGTTTGTTGGTTTGTTGGCTTGTTGGTTTGTTGGCTTGTTGGTTTGTTGGCTTGTTGGTTTGTTGGCTTGTTGGTTTGTTGGTTTGTTGGTTTGTTGGCTTGTTGGTTTGTTGGTTTGTTGGCTTGTTGGCTTGTTGGTTTGTTTGTTTGTTGGTTTGTTGGATTGTTGGCTTGTTGGTTTGTTGGTTTGTTGGTTTGTTGGCTTGTTGGTTTGTTGGTTTGTCGGTTTGTTGGCTTGTTGGCTTGTTGGTTTGTTGGTTTGTTGGCTTGTTGGTTTGTTGGCTTGTTGGTTTGTTGGTTTGTTGGTTTGTTGGTTTGTTGGTTTGTTGGCTTGTTGGCTTGTTGGTTTGTTGGTTTGTTGGCTTGTTGGTTACTTAGTTTGTTGGCATGTTGGTTTGTTGGTTTGTTGGTTTGTTGGCTTGTTGGTTACTTAGTTTGTTGGTTTGCTGGCATGTTGGTTTGTCGGTTTGTTGGTTTGTTGGCTTGTTTGTTTGTTGGTTTGTTGGTTTGTTGGCTTGTTGGCTTGTCGGATTGTTGGTTTGTTGGCTTGTTGGTTTGTTGGTTTGTTGGCTTGTTGGCTTGTTGGTTTGTTGGTTTGTTGGTTTGTTGGTTTATTTGTTTGTTGGTTTGTTGGCTTGTTGGTTTGTTGGTTTATTGGTTTGTTGGCTTGTTGGTTTGTTGGTTTGTTGGCTTGTTGCTTTGTTGGTTTGTTGGTTTGTTGGCTTGTTGGCTTCTTGGTTTGTTGGCTTGTTGGTTACTTAGTTTGTTGGTTTGTTGGCATGTTGGCTTGTTGGTTACTAAGTTTGTTGGTTTTTTGGCTTGTTGGCTTGTCGGTTTGTTGGTTTGTTGGCTTGTTGGTTTGTTGGTTTGTTGGCTTGTTGGATTGTTGGTTTGTTGGTTTGTTGGTTTGTTGGCTTGTTGGCTTGTTGGTTACTTAGTTTGTTGGTTTGTTGGTTTGTTGGCTTGTTGGTTTGTTGGCTTGTTGCTTTGTTGGTTTGTTGGTTTGTTGGCTTGTTGGTTTGTTGGCTTGTTGGTTTGTTGGCTTGTTGGTTTGTTGGCTTGTTGGTTTGTTGGTTTGTTGGTTTGTTGGCTTGTTGGTTTGTTGGTTTGTTGGCTTGTTGGCTTGTTGGTATGTTAGTTTGTTGGTTTGTTGGATTGTTGGCTTGTTGGTTTGTTGGTTTGTTGGCTTGTTGGTTTGTTGGTTTGTTGGTTTGTTGGCTTGTTGGCTTGTTGGTTTGTTGGTTTGTTGGCTTGTTGGTTTGTTGGCTTGTTGGTTTGTTGGTTTGTTGGTTTGTTGGTTTGTTGGTTTGTTGGCTTGTTGGCTTGTTGGTTTGTTGGTTTGTTGGCTTGTTGGTTACTTAGTTTGTTGGTTTGTTGGCATGTTGGTTTGTTGGTTTGTTGGTTTGTTGGCTTGTTGGTTACTTAGTTTGTTGGTTTGTTGGCATGTTGGTTTGTCGGTTTGTTGGTTTGTTGGTTTGCTGGCTTGTTGGCTTGTTGGTTTGTTGGTTAATTGGTTTGTTGGTTTGTTGGTTTGTTGTTTGTTGGCTTGTTGGTATGTTGGTTTATTTTTTTGTTGGTTTATTGGTTTGTTGGTTTGTTGGTTTGTTGGTGTGTTGGTTTATTTGTTTGTTGGTTTGTTGGCTTGTTGGTTTATTGGCTTGTTGGTTTGTTGGCTTGTTGGTTTGTTCGTTTGTTGGCTTGTTGGCTTGTTGGTTTGTTGGTTTGTTGGTTTGTTGGTTTGTTGGTTTGTTGGATTGTTGGTTTTTTGGTTTATTGGTTTGTTGGCTTGTTGGATTGTTGGTTTGTTGGTTTGTTGGTTTGTTGGTTTGTTGGTTTGTTGGCTTGTTGGCTTGTTGGTTTGTTGGCTTGTTGGCTTGTTGCTTTGTTGGTTTGTTGGTTTGTTGGTTTGTTGGTTTGTTGGCTTGTTGGTTTGTTGGCTTGTTGGTTTGTTGGCTTGTTGGTTTGTTGGCTTGTTGGTTTGTTGGTTTGTTGGTTTGTTGGCTTGTTGGTTTGTTGGTTTGTTGGCTTGTTGGCTTGTTGGTTTGTTGGTTTGTTGGTTTGTTGGCTTGTTGGCTTGTTGGTTTTTTAGTTTGTTGGCTTTTTGGTTACTTGGTTTGCTGGTTCGTTGGTTTGTTTGCTTGTTGGCTTGTTGGCTTGTTGGTTTGTTGGCTTGTTGCTTTGTTGGTTTGTTGGTTTGTTGGCTTGTTGGTTTGTTGGCTTGTTGGTTTGTTGGCTTGTTGGTTTGTTGGCTTGTTGGTTTGTTGGTTTGTTGGTTTGTTGGTTTGTTGGTTTGTTGGCTTGTTGGTTTGTTGGTTTGTTGGCTTGTTGGCTTGTTGGTTTGTTGGTTTGTTGGTTTGTTGGATTGTTGGCTTGTTGGTTTGTTGGCTTGTTGGTTTGTTGGTTTGTTGGTTTGTTGGCTTGTTGGCTTGTTGGTTTGTTGGTTTGTTGGCTTGTTGGTTTGTTGGCTTGTTGGTTTGTTGGTTTGTTGGTTTGTTGGTTTGTTGGTTTGTTGGCTTGTTGGCTTGTTGGTTTGTTGGTTTGTTGGCTTGTTGGTTACTTAGTTTGTTGGCATGTTGGTTTGTTGGTTTGTTGGTTTGTTGGCTTGTTGGTTACTTAGTTTGTTGGTTTGCTGGCATGTTGGTTTGTCGGTTTGTTGGTTTGTTGGCTTGTTTGTTTGTTGGTTTGTTGGTTTGTTGGCTTGTTGGCTTGTCGGATTGTTGGTTTGTTGGCTTGTTGGTTTGTTGGTTTGTTGGCTTGTTGGCTTGTTGGTTTGTTGGCTTGTTGGTTTGTTGGTTTGTTGGTTTGTTGGTTTGTTGGTTTGTTCGTTTGTTGGTTTGTTGGTTTGTTGGTTAATTGGATTGTTGGTTTGTTGGTTTCTTGATTTATTGCTTTGTTGGTTTGTTGGTTTATTTGTTTGTTGGTTTGTTGGTTTGTTGGTTTGTTGGTTTGTTGGTTTATTTGTTTGGTGGTTTGTTGGCTTGTTGGTTTGTTGTTTGTTGGTTTGTTGGTTTGTTGGTTTGTTGGTTTGTTGGCTTGTCGGTTTGTTGGTTTGTTGGCTTGTTGGCTTGTTGGTTTGTTGGTTAATTGGTTTGTTGGTTTGTTGGTTTGTTGTTTGTTGGCTTGTTGGTATGTTGGTTTATTTTTTTGTTGGTTTATTGGTTTGTTGGTTTGTTGGTTTGTTGGCTTGTTGGTTTGTTCGTTTGTTGGCTTGTTGGCTTGTTGGTTTGTTGGTTTGTTGGTTTGTTGGTTTGTTGGTTTGTTGGATTGTTGGTTTTTTGGTTTATTGGTTTGTTGGTTTGTTGGCTTGTTGGCTTGTTGGTTTGTTGGCTTGTTGGCTTGTTGGTTTGTTGGCTTGTTGGCTTGTTGCTTTGTTGGTTTGTTGGCTTGTTGGTTTGTTGGCTTGTTGGTTTGTTGGCTTGTTGGTTTGTTGGCTTGTTGGTTTGTTGGTTTGTTGGTTTGTTGGCTTGTTGGTTTGTTGGTTTGTTGGCTTGTTGGCTTGTTGGTTTGTTGGTTTGTTGGTTTGTTGGCTTGTTGGCTTGTTGGTTTTTTAGTTTGTTGGCTTTTTGGTTACTTGGTTTGCTGGTTCGTTGGTTTGTTTGCTTGTTGGCTTGTTGGCTTGTTGGTTTGTTGGCTTGTTGCTTTGTTGGTTTGTTGGTTTGTTGGCTTGTTGGTTTGTTGGCTTGTTGGTTTGTTGGCTTGTTGGTTTGTTGGCTTGTTGGTTTGTTGGTTTGTTGGTTTGTTGGCTTGTTGGTTTGTTGGTTTGTTGGCTTGTTGGCTTGTTGGTTTGTTGGTTTGTTGGTTTGTTGGATTGTTGGCTTGTTGGTTTGTTGGTTTGTTGGTTTGTTGGCTTGTTGGTTTGTTGGTTTGTCGGTTTGTTGGCTTGTTGGCTTGTTGGTTTGTTGGTTTGTTGGCTTGTTGGTTTGTTGGCTTGTTGGTTTGTTGGTTTGTTGGTTTGTTGGTTTGCTGGTTTGTTGGCTTGTTGGCTTGTTGGTTTGTTGGTTTGTTGGCTTGTTGGTTACTTAGTTTGTTGGCATGTTGGTTTGTTGGTTTGTTGGTTTGTTTGCTTGTTGGTTACTTAGTTTGTTGGTTTGCTGGCATGTTGGTTTGTCGGTTTGTTGGTTTGTTGGCTTGTTTGTTTGTTGGTTTGTTGGTTTGTTGGCTTGTTGGCTTGTCGGATTGTTGGTTTGTTGGCTTGTTGGTTTGTTGGTTTGTTGGCTTGTTGGCTTGTTGGTTTGTTGGTTTGTTGGTTTGTTGGTTTATTTGTTTGTTGGTTTGTTGGCTTGTTGGTTTGTTGGTTTATTGGTTTGTTGGCTTGTTGGTTTGTTGGCTTGTTGGCTTGTTGCTTTGTTGGTTTGTTGGTTTGTTGGCTTGTTGGCTTCTTGGTTTGTTGGCTTGTTGGTTACTTAGTTTGTTGGTTTGTTGGCATGTTGGTTTGTTGGTTTGTTGGTTTGTTGGCTTGTTGGTTACTAAGTTTGTTGGTTTTTTGGCTTGTTGGCTTGTCGGTTTGTTGGTTTGTTGGCTTGTTGGTTTGTTGGTTTGTTGGCTTGTTGGATTGTTGGTTTGTTGGTTTGTTGGTTTGTTGGCTTGTTGGCTTGTTGGTTACTTAGTTTGTTGGTTTGTTGGCTTGTTGGTTTGTTGGCTTGTTGCTTTGTTGGTTTGTTGGTTTGTTGGCTTGTTGGTTTGTTGGCTTGTTGGTTTGTTGGCTTGTTGGTTTGTTGGCTTGTTGGTTTGTTGGTTTGTTGGTTTGTTGGCTTGTTGGTTTGTTGGTTTGTTGGCTTGTTGGCTTGTTGGTATGTTAGTTTGTTGGTTTGTTGGATTGTTGGCTTGTTGGTTTGTTGGTTTGTTGGCTTGTTGGTTTGTTGGTTTGTTGGTTTGTTGGCTTGTTGGCTTGTTGGTTTGTTGGTTTGTTGGCTTGTTGGTTTGTTGGCTTGTTGGTTTGTTGGTTTGTTGGTTTGTTGGTTTGTTGGTTTGTTGGCTTGTTGGCTTGTTGGTTTGTTGGTTTGTTGGCTTGTTGGTTACTTAGTTTGTTGGTTTGTTGGCATGTTGGTTTGTTGGTTTGTTGGTTTGTTGGCTTGTTGGTTACTTAGTTTGTTGGTTTGTTGGCATGTTGGTTTGTCGGTTTGTTGGTTTGTTGGCTTGTTGGTTTGTTGGTTTGTTGGTTTGTTGGCTTGTTGGCTTGTCGGCTTGTTGGTTTGTTGGCTTGTTGGTTTGTTGGTTTGTTGGCTTGTTGGCTTGTTGGTTTGTTGGTTTGTTGGTTTGTTGGCTTGTTGCTTTGTTGGTTTGTTGGTTTGTTGGCTTGTTGGCTTGTTGGCTTGTTGGTTTGTTGGCTTGTTGGTTTGTTGGCTTGTTGGTTTGTTGGTTTGTTGGTTTGTTGGCTTGTTGGTTTGTTGGTTTGTTGGCTTGTTGGCTTGTTGGTTTGTTGGTTTGTTGGTTTGTTGGATTGTTGGTTTGTTGGTTTGTTGGTTTGTTGGCTTGTTGGTTTGTTGGTTTGTTGGTTTGTTGGCTTGTTGGGTTGTTGGTTTGTTGGTTTGTTGGCTTGTTGGTTTGTTGGCTTGTTGGTTTGTTGGCTTGTTGTTTACTTAGTTTGTTGGTTTGTTGGCATGTTGGTTTGTTGGTTTGTTGGTTTGTTGGCTTGTTGGTTACTTAGTTTGTTGGTTTGTTGGCATGTTGGTTTGTCGGTTTGTTGGTTTGTTGGCTTGTTGGTTTGTTGGTTTGTTGGTTTGTTGGCTTGTTGGCTTGTCGGCTTGTTGGTTTGTTGGCTTGTTGGTTTGTTGGTTTGTTGGCTTGTTGGCTTGTTGGTTTGTTGGTTTGTTGGTTTGTTGGTTTATTTGTTTGTTGGTTTGTTGGCTTGTTGGTTTGTTGGTTTGTTGGTTTGTTGGCTTGTTGGTTTGTTGGCTTGTTGGCTTGTTGGTTACTTAGTTTGTTGGTTTGTTGGCATGTTGGTTTGTTGGTTTGTTGGTTTGTTGGCTTGTTGGTTACTTAGTTTGTTGGTTTTTTGGCTTGTTGGTTTGTTGGCTTGTTGGCTTGTTGCTTTGTTGGTTTGTTGGTTTGTTGGCTTGTTGGCTTGTTGGTTTTTTAGTTTGTTGGCTTTTTGGTTACTTGGTTTGTTGGTTTGTTGGTTTGTTGGTTTGTTTGCTTGTTGGTTTGTTGGCTTGTTGGTTTGTTGGTTTGTTGGTTTGTTGGCTTGTTGGCTTGCTGGTTTGTTGGTTTGTTGGTTTGTTGGTGTGTTGGTTTGTTCGTTTGTTGGTTTGTTGGTTTGTTGGTTAATTGGATTGTTGGTTTGTTGGTTTCTTGATTTATTGCTTTGTTGGTTTGTTGGTTTATTTGTTTGTTGGTTTGTTGGTTTGTTGGTTTGTTGGTTTGTTGGTTTATTTGTTTGTTGGTTTGTTGGCTTGTTGGTTTGTTGTTTGTTGGTTTGTTGGTTTGTTGGTTTGTTGGTTTGTTGGCTTGTCGGTTTGTTGGTTTGTTGGCTTGTTGGCTTGTTGGTTTGTTGGTTAATTGGTTTGTTGGTTTGTTGGTTTGTTGTTTGTTGGCTTGTTGGTATGTTGGTTTATTTTTTTGTTGGTTTATTGGTTTGTTGGTTTGTTGGTTTGTTGGTGTGTTGGTTTATTTGTTTGTTGGTTTGTTGGCTTGTTGGTTTGTTGGCTTGTTGGTTTGTTGGCTTGTTGGTTTGTTCGTTTGTTGGCTTGTTGGCTTGTTGGTTTGTTGGTTTGTTGGTTTGTTGGTTTGTTGGTTTGTTGGATTGTTGGTTTTTTGGTTTATTGGTTTGTTGGCTTGTTGGATTGTTGGTTTGTTGGTTTGTTGGTTTGTTGGTTTGTTGGCTTGTTGGCTTGTTGGTTTGTTGGCTTGTTGGCTTGTTGCTTTGTTGGTTTGTTGGTTTGTTGGTTTGTTGGTTTGTTGGCTTGTTGGTTTGTTGGCTTGTTGGTTTGTTGGCTTGTTGGTTTGTTGGCTTGTTGGTTTGTTGGTTTGTTGGTTTGTTGGCTTGTTGGTTTGTTGGTTTGTTGGCTTGTTGGCTTGTTGGTTTGTTGGTTTGTTGGTTTGTTGGCTTGTTGGCTTGTTGGTTTTTTAGTTTGTTGGCTTTTTGGTTACTTGGTTTGCTGGTTCGTTGGTTTGTTTGCTTGTTGGCTTGTTGGCTTGTTGGTTTGTTGGCTTGTTGCTTTGTTGGTTTGTTGGTTTGTTGGCTTGTTGGTTTGTTGGCTTGTTGGTTTGTTGGCTTGTTGGTTTGTTGGCTTGTTGGTTTGTTGGTTTGTTGGTTTGTTGGTTTGTTGGCTTGTTGGTTTGTTGGTTTGTTGGCTTGTTGGCTTGTTGGTTTGTTGGTTTGTTGGTTTGTTGAATTGTTGGCTTGTTGGTTTGTTGGCTTGTTGGTTTGTTGGTTTGTTGGCTTGTTGGCTTGTTGGTTTGTTGGTTTGTTGGCTTGTTGGTTTGTTGGCTTGTTGGTTTGTTGGTTTGTTGGTTTGTTGGTTTGTTGGTTTGTTGGCTTGTTGGCTTGTTGGTTTGTTGGTTTGTTGGCTTGTTGGTTACTTAGTTTGTTGGCATGTTGGTTTGTTGGTTTGTTGGTTTGTTGGCTTGTTGGTTACTTAGTTTGTTGGTTTGCTGGCATGTTGGTTTGTCGGTTTGTTGGTTTGTTGGCTTGTTTGTTTGTTGGTTTGTTGGTTTGTTGGCTTGTTGGCTTGTCGGATTGTTGGTTTGTTGGCTTGTTGGTTTGTTGGTTTGTTGGCTTATTGGCTTGTTGGTTTGTTGGCTTGTTGGTTTGTTGGTTTGTTGGTTTGTTGGTTTGTTGGTTTGTTCGTTTGTTGGTTTGTTGGTTTGTTGGTTAATTGGATTGTTGGTTTGTTGGTTTCTTGATTTATTGCTTTGTTGGTTTGTTGGTTTATTTGTTTGTTGGTTTGTTGGTTTGTTGGTTTGTTGGTTTGTTGGTTTATTTGTTTGTTGGTTTGTTGGCTTGTTGGTTTGTTGTTTGTTGGTTTGTTGGTTTGTTGGTTTGTTGGTTTGTTGGCTTTTCGGTTTGTTGGTTTGTTGGCTTGTTGGCTTGTTGGTTTGTTGGTTAATTGGTTTGTTGGTTTGTTGGTTTGTTGTTTGTTGGCTTGTTGGTATGTTGGTTTATTTTTTTGTTGGTTTATTGGTTTGTTGGTTTGTTGGTTTGTTGGTGTGTTGGTTTATTTGTTTGTTGGTTTGTTGGCTTGTTGGTTTGTTGGCTTGTTGGTTTGTTGGCTTGTTGGTTTGTTCGTTTGTTGGCTTGTTGGCTTGTTGGTTTGTTGGTTTGTTGGTTTGTTGGTTTGTTGGTTTGTTGGATTGTTGGTTTTTTGGTTTATTGGTTTGTTGGTTTGTTGGCTTGTTGGTTTGTTGGCATGTTGGTTTGTTGGTTTGTTGGTTTGTTGGCTTGTTGGTTACTTAGTTTGTTGGTTTTTTGGCTTGTTGGTTTGTTGGCTTGTTGGCTTGTTGCTTTGTTGGTTTGTTGGTTTGTTGGCTTGTTGGCTTGTTGGTTTTTTAGTTTGTTGGCTTTTTGGTTACTTGGTTTGTTGGTTTGTTGGTTTGTTGGTTTGTTTGCTTGTTGGTTTGTTGGCTTGTTGGTTTGTTGGTTTGTTGGTTTGTTGGCTTGTTGGCTTGTTGGTTTGTTGGTTTGTTGGTTTGTTGGTTTGTTGGTTTGTTCGTTTGTTGGTTTGTTGGTTTGTTGGTTAATTGGATTGTTGGTTTGTTGGTTTCTTGATTTATTGCTTTGTTGGTTTGTTGGTTTATTTGTTTGTTGGTTTGTTGGTTTGTTGGTTTGTTGGTTTGTTGGTTTATTTGTTTGTTGGTTTGTTGGCTTGTTGGTTTGTTGTTTGTTGGTTTGTTGGTTTGTTGGTTTGTTGGTTTGTTGGCTTGTCGGTTTGTTGGTTTGTTGGCTTGTTGGCTTGTTGGTTTGTTGGTTAATTGGTTTGTTGGTTTGTTGGTTTGTTGTTTGTTGGCTTGTTGGTATGTTGGTTTATTTTTTTGTTGGTTTATTGGTTTGTTGGTTTGTTGGTTTGTTGGTGTGTTGGTTTATTTGTTTGTTGGTTTGTTGGCTTGTTGGTTTGTTGGCTTGTTGGTTTGTTGGCTTGTTGGTTTGTTCGTTTGTTGGCTTGTTGGCTTGTTGGTTTGTTGGTTTGTTGGTTCGTTGGTTTGTTGGTTTGTTGGATTGTTGGTTTTTTGGTTTATTGGTTTGTTGGCTTGTTGGATTGTTGGTTTGTTGGTTTGTTGGTTTGTTGGTTTGTTGGCTTGTTGGCTTGTTGGTTTGTTGGCTTGTTGGCTTGTTGCTTTGTTGGTTTGTTGGTTTGTTGGTTTGTTGGTTTGTTGGCTTGTTGGTTTGTTGGCTTGTTGGTTTGTTGGCTTGTTGGTTTGTTGGCTTGTTGGTTTGTTGGTTTGTTGGTTTGTTGGCTTGTTGGTTTGTTGGTTTGTTGGCTTGTTGGCTTGTTGGTTTGTTGGCTTGTTGGCTTGTTGGTTTTTTAGTTTGTTGGCTTTTTGGTTACTTGGTTTGCTGGTTCGTTGGTTTGTTTGCTTGTTGGCTTGTTGGCTTGTTGGTTTGTTGGCTTGTTGCTTTGTTGGTTTGTTGGTTTGTTGGCTTGTTGGTTTGTTGGCTTGTTGGTTTGTTGGCTTGTTGGTTTGTTGGCTTGTTGGTTTGTTGGTTTGTTGGTTTGTTGGTTTGTTGGCTTGTTGGTTTGTTGGTTTGTTGGCTTGTTGGCTTGTTGGTTTGTTGGTTTGTTGGTTTGTTGGATTGTTGGCTTGTTGGTTTGTTGGCTTGTTGGTTTGTTGGTTTGTTGGCTTGTTGGCTTGTTGGTTTGTTGGTTTGTTGGCTTGTTGGTTTGTTGGCTTGTTGGTTTGTTGGTTTGTTGGTTTGTTGGTTTGTTGGTTTGTTGGCTTGTTGGCTTGTTGGTTTGTTGGTTTGTTGGCTTGTTGGTTACTTAGTTTGTTGGCATGTTGGTTTGTTGGTTTGTTGGTTTGTTGGCTTGTTGGTTACTTAGTTTGTTGGTTTGCTGGCATGTTGGTTTGTCGGTTTGTTGGTTTGTTGGCTTGTTTGTTTGTTGGTTTGTTGGTTTGTTGGCTTGTTGGCTTGTCGGATTGTTGGTTTGTTGGCTTGTTGGTTTGTTGGTTTGTTGGCTTATTGGCTTGTTGGTTTGTTGGCTTGTTGGTTTGTTGGTTTGTTGGTTTGTTGGTTTGTTGGTTTGTTCGTTTGTTGGTTTGTTGGTTTGTTGGTTAATTGGATTGTTGGTTTGTTGGTTTCTTGATTTATTGCTTTGTTGGTTTGTTGGTTTATTTGTTTGTTGGTTTGTTGGTTTGTTGGTTTGTTGGTTTGTTGGTTTATTTGTTTGTTGGTTTGTTGGCTTGTTGGTTTGTTGTTTGTTGGTTTGTTGGTTTGTTGGTTTGTTGGTTTGTTGGTTTGTTGGCTTTTCGGTTTGTTGGTTTGTTGGCTTGTTGGTTTGTTGGTTAATTGGTTTGTTGGTTTGTTGGTTTGTTGTTTGTTGGCTTGTTGGTATGTTGGTTTATTTTTTTGTTGGTTTATTGGTTTGTTGGTTTGTTGGTTTGTTGGTGTGTTGGTTTATTTGTTTGTTGGTTTGTTGGCTTGTTGGTTTGTTGGCTTGTTGGTTTGTTGGCTTGTTGGTTTGTTCGTTTGTTGGCTTGTTGGCTTGTTGGTTTGTTGGTTTGTTGGTTTGTTGGTTTGTTGGTTTGTTGGATTGTTGGTTTTTTGGTTTATTGGTTTGTTGGTTTGTTGGCTTGTTGGTTTGTTGGCTTGTTGGCTTGTTGCTTTGTTGGTTTGTTGGTTTGTTGGTTTGTTGGTTTGTTGGTTTGTTGGCTTGTTGGTTTGTTGGCTTGTTGGTTTGTTGGCTTGTTGGTTTGTTGGCTTGTTGGTTTGTTGGTTTGTTGGTTTGTTGGCTTGTTGGTTTGTTGGTTTGTTGGTTTGTTGGCTTGTTGGTTTGTTGGTTTGTTGGCTTGTTGGCTTGTTGGTTTGTTGGTTTGTTGGTTTGTTGGATTGTTGGCTTGTTGGTTTGTTGGTTTGTTGGTTTGTTGGCTTGTTGGTTTGTTGGTTTGTTGGTTTGTTGGCTTGTTGGCTTGTTGGTTTGTTGGTTTGTTGGCTTGTTGGTTTGTTGGCTTGTTGGTTTGTTGGTTTGTTGGTTTGTTGGTTTGTTGGTTTGTTGGCTTGTTGGCTTGTTAATTTGTTGGTTTGTTGGCTTGTTGGTTACTTAGTTTGTTGGCATGTTGGTTTGTTGGTTTGTTGGTTTGTTGGCTTGTTGGTTACTTAGTTTGTTGGTTTGCTGGCATGTTGGTTTGTCGGTTTGTTGGTTTGTTGGCTTGTTTGTTTGTTGGTTTGTTGGTTTGTTGGCTTGTTGGCTTGTCGGATTGTTGGTTTGTTGGCTTGTTGGTTTGTTGGTTTGTTGGCTTGTTGGCTTGTTGGTTTGTTGGTTTGTTGGTTTGTTGGTTTATTTGTTTGTTGGTTTGTTGGCTTGTTGGTTTGTTGGTTTATTGGTTTGTTGGCTTGTTGGTTTGTTGGCTTGTTGGCTTGTTGCTTTGTTGGTTTGTTGGTTTGTTGGCTTGTTGGCTTCTTGGTTTGTTGGCTTGTTGGTTACTTAGTTTGTTGGTTTGTTGGCATGTTGGTTTGTTGGTTTGTTGGTTTGTTGGCTTGTTGGTTACTAAGTTTGTTGGTTTTTGGCTTGTTGGCTTGTCGGTTTGTTGGTTTGTTGGCTTGTTGGTTTGTTGGTTTGTTGGCTTGTTGGATTGTTGGTTTGTTGGTTTGTTGGTTTGTTGGCTTGTTGGCTTGTTGGTTACTTAGTTTGTTGGTTTGTTGGTTTGTTGGCTTGTTGGTTTGTTGGCTTGTTGCTTTGTTGGTTTGTTGGTTTGTTGGCTTGTTGGTTTGTTGGCTTGTTGGTTTGTTGGCTTGTTGGTTTGTTGGCTTGTTGGTTTGTTGGTTTGTTGGTTTGTTGGCTTGTTGGTTTGTTGGTTTGTTGGCTTGTTGGCTTGTTGGTTTGTTAGTTTGTTGGTTTGTTGGATTGTTGGCTTGTTGGTTTGTTGGTTTGTTGGCTTGTTGGTTTGTTGGTTTGTTGGTTTGTTGGCTTGTTGGCTTGTTGGTTTGTTGGTTTGTTGGCTTGTTGGTTTGTTGGCTTGTTGGTTTGTTGGTTTGTTGGTTTGTTGCTTTGTTGGTTTGTTGGCTTGTTGGCTTGTTGGTTTGTTGGTTTGTTGGCTTGTTGGTTACTTAGTTTGTTGGTTTGTTGGCATGTTGGTTTGTTGGTTTGTTGGTTTGTTGGCTTGTTGGTTACTTAGTTTGTTGGTTTGTTGGCATGTTGGTTTGTCGGTTTGTTGGTTTGTTGGCTTGTTGGTTTGTTGGTTTGTTGGTTTGTTGGCTTGTTGGCTTGTCGGCTTGTTGGTTTGTTGGCTTGTTGGTTTGTTGGTTTGTTGGCTTGTTGGCTTGTTGGTTTGTTGGTTTGTTGGTTTGTTGGTTTATTTGTTTGTTGGTTTGTTGGCTTGTTGGTTTGTTGGTTTGTTGGATTGTTGGCTTGTTGGTTTGTTGGCTTGTTGGTTACTTAGTTTGTTGGTTTGCTGGCATGTTGGTTTGTCGGTTTGTTGGTTTGTTGGCTTGTTTGTTTGTTGGTTTGTTGGTTTGTTGGCTTGTTGGCTTGTCGGATTGTTGGTTTGTTGGCTTGTTGGTTTGTTGGTTTGTTGGCTTATTGGCTTGTTGGTTTGTTGGCTTGTTGGTTTGTTGGTTTGTTGGTTTGTTGGTTTGTTGGTTTGTTCGTTTGTTGGTTTGTTGGTTTGTTGGTTAATTGGATTGTTGGTTTGTTGGTTTCTTGATTTATTGCTTTGTTGGTTTGTTGGTTTATTTGTTTGTTGGTTTGTTGGTTTGTTGGTTTGTTGGTTTGTTGGTTTATTTGTTTGTTGGTTTGTTGGCTTGTTGGTTTGTTGTTTGTTGGTTTGTTGGTTTGTTGGTTTGTTGGTTTGTTGGCTTTTCGGTTTGTTGGTTTGTTGGCTTGTTGGCTTGTTGGTTTGTTGGTTAATTGGTTTGTTGGTTTGTTGGTTTGTTGTTTGTTGGCTTGTTGGTATGTTGGTTTATTTTTTTGTTGGTTTATTGGTTTGTTGGTTTGTTGGTTTGTTGGTGTGTTGGTTTATTTGTTTGTTGGTTTGTTGGCTTGTTGGTTTGTTGGCTTGTTGGTTTGTTGGCTTGTTGGTTTGTTCGTTTGTTGGCTTGTTGGCTTGTTGGTTTGTTGGTTTGTTGGTTTGTTGGTTTGTTGGTTTGTTGGATTGTTGGTTTTTTGGTTTATTGGTTTGTTGGTTTGTTGGCTTGTTGGTTTGTTGGCTTGTTGACTTGTTGCTTTGTTGGTTTGTTGGTTTGTTGGTTTGTTGGTTTGTTGGTTTGTTGGCTTGTTGGTTTGTTGGCTTGTTGGTTTGTTGGCTTGTTGGTTTGTTGGCTTGTTGGTTTGTTGGTTTGTTGGTTTGTTGGCTTGTTGGTTTGTTGGTTTGTTGGCTTGTTGGCTTGTTGGTTTGTTGGTTTGTTGGTTTGTTGGCTTGTTGGCTTGTTGGTTTTTTAGTTTGTTGGCTTTTTGGTTACTTGGTTTGCTGGTTCGTTGGTTTGTTTGCTAGTTGGCTTGTTGGCTTGTTGGTTTGTTGGCTTGTTGCTTTGTTGGTTTGTTGGTTTGTTGGCTTGTTGGTTTGTTGGCTTGTTGGTTTGTTGGCTTGTTGGTTTGTTGGCTTGTTGGTTTGTTGGTTTGTTGGTTTGTTGGCTTGTTGGTTTGTTGGTTTGTTGGCTTGTTGGCTTGTTGGTTTGTTGGTTTGTTGGTTTGTTGGATTGTTGGCTTGTTGGTTTGTTGGTTTGTTGGTTTGTTGGCTTGTTGGTTTGTTGGTTTGTTGGCTTGTTGGTTTGTTGGCTTGTTGGTTTGTTGGTTTGTTGGTTTGTTGGTTTGTTGGTTTGTTGGCTTGTTGGCTTGTTAATTTGTTGGTTTGTTGGCTTGTTGGTTACTTAGTTTGTTGGCATGTTGGTTTGTTGGTTTGTTGGTTTGTTGGCTTGTTGGTTACTTAGTTTGTTGGTTTGCTGGCATGTTGGTTTGTCGGTTTGTTGGTTTGTTGGCTTGTTTGTTTGTTGGTTTGTTGGTTTGTTGGCTTGTTGGCTTGTCGGATTGTTGGTTTGTTGGCTTGTTGGTTTGTTGGTTTGTTGGCTTGTTGGCTTGTTGGTTTGTTGGTTTGTTGGTTTGTTGGTTTATTTGTTTGTTGGTTTGTTGGCTTGTTGGTTTGTTGGTTTATTGGTTTGTTGGCTTGTTGGTTTGTTGGCTTGTTGGCTTGTTGCTTTGTTGGTTTGTTGGATTGTTGGCTTGTTGGTTTGTTGGTTTGTTGGTTTGTTGGCTTGTTGGTTTGTTGGTTTGTTGGTTTGTTGGCTTGTTGGCTTGTTGGTTTGTTGGTTTGTTGGCTTGTTGGTTTGTTGGCTTGTTGGTTTGTTGGTTTGTTGGTTTGTTGGTTTGTTGGTTTGTTGGCTTGTTGGCTTGTTAATTTGTTGGTTTGTTGGCTTGTTGGTTACTTAGTTTGTTGGCATGTTGGTTTGTTGGTTTGTTGGTTTGTTGGCTTGTTGGTTACTTAGTTTGTTGGTTTGTTGGCATGTTGGTTTGTTGGTTTGTTGGTTTGTTGGCTTGTTGGTTACTAAGTTTGTTGGTTTTTGGCTTGTTGGCTTGTCGGTTTGTTGGTTTGTTGGCTTGTTGGTTTGTTGGTTTGTTGGCTTGTTGGATTGTTGGTTTGTTGGTTTGTTGGTTTGTTGGCTTGTTGGCTTGTTGGTTACTTAGTTTGTTGGTTTGTTGGTTTGTTGGCTTGTTGGTTTGTTGGCTTGTTGCTTTGTTGGTTTGTTGGTTTGTTGGCTTGTTGGTTTGTTGGCTTGTTGGTTTGTTGGCTTGTTGGTTTGTTGGCTTGTTGGTTTGTTGGTTTGTTGGTTTGTTGGCTTGTTGGTTTGTTGGTTTGTTGGCTTGTTGGCTTGTTGGTTTGTTGGTTTGTTGGTTTGTTGGATTGTTGGCTTGTTGGTTTGTTGGTTTGTTGGTTTGTTGGCTTGTTGGTTTGTTGGTTTGTTGGTTTGTTGGCTTGTTGGCTTGTTGGTTTGTTGGTTTGTTGGCTTGTTGGTTTGTTGGCTTGTTGGTTTGTTGGTTTGTTGGTTTGTTGGTTTGTTGGTTTGTTGGCTTGTTGGCTTGTTAATTTGTTGGTTTGTTGGCTTGTTGGTTACTTAGTTTGTTGGCATGTTGGTTTGTTGGTTTGTTGGTTTGTTGGCTTGTTGGTTACTTAGTTTGTTGGTTTGTTGGCATGTTGGTTTGTTGGTTTGTTGGTTTGTTGGCTTGTTGGTTACTAAGTTTGTTGGTTTTTGGCTTGTTGGCTTGTCGGTTTGTTGGTTTGTTGGCTTGTTGGTTTGTTGGTTTGTTGGCTTGTTGGATTGTTGGTTTGTTGGTTTGTTGGTTTGTTGGCTTGTTGGCTTGTTGGTTACTTAGTTTGTTGGTTTGTTGGTTTGTTGGCTTGTTGGTTTGTTGGCTTGTTGCTTTGTTGGTTTGTTGGTTTGTTGGCTTGTTGGTTTGTTGGCTTGTTGGTTTGTTGGCTTGTTGGTTTGTTGGCTTGTTGGTTTGTTGGTTTGTTGGTTTGTTGGCTTGTTGGTTTGTTGGTTTGTTGGCTTGTTGGCTTGTTGGTTTGTTAGTTTGTTGGTTTGTTGGATTGTTGGCTTGTTGTTTTGTTGGTTTGTTGGCTTGTTGGTTTGTTGGTTTGTTGGTTTGTTGGCTTGTTGGCTTGTTGGTTTGTTGGTTTGTTGGCTTGTTGGTTTGTTGGCTTGTTGGTTTGTTGGTTTGTTGGTTTGTTGCTTTGTTGGTTTGTTGGCTTGTTGGCTTGTTGGTTTGTTGGTTTGTTGGCTTGTTGGTTACTTAGTTTGTTGGTTTGTTGGCATGTTGGTTTGTTGGTTTGTTGGTTTGTTGGCTTGTTGGTTACTTAGTTTGTTTGTTTGTTGGCATGTTGGTTTGTCGGTTTGTTGGTTTGTTGGCTTGTTGGTTTGTTGGTTTGTTGGTTTGTTGGCTTGTTGGCTTGTCGGCTTGTTGGTTTGTTGGCTTGTTGGTTTGTTGGTTTGTTGGCTTGTTGGCTTGTTGGTTTGTTGGTTTGTTGGTTTGTTGGTTTATTTGTTTGTTGGTTTGTTGGCTTGTTGGTTTGTTGGTTTGTTGGTTTGTTGGCTTGTTGGTTTGTTGGCTTGTTGGCTTGTTGCTTTGTTGGTTTGTTGGTTTGTTGGCTGTTGGCTTCTTGGTTTGTTGGCTTGTTGGTTACTTAGTTTGTTGGTTTGTTGGCATGTTGGTTTGTTGGTTTGTTGGTTTGTTGGCTTGTTGGTTACTTAGTTTGTTGGTTTTTTGGCTTGTTGGCTTGTCGTTTTGTTGGTTTGTTGGCTTGTTGGTTTGTTGGTTTGTTGGTTTGTTGGTTTGTTGGCTTGTTGGCTTGTCGGCTTGTTGGTTTGTTGGCTTGTTGGTTTGTTGGTTTGTTGGCTTGTTGGTTTGTTGGTTTGTTGGTTTGTTGGTTTATTTGTTCGTTGGTTTGTTAGCTTGTTGGTTTGTTGGTTTGTTGGTTTGTTGGCTTGTTGGTTTGTTGGCTTGTTGGCTTGTTGCTTTGTTGGTTTGTTGGTTTGTTGGTTTGTTGGCTTGTTGGCTTGTTGGTTTGTTGGTTTGTTGGTTTGTTGGTTTGTTGGTTTGTTCGTTTGTTGGTTTGTTGGTTTGTTGGTTAATTGGATTGTTGGTTTGTTGGTTTCTTGATTTGTTGCTTTGTTGGTTTGTTGGTTTATTTGTTTGTTGGTTTGTTGGTTTGTTGGTTTGTTGGTTTGTTGGTTTATTTGTTTGTTGGTGTGTTGGCTTGTTGGTTTGTTGTTTGTTGGTTTGTTGGTTTGTTGGTTTGTTGGTTTGTTGGTTTGTTGGCTTGTCGGTTTGTTGGTTTGTTTGCTTGTCGGCTTGTTGGTTTGTTGGTTAATTGGTTTGTTGGTTTGTTGGTTTGTTGTTTGTTGGCTTGTTGGTATGTTGGTTTATTTTTTTGTTGGTTTATTGGTTTGTTGGTTTGTTGGTTTGTTGGTGTGTTGGTTTATTTGTTTGTTGGTTTGTTGGCTTGTTGGTTTGTTGGCTTGTTGGTTTGTTGGCTTGTTGGTTTGTTGGTTTGTTGGCTTGTTGGCTTGTTGGTTTGTTGGTTTGTTGGTTTGTTGGTTTGTTGGATTGTTGGTTTTTTGGTTTATTGGTTTGTTGGTTTGTTGGCTTGTTGGATTGTTGGTTTGTTGCTTTGTTGGTTTGTTGGTTTGTTGGCTTGTTGGCTTGTTGGTTACTTAGTTTGTTGGTTTGTTGGTTTGTTGGCTTGTTGGTTTGTTGGCTTGTTGCTTTGTTGGTTTGTTGGTTTGTTGGCTTGTTGGTTTGTTGGCTTGTTGGTTTGTTGGCTTGTTGGTTTGTTGGCTTGTTGGTTTGTTGGTTTGTTGGTTTGTTGGCTTGTTGGTTTGTTGGTTTGTTGGCTTGTTGGCTTGTTGGTTTGTTGGTTTGTTGGTTTGTTGGATTGTTGGCTTGTTGGTTTGTTGGTTTATTTGTTTGTTGGTTTGTTGGCTTGTTGGTTTGTTGTTTGTTGGTTTGTTGGCTTGTTGGTTTGTTGGTTTGTTGGTTTGTTGGCTTGTTGGCTTGTTGGTTTGTTGGTTTGTTGGTTTGTTGGTTTGTTCGTTTGTTGGTTTGTTGGTTTGTTGGTTAATTGGATTGTTGGTTTGTTGGTTTCTTGATTTGTTGCTTTGTTGGTTTGTTGGTTTATTTGTTTGTTGGTTTGTTGGTTTGTTGGTTTGTTGGTTTGTTGGTTTATTTGTTTGTTGGTTTGTTGGCATGTTGGTTTATCGGTTTGTTGGTTTGTTGGCTTGTTGGTTTGTTGGTTTGTTGGTTTGTTGGCTTGTTGGCTTGTCGGCTTGTTGGTTTGTTGGCTTGTTGGTTTGTTGGTTTGTTGGCTTGTTGGCTTGTTGGTTTGTTGGTTTGTTGGTTTGTTGGTTTATTTGTTTGTTGGTTTGTTGGCTTGTTGGTTTGTTGGTTTGTTGGTTTGTTGGCTTGTTGGTTTGTTGGCTTGTTGGCTTGTTGCTTTGTTGGTTTGTTGGTTTGTTGGTTTGTTGGCTTGTTGGCTTCTTGGTTTGTTGGCTTGTTGGTTACTTATTTTTTTGTTTTTTTGGCATGTTGGTTTGTTGGTTTGTTGGTTTGTTGGCTTGTTGGTTACTTAGTTTGTTGGTTTTTTGGCTTGTTGGCTTGTCGTTTTGTTGGTTTGTTGGCTTGTTGGTTTGTTGGTTTGTTGGTTTGTTGGTTTGTTGGCTTGTTGGCTTGTCGGCTTGTTGGTTTGTTGGCTTGTTGGTTTGTTGGTTTGTTGGCTTGTTGGTTTGTTGGTTTGTTGGTTTGTTGGTTTATTTGTTCGTTGGTTTGTTAGCTTGTTGGTTTGTTGGTTTGTTGGTTTGTTGGCTTGTTGGTTTGTTGGCTTGTTGGCTTGTTGCTTTGTTGGTTTGTTGGTTTGTTGGTTTGTTGGCTTGTTGGCTTGTTGGTTTGTTGGTTTGTTGGTTTGTTGGTTTGTTGGTTTGTTCGTTTGTTGGTTTGTTGGTTTGTTGGTTAATTGGATTGTTGGTTTGTTGGTTTCTTGATTTGTTGCTTTGTTGGTTTGTTGGTTTATTTGTTTGTTGGTTTGTTGGTTTGTTGGTTTGTTGGTTTGTTGGTTTGTTGGTTTATTTGTTTGTTGGTGTGTTGGCTTGTTGGTTTGTTGTTTGTTGGTTTGTTGGTTTGTTGGTTTGTTGGTTTGTTGGTTTGTTGGCTTGTCGGTTTGTTGGTTTGTTTGCTTGTTGGCTTGTTGGTTTGTTGGTTAATTGGTTTGTTGGTTTGTTGGTTTGTTGTTTGTTGGCTTGTTGGTATGTTGGTTTATTTTTTTGTTGGTTTATTGGTTTGTTGGTTTGTTGGTTTGTTGGTGTGTTGGTTTATTTGTTTGTTGGTTTGTTGGCTTGTTGGTTTGTTGGCTTGTTGGTTTGTTGGCTTGTTGGTTTGTTGGTTTGTTGGCTTGTTGGCTTGTTGGTTTGTTGGTTTGTTGGTTTGTTGGTTTGTTGGATTGTTGGTTTTTTGGTTTATTGGTTTGTTGGTTTGTTGGCTTGTTGGATTGTTGGTTTGTTGGTTTGTTGGTTTGTTGGTTTGTTGGCTTGTTGGCTTGTTGGTTACTTAGTTTGTTGGTTTGTTGGTTTGTTGGCTTGTTGGTTTGTTGGCTTGTTGTTTTGTTGGTTTGTTGGTTTGTTGGCTTGTTGGTTTGTTGGCTTGTTGGTTTGTTGGCTTGTTGGTTTGTTGGCTTGTTGGTTTGTTGGTTTGTTGGTTTGTTGGCTTGTTGGTTTGTTGGTTTGTTGGCTTGTTGGCTTGTTGGTTTGTTGGTTTGTTGGTTTGTTGGATTGTTGGCTTGTTGGTTTGTTGGTTTATTTGTTTGTTGGTTTGTTGGCTTGTTGGTTTGTTGTTTGTTGGTTTGTTGGCTTGTTGGTTTGTTGGTTTGTTGGTTTGTTGGCTTGTTGGCTTGTTGGTTTGTTGGTTTGTTGGCTTGTTGGTTTGTTGGCTTGTTGGTTTGTTGGTTTGTTGGTTTGTTGGTTTGTTGGTTTGTTGGCTTGTTGGCTTGTTGGTTTGTTGGTTTGTTGGCTTGTTGGCTTGTTGGTTTGTTAGTTTGTTGGTTTGTTGGATTGTTGGCTTGTTGGTTTGTTGGTTTGTTGGCTTGTTGGTTTGTTGGTTTGTTGGTTTGTTGGCTTGTTGGCTTGTTGGTTTGTTGGTTTGTTGGCTTGTTGGTTTGTTGGCTTGTTGGTTTGTTGGTTTGTTGGTTTGTTGGTTTGTTGGTTTGTTGGCTTGTTGGCTTGTTGGTTTGTTGGTTTGTTGGCTTGTTGGTTACTTAGTTTGTTGGTTTGTTGGCATGTTGGTTTGTTGGTTTGTTGGTTTGTTGGCTTGTTGGTTACTTAGTTTGTTGGTTTGTTGGCATGTTGGTTTGTCGGTTTGTTGGTTTGTTGGCTTGTTGGTTTGTTGGTTTGTTGGTTTGTTGGCTTGTTGGCTTGTCGGCTTGTTGGTTTGTTGGCTTGTTGGTTTGTTGGTTTGTTGGCTTGTTGGCTTGTTGGTTTGTTGGTTTGTTGGTTTGTTGGTTTATTTGTTTGTTGGTTTGTTGGCTTGTTGGTTTGTTGGTTTGTTGGTTTGTTGGCTTGTTGGTTTGTTGGCTTGTTGGCTTGTTGCTTTGTTGGTTTGTTGGTTTGTTGGCTTGTTGGCTTCTTGGTTTGTTGGCTTGTTGGTTACTTAGTTTGTTGGTTTGTTGGCATGTTGGTTTGTTGGTTTGTTGGTTTGTTGGCTTGTTGGTTACTTAGTTTGTTGGTTTTTTGGCTTGTTGGCTTGTCGTTTTGTTGGTTTGTTGGCTTGTTGGTTTGTTGGTTTGTTGGTTTGTTGGTTTGTTGGCTTGTTGGCTTGTCGGCTTGTTGGTTTGTTGGCTTGTTGGTTTGTTGGTTTGTTGGCTTGTTGGTTTGTTGGTTTGTTGGTTTGTTGGTTTATTTGTTCGTTGGTTTGTTAGCTTGTTGGTTTGTTGGTTTGTTGGTTTGTTGGCTTGTTGGTTTGTTGGCTTGTTGGCTTGTTGCTTTGTTGGTTTGTTGGTTTGTTGGTTTGTTGGCTTGTTGGCTTGTTGGTTTGTTGGTTTGTTGGTTTGTTGGTTTGTTGGTTTGTTCGTTTGTTGGTTTGTTGGTTTGTTGGTTAATTGGATTGTTGGTTTGTTGGTTTCTTGATTTGTTGCTTTGTTGGTTTGTTGGTTTATTTGTTTGTTGGTTTGTTGGTTTGTTGGTTTGTTGGTTTGTTGGTTTATTTGTTTGTTGGTGTGTTGGCTTGTTGGTTTGTTGTTTGTTGGTTTGTTGGTTTGTTGGTTTGTTGGTTTGTTGGTTTGTTGGCTTGTCGGTTTGTTGGTTTGTTTGCTTGTTGGCTTGTTGGTTTGTTGGTTAATTGGTTTGTTGGTTTGTTGGTTTGTTGTTTGTTGGCTTGTTGGTATGTTGGTTTATTTTTTTGTTGGTTTATTGGTTTGTTGGTTTGTTGGTTTGTTGGTGTGTTGGTTTATTTGTTTGTTGGTTTGTTGGCTTGTTGGTTTGTTGGCTTGTTGGTTTGTTGGCTTGTTGGTTTGTTGGTTTGTTGGCTTGTTGGCTTGTTGGTTTGTTGGTTTGTTGGTTTGTTGGTTTGTTGGATTGTTGGTTTTTTGGTTTATTGGTTTGTTGGTTTGTTGGCTTGTTGGATTGTTGGTTTGTTGGTTTGTTGGTTTGTTGGTTTGTTGGTTTGTTGGCTTGTTGGCTTGTTGGTTACTTAGTTTGTTGGTTTGTTGGTTTGTTGGCTTGTTGGTTTGTTGGCTTGTTGCTTTGTTGGTTTGTTGGTTTGTTGGCTTGTTGGTTTGTTGGCTTGTTGGTTTGTTGGCTTGTTGGTTTGTTGGCTTGTTGGTTTGTTGGTTTGTTGGTTTGTTGGCTTGTTGGTTTGTTGGTTTGTTGGCTTGTTGGCTTGTTGGTTTGTTGGTTTGTTGGTTTGTTGGATTGTTGGCTTGTTGGTTTGTTGGTTTATTTGTTTGTTGGTTTGTTGGCTTGTTGGTTTGTTGTTTGTTGGTTTGTTGGCTTGTTGGTTTGTTGGTTTGTTGGTTTGTTGGCTTGTTGGCTTGTTGGTTTGTTGGTTTGTTGGCTTGTTGGTTTGTTGGCTTGTTGGTTTGTTGGTTTGTTGGTTTGTTGGTTTGTTGGTTTGTTGGCTTGTTGGCTTGTTGGTTTGTTGGTTTGTTGGCGTGTTGGTTACTTAGTTTGTTGGTTTGTTGGCATGTTAGTTTGTTGGTTTGTTGGTTTGTTGGCTTGTTGGTTACTTAGTTTGTTGGTTTGTTGGCATGTTGGTTTGTCGGTTTGTTGGTTTGTTGGCTTGTTGGTTTGTTGGTTTGTTGGTTTGTTGGCTTGTTGGCTTGTCGGCTTGTTGGTTTGTTGGCTTGTTGGTTTGTTGGTTTATTGGCTTGTTGGCTTGTTGGTTTGTTGGTTTGTTGGTTTATTTGTTTGTTGGTTTGTTGGCTTGTTGGTTTGTTGGTTTGTTGGTTTGTTGGCTTGTTGGTTTGTTGGCTTGTTGGCTTGTTGCTTTGTTGGTTTGTTGGTTTGTTGGCTTGTTGGCTTCTTGGTTTGTTGGCTTGTTGGTTACTTAGTTTGTTGGTTTGTTGGCATGTTGGTTTGTTGGTTTGTTGGTTTGTTGGCTTGTTGGTTACTTAGTTTGTTGGTTTTTTGGCTTGTTGGCTTGTCGGTTTGTTGGTTTGTTGGCTTGTTGGTTTGTTGGTTTGTTGGTTTGTTGGTTTGTTGGTTTGTTGGCCTGTTGGCTTGTCGGCTTGTTGGTTTGGTGGCTTGTTGGTTTGTTGGTTTGTTGGCTTGTTGGCTTGTTGGCTTGTTGGTTTGTTGGTTTGTTGGTTTGTTGGTTTATTTGTCCGTTGGTTTGTTGGCTTGTTGGTTTGTTGGTTTGTTGGTTTGTTGGCTTGTTGGTTTGTTGGCTTGTTGGCTTGTTGCTTTGTTGGTTTGTTGGTTTGTTGGCTTGTTGGCTTGTTGTTTTTTAGTTTGTTGGCTTTTTGGTTACTTGGTTTGTTGGTTTGTTGGTTTGTTTGCTTGTTGGTTTGTTGGCTTGTTGGTTTGTTGGTTTGTTGGTTTGTTGGCTTGTTGGCTTGTTCGTTTGTTCGTTTGTTGGTTTGTTGGTTTGTTGGTTTGTTCGTTTGTTGGTTTGTTGGTTTGTTGGTTAATTGGATTGTTGGTTTGTTGGTTTCTTGATTTGTTGCTTTGTTGGTTTGTTGGTTTATTTGTTTGTTGGTTTGTTGGTTTGTTGGTTAGGTGGTTTGTTGGTTTATTTGTTTGTTGGTTTGTTGGCTTGTTGGTTTGTTGTTTGTTGGTTTGTTGGTTTGTTGGTTTGTTGGTTTGTTGGCTTGTTGGTTTGTTGGTTTGTTGGCTTGTTGGTTTGTTGGTTTTTTGGTTTGTTGGTTTGTTGGCTTGTTGGTTTGTTGGCTTGTTGGTTTGTTTGTTTGTTGGTTTGTTGGCTTGTTGGCTTGTTGGTTTTTTGGTTTGTTGGTTTATTGGCTTGTTGGTTTGTTGGCTTGTTGGTTTGTTTGTTTGTTGGTTTGCTGGCTTGTTGGCTTGTTGGTTTGTTGGTTTGTTGGTTTGTTGGTTTGTTGGTTTGTTGGTTTGTTGGTTTGTTGGATTGTTGGTTTTTTGGTTTGTTGGTTTGTTGGTTTGTTGGCTTGTTGGTTTGTTGGTTTGTTGGCTTGTTGGCTTGTTGGTTTGTTGGTTTTTTGGTTTGTTGGTTTGTTGGTTTGTTGGCTTGTTGGGTGTTGGTTTGTTGGCTTGTTGGTTTGTTGGTTTTTTGGCTTGTTGGCTTGTTGGTTTGTTGGTTAGTTCGTTTGTTGGTTTGTTAGTTTGTTGGTTTGTTGGCTTGCTGGCTTGTTGGTTTGTTGGTTTTTTGGTTTGTTGGTTTGTTGGTTTGTTGGTTTGTTGGTTTGTTGGTTTATTTGTTTGTTGGTTTGTTGGCTTGTTGGCTTGTTGGATTGTTGGATTGTTGGATTGTTGGCTTGTTGGCTTGTTGGTTTGTTGGTTTGTTGGTTTGTTGGTTTGTTGGTTTGTTAGTTTGTTGGCTTGTTGGCTTGTTGGTTTGTTGGTTTGTTGGTTTGTTGGCTTGTTGGCTTGTTGGTTTGTTGGTTTGTTGGTTTATTTGTTTGTTGGTTTGTTGGCTTGTTGGTTTGTCGGTTTGTTGGCTTGTTGGCTTGTTGGTTTGTTGGTTTGTTGGCTTGTTGGCTTGTTGATTTGTTAGTTTGTTGGCTTTTTGGTTACTTGGTTTGTTGGTTTGTTGGCTTGTTGGCTTGTTGGTTTGTTGGTTAGTTCGTTTGTTGGTTTGTTAGTTTGTTGGTTTGTTGGGTTGTTGGCTTGTTGGTTTGTTGGTTTTTTGGTTTGTTGGTTTGTTGGTTTGTTGCTTTGTTGGTTTGTTGGTTTGTTGGCTTGTTGGCTTGTTGGTTTGTTGGCTTGTTGGTTTGTTAGTTTGTTGGCTTTTTGGTTACTTGGTTTGTTGGTTTGTTGGCTTGTTGGCTTATTGGTTTGTTGGTTTGTTGGCTTGTTGGCTTCTTGGTTTGTTGGTTTGTTGGTTTGTTGGTTTATTTGTTTGTTGGTTTTTTGGCTTGTTGGTTTGCTGGTTTGTTGGCTTGTTGGTTATTTAGTTTGTTGGGTTGTTGGTTTGTTGGTTTGTGGTTTGTTGGTTTGTTGGCTTGTTGGCTTGTTGCTTTGTTGGTTTGTTGGTTTGTTGGTTTGTTAGCTTGTTGGTTTGTTGGTTTGTTGGCTTCTTGGTTTGTTGGTTTTTTGATTTGTTGGCTTGTTGGCTTGTTGGCTTGTTGGTTTGTTGGTTTGTTGGCTTGTTGGTTTGTTGGTTTGTTGGTTTGTTGGCTTGTTGGCTTGTTGGTTTGTTGGCTTGTTGGTTTGTTAGTTTGTTGGCTTTTTGGTTACTTGGTTTGTTGGTTTGTTGGCTTGTTGGCTTGTTGGTTTATTGGCTTGTTGGCTTGTTGGCTTGTTGGTTTGTTTGTTTTTTGGTTTGTTAGTTTGTTGGTTTGTTGGCTTGTTGGTTTGTTGGTTTGTTGGCTTGTTGGTTTGTTGGTTTGTTGGTTTGTTGGCTTGTTGGTTTGTTGGCTTGTTGGTTTGTTGGTTTGTTGGCTTGTTGGTTTGTTGGTTTGTTGGTTTGTTGGCTTGTTGGTTTGTTGGTTTGTTGGCTTGTTGTTTTGTTGGCATGTTGGTTTGTTGGTTTGTTGGTTTGTTGGTTTGTTGGCTTGTTGGTTACTTAGTTTGTTGGTTTGTTGGCATGTTGGTTTGCTGGTTTATTTGTTTGTTGTTTTGTTGGCTTATTGGTTTGTTGGTTTGTTTGTTTGTTGGTTTGTTGGTTTGTTGGCTTGGTGGTTTGTTGGCTTGATGGTTTGTTGGTTTGTTGGTTTGTTGGCTTGTTGGCTTGTCGGCTTGTTGGTTTGTTGGCTTGTTGGTTTGTTGGCTTGTTGGTTTGTTGGTTTGTTGGCTTGTTGGCTTGTTGGTTTGTTGGTATGTTGGTTTGTTGGTTTGTTGGTTTGTTGCCTTGTTGGTTTGTTGGCTTGTTGGCTTGTTGCTTTGTTGGTTTGTTGGTTTGTTGGCTTGTTGGCTTGTTGGTTTTTTAGTTAGTTGGCTTTTTGGTCACTTGGTTTGTTGGTTTGTTTGCTTGTTGGTTTGTTGGCTTGTTGGTTTGTTGGTTTGTTGGTTTGTTGGCTTGTTGGCTTGTTGGTTTGTTGGTTTGTTGGTTTGTTGGTTTTTTGGTTTGTTGGTTTGTTGGTTTATTTGTTTGTTGGTTTGTTGGCTTGTTGGTTTGTTGTTTGTTGGTTTGTTGGTTTGTTGGTTTGTTGGTTTGTTGGTTTGTTGGCTTGTTGGTTTGTTGGTTTGTTGGCTTGTTGGTTTGTTGGTTTTTTGGTTTGTTGGTTTGTTGGCTTGTTGGTTTGTTGGCTTGTTGGTTTGTTTGTTTGTTGGTTTGTTGGCTTGTTGGCTTGTTGGTTTTTTGGTTTGTTGGTTTGTTGGCTTGTTGGTTTGTTGGCTTGTTGGTTTGTTTGTTTGTTGGTTTGTTGGCTTGTTGGCTTGTTGGTTTGTTGGTTTGTTGGTTTGTTGGTTTGTTGGTTTGTTGGTTTGTTGGTTTGTTGGTTTGTTGGTTTTTGGGTTTGTTGGTTTGTTGGTTTGTTGGCTTGTTGGTTTGTTGGTTTGTTGGCTTGTTGGCTTGTTGGTTTGTTGGTTTTTTGGTTTGTTGGTTTGTTGCTTTGTTGGCCTGTTGGTTTGTTGGTTTGTTGGCTTGTTCGTTTGTTGGTTTGTTGGCTTGTTGGCTTGTTGGTTTGTTGTTTAGTTCGTTTGTTGGTTTGTTAGTTTGTTGGTTTGTTGGCTTGTTGGCTTGTTGGTTTGTTGGTTTTTTGGTTTGTTGGTTTGTTGGTTTGTTTGTTTGTTGGTTTGTTGGCTTGTTGGCTTGTTAGTTTGTTGGTTTGTTGGCTTGTCGGCTTATTGGTTTGTTGGTTTGTTGGTTTGTTGGTTTGTTGGTTTGTTAGTTTGTTGGCTTGTTGGTTTGTTGGTTTGTTGGTTTGTTGGCTTGGTGGCTTGTTGGTTTGTTGGTTTGTTGGTTTATTTGTTTGTTGGTTTGTTGGCTTGTTGGTTTGTTGGTTTGTTGGCTTGTTGGCTTGTTGGTTTGTTGGTTTGTTGGCTTGTTGGCTTGTTGATTTGTTAGTTTGTTGGCTTTTTGGTTACTTGGTTTGTTGGTTTGTTGGCTTGTTGGTTTGTTGGTTAGTTCGTTTGTTGGCTTGTTAGTTTGTTGGTTTGTTGGCTTGTTGGCTTGTTGGTTTGTTGGTTTTTTGGTTTTTTGGTTTGTTGGTTTGTTGGTTTGTTGCTTTGTTGGTTTGTTGGTTTGTTGGCTTGTTGGCTTGTTGGTTTGTTGGCTTGTTGGTTTGTTAGTTTGTTGGCTTTTTGGTTACTTGGTTTGTTGGTTTGTTGGCTTGTTGGCTTATTGGTTTGTTGGTTTGTTGGCTTGTTGGCTTGTTTGTTTGTTGGTTTGTTGGTTTGTTGGTTTATTTGTTTGTTGGTTTTTTGGCTTGTTGGTTTGCTGGTTTGTTGGCTTGTTGGTTATTTAGTTTGTTGGGTTGTTGGTTTGTTGGTTTGTTGGTTTGTTGGCTTGTTGGCTTGTTGCTTTGATGGTTTGTTGGTTTGTTGGTTTGTTAGCTTGTTGGTTTGTTGGTTTGTTGGCTTCTTGGTTTGTTGGTTTGTTGATTTGTTGGCTTGTTGGCTTGTTGGCTTGTTGGCTTGTTGGTTTGTTGGTTTGTTGGTTTGTTGGCTTGTTGGCTTGTTGGTTTGTTGGCTTTTTGGTTTGTTAGTTTGTTGGCTTTTTGGTTACTTGGTTTGTTGGTTTGTTGGCTTGTTGGCTTGTTGGTTTGTTGGCTTGTTGGCTTGTTGGCTTGTTGTCTTGTTGGCTTGTTGGTTTGTTTGTTTTTTGGTTTGTTAGTTTGTTGGTTTGTTGGCTTGTTAGTTTGTTGGTTTGTTGGCTTGTTGGTTTGTTGGTTTGTTGGTTTGTTGGCTTGTTGGCTTGTTGGTTACTTAGTTTGTTGGTTTGTTGGCATGTTGGTTTGCTGGTTTATTTGTTTGTTGTTTTGTTGGCTTATTGGTTTGTTGGTTTGGTTGTTTGTTGGTTTGTTGGTTTGTTGGCTTGGTGGCTTGTTGGTTTGTTGGTTTGTTGGCTTGTTTGCTTGTTGGTTTATTGGTTTGTTGGTTTGTTGGTTTGTTGGCTTGTTGGTTTGTTGGTTTGTTGGCTTGTTGGTTTGTTGGTTTGTTGGTTTGTTGGTTTGTTGGTTTGTTGGTTTGTTGGCTTGTTGGTTTGTTGGTTTGTTGGCTTGTTGGTTTGTTGGTTTGTTGGTTTGTTGGCTTCTTGGTTTGTTGGCTTCTTGGTTTGTTGGTTTGATGGTTTGTTGGTTTGTTGGTTTGTTGGTTTTTTGGTTTGTTGGTTTGTTGGTTTGTTGGCTTGTTGGCTTGTTGGTTTGTTGGTTTGTTGGCTTGTTGGTTTGTTGGTTTGTTGGCTTGTTGGCTTGTTGGTTTGTTGGTTTGTTGGTTTGTTGGTTTGTTGGTTTGTTGGTTTGTTCGTTTGTTGGTTTGTTGGTTAATTGGTTTGTTAGTTTGTTGGTTTGTTGGTTTGTTGGTTTGTTGGTTTGTTGGTTTATTTGTCTGTTGGTTTGTTGGTTTGTTGGGTTGTTGGTTTGTTGGTTTGTTGGCTTGTTGGGTTGTTGGTTTGTTGGTTTGTTGGCTTGTTGGTTTGTTGGGTTGTTGGTTTGTTGGCTTGTTGGTTTGTTGGCTTCTTGGTTTGTTGGTTGGTTGGCTTGTTGGTTTGTTAGTTTGTTGCCTTGTTGGCTTGTTGGTTTGTTGGTTTGTTAGTTTGTTGGTTTGTTGGCTTGTTGGTTTGTTGGTTTGTTGGTTTGTTGGTTTGTTGGCTTGTTGGCTTGTTGGTTTGTTGGTTTTTTGGTTTGCTGGTTTATTTGTTTGTTGGTTTGTTGGTTTGTTGGTTTGTTGGCTTATTGGCTTGTTGGTTTGTTGGTTTGTTGGTTTGTTGGTGTGTTGGTTTGTTCGTTTGTTGGTTTGTTGGTTAATTGGTTTGTTGGTTTGTTGGTTTGTTGGTTTGTTGGTTTGTTGGTTTGTTGGTTTATTGGTTTGTTGGTTTATTTGTTTGTTGGTTTGTTGGGTTGTTGGTTTGTTGGTTTATTTGTTTGTTGGTTTGTTGGTTTGTTGGCTTGTTGGTTTGTTGGCTTGTTGGCTTGTTGGTTTATTGGTTTGTTGGTTTGTTGGTTTGTTGGCTTGTTGGTTTTTTGGTTTGTTGGTTTATTTGTTTGTTGGTTTGTTGGCTTGTTGGTTTGTTGGTTTGTTGGTTTGTTGGTTTGTTGGTTTGTTGGCTTGTTGGTTTGTTGGTTTGTTGGTTTGTTGGCTTGTTGGCTTGTTGGTTTGTTGGTTTGTTGGTTTATTTGTTTGATGGTTTGTTGGATTGTGGTTTGTTGGTTTGTTGGTTTGTTGGTTTGTTGGCTTGTTGGTTTGTTGGTTTGTAGGTTTGTTGGCTTGTTGGTTTGTTGGTTTGTTGGTTTGTTGGTTTGTTGGTTTGTTGGCTTGTTGGTTTGTTGGTTTGTTGGTTTGTTGGCTTGTTGGCTTGTTGGTTTGTTGGTTTGTTGGCTTGTTGGCTTGTTGGCTTGTTGGTTTGTTGGTTTGTTGGTTTGTTGGTTTGTTGGTTTATTGGTTTGTTGGTTTGTTCGTTTGTTGGTTTGTTGGTTTGTTGGTTAATTGGTTTGTTGGTTTGTTGGTTTGTTGGTTTGTTGCTTTGTTGGTTTGTTGGTTTATTTGTTTGTTGGTTTTTTGGTTTGTTGGTTTGTTGGTTTGTTGGTTTATTTGTTTGTTGGTTTGTTGGCTTGTTGGTTTGTTGGTTTGTTGGTTTGTTGGTTTGTTGGCTTGTTGGTTAGTTGGTTTGTTGGCTTGTTGAATTGTTGGTTTGTTGGTTTGTTGGTTTGTTGGTTTGTTGGTTTGTTGGCTTGTTGGTTTATTGGCTTGTTGGTTTGTTGCTTTGTTGTTTTGTTGGCTTGTTGGTTTGTTGGCTTGTTGGTTTGTTTGTTTATTGGTTTGTTGGCTTGTTGGCTTGTTGGTTTGTTGGTTTGTTGGCTTGTTGGCTTGTTGGTTACTTAGTTTGTTGGTTTGTTGGCATGTTGGTTTGCTGGTTTATTTGTTTGTTGTTTTGTTGGCTTATTGGTTTGTTGGTTTGGTTGTTTGTTGGTTTGTTGGTTTGTTGGCTTGGTGGCTTGTTGGTTTGTTGGTTTGTTGGCTTGTTTGCTTGTTGGTTTATTGGTTTGTTGGTTTGTTGGTTTGTTGGCTTGTTGGTTTGTTGGTTTGTTGGCTTGTTGGTTTGTTGGTTTGTTGGTTTGTTGGTTTGTTGGTTTGTTGGTTTGTTGGCTTGTTGGTTTGTTGGTTTGTTGGCTTGTTGGTTTGTTGGTTTGTTGGTTTGTTGGCTTCTTGGTTTGTTGTCTTGTTGGCTTGTTGGTTTGTTTGTTTTTTGGTTTGTTAGTTTGTTGGTTTGTTGGCTTGTTAGTTTGTTGGTTTGTTGGCTTGTTGGTTTGTTGGTTTGTTGGTTTGTTGGCTTGTTGGCTTGTTGGTTACTTAGTTTGTTGGTTTGTTGGCATGTTGGTTTGCTGGTTTATTTGTTTGTTGTTTTGTTGGCTTATTGGTTTGTTGGTTTGGTTGTTTGTTGGTTTGTTGGTTTGTTGGCTTGGTGGCTTGTTGGTTTGTTGGTTTGTTGGCTTGTTTGCTTGTTGGTTTATTGGTTTGTTGGTTTGTTGGTTTGTTGGCTTGTTGGTTTGTTGGTTTGTTGGCTTGTTGGTTTGTTGGTTTGTTGGTTTGTTGGTTTGTTGGTTTGTTGGTTTGTTGGCTTGTTGGTTTGTTGGTTTGTTGGCTTGTTGGTTTGTTGGTTTGTTGGTTTGTTGGCTTCTTGGTTTGTTGGCTTCTTGGTTTGTTGGTTTGATGGTTTGTTGGTTTGTTGGTTTGTTGGTTTTTTGGTTTGTTGGTTTGTTGGTTTGTTGGCTTGTTGGCTTGTTGGTTTGTTGGTTTGTTGGCTTGTTGGTTTGTTGGTTTGTTGGCTTGTTGGCTTGTTGGTTTGTTGGTTTGTTGGTTTGTTGGTTTGTTGGTTTGTTGGTTTGTTCGTTTGTTGGTTTGTTGGTTAATTGGTTTGTTAGTTTGTTGGTTTGTTGGTTTGTTGGTTTGTTGGTTTGTTGGTTTATTTGTCTGTTGGTTTGTTGGTTTGTTGGGTTGTTGGTTTGTTGGTTTGTTGGCTTGTTGGGTTGTTGGTTTGTTGGTTTGTTGGCTTGTTGGTTTGTTGGGTTGTTGGTTTGTTGGCTTGTTGGTTTGTTGGCTTCTTGGTTTGTTGGTTGGTTGGCTTGTTGGTTTGTTAGTTTGTTGCCTTGTTGGCTTGTTGGTTTGTTGGTTTGTTAGTTTGTTGGTTTGTTGGCTTGTTGGTTTGTTGGTTTGTTGGTTTGTTGGTTTGTTGGCTTGTTGGCTTGTTGGTTTGTTGGTTTTTTGGTTTGCTGGTTTATTTGTTTGTTGGTTTGTTGGTTTGTTGGTTTGTTGGCTTATTGGCTTGTTGGTTTGTTGGTTTGTTGGTTTGTTGGTGTGTTGGTTTGTTCGTTTGTTGGTTTGTTGGTTAATTGGTTTGTTGGTTTGTTGGTTTGTTGGTTTGTTGGTTTGTTGGTTTGTTGGTTTATTGGTTTGTTGGTTTATTTGTTTGTTGGTTTGTTGGGTTGTTGGTTTGTTGGTTTATTTGTTTGTTGGTTTGTTGGTTTGTTGGCTTGTTGGTTTGTTGGCTTGTTGGCTTGTTGGTTTATTGGTTTGTTGGTTTGTTGGTTTGTTGGCTTGTTGGTTTTTTGGTTTGTTGGTTTATTTGTTTGTTGGTTTGTTGGCTTGTTGGTTTGTTGGTTTGTTGGTTTGTTGGTTTGTTGGTTTGTTGGCTTGTTGGTTTGTTGGTTTGTTGGTTTGTTGGCTTGTTGGCTTGTTGGTTTGTTGGTTTGTTGGTTTATTTGTTTGATGGTTTGTTGGATTGTGGTTTGTTGGTTTGTTGGTTTGTTGGTTTGTTGGCTTGTTGGTTTGTTGGTTTGTAGGTTTGTTGGCTTGTTGGTTTGTTGGTTTGTTGGTTTGTTGGTTTGTTGGTTTGTTGGCTTGTTGGTTTGTTGGTTTGTTGGTTTGTTGGCTTGTTGGCTTGTTGGTTTGTTGGTTTGTTGGCTTGTTGGCTTGTTGGCTTGTTGGTTTGTTGGTTTGTTGGTTTGTTGGTTTGTTGGTTTATTGGTTTGTTGGTTTGTTCGTTTGTTGGTTTGTTGGTTTGTTGGTTAATTGGTTTGTTGGTTTGTTGGTTTGTTGGTTTGTTGCTTTGTTGGTTTGTTGGTTTATTTGTTTGTTGGTTTTTTGGTTTGTTGGTTTGTTGGTTTGTTGGTTTATTTGTTTGTTGGTTTGTTGGCTTGTTGGTTTGTTGGTTTGTTGGTTTGTTGGTTTGTTGGCTTGTTGGTTAGTTGGTTTGTTGGCTTGTTGAATTGTTGGTTTGTTGGTTTGTTGGTTTGTTGGTTTGTTGGCTTGTTGGTTTATTGGCTTGTTGGTTTGTTGCTTTGTTGTTTTGTTGGCTTGTTGGTTTGTTGGCTTGTTGGTTTGTTTGTTTATTGGTTTGTTGGCTTGTTGGCTTGTTGGTTTGTTGGTTTGTTGGTTTGTTGGTTTGTTGGTTTGTTGGTTTGTTGGTTTTTTGGTTTTTTGGTTTTTTGGTTTGTTGGTTTGTTGGCTTGTTGGTTTGTTGGTTTGTTGGCTTGTTGGCTTGTTGGTTTGTTGGTTTTTTGGTTTGTTGGTTTGTTGGTTTGTTGGTTTGTTGGTTTGTTGGTTTGTTGGCTTGTTGGTTTGTTGGTTTGTTGGCTTGTTGAATTGTTGGTTTGTTGGTTTGTTGGTTTGTTGGTTTGTTGGCTTGTTGGTTTATTGGCTTGTTGGTTTGTTGCTTTGTTGTTTTGTTGGCTTGTTGGTTTGTTGGCTTGTTGGTTTGTTTGTTTATTGGTTTGTTGGTTTGTTGGCTTGTTGGCTTGTTGGTTTGTTGGTTTTTTGGTTTGTTGGTTTGTTGGTTTGTTGGCTTGTTGGTTTGATGGTTTGTTGGCTTGTTGGTTTGTTGGTTTGTTGGCTTGTTGGCTTGTTGGTTTGTTGGTTAGTTCGTTTGTTGGTTTGTTAGTTTGTTGGTTTGTTGGCTTGTTGAATTGTTGGTTTGTTGGTTTGTTGGTTTGTTGGTTTGTTGGCTTGTTGGTTTATTGGCTTGTTGGTTTGTTGCTTTGTTGTTTTGTTGGCTTGTTGGTTTGTTGGCTTGTTGGTTTGTTTGTTTATTGGTTTGTTGACTTGTTGGTTTGTTGGTTTGTTGGTTTGTTGGTTTGTTGGTTTGTTGGTTTTTTTTTTTTTTGGTTTGTTTGTTTATTGGTTTGTTGGCTTGTTGGCTTGTTGGTTTGTTGGTTTGTTGGTTTGTTGGTTTGTTGGTTTGTTGGTTTGTTGGTTTGTTGGTTTGTTGGTTTGTTGGTTTTTTGGTTTTTTGGTTTGTTGGTTTGTTGGTTTGTTGGCTTGTTGGTTTGTTGGCTTGTTAGCTTGTTGGTTTGTTGGTTTGTTGGCTTGTTGGTTTGTTGGTTTGTTGGCTTGTTGGCTTGTTGGTTTGTTGGTTTGTTGGTTTGTTGGTTTGTTGGTTTGTTGGTTTGTTGGTTTGTTCGTTTGTTGGTTTGTTGGTTAATTGGTTTGTTAGTTTGTTGGTTTGTTGGTTTGTTGGTTTGTTGGTTTGTTGGTTAATTTGTCTGTTGGTTTGTTGGTTTGTTGGTTTGTTGGCTTGTTGGTTACTTGGTTTGTTGGGTTGTTGGTTTGTTGGTTTGTTGGCTTGTTGGTTTGTTGGGTGGTTGGTTTGTTGGCTTGTTGGTTTGTTGGCTTCTTGGTTTGTTAGTTTGTTGGCTTGTTGGCTTGTTGGTTTGTTGGTTGGTTGGCTTGTTGGTTTGTTAGTTTGTTGGCTTGTTGGCTTGTTGGTTTGTTGGCTTGTTGGCTTGTTGGTTTGTTGGTTTGTTAGTTTGTTGGTTTGTTGGCTTGTTGGTTTGTTGGTTTGTTGGTTTGTTGGCTTGTTGGCTTGTTGGTTTGTTGGTTTTTTGGTTTGCTGGTTTATTTGTTTGTTGGTTTGTTGGTTTGTTGGTTTGTTGGCTTATTGGCTTGTTGGTTTGTTGGCTTGTTGGTTTGTTGGTTTGTTGGTTTGTTCGTTTGTTGGTTTGTTGGTTAATTGGTTTGTTGGTTTGTTGGTTTGTTGGTTTGTTGGTTTGTTGGTTTGTTGGTTTATTTGTTTGTTGGTTTGTTGGTTTGTTGGGTTGTTGGTTTGTTGGTTTATTTGTTTGTTGGTTTGTTGGTTTGTTGGCTTTTGGGTTTGTTAGTTTGTTGGTTTGTTGGCTTGTTGGTTTGTTGGTTTGTTAGCTTGTTGGTTTGTTGGTTTGTTGGTTTGTTGGCTTGTTGGTTAGTTGGTTTGTTGGCTTGTTGGTTTGTTGGTTTGTTGGTTTGTTGGCTTGTCAGCTTGTTGGTTTGTTGGTTTGTTGGCTTGTTGAATTGTTGGCTTATTGGTTTGTTGGTTTGTTGGTTTGTTGGTTTGTTGGCATGTTGGTTTGTTGGTTTGTTGGTTTGTTGGCTTGTTGGTTACTTAGTTTGTTGGTTTGTTGGCATGTTGGTTTGTTGGTTTATTTGTTTGTTGGTTTGTTGGCTTGTTGGTTTGTTGGTTTGTTGGTTTGTTGGCTTGTTGGTTTATTGGCTTGTTGGTTTGTTGCTTTGTTGTTTTGTTGGCTTGTTGGTTTGTTGGCTTGTTGGTTTGTTTGTTTATTGGTTTGTTGGTTTGTTGGCTTGTTGGCTTGTTGGTTTGTTGGTTTTTTGGTTTGTTGGTTTGTTGGTTTGTTGGCTTGTTGGTTTGATCGTTTGTTGGCTTGTTGGTTTGTTGGTTTGTTGGCTTGTTGGCTTGTTGGTTTGTTGGTTAGTTCGTTTGTTGGTTTGTTAGTTTGTTGGTTTGTTGGCTTGTTGAATTGTTGGTTTGTTGGTTTGTTGGTTTGTTGGTTTGTTGGCTTGTTGGTTTATTGGTTTGTTGGTTTGTTGCTTTGTTGTTTTGTTGGCTTGTTGGTTTGTTGGCTTGTTGGTTTGTTTGTTTATTGGTTTGTTGGCTTGTTGGTTTGTTGGTTTGTTGGTTTGTTGGTTTGTTGGTTTGTTGGTTTTTTGGTTTTTTGGTTTGTTTGTTTATTGGTTTGTTGGCTTGTTGGCTTGTTGGTTTGTTGGTTTGTTGGTTTGTTGGTTTGTTGGTTTGTTGGTTTGTTGGTTTGTTGGTTTGTTGGTTTTTTGGTTTTTTGGTTTGTTGGTTTGTTGGTTTGTTGGCTTGTTGGTTTGTTGGCTTGTTGGTTTGTTGGTTTGTTGGTTTGTTGGCTTGTTGGTTTGTTGGTTTGTTGGCTTGTTGGCTTGTTGGTTTGTTGGTTTGTTGGTTTGTTGGTTTGTTGGTTTGTTGGTTTGTTCGTTTGTTGGTTTGTTGGTTTGTTGGTTTATTTGTCTGTTGGTTTGTTGGTTTGTTGGTTTGTTGGCTTGTTGGTTACTTGGTTTGTTGGGTTGTTGGTTTGTTGGTTTGTTGGCTTGTTGGTTTGTTGGGTGGTTGGTTTGTTGGCTTGTTGGTTTGTTGGCTTCTTGGTTTGTTAGTTTGTTGGCTTGTTGGCTTGTTGGTTTGTTGGTTGGTTGGCTTGTTGGTTTGTTAGTTTGTTGGCTTGTTGGCTTGTTGGTTTGTTGGCTTGTTGGCTTGTTGGTTTGTTGGTTTGTTAGTTTGTTGGTTTGTTGGCTTGTTGGTTTGTTGGTTTGTTGGTTTGTTGGCTTGTTGGCTTGTTGGTTTGTTGGTTTTTTGGTTTGCTGGTTTATTTGTTTGTTGGTTTGTTGGTTTGTTGGTTTGTTGGCTTATTGGCTTGTTGGTTTGTTGGCTTGTTGGTTTGTTGGTTTGTTTGTTTGTTCGTTTGTTGGTTTGTTGGTTAATTGGTTTGTTGGTTTGTTGGTTTGTTGGTTTGTTGGTTTGTTGGTTTGTTGGTTTGTTTCATTTGTTGGTTTATTTGTTTGTTGGTTTGTTGGTTTGTTGGGTTGTTGGTTTGTTGGTTTATTTGTATGTTGGTTTGTTGGTTTGTTGGCTTGTTGGTTTGTTGGCTTGTTGGCTTGTTGGTTTGTTGGTTTGTTGGTTTGTTGGCTTGTTGGTTTTTTGGTTTGTTGGTTTATTTGTTTGTTGGTTTGTCGGCTTGTTGGTTTGTTGGTTTGTTGGTTTGTTGGTTTGTTGGCTTGTTGGTTTGTTGGTTTGTTGGTTTGTTGGCTTGTTGGCTTGTTGGTTTGTTGGTTTGTTGGTTTGTTGGTTTATTTGTTTGTTGGTTTGTTGGATTGTGGTTTGTTGGTTTGTTGGTTTGTTGGTTTGTTGGCTTGTTGGTTTGTTGGTTTGTTGGTTTGTTGGCTTGTTGGTTTGTTGGTTTGTTGGTTTGTTGGTTTGTTGGTTTGTTGGTTTGTTGGCTTGTTGGTTTGTTGGTTTGTTGTTTTGTTGGCTTGTTGGTTTGTTGGTTTGTTGGTTTGTTGGCTCGTTGGCTTGTTGGCTTGTTGGTTTGTTGGTTTGTTGGTTTGTTGGTTTGTTGGTTTGTTCGTTTGTTGGTTTGTTGGTTTGTTGGTTAATTGGTTTGTTGGTTTGTTGGTTTGTTGGTTTGTTGCTTTGTTGGTTTGTTGGTTTATTTGTTTGTTGCTTTTTTGGTTTGTTGGTTTGTTGCTTTGTTGGTTTGTTGGTTTATTTGTTTGTTGGTTTGTTGGTTTGTTGGTTTGTTGGTTTGTTGGTTTGTTGGCTTGTTGGTTTGTTGGTTTGTTGGCTTGTTGAATTGTTGGTTTGTTGGTTTGTTGGTTTGTTGGTTTGTTGGCTTGTTGGTTTATTGGCTTGTTGGTTTGTTGCTTTGTTGTTTTGTTGGCTTGTTGGTTTGTTGGCTTGTTGGTTTGTTTGTTTATTGGTTTGTTGGCTTGTTGGCTTGTTGGTTTGTTGGTTTGTTGGTTTGTTGGTTTGTTGGTTTGTTGGTTTGTTGGTTTGTTGGTTTTTTGGTTTTTTGGTTTTTTGGTTTGTTGGTTTGTTGGTTTGTTGGCTTGTTGGTTTGTTGGTTTGTTGGCTTGTTGGCTTGTTGGTTTGTTGGTTTTTTGGTTTGTTGGTTTGTTGGTTTGTTGGCTTGTTGGTTTGATGGTTTGTTGGCTTGTTGGTTTGTTGGTTTGTTGGCTTGTTGGCTTGTTGGTTTGTTGGTTAGTTCGTTTGTTGGTTTGTTAGTTTGTTGGTTTGTTGGCTTGTTGGCTTGTTGGTTTGTTGGTTTTTTGGTTTGTTTGTTTGTTGGTTTGTTGGTTTTGATGGTTTGTTGGTTTATTTGTTTGTTGGTTTGTTGGCTTGTTGGTTTGTTGGTTTGCTGGTTTGTTGGCTTGCTGGCTTGTTGGTTTGTTGGTTTGTTGGTTTGTTGGTTTGTTGGTTTGTTGGTTTGTTGGCTTGTTGGTTTGTTGGTTTGTTGGCTTGCTGGCTTGTTGGTTTGTTGGTTTGTTGGCTTTTTGGTTACTTGGTTTGTTGTTTTGTTGGCTTGTTGGCTTGTTGGTTTGTTGGTTAGTTCGTTTGTTGGTTTGTTAGTTTGTTGGTTTGTTGGCTTGTTGGCTTGTTGGTTTGTTGGTTTTTTGGTTTGGTGGTTTGTTGGTTTGTTGGTTTGTTGATTTGTTGGTTTGTTGGCTTGTTGGTTTGTTGGTTTGTTAGCTTGTTGGTTTGTTAGTTTGTTGGTTTGTTGGTTTGTTGGCTTGTTGGTTTGTTGGTTTGTTGGCTTGTTGGTTTGTTAGTTTGTTGGTTTGTTGGTTTGTTGGTTTGTTGGTTTGTTGCTTTGTTGGTTTGTTGTTTTGTTGGCTTGTTGGCTTGTTGGTTTGTTGGCTTGTTGGTTTGTTAGTTTGTTGGCTTTTTGGTTACTTGGTTTGTTGGTTTGTTGGCTTGTTGGCTTATTGGTTTGTTGATTGTTGGCTTGTTGGCTTGTTGGTTTGTTGGTTTGTTGGTTTGTTGGTTTATTTGTTTGTTGGTTTGTTGGCTTGTTGGTTTGTTGGTTTGTTGGCTTGTTGCTTACTTAGTTTGTTGGTTTGTTGGTTTGTTGGCTTGTTGGCTTGTTGGTTTGTTGGTTTGTTGGTTTGTTGGTTTGTTGGCTTGTTGGTTTGTTGGTTTGTTGGCTTGTTGGTTTGTTGGTTTGTTGGTTTGTTGGCTTGTTGGCTTGTTGGTTTGTTGGTTTGTTGGCTTGTTGGTTTGTTGGTTTGTTGGTTTGTTGGCTTGTTGGCTTGTTGGTTTGTTGGCTTGTTGGTTTGGTAGTTTGTTGGCTTTTTGGTTACTTGGTTTGTTGGTTTGTTGGCTTGTTGGCTTGTTGGTTTGTTGGCTTCTTGGCTTGTTGGTTTGTTGGTTTTTGGGTTTGTTAGTTTGTTGGTTTGTTGGCTTGTTGGTTTGTTGGTTTGTTAGCTTGTTGGTTTGTTGGTTTGTTGGTTTGTTGGCTTGTTGGTTAGTTGGTTTGTTGGCTTGTTGGTTTGTTGGTTTGTTGGTTTGTTGGCTTGTCAGCTTGTTGGTTTGTTGGTTTGTTGGCTTGTTGAATTGTTGGCTTATTGGTTTGTTGGTTTGTTGGTTTGTTGGCATGTTGGTTTGTTGGTTTGTTGGTTTGTTGGCATGTTGGTTTGTTGGTTTATTTGTTTGTTGGTTTGTTGGCTTGTTGGTTTGTTGGTTTGTTTGTTTGTGGGCTTGTTGGTTTGTTGGTTTGTTGGCTTGTTGGCTTGTTGGTTTGTTGGTTTGTTGGCTAGTTGGCTTATTGATTTGTTGGTTTGTTGGTTTGTTGGTTTGTTGGTTTGTTGGCTTGTTGGTTTGTTGGTTTGTTGGCTTGTTGGTTTATTGGTTTGATGGTTTGTTGGTTTGTTGGTTTGTTGGTTTTTTGGTTTGTTGGTTTGTTGGTTTGTTGGCTTGTTGGTTTGTTGGTTTGTTGGTTTGTTGGTTTGTTGGTTTGTTGGTTTGTTGGCTTGTTCGTTTGTTGGTTTGTTGGCTTGTTGGTTTGTTAGTTTGTTGGTTTGTTGGTTTGTTGGCTTGTTGGTTTGTTGGTTTGTTGGTTTGTTGGCTTGTTGGCTTTTTGGTTTGTTGGTTTGTTGGTTTATTTGTTTGTTGGTTTGTTGGTTTGTTGGTTTGTTGGTTTGTTGGTTTAATGGTTTGTTTGCTTATTGGTTACTTAGTTTGTTGATTTGTTGGCTTGTTGGTTTGTTGGTTTTTTGGTTTGTTGGTTTGTTGGTTTGGTGGCTTGTTGGTTTGTTTGTTTGTTGATTTGTTGGTTTGTTGGCTTGTTGGTTTGTTGGTTTGTTAGCTTGTTGGTTTGTTAGTTTGTTGGTTTGTTGGTTTGTTGGCTTGTTGGTTTGTTGGTTTGTTGGCTTGTTGGTTTGTTAGTTTGTTGGTTTGTTGGTTTGTTGGTTTGTTGGTTTGTTGCTTTGTTGGTTTGTTGTTTTGTTGGCTTGTTGGCTTGTTGGTTTGTTGGCTTGTTGATTTGTTAGTTTGTTGGCTTTTTGGTTACTTGGTTTGTTGGTTTGTTGGCTTGTTGGCTTATTGGTTTGTTGATTGTTGGCTTGTTGGCTTGTTGGTTTGTTGGTTTGTTGGTTTGTTGGTTTATTTGTTTGTTGGTTTGTTGGCTTGTTGGTTTGTTGGTTTGTTGGCTTGTTGCTTACTTAGTTTGTTGGTTTGTTGGTTTGTTGGTTTGTTGGCTTGTTGGCTTGTTGGTTTGTTGGTTTGTTGGTTTGTTGGCTTGTTGGTTTGTTGGTTTGTTGGCTTGTTGGTTTGTTGGTTTGTTGGTTTGTTGGCTTGTTGGCTTGTTGGTTTGTTGGTTTGTTGGCTTGTTGGTTTGTTGGTTTGTTGGTTTGTTGGCTTGTTGGCTTGTTGGTTTGTTGGCTTGTTGGTTTGGTAGTTTGTTGGCTTTTTGGTAACTTGGTTTGTTGGTTTGTTGGCTTGTTGGCTTGTTGGTTTGTTGGCTTCTTGGCTTGTTGGTTTGTTGGTTTTTGGGTTTGTTAGTTTGTTGGTTTGTTGGCTTGTTGGTTTGTTGGTTTGTTAGCTTGTTGGTTTGTTGGTTTGTTGGTTTGTTGGCTTGTTGGTTAGTTGGTTTGTTGGCTTGTTGGTTTGTTGGTTTGTTGGTTTGTTGGCTTGTCAGCTTGTTGGTTTGTTGGTTTGTTGGCTTGTTAAATTGTTGGCTTATTGGTTTGTTGGTTTGTTGGTTTGTTGGCATGTTGGTTTATTGGTTTGTTGGTTTGTTGGCTTGTTGGTTACTTAGTTTGTTGGTTTGTTGGCATGTTGGTTTGTTGGTTTATTTGTTTGTTGGTTTGTTGGCTTGTTGGTTTGTTGGTTTGTTTGTTTGTTGGCTTGTTGGTTTGTTGGTTTGTTGGCTTGTTGGCTTGTTGGTTTGTTGGTTTGTTGGCTAGTTGGCTTATTGATTTGTTGGTTTGTTGGTTTGTTGGCTTGTTGGTTTCTTGGTTTGTTGGCTTGTTGGTTTGTTGGCTTGTTGGTTTCTTGGTTTGTTGGCTTGTTGGTTTGTTGGTTTGTTGGTTTGTTGGTTTGTTGGTTTGTTGGTTTGTTGGTTTGTTGGTTTGTTGGTTTGTTGGTTTGTTGGCTTGTTGGTTTGTTGGTTTGTTGGCTTGTTGGTTTATTGGTTTGATGGTTTGTTGGTTTGTTGGTTTGTTGGTTTTTTGGTTTGTTGGTTTGTTGGTTTGTTGGCTTGTTGGTTTGTTGGTTTGTTGGTTTGTTGGTTTGTTGGTTTGTTGGTTTTTTGGTTTTTTGGTTTTTTGGTTTGTTGGTTTGTTGGTTTGTTGGCTTGTTGGTTTGTTGGTTTGTTGGCTTGTTGGCTTGTTGGTTTGTTGGCTTGTTGGTTTGTTGGTTTGTTGGCTTGTTGGCTTGTTGGTTTGTTGGTTAGTTCGTTTGTTGGTTTGTTAGTTTGTTGGTTTGTTGGCTTGTTGGCTCGTTGGTTTGTTGGTTTTTTGGTTTGTTTGTTTGTTGGTTTGTTGGTTTGATGGTTTGTTGGTTTATTTGTTTGTTGGTTTGTTGGCTTGTTGGTTTGTTGGTTTGCTGGTTTGTTGGCTTGCTGGCTTATTGGTTTGTTGGTTTGTTGGTTTGTTGGTTTGTTGGTTTGTTGGTTTGTTGGCTTGTTGGTTTGTTGGTTTGTTGGTTTGTTGGCTTGTTGGCTTGTTGGTTTGTTGGTTTGTTGGCTTTTTGGTTACTTGGTTTGTTGTTTTGTTGGCTTGTTGGCTTGTTGGTTTGTTGGTTAGTTCGTTTGTTGGTTTGTTAGTTTGTTGGTTTGTTGGCTTGTTGGCTTGTTGGTTTGTTGGTTTTTTGGTTTGTTGGTTTGTTGGTTTGTTGGTTTGTTGATTTGTTGGTTTGTTGGCTTGTTGGTTTGTTGGTTTGTTAGCTTGTTGGTTTGTTAGTTTGTTGGTTTGTTGGTTTGTTGGCTTGTTGGTTTGTTGGTTTGTTGGCTTGTTGGTTTGGTAGTTTGTTGGTTTGTTGGTTTGTTGGTTTGTTGGTTTGTTGCTTTGTTGGTTTGTTGTTTTGTTGGCTTGTTGGCTTGTTGGTTTGTTGGCTTGTTGGTTTGTTAGTTTGTTGGCTTTTTGGTTACTTGGTTTGTTGGTTTGTTGGCTTGTTGGCTTATTGGTTTGTTGGTTGTTGGCTTGTTGGCTTGTTGGTTTGTTGGTTTGTTGGTTTATTTGTTTGTTGGTTTGTTGGCTTGTTGGTTTGTTGGTTGGTTGGCTTGTTGCTTACTTAGTTTGTTGGTTTGTTGGTTTGTTGGCTTGTTGGCTTGTTGGTTTGTTGGTTTGTTGGTTTGTTGGTTTGTTGGCTTGTTGGTTTGTTGGTTTGTTGGCTTGTTGGTTTGTTGGTTTGTTGGTTTGTTGGCTTTTTGGCTTGTTGGTTTGTTGGTTTGTTGGCTTGTTGGTTTGTTGGTTTGTTGGTTTGTTGGCTTGTTGGCTTGTTGGTTTGTTGGCTTGTTGGTTTGGTAGTTTGTTGGCTTTTTGGTTACTTGGTTTGTTGGTTTGTTGGCTTGTTGGCTTGTTGGTTTGTTGGCTTCTTGGCTTGTTGGTTTGTTGGTTTTTGGGTTTGTTAGTTTGTTGGTTTGTTGGCTTGTTGGTTTGTTGGTTTGTTAGCTTGTTGGTTTGTTGGTTTGTTGGTTTGTTGGCTTGTTGGTTAGTTGGTTTGTTGGCTTGTTGGTTTGTTGGTTTGTTGGTTTGTTGGCTTGTTGGTTTGTTGGTTTGTTGGCTTGTTGAATTGTTGGCTTATTGGTTTGTTGGTTTGTTGGTTTGTTGGCATGTTGGTTTGTTGGTTTGTTGGTTTGTTGGCTTGTTGGTTACTTAGTTTGTTGGTTTGTTGGCATGTTGGTTTGTTGGTTTATTTGTTTGTTGGTTTGTTGGCTTGTTGGTTTGTTGGTTTGTTTGTTTGTGGGCTTGTTGGTTTGTTGGTTCGTTGGCTTGTTGGCTTGTTGGTTTGTTGGTTTGTTGGCTAGTTGGCTTATTGATTTGTTGGTTTGTTGGTTTGTTGGCTTGTTGGTTTCTTGGTTTGTTGGCTTGTTGGTTTGTTGGTTTGTTGGTTTGTTGGTTTGTTGGTTTGTTGGTTTGTTGGTTTGTTGGTTTGTTGGCTTGTTGGTTTGTTGGTTTGTTGGCTTGTTGGTTTATTGGTTTGATGGTTTGTTGGTTTGTTGGTTTGTTGGTTTTTTGGTTTGTTGGTTTGTTGGTTTGTTGGCTTGTTGGTTTGTTGGTTTGTTGGTTTGTTGGTTTGTTGGTTTGTTGGCTTGTTGGTTTGTTGGTTTGTTGGCTTGTTGGTTTGTTAGTTTGTTGGTTTGTTGGTTTGTTGGCTTGTTGGTTTGTTGGTTTGTTGGTTTGTTGGCTTGTTGGCTTTTTGGTTTGTTGGTTTGTTGGTTTATTTGTTTGTTGGTTTGTTGGTTTGTTGGTTTAATGGTTTGTTGGCTTGTTGGTTTGTTGGTTTGTTGATTTGTTGGCTTGTTGGTTTGTTGGTTTGTTTGCTTATTGGTTACTTAGTTTGTTGATTTGTTGGCTTGTTGGTTTGTTGGTTTTTTGGTTTGTTGGTTTGTTGGTTTGGTGGCTTGTTGGTTTGTTTGTTTGTTGATTTGTTGGTTTGTTGGCTTGTTGGTTTGTTGGTTTGTTAGCTTGTTGGTTTGTTAGTTTGTTGGTTTGTTGGTTTGTTGGCTTGTTGGTTTGTTGGTTTGTTGGCTTGTTGGTTTGTTAGTTTGTTGGTTTGTTGGTTTGTTGGTTTGTTGGTTTGTTGCTTTGTTGGTTTGTTGTTTTGTTGGCTTGTTGGCTTGTTGGTTTGTTGGCTTGTTGGTTTGTTAGTTTGTTGGCTTTTTGGTTACTTGGTTTGTTGGTTTGTTGGCTTGTTGGCTTATTGGTTTTTTGATTGTTGGCTTGTTGGCTTGTTGGTTTGTTGGTTTGTTGGTTTGTTGGTTTATTTGTTTGTTGGTTTGTTGGCTTGTTGGTTTGTTGGTTTGTTGGCTTGTTGCTTACTTAGTTTGTTGGTTTGTTGGTTTGTTGGTTTGTTGGCTTGTTGGCTTGTTGGTTTGTTGGTTTGTTGGTTTGTTGGTTTGTTGGCTTGTTGGTTTGTTGGTTTGTTGGCTTGTTGGTTTGTTGGTTTGTTGGTTTGTTGGCTTGTTGGCTTGTTGGTTTGTTGGTTTGTTGGCTTGTTGGTTTGTTGGTTTGTTGGTTTGTTGGCTTGTTGGCTTGTTGGTTTGTTGGCTTGTTGGTTTGGTAGTTTGTTGGCTTTTTGGTAACTTGGTTTGTTGGTTTGTTGGCTTGTTGGCTTGTTGGTTTGTTGGCTTCTTGGCTTGTTGGTTTGTTGGTTTTTGGGTTTGTTAGTTTGTTGGTTTGTTGGCTTGTTGGTTTGTTGGTTTGTTAGCTTGTTGGTTTGTTGGTTTGTTGGTTTGTTGGCTTGTTGGTTAGTTGGTTTGTTGGCTTGTTGGTTTGTTGGTTTGTTGGTTTGTTGGCTTGTCAGCTTGTTGGTTTGTTGGTTTGTTGGCTTGTTGAATTGTTGGCTTATTGGTTTGTTGGTTTGTTGGTTTGTTGGCATGTTGGTTTATTGGTTTGTTGGCTTGTTGGTTACTTAGTTTGTTGGTTTGTTGGCATGTTGGTTTGTTGGTTTATTTGTTTGTTGGTTTGTTGGCTTGTTGGTTTGTTGGTTTGTTTGTTTGTTGGCTTGTTGGTTTGTTGGTTTGTTGGCTTGTTGGCTTGTTGGTTTGTTGGTTTGTTGGCTAGTTGGCTTATTGATTTGTTGGTTTGTTGGTTTGTTGGCTTGTTGGTTTCTTGGTTTGTTGGCTTGTTGGTTTGTTGGTTTGTTGGTTTGTTGGTTTGTTGGCTTGTTGGTTTGTTGGTTTGTTGGCTTGTTGGTTTATTGGTTTGATGGTTTGTTGGTTTGTTGGTTTGTTGGTTTTTTGGTTTGTTGGTTTGTTGGCTTGTTGGTTTGTTGGTTTGTTGGTTTGTTGGTTTGTTGGTTTGTTGGCTTGTTGGTTTGTTGGTTTGTTGGCTTGTTGGTTTGTTGGTTTGTTGGTTTGTTGGTTTGTTGGCTTGTTGGTTTGTTGGTTTGTTGGTTTGTTGGCTTGTTGGCTTTTTGGTTTGTTGGTTTGTTGGTTTATTTGTTTGTTGGTTTGTTGGTTTGTTGGTTTGTTGGTTTGTTGGTTTAATGGTTTGTTGGCTTGTTGGTTTGTTGGTTTGTTGATTTGTTGGCTTGTTGGTTTGTTGGTTTGTTTGCTTATTGGTTACTTAGTTTGTTGATTTGTTGGCTTGTTGGTTTGTTGGTTTTTTGGTTTGTTGGTTTGTTGGTTTGGTGGCTTGTTGGTTTGTTTGTTTGTTGGCTTGTTGGCTTGTTGGTTTGTTGGTTTGTTGGCTTGTTGGCTTGTTGGCTTGTTGGTTTGTTGGTTTGTTGGTTTGTTGGTTTGTTGCTTTGTTGGTTTGTTGGTTTGTTGGATTGTTGGCTTGTTGGTTTGTTAGTTTGTTGGCTTTTTGGTTACTTGGTTTGTTGGTTTGTTGGTTTGTTGGCTTGTTGGTTTGTTGGCTTGTTGCTTTGTTGGTTTGTTGGTTTGTTGGCTTGTTGGCTTGTTGGTTTGTTGGTTTGTTGGTTTGTTGGTTTGTTGGCTTGTTGGTTTGTTGGTTTGTTGGTTTGTTGGCTTGTTTGTTTGTTGGTTTATTGGTTTGTTGGCTGGTTGGCTTGTTGGTTTGTTGGTTTGTTGGTTTGTTGGTTTGTTGGTTTGTTGGCTTGTTGGTTTGTTGGTTTGTTGGCTTGTTGGTTTGTTGGTTTGTTGGTTTGTTGGCTTGTTGGCTTGTTGGTTCGTTGGTTTGTTGGTTTGTTGGTTTGTTGGTTTGTTCGTTTGTTGGTTTGTTGGTTTGTTGGTTAATTGGTTTGTTGGTTTGTTGGTTTGTTGGTTTGTTGCTTTGTTGGTTTGTTGGTTTATTTGTTTGTTGGTTTTTTGGTTTGTTGATTTGTTGGTTTGTTGGTTTGTTGGTTTATTTGTTTGTTGGTTTGTTGGCTTGTTGGTTTGTTGGTTTGTTGGTTTGTTGGTTTGTTGGTTTGTTGGTTTGTTGGCTTGTTGGTTTGTTGGTTTGTTGGCTTGTTGAATTGTTGGTTTGTTGGTTTATTGGTTTGTTGGTTTGTTGGCTTGTTGGTTTATTGGCTTGTTGGTTTGTTGCTTTGTTGTTTTGTTGGCTTGTTGGTTTGTTGGCTTGTTGGTTTGTTTGTTTATTGGTTTGTTGGCTTGTTGGCTTGTTGGTTTGTTGGTTTGTTGGTTTGTTGGTTTGTTAGCTTGTTGGTTTGTTAGTTTGTTGGTTTGTTGGTTTGTTGGTTTGTTGGCTTGTTGGTTTGTTGGTTTGTTGGCTTGTTGGTTTGTTAGTTTGTTGGTTTGTTGGTTTGTTGGTTTGTTGGTTTGTTGCTTTGTTGGTTTGTTGTTTTGTTGGCTTGTTGGCTTGTTGGTTTGTTGGCTTGTTGGTTTGTTAGCTTGTTGGTTTGTTAGTTTGTTGGTTTGTTGGTTTGTTGGTTTGTTGGCTTGTTGGTTTGTTGGTTTGTTGGCTTGTTGGTTTGTTAGTTTGTTGGTTTGTTGGTTTGTTGGTTTGTTGGTTTGTTGCTTTGTTGGTTTGTTGTTTTGTTGGCTTGTTGGCTTGTTGGTTTGTTGGCTTGTTGGTTTGTTAGTTTGTTGGCTTTTTGGTTACTTGGTTTGTTGGTTTGTTGGCTTGTTGGCTTATTGGTTTGTTGATTGTTGGCTTGTTGGCTTGTTGGTTTGTTGGTTTGTTGGTTTGTTGGTTTATTTGTTTGTTGGTTTGTTGGCTTGTTGGTTTGTTGGTTTGTTGGCTTGTTGCTTACTTAGTTTGTTGGTTTGTTGGTTTGTTGGCTTGTTGGCTTGTTGGTTTGTTGGTTTGTTGGTTTGTTGGTTTGTTGGCTTGTTGGTTTGTTGGTTTGTTGGCTTGTTGGCTTGTTGGCTTGTTGGTTTGTTGGTTTGTTGGCTTGTTGGCTTGTTGGTTTGTTGGTTTGTTGGCTTGTTGGTTTGTTGGTTTGTTGATTTGTTGGCTTGTTGGCTTGTTGGTTTGTTGGCTTGTTGGTTTGGTAGTTTGTTGGCTTTTTGGTTACTTGGTTTGTTGGTTTGTTGGCTTGTTGGCTTGTTGGTTTGTTGGCTTCTTGGCTTGTTGGTTTGTTGGTTTTTGGGTTTGTTAGTTTGTTGGTTTGTTGGCTTGTTGGTTTGTTGGTTTGTTAGCTTGTTGGTTTGTTGGTTTGTTGGTTTGTTGGCTTGTTGGTTAGTTGGTTTGTTGGCTTGTTGGTTTGTTGGTTTGTTGGTTTGTTGGCTTGTCAGCTTGTTGGTTTGTTGGTTTGTTGGCTTGTTGAATTGTTGGCTTATTGGTTTGTTGGTTTGTTGGTTTGTTGGCATGTTGGTTTGTTGGTTTGTTGGTTTGTTGGCTTGTTGGTTACTTAGTTTGTTGGTTTGTTGGCATGTTGGTTTGTTGGTACATTTGTTTGTTGGTTTGTTGGCTTGTTGGTTTGTTGGTTTGTTTGTTTGTGGGCTTGTTGGTTTGTTGGTTTGTTGGCTTGTTGGCTTGTTGGTTTGTTGGTTTGTTGGCTAGTTGGCTTATTGATTTGTTGGTTTGTTGGTTTGTTGGCTTGTTGGTTTCTTGGTTTGTTGGCTTGTTGGTTTGTTGGTTTGTTGGTTTGTTGGTTTGTTGGTTTGTTGGTTTGTTGGTTTGTTGGTTTGTTGGCTTGTTGGTTTGTTGGTTTGTTGGCTTGTTGGTTTATTGGTTTGATGGTTTGTTGGTTTGTTGGTTTGTTGGTTTTTTGGTTTGTTGGTTTGTTGGTTTTTTGGCTTGTTGGTTTGTTGGTTTGTTGGTTTGTTGGTTTGTTGGTTTGTTGGCTTGTTGGTTTGTTGGTTTGTTGGCTTGTTGGCTTGTTAGTTTGTTGGTTTGTTGGTTTGTTGGCTTGTTGGTTTGTTGGTTTGTTGGTTTGTTGGTTTGTTGGCTTGTTGGCTTTTTGGTTTGTTGGTTTGTTGGTTTATTTGTTTGTTGGTTTGTTGGTTTGTTGGTTTGTTGGTTTGTTGGTTTGTTGGTTTAATGGTTTGTTGGCTTGTTGGTTTGTTGGTTTGTTGATTTGTTGGCTTGTTGGTTTGTTGGTTTGTTTGCTTATTGGTTACTTAGTTTGTTGATTTGTTGGCTTGTTGGTTTGTTGGTTTTTTGGTTTGTTGGTTTGTTGGTTTGGTGGCTTGTTGGTTTGTTTGTTTGTTGATTTGTTGGTTTGTTGGCTTGTTGGTTTGTTGGTTTGTTAGCTTGTTGGTTTGTTAGTTTGTTGGTTTGTTGGTTTGTTGGCTTGTTGGTTTGTTGGTTTGTTGGCTTGTTGGTTTGTTAGTTTGTTGGTTTGTTGGTTTGTTTGTTTGTTGGTTTGTTGCTTTGTTGGTTTGTTGTTTTGTTGGCTTGTTGGCTTGTTGGTTTGTTTGCTTATTGGTTACTTAGTTTGTTGATTTGTTGGCTTGTTGGTTTGTTGGTTTTTTGGTTTGTTGGTTTGTTGGTTTGGTGGCTTGTTGGTTTGTTTGTTTGTTGATTTGTTGGTTTGTTGGCTTGTTGGTTTGTTGGTTTGTTAGCTTGTTGGTTTGTTAGTTTGTTGGTTTGTTGGTTTGTTGGCTTGTTGGTTTGTTGGTTTGTTGGCTTGTTGGTTTGTTAGTTTGTTGGTTTGTTGGTTTGTTTGTTTGTTGGTTTGTTGCTTTGTTGGTTTGTTGTTTTGTTGGCTTGTTGGCTTGTTGGTTTGTTGGCTTGTTGGTTTGTTAGTTTGTTGGCTTTTTGGTTACTTGGTTTGTTGGTTTGTTGGCTTGTTGGTTTGTTGGTTTATTTGTTTGTTGGTTTGTTGGCTTGTTGGTTTGTTGGTTTGTTGGCTTGTTGCTTACTTAGTTTGTTGATTGTTGGCTTGTTGGCTTGTTGGTTTGTTGGTTTGTTGGTTTGTTGGCTTGGTGGCTTGTTGGTTTGTTGGCTTGTTGGTTTGGTAGTTTGTTGGCTTTTTGGTAACTTGGTTTGTTGGTTTGTTGGCTTGTTGGCTTGTTGGTTTGTTGGCTTCTTGGCTTGTTGGTTTGTTGGTTTTTGGGTTTGTTAGTTTGTTGGTTTGTTGGCTTGTTGGTTTGTTGGTTTGTTAGCTTGTTGGTTTGTTGTTTTGTTGGCTTGTTGGCTTGTTGGTTTGTTGGCTTGTTGGTTTGTTAGTTTGTTGGCTTTTTGGTTACTTGGTTTGTTGGTTTGTTGGCTTGTTGGTTTGTTGGTTTATTTGTTTGTTGGTTTGTTGGCTTGTTGGTTTGTTGGTTTGTTGGCTTGTTGCTTACTTAGTTTGTTGATTGTTGGCTTGTTGGCTTGTTGGTTTGTTGGTTTGTTGGTTTGTTGGTTTATTTGTTTTTTGGTTTGTTGGCTTGTTGGTTTGTTGGTTTGTTGGCTTGTTGCTTACTTAGTTTGTTGGTTTGTTGGTTTGTTGGTTTGTTGGCTTGTTGGCTTGTTGGTTTGTTGGTTTGTTGGTTTGTTGGTTTGTTGGCTTGTTGGTTTGTTGGTTTGTTGGCTTGTTGGTTTGTTGGTTTGTTGGTTTGTTGGCTTGTTGGCTTGTTGGTTTGTTGGTTTGTTGGCTTGTTGGTTTGTTGGTTTGTTGGTTTGTTGGCTTGTTGGCTTGTTGGTTTGTTGGCTTGTTGGTTTGGTAGTTTGTTGGCTTTTTGGTAACTTGGTTTGTTGGTTTGTTGGCTTGTTGGCTTGTTGGTTTGTTGGCTTCTTGGCTTGTTGGTTTGTTGGTTTTTGGGTTTGTTAGTTTGTTGGTTTGTTGGCTTGTTGGTTTGTTGGTTTGTTAGCTTGTTGGTTTGTTGGTTTGTTGGTTTGTTGGCTTGTTGGTTAGTTGGTTTGTTGGCTTGTTGGTTTGTTGGCTTGTTGGTTTGTTGGTTTGTTGGCTTGTTGGCTTGTTGGCTTGTTGGTTTGTTGGTTTGTTGGCTTGTTGGCTTGTTGGTTTGTTGGTTTGTTGGCTTGTTGGTTTGTTGGTTTGTTGGCTTGTTGCTTACTTAGTTTGTTGGTTTGTTGGTTTGTTGGCTTGTTGGCTTGTTGGTTTGTTGGTTTGTTGGTTTGTTGGTTTGTTGGCTTGTTGGTTTGTTGGTTTGTTGGCTTGTTGGCTTGTTGGCTTGTTGGTTTGTTGGTTTGTTGGCTTGTTGGCTTGTTGGTTTGTTGGTTTGTTGGCTTGTTGGTTTGTTGGTTTGTTGATTTGTTGGCTTGTTGGCTTGTTGGTTTGTTGGCTTGTTGGTTTGGTAGTTTGTTGGCTTTTTGGTTACTTGGTTTGTTGGTTTGTTGGCTTGTTGGCTTGTTGGTTTGTTGGCTTCTTGGCTTGTTGGTTTGTTGGTTTTTGGGTTTGTTAGTTTGTTGGTTTGTTGGCTTGTTGGTTTGTTGGTTTGTTAGCTTGTTGGTTTGTTGGTTTGTTGGTTTGTTGGCTTGTTGGTTAGTTGGTTTGTTGGCTTGTTGGTTTGTTGGTTTGTTGGTTTGTTGGCTTGTCAGCTTGTTGGTTTGTTGGTTTGTTGGCTTGTTGAATTGTTGGCTTATTGGTTTGTTGGTTTGTTGGTTTGTTGGCATGTTGGTTTGTTGGTTTGTTGGTTTGTTGGCTTGTTGGTTACTTAGTTTGTTGGTTTGTTGGCATGTTGGTTTGTTGGTACATTTGTTTGTTGGTTTGTTGGCTTGTTGGTTTGTTGGTTTGTTTGTTTGTGGGCTTGTTGGTTTGTTGGTTTGTTGGCTTGTTGGCTTGTTGGTTTGTTGGTTTGTTGGCTAGTTGGCTTATTGATTTGTTGGTTTGTTGGTTTGTTGGCTTGTTGGTTTCTTGGTTTGTTGGCTTGTTGGTTTGTTGGTTTGTTGGTTTGTTGGTTTGTTGGTTTGTTGGTTTGTTGGTTTGTTGGTTTGTTGGCTTGTTGGTTTGTTGGTTTGTTGGCTTGTTGGTTTATTGGTTTGATGGTTTGTTGGTTTGTTGGTTTTTTGGTTTGTTGGTTTGTTGGTTTTTTGGCTTGTTGGTTTGTTGGTTTGTTGGTTTGTTGGTTTGTTGGTTTGTTGGCTTGTTGGTTTGTTGGTTTGTTGGCTTGTTGGCTTGTTAGTTTGTTGGTTTGTTGGTTTGTTGGCTTGTTGGTTTGTTGGTTTGTTGGTTTGTTGGTTTGTTGGCTTGTTGGCTTTTTGGTTTGTTGGTTTGTTGGTTTATTTGTTTGTTGGTTTGTTGGTTTGTTGGTTTGTTGGTTTGTTGGTTTGTTGGTTTAATGGTTTGTTGGCTTGTTGGTTTGTTGGTTTGTTGATTTGTTGGCTTGTTGGTTTGTTGGTTTGTTTGCTTATTAGTTACTTAGTTTGTTGATTTGTTGGCTTGTTGGTTTGTTGGTTTTTTGGTTTGTTGGTTTGTTGGTTTGGTGGCTTGTTGGTTTGTTTGTTTGATGATTTGTTGGTTTGTTGGCTTGTTGGTTTGTTGGTTTGTTGGTTTGTTGGCTTGTTGGTTTGTTGGTTTGTTGGCTTGTTGGTTTGTTAGTTTGTTGGTTTGTTGGTTTGTTTGTTTGTTGGTTTGTTGCTTTGTTGGTTTGTTGTTTTGTTGGCTTGTTGGCTTGTTGGTTTGTTGGCTTGTTGGTTTGTTAGTTTGTTGGCTTTTTGGTTACTTGGTTTGTTGGTTTGTTGGCTTGTTGGTTTGTTGGTTTATTTGTTTGTTGGTTTGTTGGCTTGTTGGTTTGTTGGTTTGTTGGCTTGTTGCTTACTTAGTTTGTTGATTGTTGGCTTGTTGGCTTGTTGGTTTGTTGGTTTGTTGGTTTGTTGGCTTGTTGGCTTGTTGGTTTGTTGGCTTGTTGGTTTGGTAGTTTGTTGGCTTTTTGGTAACTTGGTTTGTTGGTTTGTTGGCTTGTTGGCTTGTTGGTTTGTTGGCTTCTTGGCTTGTTGGGTTGTTGGTTTTTGGGTTTGTTAGTTTGTTGGTTTGTTGGCTTGTTGGTTTGTTGGTTTGTTAGCTTGTTGGTTTGTTGTTTTGTTGGCTTGTTGGCTTGTTGGTTTGTTGGCTTGTTGGTTTGTTAGTTTGTTGGCTTTTTGGTTACTTGGTTTGTTGGTTTGTTGGCTTGTTGGTTTGTTGGTTTATTTGTTTGTTGGTTTGTTGGCTTGTTGGTTTGTTGGTTTGTTGGCTTGTTGCTTACTTAGTTTGTTGATTGTTGGCTTGTTGGCTTGTTGGTTTGTTGGTTTGTTGGTTTGTTGGTTTATTTGTTTTTTTGGTTTGTTGGCTTGTTGGTTTGTTGGTTTGTTGGCTTGTTGCTTACTTAGTTTGTTGGTTTGTTGGTTTGTTGGTTTGTTGGCTTGTTGGCTTGTTGGTTTGTTGGTTTGTTGGTTTGTTGGTTTGTTGGCTTGTTGGTTTGTTGGTTTGTTGGCTTGTTGGTTTGTTGGTTTGTTGGTTTGTTGGCTTGTTGGCTTGTTGGTTTGTTGGTTTGTTGGCTTGTTGGTTTGTTGGTTTGTTGGTTTGTTGGCTTGTTGGCTTGTTGGTTTGTTGGCTTGTTGGTTTGGTAGTTTGTTGGCTTTTTGGTAACTTGGTTTGTTGGTTTGTTGGCTTGTTGGCTTGTTGGTTTGTTGGCTTCTTGGCTTGTTGGTTTGTTGGTTTTTGGGTTTGTTAGTTTGTTGGTTTGTTGGCTTGTTGGTTTGTTGGTTTGTTAGCTTGTTGGTTTGTTGGTTTGTTGGTTTGTTGGCTTGTTGGTTAGTTGGTTTGTTGGCTTGTTGGTTTGTTGGTTTGTTGGTTTGTTGGCTTGTCAGCTTGTTGGTTTGTTGGTTTGTTGGCTTGTTGAATTGTTGGCTTATTGGTTTGTTGGTTTGTTGGTTTGTTGGCATGTTGGTTTATTGGTTTGTTGGTTTGTTGGCTTGTTGGTTACTTAGTTTGTTGGTTTGTTGGCATGTTGGTTTGTTGGTTTATTTGTTTGTTGGTTTGTTGGCTTGTTGGTTTGTTGGTTTGTTTGTTTGTTGGCTTGTTGGTTTGTTGGTTTGTTGGCTTGTTGGCTTGTTGGTTTGTTGGTTTGTTGGCTAGTTGGCTTATTGATTTGTTGGTTTGTTGGTTTGTTGGCTTGTTGGTTTCTTGGTTTGTTGGCTTGTTGGTTTGTTGGTTTGTTGGTTTGTTGGTTTGTTGGTTTGTTGGTTTGTTGGTTTGTTGGTTTGTTGGTTTGTTGGCTTGTTGGTTTGTTGGTTTGTTGGCTTGTTGGTTTATTGGTTTGACGGTTTGTTGGTTTGTTGGTTTGTTGGTTTTTTGGTTTGTTTGTTTGTTGGTTTGTTGGCTTGTTGGTTTGTTGGTTTGTTGGTTTGTTGGTTTGTTGGTTTGTTGGCTTGTTGGTTTGTTGGTTTGTTGGCTTGTTGGTTTGTTGGTTTGTTGGTTTGTTGGTTTGTTGGCTTGTTGGTTTGTTGGTTTGTTGGTTTGTTGGCTTGTTGGCTTTTTGGTTTGTTGGTTTGTTGGTTTATTTGTTTGTTGGTTTGTTGGTTTGTTGGTTTAATGGTTTGTTGGCTTGTTGGTTTGTTGGTTTGTTGATTTGTTGGCTTGTTGGTTTGTTGGTTTGTTTGCTTATTGGTTACTTAGTTTGTTGATTTGTTGGCTTGTTGGTTTGTTGGTTTTTTGGTTTGTTGGTTTGTTGGTTTGGTGGCTTGTTGGTTTGTTTGTTTGTTGGCTTGTTGGCTTGTTGGTTTGTTGGTTTGTTGGCTTGTTGGCTTGTTGGCTTGTTGGTTTGTTGGTTTGTTGGTTTGTTGGTTTGTTGCTTTGTTGGTTTGTTGGTTTGTTGGATTGTTGGCTTGTTGGTTTGTTAGTTTGTTGGCTTTTTGGTTACTTGGTTTGTTGGTTTGTTGGTTTGTTGGCTTGTTGGTTTGTTGGCTTGTTGCTTTGTTGGTTTGTTGGTTTGTTGGCTTGTTGGCTTGTTGGTTTGTTGGTTTGTTGGTTTGTTGGTTTGTTGGCTTGTTGGTTTGTTGGTTTGTTGGCTTGTTTGTTTGTTGGTTTATTGGTTTGTTGGCTGGTTGGCTTGTTGGTTTGTTGGTTTGTTGGTTTGTTGGTTTGTTGGTTTGTTGGCTTGTTGGTTTGTTGGTTTGTTGGCTTGTTGGTTTGTTGGTTTGTTGGTTTGTTGGCTTGTTGGCTTGTTGGTTTGTTGGTTTGTTGGTTTGTTGGTTTGTTGGTTTGTTCGTTTGTTGGTTTGTTGGTTTGTTGGTTAATTGGTTTGTTGGTTTGTTGGTTTGTTGGTTTGTTGCTTTGTTGGTTTGTTGGTTTATTTGTTTGTTGGTTTTTTGGTTTGTTGATTTGTTGGTTTGTTGGTTTGTTGGTTTATTTGTTTGTTGGTTTGTTGGCTTGTTGGTTTGTTGGTTTGTTGGTTTGTTGGTTTGTTGGTTTGTTGGTTTGTTGGCTTGTTGGTTTGTTGGTTTGTTGGCTTGTTGAATTGTTGGTTTGTTGGTTTATTGGTTTGTTGGTTTGTTGGCTTGTTGGTTTATTGGCTTGTTGGTTTGTTGCTTTGTTGTTTTGTTGGCTTGTTGGTTTGTTGGCTTGTTGGTTTGTTTGTTTATTGGTTTGTTGGCTTGTTGGCTTGTTGGTTTGTTGGTTTGTTGGTTTGTTGGTTTGTTGGTTTGTTGGTTTGTTGGCTTGTTGGTTTGTTGGTTTTTTGGTTTTTTGGTTTGTTGGTTTGTTGGTTTGTTGGCTTGTTGGTTTGTTGGTTTGTTGGATTGTTGGCTTGTTGGTTTGTTGGTTTTTGGGTTTGTTGGTTTGTTGGTTTGTTGGCTTTTTGGTTTGATGGTTTGTTGGCTTGTTGGTTTGTTGGTTTGTTGGCTTGTTGGCTTGTTGGTTTGTTGGTTAGTTCGTTTGTTGGTTTGTTAGTTTGTTGGTTTGTTGGCTTGTTGGCTTGTTGGTTTGTTGGTTTTTTGGTTTGTTTGTTTGTTGGTTTGTTGGTTTGATGGTTTGTTGGTTTATTTGTTTGTTGGTTTGTTGGCTTGTTGGTTTGTTGGTTTGTTGGCTTGTTGGCTTGTTGGTTTGTTGGTTTGTTGGTTTGTTGGTTTGTTGGTTTGTTGGTTTGTTGGTTTGTTGGTTTGTTGGTTTGTTGGTTTGTTGGTTTGTTGGTTTGTTGGCTTGTTGGTTTGTTGGTTTGTTGGCTTGTTGGTTTATTGGTTTGATGGTTTGTTGGTTTGTTGGTTTGTTGGTTTTTTGGTTTGTTGGTTTGTTGGTTTGTTGGCTTGTTGGTTTGTTGGTTTGTTGGTTTGTTGGTTTGTTGGTTTGTTGGCTTGTTGGTTTGTTGGTTTGTTGGCTTGTTGTTTTGTTGGTTTGTTGGTTTGTTGGTTTGTTGGTTTGTTGGCTTGTTGGTTTGTTGGTTTGTTGGTTTGTTGGCTTGTTGGCTTTTTGGTTTGTTGGTTTGTTGGTTTATTTGTTTGTTGGTTTGTTGGTTTGTTGGTTTGCTGGTTTGTTGGTTTAATGGTTTGTTGGCTTGTTGGTTTGTTGGTGTGTTGATTTGTTGGCTTGTTGGTTTGTTGGTTTGTTTGCTTATTGGTTACTTAGTTTGTTGATTTGTTGGCTTGTTGGTTTGTTGGCTTATTGATTTGTTGGTTTGTTGGCTTGTTAGTTTGTTGGTTTGTTGGTTTGTTGGTTTGTTGGTTTGTTGGTTTGTTGGTTTGTTGGTTTGTTGGCTTGTTGGTTTGTTGGTTTGTTGGCTTGTTGGTTTATTGGTTTGATGGTTTGTTGGTTTGTTGGTTTGTTGGTTTTTTGGTTTGTTGGTTTGTTGGTTTGTTGGCTTGTTGGTTTGTTGGTTTGTTGGTTTGTTGGTTTGTTGGTTTGTTGGTTTGTTGGCTTGTTGGCTTGTTGGTTTGTTGGTTTGTTGGCTTGTTGGTTTGTTAGTTTGTTGGTTTGTTGGTTTGTTGGCTTGTTGGTTTGTTGGTTTGTTGGTTTGTTGGCTTGTTGGCTTTTTGGTTTGTTGGTTTGTTGGTTTATTTGTTTGTTGGTTTGTTGGTTTGTTGGTTTGTTGGTTTGTTGGTTTAATGGTTTGTTGGCTTGTTGGTTTGTTGGTTTGTTGATTTGTTGGCTTGTTGGTTTGTTGGTTTGTTTGCTTATTGGTTACTTAGTTTGTTGATTTGTTGGCTTGTTGGTTTGTTGGTTTTTTGGTTTGTTGGTTTGTTGGTTTGGTGGCTTGTTGGTTTGTATGTTTGTTGATTTGTTGGTTTGTTGGCTTGTTGGTTTGTTGGTTTGTTAGCTTGTTGGTTTGTTAGTTTGTTGGTTTGTTGGTTTGTTGGCTTGTTGGTTTGTTGGTTTGTTGGCTTGTTGGTTTGTTAGTTTGTTGGTTTGTTGGTTTGTTGGTTTGTTGGTTTGTTGCTTTGTTGGTTTGTTGTTTTGTTGGCTTGTTGGTTTGTTGGCTTGTTGGTTTGTTAGTTTGTTGGCTTTTTGGTTACTTGGTTTGTTGGTTTGTTGGCTTGTTGGCTTATTGGTTTGTTGATTGTTGGCTTGTTGGCTTGTTGGTTTGTTGGTTTGTTGGTTTGTTGGTTTATTTGTTTGTTGGTTTGTTGGCTTGTTGGTTTGTTGGTTTGTTGGCTTGTTGCTTACTTAGTTTGTTGGTTTGTTGGTTTGTTGGTTTGTTGGCTTGTTGGCTTGTTGGCTTGTTGGTTTGTTGGTTTGTTGGTTTGTTGGTTTGTTGGCTTGTTGGTTTGTTGGTTTGTTGGCTTGTTGGTTTGTTGGTTTGTTGGTTTGTTGGCTTGTTAGCTTGTTGGTTTGTTGGTTTGTTGGCTTGTTGGTTTGTTGGTTTGTTGGTTTGTTGGCTTGTTGGCTTGTTGGTTTGTTGGCTTGTTGGTTTGGTAGTTTGTTGGCTTTTTGGTAACTTGGTTTGTTGGTTTGTTGGCTTGTTGGCTTGTTGGTTTGTTGGCTTCTTGGCTTGTTGGTTTGTTGGTTTTTGGGTTTGTTAGTTTGTTGGTTTGTTGGCTTGTTGGTTTGTTGGTTTGTTAGCTTGTTGGTTTGTTGGTTTGTTGGTTTGTTGGCTTGTTGGTTAGTTGGTTTGTTGGCTTGTTGGTTTGTTGGTTTGTTGGTTTGTTGGTTTGTTGGTTTGTTGGTTTGTTGGTTTGTTGGTTTGTTGGCTTGTTGGTTTGTTGGTTTGTTGGCTTGTTGGTTTATTGGTTTGATGGTTTGTTGGTTTGTTGGTTTTTTGGTTTGTTGGTTTGTTGGTTTTTTGGCTTGTTGGTTTGTTGGTTTGTTGGTTTGTTGGTTTGTTGGTTTGTTGGCTTGTTGGTTTGTTGGTTTGTTGGCTTGTTGGCTTGTTAGTTTGTTGGTTTGTTGGTTTGTTGGCTTGTTGGTTTGTTGGTTTGTTGGTTTGTTGGTTTGTTGGCTTGTTGGCTTTTTGGTTTGTTGGTTTGTTGGTTTATTTGTTTGTTGGTTTGTTGGTTTGTTGGTTTGTTGGTTTGTTGGTTTGTTGGTTTAATGGTTTGTTGGCTTGTTGGTTTGTTGGTTTGTTGATTTGTTGGCTTGTTGGTTTGTTGGTTTGTTTGCTTATTGGTTACTTAGTTTGTTGATTTGTTGGCTTGTTGGTTTGTTGGTTTTTTGGTTTGTTGGTTTGTTGGTTTGGTGGCTTGTTGGTTTGTTTGTTTGTTGATTTGTTGGTTTGTTGGCTTGTTGGTTTGTTGGTTTGTTGGTTTGTTGGCTTGTTGGTTTGTTGGTTTGTTGGCTTGTTGGTTTGTTAGTTTGTTGGTTTGTTGGTTTGTTTGTTTGTTGGTTTGTTGCTTTGTTGGTTTGTTGTTTTGTTGGCTTGTTGGCTTGTTGGTTTGTTGGCTTGTTGGTTTGTTAGTTTGTTGGCTTTTTGGTTACTTGGTTTGTTGGTTTGTTGGCTTGTTGGTTTGTTGGTTTATTTGTTTGTTGGTTTGTTGGCTTGTTGGTTTGTTGGTTTGTTGGCTTGTTGCTTACTTAGTTTGTTGATTGTTGGCTTGTTGGCTTGTTGGTTTGTTGGTTTGTTGGTTTGTTGGCTTGTTGGCTTGTTGGTTTGTTGGCTTGTTGGTTTGGTAGTTTGTTGGCTTTTTGGTAACTTGGTTTGTTGGTTTGTTGGCTTGTTGGCTTGTTGGTTTGTTGGCTTCTTGGCTTGTTGGGTTGTTGGTTTTTGGGTTTGTTAGTTTGTTGGTTTGTTGGCTTGTTGGTTTGTTGGTTTGTTAGCTTGTTGGTTTGTTGTTTTGTTGGCTTGTTGGCTTGTTGGTTTGTTGGCTTGTTGGTTTGTTAGTTTGTTGGCTTTTTGGTTACTTGGTTTGTTGGTTTGTTGGCTTGTTGGTTTGTTGGTTTATTTGTTTGTTGGTTTGTTGGCTTGTTGGTTTGTTGGTTTGTTGGCTTGTTGCTTACTTAGTTTGTTGATTGTTGGCTTGTTGGCTTGTTGGTTTGTTGGTTTGTTGGTTTGTTGGTTTATTTGTTTTTTTGGTTTGTTGGCTTGTTGGTTTGTTGGTTTGTTGGCTTGTTGCTTACTTAGTTTGTTGGTTTGTTGGTTTGTTGGTTTGTTGGCTTGTTGGCTTGTTGGTTTGTTGGTTTGTTGGTTTGTTGGTTTGTTGGCTTGTTGGTTTGTTGGTTTGTTGGCTTGTTGGTTTGTTGGTTTGTTGGTTTGTTGGCTTGTTGGCTTGTTGGTTTGTTGGTTTGTTGGCTTGTTGGTTTGTTGGTTTGTTGGTTTGTTGGCTTGTTGGCTTGTTGGTTTGTTGGCTTGTTGGTTTGGTAGTTTGTTGGCTTTTTGGTAACTTGGTTTGTTGGTTTGTTGGCTTGTTGGCTTGTTGGTTTGTTGGCTTCTTGGCTTGTTGGTTTGTTGGTTTTTGGGTTTGTTAGTTTGTTGGTTTGTTAGCTTGTTGGTTTGTTGGTTTGTTGGTTTGTTGGCTTGTTGGTTAGTTGGTTTGTTGGCTTGTTGGTTTGTTGGTTTGTTGGTTTGTTGGCTTGTCAGCTTGTTGGTTTGTTGGTTTGTTGGCTTGTTGAATTGTTGGCTTATTGGTTTGTTGGTTTGTTGGTTTGTTGGCATGTTGGTTTATTGGTTTGTTGGTTTGTTGGCTTGTTGGTTACTTAGTTTGTTGGTTTGTTGGCATGTTGGTTTGTTGGTTTATTTGTTTGTTGGTTTGTTGGCTTGTTGGTTTGTTGGTTTGTTTGTTTGTTGGCTTGTTGGTTTGTTGGTTTGTTGGCTTGTTGGCTTGTTGGTTTGTTGGTTTGTTGGCTAGTTGGCTTATTGATTTGTTGGTTTGTTGGTTTGTTGGCTTGTTGGTTTCTTGGTTTGTTGGCTTGTTGGTTTGTTGGTTTGTTGGTTTGTTGGTTTGTTGGTTTGTTGGTTTGTTGGTTTGTTGGTTTGTTGGTTTGTTGGCTTGTTGGTTTGTTGGTTTGTTGGCTTGTTGGTTTATTGGTTTGACGGTTTGTTGGTTTGTTGGTTTGTTGGTTTTTTGGTTTGTTTGTTTGTTGGTTTGTTGGCTTGTTGGTTTGTTGGTTTGTTGGTTTGTTGGTTTGTTGGTTTGTTGGCTTGTTGGTTTGTTGGTTTGTTGGCTTGTTGGTTTGTTGGTTTGTTGGTTTGTTGGTTTGTTGGCTTGTTGGTTTGTTGGTTTGTTGGTTTGTTGGCTTGTTGGCTTTTTGGTTTGTTGGTTTGTTGGTTTATTTGTTTGTTGGTTTGTTGGTTTGTTGGTTTAATGGTTTGTTGGCTTGTTGGTTTGTTGGTTTGTTGATTTGTTGGCTTGTTGGTTTGTTGGTTTGTTTGCTTATTGGTTACTTAGTTTGTTGATTTGTTGGCTTGTTGGTTTGTTGGTTTTTTGGTTTGTTGGTTTGTTGGTTTGGTGGCTTGTTGGTTTGTTTGTTTGTTGGCTTGTTGGCTTGTTGGTTTGTTGGTTTGTTGGCTTGTTGGCTTGTTGGCTTGTTGGTTTGTTGGTTTGTTGGTTTGTTGGTTTGTTGCTTTGTTGGTTTGTTGGTTTGTTGGATTGTTGGCTTGTTGGTTTGTTAGTTTGTTGGCTTTTTGGTTACTTGGTTTGTTGGTTTGTTGGTTTGTTGGCTTGTTGGTTTGTTGGCTTGTTGCTTTGTTGGTTTGTTGGTTTGTTGGCTTGTTGGCTTGTTGGTTTGTTGGTTTGTTGGTTTGTTGGTTTGTTGGCTTGTTGGTTTGTTGGTTTGTTGGCTTGTTTGTTTGTTGGTTTATTGGTTTGTTGGCTGGTTGGCTTGTTGGTTTGTTGGTTTGTTGGTTTGTTGGTTTGTTGGTTTGTTGGCTTGTTGGTTTGTTGGTTTGTTGGCTTGTTGGTTTGTTGGTTTGTTGGTTTGTTGGCTTGTTGGCTTGTTGGTTTATTGGTTTGTTGGTTTGTTGGTTTGTTGGTTTGTTCGTTTGTTGGTTTGTTGGTTTGTTGGTTAATTGGTTTGTTGGTTTGTTGGTTTGTTGGTTTGTTGCTTTGTTGGTTTGTTGGTTTATTTGTTTGTTGGTTTTTTGGTTTGTTGATTTGTTGGTTTGTTGGTTTGTTGGTTTATTTGTTTGTTGGTTTGTTGGCTTGTTGGTTTGTTGGTTTGTTGGTTTGTTGGTTTGTTGGTTTGTTGGTTTGTTGGCTTGTTGGTTTGTTGGTTTGTTGGCTTGTTGAATTGTTGGTTTGTTGGTTTATTGGTTTGTTGGTTTGTTGGCTTGTTGGTTTATTGGCTTGTTGGTTTGTTGCTTTGTTGTTTTGTTGGCTTGTTGGTTTGTTGGCTTGTTGGTTTGTTTGTTTATTGGTTTGTTGGCTTGTTGGCTTGTTGGTTTGTTGGTTTGTTGGTTTGTTGGTTTGTTGGTTTGTTGGTTTGTTGGCTTGTTGGTTTGTTGGTTTTTTGGTTTTTTGGTTTGTTGGTTTGTTGGTTTGTTGGCTTGTTGGTTTGTTGGTTTGTTGGATTGTTGGCTTGTTGGTTTGTTGGTTTTTGGGTTTGTTGGTTTGTTGGTTTGTTGGCTTGTTGGTTTGATGGTTTGTTGGCTTGTTGGTTTGTTGGTTTGTTGGCTTGTTGGCTTGTTGGTTTGTTGGTTAGTTCGTTTGTTGGTTTGTTAGTTTGTTGGTTTGTTGGCTTGTTGGCTTGTTGGTTTGTTGGTTTTTTGGTTTGTTTGTTTGTTGGTTTGTTGGTTTGATGGTTTGTTGGTTTATTTGTTTGTTGGTTTGTTGGCTTGTTGGTTTGTTGGTTTGTTGGCTTGTTGGCTTGTTGGTTTGTTGGTTTGTTGGTTTGTTGGTTTGTTGGTTTGTTGGTTTGTTGGTTTGTTGGTTTGTTGGTTTGTTGGTTTGTTGGTTTGTTGGTTTGTTGGCTTGTTGGTTTGTTGGTTTGTTGGCTTGTTGGTTTATTGGTTTGATGGTTTGTTGGTTTGTTGGTTTGTTGGTTTTTTGGTTTGTTGGTTTGTTGGTTTGTTGGCTTGTTGGTTTGTTGGTTTGTTGGTTTGTTGGTTTGTTGGTTTGTTGGCTTGTTGGTTTGTTGGTTTGTTGGCTTGTTGTTTTGTTGGTTTGTTGGTTTGTTGGTTTGTTGGTTTGTTGGCTTGTTGGTTTGTTGGTTTGTTGGTTTGTTGGCTTGTTGGCTTTTTGGTTTGTTGGTTTGTTGGTTTATTTGTTTGTTGGTTTGTTGGTTTGTTGGTTTGCTGGTTTGTTGGTTTAATGGTTTGTTGGCTTGTTGGTTTGTTGGTGTGTTGATTTGTTGGCTTGTTGGTTTGTTGGTTTGTTTGCTTATTGGTTACTTAGTTTGTTGATTTGTTGGCTTGTTGGTTTGTTGGCTTATTGATTTGTTGGTTTGTTGGCTTGTTAGTTTGTTGGTTTGTTGGTTTGTTGGTTTGTTGGTTTGTTGGTTTGTTGGTTTGTTGGTTTGTTGGCTTGTTGGTTTGTTGGTTTGTTGGCTTGTTGGTTTATTGGTTTGATGGTTTGTTGGTTTGTTGGTTTGTTGGTTTTTTGGTTTGTTGGTTTGTTGGTTTGTTGGCTTGTTGGTTTGTTGGTTTGTTGGTTTGTTGGTTTGTTGGTTTGTTGGTTTGTTGGCTTGTTGGCTTGTTGGTTTGTTGGTTTGTTGGCTTGTTGGTTTGTTAGTTTGTTGGTTTGTTGGTTTGTTGGCTTGTTGGTTTGTTGGTTTGTTGGTTTGTTGGCTTGTTGGCTTTTTGGTTTGTTGGTTTGTTCGTTTATTTGTTTGTTGGTTTGTTGGTTTGTTGGTTTGTTGGTTTGTTGGTTTAATGGTTTGTTGGCTTGTTGGTTTGTTGGTTTGTTGATTTGTTGGCTTGTTGGTTTGTTGGTTTGTTTGCTTATTGGTTACTTAGTTTGTTGATTTGTTGGCTTGTTGGTTTGTTGGTTTTTTGGTTTGTTGGTTTGTTGGTTTGGTGGCTTGTTGGTTTGTATGTTTGTTGATTTGTTGGTTTGTTGGCTTGTTGGTTTGTTGGTTTGTTAGCTTGTTGGTTTGTTAGTTTGTTGGTTTGTTGGTTTGTTGGCTTGTTGGTTTGTTGGTTTGTTGGCTTGTTGGTTTGTTAGTTTGTTGGTTTGTTGGTTTGTTGGTTTGTTGGTTTGTTGCTTTGTTGGTTTGTTGTTTTGTTGGCTTGTTGGTTTGTTGGCTTGTTGGTTTGTTAGTTTGTTGGCTTTTTGGTTACTTGGTTTGTTGGTTTGTTGGCTTGTTGGCTTATTGGTTTGTTGATTGTTGGCTTGTTGGCTTGTTGGTTTGTTGGTTTGTTGGTTTGTTGGTTTATTTGTTTGTTGGTTTGTTGGCTTGTTGGTTTGTTGGTTTGTTGGCTTGTTGCTTACTTAGTTTGTTGGTTTGTTGGTTTGTTGGTTTGTTGGCTTGTTGGCTTGTTGGCTTGTTGGTTTGTTGGTTTGTTGGTTTGTTGGTTTGTTGGCTTGTTGGTTTGTTGGTTTGTTGGCTTGTTGGTTTGTTGGTTTGTTGGTTTGTTGGCTTGTTAGCTTGTTGGTTTGTTGGTTTGTTGGCTTGTTGGTTTGTTGGTTTGTTGGTTTGTTGGCTTGTTGGCTTGTTGGTTTGTTGGCTTGTTGGTTTGGTAGTTTGTTGGCTTTTTGGTAACTTGGTTTGTTGGTTTGTTGGCTTGTTGGCTTGTTGGTTTGTTGGCTTCTTGGCTTGTTGGTTTGTTGGTTTTTGGGTTTGTTAGTTTGTTGGTTTGTTGGCTTGTTGGTTTGTTGGTTTGTTAGCTTGTTGGTTTGTTGGTTTGTTGGTTTGTTGGCTTGTTGGTTAGTTGGTTTGTTGGCTTGTTGGTTTGTTGGTTTGTTGGTTTGTTGGCTTGTCAGCTTGTTGGTTTGTTGGTTTGTTGGCTTGTTGAATTGTTGGCTTATTGGTTTGTTGGTTTGTTGGTTTGTTGGCATGTTGGTTTATTGGTTTGTTGGTTTGTTGGCTTGTTGGTTACTTAGTTTGTTGGTTTGTTGGCATGTTGGTTTGTTGGTTTATTTGTTTGTTGGTTTGTTGGTTTGTTGGCTTGTTGGTTTGTTGGTTTGTTTGTTTGTTGGCTTGTTGGTTTGTTGGTTTGTTGGCTTGTTGGCTTGTTGGTTTGTTGGTTTGTTGGCTAGTTGGCTTATTGATTTGTTGGTTTGTTGGTTTGTTGGCTTGTTGGTTTCTTGGTTTGTTGGCTTGTTGGTTTGTTGGTTTGTTGGTTTGTTGGTTTGTTGGTTTGTTGGTTTGTTGGTTTTTTGGTTTGTTGGTTTGTTGGTTTGTTGGCTTGTTGGTTTGCTGGTTTGTTGGTTTGTTGGTTTGTTGGTTTGTTGGCTTGTTGGTTTGTTGGTTTGTTGGCTTGTTGGTTTGTTGGTTTGTTGGTTTGTTGGTTTGTTGGCTTGTTGGTTTGTTGGTTTGTTGGTTTGTTGGCTTGTTGGCTTTTTGGTTTGTTGGTTTGTTGGTTTATTTGTTTGTTGGTTTGTTGGTTTGTTGGTTTGTTGGTTTGTTGGTTTAATGGTTTGTTGGCTTGTTGGTTTGTTGGTTTGTTTGCTTATTGGTTACTTAGTTTGTTGATTTGTTGGCTTGTTGGTTTGTTGGCTTATTGATTTGTTGGTTTGTTGGTTTGTTGGTTTGTTGGCCTGTTGGTTTCTTGGTTTGTTGGCTTGTTGGTTTGTTGGTTTGTTGGTTTGTTGGTTTGTTGGTTTGTTGGTTTGTTGGTTTGTTGGTTTGTTGGCTTGTTGGTTTGTTGGTTTGTTGGCTTGTTGGTTTATTGGTTTGATGGTTTGTTGGTTTGTTGGTTTGTTGGTTTTTTGGTTTGTTGGTTTGTTGGTTTGTTGGCTTGTTGGTTTGTTGGTTTGTTGGTTTGTTGGTTTGTTGGTTTGTTGGCTTGTTGGTTTGTTGGTTTGTTGGCTTGTTGGTTTGTTAGTTTGTTGGTTTGTTGGTTTGTTGGCTTGTTGGTTTGTTGGTTTGTTGGTTTGTTGGCTTGTTGGCTTTTTGGTTTGTTGGTTTGTTGGTTTATTTGTTTGTTGGTTTGTTGGTTTGTTGGTTTGTTGGTTTGTTGGTTTAATGGTTTGTTGGCTTGTTGGTTTGTTGGTTTGTTGATTTGTTGGCTTGTTGGTTTGTTGGTTTGTTTGCTTATTGGTTACTTAGTTTGTTGATTTGTTGGCTTGTTGGTTTGTTGGTTTTTTGGTTTGTTGGTTTGTTGGTTTGGTGGCTTGTTGGTTTGTTTGTTTGTTGATTTGTTGGTTTGTTGGCTTGTTGGTTTGTTGGTTTGTTAGCTTGTTGGTTTGTTAGTTTGTTGGTTTGTTGGTTTGTTGGCTTGTTGGTTTGTTGGTTTGTTGGCTTGTTGGTTTGTTAGTTTGTTGGTTTGTTGGTTTGTTGGTTTGTTGGTTTGTTGCTTTGTTGGTTTGTTGTTTTGTTGGCTTGTTGGCTTGTTGGTTTGTTGGCTTGTTGGTTTGTTAGTTTGTTGGCTTTTTGGTTACTTGGTTTGTTGGTTTGTTGGCTTGTTGGCTTATTGGTTTGTTGATTGTTGGCTTGTTGGCTTGTTGGTTTGTTGGTTTGTTGGTTTGTTGGTTTATTTGTTTGTTGGTTTGTTGGCTTGTTGGTTTGTTGGTTTGTTGGCTTGTTGCTTACTTAGTTTGTTGGTTTGTTGGTTTATTGGTTTGTTGGCTTGTTGGCTTGTTGGTTTGTTGGTTTGTTGGTTTGTTGGTTTGTTGGCTTGTTGGTTTGTTGGTTTGTTGGCTTGTTGGTTTGTTGGTTTGTTGGTTTGTTGGCTTGTTGGCTTGTTGGTTTGTTGGTTTGTTGGCTTGTTGGTTTGTTGGTTTGTTGGTTTGTTGGCTTGTTGGCTTGTTGGTTTGTTGGCTTGTTGGTTTGGTAGTTTGTTGGCTTTTTGGTAACTTGGTTTGTTGGTTTGTTGGCTTGTTGGCTTGTTGGTTTGTTGGCTTCTTGGCTTGTTGGTTTGTTGGTTTTTGGGTTTGTTAGTTTGTTGGTTTGTTGGCTTGTTGGTTTGTTGGTTTGTTAGCTTGTTGGTTTGTTGGTTTGTTGGTTTGTTGGCTTGTTGGTTAGTTGGTTTGTTGGCTTTTTGGTTTGTTGGTTTGTTGGTTTGTTGGCTTGTCAGCTTGTTGGTTTGTTGGTTTGTTGGCTTGTTGAATTGTTGGCTTATTGGTTTGTTGGTTTGTTGGTTTGTTGGCATGTTGGTTTATTGGTTTGTTGGTTTGTTGGCTTGTTGGTTACTTAGTTTGTTGGTTTGTTGGCATGTTGGTTTGTTGGTTTATTTGTTTGTTGGTTTGTTGGCTTGTTGGTTTGTTGGTTTGTTTGTTTGTTGGCTTGTTGGTTTGTTGGTTTGTTGGCTTGTTGGCTTGTTGGTTTGTTGGTTTGTTGGCTAGTTGGCTTATTGATTTGTTGGTTTGTTGGTTTGTTGGCTTGTTGGTTTCTTGGTTTGTTGGCTTGTTGGTTTGTTGGTTTGTTGGTTTGTTGGTTTGTTGGTTTGTTGGTTTGTTGGTTTGTTGGTTTGTTGGTTTGTTGGTTTGTTGGCTTGTTGGTTTGTTGGTTTGTTGGCTTGTTGGTTTATTGGTTTGATGGTTTGTTGGTTTGTTGGTTTGTTGGATTTTTGGTTTGTTGGTTTGTTGGTTTGTTGGCTTGTTGGTTTGTTGGTTTGTTGGTTTGTTGGTTTGTTGGTTTGTTGGCTTGTTGGTTTGTTGGTTTGTTGGCTTGTTGGTTTGTTGGTTTGTTGGTTTGTTGGTTTGTTGGCTTGTTGGTTTGTTGGTTTGTTTGCTTATTGGTTACTTAGTTTGTTGATTTGTTGGCTTGTTGGTTTGTTGGTTTTTTGGTTTGTTGGTTTGTTGGTTTGGTGGCTTGTTGGTTTGTTTGTTTGTTGGCTTGTTGGCTTGTTGGTTTGTTGGTTTGTTGGCTTGTTGGCTTGTTGGCTTGTTGGTTTGTTGGTTTGTTGGTTTGTTGGTTTGTTGGTTTGTTGCTTTGTTGGTTTGTTGGTTTGTTGGATTGTTGGCTTGTTGGTTTGTTAGTTTGTTGGCTTTTTGGTTACTTGGTTTGTTGGTTTGTTGGTTTGTTGGCTTGTTGGTTTGTTGGCTTGTTGCTTTGTTGGTTTGTTGGTTTGTTGGCTTGTTGGCTTGTTGGTTTGTTGGTTTGTTGGTTTGTTGGTTTGTTGGCTTGTTGGTTTGTTGGTTTGTTGGCTTGTTTGTTTGTTGGTTTATTGGTTTGTTGGCTGGTTGGCTTGTTGGTTTGTTGGTTTGTTGGTTTGTTGGTTTGTTGGTTTGTTGGCTTGTTGGTTTGTTGGTTTGTTGGCTTGTTGGTTTGTTGGTTTGTTGGTTTGTTGGCTTGTTGGCTTGTTGGTTTGTTGGTTTGTTGGTTTGTTGGTTTGTTGGTTTGTTCGTTTGTTGGTTTGTTGGTTTGTTGGTTAATTGGTTTGTTGGTTTGTTGGTTTGTTGGTTTGTTGCTTTGTTGGTTTGTTAGTTTATTTGTTTGTTGATTTTTTGGTTTGTTGATTTGTTGGTTTGTTGGTTTGTTGGTTTGTTGGTTTGTTGGTTTGTTGGCTTGTTGGCTTGTTGGTTTGTTGGTTTGTTGGCTTGTTGGTTTGTTAGTTTGTTGGTTTGTTGGTTTGTTGGCTTGTTGGTTTGTTGGTTTGTTGGTTTGTTGGCTTGTTGGCTTTTTGGTTTGTTGGTTTGTTGGTTTATTTGTTTGTTGGTTTGTTGGTTTGTTGGTTTGTTGGTTTGTTGGTTTAATGGTTTGTTGGCTTGTTGGTTTGTTGGTTTGTTGATTTGTTGGCTTGTTGGTTTGTTGGTTTGTTTGCTTATTGGTTACTTAGTTTGTTGATTTGTTGGCTTGTTGGTTTGTTGGTTTTTTGGTTTGTTGGTTTGTTGGTTTGGTGGCTTGTTGGTTTGTATGTTTGTTGATTTGTTGGTTTGTTGGCTTGTTGGTTTGTTGGTTTGTTAGCTTGTTGGTTTGTTAGTTTGTTGGTTTGTTGGTTTGTTGGCTTGTTGGTTTGTTGGTTTGTTGGCTTGTTGGTTTGTTAGTTTGTTGGTTTGTTGGTTTGTTGGTTTGTTGGTTTGTTGCTTTGTTGGTTTGTTGTTTTGTTGGCTTGTTGGTTTGTTGGCTTGTTGGTTTGTTAGTTTGTTGGCTTTTTGGTTACTTGGTTTGTTGGTTTGTTGGCTTGTTGGCTTATTGGTTTGTTGATTGTTGGCTTGTTGGCTTGTTGGTTTGTTGGTTTGTTGGTTTGTTGGTTTATTTGTTTGTTGGTTTGTTGGCTTGTTGGTTTGTTGGTTTGTTGGCTTGTTGCTTACTTAGTTTGTTGGTTTGTTGGTTTGTTGGTTTGTTGGCTTGTTGGCTTGTTGGCTTGTTGGTTTGTTGGTTTGTTGGTTTGTTGGTTTGTTGGCTTGTTGGTTTGTTGGTTTGTTGGCTTGTTGGTTTGTTGGTTTGTTGGTTTGTTGGCTTGTTAGCTTGTTGGTTTGTTGGTTTGTTGGCTTGTTGGTTTGTTGGTTTGTTGGTTTGTTGGCTTGTTGGCTTGTTGGTTTGTTGGCTTGTTGGTTTGGTAGTTTGTTGGCTTTTTGGTAACTTGGTTTGTTGGTTTGTTGGCTTGTTGGCTTGTTGGTTTGTTGGCTTCTTGGCTTGTTGGTTTGTTGGTTTTTGGGTTTGTTAGTTTGTTGGTTTGTTGGCTTGTTGGTTTGTTGGTTTGTTAGCTTGTTGGTTTGTTGGTTTGTTGGTTTGTTGGCTTGTTGGTTAGTTGGTTTGTTGGCTTGTTGGTTTGTTGGTTTGTTGGTTTGTTGGCTTGTCAGCTTGTTGGTTTGTTGGTTTGTTGGCTTGTTGAATTGTTGGCTTATTGGTTTGTTGGTTTGTTGGTTTGTTGGCATGTTGGTTTATTGGTTTGTTGGTTTGTTGGCTTGTTGGTTACTTAGTTTGTTGGTTTGTTGGCATGTTGGTTTGTTGGTTTATTTGTTTGTTGGTTTGTTGGTTTGTTGGCTTGTTGATTTGTTGGTTTGTTTGTTTGTTGGCTTGTTGGTTTGTTGGTTTGTTGGCTTGTTGGCTTGTTGGTTTGTTGGTTTGTTGGCTAGTTGGCTTATTGATTTGTTGGTTTGTTGGTTTGTTGGCTTGTTGGTTTCTTGGTTTGTTGGCTTGTTGGTTTGTTGGTTTGTTGGTTTGTTGGTTTGTTGGTTTGTTGGTTTGTTGGTTTTTTGGTTTGTTGGTTTGTTGGTTTGTTGGCTTGTTGGTTTGCTGGTTTGTTGGTTTGTTGGTTTGTTGGTTTGTTGGCTTGTTGGTTTGTTGGTTTGTTGGCTTGTTGGTTTGTTGGTTTGTTGGTTTGTTGGTTTGTTGGCTTGTTGGTTTGTTGGTTTGTTGGTTTGTTGGCTTGTTGGCTTTTTGGTTTGTTGGTTTGTTGGTTTATTTGTTTGTTGGTTTGTTGGTTTGTTGGTTTGTTGGTTTGTTGGTTTAATGGTTTGTTGGCTTGTTGGTTTGTTGGTGTGTTGATTTGTTGGCTTGTTGGTTTGTTGGTTTGTTTGCTTATTGGTTACTTAGTTTGTTGATTTGTTGGCTTGTTGGTTTGTTGGCTTATTGATTTGTTGGTTTGTTGGTTTGTTGGTTTGTTGGCCTGTTGGTTTCTTGGTTTGTTGGCTTGTTGGTTTGTTGGTTTGTTGGTTTGTTGGTTTGTTGGTTTGTTGGTTTGTTGGTTTGTTGGTTTGTTGGCTTGTTGGTTTGTTGGTTTGTTGGCTTGTTGGTTTATTGGTTTGATGGTTTGTTGGTTTGTTGGTTTGTTGGTTTTTTGGTTTGTTGGTTTGTTGGTTTGTTGGCTTGTTGGTTTGTTGGTTTGTTGGTTTGTTGGTTTGTTGGTTTGTTGGCTTGTTGGTTTGTTGGTTTGTTGGCTTGTTGGTTTGTTAGTTTGTTGGTTTGTTGGTTTGTTGGCTTGTTGGTTTGTTGGTTTGTTGGTTTGTTGGCTTGTTGGCTTTTTGGTTTGTTGGTTTGTTGGTTTATTTGTTTGTTGGTTTGTTGGTTTGTTGGTTTGTTGGTTTGTTGGTTTAATGGTTTGTTGGCTTGTTGGTTTGTTGGTTTGTTGATTTGTTGGCTTGTTGGTTTGTTGGTTTGTTTGCTTATTGGTTACTTAGTTTGTTGATTTGTTGGCTTGTTGGTTTGTTGGTTTTTTGGTTTGTTGGTTTGTTGGTTTGGTGGCTTGTTGGTTTGTTTGTTTGTTGATTTGTTGGTTTGTTGGCTTGTTGGTTTGTTGGTTTGTTAGCTTGTTGGTTTGTTAGTTTGTTGGTTTGTTGGTTTGTTGGCTTGTTGGTTTGTTGGTTTGTTGGCTTGTTGGTTTGTTAGTTTGTTGGTTTGTTGGTTTGTTGGTTTGTTGGTTTGTTGCTTTGTTGGTTTGTTGTTTTGTTGGCTTGTTGGCTTGTTGGTTTGTTGGCTTGTTGGTTTGTTAGTTTGTTGGCTTTTTGGTTACTTGGTTTGTTGGTTTGTTGGCTTGTTGGCTTATTGGTTTGTTGATTGTTGGCTTGTTGGCTTGTTGGTTTGTTGGTTTGTTGGTTTGTTGGTTTATTTGTTTGTTGGTTTGTTGGCTTGTTGGTTTGTTGGTTTGTTGGCTTGTTGCTTACTTAGTTTGTTGGTTTGTTGGTTTATTGGTTTGTTGGCTTGTTGGCTTGTTGGTTTGTTGGTTTGTTGGTTTGTTGGTTTGTTGGCTTGTTGGTTTGTTGGTTTGTTGGCTTGTTGGTTTGTTGGTTTGTTGGTTTGTTGGCTTGTTGGCTTGTTGGTTTGTTGGTTTGTTGGCTTGTTGGTTTGTTGGTTTGTTGGTTTGTTGGCTTGTTGGCTTGTTGGTTTGTTGGCTTGTTGGTTTGGTAGTTTGTTGGCTTTTTGGTAACTTGGTTTGTTGGTTTGTTGGCTTGTTGGCTTGTTGGTTTGTTGGCTTCTTGGCTTGTTGGTTTGTTGGTTTTTGGGTTTGTTAGTTTGTTGGTTTGTTGGCTTGTTGGTTTGTTGGTTTGTTAGCTTGTTGGTTTGTTGGTTTGTTGGTTTGTTGGCTTGTTGGCTAGTTGGTTTGTTGGCTTTTTGGTTTGTTGGTTTGTTGGTTTGTTGGCTTGTCAGCTTGTTGGTTTGTTGGTTTGTTGGCTTGTTGAATTGTTGGCTTATTGGTTTGTTGGTTTGTTGGTTTGTTGGCATGTTGGTTTATTGGTTTGTTGGTTTGTTGGCTTGTTGGTTACTTAGTTTGTTGGTTTGTTGGCATGTTGGTTTGTTGGTTTATTTGTTTGTTGGTTTGTTGGCTTGTTGGTTTGTTGGTTTGTTTGTTTGTTGGCTTGTTGGTTTGTTGGTTTGTTGGCTTGTTGGCTTGTTGGTTTGTTGGTTTGTTGGCTAGTTGGCTTATTGATTTGTTGGTTTGTTGGTTTGTTGGCTTGTTGGTTTCTTGGTTTGTTGGCTTGTTGGTTTGTTGGTTTGTTGGTTTGTTGGTTTGTTGGTTTGTTGGTTTGTTGGTTTGTTGGTTTGTTGGTTTGTTGGTTTGTTGGCTTGTTGGTTTGTTGGTTTGTTGGCTTGTTGGTTTATTGGTTTGATGGTTTGTTGGTTTGTTGGTTTGTTGGATTTTTGGTTTGTTGGTTTGTTGGTTTGTTGGCTTGTTGGTTTGTTGGTTTGTTGGTTTGTTGGTTTGTTGGCTTGTTGGTTTGTTGGTTTGTTGGCTTGTTGGTTTGTTGGTTTGTTGGTTTGTTGGTTTGTTGGCTTGTTGGTTTGTTGGTTTGTTTGCTTATTGGTTACTTAGTTTGTTGATTTGTTGGCTTGTTGGTTTGTTGGTTTTTTGGTTTGTTGGTTTGTTGGTTTGGTGGCTTGTTGGTTTGTTTGTTTGTTGGCTTGTTGGCTTGTTGGTTTGTTGGTTTGTTGGCTTGTTGGCTTGTTGGCTTGTTGGTTTGTTGGTTTGTTGGTTTGTTGGTTTGTTGCTTTGTTGGTTTGTTGGTTTGTTGGATTGTTGGCTTGTTGGTTTGTTAGTTTGTTGGCTTTTTGGTTACTTGGTTTGTTGGTTTGTTGGTTTGTTGGCTTGTTGGTTTGTTGGCTTGTTGCTTTGTTGGTTTGTTGGTTTGTTGGCTTGTTGGCTTGTTGGTTTGTTGGTTTGTTGGTTTGTTGGTTTGTTGGCTTGTTGGTTTGTTGGTTTGTTGGCTTGTTTGTTTGTTGGTTTATTGGTTTGTTGGCTGGTTGGCTTGTTGGTTTGTTGGTTTGTTGGTTTGTTGGTTTGTTGGTTTGTTGGCTTGTTGGTTTGTTGGTTTGTTGGCTTGTTGGTTTGTTGGTTTGTTGGTTTGTTGGCTTGTTGGCTTGTTGGTTTGTTGGTTTGTTGGTTTGTTGGTTTGTTGGTTTGTTCGTTTGTTGGTTTGTTGGTTTGTTGGTTAATTGGTTTGTTGGTTTGTTGGTTTGTTGGTTTGTTGCTTTGTTGGTTTGTTAGTTTATTTGTTTGTTGATTTTTTGGTTTGTTGATTTGTTGGTTTGTTGGTTTGTTGGTTTATTTGTTTGTTGGTTTGTTGGCTTGTTGGTTTGTTGGTTTGTTGGTTTGTTGGTTTGTTGGTTTGTTGGTTTGTTGGCTTGTTGGTTTGTTGGTTTGTTGGTTTGTTGGTTTGTTGGTTTGTTGGCTTGTTGGTTTGTTGGTTTGTTGGCTTGTTGGTTTGTTAGTTTGTTGGTTTGTTGGTTTGTTGGCTTGTTGGTTTGTTGGTTTGTTGGTTTGTTGGCTTGTTGGCTTTTTGGTTTGTTGGTTTGTTGGTTTATTTGTTTGTTGGTTTGTTGGTTTGTTGGTTTGTTGGTTTGTTGGTTTAATGGTTTGTTGGCTTGTTGGTTTGTTGGTTTGTTGATTTGTTGGCTTGTTGGTTTGTTGGTTTGTTTGCTTATTGGTTACTTAGTTTGTTGATTTGTTGGCTTGTTGGTTTGTTGGTTTTTTGGTTTGTTGGTTTGTTGGTTTGGTGGCTTGTTGGTTTGTTTGTTTGTTGATTTGTTGGTTTGTTGGTTTGTTGGCTTGTTGGCTTGTTGGTTTGTTGGTTAGTTCGTTTGTTGGTTTGTTAGTTTGTTGGTTTGTTGGCTTGTTGGCTTGTTGGTTTGTTGGTTTTTTGGTTTGTTTGTTTGTTGGTTTGTTGGTTTGATGGTTTGTTGGTTTATTTGTTTGTTGGTTTGTTGGCTTGTTGGTTTGTTGGTTTGTTGGTTTGTTGGCTTGTTGGCTTGTTGGTTTGTTGGTTTTTTGGTTTGTTGGTTTGTTGGTTTGTTGGTTTGTTGGCTTGTTGATTTGTTGGTTTGTTGGTTTGTTGGCTTGTTGGCTTGTTGGTTTGTTGGTTTGTTGGCTTTTTGGTTACTTGGTTTGTTGTTTTGTTGGCTTGTTGGCTTGTTGGTTTGTTGGTTAGTTCGTTTGTTGGTTTGTTGGTTTGTTGGCTTGTTGGTTTGTTGGTTTGTTGGCTTGTTGAATTGTTGGTTTGTTGGTTTATTGGTTTGTTGGTTTGTTGGCTTGTTGGTTTATTGGCTTGTTGGTTCGTTGCTTTGTTGTTTTGTTGGCTTGTTGGTTTGTTGGCTTGTTGGTTTGTTGGTTTGTTGGCTTGTTGGTTTGTTGGTTTTTTGGTTTTTTGGTTTGTTGGTTTGTTGGTTTGTTGGCTTGTTGGTTTGTTGGTTTGTTGGATTGTTGGCTTGTTGGTTTGTTGGTTTTTGGGTTTGTTGGTTTGTTGGTTTGTTGGCTTGTTGGTTTGATGGTTTGTTGGCTTGTTGGTTTGTTGGTTTGTTGGCTTGTTGGCTTGTTGGTTTGTTGGTTAGTTCGTTTGTTGGTTTGTTAGTTTGTTGGTTTGTTGGCTTGTTGGCTTGTTGGTTTGTTGGTTTTTTGGTTTGTTTGTTTGTTGGTTTGTTGGCTTATTGGTTTGTTGGTTTGTTTGTTTGTTGGCTTGTTGGTTTGTTGGTTTGTTGGCTTGTTGGCTTGTTGGTTTGTTGGTTTGTTGGCTAGTTGGCTTATTGATTTGTTGGTTTGTTGGTTTGTTGGCTTGTTGGTTTCTTGGTTTGTTGGCTTGTTGGTTTGTTGGTTTGTTGGTTTGTTGATTTGTTGGTTTGTTGGTTTGTTGGTTTATTTGTTTGTTGGTTTGTTGGTTTGTTGGTTTGTTGGTTTGTTGGTTTGTTGGTTTGTTGGTTTGTTGGCTTGTTGGTTTGTTGGTTTGTTGGCTTGTTGAATTGTTGGTTTGTTGGTTTATTGGTTTGTTGGTTTGTTGGCTTGTTGGTTTATTGGCTTGTTGGTTTGTTGCTTTGTTGTTTTGTTGGCTTGTTGGTTTGTTGGCTTGTTGGTTTGTTTGTTTATTGGTTTGTTGGCTTGTTGGCTTGTTGGTTTGTTGGTTTGTTGGTTTGTTGGTTTGTTCGTTTGTTGGTTTGTTGGTTTGTTGGTTAATTGGTTTGTTGGTTTGTTGGTTTGTTGGTTTGTTGCTTTGTTGGTTTGTTGGTTTATTTGTTTGTTGGTTTTTTGGTTTGTTGATTTGTTGGTTTGTTGGTTTGTTGGTTTATTTGTTTGTTGGTTTGTTGGCTTGTTGGTTTGTTGGTTTGTTGGTTTGTTGGTTTGTTGGTTTGTTGGCTTGTAGGTTTGTTGGTTTGTTGGCTTGTTGAATTGTTGGTTTGTTGGTTTATTGGTTTGTTGGTTTGTTGGCTTGTTGGTTTATTGGCTTGTTGGTTTGTTGCTTTGTTGTTTTGTTGGCTTGTTGGTTTGTTGGCTTGTTGGTTTGTTTGTTTATTGGTTTGTTGGCTTGTTGGCTTGTTGGTTTGTTGGTTTGTTGGTTTGTTGGTTTGTTGGTTTGTTGGTTTGTTTGCTTGTTGGTTTGTTGGTTTTTTGGTTTTTTGGTTTGTTGGTTTGTTGGTTTGTTGGCTTGTTGGTTTGTTGGTTTGTTGGATTGTTGGCTTGTTGGTTTGTTGGTTTTTGGGTTTGTTGGTTTGTTGGTTTGTTGGCTTGTTGGTTTGATGGTTTGTTGGCTTGTTGGTTTGTTGGTTTGTTGGCTTGTTGGCTTGTTGGTTTGTTGGTTAGTTCGTTTGTTGGTTTGTTAGTTTGTTGGTTTGTTGGCTTGATGGCTTGTTGGTTTGTTGGTTTTTTGGTTTGTTTGTTTGTTGGTTTGTTGGTTTGATGGTTTGTTGGTTTATTTGTTTGTTGGTTTGTTGGCTTGTTGGTTTGTTGGTTTGTTGGTTTGTTGGCTTGTTGGCTTGTTGGTTTGTTGGTTTGTTGGTTTGTTGGTTTGTTGGTTTGTTGGCTTGTTGGTTTGTTGGTTTGTTGGTTTGTTGGCTTGTTGGCTTGTTGGTTTGTTGGTTTGTTGGCTTTTTGGTTACTTGGTTTGTTGTTTTGTTGGCTTGTTGGCTTGTTGGTTTGTTGGTTAGTTCGTTTGTTGGTTTGTTGGTTTGTTGGCTTGTTGGTTTGTTGGTTTGTTGGCTTGTTGAATTGTTGGTTTGTTGGTTTATTGGTTTGTTGGTTTGTTTGCTTATTGGTTACTTAGTTTGTTGATTTGTTGGCTTGTTGGTTTGTTGGTTTTTTGGTTTGTTGGTTTGTTGGTTTGGTGGCTTGTTGGTTTGTTTGTTTGTTGGCTTGTTGGCTTGTTGGTTTGTTGGTTTGTTGGCTTGTTGGCTTGTTGGCTTGTTGGTTTGTTGGTTTGTTGGTTTGTTGGTTTGTTGCTTTGTTGGTTTGTTGGTTTGTTGGATTGTTGGCTTGTTGGTTTGTTAGTTTGTTGGCTTTTTGGTTACTTGGTTTGTTGGTTTGTTGGTTTGTTGGCTTGTTGGTTTGTTGGCTTGTTGCTTTGTTGGTTTGTTGGTTTGTTGGCTTGTTGGCTTGTTGGTTTGTTGGTTTGTTGGTTTGTTGGTTTGTTGGCTTGTTGGTTTGTTGGTTTGTTGGCTTGTTTGTTTGTTGGTTTATTGGTTTGTTGGCTGGTTGGCTTGTTGGTTTGTTGGTTTGTTGGTTTGTTGGTTTGTTGGTTTGTTGGCTTGTTGGTTTGTTGGTTTGTTGGCTTGTTGGTTTGTTGGTTTGTTGGTTTGTTGGCTTGTTGGCTTGTTGGTTTGTTGGTTTGTTGCTTTGTTGGTTTGTTGGTTTGTTCGTTTGTTGGTTTGTTGGTTTGTTGGTTAATTGGTTTGTTGGTTTGTTGGTTTGTTGGTTTGTTGCTTTGTTGGTTTGTTGGTTTATTTGTTTGTTGGTTTTTTGGTTTGTTGATTTGTTGGTTTGTTGGTTTGTTGGTTTATTTGTTTGTTGGTTTGTTGGCTTGTTGGTTTGTTGGTTTGTTGGTTTGTTGGTTTGTTGGTTTGTTGGCTTGTTGGTTTGTTGGTTTGTTGGCTTGTTGAATTGTTGGTTTGTTGGTTTATTGGTTTGTTGGTTTGTTGGCTTGTTGGTTTATTGGCTTGTTGGTTTGTTGCTTTGTTGTTTTGTTGGCTTGTTGGTTTGTTGGCTTGTTGGTTTGTTTGTTTATTGGTTTGTTGGCTTGTTGTCTTGTTGGTTTGTTGGTTTGTTGGTTTGTTGGTTTGTTGGTTTGTTGGTTTGTTGGCTTGTTGGTTTGTTGGTTTTTTGGTTTTTTGGTTTGTTGGTTTGTTGGTTTGTTGGCTTGTTGGTTTGTTGGTTTGTTGGATTGTTGGCTTGTTGGTTTGTTGGTTTTTGGGTTTGTTGGTTTGTTGGTTTGTTGGCTTGTTGGTTTGATGGTTTGTTGGCTTGTTGGTTTGTTGGTTTGTTGGCTTGTTGGCTTGTTGGTTTGTTGGTTAGTTCGTTTGTTGGTTTGTTAGTTTGTTGGTTTGTTGGCTTGTTGGCTTGTTGGTTTGTTGGTTTTTTGGTTTGTTTGTTTGTTGGTTTGTTGGTTTGATGGTTTGTTGGTTTATTTGTTTGTTGGTTTGTTGGCTTGTTGGTTTGTTGGTTTGTTGGTTTGTTGGCTTGTTGGCTTGTTGGTTTGTTGGTTTGTTGATTTGTTGGTTTGTTGGTTTGTTGGTTTGTTGGCTTGTTGGTTTGTTGGTTTGTTGGTTTGTTGGCTTGTTGGCTTGTTGGTTTGTTGGTTTGTTGGCTTTTTGGTTACTTGGTTTGTTGTTTTGTTGGCTTGTTGGCTTGTTGGTTTGTTGGTTAGTTCGTTTGTTGGTTTGTTGGTTTGTTGGCTTGTTGGTTTGTTGGTTTGTTGGCTTGTTGAATTGTTGGTTTGTTGGTTTATTGGTTTGTTGGTTTGTTGGCTTGTTGGTTTATTGGCTTGTTGGTTCGTTGCTTTGTTGTTTTGTTGGCTTGTTGGTTTGTTGGCTTGTTGGTTTGTTTGTTTATTGGTTTGTTGGCTTGTTGGATTGTTGGTTTGTTGGTTTGTTGGTTTGTTGGTTTGTTGGTTTGTTGGTTTGTTGGCTTGTTGGTTTGTTGGTTTTTTGGTTTTTTGGTTTGTTGGTTTGTTGGTTTGTTGGCTTGTTGGTTTGTTGGTTTGTTGGATTGTTGGCTTGTTGGTTTGTTGGTTTTTGGGTTTGTTGGTTTGTTGGTTTGTTGGCTTGTTGGTTTGATGGTTTGTTGGCTTGTTGGTTTGTTGGTTTGTTGGCTTGTTGGCTTGTTGGTTTGTTGGTTAGTTCGTTAGTTGGTTTGTTAGTTTGTTGGTTTGTTGGCTTGTTGGCTTGTTGGTTTGTTGGTTTTTTGGTTTGTTTGTTTGTTGGTTTGTTGGCTTGTTGGTTTGTTGGTTTGTTTGTTTGTTGGCTTGTTGGTTTGTTGGTTTGTTGGCTTGTTGGCTTGTTGGTTTGTTGGTTTGTTGGCTAGTTGGCTTATTGATTTGTTGGTTTGTTGGTTTGTTGGCTTGTTGGTTTCTTGGTTTGTTGGCTTGTTGGTTTGTTGGTTTGTTGGTTTGTTGATTTGTTGGTTTGTTGGTTTGTTGGTTTATTTGTTTGTTGGTTTGTTGGCTTGTTGGTTTGTTGGTTTGTTGGTTTGTTGGTTTGTTGGTTTGTTGGCTTGTTGGTTTGTTGGTTTGTTGGCTTGTTGAATTGTTGGTTTGTTGGTTTATTGGTTTGTTGGTTTGTTGGCTTGTTGGTTTATTGGCTTGTTGGTTTGTTGCTTTGTTGTTTTGTTGGCTTGTTGGTTTGTTGGCTTGTTGGTTTGTTTGTTTATTGGTTTGTTGGCTTGTTGGCTTGTTGGTTTGTTGGTTTGTTGGTTTGTTGGTTTGTTCGTTTGTTGGTTTGTTGGTTTGTTGGTTTTTTGGTTTGTTGATTTGTTGGTTTGTTGGTTTGTTGATTTATTTGTTTGTTGGTTTGTTGGCTTGTTGGTTTGTTGGTTTGTTGGTTTGTTGGTTTGTTGGTTTGTTGGCTTGTTGGTTTGTTGGTTTGTTGGCTTGTTGGCTTGTTGGTTTGTTGGCTTGTTGGTTTGTTTGTTTATTGGTTTGTTGGCTTGTTGGCTTGTTGGTTTGTTGGTTTGTTGGTTTGTTGGTTTGTTGGTTTGTTGGTTTGTTGGTTTGTTGGTTTGTTGGCTTGTTGGTTTGTTGGTTTTTTGGTTTTTTGGTTTGTTGGTTTGTTGGTTTGTTGGCTTGTTGGTTTGTTGGTTTGTTGGATTGTTGGCTTGTTGGTTTGTTGGTTTTTGGGTTTGTTGGTTTGTTGGTTTGTTGGCTTGTTGGTTTGATGGTTTGTTGGCTTGTTGGTTTGTTGGTTTGTTGGCTTGTTGGCTTGTTGGTTTGTTGGTTAGTTCGTTTGTTGGTTTGTTAGTTTGTTGGTTTGTTGGCTTGTTGGCTTGTTGGTTTGTTGGTTTTTTGGTTTGTTTGTTTGTTGGTTTGTTGGTTTGATGGTTTGTTGGTTTATTTGTTTGTTGGTTTGTTGGCTTGTTGGTTTGTTGGTTTGTTGGTTTGTTGGCTTGTTGGCTTGTTGGTTTGTTGGTTTGTTGGTTTGTTGGTTTGTTGGTTTGTTGGTTTGTTGGCTTGTTGGTTTGTTGGTTTGTTGGTTTGTTGGCTTGTTGGCTTGTTGGTTTGTTGGTTTGTTGGCTTTTTGGTTACTTGGTTTGTTGTTTTGTTGGCTTGTTGGCTTGTTGGTTTGTTGGTTAGTTCGTTTGTTGGTTTGTTGGTTTGTTGGTTTGTTGGCTTGTTGGTTTGTTGGTTTGTTGGCTTGTTGAATTGTTGGTTTGTTGGTTTATTGGTTTGTTGGTTTGTTGGCTTGTTGGTTTATTGGCTTGTTGGTTTGTTGCTTTGTTGTTTTGTTGGCTTGTTGGTTTGTTGGCTTGTTGGTTTGTTTGTTTATTGGTTTGTTGGCTTGTTGGCTTGTTGGTTTGTTGGTTAGTTCGTTTGTTGGTTTGTTAGTTTGTTGGTTTGTTGGCTTGTTGGCTTGTTGGTTTGTTGGTTTTTTGGTTTGTTTGTTTGTTGGTTTGTTGGTTTGATGGTTTGTTGGTTTATTTGTTTGTTGGTTTTGTGGTTTTTTGGTTTGTTGGTTTGTTGGTTTGTTGGCTTGTTGGTTTGTTGGTTTGTTGGATTGTTGGCTTGTTGGTTTGTTGGTTTTTGGGTTTGTTGGTTTGTTGGTTTGTTGGCTTGTTGGTTTGATGGTTTGTTGGCTTGTTGGTTTGTTGGTTTGTTGGCTTGTTGGCTTGTTGGTTTGTTGGTTAGTTCGTTTGTTGGTTTGTTAGTTTGTTGGTTTGTTGGCTTGTTGGCTTGTTGGTTTTTTGGTTTTTTGGTTTGTTGGTTTGTTGGTTTGTTGGCTTGTTGGTTTGTTGGTTTGTTGGATTGTTGGCTTGTTGGTTTGTTGGTTTTTGGGTTTGTTGGTTTGTTGGTTTGTTGGCTTGTTGGTTTGATGGTTTGTTGGCTTGTTGGTTTGTTGGTTTGTTGGCTTGTTGGCTTGTTGGTTTGTTGGTTAGTTCGTTTGTTGGTTTGTTAGTTTGTTGGTTTGTTGGCTTGTTGGCTTGTTGGTTTGTTGGTTTTTTGGTTTGTTTGTTTGTTGGTTTGTTGGTTTGATGGTTTGTTGGTTTATTTGTTTGTTGGTTTGTTGGCTTGTTGGTTTGTTGGTTTGTTGGTTTGTTGGCTTGTTGGCTTGTTGGTTTGTTGGTTTGTTGGTTTGTTGGTTTGTTGGTTTGTTGGTTTGTTGGCTTGTTGGTTTGTTGGTTTGTTGGTTTGTTGGCTTGTTGGCTTGTTGGTTTGTTGGTTTGTTGGCTTTTTGGTTACTTGGTTTGTTGTTTTGTTGGCTTGTTGGCTTGTTGGTTTGTTGGTTAGTTCGTTTGTTGGTTTGTTGGTTTGTTGGTTTGTTGGCTTGTTGGTTTGTTGGTTTGTTGGCTTGTTGAATTGTTGGTTTGTTGGTTTATTGGTTTGTTGGTTTGTTGCTTTGTTGTTTTGTTGGCTTGTTGGTTTGTTGGCTTGTTGGTTTGTTTGTTTATTGGTTTGTTGGCTTGTTGGCTTGTTGGTTTGTTGGTTTGTTGGTTTGTTGGTTTGTTCGTTTGTTGGTTTGTTGGTTTGTTGGTTTTTTGGTTTGTTGATTTGTTGGTTTGTTGGTTTGTTGATTTATTTGTTTGTTGGTTTGTTGGCTTGTTGGTTTGTTGGTTTGTTGGTTTGTTGGTTTGTTGGTTTGTTGGCTTGTTGGTTTGTTGGTTTGTTGGCTTGTTGGCTTGTTGGTTTGTTGGCTTGTTGGTTTGTTTGTTTATTGGTTTGTTGGCTTGTTGGCTTGTTGGTTTGTTGGTTTGTTGGTTTGTTGGTTTGTTGGTTTGTTGGTTTGTTGGTTTGTTGGTTTGTTGGCTTGTTGGTTTGTTGGTTTTTTGGTTTTTTGGTTTGTTGGTTTGTTGGTTTGTTGGCTTGTTGGTTTGTTGGTTTGTTGGATTGTTGGCTTGTTGGTTTGTTGGTTTTTGGGTTTGTTGGTTTGTTGGTTTGTTGGCTTGTTGGTTTGATGGTTTGTTGGCTTGTTGGTTTGTTGGTTTGTTGGCTTGTTGGCTTGTTGGTTTGTTGGTTAGTTCGTTTGTTGGTTTGTTAGTTTGTTGGTTTGTTGGCTTGTTGGCTTGTTGGTTTGTTGGTTTTTTGGTTTGTTTGTTTGTTGGTTTGTTGGTTTGATGGTTTGTTGGTTTATTTGTTTGTTGGTTTGTTGGCTTGTTGGTTTGTTGGTTTGTTGGTTTGTTGGCTTGTTGGCTTGTTGGTTTGTTGGTTTGTTGGTTTGTTGGTTTGTTGGTTTGTTGGTTTGTTGGCTTGTTGGTTTGTTGGTTTGTTGGTTTGTTGGCTTGTTGGCTTGTTGGTTTGTTGGTTTGTTGGCTTTTTGGTTACTTGGTTTGTTGTTTTGTTGGCTTGTTGGCTTGTTGGTTTGTTGGTTAGTTCGTTTGTTGGTTTGTTGGTTTGTTGGTTTGTTGGCTTGTTGGTTTGTTGGTTTGTTGGCTTGTTGAATTGTTGGTTTGTTGGTTTATTGGTTTGTTGGTTTGTTGGCTTGTTGGTTTATTGGCTTGTTGGTTTGTTGCTTTGTTGTTTTGTTGGCTTGTTGGTTTGTTGGCTTGTTGGTTTGTTTGTTTATTGGTTTGTTGGCTTGTTGGCTTGTTGGTTTGTTGGTTTGTTGGTTTGTTGGTTTGTTGGTTTGTTGGTTTGTTGGCTTGTTGGTTTGTTGGTTTTTTGGTTTTTTGGTTTGTTGGTTTGTTGGTTTGTTGGCTTGTTGGTTTGTTGGTTTGTTGGATTGTTGGCTTGTTGGTTTGTTGGTTTTTGGGTTTGTTGGTTTGTTGGTTTGTTGGCTTGTTGGTTTGATGGTTTGTTGGCTTGTTGGTTTGTTGGTTTGTTGGCTTGTTGGCTTGTTGGTTTGTTGGTTAGTTCGTTTGTTGGTTTGTTAGTTTGTTGGTTTGTTGGCTTGTTGGCTTGTTGGTTTTTTGGTTTTTTGGTTTGTTGGTTTGTTGGTTTGTTGGCTTGTTGGTTTGTTGGTTTGTTGGATTGTTGGCTTGTTGGTTTGTTGGTTTTTGGGTTTGTTGGTTTGTTGGTTTGTTGGCTTGTTGGTTTGATGGTTTGTTGGCTTGTTGGTTTGTTGGTTTGTTGGCTTGTTGGCTTGTTGGTTTGTTGGTTAGTTCGTTTGTTGGTTTGTTAGTTTGTTGGTTTGTTGGCTTGTTGGCTTGTTGGTTTGTTGGTTTTTTGGTTTGTTTGTTTGTTGGTTTGTTGGTTTGATGGTTTGTTGGTTTATTTGTTTGTTGGTTTGTTGGCTTGTTGGTTTGTTGGTTTGTTGGTTTGTTGGCTTGTTGGCTTGTTGGTTTGTTGGTTTGTTGGTTTGTTGGTTTGTTGGTTTGTTGGTTTGTTGGCTTGTTGGTTTGTTGGTTTGTTGGTTTGTTGGCTTGTTGGCTTGTTGGTTTGTTGGTTTGTTGGCTTTTTGGTTACTTGGTTTGTTGTTTTGTTGGCTTGTTGGCTTGTTGGTTTGTTGGTTAGTTCGTTTGTTGGTTTGTTGGTTTGTTGGTTTGTTGGCTTGTTGGTTTGTTGGTTTGTTGGCTTGTTGAATTGTTGGTTTGTTGGTTTATTGGTTTGTTGGTTTGTTGGCTTGTTGGTTTATTGGCTTGTTGGTTTGTTGCTTTGTTGTTTTGTTGGCTTGTTGGTTTGTTGGCTTGTTGGTTTGTTTGTTTATTGGTTTGTTGGCTTGTTGGCTTGTTGGTTTGTTGGTTTGTTGGTTTGTTGGTTTGTTGGTTTGTTGGTTTGTTGGCTTGTTGGTTTGTTGGTTTTTTGGTTTTTTGGTTTGTTGGTTTGTTGGTTTGTTGGCTTGTTGGTTTGTTGGTTTGTTGGATTGTTGGCTTGTTGGTTTGTTGGTTTTTGGGTTTGTTGGTTTGTTGGTTTGTTGGCTTGTTGGTTTGATGGTTTGTTGGCTTGTTGGTTTGTTGGTTTGTTGGCTTGTTGGCTTGTTGGTTTGTTGGTTAGTTCGTTTGTTGGTTTGTTAGTTTGTTGGTTTGTTGGCTTGTTGGCTTGTTGGTTTGATGGTTTTTTGGTTTGTTTGTTTGTTGGTTTGTTGGCTTGTTGGTTTGTTGGTTTGTTTGTTTGTTGGCTTGTTGGTTTGTTGGTTTGTTGGCTTGTTGGCTTGTTGGTTTGTTGGTTTGTTGGCTAGTTGGCTTATTGATTTGTTGGTTTGTTGGTTTGTTGGCTTGTTGGTTTCTTGGTTTGTTGGCTTGTTGGTTTGTTGGTTTGTTGGTTTGTTGGTTTGTTGGTTTGTTGGTTTGTTGGTTTGTTGGTTTGTTGGTTTGTTGGTTTGTTGGCTTGTTGGTTTGTTGATTTGTTGGCTTGTTGGTTTATTGGTTTGATGGTTTGTTGGTTTGTTGGTTTGTTGGATTTTTGGTTTGTTGGTTTGTCGGTTTGTTGGCTTGTTGGTTTGTTGGTTTGTTGGTTTGTTGGTTTGTTGGTTTGTTGGCTTGTTGGTTTGTTGGTTTGTTGGCTTGTTGGTTTGTTGGTTTGTTGGTTTGTTGGTTTGTTGGCTTGTTGGTTTGTTGGTTTGTTGGTTTGTTGGCTTGTTGGCTTTTTGGTTTGTTGGTTTGTTGGTTTATTTGTTTGTTGGTTTGTTGGTTTGTTGGTTTGTTGGTTTGTTGGTTTAATGGTTTGTTGGCTTGTTGGTTTGTTGGTTTGTTGATTTGTTGGCTTGTTGGTTTGTTGGTTTGTTTGCTTATTGGTTACTTAGTTTGTTGATTTGTTGGCTTGTTGGTTTGTTGGTTTTTTGGTTTGTTGGTTTGTTGGTTTGGTGGCTTGTTGGTTTGTTTGTTTGTTGGCTTGTTGGCTTGTTGGTTTGTTGGTTTGTTGGCTTGTTGGCTTGTTGGCTTGTTGGCTTGTTGGTTTGTTGGTTTGTTGGTTTGTTGGTTTGTTGCTTTGTTGGTTTGTTGGTTTGTTGGATTGTTGGCTTGTTGGTTTGTTAGTTTGTTGGCTTTTTGGTTACTTGGTTTGTTAGTTTGTTGGTTTGTTGGCTTGTTGGTTTGTTGACTTGTTGCTTTGTTGGTTTGTTGGTTTGTTGGCATGTTGGCTTGTTGGTTTGTTGGTTTGTTGGTTTGTTGGTTTGTTGGCTTGTTGGTTTGTTGGTTTGTTGGCTTGTTTGTTTGTTGGTTTATTGGTTTGTTGGCTGGTTGGCTTGTTGGTTTGTTGGTTTGTTGGTTTGTTGGTTTGTTGGTTTGTTGGCTTGTTGGTTTGTTGGTTTGTTGGCTTGTTGGTTTGTTGGTTTGTTGGTTTGTTGGCTTGTTGGCTTGTTGGTTTGTTGGTTTGTTGGTTTGTTGGTTTGTTGGTTTGTTCGTTTGTTGGTTTGTTGGTTTGTTGGTTAATTGGTTTGTTGGTTTGTTGGTTTGTTGGTTTGTTGCTTTGTTGGTTTGTTGGTTTATTTGTTTGTTGGTTTTTTGGTTTGTTGATTTGTTGGTTTGTTGGTTTGTTGGTTTATTTGTTTGTTGGTTTGTTGGCTTGTTGGTTTGTTGGTTTGTTGGTTTGTTGGTTTGTTGGTTTGTTGGCTTGTTGGTTTGTTGGTTTGTTGGCTTGTTGAATTGTTGGTTTGTTGGTTTATTGGTTTGTTGGTTTGTTGGCTTGTTGGTTTATTGGCTTGTTGGTTTGTTGCTTTGTTGTTTTGTTGGCTTGTTGGTTTGTTGGCTTGTTGGTTTGTTTGTTTATTGGTTTGTTGGCTTGTTGGCTTGTTGGTTTGTTGGTTTGTTGGTTTGTTGGTTTGTTGGTTTGTTGGTTTGTTGGTTTGTTGGCTTGTTGGTTTGTTGGTTTTTTGGTTTTTTGGTTTGTTGGTTTGTTGGTTTGTTGGCTTGTTGGTTTGTTGGTTTGTTGGATTGTTGGCTTGTTGGTTTGTTGGTTTTTGGGTTTGTTGGTTTGTTGGTTTGTTGGCTTGTTGGTTTGATGGTTTGTTGGCTTGTTGGTTTGTTGGTTTGTTGGCTTGTTGGCTTGTTGGTTTGTTGGTTAGTTCGTTTGTTGGTTTGTTAGTTTGTTGGTTTGTTGGCTTGTTGGCTTGTTGGTTTGTTGGTTTTTTGGTTTGTTTGTTTGTTGGTTTGTTGGTTTGATGGTTTGTTGGTTTATTTGTTTGTTGGTTTGTTGGCTTGTTGGTTTGTTGGTTTGTTGGTTTGTTGGCTTGTTGGCTTGTTGGTTTGTTGGTTTGTTGGTTTGTTGGTTTGTTGGTTTGTTGGTTTGTTGGCTTGTTGGTTTGTTGGTTTGTTGGTTTGTTGGCTTGTTGGCTTGTTGGTTTGTTGGTTTGTTGGCTTTTTGGTTACTTGGTTTGTTGTTTTGTTGGCTTGTTGGCTTGTTGGTTTATTGGTTAGTTCGTTTGTTGGTTTGTTAGTTTGTTGGTTTGTTGGCTTGTTGGCTTGTTGGTTTGTTGGTTTTTTGGTTTGTTGGTTTGTTGGTTTGTTGGTTTGTTGATTTGTTGGTTTGTTGGTTTGTTGGCTTGTTGGTTTGTTGGTTTGTTAGCTTGTTGGTTTGTTGCTTTGTTGGTTTGTTGGCTTGTTGGCTTGTTGGTTTGTTGGCTTGTTGGTTTGTTAGTTTGTTGGCTTTTTGGTTACTTGGTTTGTTGGTTTGTTGGCTTGTTGGCTTATTGGTTTGTTGGTTTGTTGGCTTGTTGGCTTGTTGGTTTGTTGGTTTGTTGGTTTGTTGGTTTATTTGTTTGTTGGTTTGTTGGCTTTTTGGTTTGTTGGTTTGTTGGCTTGTTGCTTACTTAGTTTGTTGGTTTGTTGGTTTGTTGACTTGTTGGCTTGTTGGTTTGTTGGTTTGTTGGTTTGTTGGTTTGTTGGCTTGTTGGTTTGTTGGTTTGTTGGCTTGTTGGTTTGTTGGTTTGTTGGCTTGTTGGCTTGTTGGTTTGTTGGTTTGTTGGCTTGTTGGTTTGTTGGTTTGTTGGTTTGTTGGCTTGTTGGCTTGTTGGTTTGTTGGCTTGTTGGTTTGTTAGTTTGTTGGCTTTTTGGATACTTGGTTTGTTGGTTTGTTGGCTTGTTGGCTTGTTGGTTTGTTGGCTTCTTGGCTTGTTAGTTTGTTGGTTTTTGGGTTTGTTAGTTTGTTGGTTTGTTGGCTTGTTGGTTTGTTGGTTTGTTGGCTTGTTGGTTTGTTGGTTCGTTGGTTTGTTGGCTTGTTGGTTAGTTGGTTTGTTGGCTTGTTGGTTTGTTGGTTTGTTGGTTTGTTGGCTTGTTAGCTTGTTGGTTTGTTGGTTTGTTGGCTTGTTGAATTGTTGGCTTATTGGTTTGTTGGTTTGTTGGTTTGTTGGCATGTTGGTTTGTTGGTTTGTTGGTTTGTTGGCTTGTTGGTTACTTAGTTTGTTGGTTTGTTAGCATGTTGGTTTGTTGGTTTATTTGTTTGTTGGTTTGTTGGCTTGTTGGTTTGTTGGTTTGTTTGTTTGTTTGCTTGTTGGTTTGTTGGTTTGTTGGCTTGTTGGCTTGTTGGTTTGTTGGTTTGTTGGCTAGTTGGCTTATTGATTTGTAGGTTTTTTGGTTTGTTGGCTTGTTGGTTTCTTGGTTTGTTGGCTTGTTGCTTTGTTGGTTTGTTGGTTTGTTGGTTTGTTGGTTTGTTGGTTTGTTGGTTTGTTGGTTTGTTCGTTTGTTGGCATGTTGGTTTGTTGGTTTGTTGGTTTGTTGGCTTGTTGGTTACTTAGTTTGTTGGGTTGTTAGCATGTTGGTTTGTTGGTTTATTTGTTTGTTGGTTTGTTGGCTTGTTGGTTTGTTGGTTTGTTTGTTTGTTTGCTTGTTGGTTTGTTGGTTTGTTGGCTTGTTGGCTTGTTGGTTTGTTGGTTTGTTGGCTAGTTGGCTTATTGATTTGTTGGTTTGTTGGTTTGTTGGCTTGTTGGTTTCTTGGTTTGTTGGCTTGTTGGTTTGTTGGTTTGTTGGTTTGTTGGTTTGTTGGTTTGTTGGTTTGTTGGTTTGTTGGTTTGTTGGTTTGTTGGTTTGTTGGCTCGTTGGTTTGTTGGTTTGTTGGCTTGTTGGTTTGTTGGTTTGTTGGTTTGTTGGTTTGTTGGCTTGTTGGTTTGTTGGTTTGTTGGTTTGTTGGCTTGTTGGCTTGTTGGTTTGTTGGTTTGTTGGTTTATTTGTTTGTTGGTTTGTTGGTTTGTTGGTTTGTTGGTTTAATGGTTTGCTGGCTTGTTGGTTTGTTGGTTTGTTGATTTGTTGGCTTGTTGGTTTGTTGGTTTGTTTGCTTATTGGTTACTTAATTTGTTGATTTGTTGGCTTGTTGGTTTGTTGGTTTTTTGGTTTGTTGGTTTTTTGGTTTGTTGGCTTGTTGGTTTGTTGGTTTGTTGGCTTGTTGGCTTGTTGGTTTGTTGGTTTTTTGGCTTGTTGGCTTGTTTGTTTGTTGGTTTGTTGGTTTGTTGGTTTGTTGCTTTGTTGGTTTGTTGGCTTGTTGGATTGTTGTCTTGTTGGTTTGTTAGTTTGTTGGCTTTTTGGTTACTTGGTTTGTTGGTTTGTTGGTTTGTTGGCTTGTTGGTTTGTGGGCTTGTTGCTTTGTTGGTTTGTTGGTTTGTTGGCTTGTTGGCTTGTTGGTTTGTTGGTTTGTTATTTTGTTGGTTTGTTGGCTTGTTGGTTTGTTGGTTTGTTGGTTTGTTGGTTTGTTGGCTTGTTGGTTTGTTATCTTGTTGGCTTGTTGGTTTGTAGGTTTGTTGGTTTGTTGGTTTGTTGGCTTGTTGGTTTGTTGGTTTGTTGGCTTGTTGGTTTGTTGGTTTGTTGGTTTGTTCGCTTGTTGGTTTATTGGTTTGTTGGCTTGTTGGTTTGTTGGCTTGTTGGTTTGTTGGTTTGTTGGTTTGTTGGTTTGTAGGCTTGTTGGCTTGTTGGTTTGTTGGTTTGTTGGCTTGTTGGTTTGTTGGTTTGTTGGCTTGTTTGTTTGTTGGTTTATTGGTTTGTTGGCTGGTTGGCTTGTTGGTTTGTTGGTTTGTTGGTTTGTTGGTTTGTTGGTTTGTTGGCTTGTTGGTTTGTTGGTTTGTTGGCTTGTTGGTTTGTTGGTTTGTTGGTTTGTTGGCTTGTTGGCTTGTTGGTTTGTTGGTTTGTTGGTTTGTTGTTTTGTTGGTTTGTTCGTTTGTTGGTTTGTTGGTTTGTTGGTTAATTGGTTTGTTGGTTTGTTGGTTTGTTGGTTTGTTGCTTTGTTGGTTTGTTGGTTTATTTGTTTGTTGGTTTTTTGGTTTGTTGATTTGTTGGTTTGTTGGTTTGTTGGTTTATTTGTTTGTTGGTTTGTTGGCTTGTTGGTTTGTTGGTTTGTTGGTTTGTTGGTTTGTTGGTTTGTTGGCTTGTTGGTTTGTTGGTTTGTTGGCTTGTTGAATTGTTGGTTTGTTGGTTTATTGGTTTGTTGGTTTGTTGGCTTGTTGGTTTATTGCTTTGTTGTTTTGTTGGCTTGTTGGTTTGTTGGCTTGTTGGTTTGTTTGTTTATTGGTTTGTTGGCTTGTTGGCTTGTTGGTTTGTTGGTTTGTTGGTTTGTTGGTTTGTTGGTTTGTTGGTTTGTTGGCTTGTTGGTTTGTTGGTTTTTTGGTTTTTTGGTTTGTTGGTTTGTTGGTTTGTTGGCTTGTTGGTTTGTTGGTTTGTTGGATTGTTGGCTTGTTGGTTTGTTGGTTTTTGGGTTTGTTGGTTTGTTGGTTTGTTGGCTTGTTGGTTTGATGGTTTGTTGGCTTGTTGGTTTGTTGGTTTGTTGGCTTGTTGGCTTGTTGGTTTGTTGGTTAGTTCGTTTGTTGGTTTGTTAGTTTGTTGGTTTGTTGGCTTGTTGGCTTGTTGGTTTGTTGGTTTTTTGGTTTGTTTGTTTGTTGGTTTGTTGGTTTGATGGTTTGTTGGTTTATTTGTTTGTTGGTTTGTTGGCTTGTGGGTTTGTTGGTTTGTTGGCTTGTTGGCTTGTTGGTTTGTTGGTTTGTTGGTTTGTTGGTTTGTTGGTTTGTTGGTTTGTTGGCTTGTTGGTTTGTTGGTTTGTTGGTTTGTTGGTTTGTTGGCTTGTTGGCTTGTTGGTTTGTTGGTTTGTTGGCTTTTTGGTTACTTGGTTTGTTGTTTTGTTGGCTTGTTGGCTTGTTGGTTTGTTGGTTAGTTCGTTTGTTGGTTTGTTAGTTTGTTGGTTTGTTGGCTTGTTGGCTTGTTGGTTTGTTGGTTTTTTGGTTTGTTGGTTTGTTGGTTTGTTGGTTTGTTGATTTGTTGGTTTGTTGGTTTTTTGGTTTGTTGGTTTGTTGGTTTGTTGGTTTGTTGATTTGTTGGTTTGTTGGCTTGTTGGTTTGTTGGTTTGTTAGCTTGTTGGTTTGTTAGTTTGTTGGCTTGTTGGCTTGTTGGTTTGTTGGTTTGTTGGTTTGTTGGCCTGTTGGTTTGTTGGTTTGTTGGCTTGTTGGTTTGTTAGTTTGTTGGTTTGTTGGTTTGTTGGTTTGTTGGTTTGTTGGTTTGTTGCTTTGTTGGTTTGTTGTTTTGTTGGCTTGTTGGCTTGTTGGTTTGTTGGCTTGTTGGTTTGTTAGTTTGTTGGCTTTTTGGTTACTTGGTTTGTTGGTTTGTTGGCTTGTTGGCTTATTGGTTTGTTGGTTTGTTGGCTTGTTGGCTTGTTGGTTTGTTGGTTTGTTGGTTTGTTGGTTTATTTGTTTGTTGGTTTGTTGGCTTTTTGGTTTGTTGGTTTGTTGGCTTGTTGCTTACTTAGTTTGTTGGTTTGTTGGTTTGTTGACTTGTTGGCTTGTTGGTTTGTTGGTTTGTTGGTTTGTTGGTTTGTTGGCTTGTTGGTTTGTTGGTTTGTTGGCTTGTTGGTTTGTTGGTTTGTTGGCTTGTTGGCTTGTTGGTTTGTTGGTTTGTTGGCTTGTTGGTTTGTTGGTTTGTTGGTTTGTTGGCTTGTTGGCTTGTTGGTTTGTTGGCTTGTTGGTTTGTTAGTTTGTTGGCTTTTTGGATACTTGGTTTGTTGGTTTGTTGGCTTGTTGGCTTGTTGGTTTGTTGGCTTCTTGGCTTGTTAGTTTGTTGGTTTTTGGGTTTGTTAGTTTGTTGGTTTGTTGGCTTGTTGGTTTGTTGGTTTGTTGGCTTGTTGGTTTGTTGGTTCGTTGGTTTGTTGGCTTGTTGGTTAGTTGGTTTGTTGGCTTGTTGGTTTGTTGGTTTGTTGGTTTGTTGGCTTGTTAGCTTGTTGGTTTGTTGGTTTGTTGGCTTGTTGAATTGTTGGCTTATTGGTTTGTTGGTTTGTTGGTTTGTTGGCATGTTGGTTTGTTGGTTTGTTGGTTTGTTGGCTTGTTGGTTACTTAGTTTGTTGGTTTGTTAGCATGTTGGTTTGTTGGTTTATTTGTTTGTTGGTTTGTTGGCTTGTTGGTTTGTTGGTTTGTTTGTTTGTTTGCTTGTTGGTTTGTTGGTTTGTTGGCTTGTTGGCTTGTTTGTTTGTTGGTTTGTTGGCTAGTTGGCTTATTGATTTGTAGGTTTTTTGGTTTGTTGGCTTGTTGGTTTCTTGGTTTGTTGGCTTGTTGGTTTGTTGGTTTGTTGGTTTGTTGGTTTGTTGGTTTGTTGGTTTGTTGGTTTGTTGGTTTGTTCGTTTGTTGGCATGTTGGTTTGTTGGTTTGTTGGTTTGTTGGCTTGTTGGTTACTTAGTTTGTTGGTTTGTTAGCATGTTGGTTTGTTGGTTTATTTGTTTGTTGGTTTGTTGGCTTGTTGGTTTGTTGGTTTGTTTGTTTGTTTGCTTGTTGGTTTGTTGGTTTGTTGGCTTGTTGGCTTGTTGGTTTGTTGGTTTGTTGGCTAGTTGGCTTATTGATTTGTTGGTTTGTTGGTTTGTTGGCTTGTTGGTTTCTTGGTTTGTTGGCTTGTTGGTTTGTTGGTTTGTTGGTTTGTTGGTTTGTTGGTTTGTTGGTTTGTTGGTTTGTTGGTTTGTTGGTTTGTTGGTTTGTTGGCTTGTTGGTTTGTTGGTTTGTTGGCTTGTTGGTTTATTGGTTTGATGTTTTGTTGGTTTGTTGGTTTGTTGGTTTGTTGGTTTTTTGGTTTGTTGGTTTGTTGGTTTGTTGGCTTGTTGGTTTGTTGGTTTGTTGGTTTGTTGGTTTGTTGGTTTGTTGGTTTGTTGGCTTGTTGGTTTGTTGGTTTGTTGGCTTGTTGGTTTGTTGGTTTGTTGGTTTGTTGGCTTGTTGGTTTGTTGGTTTGTTGGTTTGTTGGCTTGTTGGCTTGTTGGTTTGTTGGTTTGTTGGTTTATTTGTTTGTTGGTTTGTTGGTTTGTTGGTTTGTTGGTTTAATGGTTTGCTGGCTTGTTGGTTTGTTGGTTTGTTGATTTGTTGGCTTGTTGGTTTGTTGGTTTGTTTGCTTATTGGTTACTTAATTTGTTGATTTGTTGGCTTGTTGGTTTGTTGGTTTTTTGGTTTGTTGGTTTTTTGGTTTGTTGGCTTGTTGGTTTGTTGGTTTGTTGGCTTGTTGGCTTGTTGGTTTGTTGGTTTTTTGGCTTGTTGGCTTGTTGGTTTGTTGGTTTGTTGGTTTGTTGGTTTGTTGCTTTGTTGGTTTGTTGGCTTGTTGGATTGTTGGCTTGTTGGTTTGTTAGTTTGTTGGCTTTTTGGTTACTTGGTTTGTTGGTTTGTTGGTTTGTTGGCTTGTTGGTTTGTGGGCTTGTTGCTTTGTTGGTTTGTTGGTTTGTTGGCTTGTTGGCTTGTTGGTTTGTTGGTTTGTTATTTTGTTGGTTTGTTGGCTTGTTGGTTTGTTGGTTTGTTGGTTTGTTGGTTTGTTGGCTTGTTGGTTTGTTATCTTGTTGGCTTGTTGGTTTGTTGGTTTGTTGGTTTGTTGGTTTGTTGGCTTGTTGGTTTGTTGGTTTGTTGGCTTGTTGGTTTGTTGGTTTGTTGGTTTGTTCGCTTGTTGGCTTGTTGGTTTATTGGTTTGTTGGCTTGTTGGTTTGTTGGCTTGTTGGTTTGTTGGTTTGTTGGTTTGTTGGTTTGTAGGCTTGTTGGCTTGTTGGTTTGTTGGTTTGTTGGCTTGTTGGTTACTTAGTTTGTTGGTTTGTTGGTATGTTGGTTTGTTGGTTTGTTGGTTTGTTGGCTTGTTGGTTTATTGGCTTGTTGGTTTGTTGGTCTGTTGGTTTGTTGGCTTGTTGGCTTGTTGGTTTGTTGGTTTGTTGGTTTGTTGGTTTATTTGTTTGTTGGTTTGTTGGCTTGTTGGTTTGTTGGTTTGTTGGCTTGTTGGTTTGTTGGTTTGTTGGCTTCTTGGCTTGTTGGTTTGTTGGTTTGTTGGTTTGTTGGCTTGTTGGTTTGTTGGCTTGTTGGTTTGTTGGTTTGTTGGTTTGTTGGCTTGTTGGCTTGTTGGTTTGTTGGTTTGCTGGTTTGTTGGTTTATTTGTTTGTTGGTTTGTTTGCTTGTTGGTTTGTTGGTTTGTTGGTTTGTTGGCTTGTTGGTTTGTTGGCTTGTTGGCTTGTTGCTTTGTTGGTTTGTTAGTTTGTTGGCTTGTTATCTTGTTGGTTTGTTAGTTTGTTGGCTTTTTGGTTACTTGGTTTGTTGGTTTGTTGGTTTGTTGGCTTGTTGGTTTGTTGGCTTGTTGGCTTGTTGGTTTGTTGGTTTGTTGGTTTGTTGGCTTGTTGGCTTGTTGGTTTGTTGGTTTGTTGGTTTGTTAATTTGTTGGTTTGTTCGTTTGTTGGTATGCTGGTTTATTGGCTTGTTGGCTTGTTGGTTTGTTGGTTTGTTGGCTTGTTGGTTTGTTGGCTTGTTGGCTTGTTGGTTTGTTGGTTTGTTGGTTTGTTGGTTTATTTGTTTGTTGGTTTGTTGGCTTGTTGGCTTTTTGGTTACTTGGTTTGTTGGTTAGTTCGTTTGTTGGTTTGTTAGTTTGTTGGTTTGTTGGCTTGTTGGCTTGTTGGCTTGTTGGTTTGTTGGTTTGTTGGTTTGTTGGTTTATTTGTTTGGCTTGTTGGCTTGTTGGCTTGTTGGCTTGTTGGCTTGTTGGTTTGTTGATTTATTTGCTTGCTGGTTTGTTGGCTTGTTGGTTTGTTGGTTTGTTGGCTTGTTGGCTTGTTGGTTTGTTGGTTTGTTGGCTTGTTGGCTTGTTGATTTGTTATTTTGTTGGCTTGTTGGCTTGTTGGTTTGTTGGTTTGTTAGTTTGTTGGTTTGTTGGCTTGTTGGTTTGTTGGTTTATTGGTTTGTTGGTTTGTTGGCTTGTTGGCTTGTTGGTTTGTTGGTTTTTTGGTTTGTTGGTTTATTTGTTTGTTGGTTTTTTGGTTTGTTGGTTTGTTGGTTTGTTGGCTTGTTGGTTTGTTGGCTTGTTGGTTTATTGGTTTGTTGGTTTGTTGGCTTGTTGGCTTGTTGGTTTGTTGGTTTGTTGGGTTGTTGGTTTATTTGTTTGTTGGTTTGTTGGCTTGTTGGTTTGTTGGTTTGTTGGCTTGTTGCTTACTTAGTTTGTTGGTTTGTTGGTTTGTTGGTTTGTTGGCTTGTTGGCTTGTTGGTTTGTTGGTTTGTTGGTTTGTTGGTTTGTTGGCTTGTTGGTTTGTTGGTTTTTTGGCTTGTTGGTTTGTTGGTTTGTTGGTTTGTTGGCTTGTTGGCTTGTTGGTTTGTTGGTTTGTTGGCTTGTTGGTTTGTTGGTTTGTTAGTTTGTTGGCTTGTTGGCTTGTTGGTTTGTTGGCTTGTTGGTTTGTTAGTTTGTTCGCTTTTTGGTTACTTGGTTTGTTAGTTTGTTGGTTTGTTGGCTTGTTGGTTTGTTGGTTTGTTGGCTTGTTGGTTTGTTGGTTTGTTGGTTTGTTGGCTTGTTGGTTAGTTGGTTTGTTGGCTTGTTGGTTTGTTGGTTTGTTGGTTTGTTGGTTTGTTGGCTTGTTAGCTTGTTGGTTTGTTGGTTTGTTGGCTTGTTGAATTGTTGGCTTATTGGTTTGTTGGTTTGTTGGTTTGTTGGCATGTTGGTTTGTTGGTTTGTTGGTTTGTTGGGTTGTTGGTTACTTAGTTTGTTGGTTTGTTGGCGTGTTGGTTTGTTGGTTATTTGTTTGTTGGTTTGTTGGCTTGTTGGTTTGTTGGTTTGTTTGTTTGTTGGCTTGTTGGTTTGTTGGTTTGTTGGCTTGTTGGCTTGTTGGTTTGTTGGTTTGTTGGCTAGTTGGCTTATTGATTTGTTGGTTTGTTGGCTTGTTGGTTTCTTGGTTTGTTGGCTTGTTGGTTTGTTGGTTTGTTGGTTTGTTGGTTTATTGGTTTGTTGGTTTGTTGGTTTGTTGGTTTGTTGGCTTGTTGGTTTGTTGGTTTGTTGGCTTGTTGGTTTATTGGTTTGATGGTTTGTTGGTTTGTTGGTTTGTTGGTTTGTTGGTTTTTTGGTTTGTTGGTTTTTGGTTTGTTGGCTTGTTGGTTTGTTGGTTTGTTGGTTTGTTGGTTTGTTGGCTTGTTGGTTTGTTGGTTTGTTGGCTTGTTAGTTTGTTGGTTTGTTGGTTTGTTGGTTTGTTGGTTTGTTGGTTTGTTGGTTTGTTGGTTTGTTGGTTTGTTGGTTTGTTGGTTTGTTGGTTTGTTGGCTTGTTGGCTTGTGGGTTTGTTGGTTTGTTGGTTTATTTGTTTGTTGGTTTGTTGGTTTGTTGGTTTGTTGGTTTGTTGGTTTAATGGTTTGTTGGCTTGTTGGTTTGTTGGCTTGTTGATTTGTTGTCTTGTTGGTTTGTTGGTTTGTTTGCTTATTGGTTACTTAATTTGTTGATTTGTTGGCTTGTTGGTTTGTTGGTTTGTTGGTTTTTTGGCTTGTTGGTTTGTTGGTTTGTTGGTTTGTTGGCTTGTTGGCTTGTTGGTTTGTTGGTATGCTGGTTTATTGGCTTGTTGGCTTGTTGGTTTGTTGGTTTGTTGGCTTGTTGGTTTGTTGGCTTGTTGGCTTGTTGGTTTGTTGGTTTGTTGGTTTGTTGGTTTATTTGTTTGTTGGTTTGTTGGCTTGTTGGCTTTTTGGTTACTTGGTTTGTTGGTTTGTTGGTTTGTTGGCTTGTTGGTTTGTGGGCTTGTTGCTTTGTTGGTTTGTTGGTTTGTTGGCTTGTCGGCTTGTTGGCTTGTTGGTTTGTTAGTTTGTTGGCTTTTTGGTTACTTGGTTTGTTGGTTTGTTGGTTTGTTGGCTTGTTGGTTTGTTGGCTTGTTGGTTTGTTGGTTTGTTGGTTTGTTGGTTTGTTGGTTTGTTGGCTTGTTGGTTTGTTGGTTTGTTTGTTTGTTGGTTTGTTTGTTTGTTGATTTGTTCGTTTGTTGGTTTGTTGGCTTGTTGGTTTGTTGCCTTGTTGGTTTGTTGCTTTGTTGGTTTGTTGGCTTGTTGGTTTGTTGGCTTGTTGGTTTGTTTGTTGGTTGGTTTGTTGGCTTGTTTACTTGTTGGTTTGTTGGTTTGTTGGTTTGTTGGTTTTTTGGTTTGTTGGTTTGTTGGTTTGTTGGCTTGTTGGTTTGTTGGTTTGTTGGCTTGTTGGCTTGTTGGTTTGTTGGTTTTTTGGTTTGTTGGTTTGTTGGTTTGTTGGCTTGTTCGTTTGTTGGTTTGTTGGCTTGTTGGTTTGTTGGTTTGTTGGCTTGTTGGCTTGTTGGTTTGTTGGTTAGTTCGTTTGTTGGTTTGTTAGTTTGTTGGTTTGTTGGCTTGTTGGCTTGTTGGCTTGTTGGTTTGTTGGTTTGTTGGTTTGTTGGTTTATTTGTTTGGCTTGTTGGCTTGTTGGCTTGTTGGCTTGTTGGCTTGTTGGTTTGTTGATTTATTTGCTTGCTGGTTTGTTGGCTTGTTGATTTGTTGGTTTGTTGGCTTGTTGGCTTGTTGGTTTGTTGGTTTGTTGGCTTGTTGGCTTGTTGATTTGTTATTTTGTTGGCTTGTTGGCTTGTTGGTTTGTTGGTTTGTTAGTTTGTTGGTTTGTTGGCTTGTTGGTTTGTTGGTTTATTGGTTTGTTGGTTTGTTGGCTTGTTGGCTTGTTGGTTTGTTGGTTTTTTGGTTTGTTGGTTTATTTGTTTGTTGGTTTTTTGGTTTGTTGGTTTGTTGGTTTGTTGGCTTGTTGGTTTGTTGGCTTGTTGGTTTATTGGTTTGTTGGTTTGTTGGCTTGTTGGCTTGTTGGTTTGTTGGTTTGTTGGGTTGTTGGTTTATTTGTTTGTTGGTTTGTTGGCTCGTTGGTTTGTTGGTTTGTTGGCTTGTTGCTTACTTAGTTTGTTGGTTTGTTGGTTTGTTGGTTTGTTGGCTTGTTGGCTTGTTGGTTTGTTGGTTTGTTGGTTTGTTGGTTTGTTGGCTTGTTGGTTTGTTGGTTTTTTGGCTTGTTGGTTTGTTGGTTTGTTGGTTTGTTGGCTTGTTGGCTTGTTGGTTTGTTGGTTTGTTGGCTTGTTGGTTTGTTGGTTTGTTAGTTTGTTGGCTTGTTGGCTTGTTGGTTTGTTGGCTTGTTGGTTTGTTAGTTTGTTCGCTTTTTGGTTACTTGGTTTGTTAGTTTGTTGGTTTGTTGGCTTGTTGGTTTGTTGGTTTGTTGGCTTGTTGGTTTGTTGGTTTGTTGGTTTGTTGGCTTGTTGGTTAGTTGGTTTGTTGGCTTGTTGGTTTGTTGGTTTGTTGGTTTGTTGGTTTGTTGGCTTGTTAGCTTGTTGGTTTGTTGGTTTGTTGGCTTGTTGAATTGTTGGCTTATTGGTTTGTTGGTTTGTTGGTTTGTTGGCATGTTGGTTTGTTGGTTTGTTGGTTTGTTGGGTTGTTGGTTACTTAGTTTGTTGGTTTGTTGGCGTGTTGGTTTGTTGGTTATTTGTTTGTTGGTTTGTTGGCTTGTTGGTTTGTTGGTTTGTTTGTTTGTTGGCTTGTTGGTTTGTTGGTTTGTTGGCTTGTTGGCTTGTTGGTTTGTTGGTTTGTTGGCTAGTTGGCTTATTGATTTGTTGGTTTGTTGGCTTGTTGGTTTCTTGGTTTGTTGGCTTGTTGGTTTGTTGGTTTGTTGGTTTGTTGGTTTATTGGTTTGTTGGTTTGTTGGTTTGTTGGTTTGTTGGCTTGTTGGTTTGTTGGTTTGTTGGCTTGTTGGTTTATTGGTTTGATGGTTTGTTGGTTTGTTGGTTTGTTGGTTTGTTGGTTTTTTGGTTTGTTGGTTTTTGGTTTGTTGGCTTGTTGGTTTGTTGGTTTGTTGGTTTGTTGGTTTGTTGGCTTGTTGGTTTGTTGGTTTGTTGGCTTGTTAGTTTGTTGGTTTGTTGGTTTGTTGGTTTGTTGGTTTGTTGGTTTGTTGGTTTGTTGGTTTGTTGGTTTGTTGGTTTGTTGGTTTGTTGGCTTGTTGGCTTGTGGGTTTGTTGGTTTGTTGGTTTATTTGTTTGTTGGTTTGTTGGTTTGTTGGTTTGTTGGTTTGTTGGTTTAATGGTTTGTTGGCTTGTTGGTTTGTTGGCTTGTTGATTTGTTGTCTTGTTGGTTTGTTGGTTTGTTTGCTTATTGGTTACTTAATTTGTTGATTTGTTGGCTTGTTGGTTTGTTGGTTTTTTGGTTTGTTGGTTTTTTGGTTTGTTGGCTTGTTGGTTTGTTGGTTTGTTGGCTTGTTGGCTTGTTGGTTTGTTGGTTTTTTGGCTTGTTGGCTTGTTGGTTTGTTGGTTTGTTGGTTTGTTGGTTTGTTGCTTTGTTGGTTTGTTGGCTTGTTGGTTACTTGGTTTGTTGGTTTGTTGGTTTGTTGGCTTGTTGGTTTGTGGGCTTGTTACTTTGTTGGTTTGTTGGTTTGTTGGCTTGTTGGCTTGTTGGTTTGTTGGTTTGTTATTTTGTTGGTTTGTTGGCTTGTTGGTTTGTTGGTTTGTTGGTTTGTTGGTTTGTTGGCTTGTTGGTTTGTTATCTTGTTGGCTTGTTGGTTTGTTGGTTTGTTGGTTTGTTGGTTTGTTGGCTTGTTGGTTTGTTGGTTTGTTGGCTTGTTGGTTTGTTGGTTTGTTGGTTTGTTCGCTTGTTGGCTTGTTGGTTTGTTGGTTTGTTGGCTTGTTGGTTTGTTGGCTTGTTGGTTTGTTGGCTTGTTGGTTTGTTAGTTTGTTAGTTTTTTGGTTACTTGGTTTGTTGGTTTGTTGGTTTGTTGGCTTGTTGGTTTGTGGGCTTGTTACTTTGTTGGTTTGTTGGTTTGTTGGCTTGTTGGCTTGTTGGTTTGTTGGTTTGTTATTTTGTTGGTTTGTTGGCTTGTTGGTTTGTTGGTTTGTTGGTTTGTTGGTTTGTTGGCTTGTTGGTTTGTTATCTTGTTGGCTTGTTGGTTTGTTGGTTTGTTGGTTTGTTGGTTTGTTGGCTTGTTGGTTTGTTGGTTTGTTGGCTTGTTGGTTTGTTGGTTTGTTGGTTTGTTCGCTTGTTGGCTTGTTGGTTTGTTGGTTTGTTGGCTTGTTGGTTTGTTGGCTTGTTGGTTTGTTGGTTTGTTGGTTTGTTGGTTTGTAGGCTTATTGGCTTGTTGGTTTGTTGGTTTGTTGGCTTGTTGGTTACTTAGTTTGTTGGTTTGTTGGCATGTTGGTTTGTTGGTTTGTTGGTTTGTTGGCTGGTTGGTTTATTGGCTTGTTGGTTTGTTGGTCTGTTGGTTTGTTGGCTTGTTGGCTTGCTGGTTTGTTGGTTTGTTGGTTTGTTGGTTTATTTGTTTGTTGGTTTGTTGGCTTGTTGGTTTGTTGGTTTGTTGGCTTGTTGGTTTGTTGGTTTGTTGGCTTGTTGGCTTGTTGGTTTGTTGGTTTGTTGGTTTGTTGGCTTGTTGGTTTGTTGGCTTGTTGGTTTGTTGGTTTGTTGGTTTGTTGGCTTGTTGGCTTGTTGGCTTGTTGGTTTGTTGGTTTGTTGGTTTATTTGTTTGTTGGTTTGTTGGCTTGTTGGTTTGTTGGTTTGTTGGTTTGTTGGCTTGTTGGTTTGTTGGCTTGTTGGCTTGTTGCTTTGTTGGTTTGTTAGTTTGTTGGCTTGTTGGCTTGTTGGTTTGTTAGTTTGTTGGCTTTTTGGTTACTTGGTTTGTTGGTTTGTTGGTTTGTTGGCTTGTTGGTTTGTTGGCTTGTTGGCTTGTTGGTTTGTTGGTTTGTTGGTTTGTTGGCTTGTTGGCTTGTTGGTTTGTTGGTTTGTTGGTTTGTTGGTTTGTTGGTTTGTTGGTTTGTTCGTTTGTTGGTGTGTTGGTTTGTTGGCTTGTTGGCTTGTTGGGTTGTTGGTTTGTTGGCTTGTTGGTTTGGTGGCTTGTTTGCTTGTTGGTTTGTTGGTTTGTTGGTTTGTTGGTTTATTTGTTTGTTGGTTTGTTGGCTTGTTGGTTTGTTGTTTTGTTGGTTTGTTGGCTTGTTGGTTTGTTGGCTTGTTGGCTTGTTGCTTTGTGGGTTTGTTGGTTTGTCGGCTTGTTGGCTTGTTGGTTTGTTAGTTTGTTGGCTTTTTGGTTACTTGGTTTGTTGGTTTGTTGGTTTGTTGGCTTGTTGGTTTGTTGGCTTGTTGGTTTGTTGGCTTGTTGGTTTGTTTGTTTGTTGGTTTGTTGGCTTGTTTAATTGTTGGTTTGTTGGCTTGTTGGTTTGTTGGTTTTTTGGTTTTTTGGTTTGTTGGTTTGTTGGCTTGTTGGTTTGTTGGTTTGTTGGCTTGTTGGCTTGCTGGTTTGTTGGTTTTTTGGTTTGTTGGTTTGTTGGTTTGTTGGCTTGTTCGTTTGTTGGTTTGTTGGCTTGTTGGTTTGTTGGTTTGTTGGCTTGTTGGCTTGTTGGTTTGTTGGTTAGTTCGTTTGTTGGTTTGTTAGTTTGTTGGTTTGTTGGCTTGTTGGCTTGTTGGCTTGTTGGTTTGTTGGTTTGTTGGTTTGTTGGTTTGTTGGTTTATTTGTTTATTGGTTTGTTGGCTTGTTGGCTTGTTGGTTTGTTGGTTTGTTGGCTTGTTGGCTTGTTGGTTTGTTGGTTTTTTGGCTTGTTGGCTTGTTGGTTTGTTGGTTTGTCGGTTTGTTGGTTTGTTGGTTTGTTGCTTTGTTGGTTTGTTGGCTTGTTGGATTGTTGGCTTGTTGGTTTGTTAGTTTGTTGGCTTTTTGGTTACTTGGTTTGTTGGTTTGTTGGTTTGTTGGCTTGTTGGTTTTTGGGCTTGTTACTTTGTTTTGTTTGTTGGTTTGTTGGCTTGTTGGCTTGTTGGTTTGTTGGTTTGTTATTTTGTTGGTTTGTTGGCTTGTTGGTTTGTTGGTTTGTTGGTTTGTTGGTTTGTTGGTTTGTTGGCTTGTTAGTTTGTTATCTTGTTGGCTTGTTGGTTTGTTGGTTTGTTGGTTTGTTGGTTTGTTGGCTTGTTGGTTTGTTGGTTTGTTGGCTTGTTGGTTTGTTGGTTTGTTGGTTTGTTCGCTTGTTGGCTTGTTGGTTTGTTGGTTTGTTGGCTTGTTGGTTTGTTGGCTTGTTGGTTTGTTGGTTTGTTGGTTTGTTGGTTTGTAGGCTTGTTGGCTTGTTGGTTTGTTGGTTTGTTGGCTTGTTGGTTACTTAGTTTGTTGGTTTGTTGGCATGTTGGTTTGTTGGTTTGTTGGTTTGTTGACTTGTTGGTTTATGGGCTTGTTGGTTTGTTGGTCTGTTGGTTTGTTGGCTTGTTGGCTTGTTGGTTTGTTGGTTTGTTGGTTTGTTGGTTTGTTGGTTTGTTGGTTTATTTGTTTGTTGTTTTGTTGGCTTGTTGGTTTGTTGGTTTGTTGGCTTGTTGGTTTGTTGGCTTGTTGGCTTGTTGCTTTGTTGGTTTGTTAGTTTGTTGGCTTGTTGGCTTGTTGGTTTGTTAGTTTGTTGGCTTTTTGGTTACTTGGTTTGTTGGTTTGTTGGTTTGTTGGTTTATTTGTTTGTTGGTTTGTTGGCTTGTTGGTTTGTTGGTTTGTTGGTTTGTTGGCTTGTTGGTTTGTTGGTTTGTTGGTTTGTTGGTTTGTTGGTTTGTTCGTTTGTTGGTGTGTTGGTTTGTTTGTTTGTTGGTTTGTTGGCTTGTTTAATTGTTGGTTTGTTGGCTTGTTGGTTTGTTGGTTTTTTGGTTTTTTGGTTTGTTGGTTTGTTGGCTTGTTGGTTTGTTGGTTTGTTGGCTTGTTGGCTTGCTGGTTTGTTGGTTTTTTGGTTTGTTGGTTTGTTGGTTTGTTGTTTTGTTGGTTTGTTGGTTTATTTGTTTATTGGTTTGTTGGCTTGTTGGCTTGTTGGTTTGTTGGTTTATTGGCTTGTTGGCTTGTTGGTTTGTTGGTTTGTTGGTTTGTTGGTTTTTTGGTTTGTTGGCTTGTTGGTTTGTTGGTTTCTTGGCTTGTTGGTTTGTTGGTTTTTTGGCTTGTTGGCTTGTTGGTTTGTTGGTTTGTCGGTTTGTTGGTTTGTTGGTTTGTTGCTTTGTTGGTTTGTTGGCTTGTTGGATTGTTGGCTTGTTGGTTTGTTAGTTTGTTGGCTTTTTGGTTACTTGGTTTGTTGGTTTGTTGGTTTGTTGGCTTGTTGGTTTTTGGGCTTGTTACTTTGTTGGTTTGTTGGTTTGTTGGCTTGTTGGCTTGTTGGTTTGTTGGTTTGTTATTTTGTTGGTTTGTTGGCTTGTTGGTTTGTTGGTTTGTTGGTTTGTTGGTTTGTTGGCTTGTTAGTTTGTTATCTTGTTGGCTTGTTGGTTTGTTGGTTTGTTGGTTTGTTGGTTTGTTGGCTTGTTGGTTTGTTGGTTTGTTGGCTTGTTGGTTTGTTGGTTTGTTGGTTTGTTCGCTTGTTGGCTTGTTGGTTTGTTGGTTTGTTGGCTTGTTGGTTTGTTGGCTTGTTAGTTTGTTGGTTTGTTGGTTTGTTGGTTTGTAGGCTTGTTGGCTTGTTGGTTTGTTGGTTTGTTGGCTTGTTGGTTACTTAGTTTGTTGGTTTGTTGGCATGTTGGTTTGTTGGTTTGTTGGTTTGTTGACTTGTTGGTTTATTGGCTTGTTGGTTTGTTGGTCTGTTGGTTTGTTGGCTTGTTGGCTTATTGGTTTGTTGGTTTGTTGGTTTGTTGGTTTGTTGGTTTATTTGTTTGTTGTTTTGTTGGCTTGTTGGTTTGTTGGTTTGTTGGCTTGTTGGTTTGTTGGTTTGTTGGCTTGTTGGCTTGTTGGTTTGTTGGTTTGTTGGTTTGTTGGCTTGTTGGTTTGTTGGATTGTTGGTTTGTTGGTTTGTTGGTTTGTTGGCTTGTTGGCTTGTTGGTTTGTTGGTTTGTTGGTTTGTTGGTTTGTTGGTTTATTTGTTTGTTGGTTTGTTGGCTTGTTGATTTGTTGGTTTGTTGGTTTGTTGGCTTGTTGGTTTGTTGGCTTGTTGGCTTGTTGCTTTGTTGGTTTGTTAGTTTGTTGGCTTGTTGGCTTGTTGGTTTGTTAGTTTGTTGGCTTTTTGGTTACTTGGTTTGTTGGTTTGTTGGTTTGTTGGTTTATTTGTTTGTTGGTTTGTTGGCTTGTTGGTTTGTTGGTTTGTTGGTTTGTTGGCTTGTTGGTTTGTTGGTTTGTTGGTTTGTTGGTTTGTTGGTTTGTTCGTTTGTTGGTGTGTTGGTTTGTTGGCTTGTTGGCTTGTTGGGTTGTTGGTTTGTTGGCTTGTTGGTTTGTTGGCTTGTTGGCTTGTTGGTTTGTTGGTTTGTTGGTTTGTTGGTTTATTTGTTTGTTGGTTTGTTGGCTTGTTGGTTTGTTGTTTTGTTGGTTTGTTGGCTTGTTGGTTTGTTGGCTTGTTGGCTTGTTGCTTTGTTGGTTTGTTGGTTTGTCGGCTTGTTGACTTGTTGGTTTGTTAGTTTGTTGGCTTTTTGGTTACTTGGTTTGTTGGTTTGTTGGTTTGTTGGCTTGTTGGTTTGTTGGCTTGTTGGTTTGTTGGCTTGTTGGTTTGTTTGTTTGTTGGTTTGTTGGCTTGTTTACTTGTTGGTTTGTTGGCTTGTTGGTTTGTTGGTTTTTTGGTTTTTTGGTTTGTTGGTTTGTTGGCTTGTTGGTTTGTTGGTTTGTTGGCTTGTTGGCTTGCTGGTTTGTTGGTTTTTTGGTTTGTTGGTTTGTTGGTTTGTTGGCTTGTTCGTTTGTTGGTTTGTTGGCTTGTTGGTTTGTTGGTTTGTTGGCTTGTTGGCTTGTTGGTTTGTTGGTTAGTTCGTTTGTTGGTTTGTTAGTTTGTTGGTTTGTTGGCTTGTTGGCTTGTTGGCTTGTTGGTTTGTTGGTTTGTTGGTTTGTTGGTTTGTTGGTTTATTTGTTTATTGGTTTGTTGGCTTGTTGGCTTGTTGGTTTGTTGGTTTGTTGGCTTGTTGGCTTGTTGGTTTGTTGGTTTGTTGGTTTGTTGGTTTGTTGGCTTGTTGGTTTGTTGGTTTGTTGGCTTGTTGGTTTGTTGGTTTGTTGGTTTGTTCGCTTGTTTGCTTGTTGGTTTGTTGGTTTGTTGGCTTGTTGGTTTGTTGGCTTGTTGGTTTGTTGGCTTGTTGGTTTGTTAGTTTGTTGGCTTTTTGGTTACTTGGTTTGTTGGTTTGTTGGTTTGTTGGCTTGTTGGTTTGTGGGCTTGTTACTTTGTTGGTTTGTTGGCTTGTTGGTTTGTTGGTTTGTTATTTTGTTGGTTTGTTGGCTTGTTGGTTTGTTGGTTTGTTGGTTTGTTGGTTTGTTGGTTTGTTGGCTTGTTGGTTTGTTATCTTGTTGGCTTGTTGGTTTGTTGGTTTGTTGGTTTGTTGGTTTGTTGGTTTATTTGTTTATTGGTTTGTTGGCTTGTTGGCTTGTTGGTTCGTTGGTTTGTTGGCTTGTTGGCTTGTTGGCTTGTTGGTTTGTTGGTTTGTTGATTTGTTGGTTTGTTGGCTTGTTGGTTTGTTGGTTTGTTGGCTTGTTGGTTTGTTGGTTTGTTGGTTTGTTCGCTTGTTGGCTTGTTGGTTTGTTGGTTTGTTGGCTTGTTGGTTTGTTGGCTTGTTGGTTTGTTGGCTTGTTGGTTTGTTAGTTTGTTGGCTTTTTGGTTACTTGGTTTGTTGGTTTGTTGGTTTGTTGGCTTGTTGGTTTGTGGGCTTGTTACTTTGTTGGTTTGTTGGTTTGTTGGCTTGTTGGCTTGTTGGTTTGTTGGTTTGTTATTTTGTTGGTTTGTTGGCTTGTTGGTTTGTTTGTTTGTTGGTTTGTTGGTTTGTTGGCTTGTTGGTTTGTTATCTTGTTGGCTTGTTGGTTTGTTGGTTTGTTGGTTTGTTGGTTTGTTGGCTTGCTGGTTTGTTGGTTTGTTGGCTTGTTGGTTTGTTGGTTTGTTGGTTTGTTCGCTTGTTGGCTTGTTGGTTTGTTGGTTTGTTGGCTTGTTGGTTTGTTGGCTTGTTGGTTTGTTGGTTTGTTGGTTTGTTGGTTTGTAGGCTTGTTGGCTTGTTGGTTTGTTGGTTTGTTGGCTTGTTGGTTACTTAGTTTGTTGGTTTGTTGGCATGTTGGTTTGTTGGTTTGTTGGTTTGTTGGCTGGTTGGTTTATTGGCTTGTTGGTTTGTTGGTCTGTTGGTTTGTTGGCTTGTTGGCTTGCTGGTTTGTTGGTTTGTTGGTTTGTTGGTTTATTTGTTTGTTGGTTTGTTGGCTTGTTGGTTTGTTGGTTTGTTGGCTTGTTGGTTTGTTGGTTTGTTGGCTTGTTGGCTTGTTGGTTTGTTGGTTTGTTGGTTTGTTGGCTTGTTGGTTTGTTGGCTTGTTGGTTTGTTGGTTTGTTGGTTTGTTGGCTTGTTGGCTTGTTGGCTTGTTGGTTTGTTGGTTTGTTGGTTTATTTGTTTGTTGGTTTGTTGGCTTGTTGGTTTGTTGGTTTGTTGGTTTGTTGGCTTGTTGGTTTGTTGGCTTGTTGGCTTGTTGCTTTGTTGGTTTGTCAGTTTGTTGGCTTGTTGGCTTGTTGGTTTGTTAGTTTGTTGGCTTTTTGGTTACTTGGTTTGTTGGTTTGTTGGTTTGTTGGCTTGTTGGTTTGTTGGCTTGTTGGCTTGTTGGTTTGTTGGTTTGTTGGTTTGTTGGCTTGTTGGCTTGTTGGTTTGTTGGTTTGTTGGTTTGTTGGTTTGTTGGTTTGTTGGTTTGTTCGTTTGTTGGTGTGTTGGTTTGTTGGCTTGTTGGCTTGTTGGGTTGTTGGTTTGTTGGCTTGTTGGTTTGGTGGCTTGTTGGCTTGTTGGTTTGTTGGTTTGTTGGTTTGTTGGTTTATTTGTTTGTTGGTTTGTTGGCTTGTTGGTTTGTTGTTTTGTTGGTTTGTTGGCTTGTTGGTTTGTTGGCTTGTTGGCTTGTTGCTTTGTGGGTTTGTTGGTTTGTCGGCTTGTTGGCTTGTTGGTTTGTTAGTTTGTTGGCTTTTTGGTTACTTGGTTTCTTGGTTTGTTGGTTTGTTGGCTTGTTGGTTTGTTGGCTTGTTGGTTTGTTGGCTTGTTGGTTTGTTGGCTTGTTGGTTTGTTTGTTTGTTGGTTTGTTGGCTTGTTTAATTGTTGGTTTGTTGGCTTGTTGGTTTGTTGGTTTTTTGGTTTTTTGGTTTGTTGGTTTGTTGGCTTGTTGGTTTGTTGGTTTGTTGGCTTGTTGGCTTGCTGGTTTGTTGGTTTTTTGGTTTGTTGGTTTGTTGGTTTGTTGGCTTGTTCGTTTGTTGGTTTGTTGGCTTGTTGGTTTGTTGGTTTGTTGGCTTGTTGGCTTGTTGGTTTGTTGGTTAGTTCGTTTGTTGGTTTGTTAGTTTGTTGGTTTGTTGGCTTGTTGGCTTGTTGGCTTGTTGGTTTGTTGGTTTGTTGGTTTGTTGGTTTATTTGTTTATTGGTTTGCTGGCTTGTTGGCTTGTTGGTTTGTTGGTTTGTTGGCTTGTTGGCTTGTTGGTTTGTTGGTTTGTTGGTTTGTTGGTTTTTTGGTTTGTTGGCTTGTTGGTTTGTTGGTTTCTTGGCTTGTTGGCTTGTTGGTTTGTTGGTTTTTTGGCTTGTTGGCTTGTTGGTTTGTTGGTTTGTTGGTTTGTTGGTTTGTTGGTTTGTTGGTTTGTTGCTTTGTTGGTTTGTTGGCTTGTTGGATTGTTGACTTGTTGGTTTGTTAGTTTGTTTGCTTTTTGGTTACTTGGTTTGTTGGTTTGTTGGTTTGTTGGCTTGTTGGTTTTTGGGCTTGTTACTTTGTTGGTTTGTTGGTTTGTTGGCTTGTTGGCTTGTTGGTTTGTTGGTTTGTTATTTTGTTGGTTTGTTGGCTTGTTGGTTTGTTGGTTTGTTGGTTTGTTGGTTTGTTGGCTTGTTAGTTTGTTATCTTGTTGGCTTGTTGGTTTGTTGGTTTGTTGGTTTGTTGGTTTGTTGGCTTGTTGGTTTGTTGGTTTGTTGGCTTGTTGGTTTGTTGGTTTGTTGGTTTGTTCGCTTGTTGGCTTGTTGGTTTGTTGGTTTGTTGGCTTGTTGGTTTGTTGGCTTGTTGGTTTGTTGGTTTGTTGGTTTGTAGGCTTGTTGGCTTGTTGGTTTGTTGGTTTGTTGGCTTGTTGGTTACTTAGTTTGTTGGTTTGTTGGCATGTTGGTTTGTTGGTTTGTTGGTTTGTTGACTTGTTGGTTTATTGGCTTGTTGGTTTGTTGGTCTGTTGGTTTGTTGGCTTGTTGGCTTGTTGGTTTGTTGGTTTGTTGGTTTGTTGGTTTATTTGTTTGTTGTTTTGTTGGCTTGTTGGTTTGTTGGTTTGTTGGCTTGTTGGTTTGTTGGTTTGTTGGCTTGTTGGCTTGTTGGTTTGTTGGTTTGTTGGTTTGTTGGCTTGTTGGTTTGTTGGATTGTTGGTTTGTTGGTTTGTTGGTTTGTTGGCTTGTTGGCTTGTTGGTTTGTTGGTTTGTTGGTTTGTTGGTTTGTTGGCTTATTTGTTTGTTGGTTTGTTGGCTTGTTGGTTTGTTGGTTTGTTGGTTTGTTGGCTTGTTGGTTTGTTGGCTTGTTGGCTTGTTGCTTTGTTGGTTTGTTAGTTTGTTGGCTTGTTGGCTTGTTGGTTTGTTACTTTGTTGGCTTTTTGGTTACTTGGTTTGTTGGTTTGTTGGTTTATTTGTTTGTTGGTTTGTTGGCTTGTTGGTTTGTTGGTTTGTTGGTTTGTTGGCTTGTTGGTTTGTTGGTTTGTTGGTTTGTTGGTTTGTTGGTTTGTTCGTTTGTTGGTGTGTTGGTTTGTTGGCTTGTTGGCTTGTTGGGTTGTTGGTTTGTTGGCTTGTTGGTTTGTTGGCTTGTTGGCTTGTTGGTTTGTTGGTTTGTTGGTTTGTTGGTTTATTTGTTTGTTGGTTTGTTGGCTTGTTGGTTTGTTGTTTTGTGGGTTTGTTGGCTTGTTGGTTTGTTGGCTTGTTGGCTTGTTGCTTTGTTGGTTTGTTGGTTTGTCGGCTTGTTGGCTTGTTGGTTTGTTAGTTTGTTGGCTTTTTGGTTACTTGGTTTGTTGGTTTGTTGGTTTGTTGGCTTGTTGGTTTGTTGGCTTGTTGGTTTGTTGGCTTGTTGGTTTGTTTGTTTGTTGGTTTGTTGGCTTGTTTACTTGTTGGTTTGTTGGCTTGTTGGTTTGTTGGTTTTTTGGTTTTTTGGTTTGTTGGTTTGTTGGCTTGTTGGTTTGTTGGTTTGTTGGCTTGTTGCCTTGCTGGTTTGTTGGTTTTTTGGTTTGTTGGTTTGTTGGTTTGTTGGTTTGTTGGTTTGTTGGCTTGTTCGTTTGTTGGTTTGTTGGCTTGTTGGTTTGTTGGTTTGTTGGCTTGTTGGCTTGTTGGTTTGTTGGTTAGTTCGTTTGTTGGTTTGTTAGTTTGTTGGTTTGTTGGCTTGTTGGCTTGTTGGCTTGTTGGTTTGTTGGTTTGTTGGTTTGTTGGTTTGTTGGTTTATTTGTTTATTGGTTTGTTGGCTTGTTGGCTTGTTGGTTTGTTGGTTTGTTGGCTTGTTGGCTTGTTGGTTTGTTGGTTTGTTGGTTTGTTGGTTTGTTGGCTTGTTGGTTTGTTGGCTTGTTGGTTTGTTGGTTTGTTGGCTTGTTGGCTTGTTGGCTTGTTGGCTTGTTGGTTTGTTGATTTATTTGCTTGTTGGTTTGTTGGCTTGTTGGTTTGTTGGTTTGTTGGCTTGTTGGCTTGTTGATTTGTTGGTTTGTTGGCTTGTTGGCTTGTTGATTTGTTATTTTGTTGGCTTGTTGGCTTGTTGGATTGTTGGTTTGTTGGTTTATTGGTTTGTTGGTTTGTTGGCTTGTTGGCTTGTTGGTTTGTTGGTTTGTTGGGTTGTTGGTTTATTTGTTTGTTGGTTTGTTGGCTTGTTGGTTTGTTGGTTTGTTGGCTTGTTGCTTACTTAGTTTGTTGGTTTGTTGGTTTGTTGGCTTGATGGCTTGTTGGTTTGTTGGTTTTTTGGTTTGTTGGTTTATTTGTTTGTTGGTTTTTTGGTTTGTGGGTTTGTTGGTTTGTTGGCTTGTTGGTTTGTTGGCTTGTTGGTTTATTGGTTTGTTGGTTTGTTGGCTTGTTGGCTTGTTGGTTTGTTGGTTTGTTGGGTTGTTGGTTTATTTGTTTGTTGGTTTGTTGGCTTGTTGGTTTGTTGGTTTGTTGGCTTGTTGCTTACTTAGTTTGTTGGTTTGTTGGTTTGTTGGCTTGTTGGCTTGTTGGTTTGTTGGTTTGTTGGTTTGTTGGTTTGTTGGCTTGTTGGTTTGTTGGTTTTTTGGCTTGTTGGTTTGTTGGTTTGTTGGTTTGTTGGCTTGTTGGCTTGTTGGTTTGTTGGTTTGTTGGCTTGTTGGTTTGTTGGTTTGTTGGCTTGTTGGCTTGTTGGTTTGTTGGCTTGTTGGTTTGTTAGTTTGTTGGCTTTTTGGTTACTTGGTTTGTTGGTTTGTTGGATTGTTGGCTTCTTGGCTTGTTGGTTTGTTGGTTTTTGGGTTTGTTAGTTTGTTGGTTTGTTGGCTTGTTGGTTTGTTGGTTTGTTGGCTTGTTGGTTTGTTGGTTTGTTGGTTTGTCGGCTTGTTGGTTAGTTGGTTTGTTGGCTTGTTGGTTTGTTGGTTTGTTGGTTTGTTGGTTTGTTGGCTTGTTAGCTTGTTGGTTTGTTGGTTTGTTGGCTTGTTGAATTGTTGGCTTATTGGTTTGTTGGTTTGTTGGTTTGTTGGCATGTTGGTTTGTTGGTTTGTTGGTTTGTTGGCTTGTTGGTTACTTAGTTTGTTGGTTTGTTGGCATGTTGGTTTGTTGGTTTATTTGTTTGTTGGTTTGTTGGCTTGTTGGTTTGTTGGTTTGTTTGTTTGTTGGCTTGTTGGTTTGTTGGTTTGTTGGCTTGTTGGCTTGTTGGTTTATTGGTTTGTTGGCTAGTTGGCTTATTGATTTGTTGGTTTGTTGGCTTGTTGGTTTCTTGGTTTGTTGGCTTGTTGGTTTGTTGGTTTGTTGGTTTGTTGGTTTGTTGGCTTGTTAGTTTGTTATCTTGTTGGCTTGTTGGTTTGTTGGTTTGTTGGTTTGTTGGTTTGTTGGCTTGTTGGTTTGTTGGTTTGTTGGCTTGTTGGTTTGTTGGTTTGTTGGTTTGTTCGCTTGTTGGCTTGTTGGTTTGTTGGTTTGTTGGCTTGTTGGTTTGTTGGCTTGTTGGTTTGTTGGTTTGTTGGTTTGTTGGTTTGTAGGCTTGTTGGCTTGTTGGTTTGTTGGTTTGTTGGCTTGTTGGTTACTTAGTTTGTTGGTTTGTTGGCATGTTGGTTTGTTGGTTTGTTGGTTTGTTGACTTGTTGGTTTATTGGCTTGTTGGTTTGTTGGTCTGTTGGTTTGTTGGCTTGTTGGCTTGTTGGTTTGTTGGTTTGTTGGTTTGTTGGTTTATTTGTTTGTTGTTTTGTTGGCTTGTTGGTTTGTTGGTTTGTTGGCTTGTTGGTTTGTTGGTTTGTTGGCTTGTTGGCTTGTTGGTTTGTTGGTTTGTTGGTTTGTTGGCTTGTTGGTTTGTTGGATTGTTGGTTTGTTGGTTTGTTGGTTTGTTGGCTTGTTGGCTTGTTGGTTTGTTGGTTTGTTGGTTTGTTGGTTTGTTGGTTTATTTGTTTGTTGGTTTGTTGGCTTGTTGGTTTGTTGGTTTGTTGGTTTGTTGGCTTATTGGTTTGTTGGCTTGTTGGCTTGTTGCTTTGTTGGTTTGTTAGTTTGTTGGCTTGTTGGCTTGTTGGTTTGTTACTTTGTTGGCTTTTTGGTTACTTGGTTTGTTGGTTTGTTGGTTTGTTGGTTTATTTGTTTGTTGGTTTGTTGGCTTGTTGGTTTGTTGGTTTGTTGGTTTGTTGGCTTGTTGGTTTGTTGGTTTGTTGGTTTGTTGGTTTGTTGGTTTGTTCGTTTGTTGGTGTGTTGGTTTGTTGGCTTGTTGGCTTGTTGGGTTGTTGGTTTGTTGGCTTGTTGGTTTGTTGGCTTGTTGGCTTGTTGGTTTGTTGGTTTGTTGGTTTGTTGGTTTATTTGTTTGTTGGTTTGTTGGCTTGTTGGTTTGTTGTTTTGTTGGTTTGTTGGCTTGTTGGTTTGTTGGCTTGTTGGCTTGTTGCTTTGTTGGTTTGTTGGTTTGTCGGCTTGTTGGCTTGTTGGTTTGTTAGTTTGTTGGCTTTTTGGTTACTTGGTTTGTTGGTTTGTTGGTTTGTTGGCTTGTTGGTTTGTTGGCTTGTTGGTTTGTTGGCTTGTTGGTTTGTTTGTTTGTTGGTTTGTTGGCTTGTTTACTTGTTGGTTTGTTGGCTTGTTGGTTTGTTGGTTTTTTGGTTTTTTGGTTTGTTGGTTTGTTGGCTTGTTGGTTTGTTGGTTTGTTGGCTTGTTGCCTTGCTGGTTTGTTGGTTTTTTGGTTTGTTGGTTTGTTGGTTTGTTGGCTTGTTCGTTTGTTGGTTTGTTGGCTTGTTGGTTTGTTGGTTTGTTGGCTTGTTGGCTTGTTGGTTTGTTGGTTAGTTCGTTTGTTGGTTTGTTAGTTTGTTGGTTTGTTGGCTTGTTGGCTTGTTGGCTTGTTGGTTTGTTGGTTTGTTGGTTTGTTGGTTTGTTGGTTTATTTGTTTATTGGTTTGTTGGCTTGTTGGCTTGTTGGTTTGTTGGTTTGTTGGCTTGTTGGCTTGTTGGTTTGTTGGTTTGTTGGTTTGTTGGTTTGTTGGCTTGTTGGTTTGTTGGCTTGTTGGTTTGTTGGTTTGTTGGCTTGTTGGCTTGTTGGCTTGTTGGCTTGTTGGTTTGTTGATTTATTTGCTTGTTGGTTTGTTGGCTTGTTGGTTTGTTGGTTTGTTGGCTTGTTGGCTTGTTGGCTTGTTGGTTTGTTGGTTTGTTGGCTTGTTGGCTTGTTGATTTGTTATTTTGTTGGCTTGTTGGTTTGTTGGTTTGTTAGTTTGTTGGTTTGTTGGCTTGTTGGTTTGTTGGTTTGTTGGTTTGTTGGTTTGTTGGCTTGATGGCTTGTTGGTTTGTTGGTTTTTTGGTTTGTTGGTTTATTTGTTTGTTGGTTTTTTGGTTTGTGGGTTTGTTGGTTTGTTGGCTTGTTGGTTTGTTGGCTTGTTGGTTTATTGGTTTGTTGGTTTGTTGGCTTGTTGGCTTGTTGGTTTGTTGGTTTGTTGGGTTGTTGGTTTATTTGTTTGTTGGTTTGTTGGCTTGTTGGTTTGTTGGTTTGTTGGCTTGTTGCTTACTTAGTTTGTTGGTTTGTTGGTTTGTTGGCTTGTTGGCTTGTTGGTTTGTTGGTTTGTTGGTTTGTTGGTTTGTTGGCTTGTTGGTTTGTTGGTTTTTTGGCTTGTTGGTTTGTTGGTTTGTTGGTTTGTTGGCTTGTTGGCTTGTTGGTTTGTTGGTTTGTTGGCTTGTTGGTTTGTTGGTTTGTTGGTTTGTTGGCTTGTTGGCTTGTTGGTTTGTTGGCTTGTTGGTTTGTTAGTTTGTTGGCTTTTTGGTTACTTGGTTTGTTGGTTTGTTGGATTGTTGGCTTCTTGGCTTGTTGGTTTGTTGGTTTTTGGGTTTGTTAGTTTGTTGGTTTGTTGGCTTGTTGGTTTGTTGGTTTGTTGGCTTGTTGGTTTGTTGGTTTGTTGGTTTGTCGGCTTGTTGGTTAGTTGGTTTGTTGGCTTGTTGGTTTGTTGGTTTGTTGGTTTGTTGGTTTGTTGGCTTGTTAGCTTGTTGGTTTGTTGGTTTGTTGGCTTGTTGAATTGTTGGCTTATTGGTTTGTTGGTTTGTTGGTTTGTTGGCATGTTGGTTTGTTGGTTTGTTGGTTTGTTGGCTTGTTGGTTACTTAGTTTGTTGGTTTGTTGGCATGTTGGTTTGTTGGTTTATTTGTTTGTTGGTTTGTTGGCTTGTTGGTTTGTTGGTTTGTTTGTTTGTTGGCTTGTTGGTTTGTTGGTTTGTTGGCTTGTTGGCTTGTTGGTTTATTGGTTTGTTGGCTAGTTGGCTTATTGATTTGTTGGTTTGTTGGCTTGTTGGTTTCTTGGTTTGTTGGCTTGTTGGTTTGTTGGTTTGTTGGTTTGTTGGTTTATTGGGTTGTTGGTTTGTTGGTTTGTTGGTTTGTTGGCTTGTTGGTTTGTTGGTTTCTTGGCTTGTTGGTTTATTGGTTTGATGGTTTGTTGGTTTGTTGGTTTGTTGGTTTTTTGGTTTGTTGGTTTGTTGGTTTGTTGGCTTGTTGGTTTGTTGGTTTGTTGGTTTGTTGGTTTGTTGGTTTGTTGGCTTGTTGGTTTGTTGGTTTGTTGGCTTGTTAGTTTGTTGGTTTGTTGGTTTGTTGGTTTGTTGGTTTGTTGGTTTGTTGGTTTGTTGGTTTGTTGGCTTGTTGGCTTGTTGGTTTGTTGGTTTGTTGGTTTATTTGTTTGTTGGTTTGTTGGTTTGTTGGTTTGTTGGTTTGTTGGTTTAATGGTTTGTTGGCTTGTTGGTTTGTTGGTTTGTTGATTTGTTTGCTTGTTGGTTTGTTGGTTTGTTTGCTTATTGGTTACTTAATTTGTTGATTTGTTGGCTTGTTGGTTTGTTGGTTTTTTGGTTTGTTGGTTTTTTGGTTTGTTGGCTTGTTGGTTTGTTGGTTTGTTGGCTTGTTGGCTTGTTGGTTTGTTGGTTTTTTGTGTTGTTGGCTTGTTGGTTTGTTGGTTTGTTGGTTTGTTGGTTTGTTGCTTTGTTGGTTTGTTGGCTTGTTGGATTGTTGGCTTGTTGGTTTGTTAGTTTGTTGGCTTTTTGGTTACTTGGTTTGTTGGTTTGTTGGTTTGTTGGCTTGTTGGTTTGTGGGCTTGTTACTTTGTTGGTTTGTTGGCTTGTTGGCTTGTTGGTTTGTTGGTTTGTTATTTTGTTGGTTTGTTGGCTTGTTGGTTTGTTGGTTTGTTGGTTTGTTGGTTTGTTGGCTTGTTGGTTTGTTATCTTGTTGGTTTGTTGTTTTGTTGGTTTGTTGGTTTGTTGGCTTGTTGGTTTGTTGGTTTGTTGGCTTGTTGGTTTGTTGGTTTGTTGGTTTGTTCGCTTGTTGGCTTGTTGGTTTGTTGGTTTGTTGGCTTGTTGGTTTGTTGGCTTGTTGGTTTATTGGTTTGTTGGTTTGTTGGTTTGTAGGCTTGTTGGCTTGTTGGTTTGTTGGTTTGTTGGCTTGTTGGTTACTTAGTTTGTTGGTTTGTTGGCATGTTGGTTTGTTGGTTTGTTGGTTTGTTGGCTTGTTGGTTTATTGGCTTGTTGGTTTGTTGGTCTGTTGGTTTGTTGGCTTGTTGGCTTGTTGGTTTGTTTGTTTGTTGGTTTGTTGGTTTATTTGTTTGTTGGTTTGTTGGCTTGTTGGTTTGTTGGTTTGTTGGCTTGTTGGTTTGTTGGTTTGTTGGCTTGTTGGCTTGTTGGTTTGTTGGTTTGTTGGTTTGTTGGCTTGTTGGTTTGTTGGCTTGTTGGTTTGTTGGTTTGTTGGTTTGTTGGCTTGTTGGCTTGTTGGTTTGTTGGTTTGTTGGTTTGTTGGTTTATTTGTTTGTTGGTTTGTTGGCTTGTTGGTTTGTTGGTTTGTTGGTTTGTTGGCTTGTTGGTTTGTTGGCTTGTTGGCTTGTTGCTTTGTTGGTTTGTTAGTTTGTTGGCTTGTTGGCTTGTTGGTTTGTTAGTTTGTTGGCTTTTTGGTTACTTGGTTTGTTGGTTTGTTGGCTTGTTGGTTTGTTGGCTTGTTGGCTTGTTGGTTTGTTGGTTTGTTGGTTTGTTGGCTTGTTGGCTTGTTGGTTTGTTGGTTTGTTGGTTTGTTGGTTTGTTGGTTTGTTCGTTTGTTGGTGTGTTGGTTTGTTGGCTTGTTGGCTTGTTGGGTTGTTGGTTTGTTGGCTTGTTGGTTTGTTGGCTTGTTGGCTTGTTGGTTTGTTGGTTTGTTGGTTTGTTGGTTTATTTGTTTGTTGGTTTGTTGGCTTGTTGGTTTGTTGTTTTGTTATTTTGTTGGCTTGTTGGTTTGTTGGCTTGTTGGCTTGTTGCTTTGTTGGTTTGTTGGTTTGTCGGCTTGTTGGCTTGTTGGTTTGTTAGTTTGTTGGCTTTTTGGTTACTAGGTTTGTTGGTTTGTTGGTTTGTTGGTTTGTTGGCTTGTTGGTTTGTTGGCTTGTTAGTTTGTTGGTTTGTTGGTTTGTTGGTTTGTTAGTTTGTTGGCTTGTTGGTTTGTTGGTTTGTTTGTTTGTTGGTTTGTTTGTTTGTTGGTTTGTTCGTTTGTTGGTTTGTTGGCTTGTTGGTTTGTTGGCTTGTTGGTTTGTTGCTTTGTTGGTTTGTTGGCTTGTTGGTTTGTTGGCTTGTTGGTTTGTTTGTTTGTTGGTTTGTTGGCTTGTTTACTTGTTGGTTTGTTGGTTTGTTGGTTTGTTGGTTTTTTGGTTTGTTGGTTTGTTGGTTTGTTGGCTTGTTGGTTTGTTGGTTTGTTGGCTTGTTGGCTTGTTGGTTTGTTGGTTTTTTGGTTTGTTGGTTTGTTGGTTTGTTGGCTTGTTCGTTTGTTGGTTTGTTGGCTTGTTGGTTTGTTGGTTTGTTGGGTTATTGTCTTGTTGGTTTGTTGGTCAGTTTGTTTGTTGGTTTGTTAGTTTGTTGGTTTGTTGGCTTGTTGGCTTGTTGGCTTGTTGGTTTGTTGGTTTGTTGGTTTTTTGGTTTATTTGTTTATTGGTTTGTTGGCTTGTTGGCTTGTTGGTTTGTTGGTTTGTTGGCTTGTTGGCTTGTTGGCTTGTTGGCTTGTTGGTTTGTTGATTTATTTGCTTCTTGGTTTGTTGGCTTGTTGGTTTGTTGGTTTGTTGGCTTGTTGGCTTGTTGGTTTGTTGGTTTGTTAGTTTGTTGGTTTGTTGGCTTGTTGGTTTGTTGGTTTGTTGGTTTGTTGGTTTGTTGGCTTGTTGGCTTGTTGGTTTGTTGGTTTTTTGGTTTGTTGGTTTATTTGTTTGTTGGTTTTTTGGTTTGTTGGTTTGTTGGTTTGTTAGCTTGTTGGTTTGTTGGCTTGTTGGTTTATTGGTTTGTTGGTTTGTTGGCTTATTGGCTTGTTGGTTTGTTGGTTTGTTGGTTTGTTGGTTTGTTGGTTTGTTCGTTTGTTGGTTTGTTGGTTAATTGGTTTGTTGGTTTGTTGGTTTGTTGGTTTGTTGGTTTGTTGGTTTGTTGGTTTATTTGTTTGTTGGTTTATTTGTTTGTTGGTTTGTTGGTTTGTTGGCTTGTTGGTTTGTTGGTTTGTTGGCTTGTTGGTTTGTTGGCTTGTTGTCTTGTTGGTTTGTTGGTTTGTTGGTTTTTTGGTTTGTTGGTTTGTTGGTTTTTTGGTTTGTGGGTTTATTTGTTTGTTGGTTTGTTGGCTTGTTTTTTTGTTGGTTTGTTGGTTTGTTGGCTTGTTGGTTTGTTGGTTTGTTGGTTTGTTGGCTTGTTGGCTTGTTGGTTTGTTGGTTTGTTGGTATATTTGTTTGCTGGTTTGTTGGTTTGTTGGTTTGTTGGTTTGTTGGTTTGTTGGTTTGTTGGCTTGTTGGTTTGTTGGTTTGTTGATTTGTTGGCTTGTTGGTTTGTTGGTTTGTTCGCTTATTGGTTAATTAGTTTGTTGATTTGTTGGCTTGTTGGTTTGTTGGTTTTTTGGTTTGTTGGTTTGTTGGTTTGTTGGCTTGTTGGTTTGTTGGTTTGTTGGCTTGTTGGCTTGTTGGTTTGTTGGTTTGTTGGCTTGTTGGCTTGTTGGTTTGTTGGTTTGTTGTTTTGTTGGTTTGTTGCTTTGTTGGTTTGTTGGTTTGTTGGATTGTTGGCTTGTTGGTTTGTTAGTTTGTTGGCTTTTTGGTTACTTGGTTTGTTGGTTTGTTGGTTTGTTGGCTTGTTGGTTTGTTGGCTTGTTGCTTTGTTGGTTTGTTGGTTTGTTGGCTTGTTGGCTGGTTGGTTTTTTTGGTTTGTTGGTTTGTTGGTTTGTTGGCTTGTTGGTTTGTTGGTTTGTTGGCTTGTTTGTTTGTTGGTTTGTTGGTTTGTTGGCTGGTTGGCTTGTTGGTTTGTTGGTTTGTTGGTTTGTTGGTTTGTTGGTTTGTTGGCTTGTTGGTTTGTTGGTTTGTTGGCTTGTTGGTTTGTTGGTTTGTTGGTTTGTTGGCTTGTTGGTTTGTTGGTTTGTTGGCTTGTTGGTTTGTTGGCTTGTTGGCTTGTTGGTTTGTTGGTTTGTTGGTTTGTTGGTTTATTTGTTTGTTGGTTTGTTGGCTTGTTGGTTTGTTGGTTTGTTGGTTTGTTGGCTTGTTGGTTTGTTGGCTTGTTGGCTTGTTGCTTTGTTGGTTTGTTAGTTTGTTGGCTTGTTGGCTTGTTGGTTTGTTAGTTTGTTGGCTTTTTGGTTACTTGGTTTGTTGGTTTGTTGGCTTGTTGGTTTGTTGGCTTGTTGGCTTGTTGGTTTGTTGGTTTGTTGGTTTGTTGGCTTGTTGGCTTGTTGGTTTGTTGGTTTGTTGGTTTGTTGGTTTGTTGGTTTGTTCGTTTGTTGGTGTGTTGGTTTGTTGGCTTGTTGGCTTGTTGGGTTGTTGGTTTGTTGGCTTGTTGGTTTGTTGGCTTGTTGGCTTGTTGGTTTGTTGGTTTGTTGGTTTGTTGGTTTATTTGTTTGTTGGTTTGTTGGCTTGTTGGTTTGTTGTTTTGTTATTTTGTTGGCTTGTTGGTTTGTTGGCTTGTTGGCTTGTTGCTTTGTTGGTTTGTTGGTTTGTCGGCTTGTTGGCTTGTTGGTTTGTTAGTTTGTTGGCTTTTTGGTTACTAGGTTTGTTGGTTTGTTGGTTTGTTGGTTTGTTGGCTTGTTGGTTTGTTGGCTTGTTAGTTTGTTGGTTTGTTGGTTTGTTGGTTTGTTAGTTTGTTGGCTTGTTGGTTTGTTGGTTTGTTTGTTTGTTGGTTTGTTTGTTTGTTGGTTTGTTCGTTTGTTGGTTTGTTGGCTTGTTGGTTTGTTGGCTTGTTGGTTTGTTGCTTTGTTGGTTTGTTGGCTTGTTGGTTTGTTGGCTTGTTGGTTTGTTTGTTTGTTGGTTTGTTGGCTTGTTTACTTGTTGGTTTGTTGGTTTGTTGGTTTGTTGGTTTTTTGGTTTGTTGGTTTGTTGGTTTGTTGGCTTGTTGGTTTGTTGGTTTGTTGGCTTGTTGGCTTGTTGGTTTGTTGGTTTTTTGGTTTGTTGGTTTGTTGGTTTGTTGGCTTGTTCGTTTGTTGGTTTGTTGGCTTGTTGGTTTGTTGGTTTGTTGGGTTATTGTCTTGTTGGTTTGTTGGTCAGTTTGTTTGTTGGTTTGTTAGTTTGTTGGTTTGTTGGCTTGTTGGCTTGTTGGCTTGTTGGTTTGTTGGTTTGTTGGTTTTTTGGTTTATTTGTTTATTGGTTTGTTGGCTTGTTGGCTTGTTGGTTTGTTGGTTTGTTGGCTTGTTGGCTTGTTGGCTTGTTGGCTTGTTGGTTTGTTGATTTATTTGCTTCTTGGTTTGTTGGCTTGTTGGTTTGTTGGTTTGTTGGCTTGTTGGCTTGTTGGTTTGTTGGTTTGTTAGTTTGTTGGTTTGTTGGCTTGTTGGTTTGTTGGTTTGTTGGTTTGTTGGTTTGTTGGCTTGTTGGCTTGTTGGTTTGTTGGTTTTTTGGTTTGTTAGTTTATTTGTTTGTTGGTTTTTTGGTTTGTTGGTTTGTTGGTTTGTTAGCTTGTTGGTTTGTTGGCTTGTTGGTTTATTGGTTTGTTGGTTTGTTGGCTTATTGGCTTGTTGGTTTGTTGGTTTGTTGGTTTGTTGGTTTGTTGGTTTGTTCGTTTGTTGGTTTGTTGGTTAATTGGTTTGTTGGTTTGTTGGTTTGTTGGTTTGTTGGTTTGTTGGTTTGTTGGTTTATTTGTTTGTTGGTTTATTTGTTTGTTGGTTTGTTGGTTTGTTGGCTTGTTGGTTTGTTGGTTTGTTGGCTTGTTGGTTTGTTGGCTTGTTGTCTTGTTGGTTTGTTGGTTTGTTGGTTTTTTGGTTTGTTGGCTTGTTGGTTTTTTGGTTTGTGGGTTTATTTGTTTGTTGGTTTGTTGGCTTGTTTTTTTGTTGGTTTGTTGGTTTGTTGGCTTGTTGGTTTGTTGGTTTGTTGGTTTGTTGGCTTGTTGGCTTGTTGGTTTGTTGGTTTGTTGGTATATTTGTTTGCTGGTTTGTTGGTTTGTTGGTTTGTTGGTTTGTTGGTTTGTTGATTTGTTGGCTTGTTGGTTTGTTGGTTTGTTGATTTGTTGGCTTGTTGGTTTGTTGGTTTGTTCGCTTATTGGTTAATTAGTTTGTTGATTTGTTGGCTTGTTGGTTTGTTGGTTTTTTGGTTTGTTGGTTTGTTGGTTTGTTGGCTTGTTGGTTTGTTGGTTTGTTGGCTTGTTGGCTTGTTGGTTTGTTGGTTTGTTGGCTTGTTGGCTTGTTGGTTTGTTGGTTTGTTGTTTTGTTGGTTTGTTGCTTTGTTGGTTTGTTGGTTTGTTGGATTGTTGGCTTGTTGGTTTGTTAGTTTGTTGGCTTTTTGGTTACTTGGTTTGTTGGTTTGTTGGTTTGTTGGCTTGTTGGTTTGTTGGCTTGTTGCTTTGTTGGTTTGTTGGTTTGTTGGCTTGTTGGCTGGTTGGTTTTTTTGGTTTGTTGGTTTGTTGGTTTGTTGGCTTGTTGGTTTGTTGGTTTGTTGGCTTGTTTGTTTGTTGGTTTGTTGGTTTGTTGGCTGGTTGGCTTGTTGGTTTGTTGGTTTGTTGGTTTGTTGGTTTGTTGGTTTGTTGGCTTGTTGGTTTGTTGGTTTGTTGGCTTGTTGGTTTGTTGGTTTGTTGGTTTGTTGGCTTGTTGGCTTGTTGGTTTGTTGGTTTGTTGGTTTGTTGGTTTGTTTGGTTTGTTGGTTTTTTCGTTTGTTGGTTTGTTGGTTTGTTGGTTAATTGGTTTGTTGGTTTGTTGGTTTGTTGGTTTGTTGGTTTGTTGCTTTGTTGGTTTGTGGGTTTATTTGTTTGTTGGTTTGTTGGTTTGTTGGTTTGTTGGTTTTCTTGTTTATTTGTTTGTTGGTTTGTTGGCTTGTTGGTTTGTTGGTTTGTTGGTTTGTTGGTTTGTTGGTTTGTTGGCTTGTTGGTTTGTTGGTTTGTTGGCTTGTTGGTTTTTTGGTTTGTTGGTTTGTTGGTTTGTTGGTTTGTTGGCTTGTTGGTTTATTGGCTCGTTGGTTTGTTGCTTTGTTGTTTTGTTGGCTTGTTGGTTTGTTGGCTTGTTGGTTTGTTTGTTTATTGGTTTGTTGGCTTGTTGGCTTGTTGGTTTGTTGGTTTGTTGGTTTGTTGGTTTGTTGGTTTGTTGGTTTGTTGGTTTGTTGGTTTGTTGGTTTGTTGGTTTGTTGGTTTGTTGGTTTGTTGGTTTGTTGGTTTTTTGGTTTTTTGGTTTGTTGGGTTGTTGGTTTGTTGGCTTGTTGGTTTGTTGGCTTGTTGGCTTGTTGGTTTGTTGGTTTTTTGGCTTGTTGGTTTGTTGGTTTGTTGGATTGTTGGTTTGTTGGTTTGTTGGTTTGCTGGCTTGTTGGTTTGTTGGTTTGTTGGCTTGTTGGCTTGTTGGTTTGTTTGTTAGTTCGTTTGTTGGTTTGTTGGCTTGTTGGTTTGTTGGCTTGTTGGTTTGTTGGTTTGTTGGCTTGTTGGCTTGTTGGCTTGTTGGCTTGTTGGTTTGTTGATTTATTTGCTTGTTGGTTTGTTCGCTTGTTGGTTTGTTGGTTTGTGGGCTTGTTGGCTTGTTGGTTTGTTGGTTTGTTGGCTTGTTGGCTTGTTGATTTGTTATTTTGTTGGCTTGTTGGCTTGTTGCTTTGTTGGTTTGTTAGTTTGTTGGTTTGTTGGCTTGTTGGTTTGTTGGTTTGTTGGTTTGTTGGTTTGTTGGTTTGTTGGTTTGTTGGCTTGTTGGTTTGTTGGCTTGTTGGTTTGTTGGTTTGTTGGTTTGTTGGCTTATTGGCTTGTTGGTTTGTTGGTTTGTTGGTTTGTTGGTTTGTTGGTTTGTTCGTTTGTTGGCTTATTGGCTTGTTGGTTTGTTGGTTTGTTGGTTTGTTGGTTTGTTGGTTTGTTGGTTTGTTCGTTTGTTGGTTTGTTGGTTAATTGGTTTGTTGGTTTGTTGGTTTGTTGGTTTGTTGGTTTGTTGGTTTGTTGGTTTATTTGTTTGTTGGTTTGTTGGTTTGTTGGTTTGTTGGTTTGTTGGTTTGTTGGTTTATTTGTTTGTTGGTTTGTTGGTTTGTTGGCTTGTTGGTTTGTTGGCTTGTTGGTTTGTTGCTTTGTTGGTTTGTTGGTTTATTTGTTTGTTGGTTTGTTGGTTTGTTGGTTTGTTGGTTTGTTGGTTTGTTGGTTTGTTGGCTTGTTGGTTTGTTGGTTTGTTGGCTTGTTGGTTTGTTGGTTTGTTGGTTTGTTGGTTTGTTGGTTTGTTGGCTTGTTGGTTTATTGGCTCGTTGGTTTGTTGCTTTGTTGTTTTGTTGGCTTGTTGGTTTGTTGGCTTGTTGGTTTGTTTGTTTATTGGTTTGTTGGCTTGTTGGCTTGTTGGTTTGTTGGTTTGTTGGTTTGTTGGTTTGTTGGTTTGTTGGTTTGTTGGTTTTTTGGTTTTTTGGTTTGTTGGGTTGTTGGTTTGTTGGCTTGTTGGTTTGTTGGTTTGTTGGCTTGTTGGCTTGTTGGTTTGTTGGTTTTTTGGTTTGTTGGTTTGTTGGTTTGTTGGATTGTTGGTTTGTTGGTTTGTTGGTTTGTTGGCTTGTTGGTTTGTTGGTTTGTTGGCTTGTTGGCTTGTTGGTTTGTTTGTTAGTTCGTTTGTTGGTTTGTTGGCTTGTTGGTTTGTTGGCTTGTTGGTTTGTTGGTTTGTTGGCTTGTTGGCTTGTTGGTTTGTTGGTTTTTTGGTTTGTTGGTTTGTTGGTTTGTTGGATTGTTGGTTTGTTGGTTTGTTGGTTTTTTGGTTTGTTGGTTTATTTGTTTGTTGGTTTTTTGGTTTGTTGGTTTGTTGGTTTGTTAGCTTGTTGGTTTGTTGGCTTGTTGGTTTATTGGTTTGTTGGTTTGTTGGCTTATTGGCTTGTTGGTTTGTTGGTTTGTTGGTTTGTTGGTTTGTTGGTTTGTTCGTTTGTTGGTTTGTTGGTTAATTGGTTTGTTGGTTTGTTGGTTTGTTGGTTTGTTGGTTTGTTGGTTTGTTGGTTTGTTGGTTTGTTGGTTTATTTGTTTGTTGGTTTATTTGTTTGTTGGTTTGTTGGTTTGTTGGCTTGTTGGTTTGTTGGTTTGTTGGCTTGTTTGTTTGTTGGCTTGTTGTCTTGTTGGTTTGTTGGTTTGTTGGTTTTTTGGTTTGTTGGTTTGTTGGTTTTTTGGTTTGTGGGTTTATTTGTTTGTTGGTTTGTTGGCTTGTTTTTTTGTTGGTTTGTTGGTTTGTTGGCTTGTTGGTTTGTTGGTTTGTTGGTTTGTTGGCTTGTTGGTTTGTTGGTTTGTTAGTATATTTGTTTGCTGGTTTGTTGGTTTGTTGGTTTGTTGGTTTGTTGGTTTGTTGGCTTGTTGGTTTGTTGGTTTGTTGATTTGTTGGCTTGTTGGTTTGTTGGTTTGTTCGCTTATTGGTTAAGTAGTTTGTTGATTTGTTGGCTTGTTGGTTTGTTGGTTTTTTGGTTTGTTGGTTTGTTGGTTTGTTGGCTTGTTGGTTTGTTGGTTTGTTGGCTTGTTGGCTTGTTGGTTTGTTGGTTTGTTGGCTTGTTGGCTTGTTGGTTTGTTGGTTTGTTGGTTTGTTGGTTTGTTGCTTTGTTGGTTTGTTGGTTTGTTGGATTGTTGGCTTGTTGGTTTGTTAGTTTGTTGGCTTTTTGGTTACTTGGTTTGTTGGTTTGTTGGTTTGTTGGCTTGTTGGTTTGTTGGCTTGTTGCTTTGTTGGTTTGTTGGTTTGTTGGCTTGTTGGCTGGTTGGTTTTTTTGGTTTGTTGGTTTGTTGGTTTGTTGGCTTGTTGGTTTGTTGGTTTGTTGGCTTGTTTGTTTGTTGGTTTGTTGGTTTGTTGGCTGGTTGGCTTGTTGGTTTGTTGGTTTGTTTGTTTGTTGGTTTGTTGGTTTGTTGGCTTGTTGGTTTGTTGGTTTGTTGGTTTGTTGGTTTGTTGGTTTGTTGGTTTGTTGGCTTGTTGGCTTGTTGGTTTGTTGGTTTGTTGGTTTGTTGGTTTGTTTGGTTTGTTGGTTTTTTCGTTTGTTGGTTTGTTGGTTTGTTGGTTAATTGGTTTGTTGGTTTGTTGGTTTGTTGGTTTGTTGGTTTGTTGGTTTGTTGGTTTGTTGCTTTGTTGGTTTGTTGGTTTATTTGTTTGTTGGTTTGTTGGTTTGTTGGTTTGTTGGTTTGTTGGTTTTCTTGTTTATTTGTTTGTTGGTTTGTTGGCTTGTTGGTTTGTTGGTTTGTTGGTTTGTTGGTTTGTTGGTTTGTTGGCTTGTTGGTTTGTTGGTTTGTTGGCTTGTTGGTTTTTTGGTTTGTTGGTTTGTTGGTTTGTTGGTTTGTTGGCTTGTTGGTTTATTGGCTCGTTGGTTTGTTGCTTTGTTGTTTTGTTGGCTTGTTGGTTTGTTGGCTTGTTGGTTTGTTTGTTTATTGGTTTGTTGGCTTGTTGTCTTGTTGGTTTGTTGGTTTGTTGGTTTGTTGGTTTGTTGGTTTGTTGGTTTGTTGGTTTGTTGGTTTGTTGGTTTGTTGGTTTGTTGGTTTGTTGGTTTTTTGGTTTTTTGGTTTGTTGGGTTGTTGGTTTGTTGGCTTGTTGGTTTGTTGGCTTGTTGGCTTGTTGGTTTGTTGGTTTTTTGGCTTGTTGGTTTGTTGGTTTGTTGGATTGTTGGTTTGTTGGTTTGTTGGTTTGTTGGCTTGTTGGTTTGTTGGTTTGTTGGCTTGTTGGCTTGTTGGTTTGTTTGTTAGTTCGTTTGTTGGTTTGTTGGCTTGTTGGTTTGTTGGCTTGTTGGTTTGTTGGTTTGTTGGCTTGTTGGCTTGTTGGCTTGTTGGCTTGTTGGTTTGTTGATTTATTTGCTTGTTGGTTTGTTCGCTTGTTGGTTTGTTGGTTTGTGGGCTTGTTGGCTTGTTGGTTTGTTGGTTTGTTGGCTTGTTGGCTTGTTGATTTGTTATTTTGTTGGCTTGTTGGCTTGTTGCTTTGTTGGTTTGTTAGTTTGTTGGTTTGTTGGCTTGTTGGTTTGTTGGTTTGTTGGTTTGTTGGTTTGTTGGTTTGTTGGTTTGTTGGCTTGTTGGTTTGTTGGCTTGTTGGTTTGTTGGTTTGTTGGTTTGTTGGCTTATTGGCTTGTTGGTTTGTTGGTTTGTTGGTTTGTTGGTTTGTTGGTTTGTTGGTTTGTTCGTTTGTTGGCTTATTGGCTTGTTGGTTTGTTGGTTTGTTGGTTTGTTGGTTTGTTGGTTTGTTCGTTTGTTGGTTTGTTGGTTAATTGGTTTGTTGGTTTGTTGGTTTGTTGGTTTATTTGTTTGTTGGTTTGTTGGTTTGTTGGCTTGTTGGTTTGTTGGCTTTTTGGCTTGTTGGTTTGTTGGTTTGTTGGTTTTTTGGTTTGTTGGTTTGTTGGTTTTTTGGTTTGTTGGTTTATTTGTTTGTTGGTTTGTTGGCTTGTTGGTTTGTTGGTTTGTTGGTTTGTTGGTTTGTTGGCTTGTTGGTTTGTTGGTTTGTTGGTTTGTTGGCTTGTTGGCTTGTTGGTTTGTTGGTTTGTTGGTTTATTTGTTTGCTGGTTTGTTGGTTTGTTGGTTTGTTGGTTTGTTGGCTTGTTGGTTTGTTGGTTTGTTGATTTGCTGGCTTGTTGGTTTGTTGGTTTGTTTGATTATTGGTTACTTAGTTTGTTGATTTGTTGGCTTGTTGGTTTGTTGGTTTTTTGGTTTGTTGGTTTGTTGGTTTGTTGGCTTGTTGGTTTGTTGGTTTGTTGGCTTGTTGGCTTGTTGGTTTGTTGGTTTGTTGGCTTGTTGGCTTGTTGGTTTGTTGGTTTGTTGGTTTGTTGGTTTGTTGCTTTGTTGGTATATTGGTTTGTTGGATTGTTGGCTTGTTGGTTTGTTAGTTTGTTGGCTTTTTGGTCACTTGGTTTGTTGGTTTGTTGGTTTGTTGGTTTGTTGGCTTGTTGGTTTGTTGGTTTGTTGGCTTGTTGGTTTGTTGGTTTGTTGGTTTGTTGGCTTGTTGGCTTGTTGGTTTGTTGGTTTGTTGGTTTGTTGGTTTGTTGGTTTGTTGGTTTTTTCGTTTGTTGGTTTGTTGGTTTGTTGGTTAATAGGTTTGTTGGTTTGTTGGTTTGTTGGTTTGTTGGTTTGTTGCTTTGTTGGTTTGTTGGTTTATTTGTTTGTTGGTTTGTTGGTTTGTTGGTTTGTTGGTTTGTTGGTTTATTTGTTTATTTGTTTGTTGGTTTGTTGGCTTGTTGGTTTGTTGGTTTGTTGGTTTGTTGGTTTGTTGGTTTGTTGGCTTGTTGGTTTGTTGGTTTGTTGGCTTGTTGGTTTGTTGGTTTGTTGGTTTGTTGGTTTGTTGGTTTGTTGGCTTGTTGGTTTATTGGCTCGTTGGTTTGTTGCTTTGTTGTTTTGTTGGCTTGTTGGTTTGTTGGCTTGTTGGTTTGTTTGTTTATTGGTTTGTTGGCTTGTTGGCTTGTTGGTTTGTTGGTTTGTTGGTTTGTTGGTTTGTTGGTTTGTTGGTTTGTTGGTTTGTTGGTTTGTTGGTTTTTTGGTTTTTTGGTTTGTTGGGTTGTTGGTTTGTTGGCTTGTTGGTTTGTTGGTTTGTTGGCTTGTTGGCTTGTTGGTTTGTTGGTTTTTTGGTTTGTTGGTTTGTTGGTTTGTTGGATTGTTGGTTTGTTGGTTTGTTGGTTTGTTGGCTTGTTGGTTTGTTGGTTTGTTGGCTTGTTGGCTTGTTGGTTTGTTTGTTAGTTCGTTTGTTGGTTTGTTGGCTTGTTGGTTTGTTGGCTTGTTGGTTTGTTGGTTTGTTGGCTTGTTGGCTTGTTGGCTTGTTGGCTTGTTGGTTTGTTGATTTATTTGCTTGTTGGTTTGTTCGCTTGTTGGCTTGTTGGTTTGTGGGCTTGTTGGCTTGTTGGTTTGTTGGTTTGTTGGCTTGTTGGCTTGTTGATTTGTTATTTTGTTGGCTTGTTGGCTTGTTGCTTTGTTGGTTTGTTAGTTTGTTGGTTTGTTGGCTTGTTGGTTTGTTGGTTTGTTGGTTTGTTGGTTTGTTGGTTTGTTGGTTTGTTGGCTTGTTGGTTTGTTGGCTTGTTGGTTTGTTGGTTTGTTGGTTTGTTGGCTTATTGGCTTGTTGGTTTGTTGGTTTGTTGGTTTGTTGGTTTGTTGGTTTGTTCGTTTGTTGGTTTGTTGGTTAATTGGTTTGTTGGTTTGTTGGTTTGTTGGTTTGTTGGTTTGTTGGTTTATTTGTTTGTTGGTTTGTTGGTTTGTTGGTTTGTTGGTTTGTTGGTTTGTTGGTTTATTTGTTTGTTGGTTTGTTGGTTTGTTGGCTTGCTGGTTTGTTGGCTTGTTGGCTTGTTGGTTTGTTGGTTTGTTGGTTTTTTGGTTTGTTGGTTTGTTGGTTTTTTGGTTTGTTGGTTTATTTGTTTGTTGGTTTGTTGGCTTGTTGCTTTGTTGGTTTGTTGGTTTGTTGGCTTGTTGGCTTGTTGGTTTGTTGGTTTGTTGGTTTGTTGGCTTGTTTGCTTGTTGGTTTGTTGGTTTGTTGGTTTATTTGTTTGCTGGTTTGTTGGTTTGTTGGTTTGTTGGTTTGTTGGTTTGTTGGTTTGTTGGCTTGTTGGTTTGTTGGTTTGTTGATTTGCTGGCTTGTTGGTTTGTTGGTTTGTTTGCTTATTGGTTACTTAGTTTGTTGATTTGTTGGCTTGTTGGTTTGTTGGTTTTATGGTTTGTTGGTTTGTTGGTTTGTTGGCTTGTTGGCTTGTTGGTTTGTTGGTTTGTTGGCTTGTTGGCTTGTTGGTTTGTTGGTTTGTTGGTTTGTTGCTTTGTTGGTTTGTTGGTTTGTTGGCTTGTTGGCTTGTTGGTTTGTTGGTTTGTTGGTTTTTTGGTTTGTTGGTTTGTTGGTTTTTTGGTTTGTTGGTTTATTTGTTTGTTGGTTTGTTGGCTTGTTGGTTTGTTGGTTTGTTGGTTTGTTGGTTTGTTGGCTTGATGGTTTGTTGGTTTGTTGGTTTGTTGGCTTGTTGGCTTGTTGGTTTGTTGGTTTGTTGGTTTATTTGTTTGCTGGTTTGTTGGTTTGTTGGTTTGTTGGTTTGTTGGTTTGTTGGTTTGTTGGCTTGTTGGTTTGTTGGTTTGTTGATTTGCTGGCTTGTTGGTTTGTTGGTTTGTTTGCTTATTGGTTACTTAGTTTGTTGATTTGTTGGCTTGTTGGTTTGTTGGTTTTATGGTTTGTTGGTTTGTTGGTTTGTTGGCTTGTTGGCTTGTTGGTTTGTTGGTTTGTTGGCTTGTTGGCTTGTTGGTTTGTTGGTTTGTTGGTTTGTTGCTTTGTTGGTTTGTTGGATTGTTGGCTTGTTGGTTTGTTAGTTTGTTGGCTTTTTGGTCACTTGGTGTGTTGGTTTGTTGGCTTGTTGGTTTGTTGGCTTGTTGCTTTGTTGGTTTGTTGGTTTGTTGGCTTGTTGGCTGGTTGGTTTTTTTGGTTTCTTGGTTTGTTGGCTTGTTGGTTTGTTGGCTTGTTGGTTTGTTGGTTTGTTGGTTTGTTGGTTTGTTGGTTTGTTGGCTTGTTGGTTTGTTGGTTTGATGGTTTGTTGGTTTGTTGGTTTGTTGGTTTGTTGGTTTTTTGTTTTGTTGGTTTGTTGGTTTGATGGCTTGTTGGTTTGTTGGTTTGTTGGTTTGTTGGTTTGTTGGTTTGTTGGCTTGTTGGTTTGTTGGTTTGTTGGTTTGTTGGCTTGTTGGTTTGTTGGATTGTTGGTTTGTTGGTTTGTTGGCTTGTTGGTTTGTTGGTTTGTTGGCTTGTTGGCTTGTTGGTTTGTTGGTTAGTTCGTTTGTTGGTTTGTTAGTTTGTTGGTTTGTTGGCTTGTTGGCTTGTTGGTTTGTTGGTTTTTTGGTTTGTTTGTTTGTTGGTTTGTTGATTTGTTGGTTTGTTGGTTTGTTGGTTTATTTGTTTGTTGGTTTGTTGGCTTGTTGGTTTGTTGGTTTGTTGGTTTATTTGTTTGTTGGTTTGTTGGCTTGTTGGTTTGTTGGTTTGTTGGCTTGTTGGCTTGTTGGTTTGTTGGTTTGTTGGCTTGTTGGCTTGTTGATTTGTTAGTTTGTTGGCTTTTTGGTTACTTGGTTTGTTGTTTTGTTGGCTTGTTGGTTTGTTGGTTTGTTGGTTTGTTGGTTTGTTGCTTTGTTGGTTTGTTGGATTGTTGGCTTGTTGGTTTGTTAGTTTGTTGGCTTTTTGGTCACTTGGTTTGTTGGTTTGTTGGTTTGTTGGCTTGTTGGTTTGTTGGCTTGTTGCTTTGTTGGTTTGTTGGTTTGTTGGCTTGTTGGCTGGTTGGTTTTTTTGGTTTCTTGGTTTGTTGGCTTGTTGGTTTGTTGGCTTGTTGGTTTGGTGGTTTGTTGGTTTGTTGGTTTGTTGGTTTGTTGGCTTGTTGGTTTGTTGGTTTGATGGTTTGTTGGTTTGTTGGTTTCTTGGTTTGGTGGTTTGTTGGTTTGTTGGTTAATTGGTTTGTTGGTTTGTTGGTTTGTTGGTTTGTTGGTTTGTTGCTTTGTTGGTTTGTTGGTTTATTTGTTTGTTGGTTTGTTGGTTTGTTGGCTTGTTGGCTGGTTGGTTTTCTTGGTTTCTTGGTTTGTTGGCTTGTTGGTTTGTTGGCTTGTTGGTTTGTTGGTTTGTTGGTTTGTTGGTTTGTTGGTTTGTTGGCTTGTTGGTTTGTTGGTTTGATGGTTTGTTGGTTTGTTGGTTTGTTGGTTTGTTGGTTAATTGGTTTGTTGGTTTGTTGGTTTGTTGGTTTGTTGGTTTGTTGCTTTGTTGGTTTGTTGGTTTATTTGTTTGTTGGTTTGTTGGTTTGTTTGGTTTGTTGGTTTTTTCGTTTGTTGGTTTGTTGGTTTGTTGGTTAATTGGTTTGTTGGTTTGTTGGTTTGTTGGGTTGTTGGTTTGTTGCTTTGTTGGTTTGTTGGTTTATTTGTTTGTTGGTTTGTTGGTTTGTTAGTTTGTTGGTTTGTTGGCTTGTTGGCTTGTTGGTTTGTTGGTTTTTTGGTTTGTTTGTTTGTTGGTTTGTTGATTTGTTGGTTTGTTGGTTTGTTGGTTTATTTGTTTGTTGGTTTGTTGGCTTGTTGGTTTGTTGGTTTGTTGGTTTATTTGTTTGTTGGTTTGTTGGCTTGTTGGTTTGTTGGTTTGTTGGCTTGTTGGCTTGTTGGTTTGTTGGTTTGTTGGCTTGTTGGCTTGTTGATTTGTTAGTTTGTTGGCTTTTTGGTTACTTGGTTTGTTGTTTTGTTGGCTTGTTGGTTTGTTGGTTTGTTGGTTTGTTGGTTTGTTGCTTTGTTGGTTTGTTGGATTGTTGGCTTGTTGGTTTGTTAGTTTGTTGGCTTTTTGGTCACTTGGTTTGTTGGTTTGTTGGTTTGTTGGCTTGTTGGTTTGTTGGCTTGTTGCTTTGTTGGTTTGTTGGTTTGTTGGCTTGTTGGCTGGTTGGTTTTTTTGGTTTCTTGGTTTGTTGGCTTGTTGGTTTGTTGGCTTGTTGGTTTGGTGGTTTGTTGGTTTGTTGGTTTGTTGGTTTGTTGGCTTGTTGGTTTGTTGGTTTGATGGTTTGTTGGTTTGTTGGTTTCTTGGTTTGTTGGTTTGTTGGTTTGTTGGTTAATTGGTTTGTTGGTTTGTTGGTTTGTTGGTTTGTTGGTTTGTTGCTTTGTTGGTTTGTTGGTTTATTTGTTTGTTGGTTTGTTGGTTTGTTGGCTTGTTGGTTTGTTGGCTTGTTGGTTTGTTGGTTTGTTGGTTTGTTGGTTTGTTGGTTTGTTGGCTTGTTGGTTTGTTGGTTTGATGGTTTGTTGGTTTGTTGGTTTGTTGGTTTGTTGGTTAATTGGTTTGTTGGTTTGTTGGTTTGTTGGTTTGTTGGTTTGTTGCTTTGTTGGTTTGTTGGTTTATTTGTTTGTTGGTTTGTTGGTTTGTTTGGTTTGTTGGTTTTTTCGTTTGTTGGTTTGTTGGTTTGTTGGTTAATTGGTTTGTTGGTTTGTTGGTTTGTTGGGTTGTTGGTTTGTTGCTTTGTTGGTTTGTTGGTTTATTTGTTTGTTGGTTTGTTGGTTTGTTGGTTTGTTGGTTTGTTGGTTTTCTTGTTTATTTGTTTGTTGGTTTGTTGGCTTGTTGGTTTGTTGGTTTGTTGGTTTGTTGGTTTGTTGGTTTGTTGGTTTGTTGGTTTGTTGGCTTGTTGGTTTGTTGGTTTGTTGGCTTGTTGGTTTTTTGGTTTGTTGGTTTGTTGGTTTGTTGGTTTGTTGGTTTGTTGGTTTGTTGGTTTGTTGGTTTGTTGGTTTGTTGGTTAATTGGTTTGTTGGTTTTTTGGTTTGTTGGTTTGTTGGTTTGTTGGCTTGTTGGTTTGTTGGCTTGTTGCTTTGTTGGTTTGTTGGTTTGTTGGCTTGTTGGCTGGTTGGTTTTTTTGGTTTCTTGGTTTGTTGGCTTGTTGGTTTGTTGGCTTGTTGGTTTGGTGGTTTGTTGGTTTGTTGGTTTGTTGGTTTGTTGGCTTGTTGGTTTGTTGGTTTGATGGTTTGTTGGTTTGTTGGTTTCTTGGTTTGTTGGTTTGTTGGTTTGTTGGTTAATTGGTTTGTTGGTTTGTTGGTTTGTTGGTTTGTTGGTTTGTTGCTTTGTTGGTTTGTTGGTTTATTTGTTTGTTGGTTTGTTGGTTTGTTGGCTTGTTGGTTTGTTGGCTTGTTGGTTTGTTGGTTTGTTGGTTTGTTGGTTTGTTGGTTTGTTGGCTTGTTGGTTTGTTGGTTTGATGGTTTGTTGGTTTGTTGGTTTGTTGGTTTGTTGGTTAATTGGTTTGTTGGTTTGTTGGTTTGTTGGTTTGTTGGTTTGTTGCTTTGTTGGTTTGTTGGTTTATTTGTTTGTTGGTTTGTTGGTTTGTTTGGTTTGTTGGTTTTTTCGTTTGTTGGTTTGTTGGTTTGTTGGTTAATTGGTTTGTTGGTTTGTTGGTTTGTTGGGTTGTTGGTTTGTTGCTTTGTTGGTTTGTTGGTTTATTTGTTTGTTGGTTTGTTGGTTTGTTGGTTTGTTGGTTTGTTGGTTTTCTTGTTTATTTGTTTGTTGGTTTGTTGGCTTGTTGGTTTGTTGGTTTGTTGGTTTGTTGGTTTGTTGGTTTGTTGGTTTGTTGGTTTGTTGGCTTGTTGGTTTGTTGGTTTGTTGGCTTGTTGGTTTTTTGGTTTGTTGGTTTGTTGGTTTGTTGGTTTGTTGGTTTGTTGGTTTGTTGGTTTGTTGGTTTGTTGGTTTGTTGGTTAATTGGTTTGTTGGTTTTTTGGTTTGTTGGTTTGTTGGTTTGTTGGCTTGTTGGTTTGTTGGCTTGTTGCTTTGTTGGTTTGTTGGTTTGTTGGCTTGTTGGCTGGTTGGTTTTTTTGGTTTGTTGGTTTGTTGGTTTGTTGGCTTGTTGGTTTGTTGGTTTGTTGGCTTGTTTGATTGTTGGTTTGTTGGTTTGTTGGCTGGTTGGCTTGTTGGTTTGTTGGTTTGTTGGTTTGTTGGTTTGTTGGCTTGTTGGTTTGTTGGTTTGTTGGCTTGTTGGTTTGTTGGTTTGTTGGTTTGTTGGCTTGTTGGCTTGTTGGTTTGTTGGTTTGTTGGTTTGTTGGTTTGTTTGGTTTGTTGGTTTTTTCGTTTGTTGGTTTGTTGGTTTGTTGGTTAATTGGTTTGTTGGTTTGTTGGTTTGTTGGTTTGTTGGTTTGTTGCTTTGTTGGTTTGTTGGTTTATTTGTTTGTTGGTTTGTTGGTTTGTTGGTTTGTTGGTTTGTTGGTTTTCTTGTTTATTTGTTTGTTGGTTTGTTGGCTTGTTGGTTTGTTGGTTTGTTGGTTTGTTGGTTTGTTGGTTTGTTGGCTTGTTGGTTTGTTGGTTTGTTGGCTTGTTGGTTTTTTGGTTTGTTGGTTTGTTGGTTTGTTGGTTTGTTGGCTTGTTGGTTTATTGGCTCGTTGGTTTGTTGCTTTGTTGTTTTGTTGGCTTGTTGGTTTGTTGGCTTGTTGGTTTGTTTGTTTATTGGTTTGTTGGCTTGTTGGCTTGTTGGTTTGTTGGTTTGTTGGTTTGTTGGTTTGTTGGTTTGTTGGTTTGTTGGTTTGTTGGTTTGTTGGTTTGTTGGTTTGTTGGTTTGTTGGTTTTTTGGTTTTTTGGTTTGTTGGGTTGTTGGTTTGTTGGCTTGTTGGTTTGTTGGCTTGTTGGCTTGTTGGTTTGTTGGTTTTTTGGCTTGTTGGTTTGTTGGTATGTTGGATTGTTGGTTTGTTGGTTTGTTGGCTTGTTGGTTTGTTGGTTTGTTGGCTTGTTGGCTTGTTGGTTTGTTTGTTAGTTCGTTTGTTGGTTTGTTGGCTTGTTGGTTTGTTGGCTTGTTGGTTTGTTGGTTTGTTGGCTTGTTGGCTTGTTGGCTTGTTGGTTTGTTGGTTTGTTGATTTATTTGCTTGTTGGTTTGTTCGCTTGTTGGTTTGTTGGTTTGTGGGCTTGTTGGCTTGTTGGTTTGTTGGTTTGTTGGCTTGTTGGCTTGTTGATTTGTTATTTTGTTGGCTTGTTGGCTTGTTGCTTTGTTGGTTTGTTAGTTTGTTGGTTTGTTGGCTTGTTGGTTTGTTGGTTTGTTGGTTTGTTGGTTTGTTGGTTTGTTGGTTTGTTGGCTTGTTGGTTTGTTGGCTTGTTGGTTTGTTGGTTTGTTGGTTTGTTGGCTTGATGGTTTGTTGGTTTGTTGGTTTGTTGGCTTGTTGGCTTGTTGGTTTGTTGGTTTGTTGGTTTATTTGTTTGCTGGTTTGTTGGTTTGTTGGTTTGTTGGTTTGTTGGTTTGTTGGTTTGTTGGTTTGTTGGCTTGTTGGTTTGTTGGTTTGTTGATTTGCTGGCTTGTTGGTTTGTTGGTTTGTTTGCTTATTGGTTACTTAGTTTGTTGATTTGTTGGCTTGTTGGTTTGTTGGTTTTATGGTTTGTTGGTTTGTTGGTTTGTTGGCTTGTTGGTTTGTTGCTTTGTTGGTTTGTTGGATTGTTGGCTTGTTGGTTTGTTAGTTTGTTGGCTTTTTGGTCACTTGGTTTGTTGGTTTGTTGGTTTGTTGGCTTGTTGGTTTGTTGGCTTGTTGCTTTGTTGGTTTGTTGGTTTGTTGGCTTGTTGGCTGGTGGGTTTTTTTGGTTTCTTGGTTTGTTGGCTTGTTGGTTTGTTGGCTTATTGGTTTGTTGGTTTGTTGGTTTGTTGGTTTGTTGGTTTGTTGGCTTGTTGGTTTGTTGGTTTGATGGTTTGTTGGTTTGTTGGTTTGTTGGTTTGTTGGTTTTTTGTTTTGTTGGTTTGTTGGTTTGATGGCTTGTTGGTTTGTTGGTTTGTTGGTTTGTTGGTTTGTTGGTTTGTTGGCTTGTTGGTTTGTTGGTTTGTTGGTTTGTTGGCTTGTTGGTTTGTTGGATTGTTGGTTTGTTGGTTTGTTGGCTTGTTGGTTTGTTGGTTTGTTGGCTTGTTGGCTTGTTGGTTTGTTGGTTAGTTCGTTTGTTGGTTTGTTAGTTTGTTGGTTTGTTGGCTTGTTGGCTTGTTGGTTTGTTGGTTTTTTGGTTTGTTTGTTTGTTGGTTTGTTGATTTGTTGGTTTGTTGGTTTATTTGTTTGTTGGTTTGTTGGCTTGTTGGTTTGTTGGTTTGTTGGTTTATTTGTTTGTTGGTTTGTTGGCTTGTTGGTTTGTTGGTTTGTTGGCTTGTTGGCTTGTTGGTTTGTTGGTTTGTTGGCTTGTTGGCTTGTTGATTTGTTAGTTTGTTGGCTTTTTGGTTACTTGGTTTGTTGTTTTGTTGGCTTGTTGGTTTGTTGGTTTGTTGGTTTGTTGGTTTGTTGCTTTGTTGGTTTGTTGGATTGTTGGCTTGTTGGTTTGTTAGTTTGTTGGCTTTTTGGTCACTTGGTTTGTTGGTTTGTTGGTTTGTTGGCTTGTTGGTTTGTTGGCTTGTTGCTTTGTTGGTTTGTTGGTTTGTTGGCTTGTTGGCTGGTTGGTTTTTTTGGTTTCTTGGTTTGTTGGCTTGTTGGTTTGTTGGCTTGTTGGTTTGTTGGTTTGTTGGTTTGTTGGTTTCTTGGTTTGTTGGCTTGTTGGTTTGTTGGTTTGATGGTTTGTTGGTTTGTTGGTTTGTTGGTTTGTTGGTTTGTTGGTTTGTTGGTTTGTTGGTTAATTGGTTTGTTGGTTTGTTGGTTTGTTGGTTTGTTGGTTTGTTGCTTTGTTGGTTTGTTGGTTTATTTGTTTGTTGGTTTGTTGGTTTGTTGGCTTGTTGGCTGGTTGGTTTTTTTGGTTTCTTGGTTTGTTGGCTTGTTGGTTTGTTGGCTTGTTGGTTTGTTGGTTTGTTGGTTTGTTGGTTTGTTGGTTTGTTGGCTTGTTGGTTTGTTGGTTTGATGGTTTGTTGGTTTGTTGGTTTGTTGGTTTGTTGGTTTGTTGGTTTGTTGGTTAATTGGTTTGTTGGTTTGTTGGTTTGTTGGTTTGTTGGTTTGTTGCTTTGTTGGTTTGTTGGTTTATTTGTTTGTTGGTTTGTTGGTTTGTTGGTTTGTTGGTTTGTTGGTTTTCTTGTTTATTTGTTTGTTGGTTTGTTGGCTTGTTGGTTTGTTGGTTTGTTGGTTTGTTGGTTTGTTGGTTTGTTGGCTTGTTGGTTTGTTGGCTTGTTGCTTTGTTGGTTTGTTGGTTTGTTGGCTTGTTGGCTGGTTGGTTTTTTTGGTTTGTTGGTTTGTTGGTTTGTTGGCTTGTTGGTTTGTTGGTTTGTTGGCTTGTTTGATTGTTGGTTTGTTGGTTTGTTGGCTGGTTGGCTTGTTGGTTTGTTGGTTTGTTGGTTTGTTGGTTTGTTGGTTTGTTGGCTTGTTGGTTTGTTGGTTTGTTGGCTTGTTGGTTTGTTGGTTTGTTGGTTTGTTGGCTTGTTGGCTTGTTGGTTTGTTGGTTTGTTGGTTTGTTGGTTTGTTTGGTTTGTTGGTTTTTTCGTTTGTTGGTTTGTTGGTTTGTTGGTTAATTGGTTTGTTGGTTTGTTGGTTTGTTGGTTTGTTGGTTTGTTGCTTTGTTGGTTTGTTGGTTTATTTGTTTGTTGGTTTGTTGGTTTGTTGGTTTGTTGGTTTGTTGGTTTTCTTGTTTATTTGTTTGTTGGTTTGTTGGCTTGTTGGTTTGTTGGTTTGTTGGTTTGTTGGTTTGTTGGTTTGTTGGCTTGTTGGTTTGTTGGTTTGTTGGCTTGTTGGTTTTTTGGTTTGTTGGTTTGTTGGTTTGTTGGTTTGTTGGCTTGTTGGTTTATTGGCTCGTTGGTTTGTTGCTTTGTTGTTTTGTTGGCTTGTTGGTTTGTTGGCTTGTTGGTTTGTTTGTTTATTGGTTTGTTGGCTTGTTGGCTTGTTGGTTTGTTGGTTTGTTGGTTTGTTGGTTTGTTGGTTTGTTTGTTTGTTGGTTTGTTGGTTTGTTGGTTTGTTGGTTTGTTGGTTTGTTGGTTTTTTGGTTTTTTGGTTTGTTGGGTTGTTGGTTTGTTGGCTTGTTGGTTTGTTGGCTTGTTGGCTTGTTGGTTTGTTGGTTTTTTGGCTTGTTGGTTTGTTGGTTTGTTGGATTGTTGGTTTGTTGGTTTGTTGGTTTGTTGGCTTGTTGGTTTGTTGGTTTGTTGGCTTGTTGGCTTGTTGGTTTGTTTGTTAGTTCGTTTGTTGGTTTGTTGGCTTGTTGGTTTGTTGGCTTGTTGGTTTGTTGGTTTGTTGGCTTGTTGGCTTGTTGGCTTGTTGGTTTGTTGGTTTGTTGATTTATTTGCTTGTTGGTTTGTTCGCTTGTTGGTTTGTTGGTTTGTGGGCTTGTTGGCTTGTTGGTTTGTTGGTTTGTTGGCTTGTTGGCTTGTTGATTTGTTATTTTGTTGGCTTGTTGGCTTGTTGCTTTGTTGGTTTGTTAGTTTGTTGGTTTGTTGGCTTGTTGGTTTGTTGGTTTGTTGGTTTGTTGGTTTGTTGGTTTGTTGGTTTGTTGGCTTGTTGGTTTGTTGGCTTGTTGGTTTGTTGGTTTGTTGGTTTGTTGGCTTATTGGCTTGTTGGTTTGTTGGTTTGTTGGTTTGTTGGTTTGTTGGTTTGTTCGTTTGTTGGTTTGTTGGTTAATTGGTTTGTTGGTTTGTTGGTTTGTTGGTTTGTTGGTTTGTTGGTTTGTTGGTTTGTTGGTTTGTTGGTTTATTTGTTTGTTGGTTTGTTGGTTTGTTGGTTTGTTGGTTTGTTGGTTTGTTGGTTTATTTGTTTGTTGGTTTGTTGGTTTGTTGGCTTGTTGGTTTGTTGGCTTGTTGGCTTGTTGGTTTGTTGGTTTGTTAGTTTTTTGGTTTGTTGGTTTGTTGGTTTTTTGGTTTGTTGGTTTATTTGTTTGTTGGTTTGTTGGCTTGTTGGTTTGTTGGTTTGTTGGTTTGTTGGCTTGTTGGTTTGTTGGTTTGTTGGTTTGTTGGCTTGTTGGCTTGTTGGTTTATTGGTTTGTTGGTTTATTTGTTTGCTGGTTTGTTGGTTTGTTGGTTTGTTGGTTTGTTGGTTTGTTGGTTTGTTGGCTTGTTGGTTTGTTGGTTTGTTGATTTGCTGGCTTGTTGGTTTGTTGGTTTGTTTGCTTATTGGTTACTTAGTTTGTTGATTTGTTGGCTTGTTGGTTTGTTGGTTTTTTGGTTTGTTGGTTTGTTGGTTTGTTGGCTTGTTGGTTTGTTGGTTTGTTGGCTTGTTGGCTTGTTGGTTTGTTGGTTTGTTGGTTTGTTGGTTTGTTGCTTTGTTGGTTTGTTGGTTTGTTGGATTGTTGGCTTGTTGGTTTGTTAGTTTGTTGGCTTTTTGGTCACTTGGTTTGTTGGTTTGTTGGTTTGTTGGCTTGTTGGTTTGTTGGTTTGTTGGCTTGTTGGTTTGTTGGTTTGTTGGTTTGTTGGCTTGTTGGCTTGTTGGTTTGTTGGTTTGTTGGTTTGTTGGTTTGTTGGTTTGTTGGTTTTTTCGTTTGTTGGTTTGTTGGTTTGTTGGTTAATTGGTTTGTTGGTTTGTTGGTTTGTTGGTTTGTTGGTTTGTTGCTTTGTTGGTTTGTTGGTTTATTTGTTTGTTGGTTTGTTGGTTTGTTGGTTTGTTGGTTTATTTGTTTATTTGTTTGTTGGTTTGTTGGCTTGTTGGTTTGTTGGTTTGTTGGTTTGTTGGTTTGTTGGTTTGTTGGCTTGTTGGTTTGTTGGTTTGTTGGCTTGTTGGTTTGTTGGTTTGTTGGTTTGTTGGTTTGTTGGTTTGTTGGCTTGTTGGCTTGTTGGTTTATTGGCTCGTTGGTTTGTTGCTTTGTTGTTTTGTTGGCTTGTTGGTTTGTTGGCTTGTTGGTTTGTTTGTTTATTGGTTTGTTGGCTTGTTGGCTTGTTGGTTTGTTGGTTTGTTGGTTTGTTGGTTTATTGGTTTGTTGGTTTGTTGGTTTGTTGGTTTGTTGGTTTTTTGGTTTTTTGGTTTGTTGGGTTGTTGGTTTGTTGGCTTGTTGGTTTGTTGGTTTGTTGGCTTGTTGGCTTGTTGGTTTGTTGGTTTTTTGGTTTGTTGGTTTGTTGGATTGTTGGTTTGTTGGTTTGTTGGTTTGTTGGCTTGTTGGTTTGTTGGTTTGTTGGCTTGTTGGCATGTTGGTTTGTTTGTTAGTTCGTTTGTTGGTTTGTTGGCTTGTTGGTTTGTTGGCTTGTTGGTTTGTTGGTTTGTTGGCTTGTTGGCTTGTTGGCTTGTTGGCTTGTTGGTTTGTTGATTTATTTGCTTGTTGGTTTGTTCGCTTGTTGGCTTGTTGGTTTGTGGGCTTGTTGGCTTGTTGGTTTGTTGGTTTGTTGGCTTGTTGGCTTGTTGATTTGTTATTTTGTTGGCTTGTTGGCTTGTTGCTTTGTTGGTTTGTTAGTTTGTTGGTTTGTTGGCTTGTTGGTTTGTTGGTTTGTTGGTTTGTTGGTTTGTTGGTTTGTTGGTTTGTTGGCTTGTTGGTTTGTTGGCTTGTTGGTTTGTTGGTTTGTTGGTTTGTTGGCTTATTGGCTTGTTGGTTTGTTGGTTTGTTGGTTTGTTGGTTTGTTGGTTTGTTCGTTTGTTGGTTTGTTGGTTAATTGGTTTGTTCGTTTGTTGGTTTGTTGGTTTGTTGGTTTGTTGGTTTATTTGTTTGTTGGTTAGTTGGTTTGTTGGTTTGTTGGTTTGTTGGTTTGTTGGTTTATTTGTTTGTTGGTTTGTTGGTTTGTTGGCTTGTTGGTTTGTTGGCTTGTTGGCTTGTTGGTTTGTTGGTTTGTTGGTTTTTTGGTTTGTTGGTTTGTTGGTTTTTTGGTTTGTTGGTTTATTTGTTTGTTGGTTTGTTGGCTTGTTGGTTTGTTGGTTTGTTGGTTTGGTGGTTTGTTGGCTTGTTGGTTTGTTGGTTTGTTGGTTTGTTGGCTTGTTGGCTTGTTGGTTTGTTGGTTTGTTGGTTTATTTGTTTGCTGGTTTGTTGGTTTGTTGGTTTGTTGGTTTGTTGGTTTGTTGGTTTGTTGGCTTGTTGGTTTGTTGGTTTGTTGATTTGCTGGCTTGTTGGTTTGTTGGTTTGTTTGCTTATTAGTTGCTTAGTTTGTTGATTTGTTGGCTTGTTGGTTTGTTGGTTTTATGGTTTGTTGGTTTGTTGGTTTGTTGGCTTGTTGGCTTGTTGGTTTGTTGGTTTGTTGGCTTGTTGGCTTGTTGGTTTGTTGGTTTGTTGGTTTGTTGCTTTGTTGGTTTGTTGGTTTGTTGGCTTGTTGGCTTGTTGGTTTGTTGGTTTGTTGGTTTTTTGGTTTGTTGGTTTGTTGGTTTTTTGGTTTGTTGATTTATTTGTTTGTTGGTTTGTTGGCTTGTTGGTTTGTTGGTTTGTTGGTTTGTTGGTTTGTTGGCTTCTTGGTTTGTTGGTTTGTTGGTTTGTTGGCTTGTTGGCTTGTTGGTTTGTTGGTTTGTTGGTTTATTTGTTTGCTGGTTTGTTGGTTTGTTTGTTTGTTGGTTTGTTGGTTTGTTGGTTTGTTGGCTTGTTGGTTTGTTGGTTTGTTGATTTGCTGGCTTGTTGGTTTGTTGGTTTGTTTGCTTATTGGTTACTTAGTTTGTTGATTTGTTGGCTTGTTGGTTTGTTGGTTTTATGGTTTGTTGGTTTGTTGGTTTGTTGGCTTGTTGGCTTGTTGGTTTGTTGGTTTGTTGGCTTGTTGGCTTGTTGGTTTGTTGGTTTGTTGGTTTGTTGCTTTGTTGGTTTGTTGGATTGTTGGCTTGTTGGTTTGTTAGTTTGTTGGCTTTTTGGTCACTTGGTTTGTTGGTTTGTTGGTTTGTTGGCTTGTTGGTTTGTTGGCTTGTTGCTTTGTTGGTTTGTTGGTTTGTTGGCTTGTTGGCTGGTTGGTTTTTTTGGTTTCTTGGTTTGTTGGCTTGTTGGTTTGTTGGCTTGTTGGTTTGTTGGTTTGTTGGTTTGTTGGTTTGTTGGTTTGTTGGCTTGTTGGTTTGTTGGTTTGATGGTTTGTTGGTTTGTTGGTTTGTTGGTTTGTTGGTTTTTTGTTTTGTTGGTTTGTTGGTTTGATGGCTTGTTGGTTTGTTGGTTTGTTGGTTTGTTGGTTTGTTGGTTTGTTGGCTTGTTGGTTGGTTTGTTGGTTTGTTGGCTTGTTGGTTTGTTGGATTGTTGGTTTGTTGGTTTGTTGGCTTGTTGGTTTGTTGGTTTGTTGGCTTGTTGGCTTGTTGGTTTGTTGGTTAGTTCGTTTGTTGGTTTGTTAGTTTGTTGGTTTGTTGGCTTGTTGGCTTGTTGGTTTGTTGGTTTTTTGGTTTGTTTGTTTGTTGGTTTATTGATTTGTTGGTTTGTTGGTTTATTTGTTTGTTGGTTTGTTGGCTTGTTGGTTTGTTGGTTTGTTGGTTTATTTGTTTGTTGGTTTGTTAGCTTGTTGGTTTGTTGGTTTGTTGGCTTGTTGGCTTGTTGGTTTGTTGGTTTGTTGGCTTGTTGGCTTGTTGATTTGTTAGTTTGTTGGCTTTTTGGTTACTTGGTTTGTTGTTTTGTTGGCTTGTTGGTTTGTTGGTTTGTTGGTTTGTTGGTTTGTTGCTTTGTTGGTTTGTTGGCTTGTTGGTTTGTTGGTTTGTTGATTTGCTGGCTTGTTGGTTTGTTGGTTTGTTTGCTTATTGGTTTCTTAGTTTGTTGATTTGTTGGCTTGTTGGTTTGTTGGTTTTATGGTTTGTTGGTTTGTTGGTTTGTTGGCTTGTTGGCTTGTTGGTTTGTTGGTTTGTTGGCTTGTTGGCTTGTTGGTTTGTTGGTTTGTTGGTTTGTTGCTTTGTTGGTTTGTTGGTTTGTTGGCTTGTTGGCTTGTTGGTTTGTTGGTTTGTTGGTTTTTTGGTTTGTTGGTTTGTTGGTTTTTTGGTTTGTTGATTTATTTGTTTGTTGGTTTGTTGGCTTGTTGGTTTGTTGGTTTGTTGGTTTGTTGGTTTGTTGGCTTGTTGGTTTGTTGGTTTGTTGGTTTGTTGGCTTGTTGGCTTGTTGGTTTGTTGGTTTGTTGGTTTATTTGTTTGCTGGTTTGTTGGTTTGTTTGTTTGTTGGTTTGTTGGTTTGTTGGTTTGTTGGCTTGTTGGTTTGTTGGTTTGTTGATTTGCTGGCTTGTTGGTTTGTTGGTTTGTTTGCTTATTGGTTACTTAGTTTGTTGATTTGTTGGCTTGTTGGTTTGTTGGTTTTATGGTTTGTTGGTTTGTTGGTTTGTTGGCTTGTTGGCTTGTTGGTTTGTTGGTTTGTTGGCTTGTTGGCTTGTTGGTTTGTTGGTTTGTTGGTTTGTTGGTTTGTTGCTTTGTTGGTTTGTTGGATTGTTGGCTTGTTGGTTTGTTAGTTTGTTGGCTTTTTGGTCACTTGGTTTGTTGGTTTGTTGGTTTGTTGGCTTGTTGGTTTGTTGGCTTGTTGCTTTGTTGGTTTGTTGGTTTGTTGGCTTGTTGGCTGGTTGGTTTTTTTGGTTTCTTGGTTTGTTGGCTTGTTGGTTTGTTGGCTTGTTGGTTTGTTGGTTTGTTGGTTTGTTGGTTTGTTGGTTTGTTGGCTTGTTGGTTTGTTGGTTTGATGGTTTGTTGGTTTGTTGGTTTGTTGGTTTGTTGGTTTTTTGTTTTGTTGGTTTGTTGGTTTGATGGCTTGTTGGTTTGTTGGTTTGTTGGTTTGTTGGTTTGTTGGTTTGTTGGCTTGTTGGTTTGTTGGTTTGTTGGTTTGTTGGCTTGTTGGTTTGTTGGATTGTTGGTTTGTTGGTTTGTTGGCTTGTTGGTTTGTTGGTTTGTTGGCTTGTTGGCTTGTTGGTTTGTTGGTTAGTTCGTTTGTTGGTTTGTTAGTTTGTTGGTTTGTTGGCTTGTTGGCTTGTTGGTTTGTTGGTTTTTTGGTTTGTTTGTTTGTTGGTTTGTTGATTTGTTGGTTTGTTGGTTTATTTGTTTGTTGGTTTGTTGGCTTGTTGGTTTGTTGGTTTGTTGGTTTATTTGTTTGTTGGTTTGTTGGCTTGTTGGTTTGTTGGTTTGTTGGCTTGTTGGCTTGTTGGTTTGTTGGTTTGTTGGCTTGTTGGCTTGTTGATTTGTTAGTTTGTTGGCTTTTTGGTTACTTGGTTTGTTGTTTTGTTGGCTTGTTGGTTTGTTGGTTTGTTGCTTTGTTGGTTTGTTGGATTGTTGGCTTGTTGGTTTGTTAGTTTGTTGGCTTTTTGGTCACTTGGTTTGTTGGTTTGTTGGTTTGTTGGCTTGTTGGTTTGTTGGCTTGTTGCTTTGTTGGTTTGTTGGTTTGTTGGCTTGTTGGCTGGTTGGTTTTTTTGGTTTCTTGGTTTGTTGGCTTGTTGGTTTGTTGGCTTGTTGGTTTGTTGGTTTGTTGGTTTGTTGGTTTGTTGGTTTGTTGGCTTGTTGGTTTGTTGGTTTGATGGTTTGTTGGTTTGTTGGTTTGTTGGTTTGTTGGTTTTTTGTTTTGTTGGTTTGTTGGTTTGATGGCTTGTTGGTTTGTTGGTTTGTTGGTTTGTTGGTTTGTTGGTTTGTTGGCTTGTTGGTTTGTTGGTTTGTTGGTTTGTTGGCTTGTTGGTTTGTTGGATTGTTGGTTTGTTGGTTTGTTGGCTTGTTGGTTTGTTGGTTTGTTGGCTTGTTGGCTTGTTGGTTTGTTGGTTAGTTCGTTTGTTGGTTTGTTAGTTTGTTGGTTTGTTGGCTTGTTGGCTTGTTGGTTTGTTGGTTTTTTGGTTTGTTTGTTTGTTGGTTTGTTGATTTGTTGGTTTGTTGGTTTATTTGTTTGTTGGTTTGTTGGCTTGTTGGTTTGTTGGTTTGTTGGCTTGTTGGTTTGTTGGTTTGTTGGCTTGTTGGCTTGTTGATTTGTCAGTTTGTTGGCTTTTTGGTTACTTGGTTTGTTGTTTTGTTGGCTTGTTGGCTTGTTGGTTTGTTGGTTAGTTCGTTTGTTGGTAGGTTAGTTTGTTGGCTTGTTGGTTTGTTGGTTTGTTGGTTTGTTGGTTTGTTGGTTTGTTGGTTTTTTTGGTTTCTTGGTTTGTTGGCTTGTTGGTTTGTTGGCTTGTTGGTTTGTTGGTTTGTTGGTTTGTTGGTTTGTTGGTTTGTTGGCTTGTTGGTTTGTTGGTTTGATGGTTTGTTGGTTTGTTGGTTTGTTGGTTTGTTGGTTTGTTGGTTTGTTGGTTTGTTGATTAATTGGTTTGTTGGTTTGTTGGTTTGTTGGTTTGTTGGTTTGTTGCTTTGTTGGTTTGTTGGTTTATTTGTTTGTTGGTTTGTTGGTTTGTTGGTTTGTTGGTTTGTTGGTTTTCTTGTTTATTTGTTTGTTGGTTTGTTGGCTTGTTGGTTTGTTGGTTTGTTGGTTTGTTGGTTTGTTGGTTTGTTGGCTTGTTGGTTTGTTGGCTTGTTGCTTTGTTGGTTTGTTGGTTTGTTGGCTTGTTGGCTGGTTGGTTTTTTTGGTTTGTTGGTTTGTTGGTTTGTTGGCTTGTTGGTTTGTTGGTTTGTTGGCTTGTTTGTTTGTTGGTTTGTTGGTTTGTTGGCTGGTTGGCTTGTTGGTTTGTTGGTTTGTTGGTTTGTTGGTTTGTTGGTTTGTTGGCTTGTTGGTTTGTTGGTTTGTTGGCTTGTTGGTTTGTTGGTTTGTTGGTTTGTTGGCTTGTTGGCTTGTTGGTTTGTTGGTTTGTTGGTTTGTTGGTTTGTTTGGTTTGTTGGTTTTTTCGTTTGTTGGTTTGTTGGTTTGTTGGTTAATTGGTTTGTTGGTTTGTTGGTTTGTTGGTTTGTTGGTTTGTTGCTTTGTTGGTTTGTTGGTTTATTTGTTTGTTGGTTTGTTGGTTTGTTGGTTTGTTGGTTTGTTGGTTTTCTTGTTTATTTGTTTGTTGGTTTGTTGGCTTGTTGGTTTGTTGGTTTGTTGGTTTGTTGGTTTGTTGGTTTGTTGGCTTGTTGGTTTGTTGGTTTGTTGGCTTGTTGGTTTTTTGGTTTGTTGGTTTGTTGGTTTGTTGGTTTGTTGGCTTGTTGGTTTATTGGCTCGTTGGTTTGTTGCTTTGTTGTTTTGTTGGCTTGTTGGTTTGTTGGCTTGTTGGTTTGTTTGTTTATTGGTTTGTTGGCTTGTTGGCTTGTTGGTTTGTTGGTTTGTTGGTTTGTTGGTTTGTTGGTTTGTTGGTTTGTTGGTTTGTTGGTATGTTGGTTTGTTGGTTTGTTGGTTTGTTGGTTTGTTGGTTTTTTGGTTTTTTGGTTTGTTGGGTTGTTGGTTTGTTGGCTTGTTGGTTTGTTGGCTTGTTGGCTTGTTGGTTTGTTGGTTTTTTGGCTTGTTGGTTTGTTGGTTTGTTGGATTGTTGGTTTGTTGGTTTGTTGGTTTGTTGGCTTGTTGGTTTGTTGGTTTGTTGGCTTGTTGGCTTGTTGGTTTGTTTGTTAGTTCGTTTGTTGGTTTGTTGGCTTGTTGGTTTGTTGGCTTGTTGGTTTGTTGGTTTGTTGGCTTGTTGGCTTGTTGGCTTGTTGGCTTGTTGGTTTGTTGATTTATTTGCTTGTTGGTTTGTTCGCTTGTTGGTTTGTTGGTTTGTGGGCTTGTTGGCTTGTTGGTTTGTTGGTTTGTTGGCTTGTTGGCTTGTTGATTTGTTATTTTGTTGGCTTGTTGGCTTGTTGCTTTGTTGGTTTGTTAGTTTGTTGGTTTGTTGGCTTGTTGGTTTGTTGGTTTGTTGGTTTGTTGGTTTGTTGGTTTGTTGGTTTGTTGGCTTGTTGGTTTGTTGGCTTGTTGGTTTGTTGGTTTGTTGGTTTGTTGGCTTATTGGCTTGTTGGTTTGTTGGTTTGTTGGTTTGTTGGTTTGTTGGTTTGTTCGTTTGTTGGTTTGTTGGTTAATTGGTTTGTTGGTTTGTTGGTTTGTTGGTTTGTTGGTTTGTTGGTTTGTTGGTTTGTTGGTTTATTTGTTTGTTGGTTTGTTGGTTTGTTGGTTTGTTGGTTTGTTGGTTTGTTGGTTTATTTGTTTGTTGGTTTGTTGGTTTGTTGGCTTGTTGGTTTGTTGGCTTGTTGGCTTGTTGGTTTGTTGGTTTGTTAGTTTTTTGGTTTGTTGGTTTGTTGGTTTTTTGGTTTGTTGGTTTATTTGTTTGTTGGTTTGTTGGCTTGTTGGTTTGTTGGTTTGTTGGTTTGTTGGTTTGTTGGCTTGTTGGTTTGTTGGTTTGTTGGTTTGTTGGCTTGTTGGCTTGTTGGTTTGTTGGTTTGTTGGTTTATTTGTTTGCTGGTTTGTTGGTTTGTTAGTTTGTTGGTTTGTTGGTTTGTTGGTTTGTTGGCTTGTTGGTTTGTTGGTTTGTTGATTTGCTGGCTTGTTGGTTTGTTGGTTTGTTTGCTTATTGGTTACTTAGTTTGTTGATTTGTTGGCTTGTTGGTTTGTTGGTTTTTTGGTTTGTTGGTTTGTTGGTTTGTTGGCTTGTTGGTTTGTTGGTTTGTTGGCTTGTTGGCTTGTTGGTTTGTTGGTTTGTTGGCTTGTTGGCTTGTTGGTTTGTTGGTTTGTTGGTTTGTTGGTTTGTTGCTTTGTTGGTTTGTTGGTTTGTTGGATTGTTGGCTTGTTGGTTTGTTAGTTTGTTGGCTTTTTCGTCACTTGGTTTGTTGGTTTGTTGGTTTGTTGGTTTGTTGGCTTGTTGGTTTGTTGGTTTGTTGGCTTGTTGGTTTGTTGGTTTGTTGGTTTGTTGGCTTGTTGGCTTGTTGGTTTGTTGGTTTGTTGGTTTGTTGGTTTGTTGGTTTGTTGGTTTTTTCGTTTGTTGGTTTGTTGGTTTGTTGGTTAATTGGTTTGTTGGTTTGTTGGTTTGTTGGTTTGTTGGTTTGTTGCTTTGTTGGTTTGTTGGTTTATTTGTTTGTTGGTTTGTTGGTTTGTTGGTTTGTTGGTTTGTTGGTTTGTTGGTTTATTTGTTTATTTGTTTGTTGGTTTGTTGGCTTGTTGGTTTGTTGGTTTGTTGGTTTGTTGGTTTGTTGGTTTGTTGGCTTGTTGGTTTGTTGGTTTGTTGGCTTGTTGGTTTGTTGGTTTGTTGGTTTGTTGGTTTGTTGGTTTGTTGGCTTGTTGGCTTGTTGGTTTATTGGCTCGTTGGTTTGTTGCTTTGTTGTTTTGTTGGCTTGTTGGTTTGTTGGCTTGTTGGTTTGTTTGTTTATTGGTTTGTTGGCTTGTTGGCTTGTTGGTTTGTTGGTTTGTTGGTTTGTTGGTTTATTGGTTTGTTGGTTTGTTGGTTTGTTGGTTTGTTGGTTTTTTGGTTTTTTGGTTTGTTGGGTTGTTGGTTTGTTGGCTTGTTGGTTTGTTGGTTTGTTGGCTTGTTGGCTTGTTGGTTTGTTGGTTTTTTGGTTTGTTGGTTTGTTGGTTTGTTGGATTGTTGGTTTGTTGGTTTGTTGGTTTGTTGGCTTGTTGGTTTGTTGGTTTGTTGGCTTGTTGGCTTGTTGGTTTGTTTGTTAGTTCGTTTGTTGGTTTGTTGGCTTGTTGGTTTGTTGGCTTGTTGGTTTGTTGGTTTGTTGGCTTGTTGGCTTGTTGGCTTGTTGGCTTGTTGGTTTGTTGATTTATTTGCTTGTTGGTTTGTTCGCTTGTTGGCTTGTTGGTTTGTGGGCTTGTTGGCTTGTTGGTTTGTTGGTTTGTTGGCTTGTTGGCTTGTTGATTTGTTATTTTGTTGGCTTGTTGGCTTGTTGCTTTGTTGGTTTGTTAGTTTGTTGGTTTGTTGGCTTGTTGGTTTGTTGGTTTGTTGGTTTGTTGGTTTGTTGGTTTGTTGGTTTGTTGGCTTGTTGGTTTGTTGGCTTGTTGGTTTGTTGGTTTGTTGGTTTGTTGGCTTATTGGCTTGTTGGTTTGTTGGTTTGTTGGTTTGTTGGTTTGTTGGTTTGTTCGTTTGTTAATTTGTTGGTTAATTGGTTTGTTGGTTTGTTGGTTTGTTGGTTTGTTGGTTTGTTGGTTTATTTGTTTGTTGGTTAGTTGGTTTGTTGGTTTGTTGGTTTGTTGGTTTGTTGGTTTATTTGTTTGTTGGTTTGTTGGTTTGTTGGCTTGTTGGTTTGTTGGCTTGTTGGCTTGTTGGTTTGTTGGTTTGTTGGTTTGTTGGTTTTTTGGTTTGTTGGTTTGTTGGTTTTTTGGTTTGTTGGTTTATTTGTTTGTTGGTTTGTTGGCTTGTTGGTTTGTTGGTTTGTTGGTTTGTTGGTTTGTTGGCTTGTTGGTTTGTTGGTTTGTTGGTTTGTTGGCTTGTTGGCTTGTTGGTTTGTTGGTTTGTTGGTTTATTTGTTTGCTGGTTTGTTGGTTTGTTGGTTTGTTGGTTTGTTGGTTTGTTGGTTTGTTGGCTTGTTGGTTTGTTGGTTTGTTGATTTGCTGGCTTGTTGGTTTGTTGGTTTGTTTGCTTATTGGTTACTTAGTTTGTTGATTTGTTGGCTTGTTGGTTTGTTGGTTTTATGGTTTGTTGGTTTGTTGGTTTGTTGGCTTGTTGGCTTGTTGGTTTGTTGGTTTGTTGGCTTGTTGGCTTGTTGGTTTGTTGGTTTGTTGGTTTGTTGCTTTGTTGGTTTGTTGGTTTGTTGGCTTGTTGGCTTGTTGGTTTGTTGGTTTGTTGGTTTTTTGGTTTGTTGGTTTGTTGGTTTTTTGGTTTGTTGATTTATTTGTTTGTTGGTTTGTTGGCTTGTTGGTTTGTTGGTTTGTTGGTTTGTTGGTTTGTTGGCTTGTTGGTTTGTTGGTTTGTTGGTTTGTTGGCTTGTTGGCTTGTTGGTTTGTTGGTTTGTTGGTTTATTTGTTTGCTGGTTTGTTGGTTTGTTGGTTTGTTGGTTTGTTGGTTTGTTGGTTTGTTGGCTTGTTGGTTTGTTGGTTTGTTGATTTGCTGGCTTGTTGGTTTGTTGGTTTGTTTGCTTATTGGTTACTTAGTTTGTTGATTTGTTGGCTTGTTGGTTTGTTGGTTTTATGGTTTGTTGGTTTGTTGGTTTGTTGGCTTGTTGGCTTGTTGGTTTGTTGGTTTGTTGGCTTGTTGGCTTGTTGGTTTGTTGGTTTGTTGGTTTGTTGCTTTGTTGGTTTGTTGGATTGTTGGCTTGTTGGTTTGTTAGTTTGTTGGCTTTTTGGTCACTTGGTTTGTTGGTTTGTTGGTTTGTTGGCTTGTTGGTTTGTTGGCTTGTTGCTTTGTTGGTTTGTTGGTTTGTTGGCTTGTTGGCTGGTTGGTTTTTTTGGTTTCTTGGTTTGTTGGCTTGTTGGTTTGTTGGCTTGTTGGTTTGTTGGTTTGTTGGTTTGTTGGTTTGTTGGTTTGTTGGCTTGTTGGTTTGTTGGTTTGATGGTTTGTTGGTTTGTTGGTTTGTTGGTTTGTTGGTTTTTTGTTTTGTTGGTTTGTTGGTTTGATGGCTTGTTGGTTTGTTGGTTTGTTGGTTTGTTGGTTTGTTGGTTTGTTGGCTTGTTGGTTTGTTGGTTTGTTGGTTTGTTGGCTTGTTGGTTTGTTGGATTGTTGGTTTGTTGGTTTGTTGGTTTGTTGGTTTGTTGGTTTGTTGGCTTGTTGGTTTGTTGGTTTGATGGTTTGTTGGTTTGTTGGTTTGTTGGTTTGTTGGTTTTTTGTTTTGTTGGTTTGTTGGTTTGATGGCTTGTTGGTTTGTTGGTTTGTTGGTTTGTTGGTTTGTTGGTTTGTTGGCTTGTTGGTTTGTTGGTTTGTTGGTTTGTTGGCTTGTTGGCTGGTTGGTTTTTTTGGTTTCTTGGTTTGTTGGCTTGTTGGTTTGTTGGCTTGTTGGTTTGTTGGTTTGTTGGTTTGTTGGTTTGTTGGTTTGTTGGCTTGTTGGTTTGTTGGTTTGTTGGTTTGTTGGCTTGTTGGTTTGTTGGATTGTTGGTTTGTTGGTTTGTTGGTTTGTTGGTTTGTTGGTTTGTTGGCTTGTTGGTTTGTTGGTTTGATGGTTTGTTGGTTTGTTGGTTTGTTGGTTTGTTGGTTTTTTGTTTTGTTGGTTTGTTGGTTTGATGGCTTGTTGGTTTGTTGGTTTGTTGGTTTGTTGGTTTGTTGGTTTGTTGGCTTGTTGGTTTGTTGGTTTGTTGGTTTGTTGGCTTGTTGGCTGGTTGGTTTTTTTGGTTTCTTGGTTTGTTGGCTTGTTGGTTTGTTGGCTTGTTGGTTTGTTGGTTTGTTGGTTTGTTGGTTTGTTGGTTTGTTGGCTTGTTGGTTTGTTGGTTTGATGGTTTGTTGGTTTGTTGGTTTGTTGGTTTGTTGGTTTTTTGTTTTGTTGGTTTGTTGGTTTGATGGCTTGTTGGTTTGTTGGTTTGTTGGTTTGTTGGTTTGTTGGTTTGTTGGCTTGTTGGTTTGTTGGTTTGTTGGTTTGTTGGCTTGTTGGTTTGTTGGCTTGTTGGCTTGTTGGTTTGTTGGTTAGTTCGTTTGTTGGTTTGTTAGTTTGTTGGTTTGTTGGCTTGTTGGCTTGTTGGTTTGTTGGTTTTTTGGTTTGTTTGTTTGTTGGTTTGTTGATTTGTTGGTTTGTTGGTTTATTTGTTTGTTGGTTTGTTGGCTTGTTGGTTTGTTGGTTTGTTGGTTTATTTGTTTGTTGGTTTGTTGGCTTGTTGGTTTGTTGGTTTGTTGGTTTGTTGGTTTGTTGGTTTGTTGGTTTGTTGGTTTGTTGGCTTGTTGGTTTGTTGGTTTGATGGTTTGTTGGTTTGTTGGTTTGTTGGTTTGTTGGTTTTTTGTTTTGTTGGTTTGTTGGTTTGATGGCTTGTTGGTTTGTTGGTTTGTTGGTTTGTTGGTTTGTTGGTTTGTTGGCTTGTTGGTTTGTTGGTTTGTTGGTTTGTTGGCTTGTTGGTTTGTTGGCTTGTTGGCTTGTTGGTTTGTTGGTTAGTTCGTTTGTTGGTTTGTTAGTTTGTTGGTTTGTTGGCTTGTTGGCTTGTTGGTTTGTTGGTTTTTTGGTTTGTTTGTTTGTTGGTTTGTTGATTTGTTGGTTTGTTGGTTTATTTGTTTGTTGGTTTGTTGGCTTGTTGGTTTGTTGGTTTGTTGGCTTTTTGGTCACTTGGTTTGTTGGTTTGTTGGTTTGTTGGCTTGTTGGTTTGTTGGCTTGTTGCTTTGTTGGTTTGTTGGTTTGTTGGCTTGTTGGCTGGTTGGTTTTTTTGGTTTCTTGGTTTGTTGGCTTGTTGGTTTGTTGGCTTGTTGGTTTGTTGGTTTGTTGGTTTGTTGGTTTGTTGGTTTGTTGGCTTGTTGGTTTGTTGGTTTGATGGTTTGTTGGTTTGTTGGTTTGTTGGTTTGTTGGTTTTTTGTTTTGTTGGTTTGTTGGTTTGATGGCTTGTTGGTTTGTTGGTTTGTTGGTTTGTTGGTTTGTTGGTTTGTTGGCTTGTTGGTTTGTTGGTTTGTTGGTTTGTTGGCTTGTTGGTTTGTTGGCTTGTTGGTTTGTTGGCTTGTTGGTTTGTTGGCTTGTTGGTTTGTTGGATTGTTGGTTTGTTGGTTTGTTGGCTTGTTGGTTTGTTGGTTTGTTGGTTTGTTGGCTTGTTGGTTTGTTGGCTTGTTGGCTTGTTGGTTTGTTGGTTAGTTCGTTTGTTGGTTTGTTAGTTTGTTGGTTTGTTGGCTTGTTGGCTTGTTGGTTTGTTGGTTTTTTGGTTTGTTTGTTTGTTGGTTTGTTGATTTGTTGGTTTGTTGGTTTATTTGTTTGTTGGTTTGTTGGCTTGTTGGTTTGTTGGTTTGTTGGTTTGTTGGTTTGTTGATTTGTTGGTTTGTTGGTTTGTTGGTTTGTTGGTTTGTTGGCTTGTTGGTTTGTTGGTTTGATGGTTTGTTGGTTTGTTGGTTTGTTGGTTTGTTGGTTTTTTGTTTTGTTGGTTTGTTGGTTTGATGGCTTGTTGGTTTGTTGGTTTGTTGGTTTGTTGGTTTGTTGGTTTGTTGGCTTGTTGGCTTGTTGGCTTGTTGGTTTGTTGGTTTGTTGGCTTGTTGGCTTGTTGGTTTGTTGGTTTGTTGGTTTGTTGCTTTGTTGGTTTGTTGGATTGTTGGCTTGTTGGTTTGTTAGTTTGTTGGCTTTTTGGTCACTTGGTTTGTTGGTTTGTTGGTTTGTTGGCTTGTTGGTTTGTTGGCTTGTTGCTTTGTTGGTTTGTTGGTTTGTTGGCTTGTTGGCTGGTTGGTTTTTTTGGTTTCTTGGTTTGTTGGCTTGTTGGTTTGTTGGCTTGTTGGTTTGTTGGTTTGTTGGTTTGTTGGTTTGTTGGTTTGTTGGCTTGTTGGTTTGTTGGTTTGATGGTTTGTTGGCTTGTTGGCTTGTTGATTTGTTAGTTTGTTGGCTTTTTGGTTACTTGGTTTGTTGTTTTGTTGGCTTGTTGGTTTGTTGGTTTTTTGGTTTGTTTGTTTGTTGGTTTGTTGATTTGTTGGTTTGTTGGTTTATTTGTTTGTTGGTTTGTTGGCTTGTTGGTTTGTTGGTTTGTTGCTTTGTTGGTTTGTTGGTTTGTTGGATTGTTGGCTTGTTGGTTTGTTAGTTTGTTGGCTTTTTGGTCACTTGGTTTGTTGGTTTGTTGGTTTGTTGGCTTGTTGGTTTGTTGGTTTGTTGGCTTGTTGGTTTGTTGGTTTGTTGGTTTGTTGGTTTGTTGGTTTGTTGGTTTTTTGTTTTGTTGGTTTGTTGGTTTGATGGCTTGTTGGTTTGTTGGTTTGTTGGTTTGTTGGTTTGTTGGTTTGTTGGCTTGTTGGTTTGTTGGTTTGTTGGTTTTTTGTTTTGTTGGTTTGTTGGTTTGATGGCTTGTTGGTTTGTTGGTTTGTTGGTTTGTTGGTTTGTTGGTTTGTTGGCTTGTTGGTTTGTTGGCTTGTTGGTTTGTTGGTTTGTTGGTTTGTTGGTTTGTTGGTTTGTTGGCTTGTTGGTTTGTTGGTTTGATGGTTTGTTGGTTTGTTGGTTTGTTGGTTTGTTGGTTTTTTGTTTTGTTGGTTTGTTGGTTTGATGGCTTGTTGGTTTGTTGGTTTGTTGGTTTGTTGGTTTGTTGGTTTGTTGGCTTGTTGGTTTGTTGGTTTGTTGGTTTGTTGGCTTGTTGGTTTGTTGGATTGTTGGTTTGTTGGTTTGTTGGTTTGTTGGTTTGTTGGTTTGTTGGCTTGTTGGTTTGTTGGTTTGTTGGTTTATTTGTTTGTTGGTTTGTTGGCTTGTTGGTTTGTTGGTTTGTTGGCTTGTTGGCTTGTTGGTTTGTTGGTTTGTTGGCTTGTTGGCTTGTTGATTTGTTAGTTTGTTGGCTTTTTGGTTACTTGGTTTGTTGTTTTGTTGGCTTGTTGGTTTGTTGGCTTGTTGGTTTGTTGGCTTGTTGCTTTGTTGGTTTGTTGGTTTGTTGGTTTGTTGGTTTGTTGGTTTTTTGTTTTGTTGGTTTGTTGGTTTGATGGCTTGTTGGTTTGTTGGTTTGTTGGTTTGTTGGTTTGTTGGTTTGTTGGCTTGTTGGTTTGTTGGTTTGTTGGTTTTTTGTTTTGTTGGTTTGTTGGTTTGATGGCTTGTTGGTTTGTTGGTTTGTTGGTTTGTTGGTTTGTTGGTTTGTTGGCTTGTTGGTTTGTTGGCTTGTTGGTTTGTTGGTTTGTTGGTTTGTTGGTTTGTTGGTTTGTTGGCTTGTTGGTTTGTTGGTTTGATGGTTTGTTGGTTTGTTGGTTTGTTGGTTTGTTGGTTTTTTGTTTTGTTGGTTTGTTGGTTTGATGGCTTGTTGGTTTGTTGGTTTGTTGGTTTGTTGGTTTGTTGGTTTGTTGGCTTGTTGGTTTGTTGGTTTGTTGGTTTGTTGGCTTGTTGGTTTGTTGGATTGTTGGTTTGTTGGTTTGTTGGTTTGTTGGTTTGTTGGTTTGTTGGCTTGTTGGTTTGTTGGTTTGTTGGTTTATTTGTTTGTTGGTTTGTTGGCTTGTTGGTTTGTTGGTTTGTTGGCTTGTTGGCTTGTTGGTTTGTTGGTTTGTTGGCTTGTTGGCTTGTTGATTTGTTAGTTTGTTGGCTTTTTGGTTACTTGGTTTGTTGTTTTGTTGGCTTGTTGGTTTGTTGGCTTGTTGGTTTGTTGGCTTGTTGCTTTGTTGGTTTGTTGGTTTGTTGGCTTGTTGGTTTGTTGGTTTGTTGCTTTGTTGGTTTGTTGGTTTGTTGGATTGTTGGCTTGTTGGTTTGTTAGTTTGTTGGCTTTTTGGTCACTTGGTTTGTTGGTTTGTTGGTTTGTTGGCTTGTTGGTTTGTTGGTTTGCTGGCTTGTTGGTTTGTTGGTTTGTTGCTTTGTTGGTTTGTTGGTTTGTTGGATTGTTGGCTTGTTGGTTTGTTAGTTTGTTGGCTTTTTGGTCACTTGGTTTGTTGGTTTGTTGGTTTGTTGGCTTGTTGGTTTGTTGGTTTGTTGGCTTGTTGGTTTGTTGGTTTGTTGGTTTGTTGGTTTGTTGGTTTGTTGGTTTTTTGTTTTGTTGGTTTGTTGGTTTGATGGCTTGTTGGTTTGTTGGTTTGTTGGTTTGTTGGTTTGTTGGTTTGTTGGCTTGTTGGTTTGTTGGTTTGTTGGTTTTTTGTTTTGTTGGTTTGTTGGTTTGATGGCTTGTTGGTTTGTTGGTTTGTTGGTTTGTTGGTTTGTTGGTTTGTTGGCTTGTTGGTTTGTTGGCTTGTTGGTTTGTTGGTTTGTTGGTTTGTTGGTTTGTTGGTTTGTTGGCTTGTTGGTTTGTTGGTTTGATGGTTTGTTGGTTTGTTGGTTTGTTGGTTTGTTGGTTTTTTGTTTTGTTGGTTTGTTGGTTTGATGGCTTGTTGGTTTGTTGGTTTGTTGGTTTATTTGTTTGTTGGTTTGTTGGCTTGTTGGTTTGTTGGTTTGTTGGCTTGTTGGCTTGTTGGTTTGTTGGTTTGTTGGCTTGTTGGCTTGTTGATTTGTTAGTTTGTTGGCTTTTTGGTTACTTGGTTTGTTGTTTTGTTGGCTTGTTGGTTTGTTGGCTTGTTGGTTTGTTGGCTTGTTGCTTTGTTGGTTTGTTGGTTTGTTGGCTTGTTGGTTTGTTGGTTTGTTGCTTTGTTGGTTTGTTGGTTTGTTGGATTGTTGGCTTGTTGGTTTGTTAGTTTGTTGGCTTTTTGGTCACTTGGTTTGTTGGTTTGTTGGTTTGTTGGCTTGTTGGTTTGTTGGTTTGTTGGCTTGTTGGTTTGATGGCTTGTTGGTTTGTTGGTTTGTTGGTTTGTTGGTTTGTTGGTTTGTTGGCTTGTTGGTTTGTTGGTTTGTTGGTTTTTTGTTTTGTTGGTTTGTTGGTTTGATGGCTTGTTGGTTTGTTGGTTTGTTGGTTTGTTGGTTTGTTGGTTTGTTGGCTTGTTGGTTTGTTGGCTTGTTGGTTTGTTGGTTTGTTGGTTTGTTGGTTTGTTGGTTTGTTGGTTTGTTAGTTTGTTGGCTTTTTGGTCACTTGGTTTGTTGGTTTGTTGGTTTGTTGGCTTGTTGGTTTGTTGGTTTGTTGGCTTGTTGGTTTGTTGGTTTGTTGCTTTGTTGGTTTGTTGGTTTGTTGGATTGTTGGCTTGTTGGTTTGTTAGTTTGTTGGCTTGTTGGTTTGTTGGTTTGTTGCTTTGTTGGTTTGTTGGTTTGTTGGATTGTTGGCTTGTTGGTTTGTTAGTTTGTTGGCTTTTTGGTCACTTGGTTTGTTGGTTTGTTGGTTTGTTGGCTTGTTGGTTTGTTGGTTTGTTGGCTTGTTGGTTTGTTGGTTTGTTGCTTTGTTGGTTTGTTGGTTTGTTGGATTGTTGGCTTGTTGGTTTGTTAGTTTGTTGGCTTTTTGGTCACTTGGTTTGTTGGTTTGTTGGTTTGTTGGCTTGTTGGTTTGTTGGTTTGTTGGCTTGTTGGTTTGTTGGTTTGTTGGTTTGTTGGTTTGTTGGTTTGTTGGTTTTTTGTTTTGTTGGTTTGTTGGTTTGATGGCTTGTTGGTTTGTTGGTTTGTTGGTTTGTTGGTTTGTTGGTTTGTTGGCTTGTTGGTTTGTTGGTTTGTTGGTTTTTTGTTTTGTTGGTTTGTTGGTTTGATGGCTTGTTGGTTTGTTGGTTTGTTGGTTTGTTGGTTTGTTGGTTTGTTGGCTTGTTGGTTTGTTGGCTTGTTGGTTTGTTGGTTTGTTGGTTTGTTGGTTTGTTGGTTTGTTGGCTTGTTGGTTTGTTGGTTTGATGGTTTGTTGGTTTGTTGGTTTGTTGGTTTGTTGGTTTTTTGTTTTGTTGGTTTGTTGGTTTGATGGCTTGTTGGTTTGTTGGTTTGTTGGTTTGTTGGTTTGTTGGTTTGTTGGCTTGTTGGTTTGTTGGTTTGTTGGTTTGTTGGCTTGTTGGTTTGTTGGATTGTTGGTTTGTTGGTTTGTTGGTTTGTTGGTTTGTTGGTTTGTTGGCTTGTTGGTTTGTTGGTTTGTTGGTTTATTTGTTTGTTGGTTTGTTGGCTTGTTGGTTTGTTGGTTTGTTGGCTTGTTGGCTTGTTGGTTTGTTGGTTTGTTGGCTTGTTGGCTTGTTGATTTGTTAGTTTGTTGGCTTTTTGGTTACTTGGTTTGTTGTTTTGTTGGCTTGTTGGTTTGTTGGCTTGTTGGTTTGTTGGCTTGTTGCTTTGTTGGTTTGTTGGTTTGTTGGTTTGTTGGTTTGTTGGTTTTTTGTTTTGTTGGTTTGTTGGTTTGATGGCTTGTTGGTTTGTTGGTTTGTTGGTTTGTTGGTTTGTTGGTTTGTTGGCTTGTTGGTTTGTTGGTTTGTTGGTTTTTTGTTTTGTTGGTTTGTTGGTTTGATGGCTTGTTGGTTTGTTGGTTTGTTGGTTTGTTGGTTTGTTGGTTTGTTGGCTTGTTGGTTTGTTGGCTTGTTGGTTTGTTGGTTTGTTGGTTTGTTGGTTTGTTGGTTTGTTGGCTTGTTGGTTTGTTGGTTTGATGGTTTGTTGGTTTGTTGGTTTGTTGGTTTGTTGGTTTTTTGTTTTGTTGGTTTGTTGGTTTGATGGCTTGTTGGTTTGTTGGTTTGTTGGTTTGTTGGTTTGTTGGTTTGTTGGCTTGTTGGTTTGTTGGTTTGTTGGTTTGTTGGCTTGTTGGTTTGTTGGATTGTTGGTTTGTTGGTTTGTTGGTTTGTTGGTTTGTTGGTTTGTTGGCTTGTTGGTTTGTTGGTTTGTTGGTTTATTTGTTTGTTGGTTTGTTGGCTTGTTGGTTTGTTGGTTTGTTGGCTTGTTGGCTTGTTGGTTTGTTGGTTTGTTGGCTTGTTGGCTTGTTGATTTGTTAGTTTGTTGGCTTTTTGGTTACTTGGTTTGTTGTTTTGTTGGCTTGTTGGTTTGTTGGCTTGTTGGTTTGTTGGCTTGTTGCTTTGTTGGTTTGTTGGTTTGTTGGCTTGTTGGTTTGTTGGTTTGTTGGTTTGTTGCTTTGTTGGTTTGTTGGTTTGTTGGATTGTTGGCTTGTTGGTTTGTTAGTTTGTTGGCTTTTTGGTCACTTGGTTTGTTGGTTTGTTGGTTTGTTGGCTTGTTGGTTTGTTGGTTTGTTGGCTTGTTGGTTTGTTGGTTTGTTGGTTTGTTGGTTTGTTGGTTTGTTGGTTTTTTGTTTTGTTGGTTTGTTGGTTTGATGGCTTGTTGGTTTGTTGGTTTGTTGGTTTGTTGGTTTGTTGGTTTGTTGGCTTGTTGGTTTGTTGGTTTGTTGGTTTTTTGTTTTGTTGGTTTGTTGGTTTGATGGCTTGTTGGTTTGTTGGTTTGTTGGTTTGTTGGTTTGTTGGTTTGTTGGCTTGTTGGTTTGTTGGCTTGTTGGTTTGTTGGTTTGTTGGTTTGTTGGTTTGTTGGTTTGTTGGCTTGTTGGTTTGTTGGTTTGATGGTTTGTTGGTTTGTTGGTTTGTTGGTTTGTTGGTTTTTTGTTTTGTTGGTTTGTTGGTTTGATGGCTTGTTGGTTTGTTGGTTTGTTGGTTTGTTGGTTTGTTGGTTTGTTGGCTTGTTGGTTTGTTGGTTTGTTGGTTTGTTGGCTTGTTGGTTTGTTGGATTGTTGGTTTGTTGGTTTGTTGGTTTGTTGGTTTGTTGGTTTGTTGGCTTGTTGGTTTGTTGGTTTGTTGGTTTATTTGTTTGTTGGTTTGTTGGCTTGTTGGTTTGTTGGTTTGTTGGCTTGTTGGCTTGTTGGTTTGTTGGTTTGTTGGCTTGTTGGCTTGTTGATTTGTTAGTTTGTTGGCTTTTTGGTTACTTGGTTTGTTGTTTTGTTGGCTTGTTGGTTTGTTGGCTTGTTGGTTTGTTGGCTTGTTGCTTTGTTGGTTTGTTGGTTTGTTGGCTTGTTGGTTTGTTGGTTTGTTGCTTTGTTGGTTTGTTGGTTTGTTGGATTGTTGGCTTGTTGGTTTGTTAGTTTGTTGGCTTTTTGGTCACTTGGTTTGTTGGTTTGTTGGTTTGTTGGCTTGTTGGTTTGTTGGTTTGTTGGCTTGTTGGTTTGTTGGTTTGTTGGTTTGTTGGTTTGTTGGTTTGTTGGTTTTTTGTTTTGTTGGTTTGTTGGTTTGATGGCTTGTTGGTTTGTTGGTTTGTTGGTTTGTTGGTTTGTTGGTTTGTTGGCTTGTTGGTTTGTTGGTTTGTTGGTTTTTTGTTTTGTTGGTTTGTTGGTTTGATGGCTTGTTGGTTTGTTGGTTTGTTGGTTTGTTGGTTTGTTGGTTTGTTGGCTTGTTGGTTTGTTGGCTTGTTGGTTTGTTGGTTTGTTGGTTTGTTGGTTTGTTGGTTTGTTGGCTTGTTGGTTTGTTGGTTTGATGGTTTGTTGGTTTGTTGGTTTGTTGGTTTGTTGGTTTTTTGTTTTGTTGGTTTGTTGGTTTGATGGCTTGTTGGTTTGTTGGTTTGTTGGTTTGTTGGTTTGTTGGTTTGTTGGCTTGTTGGTTTGTTGGTTTGTTGGTTTGTTGGCTTGTTGGTTTGTTGGATTGTTGGTTTGTTGGTTTGTTGGTTTGTTGGTTTGTTGGTTTGTTGGCTTGTTGGTTTGTTGGTTTGTTGGTTTATTTGTTTGTTGGTTTGTTGGCTTGTTGGTTTGTTGGTTTGTTGGCTTGTTGGCTTGTTGGTTTGTTGGTTTGTTGGCTTGTTGGCTTGTTGATTTGTTAGTTTGTTGGCTTTTTGGTTACTTGGTTTGTTGTTTTGTTGGCTTGTTGGTTTGTTGGCTTGTTGGTTTGTTGGCTTGTTGCTTTGTTGGTTTGTTGGTTTGTTGGCTTGTTGGTTTGTTGGTTTGTTGCTTTGTTGGTTTGTTGGTTTGTTGGATTGTTGGCTTGTTGGTTTGTTAGTTTGTTGGCTTTTTGGTCACTTGGTTTGTTGGTTTGTTGGTTTGTTGGCTTGTTGGTTTGTTGGTTTGTTGGCTTGTTGGTTTGTTGGTTTGTTGGTTTGTTGGTTTGTTGGTTTGTTGGTTTTTTGTTTTGTTGGTTTGTTGGTTTGATGGCTTGTTGGTTTGTTGGTTTGTTGGTTTGTTGGTTTGTTGGTTTGTTGGCTTGTTGGTTTGTTGGTTTGTTGGTTTTTTGTTTTGTTGGTTTGTTGGTTTGATGGCTTGTTGGTTTGTTGGTTTGTTGGTTTGTTGGTTTGTTGGTTTGTTGGCTTGTTGGTTTGTTGGCTTGTTGGTTTGTTGGTTTGTTGGTTTGTTGGTTTGTTGGTTTGTTGGCTTGTTGGTTTGTTGGTTTGATGGTTTGTTGGTTTGTTGGTTTGTTGGTTTGTTGGTTTTTTGTTTTGTTGGTTTGTTGGTTTGATGGCTTGTTGGTTTGTTGGTTTGTTGGTTTGTTGGTTTGTTGGTTTGTTGGCTTGTTGGTTTGTTGGTTTGTTGGTTTGTTGGCTTGTTGGTTTGTTGGATTGTTGGTTTGTTGGTTTGTTGGTTTGTTGGTTTGTTGGTTTGTTGGCTTGTTGGTTTGTTGGTTTGTTGGTTTATTTGTTTGTTGGTTTGTTGGCTTGTTGGTTTGTTGGTTTGTTGGCTTGTTGGCTTGTTGGTTTGTTGGTTTGTTGGCTTGTTGGCTTGTTGATTTGTTAGTTTGTTGGCTTTTTGGTTACTTGGTTTGTTGTTTTGTTGGCTTGTTGGTTTGTTGGCTTGTTGGTTTGTTGGCTTGTTGCTTTGTTGGTTTGTTGGTTTGTTGGCTTGTTGGTTTGTTGGTTTGTTGCTTTGTTGGTTTGTTGGTTTGTTGGATTGTTGGCTTGTTGGTTTGTTAGTTTGTTGGCTTTTTGGTCACTTGGTTTGTTGGTTTGTTGGTTTGTTGGCTTGTTGGTTTGTTGGTTTGTTGGCTTGTTGGTTTGTTGGTTTGTTGGTTTGTTGGTTTGTTGGTTTGTTGGTTTTTTGTTTTGTTGGTTTGTTGGTTTGATGGCTTGTTGGTTTGTTGGTTTGTTGGTTTGTTGGTTTGTTGGTTTGTTGGCTTGTTGGTTTGTTGGTTTGTTGGTTTTTTGTTTTGTTGGTTTGTTGGTTTGATGGCTTGTTGGTTTGTTGGTTTGTTGGTTTGTTGGTTTGTTGGTTTGTTGGCTTGTTGGTTTGTTGGCTTGTTGGTTTGTTGGTTTGTTGGTTTGTTGGTTTGTTGGTTTGTTGGCTTGTTGGTTTGTTGGTTTGATGGTTTGTTGGTTTGTTGGTTTGTTGGTTTGTTGGTTTTTTGTTTTGTTGGTTTGTTGGTTTGATGGCTTGTTGGTTTGTTGGTTTGTTGGTTTGTTGGTTTGTTGGTTTGTTGGCTTGTTGGTTTGTTGGTTTGTTGGTTTGTTGGCTTGTTGGTTTGTTGGATTGTTGGTTTGTTGGTTTGTTGGTTTGTTGGTTTGTTGGTTTGTTGGCTTGTTGGTTTGTTGGTTTGTTGGTTTATTTGTTTGTTGGTTTGTTGGCTTGTTGGTTTGTTGGTTTGTTGGCTTGTTGGCTTGTTGGTTTGTTGGTTTGTTGGCTTGTTGGCTTGTTGATTTGTTAGTTTGTTGGCTTTTTGGTTACTTGGTTTGTTGTTTTGTTGGCTTGTTGGTTTGTTGGCTTGTTGGTTTGTTGGCTTGTTGCTTTGTTGGTTTGTTGGTTTGTTGGCTTGTTGGTTTGTTGGTTTGTTGCTTTGTTGGTTTGTTGGTTTGTTGGATTGTTGGCTTGTTGGTTTGTTAGTTTGTTGGCTTTTTGGTCACTTGGTTTGTTGGTTTGTTGGTTTGTTGGCTTGTTGGTTTGTTGGTTTGTTGGCTTGTTGGTTTGTTGGTTTGTTGGTTTGTTGGTTTGTTGGTTTGTTGGTTTTTTGTTTTGTTGGTTTGTTGGTTTGATGGCTTGTTGGTTTGTTGGTTTGTTGGTTTGTTGGTTTGTTGGTTTGTTGGCTTGTTGGTTTGTTGGTTTGTTGGTTTTTTGTTTTGTTGGTTTGTTGGTTTGATGGCTTGTTGGTTTGTTGGTTTGTTGGTTTGTTGGTTTGTTGGTTTGTTGGCTTGTTGGTTTGTTGGCTTGTTGGTTTGTTGGTTTGTTGGTTTGTTGGTTTGTTGGTTTGTTGGCTTGTTGGTTTGTTGGTTTGATGGTTTGTTGGTTTGTTGGTTTGTTGGTTTGTTGGTTTTTTGTTTTGTTGGTTTGTTGGTTTGATGGCTTGTTGGTTTGTTGGTTTGTTGGTTTGTTGGTTTGTTGGTTTGTTGGCTTGTTGGTTTGTTGGTTTGTTGGTTTGTTGGCTTGTTGGTTTGTTGGATTGTTGGTTTGTTGGTTTGTTGGTTTGTTGGTTTGTTGGTTTGTTGGCTTGTTGGTTTGTTGGTTTGTTGGTTTATTTGTTTGTTGGTTTGTTGGCTTGTTGGTTTGTTGGTTTGTTGGCTTGTTGGCTTGTTGGTTTGTTGGTTTGTTGGCTTGTTGGCTTGTTGATTTGTTAGTTTGTTGGCTTTTTGGTTACTTGGTTTGTTGTTTTGTTGGCTTGTTGGTTTGTTGGCTTGTTGGTTTGTTGGCTTGTTGCTTTGTTGGTTTGTTGGTTTGTTGGCTTGTTGGTTTGTTGGTTTGTTGCTTTGTTGGTTTGTTGGTTTGTTGGATTGTTGGCTTGTTGGTTTGTTAGTTTGTTGGCTTTTTGGTCACTTGGTTTGTTGGTTTGTTGGTTTGTTGGCTTGTTGGTTTGTTGGTTTGTTGGCTTGTTGGTTTGTTGGTTTGTTGGTTTGTTGGTTTGTTGGTTTGTTGGTTTTTTGTTTTGTTGGTTTGTTGGTTTGATGGCTTGTTGGTTTGTTGGTTTGTTGGTTTGTTGGTTTGTTGGTTTGTTGGCTTGTTGGTTTGTTGGTTTGTTGGTTTTTTGTTTTGTTGGTTTGTTGGTTTGATGGCTTGTTGGTTTGTTGGTTTGTTGGTTTGTTGGTTTGTTGGTTTGTTGGCTTGTTGGTTTGTTGGCTTGTTGGTTTGTTGGTTTGTTGGTTTGTTGGTTTGTTGGTTTGTTGGCTTGTTGGTTTGTTGGTTTGATGGTTTGTTGGTTTGTTGGTTTGTTGGTTTGTTGGTTTTTTGTTTTGTTGGTTTGTTGGTTTGATGGCTTGTTGGTTTGTTGGTTTGTTGGTTTGTTGGTTTGTTGGTTTGTTGGCTTGTTGGTTTGTTGGTTTGTTGGTTTGTTGGCTTGTTGGTTTGTTGGATTGTTGGTTTGTTGGTTTGTTGGTTTGTTGGTTTGTTGGTTTGTTGGCTTGTTGGTTTGTTGGTTTGTTGGTTTATTTGTTTGTTGGTTTGTTGGCTTGTTGGTTTGTTGGTTTGTTGGCTTGTTGGCTTGTTGGTTTGTTGGTTTGTTGGCTTGTTGGCTTGTTGATTTGTTAGTTTGTTGGCTTTTTGGTTACTTGGTTTGTTGTTTTGTTGGCTTGTTGGTTTGTTGGCTTGTTGGTTTGTTGGCTTGTTGCTTTGTTGGTTTGTTGGTTTGTTGGCTTGTTGGTTTGTTGGTTTGTTGCTTTGTTGGTTTGTTGGTTTGTTGGATTGTTGGCTTGTTGGTTTGTTAGTTTGTTGGCTTTTTGGTCACTTGGTTTGTTGGTTTGTTGGTTTGTTGGCTTGTTGGTTTGTTGGTTTGTTGGCTTGTTGGTTTGTTGGTTTGTTGGTTTGTTGGTTTGTTGGTTTGTTGGTTTTTTGTTTTGTTGGTTTGTTGGTTTGATGGCTTGTTGGTTTGTTGGTTTGTTGGTTTGTTGGTTTGTTGGTTTGTTGGCTTGTTGGTTTGTTGGTTTGTTGGTTTTTTGTTTTGTTGGTTTGTTGGTTTGATGGCTTGTTGGTTTGTTGGTTTGTTGGTTTGTTGGTTTGTTGGTTTGTTGGCTTGTTGGTTTGTTGGCTTGTTGGTTTGTTGGTTTGTTGGTTTGTTGGTTTGTTGGTTTGTTGGCTTGTTGGTTTGTTGGTTTGATGGTTTGTTGGTTTGTTGGTTTGTTGGTTTGTTGGTTTTTTGTTTTGTTGGTTTGTTGGTTTGATGGCTTGTTGGTTTGTTGGTTTGTTGGTTTGTTGGTTTGTTGGTTTGTTGGCTTGTTGGTTTGTTGGTTTGTTGGTTTGTTGGCTTGTTGGTTTGTTGGATTGTTGGTTTGTTGGTTTGTTGGTTTGTTGGTTTGTTGGCTTGTTGGTTTGTTGGTTTGTTGGTTTATTTGTTTGTTGGTTTGTTGGCTTGTTGGTTTGTTGGTTTGTTGGCTTGTTGGCTTGTTGGTTTGTTGGTTTGTTGGCTTGTTGGCTTGTTGATTTGTTAGTTTGTTGGCTTTTTGGTTACTTGGTTTGTTGTTTTGTTGGCTTGTTGGTTTGTTGGCTTGTTGGTTTGTTGGCTTGTTGCTTTGTTGGTTTGTTGGTTTGTTGGCTTGTTGGTTTGTTGGTTTGTTGCTTTGTTGGTTTGTTGGTTTGTTGGATTGTTGGCTTGTTGGTTTGTTAGTTTGTTGGCTTTTTGGTCACTTGGTTTGTTGGTTTGTTGGTTTGTTGGCTTGTTGGTTTGTTGGTTTGTTGGCTTGTTGGTTTGTTGGTTTGTTGGTTTGTTGGTTTGTTGGTTTGTTGGTTTTTTGTTTTGTTGGTTTGTTGGTTTGATGGCTTGTTGGTTTGTTGGTTTGTTGGTTTGTTGGTTTGTTGGTTTGTTGGCTTGTTGGTTTGTTGGTTTGTTGGTTTTTTGTTTTGTTGGTTTGTTGGTTTGATGGCTTGTTGGTTTGTTGGTTTGTTGGATTGTTGGCTTGTTGGTTTGTTAGTTTGTTGGCTTTTTGGTCACTTGGTTTGTTGGTTTGTTGGTTTGTTGGTTTGTTGGCTTGTTGGTTTGTTGGTTTGTTGGCTTGTTGGTTTGTTGGTTTGTTGGTTTGTTGGTTTGTTGGTTTGTTGGTTTTTTGTTTTGTTGGTTTGTTGGTTTGATGGCTTGTTGGTTTGTTGGTTTGTTGGTTTGTTGGTTTGTTGGTTTGTTGGCTTGTTGGTTTGTTGGTTTGTTGGTTTTTTGTTTTGTTGGTTTGTTGGTTTGATGGCTTGTTGGTTTGTTGGTTTGTTGGTTTGTTGGTTTGTTGGTTTGTTGGCTTGTTGGTTTGTTGGTTTGTTGGTTTTTTGTTTTGTTGGTTTGTTGGTTTGATGGCTTGTTGGTTTGTTGGTTTGTTGGTTTGTTGGTTTGTTGGTTTGTTGGCTTGTTGGTTTGTTGGCTTGTTGGTTTGTTGGTTTGTTGGTTTGTTGGTTTGTTGGTTTGTTGGCTTGTTGGTTTGTTGGTTTGATGGTTTGTTGGTTTGTTGGTTTGTTGGTTTGTTGGTTTTTTGTTTTGTTGGTTTGTTGGTTTGATGGCTTGTTGGTTTGTTGGTTTGTTGGTTTGTTGGTTTGTTGGTTTGTTGGCTTGTTGGTTTGTTGGTTTGTTGGTTTGTTGGCTTGTTGGTTTGTTGGATTGTTGGTTTGTTGGTTTGTTGGTTTGTTGGTTTGTTGGTTTGTTGGCTTGTTGGTTTGTTGGTTTGTTGGTTTATTTGTTTGTTGGTTTGTTGGCTTGTTGGTTTGTTGGTTTGTTGGCTTGTTGGCTTGTTGGTTTGTTGGTTTGTTGGCTTGTTGGCTTGTTGATTTGTTAGTTTGTTGGCTTTTTGGTTACTTGGTTTGTTGTTTTGTTGGCTTGTTGGTTTGTTGGCTTGTTGGTTTGTTGGCTTGTTGCTTTGTTGGTTTGTTGGTTTGTTGGCTTGTTGGTTTGTTGGTTTGTTGCTTTGTTGGTTTGTTGGTTTGTTGGATTGTTGGCTTGTTGGTTTGTTAGTTTGTTGGCTTTTTGGTCACTTGGTTTGTTGGTTTGTTGGTTTGTTGGCTTGTTGGTTTGTTGGTTTGTTGGCTTGTTGGTTTGTTGGTTTGTTGGTTTGTTGGTTTGTTGGTTTGTTGGTTTTTTGTTTTGTTGGTTTGTTGGTTTGATGGCTTGTTGGTTTGTTGGTTTGTTGGTTTGTTGGTTTGTTGGTTTGTTGGCTTGTTGGTTTGTTGGTTTGTTGGTTTTTTGTTTTGTTGGTTTGTTGGTTTGATGGCTTGTTGGTTTGTTGGCTTGTTGGTTTGTTGGTTTGTTGGTTTTTTGTTTTGTTGGTTTGTTGGTTTGATGGTTTGTTGGTTTGTTGGCTTGTTGGTTTGTTGGTTTGTTGGTTTATTTGTTTGTTGGTTTGTTGGCTTGTTGGTTTGTTGGTTTGTTGGCTTGTTGGCTTGTTGGTTTGTTGGTTTGTTGGCTTGTTGGCTTGTTGATTTGTTAGTTTGTTGGCTTTTTGGTTACTTGGTTTGTTGTTTTGTTGGCTTGTTGGTTTGTTGGCTTGTTGGTTTGTTGGCTTGTTGCTTTGTTGGTTTGTTGGTTTGTTGGCTTGTTGGTTTGTTGGTTTGTTGCTTTGTTGGTTTGTTGGTTTGTTGGATTGTTGGCTTGTTGGTTTGTTAGTTTGTTGGCTTTTTGGTCACTTGGTTTGTTGGTTTGTTGGTTTGTTGGCTTGTTGGTTTGTTGGTTTGTTGGCTTGTTGGTTTGTTGGTTTGTTGGTTTGTTGGTTTGTTGGTTTGTTGGTTTTTTGTTTTGTTGGTTTGTTGGTTTGATGGCTTGTTGGTTTGTTGGTTTGTTGGTTTGTTGGTTTGTTGGTTTGTTGGCTTGTTGGTTTGTTGGTTTGTTGGTTTTTTGTTTTGTTGGTTTGTTGGTTTGATGGCTTGTTGGTTTGTTGGTTTGTTGGTTTGTTGGTTTGTTGGTTTGTTGGCTTGTTGGTTTGTTGGCTTGTTGGTTTGTTGGTTTGTTGGTTTGTTGGTTTGTTGGTTTGTTGGCTTGTTGGTTTGTTGGTTTGATGGTTTGTTGGTTTGTTGGTTTGTTGGTTTGTTGGTTTTTTGTTTTGTTGGTTTGTTGGTTTGATGGCTTGTTGGTTTGTTGGTTTGTTGGTTTGTTGGTTTGTTGGTTTGTTGGCTTGTTGGTTTGTTGGTTTGTTGGTTTGTTGGCTTGTTGGTTTGTTGGATTGTTGGTTTGTTGGTTTGTTGGTTTGTTGGTTTGTTGGTTTGTTGGCTTGTTGGTTTGTTGGTTTGTTGGTTTATTTGTTTGTTGGTTTGTTGGCTTGTTGGTTTGTTGGTTTGTTGGCTTGTTGGCTTGTTGGTTTGTTGGTTTGTTGGCTTGTTGGCTTGTTGATTTGTTAGTTTGTTGGCTTTTTGGTTACTTGGTTTGTTGTTTTGTTGGCTTGTTGGTTTGTTGGCTTGTTGGTTTGTTGGCTTGTTGCTTTGTTGGTTTGTTGGTTTGTTGGCTTGTTGGTTTGTTGGTTTGTTGCTTTGTTGGTTTGTTGGTTTGTTGGATTGTTGGCTTGTTGGTTTGTTAGTTTGTTGGCTTTTTGGTCACTTGGTTTGTTGGTTTGTTGGTTTGTTGGCTTGTTGGTTTGTTGGTTTGTTGGCTTGTTGGTTTGTTGGTTTGTTGGTTTGTTGGTTTGTTGGTTTGTTGGTTTTTTGTTTTGTTGGTTTGTTGGTTTGATGGCTTGTTGGTTTGTTGGTTTGTTGGTTTGTTGGTTTGTTGGTTTGTTGGCTTGTTGGTTTGTTGGTTTGTTGGTTTTTTGTTTTGTTGGTTTGTTGGTTTGATGGCTTGTTGGTTTGTTGGTTTGTTGGTTTGTTGGTTTGTTGGTTTGTTGGCTTGTTGGTTTGTTGGCTTGTTGGTTTGTTGGTTTGTTGGTTTGTTGGTTTGTTGGTTTGTTGGCTTGTTGGTTTGTTGGTTTGATGGTTTGTTGGTTTGTTGGTTTGTTGGTTTGTTGGTTTTTTGTTTTGTTGGTTTGTTGGTTTGATGGCTTGTTGGTTTGTTGGTTTGTTGGTTTGTTGGTTTGTTGGTTTGTTGGCTTGTTGGTTTGTTGGTTTGTTGGTTTGTTGGTTTGTTGGTTTGTTGGTTTGTTGGTTTGTTGGCTTGTTGGTTTGTTGGTTTGTTGGTTTTTTGTTTTGTTGGTTTGTTGGTTTGATGGCTTGTTGGTTTGTTGGTTTGTTGGTTTGTTGGTTTGTTGGTTTGTTGGCTTGTTGGTTTGTTGGTTTATTTGTTTGTTGGTTTGTTGGCTTGTTGGTTTGTTGGTTTGTTGCTTTGTTGGTTTGTTGGTTTGTTGGATTGTTGGTTTGTTGGTTTGTTGGTTTATTTGTTTGTTGGTTTGTTGGCTTGTTGGTTTGTTGGTTTGTTGGCTTGTTGGCTTGTTGGTTTGTTGGTTTGTTGGCTTGTTGGCTTGTTGATTTGTTAGTTTGTTGGCTTTTTGGTTACTTGGTTTGTTGTTTTGTTGGCTTGTTGGTTTGTTGGCTTGTTGGTTTGTTGGCTTGTTGCTTTGTTGGTTTGTTGGTTTGTTGGCTTGTTGGTTTGTTGGTTTGTTGCTTTGTTGGTTTGTTGGTTTGTTGGATTGTTGGCTTGTTGGTTTGTTAGTTTGTTGGCTTTTTGGTCACTTGGTTTGTTGGTTTGTTGGTTTGTTGGCTTGTTGGTTTGTTGGTTTGTTGGCTTGTTGGTTTGTTGGTTTGTTGGTTTGTTGGTTTGTTGGTTTGTTGGTTTTTTGTTTTGTTGGTTTGTTGGTTTGATGGCTTGTTGGTTTGTTGGTTTGTTGGTTTGTTGGTTTGTTGGTTTGTTGGCTTGTTGGTTTGTTGGTTTGTTGGTTTTTTGTTTTGTTGGTTTGTTGGTTTGATGGCTTGTTGGTTTGTTGGTTTGTTGGTTTGTTGGTTTGTTGGTTTGTTGGCTTGTTGGTTTGTTGGCTTGTTGGTTTGTTGGTTTGTTGGTTTGTTGGTTTGTTGGTTTGTTGGCTTGTTGGTTTGTTGGTTTGATGGTTTGTTGGTTTGTTGGTTTGTTGGTTTGTTGGTTTTTTGTTTTGTTGGTTTGTTGGTTTGATGGCTTGTTGGTTTGTTGGTTTGTTGGTTTGTTGGTTTGTTGGTTTGTTGGCTTGTTGGTTTGTTGGTTTGTTGGTTTGTTGGCTTGTTGGTTTGTTGGATTGTTGGTTTGTTGGTTTGTTGGTTTGTTGGTTTGTTGGTTTGTTGGCTTGTTGGTTTGTTGGTTTGTTGGTTTATTTGTTTGTTGGTTTGGTGGCTTGTTGGTTTGTTGGTTTGTTGGCTTGTTGGCTTGTTGGTTTGTTGGTTTGTTGGTTTGTTGGCTTGTTGGCTTGTTGGTTTGTTGGTTAGTTCGTTTGTTGGTTTGTTAGTTTGTTGGTTTGTTGGCTTGTTGGCTTGTTGGTTTGTTGGTTTTTTGGTTTGTTTGTTTGTTGGTTTGTTGATTTGTTGGTTTGTTGGTTTATTTGTTTGTTGGTTTGTTGGCTTGTTGGTTTGTTGGTTTGTTGGTTTATTTGTTTGTTGGTTTGTTGGCTTGTTGGTTTGTTGGTTTGTTGGCTTGTTGGCTTGTTGGTTTGTTGGTTTGTTGGCTTGTTGGCTTGTTGATTTGTTAGTTTGTTGGCTTTTTGGTTACTTGGTTTGTTGTTTTGTTGGCTTGTTGGTTTGTTGGCTTGTTGGTTTGTTGGCTTGTTGCTTTGTTGGTTTGTTGGTTTGTTGGCTTGTTGGCTGGTTGGTTTTTTTGGTTTCTTGGTTTGTTGGCTTGTTGGTTTGTTGGCTTGTTGGTTTGTTGGTTTGTTGGTTTGTTGGTTTGTTGGTTTGTTGGCTTGTTGGTTTGTTGGTTTGATGGTTTGTTGGTTTGTTGGTTTGTTGGTTTGTTGGTTTTTTGTTTTGTTGGTTTGTTGGTTTGATGGCTTGTTGGTTTGTTGGTTTGTCGGTTTGTTGGTTTGTTGGTTTGTTGGCTTGTTGGTTTGTTGGTTTGTTGGCTTGTTGGTTTGTTGGATTGTTGGTTTGTTGGTTTGTTGGCTTGTTGGTTTGTTGGTTTGTTGGCTTGTTGGCTTGTTGGTTTGTTGGTTAGTTCGTTTGTTGGTTTGTTAGTTTGTTGGTTTGTTGGCTTGTTGGCTTGTTGGTTTGTTGGTTTTTTGGTTTGTTTGTTTGTTGGTTTGTTGATTTGTTGGTTTGTTGGTTTATTTGTTTGTTGGTTTGTTGGCTTGTTGGTTTGTTGGTTTGTTGGTTTATTTGTTTGTTGGTTTGTTGGCTTGTTGGTTTGTTGGTTTGTTGGCTTGTTGGCTTGTTGGTTTGTTGGTTTGTTGGCTTGTTGGCTTGTTGATTTGTTAGTTTGTTGGCTTTTTGGTTACTTGGTTTGTTGTTTTGTTGGCTTGTTGGTTTGTTGGTTTGTTGGTTTGTTGGTTTGTTGCTTTGTTGGTTTGTTGGATTGTTGGCTTGTTGGTTTGTTAGTTTGTTGGCTTTTTGGTCACTTGGTTTGTTGGTTTGTTGGTTTGTTGGCTTGTTGGTTTGTTGGCTTGTTGCTTTGTTGGTTTGTTGGTTTGTTGGCTTGTTGGCTGGTTGGTTTTTTTGGTTTCTTGGTTTGTTGGCTTGTTGGTTTGTTGGCTTGTTGGTTTGTTGGTTTGTTGGTTTGTTGGCTTGTTGGTTTGTTGGTTTGATGGTTTGTTGGTTTGTTGGTTTGTTGGTTTGTTGGTTTGTTGGTTTGTTGGTTAATTGGTTTGTTGGTTTGTTGGTTTGTTGGTTTGTTGGTTTGTTGCTTTGTTGGTTTGTTGGTTTATTTGTTTGTTGGTTTGTTGGCTTGTTGGCTGGTTGGTTTTTTTGGTTTCTTGGTTTGTTGGCTTGTTGGTTTGTTGGCTTGTTGGTTTGTTGGTTTGTTGGTTTGTTGGTTTGTTGGTTTGTTGGCTTGTTGGTTTGTTGGTTTGATGGTTTGTTGGTTTGTTGGTTTGTTGGTTTGTTGGTTTGTTGGTTTGTTGGTTAATTGGTTTGTTGGTTTGTTGGTTTGTTGGTTTGTTGGTTTGTTGCTTTGTTGGTTTGTTGGTTTATTTGTTTGTTGGTTTGTTGGTTTGTTGGTTTGTTGGTTTGTTGGTTTTCTTGTTTATTTGTTTGTTGGTTTGTTGGCTTGTTGGTTTGTTGGTTTGTTGGTTTGTTGGTTTGTTGGTTTGTTGGCTTGTTGCTTTGTTGGTTTGTTGGTTTGTTGGCTTGTTGGCTGGTTGGTTTTTTTGGTTTGTTGGTTTGTTGGTTTGTTGGCTTGTTGGTTTGTTGGTTTGTTGGCTTGTTTGATTGTTGGTTTGTTGGTTTCTTGGCTGGTTGGCTTGTTGGTTTGTTGGTTTGTTGGTTTGTTGGTTTGTTGGTTTGTTGGCTTGTTGGTTTGTTGGTTTGTTGGCTTGTTGGTTTGTTGGTTTGTTGGTTTGTTGGCTTGTTGGCTTGTTGGTTTGTTGGTTTGTTGGTTTGTTGGTTTGTTTGGTTTGTTGGTTTTTTCGTTTGTTGGTTTGTTGGTTTGTTGGTTAATTGGTTTGTTGGTTTGTTGGTTTGTTGGTTTGTTGGTTTGTTGCTTTGTTGGTTTGTTGGTTTATTTGTTTGTTGGTTTGTTGGTTTGTTGGTTTGTTGGTTTGTTGGTTTTCTTGTTTATTTGTTTGTTGGTTTGTTGGCTTGTTGGTTTGTTGGTTTGTTGGTTTGTTGGTTTGTTGGTTTGTTGGCTTGTTGGTTTGTTGGTTTGTTGGCTTGTTGGTTTTTTGGTTTGTTGGTTTGTTGGTTTGTTGGTTTGTTGGCTTGTTGGTTTATTGGCTCGTTGGTTTGTTGCTTTGTTGTTTTGTTGGCTTGTTGGTTTGTTGGCTTGTTGGTTTGTTTGTTTATTGGTTTGTTGGCTTGTTGGCTTGTTGGTTTGTTGGTTTGTTGGTTTGTTGGTTTGTTGGTTTGTTGGTTTGTTGGTTTGTTGGTTTGTTGGTTTGTTGGTTTGTTGGTTTTTTGGTTTTTTGGTTTGTTGGGTTGTTGGTTTGTTGGCTTGTTGGTTTGTTGGCTTGTTGGCTTGTTGGTTTGTTGGTTTTTTGGCTTGTTGGTTTGTTGGTTTGTTGGATTGTTGGTTTGTTGGTTTGTTGGTTTGTTGGCTTGTTGGTTTGTTGGTTTGTTGGCTTGTTGGCTTGTTGGTTTGTTTGTTAGTTCGTTTGTTGGTTTGTTGGCTTGTTGGTTTGTTGGCTTGTTGGTTTGTTGGTTTGTTGGCTTGTTGGCTTGTTGGCTTGTTGGCTTGTTGGTTTGTTGATTTATTTGCTTGTTGGTTTGTTCGCTTGTTGGTTTGTTGGTTTGTGGGCTTGTTGGCTTGTTGGTTTGTTGGTTTGTTGGCTTGTTGGCTTGTTGATTTGTTATTTTGTTGGCTTGTTGGCTTGTTGCTTTGTTGGTTTGTTAGTTTGTTGGTTTGTTGGCTTGTTGGTTTGTTGGTTTGTTGGTTTGTTGGTTTGTTGGTTTGTTGGTTTGTTGGCTTGTTGGTTTGTTGGCTTGTTGGTTTGTTGGTTTGTTGGTTTGTTGGCTTATTGGCTTGTTGGTTTGTTGGTTTGTTGGTTTGTTGGTTTGTTGGTTTGTTCGTTTGTTGGTTTGTTGGTTAATTGGTTTGTTGGTTTGTTGGTTTGTTGGTTTGTTGGTTTGTTGGTTTGTTGGTTTGTTGGTTTATTTGTTTGTTGGTTTGTTGGTTTGTTGGTTTGTTGGTTTGTTGGTTTGTTGGTTTATTTGTTTGTTGGTTTGTTGGTTTGTTGGTTTGTTGGTTTGTTGGCTTGTTGGCTTGTTGGTTTGTTGGTTTGTTAGTTTTTTGGTTTGTTGGTTTGTTGGTTTTTTGGTTTGTTGGTTTATTTGTTTGTTGGTTTGTTGGCTTGTTGGTTTGTTGGTTTGTTGGTTTGTTGGTTTGTTTGCTTGTTGGTTTGTTGGTTTGTTGGTTTGTTGGCTTGTTGGCTTGTTGGTTTGTTGGTTTGTTGGTTTATTTGTTTGCTGGTTTGTTGGTTTGTTGGTTTGTTGGTTTGTTGGTTTGTTGGTTTGTTGGCTTGTTGGTTTGTTGGTTTGTTGATTTGCTGGCTTGTTGGTTTGTTGGTTTGTTTGCTTATTGGTTACTTAGTTTGTTGATTTCTTGGCTTGTTGGTTTGTTGGTTTTTTGGTTTGTTGGTTTGTTGGTTTGTTGGCTTGTTGGTTTGTTGGTTTGTTGGCTTGTTGGCTTGTTGGTTTGTTGGTTTGTTGGCTTGTTGGCTTGTTGGTTTGTTGGTTTGTTGCTTTGTTGGTTTGTTGGTTTGTTGGATTGTTGGCTTGTTGGTTTGTTAGTTTGTTGGCTTTTTGGTCACTTGGTTTGTTGGTTTGTTGGTTTGTTGGCTTGTTGGTTTGTTGGTTTGTTGGCTTGTTGGTTTGTTGGTTTGTTGGTTTGTTGGCTTGTTGGCTTGTTGGTTTGTTGGTTTGTTGGTTTGTTGGTTTGTTGGTTTGTTGGTTTTTTCGTTTGTTGGTTTGTTGGTTTGTTGGTTATTTGGTTTGTTGGTTTGTTGGTTTGTTGGTTTGTTGGTTTGTTGGTTTGTTGGTTTGTTGCTTTGTTGGTTTGTTGGTTTATTTGTTTGTTGGTTTGTTGGTTTGTTGGTTTGTTGGTTTGTTGGTTTATTTGTTTATTTGTTTGTTGGTTTGTTGGCTTGTTGGTTTGTTGGTTTGTTGGTTTGTTGGTTTGTTGGTTTGTTGGCTTGTTGGTTTGTTGGTTTGTTGGCTTGTTGGTTTGTTGGTTTGTTGGTTTGTTGGTTTGTTGGCTTGTTGGCTTGTTGGTTTATTGGCTCGTTGGTTTGTTGCTTTGTTGTTTTGTTGGCTTGTTGGTTTGTTGGCTTGTTGGTTTGTTTGTTTATTGGTTTGTTGGCTTGTTGGCTTGTTGGTTTGTTGGTTTGTTGGTTTGTTGGTTTATTGGTTTGTTGGTTTGTTGGTTTGTTGGTTTGTTGGTTTTTTGGTTTTTTGGTTTGTTGGGTTGTTGGTTTGTTGGCTTGTTGGTTTGTTGGTTTGTTGGCTTGTTGGCTTGTTGGTTTGTTGGTTTTTTGGTTTGTTGGTTTGTTGGTTTGTTGGATTGTTGGTTTGTTGGTTTGTTGGTTTGTTGGCTTGTTGGTTTGTTGGTTTGTTGGCTTGTTGGCTTGTTGGTTTGTTTGTTAGTTCGTTTGTTGGTTTGTTGGCTTGTTGGTTTGTTGGCTTGTTGGTTTGTTGGTTTGTTGGCTTGTTGGCTTGTTGGCTTGTTGGCTTGTTGGTTTGTTGATTTATTTGCTTGTTGGTTTGTTCGCTTGTTGGCTTGTTGGTTTGTGGGCTTGTTGGCTTGTTGGTTTGTTGGTTTGTTGGCTTGTTGGCTTGTTGATTTGTTATTTTGTTGGCTTGTTGGCTTGTTGCTTTGTTGGTTTGTTAGTTTGTTGGTTTGTTGGCTTGTTGGTTTGTTGGTTTGTTGGTTTGTTGGTTTGTTGGTTTGTTGGTTTGTTGGCTTGTTGGTTTGTTGGCTTGTTGGTTTGTTGGTTTGTTGGTTTGTTGGCTTATTGGCTTGTTGGTTTGTTGGTTTGTTGGTTTGTTGGTTTGTTGGTTTGTTCGTTTGTTGGTTTATTGGTTAATTGGTTTGTTGGTTTGTTGGTTTGTTGGTTTGTTGGTTTGTTGGTTTATTTGTTTGTTGGTTAGTTGGTTTGTTGGTTTGTTGGTTTGTTGGTTTGTTGGTTTATTTGTTTGTTGGTTTGTTGGTTTGTTGGCTTGTTGGTTTGTTGGCTTGTTGGCTTGTTGGTTTGTTGGTTTGTTGGTTTTTTGGTTTGTTGGTTTGTTGGTTTTTTGGTTTGTTGGTTTATTTGTTTGTTGGTTTGTTGGTTTGTTGGTTTGTTGGTTTGTTGGTTTGTTGGCTTGTTGGTTTGTTGGTTTGTTGGTTTGTTGGCTTGTTGGCTTGTTGGTTTGTTGGTTTGTTGGTTTATTTGTTTGCTGGTTTGTTGGTTTGTTGGTTTGTTGGTTTGTTGGTTTGTTGGTTTGTTGGCTTGTTGGTTTGTTGGTTTGTTGATTTGCTGGCTTGTTGGTTTGTTGGTTTGTTTGCTTATTGGTTACTTAGTTTGTTGATTTGTTGGCTTGTTGGTTTGTTGGTTTTATGGTTTGTTGGTTTGTTGGTTTGTTGGCTTGTTGGCTTGTTGGTTTGTTGGTTTGTTGGCTTGTTGGCTTGTTGGTTTGTTGGTTTGTTGGTTTGTTGCTTTGTTGGTTTGTTGGTTTGTTGGCTTGTTGGCTTGTTGGTTTGTTGGTTTGTTGGTTTTTTGGTTTGTTGGTTTGTTGGTTTTTTGGTTTGTTGATTTATTTGTTTGTTGGTTTGTTGGCTTGTTGGTTTGTTGGTTTGTTGGTTTGTTGGTTTGTTGGCTTGTTGGTTTGTTGGTTTGTTGGTTTGTTGGCTTGTTGGCTTGTTGGTTTGTTGGTTTGTTGGTTTATTTGTTTGCTGGTTTGTTGGTTTGTTTGTTTGTTGGTTTGTTGGTTTGTTGGTTTGTTGGCTTGTTGGTTTGTTGGTTTGTTGATTTGCTGGCTTGTTGGTTTGTTGGTTTGTTTGCTTATTGGTTACTTAGTTTGTTGATTTGTTGGCTTGTTGGTTTGTTGGTTTTATGGTTTGTTGGTTTGTTGGTTTGTTGGCTTGTTGGCTTGTTGGTTTGTTGGTTTGTTGGCTTGTTGGCTTGTTGGTTTGTTGGTTTGTTGGTTTGTTGCTTTGTTGGTTTGTTGGATTGTTGGCTTGTTGGTTTGTTAGTTTGTTGGCTTTTTGGTCACTTGGTTTGTTGGTTTGTTGGTTTGTTGGCTTGTTGGTTTGTTGGCTTGTTGCTTTGTTGGTTTGTTGGTTTGTTGGCTTGTTGGCTGGTTGGTTTTTTTGGTTTCTTGGTTTGTTGGCTTGTTGGTTTGTTGGCTTGTTGGTTTGTTGGTTTGTTGGTTTGTTGGTTTGTTGGTTTGTTGGTTTGTTGGTTTGTTGGCTTGTTGGTTTGTTGGTTTGATGGTTTGTTGGTTTGTTGGTTTGTTGGTTTGTTGGTTTTTTGTTTTGTTGGTTTGTTGGTTTGATGGCTTGTTGGTTTGTTGGTTTGTTGGTTTGTTGGTTTGTTGGTTTGTTGGCTTGTTGGTTTGTTGGTTTGTTGGTTTGTTGGCTTGTTGGTTTGTTGGATTGTTGGTTTGTTGGTTTGTTGGCTTGTTGGTTTGTTGGTTTGTTGGCTTGTTGGCTTGTTGGTTTGTTGGTTAGTTCGTTTGTTGGTTTGTTGGCTTGTTGGCTTGTTGGTTTGTTGGTTTTTTGGTTTGTTTGTTTGTTGGTTTGTTGATTTGTTGGTTTGTTGGTTTATTTGTTTGTTGGTTTGTTCACTTGTTGGTTTGTTGGTTTGTTGGTTTATTTGTTTGTTGGTTTGTTGGCTTGTTGGTTTGTTGGTTTGTTGGCTTGTTGGCTTGTTGGTTTGTTGGTTTGTTGGCTTGTTGGCTTGTTGATTTGTTAGTTTGTTGGCTTTTTGGTTACTTGGTTTGTTGTTTTGTTGGCTTGTTGGTTTGTTGGTTTGTTGGTTTGTTGGTTTGTTGCTTTGTTGGTTTGTTGGATTGTTGGCTTGTTGGTTTGTTAGTTTGTTGGCTTTTTGGTCACTTGGTTTGTTGGTTTGTTGGTTTGTTGGCTTGTTGGTTTGTTGGCTTGTTGCTTTGTTGGTTTGTTGGTTTGTTGGCTTGTTGGCTGGTTGGTTTTTTTGGTTTCATGGTTTGTTGGCTTGTTGGTTTGTTGGCTTGTTGGTTTGTTGGTTTGTTGGTTTGTTGGTTTGTTGGTTTGTTGGCTTGTTGGTTTGTTGGTTTGATGGTTTGTTGGTTTGTTGGTTTGTTGGTTTGTTGGTTTTTTGTTTTGTTGGTTTGTTGGTTTGATGGCTTGTTGGTTTGTTGGTTTGTTGGTTTGTTGGTTTGTTGGTTTGTTGGCTTGTTGGTTTGTTGGTTTGTTGGTTTGTTGGCTTGTTGGTTTGTTGGATTGTTGGTTTGTTGGTTTGTTGGCTTGTTGGTTTGTTGGTTTGTTGGCTTGTTGGCTTGTTGGTTTGTTGGTTAGTTCGTTTGTTGGTTTGTTAGTTTGTTGGTTTGTTGGCTTGTTGGCTTGTTGGATTGTTGGTTTTTTGGTTTGTTTGTTTGTTGGTTTGTTGATTTGTTGGTTTGTTGGTTTATTTGTTTGTTGGTTTGTTGGCTTGTTGGTTTGTTGGTTTGTTGGTTTATTTGTTTGTTGGTTTGTTGGCTTGTTGGTTTGTTGGCTTGTTGGCTTGTTGGCTTGTTGGTTTGTTGGTTTGTTGGCTTGTTGGCTTGTTGATTTGTTAGTTTGTTGGCTTTTTGGTTACTTGGTTTGTTGTTTTGTTGGCTTGTTGGCTTGTTGGTTTGTTGGTTAGTTCGTTTGTTGGTAGGTTAGTTTGTTGGTTTGTTGGCTTGTTGGCTTGTTGGTTTGTTGGTTTGTTGGTTTTTTGGTTTGTTGATTTGTTGGTTTGTTGGCTTGTTGGTTTGTTGGTTTATTGGCTTGTTGGTTTGTTGGTTTGTTCGTTTGTTGGCTTGTTGGCTTGTTGGTTTGTTGGTTTGTTGGTTTATTTGTTTGCTGGTTTGTTGGTTTGTTGGTTTGTTGGTTTGTTGGTTTGTTGGTTTGTTGGTTTGTTGGCTTGTTGGTTTGTTGGTTTGTTGATTTGCTGGCTTGTTGGTTTGTTGGTTTGTTTGCTTATTGGTTACTTAGTTTGTTGATTTGTTGGCTTGTTGGTTTGTTGGTTTTTTGGTTTGTTGGTTTGTTGGTTTGTTGGCTTGTTGGTTTGTTGGTTTGTTGGTTTGTTGGCTTGTTGGTTTGTTGGTTTGTTGGCTTGTTGGCTTGTTGGTTTGTTGGTTTGTTGGTTTGTTGGTTTGTTGCTTTGTTGGTTTGTTGGTTTGTTGGATTGTTGGCTTGTTGGTTTGTTAGTTTGTTGGCTTTTTGGTCACTTGGTTTGTTGGTTTGTTGGCTTGTTGGTTTGTTGGTTTGTTGGCTTGTTGGTTTGTTGGTTTGTTGGTTTGTTGGCTTGTTGGCTTGTTGGTTTGTTGGTTTGTTGGTTTGTTGGTTTGTTGGTTTGTTGGTTTTTTCGTTTGTTGGTTTGTTGATTTGTTGGTTAATTGGTTTGTTGGTTTGTTGGTTTGTTGGTTTGTTGGTTTGTTGCTTTGTTGGTTTGTTGGTTTATTTGTTTGTTGGTTTGTTGGTTTGTTGGTTTGTTGGTTTGTTGGTTTATTTGTTTATTTGTTTGTTGGTTTGTTGGCTTGTTGGTTTGTTGGTTTGTTGGTTTGTTGGTTTGTTGGTTTGTTGGCTTGTTGGTTTGTTGGTTTGTTGGCTTGTTGGTTTGTTGGTTTGTTGGTTTGTTGGTTTGTTGGTTTGTTGGCTTGTTGGTTTATTGGCTCGTTGGTTTGTTGCTTTGTTGTTTTGTTGGCTTGTTGGTTTGTTGGCTTGTTGGTTTGTTTGTTTATTGGTTTGTTGGCTTGTTGGCTTGTTGGTTTGTTGGTTTGTTGGTTTGTTGGTTTGTTGGTTTGTTGGTTTGTTGGTTTGTTGGTTTGTTGGTTTGTTGGTTTTTTGGTTTTTTGGTTTGTTGGGTTGTTGGTTTGTTGGCTTGTTGGTTTGTTGGTTTGTTGGTTTGTTGGCTTGTTGGTTTGTTGGTTTGTTGGCTTGTTGGCTTGTTGGTTTGTTTGTTAGTTCGTTTGTTGGTTTGTTGGCTTGTTGGTTTGTTGGCTTGTTGGTTTGTTGGTTTGTTGGCTTGTTGGCTTGTTGGCTTGTTGGCTTGTTGGTTTGTTGATTTATTTGCTTGTTGGTTTGTTCGCTTGTTGGTTTGTTGGTTTGTGGGCTTGTTGGCTTGTTGGTTTGTTGGTTTGTTGGCTTGTTGGCTTGTTGATTTGTTATTTTTTTGGCTTGTTGGCTTGTTGCTTTGTTGGTTTGTTAGTTTGTTGGTTTGTTGGCTTGTTGGTTTGTTGGTTTGTTGGTTTGTTGGTTTGTTGGTTTGTTGGTTTGTTGGTTTGTTGGTTTGTTGGCTTGTTGGTTTGTTGGCTTGTTGGTTTGTTGGTTTGTTGGTTTGTTGGCTTATTGGCTTGTTGGTTTGTTGGTTTGTTGGTTTGTTGGTTTGTTGGTTTGTTCGTTTGTTGGTTTGTTGGTTAATTGGTTTTTTGGTTTGTTGGTTTGTTGGTTTGTTGGTTTATTTGTTTGTTGGTTTGTTGGTTTGTTGGTTTGTTGGTTTGTTGGTTTGTTGGTTTATTTGTTTGTTGGTTTGTTGGTTTGTTGGCTTGTTGGTTTGTTGGCTTGTTGGCTTGTTGGTTTGTTGGTTTGTTGGTTTTTTGGTTTGTTGGTTTGTTGGTTTTTTGGTTTGTTGGTTTATTTGTTTGTTGGTTTGTTGGCTTGTTGATTTGTTGGTTTGTTGGTTTGTTGGTTTGTTGGCTTGTTGGTTTGTTGGTTTGTTGGTTTGTTGGCTTGTTGGCTTGTTGGTTTGTTGGTTTGTTGGTTTATTTGTTTGCTGGTTTGTTGGTTTGTTGGTTTGTTGGTTTGTTGGTTTGTTGGTTTGTTGGCTTGTTGGTTTGTTGGTTTGTTGATTTGCTGGCTTGTTGGTTTGTTGGTTTGTTTGCTTATTGGTTACTTAGTTTGTTGATTTGTTGGCTTGTTGGTTTGTTGGTTTTTTGGTTTGTTGGTTTGTTGGTTTGTTGGCTTGTTGGTTTGTTGGTTTGTTGGCTTGTTGGCTTGTTGGTTTGTTGGTTTGTTGGCTTGTTGGCTTGTTGGTTTGTTGGTTTGTTGGTTTGTTGGTTTGTTGCTTTGTTGGTTTGTTGGTTTGTTGGATTGTTGGCTTGTTGGTTTGTTAGTTTGTTGGCTTTTTGGTCACTTGGTTTGTTGGTTTGTTGGCTTGTTGGTTTGTTGGCTTGTTGCTTTGTTGGTTTGTTGGTTTGTTGGCTTGTTGGCTGGTTGGTTTTTTTGGTTTCTTGGTTTGTTGGCTTGTTGGTTTGTTGGCTTGTTGGTTTGTTGGTTTGTTGGTTTGTTGGTTTGTTGGTTTGTTGGCTTGTTGGTTTGTTGGTTTGATGGTTTGTTGGTTTGTTGGTTTGTTGGTTTGTTGGTTTTTATGGTTTGTTGGTTTGTTGGTTTGATGGCTTGTTGGTTTGTTGGTTTGTTGGTTTGTTGGTTTGTTGGTTTGTTGGCTTGTTGGTTTGTTGGTTTGTTGGTTTGTTGGCTTGTTGGTTTGTTGGATTGTTGGTTTGTTGGTTTGTTGGCTTGTTGGTTTGTTGGTTTGTTGGCTTGTTGGCTTGTTGGTTTGTTGGTTAGTTCGTTTGTTCGTTTGTTAGTTTGTTGGTTTGTTGGCTTGTTGGCTTGTTGGTTTGTTGGTTTTTTGGTTTGTTTGTTTGTTGGTTTGTTGATTTGTTGGTTTGTTGGTTTATTTGTTTGTTGGCTTGTTGGTTTGTTGGTTTGTTGGTTTATTTGTTTGTTGGTTTGTTGGCTTGTTGGTTTGTTGGTTTGTTGGCTTGTTGGCTTGTTGGTTTGTTGGTTTGTTGGCTTGTTGGCTTGTTGATTTGTTAGTTTGTTCGCTTTTTGGTTACTTGGTTTGTTGTTTTGTTGGCTTGTTGGTTTGTTGGTTAGTTCGTTTGTTGGTTTGTTAGTTTGTTGGTTTGTTGGCTTGTTGGCTTGTTGGTTTGTTGGTTTTTTGGTTTGTTGGTTTGTTGGTTTTTTGGTTTGTTGATTTGTTGGTTTGTTGGCTTGTTGGTTTGTTGGTTTATTGGCTTGTTGGTTTGTTAGTTTGTTGGCTTGTTGGCTTGTTGGTTTGTTGGTTTGTTGGTTTGTTGGCTTGTTGGTTTGTTGGTTTGTTGGCTTGTTGGTTTGTTAGTTTGTTGGTTTGTTGGTTTGTTGGTTTGTTGGTTTGTTGCTTTGTTGGTTTGTTGGTTTGTTGGCTTGTTGGCTTGTTGGTTTGTTGGCTTGTTGGTTTGTTAGTTTGTTGGCTTTTTGGTTACTTGGTTTGTTGGTTTGTTGGCTTGTTGGCTTATTGGTTTGTTGGTTTGTTGGCTTGTTGGCTTGTTGGTTTGTTGGTTTGTTGGTTTGTTGGTTTGTTGGTTTATTTGTTTGTTTGTTTGTTGGCTTGTTGGTTTGTTGGTTTGTTGGCTTGTTGCTCACTTAGTTTGTTGGTTTGTTGGTTTGTTGGTTTGTTGGCTTGTTGGCTTGTTGGTTTGTTGGCTTGTTGGTTTGTTGGCTTGTTGGTTTGTTAGTTTGTTGGCTTTTTGCTTACTTGGTTTGTTGGTTTGTTGGCTTGTTGGCTTGTTGGTTTGTTGGCTTGTTGGCTTGTTGGTTTGTTGGTTTTTGGGTTTGTTAGTTTGTTGTTTTGTTGGCTTGTTGGTTTGTTGGTTTGTTGGCTTGTTGGTTTGTTGGTTTGTTGGTTTGTTGGCTTGTTGGTTAGTTGGTTTGTTGGCTTGTTGGTTTGTTGGTTTGTTGGTTTGTTGGTTTGTTGGCTTGTTGAATTGTTGGCTTATTGGTTTGTTGGTTTGTTGGCATGTTGGTTTGTTGGTTTGTTGGTTTGTTGGCTTGTTGGTTACTTAGTTTGTTGGTTTGTTGGCATGTTGGTTTGTTGGTTTATTTGTTTGTTGGTTTGTTGGCTTGTTGTTTTGTTGGTTTGTTGGTTTTTTGGTTTGTTGGTTTGTTGGTTTGTTGGCTTGTTGGTTTGTTAGTTTGTTGGTTTGTTGGTTTGTTGGTTTGTTGGTTTGTTTGTTTGTTGGCTTGTGGGTTTGTTGGTTTGTTGGCTTGTTGGCTTGTTGGTTTGTTGGTTTGTTGGCTAGTTGGCTTATTGATTTGTTGGTTTGTTGGTTGGTTGGCTTGTTGGTTTCTTGGTTTGTTGGCTTGTTGGTTTGTTGGCTTGTTGGTTTGTTGGTTTGTTGGTTTGTTGGTTTGTTGGTTTGTTGGCTTGTTGGTTTGTTGGCTTGTTGGTTTGTTGGTTTGTTGGCTTGTTGGTTTGTTGGTTTGATGGTTTGTTGGTTTGTTGGTTTGTTGGTTTGTTGGTTTTTTAGTTTGTTGGTTTGTTGGTTTGTTGGCTTCTTGGTTTGTTGGTTTGTTGGTTTGTTGGTTTGTTGGTTTGTTGGCTTGTTGGTTTGTTGGTTTGTTGGCTTGTTGGTTTGTTGGTTTGTTGGTTTGTTGGTTTGTTGGCTTGTTGGCTTGTTGGTTTGTTGGTTTGTTGGTTTGTTGGTTTGTTGGCTTGTTGGCTTGTTGGTTTGTTGGTTTGTTGGTTTATTTGTTTGTTGGTTTGTTGGTTTGTTGGTTTGTTGGTTTGTTGGTTTAATGGTTTGTTGGCTTGTTGGTTTGTTGGTTTGTTGATTTGTTGGCTTGTTGGTTTGTTGGTTTGTTTGATTATTGGTTACTTAATTTGTTGATTTGTTGGCTTGTTGTTTTGTTGGTTTTTTGGTTTGTTGGTTTGTTGGTTTGTTGGTTTGTTGGCTTGTTGGTTTGTTCGTTTGTTGGTTTGTTGGCTTGTTGGCTTGTTCGTTTGTTGGTTTTTTGGCTTGTTGGTTTGTTGGTTTGTTGGTTTATTTGTTTGTTGGTTTGTTGGTTTGTTGGCTTGTTGGTTTGTTGGTTTGTTTGATTATTGGTTACTTAATTTGTTGATTTGTTGGCTTGTTGGTTTGTTGGTTTTTTCGTTTGTTGGTTTGTTGGTTTGTTGGCTTGTTGGTTTGTTGGCTTGTTGGCTTGTTGGTTTGTTGGTTTTTTTGGCTTGTTGGTTTGTTGGTTTGTTGGTTTGTTGGTTTGTTGGTTTGTTGGTTTGTTGGTTTGTTGGCTTGTTGGATTGTTGGCTTGTTGGTTTGTTAGTTTGTTGGCTTTTTGGTTACTTGGTTTCTTGGTTTGATGGTTTGTTGGCTTGTTGGTTTGTGGGCTTGTTGCTTTGTTGGTTTGTTGGTTTGTTGGCTTGTTGGCTTGTTGGTTTGTTGGTTTGTTGGTTTGTTATTTTGTTGGTTTGTTGGCTTGTTGGTTTGTTGGTTTGTTGGTTTGTTGGTTTGTTGGTTTGTTGGCTTGTTGGTTTTTTGGCTTGTTGGCTTGTTGGTTTGTTGGTTTGTTGGTTTGTTGGTTTGTTGGTTTGTTGGCTTGTTGGTTTGTTGGTTTGTTGGCTTGTTGGTTTGTTGGTTTGTTGGTTTGTTGGTTTGTTGGCTTGTTGGTTTGTTGGCTTGTTGGTTTGTTGGTTTGTTGGTTTGTTGGTTTGTAGGCTTGTTGGCTTGTTGGTTTGTTGGTTTGTTGGCTGGTTGGTTACTTAGTTTGTTGGTTTGTTGGCATTTTGGTTTGTTGGTTTGTTGGTTTGTTGGTTTATTTGTTTGTTGGTTTGTTGGCTTGTTGGTTTGTTGGTTTGTTGGCTTGTTGGTTTGTTGGTTTGTTGGCTTGTTGGCTTGTTGGTTTGTTGGTTTGTTGGTTTGTTGGCTTGTTGGTTTGTTGGCTTGTTGGTTTGTTGGTTTGTTGGTTTGTTGGCTTGTTGGCTTGTTGGTTTGTTGGTTTGTTGGTTTGTTGGTTTGTTGGTTTGTTGGTTTATTTGTTTGTTGGTTTGTTGGCTTGTTGGTTTGTTGGTTTGTTGGCTTGTTGGTTTGTTGGCTTGTTGGCTTGTTGCTTTGTTGGTTTGTTAGTTTGTTGGCTTGTTGGCTTGTTGGTTTGTTAGTTTGTTAGTTTGTTGGCTTTTTGGTTGCTTGGTTTGTTGGTTTGTTGGTTTGTTGGCTTGTTGGTTTGTTGGCTTGTTGGTTTGTTGGTTTGTTGGTTTGTTGGCTTGTTGGCTTGTTGGTTTGTTGGTTTGTTGGTTTGTTGGTTTGTTGGTTTGTTGGTTTGTTCGTTTGTTGGTTTGTTGGTTTGTTGGCTTGTTGGCTTGTTGGTTTGTTGGTTTGTTGGCTTGTTGCTTTGTTGGTTTGTTTGTTTGTTGGTTTGTTTGTTTGTTGGTTTGTTCGTTTGTTGGTTTGTTGGCTTGTTGGTTTGTTGGCTTGTTGGTTTGTTGCTTTGTTGGTTTGTTGGCTTGTTGGTTTGTTGGCTTGTTGGTTTGTTTGTTTGTTGGTTTGTTGGCTTGTTGGCTTGTTGGTTTGTTGGTTTGTTGGTTTGTTGGCTTGTTGGTTTGTTGGTTTGTTTGTTTGTTGGTTTGTTTGTTTGTTGGTTTGTTCGTTTGTTGGTTTGTTGGCTTGTTGGTTTGTTGGCTTGTTGGTTTGTTGCTTTGTTGGTTTGTTGGCTTGTTGGTTTGTTGGCTTTTTGGTTTGTTTGTTTGTTGGTTTGTTGGCTTGTTGGCTTGTTGGTTTGTTAGTTTGTTAGTTTGTTGGCTTTTTGGTTACTTGGTTTGTTGGTTTGTTGGTTTGTTGGTTTGTTGGCTTGTTGGTTTGTTGGCTTGTTGGTTTGTTGGCTTGTTGGCTTGTTGGTTTGTTGGTTTGTTGGTTTGTTGGTTTATTTGTTTGTTGGTTTGTTGGTTTGTTGGTTTGTTGGTTTGTTGGCTTGTTGGTTTGTTGGCTTGTTGGCTTGTTGCTTTGTTGGTTTTTTGGTTTGTCGGCTTGTTGGCTTGTGGGTTTGTTAGTTTGTTGGCTTTTTGGTTACTTGGTTTGTTGGTTTGTTGGTTTGTTGGCTTGTTGGTTTGTTGGCTTGTTGGTTTGTTGGTTTGTTGGTTTGTTGGTTTGTTGGTTTGTTGGTTTGTTGGTTTGTTGGCTTGTTGGTTTGTTGGTTTGTTTGTTTGTTGGTTTGTTTGTTTGTTGGTTTGTTCGTTTGTTGGTTTGTTGGCTTGTTGGTTTGTTGGCTTGTTGGTTTGTTGCTTTGTTGATTTTTTGGCTTGTTGGTTTGTTGGCTTGTTGGTTTGTTTGTTTGTTGGTTTGTTGGCTTGTTGGCTTGTTGGTTTGTTGGTTTGTTGGTTTGTTGGTTTTTTGTTTTGTTGGTTTGTTGGTTTGTTGGCTTGTTGGTTTGTTGGTTTGTTGGCTTGTTGGCTTGTTGGTTTGTTGGTTTTTTGGTTTGTTGGTTTGTTGGTTTGTTGGCTTGTTGGTTTGTTGGTTTGTTGGCTTGTTGGTTTGTTGGTTTGTTGGCTTGTTGGTTTGTTGGCTTGTTGGTTTGTTGGTTAGTTCGTTTGTTGGTTTGTTAGTTTGTTGGTTTATTTGCTTGTTGGCTTGTTGGCTTGTTGGTTTGTTGCTTTGTTGGCTTGTTGGCTTGTTGGCTTGTTGGTTTGTTGGTTTGTTGGTTTATTGGTTTGTTGGCTTGTTGGTTTGTTGGCTTGTTGGTTTGTTGGTTTGTTGGTTTGTTGGCTTGTTGGCTTGTTGGCTTGTTGGTTTGTTGATTTATTTGCTTGTTGGTTTGTTGGTTTGTTGGCTTGTTGGCTTGTTGATTTGTTATTTTGTTGGCTTTTTGGTTACTTGTTTTGCTGGTTTGTTGGCTTGTTGGCTTGTTGGTTTGTTGGTTAGTTCGTTTGTTGGTTTGTTAGTTTGTTGGTTTGTTGGCTTGTTGGCTTGTTGGTTTGTTAGTTTTTTGATTTGTTGATTTGTTAGTTTGTTGGTTTGTTGGTTTGTTGGTTTGTTGGCTTGCTGGTTTGTTGGTTTGTAAGCTTGTTGGTTTGTTAGTTTGTTGGCTTGTTGGCTTGTTGGTGTGTTGGTTTGTTGGTTTGTTGGCTTGTTGGTTCGTTGGTTTGTTGGCTTGTTGTTTTGTTAGTTTGTTGGTTTGTTGGTTTGTTGGCTTGTTGGTTTGTTGTTTTGTTGGTTTTTTGGTTTGTTGGCTTGTTGGCTTGTTGGTTTGTTGGCTTGTTGGTTTGTTGGTTTGATGGTTTGTTGGTTTGTTGGTTTGTTGGTTTGTTGGTTTTTTGGTTTGTTGGTTTGTTGGTTTGTTGGCTTGTTGGTTTGTTGGTTTGTTGGTTTGTTGGTTTGTTGGTTTGTTGGTTTGTTGGCTTGTTGGTTTGTTGGTTTGTTGGCTTGCTGGTTTGTTGGTTTGTTGGTTTGTTGGTTTGTTGTCCTGTTGGTTTGTTGGTTTGTTGGTTTGTTGGCTTGTTGGCTTGTTGGTTTGTTGGTTTGTGTGTTTATTTGTTTGTTGGTTTGTTGGTTTGTTGGTTTGTTGGTTTGTTGGTTTGTTGGTTTAATGGTTTGTTGGCTTGTTGGTTTGTTGGTTTGTTGATTTGTTGGCTTGTTAGTTTGTTGGTTTGTTTGCTTATTGGTTACTTAGTTTGTTGATTTGTTGGCTTGTTGGTTTGTTGGTTTTTTGGTTTGTTGGTTTGTTGGTTTGTTGGCTTGTTGGTTTGTTGGTTTGTTGGCTTGTTGGCTTGTTGGTTTGTTGGTTTTTTGGCTTGTTGGCTTGTTGGTTTGTTGGTTTGTTGGTTTGTTGGTTTGTTGCTTTGTTGGTTTGTTGGCTTGTTGGATTGTTGGCTTGTTGGTTTGTTAGTTTGTTGGCTTTTTGGTTACTTGGTTTCTTGGTTTGTTGGTTTGTTGGCTTGTTGGTTTGTTGTCTTGTTGCTTTGTTGGTTTGTTGGTTTGTTGGCTTTCTGGCTTGTTGGTTTGTTGGTTTGTTGGTTTGTTGGTTTGTTGGCTTGTTGGTTTGTTGGTTTGTTGGTTTGTTGGTTTGTTGGTTTGTTGGTTTGTTGGCTTGTTGGTTTGTTGGCTTGTTGGCTTGTTGGTTTGTTGGTTTGTTGGTTTGTTGGTTTGTTGGTTTGTTGGCTTGTTGGTTTGTTGGTTTGTTGGCTTGTTGGTTTGTTGGTTTGTTGGTTTGCTGGCTTGTTGGCTTGTTGGTTTGTTGGTTTGTTGGCTTGTTGGTTTGTTGGCTTGTTGGTTTGTTGGTTTGTTGGTTTGTTGGTTTGTAGGCTTGTTGGCTTGTTGGTTTGTTGGTTTGTTGGCTTGTTGGTTACTTAGTTTGTTGGTTTGTTGGCATGTTGGTTTATTGGTTTGTTGGTTTGTTGGCTTGTTGGTTTGTTGGCTTGTTGGTTTGTTGGTTTGTTGGTTCGTTGGCTTGTTGGCTTGTTGGTTTGTTGGTTTGTTGGTTTATTGGTTTATTTGTTTGTTGGTTTGTTGGCTTGTTGGTTTGTTGGTTTGTTGGCTTGTTGGTTTGTTGGTTTGTTGGCTTGTTGGTTTGTTGGTTTGTTGGTTTGTTGGCTTGTTGGTTTGTTGGATTGTGGGATGTTGGTTTGTTGGTTTGTTGGCTTGTTGGCTTGTTGGTTTGTTGGTTTGTTGGTTTGTTGGTTTATTTGTTTGTTGGTTTGTTGGCTTGTTGGTTTGTTGGTTTGTTGGTTTCTTGGCTTGTTGGTTTGTTGGCTTGTTGGCTTGTTGCTTTGTTGGTTGGTTAGTTTGTTGGCTTGTTGGCTTGTTGGTTTGTTAGTTTGTTGGCTTTTTGGTTACTTGGTTTGTTGGTTTGTTGGTTTGTTGGCTTGTTGGTTTGTTGGTTTGTTTGTTTGTTGGTTTGTTTGTTTGTTGGTTTGTTCGTTTGTTGGTTTGTTGGCTTGTTGGTTTGTTGGCTTGTTGGTTTGTTGCTTTGTTGGTTTGTTGGCTTGTTGGTTTGTTGGCTTGTTGGTTTGTTTGTTTGTTGGTTTGTTGGCTTGTTGGCTTGTTGGTTTGTAAGTTTGTTAGTTTGTTGGCTTTTTGGTTACTTGGTTTGTTGGTTTGTTGGTTTGTTGGTTTGTTGGCTTGTTGGTTTGTTGGCTTGTTGGTTTGTTGGCTTGTTGGCTTGTTGGTTTGTTGGTTTGTTGGTTTGTTGGTTTATTTGTTTGTTGGTTTGTTGGTTTGTCTGTTTGTTGGTTTGTTGGCTTGTTGGTTTGTTGGCTTGTTGGCTTGTTGCTTTGTTGGTTTTTTGGTTTGTCGGCTTGTTGGCTTGTGGGTTTGTTAGTTTGTTGGCTTTTTGGTTACTTGGTTTGTTGGTTTGTTGGTTTGTTGGCTTGTTGGTTTGTTGGCTTGTTGGTTTGTTGGTTTGTTGGTTTGTTGGTTTGTTGGTTTGTTGGTTTGTTGGCTTGTTGGTTTGTTGGTTTGTTTGTTTGTTGGTTTGTTTGTTTGTTGGTTTGTTCGTTTGTTGGTTTGTTGGCTTGTTGGTTTGTTGGCTTGTTGGTTTGTTGCTTTGTTGATTTGTTGGCTTGTTGGTTTGTTGGCTTGTTGGTTTGTTTGTTTGTTGGTTTGTTGGCTTGTTGGCTTGTTGGTTTGTTGGTTTGTTGGTTTGTTGGTTTTTTGTTTTGTTGGTTTGTTGGTTTGTTGGCTTGTTGGTTTGTTGGTTTGTTGGCTTGTTGGCTTGTTGGTTTGTTGGTTTTTTGGTTTGTTGGTTTGTTGGTTTGTTGGCTTGTTGGTTTGTTGGTTTGTTGGCTTGTTGGTTTGTTGGTTTGTTGGCTTGTTGGCTTGTTGGCTTGTTGGTTTGTTGGTTAGTTCGTTTGTTGGTTTGTTAGTTTGTTGGTTTGTTTGCTTGTTGGCTTGTTGGCTTGTTGGTTTGTTGGTTTGTTGGCTTGTTGGCTTGTTGGTTTGTTGGTTTGTTGGTTTATTGGTTTGTTGGCTTGTTGGTTTGTTGGCTTGTTGGTTTGTTGGTTTGTTGGTTTGTTGGCTTGTTGGCTTGTTGGCTTGTTGGTTTGTTGATTTATTTGCTTGTTGGTTTGTTGGTTTGTTGGCTTGTTGGCTTGTTGATTTGTTATTTTGTTGGCTTTTTGGTTACTTGTTTTGCTGGTTTGTTGGCTTGTTGGCTTGTTGGTTTGTTGGTTAGTTCGTTTGTTGGTTTGTTAGTTTGTTGGTTTGTTGGCTTGTTGGCTTGTTGGTTTGTTAGTTTTTTGATTTGTTGATTTGTTGGTTTGTTGGTTTGTTGGTTTGTTGGTTTGTTGGCTTGTTGGTTTGTTGGTTTGTAAGCTTGTTGGTTTGTTAGTTTGTTGGCTTGTTGGCTTGTTGGTGTGTTGGTTTGTTGGTTTGTTGGCTTGTTGGTTCGTTGGTTTGTTGGCTTGTTGTTTTGTTAGTTTGTTGGTTTGTTGGTTTGTTGGCTTGTTGGTTTGTTGTTTTGTTGGTTTTTTGGTTTGTTGGCTTGTTGGCTTGTTGGTTTGTTGGCTTGTTGGTTTGTTGGTTTGATGGTTTGTTGGTTTGTTGGTTTGTAGGTTTGTTGGTTTTTTGGTTTGTTGGTTTGTTGGTTTGTTGGCTTGTTGGTTTGTTGGTTTGTTGGTTTGTTGGTTTGTTGGTTTGTTGGCTTGTTGGTTTGTTGGTTTGTTGGCTTGCTGGTTTGTTGGTTTGTTGGTTTGTTGGTTTGTTGTCTTGTTGGTTTGTTGGTTTGTTGGTTTGTTGGCTTGTTGGCTTGTTGGTTTGTTGGTTTGTGTGTTTATTTGTTTGTTGGTTTGTTGGTTTGTTGGTTTGTTGGTTTGTTGGTTTGTTGGTTTAATGGTTTGTTGGCTTGTTGGTTTGTTGGTTTGTTGATTTGTTGGCTTGTTAGTTTGTTGGTTTGTTTGCTTATTGGTTACTTAGTTTGTTGATTTGTTGGCTTGTTGGTTTGTTGGTTTTTTGGTTTGTTGGTTTGTTGGTTTGTTGGCTTGTTGGTTTGTTGGTTTGTTGGCTTGTTGGCTTGTTGGTTTGTTGGTTTTTTGGCTTGTTAGCTTGTTGGTTTGTTGGTTTGTTGGTTTGTTGGTTTGTTGCTTTGTTGGTTTGTTGGCTTGTTGGATTGTTGGCTTTTTGGTTACTTGGTTTCTTGGTTTGTTGGTTTGTTGGCTTGTTGGTTTGTTGTCTTGTTGCTTTGTTGGTTTGTTGGTTTGTTGGCTTTCTGGCTTGTTGGTTTGTTGGTTTGTTGGTTTGTTGGTTTGTTGGTTTGTTGGCTTGTTGGTTTGTTGGTTTGTTGGTTTGTTGGTTTGTTGGTTTGTTGGTTTGTTGGCTTGTTGGTTTGTTGGCTTGTTGGCTTGTTGGTTTGTTGGTTTGTTGGTTTGTTGGTTTGTTGGCTTGTTGGTTTGTTGGTTTGTTGGCTTGTTGGTTTGTTGGTTTGTTGGTTTGCTGGCTTGTTGGCTTGTTGGTTTGTTGGTTTGTTGGCTTGTTGGTTTGTTGGCTTGTTGGTTTGTTGGTTTGTTGGTTTGTTGGTTTGTAGGCTTGTTGGCTTGTTGGTTTGTTGGTTTGTTGGCTTGTTGGTTACTTAGTTTGTTGGTTTGTTGGCATGTTGGTTTATTGGTTTGTTGGTTTGTTGGCTTGTTGGTTTGTTGGCTTGTTGGTTTGTTGGTTTGTTGGTTCGTTGGCTTGTTGGCTTGTTGGTTTGTTGGTTTGTTGGTTTGTTGGTTTATTTGTTTGTTGGTTTGTTGGCTTGTTGGTTTGTTGTCTTGTTGCTTTGTTGGTTTGTTGGTTTGTTGGCTTTCTGGCTTGTTGGTTTGTTGGTTTGTTGGTTTGTTGGTTTGTTGGCTTGTTGGTTTGTTGGTTTGTTGGTTTGTTGGTTTGTTAATTTGTTGGTTTGTTGGCTTGTTGGTTTGTTGGCTTGTTGGCTTGTTGGTTTGTTGGTTTGTTGGTTTGTTGGTTTGTTGGCTTGTTGGTTTGTTGGTTTGTTGGCTTGTTGGTTTGTTGGTTTGTTGGTTTGCTGGCTTGTTGGCTTGTTGGTTTGTTGGTTTGTTGGCTTGTTGGTTTGTTGGCTTGTTGGTTTGTTGGTTTGTTGGTTTGTTGGTTTGTAGGCTTGTTGGCTTGTTGGTTTGTTGGTTTGTTGGCTTGTTGGTTACTTAGTTTGTTGGTTTGTTGGCATGTTGGTTTATTGGTTTGTTGGTTTGTTGGCTTGTTGGTTTGTTGGCTTGTTGGTTTGTTGGTTTGTTGGTTCGTTGGCTTGTTGGCTTGTTGGTTTGTTGGTTTGTTGGTTTGTTGGTTTATTTGTTTGTTGGTTTGTTGGCTTGTTGGTTTGTTGGCTTGTTGGTTTGTTGGTTTGTTGGCTTGTTGGTTTGTTGGTTTGTTGGTTTGTTGGCTTGTTGGTTTGTTGGATTGTGGGATGTTGGTTTGTTGGTTTGTTGGCTTGTTGGCTTGTTGGTTTGTTGGTTTGTTGGTTTGTTGGTTTATTTGTTTGTTGGTTTGTTGGCTTGTTGGTTTGTTGGTTTGTTGGTTTCTTGGCTTGTTGGTTTGTTGGCTTGTTGGCTTGTTGCTTTGTTGGTTGGTTAGTTTGTTGGCTTGTTGGCTTGTTGGTTTGTTAGTTTGTTGGCTTTTTGGTTACTTGGTTTGTTGGTTTGTTGGTTTGTTGGCTTGTTGGTTTGTTGGCTTGTTGGTTTGTTGGTTTGTTGGTTTGTTGGTTTGTTGGCTTGTTGGCTTGTTGGTTTGTTGGTTTGTTGGTTTGTTGGTTTGTTGGTTTGTTGGTTTGTTGGTTTGTTCGTTTGTTGGTTTGTTGGTTTGTTGGCTTGTTGGCTTGTTGGTTTGTTGGTTTGTTGGCTTGTTGGTTTGTTGGCTTGTTAGCTTGTTGGTTTGTTGGTTTGTTGGTTTATTGGTTTATTTGTTTGTTGGTTTGTTGGCTTGTTGGTTTGTTGGTTTGTTGGTTTGTTGGCTTGTTAGTTTGTTGGCTTTTTGGTTACTTGGTTTGTTGGTTTGTTGGTTTGTTGGCTTGTTGGTTTGTTGGCTTGTTGGTTTGTTGGCTTGTTGGCTTGTTGGTTTGTTGGCTTGTTGGCTTGTTGCTTTGTTGGTTTGTTAGTTTGTTGGCTGGTTGGCTTGTTGGTTTGTTAGTTTGTTGGCTTTTTGGTTACTTGGTTTGTTGGTTTGTTGGCTTGTTGGTTTGTTGGCTTGTTGGTTTGTTGGTTTGTTGGTTTGTTTGCTTGTTGGTTTGTTGGTTTGTTGGTTTGTTGGTTTGTTGGTTTGTTGGTTTGTTCGTTTGTTGGTTTGTTGGTTTGTTGGCTTGTTGGCTTGTTGGTTTGTTGGTTTGTTAGCTTGTTGGTTTATTGGCTTGTTAGCTTGTTGGTTTGTTGGTTTGTTGGTTTATTGGTTTATTTGTTTGTTGGTTTGTTGGCTTGTTGGTTTGTTGGTTTGTTGGTTTGTTGGCTTGTTGATTTGTTGGCTTGTTGGCTTGTTGCTTTGTTGGTTTGTTGGTTTGTCGGCTTGTTGGCTTGTTGGTTTGTTAGTTTGTTGGCTTTTTGGGTACTTGGTTTGTTGGTTTGTTGGTTTGTTGGCTTGTTGGTTTGTTGGCTTGTTGGTTTGTTGGCTTGTTGGCTTGTTGGTTTGTTGGTTTGTTGGCTTGTTGGTTTGTTGGCTTGTTAGCTTGTTGGTTTGTTGGTTTGTTGGTTTGTTGGTTTGTTTGTTTGTTGGTTTGTTTGTTTGTTGGTTGGTTCGTTTGTTGGTTTGTTGGCTTGTTGGTTTGTTGGCTGGTTGGTTTGTTGCTTTGTTGGTTTGTTGGCTTGTTGGTTTGTTTGTTTGTTGGTTTGTTGGCTGGTGGGCTTGTTGGTTTGTTGGTTTGTTGGCTTGTTGGCTTGTTGGTTTGTCGGTTTTTTGGTTTGTTGGTTTGTTGGCTTGTTGGTTTGTTGGTTTGTTGGCTTGTTGGTTTGTTGGTTTGTTGGCTTGTTGGCTTGTTGGTTTGTTGGTTAGTTCGTTTGTTGGTTTGTTAGTTTGTTGGTTTGTTGGCTTGGTGGCTTGTTGGCTTGTTGGTTTGTTGGTTTGTTGGTTTGTTGGTTTGTTGGTTTCTTGGTTTGTTTGTTTATTGGTTTGTTGGCTTGTTGGCTTGATGGTTTGTTGGTTTGTTGGCTTGTTGGGTTGTTGGTTTGTTGGTTTGTTGGTTTGTTGGTTTGTTGGTTTGTTGGCTTGTTGGTTTGTTGGATTGTTGGTTTGTTGGTTTGTTGGTTTGTTGGCTTGTTGGCTTGTTGGCTTGTTGGTTTGTTGATTTATTTGCTTGTTGGTTTGTTGGTTTGTTGGTTTGTGGGCTTGTTGGCTTGTTGGTTTGATGGTTTGTTGGCTTGTTGGCTTGTTGATTTGTTATTTTGTTGGCTTTTTGCTTACTTGGTTTGTTGGTTTGTTGGCTGGTTGGCTTGTTGGTTTGTTGGTTAGTTCGTTTGTTGGTTTGTTGGTTTGTTGGTTTGTTGGCTTGTTGGTTTGTTGGTTTGTTTGTTTGTTGGTTTGTTGCTTGTTAGTTTGTTGCTTTGTTGGTTTGTTGGCTTGTTGGTTTGTTGGGTTGTTGGTTTGTTTGTTTGTTGGTTTGTTGGCTTGTTGGCTTGTTGGTTTGTTGGTTTGTTGGTTTGTTGGTTTGTTGGTTTGTTTGTTTTTTGGTTTGTTGGTTTGTTGGTTTGTTGGCTTGTTGGTTTGTTAGTTTGTTGGCTTGTTGGCTTGTTGGTTTGTTGGTTTTTTGGTTTGTTGGTTTGTTGGTTTGTTGACTTGTTGGTTTGTTGGTTTGTTGGCTTGTTGGTTTGTTGGTTTGTTGGCTTGTTGGCTTGTTGGTGTCTTTTTTAGTTCGTTTGCTGGTTTGTTAGTTTGTTGGTTTGTTGGCTTGTTGCCTTGTTGGCTTGTTGGCTTGTTGGTTTGTTGGTTTGTTGGTTTGTTGGTTTGTTGGTTTGTTGGTTTATTTGTTTATTGGTTTGTTGGCTTTTTGGCTTGTTGGTTTGTTGATTTGTTGGCTTGTTGGCTTGTTGGTTTGTTGGTTTGTTGGTTTGTTGGTTTGTTGGTTTGTTGGTTTGTTGGCTTGTTGGTTTGTTGGTTTGTTGGTTTGTTGGCTTGTTGGCTTGTTGGCTTGTTGTTTTTTTGATTTATTTGCTTGTTGGTTTGTTGGCTTGTTGGTTTGTTGGTTTGTGGGCTTGTTGGATTGTTGGTTTGTTGGTTTGTTGGCTTGTTGGCTTGTTGATTTTTTATTTTGTTGGCTTTTTGGTTACTTGGTTTGTTGGTTTGTTGGCTTGTTGGCTTGTTGGTTTGTTGGTTAGTTCGTTTGTTGGTTTGTTAGTTTGTTGGTTTGTTGGCTTGTTGGCTTGTTGGTTTGTTGGTTTTTTGGCTTGTTGATTTGTTGGTTTGTTGGTTTGTTTGTTTGTTGGTTTATTGGTTTGTTGGCTTGTTGGTTTGTTGGTTTGTTGGCTTGTTGGTTCGTCAGTTTGTTGGCTTGTTGGTTTGTTGGTTTGTTGGTTTGTTGGCTTGTTGGTTTGTTGGTTTGTTGGCTTGTTGTTTTGTTAGTTTGTTGATTTGTTGGTTTGTTGGCTTGTTGGTTTGTTGTTTTGTTGGTTTGCTGGTTTGTTGGCTTGTTGGCTTGTTGGTTTGTTGGCTTGTTGGGTTGTTAGTTTGTTGGCTTTTTGGTTACTTGGTTTGTTGGTTTGTTGGCTTGTTGGCTTGTTGGTTTGTTGGCTTGTTGGCTTGTTGGTTTGTTGGTTTGTTGTTTTGTTGGCTTGTTGGTTTGTTGGTTTGTGGGCTTGTTGGTTTGTTAGTTTGTTGGTTTGTTGGTTTGTTGGCTTGTTGGTTTGTTGTTTTGTTAGTTTGTTGGTTTGTTGGCTTGTTGGCTTGCTGGTTTGTTGGCTTGTTGGTTTGTTAGTTTGTTGGCTTTGTGGTTACTTGGTTTGTTGGTTTGTTGGCTTGTTGGCTTGTTGGTTTGTTGGTTTGTTGGATTGTTGGCTTGTTGGTTTGTTGGTTTGTTGGTTTGTTGGTTTGTTGGTTTGTTGGTTTGTTGGTTTATTGGTTTGTTGGCTTGTTGGTTTGTTGGTTTGTTGGCTTGTTGGTTCGTCAGTTTGTTGGCTTGTTGGTTTGTTGGTTTGTTGGTTTGTTGGCTTGTTGGTTTGTTGGTTTGTTGGCTTGTTGTTTTGTTAGTTTGTTGGTTTGTTGGTTTGTTGGCTTGTTGGTTTGTTGTTTTGTTGGTTTGCTGGTTTGTTAGCTTGTTGGCTTGTTGGTTTGTTGGCTTGTTGGTTTGTTAGTTTGTTGCCTTTTTGGTTACTTGGTTTGTTGGTTTGTTGGCTTGTTGGCTTGTTGGTTTGTTGGCTTGTTGGCTTGTTGGTTTGTTGGTTTGTTGTTTTGTTGGCTTGTTGGTTTGTTGGTTTGTTGGCTTGTTGGTTTGTTTGTTTGTTGGTTTGTTGGTTTGTTGGCTTTTTGGTTTGTTGTTTTGTTAGTTTGTTGGTTTGTTGGCTTGTTGGCTTGCTGGTTTGTTGGTTTGTTGGCTTGTTGGCTTGTTGGTTTGTTGGTTTGTTGGTTTGTTGGTTTGTTTGCTTGTTGGTTTGTTGGATTGTTGGCTTGTTGGTTTGTTGGTTTGTTGGTTTGTTGGTTTGTTGGTTTATTTGTTTGTTGGTTTGTTGGCTTGTTGGTTTGTTGGTTTGTTGGCTTGTTGGTTACTTAGTTTGTTGATTTGTTGGTTTGTTGGTTTGTTGGCTTGTTGGCTTGTTGGTTTGTTGGTTTGTTGGTTTGTTGGTTTTTTGGTTTGTTTGCTTGTTGGTTTGTTGGTTTGTTGGCTTGTTGATTTGTTGGTTTGTTGGTTTGTTGGCTTGTTGGCTTGTTGGTTTGTTGGTTTATTGGCTTGTTGGTTTGTTGGTTTGTTGGTTTGTTGGTTTGTTGGTTTGTTGGCTTGTTGGTTTGTTGGTTTGTTGGCTTGTTGGTTTGTTAGTTTGTTGGCTTTTTGGTTACTTGGTTTGTTTGTTTGTTGGCTTGTTGGCTTGTTGGTTTGTTGGTTTGTTGGTTTATTTGTTTATTGGTTTGTTGGCTTGTTGGCTTGATGGTTTGTTGGTTTGTTGGCTTGTTGGCTTGTTGGTTTGTTGGCTTGTTGGTTTGTTGGTTTGTTGGCTTGTTGGTTTGTTGGCTTGTTGGTTTGTTTGTTTGTTGGTTTGTTGGCTTGTTGGCTTTATGGCTTGTTGGTTTGTTGATTTATTTGTTTGTTGGTTTGTTGGCTTGTTGGTTTGTTGGTTTGTGGGCTTGTTGGCTTGTTGGTTTGTTGGTTTGTTGGCTTGTTGGCTTGTTGATTTGTTATTTTGTTGGCTTTTTGGTTACTTGGTTTGTTGGTTTGTTGGCTGGTTGGCTTGATGGCTTGTTGGCTTGTTGGTTTGTTGGTTAGTTCGTTTGTTGGTTTGTTAGTTTGTTGGTTTGTTGGCTTGTTGGCTTGTTGGTTTGTTGGTTTTTTGGTTTGTTGATTTGTTGGTTTGTTGGTTTGTTTGTTTGCTGGTTTATTGGTTTGTTGGCTTGTTGGTTTGTTTGTTTGTTGGCTTGTTGGTTCGTCAGTTTGTTGGCTTGTTGGTTTGTTGGTTTGTTGGTTTGTTGGCTTGTTGGTTTGTTGGTTTGTTGGCTTGTTGTTTTGTTAGTTTGTTAATTTGTTGGTTTGTTGGCTTGTTGGTTTGTTGTTTTGTTGGTTTGCTGGTTTGTTGGCTTGTTGGCTTGTTGGTTTGTTGGCTCGTTGGTTTGTTAGTTTGTTGGCTTTTTGGTTACTTGGTTTGTTGGTTTGTTGGCTTGTTGGCTTGTTGGTTTGTTGGCTTGTTGGCTTGTTGGTTTGTTGGTTTGTTGTTTTGTTGGCTTGTTGGTTTGTTGGTTTGTTGGCTTGTTGGTTTGTTAGTTTGTTGGTTTGTTGGTTTGTTGGCTTGTTGGTTTGTTGTTTTGTTAGTTTGTTGGCTTGTTGGTTTGTTGGTTTGTTGGTTTGTTGGTTTGTTGGTTTGTTGGTTTGTTGGTTTATTGGTTTGTTGGCTTGTTGGTTTGTTGGTTTGTTGGCTTGTTGGTTCGTCAGTTTGTTGGCTTGTTGGTTTGTTGGTTTGTTGGCTTGTTGGTTCGTCAGTTTGTTGGCTTGTTGGTTTGTTGGTTTGTTGGTTTGTTGGCTTGTTGGTTTGTTGGTTTGTTGGCTTGTTGTTTTGTTAGTTTGTTGGTTTGTTGGTTTGTTGGCTTGTTGGTTTGTTGTTTTGTTGGTTTGCTGGTTTGTTGGCTTGTTGGCTTGTTGGTTTGTTGGCTTGTTGGTTTGTTAGTTTGTTGGCTTTTTGGTTACTTGGTTTGTTGGTTTGTTGGCTTGTTGGCTTGTTGGTTTGTTGGCTTGTTGGCTTGTTGGTTTGTTGGCTTGCTGGTTTGTTGGCTTGTTGGTTTGTTAGTTTGTTGGCTTTGTGGTTACTTGGTTTGTTGGTTTGTTGGCTTGTTGGCTTGTTGGTTTGTTGGTTTGTTGGATTGTTGGCTTGTTGGTTTGTTGGTTTGTTGGTTTGTTGGTTTGTTGGTTTGTTGGTTTGTTGGTTTATTGGTTTGTTGGCTTGTTGGTTTGTTGGTTTGTTGGCTTGTTGGTTCGTCAGTTTGTTGGCTTGTTGGTTTGTTGGTTTGTTGGTTTGTTGGCTTGTTGGTTTGTTGGTTTGTTGGCTTGTTGGCTTGTTGGTTTGTTGTTTTGTTGGTTTGTTGGCTTGTTGGCTTGTTGGTTTGTTGGATTGTTGGCTTGTTGGTTTGTTGGTTTGTTGTTTTGTTGGCTTGTTGGTTTGTTGGTTTGTTGGCTTGTTGGTTTGTTTGTTTGTTGGTTTGTTGGTTTGTTGGCTTGTTGGTTTGTTGTTTTGTTAGTTTGTTGGTTTGTTGGCTTGTTGGCTTGTTAGCTTGCTGGTTTGTTGGCTTGTTGGTTTGTTAGTTTGTTGGCTTTGTGGTTACTTGGTTTGTTGGTTTGTTGGCTTGTTGGCTTGTTGGTTTGTTGGTTTGTTGGATTGTTGGCTTGTTGGCTTGTTGGTTTGTTGGTTTGTTGTTTTGTTGGTTTATTTGTTTGTTGGTTTGTTGGCTTGTTGGTTTGTTGGTTTGTTGGCTTGTTGGTTACTTAGTTTGTTGGTTTGTTGGTTTGTTGGTTTGTTGGCTTGTTGGCTTGTTGGTTTGTTGGTTTGTTGGCTTTTTGGTTACTTGGTTTGTTGGTTTGTTGGCTTGTTGGCTTGTTGGTTTGTTGGTTTGTTGGTTTGTTGGTTTGTTGGTTTGTTGGTTTATTTGTTTATTGGTTTGTTGGCTTGTTGGCTTGATGGTTTGTTGGTTTGTTGGCTTGTTGGTTTGTTGGCTTGTTGGTTTGTTGGTTTGTTTGCTTGTTGGTTTGTTGGTTTGTTGGCTTGTTGGTTTGTTGGTTTGTTGGTTTGTTGGCTTGTTGGCTTGTTGGTTTGTTGGTTTATTGGCTTGTTGGTTTGTTAGTTTGTTGGTTTGTTGGTTTGCTGGTTTGTTGGCTTGTTGGTTTGTTGGCTTGTTGGTTTGTTAGTTTGTTGGCTTTTTGGTTACTTGGTTTGTTGGTTTGTTGGCTTGTTGGCTTGTTGGCTTGTTGGTCTGTTGGTTTGTTGGTTTGTTGGTTTGTTGGTTTATTTGTTTATTGGTTTGTTGGCTTGTTGGCTTGATGGTTTGTTGGTTTGTTGGCTTGTTGGCTTGTTGGTTTGTTGGCTTGTTGGTTTGTTGGTTTGTTGGCTTGTTGGTTTGTTGGCTTGTTGGTTTGTTGGCTTGTTGGCTTGTTGGCTTGTTGGTTTGTTGATTTATTTGCTTGTTGGTTTGTTGGCTTGTTGGTTTGTTGGTTTGTGGGCTTGTTGGCTTGTTGGTTTGTTGGTTTGTTGGCTTGTTGGCTTGTTGATTTATTATTTTGTTGGCTTTTTGGTTACTTGGTTTGTTGGTTTGTTGGCTGGTTGGCTTGTTGGTTTGTTGGTTAGTTCGTTTGTTGGTTTGTTAGTTTGTTGGTTTGTTGGCTTGTTGGCTTGTTGGTTTGTTGGTTTTTTGATTTGTTAATTTGTTGGTTTGTTGGTTTGTTGGTTTGTTGGTTTGTTGGTTTGTTGGTTTGTTGGCTTGTTGGTTTGTTGGTTTGTAAGCTTGTTGGTTTGTTAGTTTGTTGGCTTGTTGGCTTGTTGGTTTGTTGGTTTGTTGGTTTGTTGGCTTGTTGGTTTGTTGGTTTGTTGGCTTGTTGTTTTGTTAGTTTGTTGGTTTGTTGGTTTGTTGGCTTGTTGGTTTGTTGTTTTGTTGGTTTGTTGGTTTGTTGGCTTGTTGGCTTGTTGGTTTGTTGGATTGCCGGTTTGTTAGTTTGTTGGCTTTTTGGTTACTTGGTTTGTTGGTTTGTTGGTTTGTTGGTTTGTTGGCTTGTTGGTTTGTTGGTTTGTTGGCTAGTTGGTTTGTTAGTTTGTTGGTTTGTTGGTTTGTTGGCTTGTTGGTTTGTTGTTTTGTTGGTTTGTTGGTTTGTTGGCTTGTTGGCTTGTTGGTTTGTTGGCTTGTTGGTTTGTTAGTTTGTTGGCTTTTTGGTTACTTGGTTTGTTGATTTGTTGGTTTGTTGGCTTGTTGGTTTGTTGGTTTGTTGGTTTGTTGGTTTGTTGGCTTGTTGGTTTGTTGGTTTGTTGGTTTGTTGGTTTGTTGGTTTGTTCGTTTGTTGGTTTGTTGGTTTGTTGGCATGTTGGTTTGTTTGTTTGTTGGTTTGTTGGCTTGTTGGTTTGTTGGTTTGTTGGTTTGTTGGCTTGTTGGTTTGTTGGCTAGTTGGCTTGTTCGTTTGTTGGTTTGTCGGTTTGTTGGCTTGTTGGTTTGTTGGCTTGTTGGTTTGTTGGTTTGTTGGCTTGTTGCTTTGTTTGTTTGTTGGTTTGTTGGTTTGTTGGCTTGTTGGTTTGTTGTTTTGTTAGTTTGTTGGTTTGTTGGCTTGTTGGCTTGCTGGTTTGTTGGTTTGTTGGCTTGTTGGCTTGTTGGTTTGTTGGTTTGTTGGTTTGTTGGTTTGTTGGTTTGTTTGCTTGTTGGTTTGTTGGATTGTTGGCTTGTTGGTTTGTTGGTTTGTTGGTTTGTTGGTTTGTTGGTTTGTTGGTTTATTTGTTTGTTGGTTTGTTGGCTTGTTGGTTTGTTGGTTTGTTGGCTTGTTGGTTACTTAGTTTGTTGGTTTGTTGGTTTGTTGGCTTGTTGGCTTGTTGGTTTGTTGGTTTGTTGGTTTGTTGGTTTGTTGGTTTGTTTGCTTGTTGGTTTGTTGGTTTGTTGGCTTGTTGGTTTGTTGGTTTGTTGGTTTGTTGGCTTGTTGGTTTGTTGGTTTGTTGGTTTATTGGCTTGTTGGTTTGTTGGTTTGTTGGTTTGTTGGTTTGCTGGTTTGTTGGCTTGTTGGTTTGTTGGCTTGTTGGCTTGTTGGTTTGTTGGCTTGTTGGTTTGTTGGTTTGTTGGCTTGTTGGTTTGTTGGCTTGTTGGTTTGTTTGTTTGTTGGTTTGTTGGCTTGTTGGCTTGTTGGCTTGTTGGTTTGTTGATTTATTTGCTTGTTGGTTTGTTGGCTTGTTGGTTTGTTGGTTTGTGGGCTTGTTGGCTTGTTGGTTTGTTGTTTTGTTAGTTTGTTGGTTTGCTGGTTTGTTGGCTTGTTGGCTTGTTGGTTTGTTGGCTTGTTGGTTTGTTAGTTTGTTGACTTTTTGGTTACTTGGTTTGTTGGTTTGTTGGCTTGTTGGCTTGTTGGTTTGTTGGTTTGTTGGTTTATTTGTTTATTGGTTTGTTGGCTTGTTGGCTTGATGGTTTGTTGGTTTGTTGGCTTGTTGGCTTGTTGGTTTGTTGGCTTGTTGGTTTGTTGGTTTGTTGGCTTGTTGGTTTGTTGGCTTGTTGGTTTGTTGATTTATTTGCTTGTTGGTTTGTTGGCTTGTTGGTTTGTTGGTTTGTGGGCTTGTTGGCTTGTTGGTTTGTTGGTTTGTTGGCTTGTTGGCTTGTTGATTTGTTATTTTGTTGGCTTTTTGGTTACTTGGTTTGTTGGTTTGTTGGCTGGTTGGCTTGTTGGCTTGTTGGTTTGTTGGTTTGTTGGTTAGTTCGTTTGTTGGTTTGTTAGTTTGTTGGTTTGTTGGCTTGTTGGCTTGTTGGTTTGTTGGTTTTTTGGTTTGTTGATTTGTTGGTTTGTTGGTTTGTTTGTTTGTTGGTTTATTGGTTTGTTGGCTTGTTGGTTTGTTGGTTTGTTGGCTTGTTGGTTCGTCAGTTTGTTGGCTTGTTGGTTTGTTGGTTTGTTGGTTTGTTGGTTTGTTGGCTTGTTGGTTTGTTGGTTTGTTGGCTTGTTGTTTTGTTAGTTTGTTGGTTTGCTGGTTTGTTGGCTTGTTGGCTTGTTGGTTTGTTGGCTTGTTGGTTTGTTAGTTTGTTGACTTTTTGGTTACTTGGTTTGTTGGTTTGTTGGCTTGTTGGCTTGTTGGTTTGTTGGCTTGTTGGCTTGTTGGTTTGTTGGTTTGTTGGTTTGTTGGCTTGTTGGTTTGTTGGTTTGTTGGCTTGTTGGTTTGTTAGTTTGTTGGTTTGTTGGTTTGTTGGCTTGTTGGTTTGTTGTTTTGTTAGTTTGTTGGTTTGTTGGCTTGTTGGCTTGCTGGTTTGTTGGCTTGTTGGTTTGTTAGTTTGTTGGCTTTGTGGTTACTTGGTTTGTTGGTTTGTTGGCTTGTTGGCTTGTTGGTTTGTTGGTTTGTTGGATTGTTGGCTTGTTGGTTTGTTGGTTTGTTGGTTTGTTGGTTTGTTGGTTTGTTGGTTTGTTGGTTTATTGGTTTGTTGGCTTGTTGGTTTGTTGGTTTGTTGGCTTGTTGGTTCGTCAGTTTGTTGGCTTGTTGGTTTGTTGGTTTGTTGGTTTGTTGGCTTGTTGGTTTGTTGGTTTGTTGGTTTGTTGGCTTGTTGTTTTGTTAGTTTGTTGGTTTGTTGGTTTGTTGGCTTGTTGGTTTGTTGTTTTGTTGGTTTGCTGGTTTGTTGGCTTGTTGGCTTGTTGGTTTGTTGGCTTGTTGGTTTGTTAGTTTGTTGGCTTTTTGGTACTTGGTTTGTTGGTTTGTTGGCTTGTTGGCTTGTTGGTTTGTTGGCTTGTTGGTTTGTTGGTTTGTTGTTTTGTTGGCTTGTTGGTTTGTTGGTTTGTTGGCTCGTTGGTTTGTTAGTTTGTTGGTTTGTTGGTTTGTTGGCTTGTTGGTTTGTTGTTTTGTTAGTTTGTTGGTTTGTTGGCTTGTTGGCTTGCTGGTTTGTTGGCTTGTTGGTTTGTTAGTTTGTTGGCTTTGTGGTTACTTGGTTTGTTGGTTTGTTGGCTTGTTGGCTTGTTGGTTTGTTGGTTTGTTGGATTGTTGGCTTGTTGGTTTGTTGGTTTGTTGGTTTGTTGGTTTGTTGGTTTGTTGGTTTGTTGGTTTATTGGTTTGTTGGCTTGTTGGTTTGTTGGTTTGTTGGCTTGTTGGTTCGTCAGTTTGTTGGCTTGTTGGTTTGTTGGTTTGTTGGTTTGTTGGCTTGTTAGTTTGTTGGTTTGTTGGCTTGTTGTTTTGTTAGTTTGTTGGTTTGTTGGTTTGTTTGTTTGTTGGTTTGTTGGTTTGTTGGCTTGTTGGTTTGTTGTTTTGTTAGTTTGTTGGTTTGTTGGCTTGTTGGCTTGCTGGTTTGTTGGCTTGTTGGTTTGTTAGTTTGTTGGCTTTGTGGTTACTTGGTTTGTTGGTTTGTTGGCTTGTTGGCTTGTTGGTTTGTTGGTTTGTTGGATTGTTGGCTTGTTGGTTTGTTGGTTTGTTGGTTTATTGGTTTGTTGGTTTATTTGTTTGTTGGTTTGTTGGCTTGTTGGTTTGTTGGTTTGTTGGCTTGTTGGTTACTTAGTTTGTTGGTTTGTTGGTTTGTTGGTTTGTTGGCTTGTTGGCTTGTTGGTTTGTTGGTTTGTTGGCTTTTTGGTTACTTGGTTTGTTGGTTTGTTGGCTTGTTGGCTTGTTGGTTTGTTGGTTTGTTGGTTTGTTGGTTTGTTGGTTTATTTGTTTATTGGTTTGTTGGCTTGTTGGCTTGATGGTTTGTTGGTTTGTTGGCTTGTTGGCTTGTTGGTTTGTTGGCTTGTTGGTTTGTTGGTTTGTTTGCTTGTTGGTTTGTTGGTTTGTTGGCTTGTTGGTTTGTTGGTTTGTTGGTTTGTTGGCTTGTTGGCTTGTTGGTTTGTTGGTTTATTGGCTTGTTGGTTTGTTGGTTTGTTGGTTTGTTGGTTTGGTGGTTTGTTGGCTTGTTGGTTTGTTGGCTTGTTGGTTTGTTAGTTTGTTGGCTTTTTGGTTACTTGGTTTGTTGGTTTGTTGGCTTGTTGGCTTGTTGGTTTGTTGGTTTGTTGGTTTGTTGGTTTATTTGTTTATTGGTTTGTTGGCTTGTTGGCTTGATGGTTTGTTGGTTTGTTGGCTTGTTGGCTTGTTGGTTTGTTGGCTTGTTGGTTTGTTGGTTTGTTGGCTTGTTGGTTTGTTGGCTTGTTGGTTTGTTGGCTTGTTGGCTTGTTGGCTTGTTGGTTTGTTGATTTATTTGCTTGTTGGTTTGTTGGCTTGTTGGTTTGTTGGTTTGTGGGCTTGTTGGTTTGTTGGTTTGTTGGCTTGTTGGCTTGTTGATTTGTTATTTTGTTGGCTTTTTGGTTACTTGGTTTGTTGGTTTGTTGGCTGGTTGGCTTGTTGGTTTGTTGGTTAGTTCGTTTGTTGGTTTGTTAGTTTGTTGGTTTGTTGGCTTGTTGGATTGTTGGTTTGTTGGTTTTTTGATTTGTTAATTTGTTGGTTTGTTGGTTTGTTGGTTTGTTGGTTTGTTGGCTTGTTGGTTTGTTGGTTTGTAAGCTTGTTGGTTTGTTAGTTTGTTGGCTTGTTGGCTTGTTGGTTTGTTGGTTTGTTGGTTTGTTGGCTTGTTGGTTTGTTTGTTTGTTGGCTTGTTGTTTTGTTAGTTTGTTGGTTTGTTGGTTTGTTGGCTTGTTGGTTTGTTGTTTTGTTGGTTTGTTGGTTTGTTGGCTTGTTGGCTTGTTGGTTTGTTGGCTTGCCGGTTTGTTAGTTTGTTGGCTTTTTGGTTACTTGGTTTGTTGGTTTGTTGGTTTGTTGGTTTGTTGGCTAGTTGGTTTGTTGGTTTGTTGGCTAGTTGGTTTGTTAGTTTGTTGGTTTGTTGGTTTGTTGGCTTGTTGGTTTGTTGTTTTGTTGGTTTGTTGGTTTGTTGGCTTGTTGGCTTGTTGGTTTGTTGGCTTGTTGGTTTGTTAGTTTGTTGGCTTTTTGGTTACTTGGTTTGTTGGTTTGTTGGTTTGTTGGCTTATTGGTTTTTTGGTTTGTTGGTTTGTTGGTTTGTTGGCTTGTTGGTTTGTTGGTTTGTTGGTTTGTTGGTTTGTTGGTTTGTTCGTTTGTTGGTTTGTTGGTTTGTTGGCATGTTGGTTTGTTTGTTTGTTGGTTTGTTGGCTTGTTGGTTTGTTGGTTTGTTGGTTTGTTGGCTTGTTGGTTTGTTGGTTTGTTGGCTAGTTGGCTTGTTGGTTTGTTGGTTTGTCGGTTTGTTGGCTTGTTTGTTTGTTGGCTTGTTGGTTTGTTGGTTTGTTGATTTGTTGGCTTGTTGGCTTGTTGGATTGTTGGTTTGTTGGTTTGTTGGTTTGTTGGTTTATTTGTTTGTTGGTTTGTTGGCTTGTTGGTTTGTTGGTTTGTTGGTTTGTTGGCTTGTTGGTTTGTTGGCTTGTTGGCTTGTTGCTTTGTTGGTTTGTTGGTTTGTCGGATTGTTGGCTTGTTGGTTTGTTAGTTTGTTGGCTTTTTGGTTACTTGGTTTGTTGGTTTGTTGGTTTGTTGGCTTGTTGGTTTGTTGGCTTGTTGGTTTGTTGGTTTGTTGGTTTGTTGGTTTGTTGGTTTGTTGGCTTGTTGGTTTGTTGGTTTGTTTGTTTGTTGGTTTGTTTGTTTGTTGGTTTGTTCGTTTGTTGGTTTGTTGGCTTGTTGGTTTGTTGGCTTGTTGGTTTGTTGCTTTGTTGGTTTGTTGGCTTGTTGGTTTGTTGGCTTGTTGGTTTGTTTGTTTGTTGGTTTGTTGGCTTGTTGGCTTATTGGTTTGTTGGTTTGTTTGTTTGTTGGTTTGTTTGTTTGTTGGTTTGTTCGTTTGTTGGTTTGTTGGCTTGTTGGTTTGTTGGCTTGTTGGTTTGTTACTTTGTTCGTTTGTTGGCTTGTTGGTTTGTTGGTTTGTAAGCTTGTTGGTTTGTTAGTTTGTTGGCTTGTTGGCTTGTTGGCTTGTTGGTTTGTTGGCTTGTTGGTTTGTTACTTTGTTTGTTTGTTGGCTTGTTGGTTTGTTGGTTTGTAAGCTTGTTGGTTTGTTAGTTTGTTGGCTTGTTGGCTTGTTGGTTTGTTGGTTTGTTGGTTTGTTGGCTTGTTGGTTTGTTGGTTTGTTGGCTTGTTGTTATGTTGGTTTGTTTGTTTGTTGGTTTGTTGGCTTGTTGGTTTGTTGGTTTGTTGGTTTGTTGGCTTGTTGGTTTGTTGGTTTGTTGGCTAGTTGGCTTGTTGGTTTGTTGGTTTGTCGGTTTGTTGGCTTGTTTGTTTGTTGGCTTGTTGGTTTGTTGGTTTGTTGATTTGTTGGCTTGTTGGCTTGTTGGATTGTTGGTTTGTTGGTTTGTTGGTTTGTTGGTTTATTTGTTTGTTGGTTTGTTGGCTTGTTGGTTTGTTGGTTTGTTGGTTTGTTGGCTTGTTGGTTTGTTGGCTTGTTGGCTTGTTGCTTTGTTGGTTTGTTGGTTTGTCGGATTGTTGGCTTGTTGGTTTGTTAGTTTGTTGGCTTTTTGGTTACTTGGTTTGTTGGTTTGTTGGTTTGTTGGCTTGTTGGTTTGTTGGCTTGTTGGTTTGTTGGTTTGTTGGTTTGTTGGTTTGTTGGTTTGTTGGCTTGTTGGTTTGTTGGTTTGTTTGTTTGTTGGTTTGTTTGTTTGTTGGTTTGTTCGTTTGTTGGTTTGTTGGCTTGTTGGTTTGTTGGCTTGTTGGTTTGTTGCTTTGTTGGTTTGTTGGTTTGTTGGTTTGTTGGCTTGTTGGTTTGTTTGTTTGTTGGTTTGTTGGCTTGCTGGCTTATTGGTTTGTTGGTTTGTTTGTTTGTTGGTTTGTTTGTTTGTTGGTTTGTTCGTTTGTTGGTTTGTTGGCTTGTTGGTTTGTTGGCTTGTTGGTTTGTTACTTTGTTCGTTTGTTGGCTTGTTGGTTTGTTGGTTTGTAAGCTTGTTGGTTTGTTAGTTTGTTGGCTTGTTGGCTTGTTGGCTTGTTGGTTTGTTGGTTTGTTGGCTTGTTGGTTTGTTACTTTGTTCGTTTGTTGGCTTGTTGGTTTGTTGGTTTGTAAGCTTGTTGGTTTGTTAGTTTGTTGGCTTGTTGGCTTGTTGGTTTGTTGGTTTGTTGGTTTGTTGGCTTGTTGGTTTGTTGGTTTGTTGGCTTGTTGTTATGTTAGTTTGTTGGTTTGTTGGTTTGTTGGCTTGTTGGTTTGTTGTTTTGTTGGTTTGTTGGTTTGTTGGATTGTTGGCTTGTTGGTTTGTTGGCTTGTCGGTTGTTAGTTTGTTGGCTTTTTGGTTACTTGGTTTGTTGGTTTGTTGGTTTGTTGGTTTGTTGGCTTGTTGGTTTGTTGGCTTGTTGGCTAGTTGGTTTGTTAGTTTGTTGGTTTGTTGGTTTGTTGGCTTGTTGGTTTGTTGTTTTGTTGGTTTGTTGGTTTGTTGGCTTGTTGGCTTGTTGGTTTGTTGGCTTGTTGGTTTGTTAGTTTGTTGGCTTTTTGGTTACTTTGTTTGTTGGTTTGTTGGCTTGTTGGCTTGTTGGTTTGTTGGCTTGTCGGTTGTTAGTTTGTTGGCTTTTTGGTTACTTGGTTTGTTGGTTTGTTGGTTTGTTGGTTTGTTGGCTTGTTGGGTTGTTGGTTTGTTGGCTAGTTGGTTTGTTAGTTTGTTGGTTTGTTGGTTTGTTGGCTTGTTGGTTTGTTGGTTTGTTGGCTAGTTGGTTTGTTAGTTTGTTGGTTTGTTGGTTTGTTGGCTTGTTGGTTTGTTGTTTTGTTGGTTTGTTGGTTTGTTGGCTTGTTGGCTTGTTAGTTTGTTGGCTTGTTGGTTTGTTAGTTTGTTGGCTTTTTGGTTACTTTGTTTGTTGGTTTGTTGGCTTGTTGGTTTGTTGGTTTGTTGGTTTGTTGGTTTGTTGGCTTGTTGGTTTGTTGGTTTGTTGGTTTGTTGGTTTGTTGGTTTGTTCGTTTGTTGGTTTGTTGATTTGTTGGCATGTTGGTTTGTTTGTTTGTTGGTTTGTTGGCTTGTTGGCTTGTTGGTTTGTTGGTTTGTTGGTTTGTTGGCTTGTTTGTTTGTTGGTTTGTTGGCTAGTTGGCTTGTTGGTTTGTTGGTTTGTCGGTTTGTTGGCTTGTTGGTTTGTTGGCTTGTTGGTTTGTTGGTTTGTTGATTTCTTGGCTTGTTGACTTGTTGGTTTGTTGGTTTGTTGGTTTGTCGGTTTGTTGGTTTATTTGTTTGTTGGTTTGTTGGCTTGTTGGTTTCTTGGTTTGTTGGTTTGTTGGCTTGTTGGCTTGTTGATTTTTTATTTTGTTGGCTTTTTGGTTACTTGGTTTGTTGGTTTGTTGGCTTGTTGGCTTGTTGGTTTGTTGGTTAGTTCGTTTGTTGGTTTGTTAGTTTGTTGGTTTGTTGGCTTGTTGGCTTGTTGGTTTGTTGGTTTTTTGGTTTGTTGATTTGTTGGTTTGTTGGTTTGTTTGTTTGTTGGTTTATTGGTTTGTTGGCTTGTTGGTTTGTTGGTTTGTTGGCTTGTTGGTTCGTCAGTTTGTTGGCTTGTTGGTTTGTTGGTTTGTTGGTTTGTTGGCTTGTTGGTTTGTTGGTTTGTTGGCTTGTTGTTTTGGTAGTTTGTTGGTTTGTTGGTTTGTTGGCTTGTTGGTTTTTTGTTTTGTTGGTTTGCTGGTTTGTTGGCTTGTTGGCTTGTTGGTTTGTTGGCTTGTTGGTTTGTTAGTTTGTTGGCTTTTTGGTTACTTGGTTTGTTGGTTTGTTGGCTTGTTGGCTTGTTGGTTTGTTGGCTTGTTGGCTTGTTGGTTTGTTGGTTTGTTGTTTTGTTGGCTTGTTGGTTTGTTGGTTTGTTGGCTTGTTGGTTTGTTAGTTTGTTGGTTCGTTGGTTTGTTGGCTTGTTGGTTTGTTGTTTTGTTAGTTTGTTGGTTTGTTGGCTTGTTGGCTTGCTGGTTTGTTGGCTTGTTGGTTTGTTAGTTTGTTGGCTTTGTGGTTACTTGGTTTGTTGGTTTATTGGCTTGTTGGCTTGTTGGTTTGTTGGTTTGTTGGATTGTTGGCTTGTTGGTTTGTTGGTTTGTTGGTTTGTTGGTTTGTTGGTTTGTTGGTTTGTTGGTTTATTGGTTTGTTGGCTTGATGGTTTGTTTTGTTTGTTGGCTTGTTGGTTCGTCAGTTTGTTGGCTTGTTGGTTTGTTGGTTTGTTGGTTTGTTGGCTTGTTGGTTTGTTGGTTTGTTGGCTTGTTGTTTTGTTAGTTTGTTGGTTTGTTGGTTTGTTGGCTTGTTGGTTTGTTGTTTTGTCGGTTTGCTGGTTTGTTGGCTTGTTGGCTTGTTGGTTTGTTGGCTTGTTGGTTTGTTAGTTTGTTGGCTTTTTGGTTACTTGGTTTGTTGGTTTGTTGGCTTGTTGGCTTGTTGGCTTGTTGGTTTGTTGGCTGGTTGGCTTGTTGGTTTGTTGGTTTGTTGTTTTGTTGGCTTGTTGGTTTGTTGGTTTGTTGGCTTGTTGGTTTGTTTGTTTGTTGGTTTGTTGGTTTGTTGGCTTGTTGGTTTGTTGTTTTGTTAGTTTGTTGGTTTGTTGGCTTGTTGGCTTGCTGGTTTGTTGGCTTTTTGGTTTGTTAGTTTGTTGGCTTTGTGGTTACTTGGTTTGTTGGTTTGTTGGCTTGTTGGCTTGTTGGTTTGTTGGTTTGTTGGATTGTTGGCTTGTTGGTTTGTTGGTTTGTTGGTTTGTTGGTTTGTTGGTTTGTTGGTTTATTTGTTTGTTGGTTTGTTGGCTTGTTGGTTTGTTGGTTTGTTGGCTTGTTGGTTACTTAGTTTGTTGGTTTGTTGGTTTGTTGGTTTGTTGGCTTGTTGGCTTGTTGGCTTGTTGTTTTGTTGGTTTGTTGGTTTGTTGGTTTGTTGGTTTGTTTGCTTGTTGGTTTGTTGGTTTGTTGGCTTGTTGGTTTGTTGGTTTGTTGGTTTGTTGGTTTGTTGGCTTGTTGGCTTGTTGGTTTGTTGGTTTATTGGCTTGTTGGTTTGTTGGTTTGCTGGTTTGTTGGCTTGTTGGTTTGTTGGCTTGTTGGTTTGTTGGCTTGTTGGTTTGTTAGTTTGTTGGCTTTTTGGTTACTTGGTTTGTTGGTTTGTTGGCTTGTTGGCTTGTTGGTTTGTTGGTTTGTTGGTTTGTTGGTTTGTTGGTTTATTTGTTTATTGGTTTGTTGGCTTGTTGGCTTGATGGTTTGTTGGTTTGTTGGTTTGTTGGCTTGTTGGTTTGTTTGTTTGTTGGTTTGTTGGCTTGTTGGCTTGTTGGTTTGTTGGTTTGTTTGTTTGTTGGTTTGTTTGTTTGTTGGTTTGTTCGTTTGTTGGTTTGTTGGCTTGTTGGTTTGTTGGCTTGTTGGTTTGTTACTTTGTTGGTTTGTTGGCTTGTTGGTTTGTTGGTTTGTAAGCTTGTTGGTTTCTTAGTTTGTTGGCTTGTTGGTTTATTGGTTTGTTGGTTTGTTGGCTTGTTGGTTTGTTGGTTTGTTGGCTTGTTGTTATGTTAGTTTGTTGGTTTGTTGGTTTGTTGGCTTGTTGGTTTGTTGTTTTGTTGGTTTGTTGGTTTGTTGGCTTGTTGGCTTGTTGGTTTGTTGGCTTGTCGGTTTGTTAGTTTGTTGGCTTTTTGGTTACTTGGTTTGTTGGTTTGTTGGTTTGTTAGTTTGTTGGCTTGTTGGTTTGTTGGTTTGTTGGCTAGTTGGTTTGTTAGTTTGTTGGTTTGTTGGTTTGTTGGCTTGTTGGTTTGTTGTTTTGTTGGTTTGTTGGTTTGTTGGCTTGTTGGCTTGTTGGTTTGTTGGCTTGTTGGTTTGTTAGTTTGTTGGCTTTTTGGTTACTTTGTTTGTTGGTTTGTTAGTTTGTTGGCTTGTTGGTTTGTTGGTTTGTTGGTTTGTTGTTTTGTTGGTTTGTTGGTTTGTTGGTTTGTTGGTTTGTTGGTTTGTTGGTTTGTTCGTTTGTTGGTTTGTTGGTTTGTTGGCATGTTGGTTTGTTTGTTTGTTGGTTTGTTGGCTTGTTGGTTTGTTGGTTTGTTGGTTTGTTGGTTTGTTGGCTTGTTTGTTTGTTGGTTTGTTGGCTAGTTGGCTTGTTGGTTTGTTGGTTTATCGGTTTGTTGGCTTGTTGGTTTGTTGGCTTGTTGGTTTGTTGATTTCTTGGCTTGTTGACTTGTTGGTTTGTTGGTTTGTTGGTTTGTTGGTTTGTTGGTTTATTTGTTTGTTGGTTTGTTGGCTTGTTGGTTTGTTGGTTTGTTGGTTTGTTGGCTTGTTGGCTTGTTGATTTTTTATTTTGTTGGCTTTTTGGTTACTTGGTTTGTTGGTTTGTTGGCTTGTTGGCTTGTTGATTTTTTATTTTGTTGGCTTTTTGGTTACTTGGTTTGTTGGTTTGTTGGCTTGTTGGTTTGTTGGTTTGTTGGTTAGTTCGTTTGTTGGTTTGTTAGTTTGTTGGTTTGTTGGCTTGTTGGCTTGTTGGTTTGTTGGTTTTTTGGTTTGTTGATTTGTTGGTTTGTTGGTTTGTTTGTTTGTTGGTTTATTGGTTTGTTGGCATGTTGGTTTGTTGGTTTGTTGGCTTGTTGGTTCGTCAGTTTGTTGGCTTGTTGGCTTGTTGGTTTGTTGGTTTGTTGGCTTGTTGGTTTGTTGGTTTGTTGGCTTGTTGTTTTGTTAGTTTGTTGGTTTGTTGGTTTGTTGGCTTGTTGGTTTTTTGTTTTGTTGGTTTGCTGGTTTGTTGGCTTGTTGGCTTGTTGGTTTGTTGGCTTGTTGGTTTGTTAGTTTGTTGGCTTTTTGGTTACTTGGTTTGTTGGTTTGTTGGCTTGTTGGCTTGTTGGTTTGTTGGCTTGTTGGCTTGTTGGTTTGTTGGTTTGTTGTTTTGTTGGCTTGTTGGCTTGTTGGTTTGTTAGTTTGTTGGTTTGTTGGTTTGTTGGCTTGTTGGTTTGTTGGTTTGTTGGCTTGTTGGTTCGTCAGTTTGTTGGCTTGTTGGTTTGTTGGTTTGTTGGTTTGTTAGTTTGTTGGCTTTTTGGTTACTTTGTTTGTTGGTTTGTTGGTTTGTTGGCTTGTTGGTTTGTTGGTTTGTTGGTTTGTTGGTTTGTTGGCTTGTTGGTTTGTTGGTTTGTTGGTTTGTTGGTTTGTTGGTTTGTTCGTTTGTTGGTTTGTTGGTTTGTTGGCATGTTGGTTTGTTTGTTTGTTGGTTTGTTGGCTTGTTGGTTTGTTGGTTTGTTGGTTTGTTGGTTTGTTGGCTTGTTTGTTTGTTGGTTTGTTGGCTAGTTGGCTTGTTGGTTTGTTGGTTTGTCGGTTTGTTGGCTTGTTGGTTTGTTGGCTTGTTGGTTTGTTGATTTGTTGATTTTTTGGCTTGTTGACTTGTTGGTTTGTTGGTTTGTTGGTTTGTTGGTTTGTTGGTTTATTTGTTTGTTGGTTTGTTGGCTTGTTGGTTTGTTGGTTTGTTGGTTTGTTGGCTTGTTGGCTTGTTGATTTTTTATTTTGTTGGCTTTTTGGTTACTTGGTTTGTTGGTTTGTTGGCTTGTTGGCTTGTTGGTTTGTTGGTTAGTTCGTTTGTTGGTTTGTTGGCTTGTTGGCTTGTTGGTTTGTTGGTTTGTTGGTTTGTTGGCTTGTTGGTTTGTTGGCTTGTTGGCTTGTTGCTTTGTTGGTTTGTTGGTTTGTCGGATTGTTGGCTTGTTGGTTTGTTAGTTTGTTGGCTTTTTGGTTACTTGGTTTGTTGGTTTGTTGGTTTGTTGGCTTGTTGGTTTGTTGGCTTGTTGGTTTGTTGGTTTGTTGGTTTGTTGGTTTGTTGGTTTGTTGGCTTGTTGGTTTGTTGGTTTGTTGGTTTGTTTGTTTGTTGGTTTGTTTGTTTGTTGGGTTGTTCGTTTGTTGGTTTGTTGGCTTGTTAGTTTGTTGGCTTGTTGGTTTGTTGCTTTGTTGGTTTGTTGGCTTGTTGGTTTGTTGGCTTGTTGGTTTGTTTGTTTGTTGGTTTGTTGGCTTGCTGGCTTATTGGTTTGTTGGTTTGTTTGTTTGTTGGTTTGTTTGTTTGTTGGTTTGTTCGTTTGTTGGTTTGTTGGCTTGTTGGTTTGTTGGCTTGTTGGTTTGTTACTTTGTTCGTTTGTTGGCTTGTTGGTTTGTTGGTTTGTAAGCTTGTTGGTTTGTTAGTTTGTTGGCTTGCTGGCTTGTTGGCTTGTTGGTTTTTTGGCTTGTTGGTTTGTTACTTTGTTCGTTTGTTGGCTTGTTGGTTTGTTGGTTTGTAAGCTTGTTGGTTTGTTAGTTTGTTGGCTTGTTGGCTTGTTGGTTTGTTGGTTTGTTGGTTTGTTGGCTTGTTGGTTTGTTGGTTTGTTGGCTTGTTGTTATGTTAGTTTGTTGGTTTGTTGGTTTGTTGGCTTGTTGGTTTGTTGTTTTGTTGGTTTGTTGGTTTGTTGGCTTGCTGGCTTGTTCGTTTGTTGGCTTGTCGGTTGTTAGTTTGTTGGCTTTTTGGTTACTTGGTTTGTTGGTTTGTTGGTTTGTTGGTTTGTTGGCTTGTTGGTTTGTTGGTTTGTTGGCTAGTTGGTTTGTTAGTTTGTTGGTTTGTTGGTTTGTTGGCTTGTTGGTTTGTTGTTTTTTTGGTTTGTTGGTTTGTTGGCTTGTTGGCTTGTTGGTTTGTTGGCTTGTTGGTTTGTTAGTTTGTTGGCTTTTTGGTTACTTTGTTTGTTGGTTTGTTGGCTTGTTGGCTTGTTGGTTTGTTGGCTTGTCGGTTGTTAGTTTGTTGGCTTTTTGGTTACTTGGTTTGTTGGTTTGTTGATTTGTTGGTTTGTTGGCTTGTTGGGTTGTTGGTTTGTTGGCTAGTTGGTTTGTTAGTTTGTTGGTTTGTTGGTTTGTTGGTTTGTTGGCTTGTTGGTTTGTTGGTTTGTTGGCTAGTTGGTTTGTTAGTTTGTTGGTTTGTTGGTTTGTTGGCTTGTTGGTTTGTTGTTTTGTTGGTTTGTTGGTTTGTTGGCTTGTTGGCTTGTTGGTTTGTTGGCTTGTTGGTTTGTTAGTTTGTTGGCTTTTTGGTTACTTTGTTTGTTGGTTTATTGGTTTGTTGGTTTGTTGGTTTGTTGGTTTGTTGGTTTGTTGGTTTGTTGGCTTGTTGGTTTGTTGGTTTGTTGGTTTGTTGGTTTGTTGGTTTGTTGGTTTGTTCGTTTGTTGGTTTGTTGGTTTGTTGGCATGTTGGTTTGTTTGTTTGTTGGTTTGTTGGTTTGTTGGCTTGTTTGTTTGTTGGTTTGTTGGCTAGTTGGCTTGTTGGTTTGTTGGTTTGTCGGTTTGTTGGCTTGTTGGTTTGTTGGCTTGTTGGTTTGTTGATTTCTTGGCTTGTTGACTTGTTGGTTTGTTGGTTTGTTGGTTTGTTGGTTTGTTGGTTTATTTGTTTGTTGGTTTGTTGGCTTGTTGGTTTGTTGGTTTGTTGGTTTGTTGGCTTGTTGGCTTGTTGATTTTTTATTTTGTTGGCTTTTTGGTTACTTGGTTTGTTGGTTTGTTGGCTTGTTGGCTTGTTGATTTTTTATTTTGTTGGCTTTTTGGTTACTTGGTTTGTTGGTTTGTTGGCTTGTTGGTTTGTTGGTTTGTTGGTTAGTTCGTTTGTTGGTTTGTTAGTTTGTTGGTTTGTTGGCTTGTTGGCTTGTTGGTTTGTTGGTTTTTTGGTTTGTTGATTTGTTGGTTTGTTGGTTTGTTTGTTTGTTGGTTTATTGGTTTGTTGGCATGTTGGTTTGTTGGTTTGTTGGCTTGTTGGTTCGTCAGTTTGTTGGCTTGTTGGTTTGTTGGTTTGTTGGTTTGTTGGCTTGTTGGTTTGTTGGTTTGTTGGCTTGTTGTTTTGTTAGTTTGTTGGTTTGTTGGTTTGTTGGCTTGTTGGTTTTTTGTTTTGTTGGTTTGCTGGTTTGTTGGCTTGTTGGCTTGTTGGTTTGTTGGCTTGTTGGTTTGTTAGTTTGTTGACTTTTTGGTTACTTGGTTTGTTGGTTTGTTGGCTTGTTGGCTTGTTGGTTTGTTGGCTTGTTGGCTTGTTGGTTTGTTGGTTTGTTGTTTTGTTGGCTTGTTGGCTTGTTGGTTTGTTAGTTTGTTGGTTTGTTGGTTTGTTGGCTTGTTGGTTTGTTGGTTTGTTGGCTTGTTGGTTCGTCAGTTTGTTGGCTTGTTGGTTTGTTGGTTTGTTGGTTTGTTAGTTTGTTGGCTTTTTGGTTACTTTGTTTGTTGGTTTGTTGGTTTGTTGGCTTGTTGGTTTGTTGGTTTGTTGGTTTGTTGGCTTGTTGGTTTGTTGGTTTGTTGGTTTGTTGGTTTGTTGGTTTGTTCGTTTGTTGGTTTGTTGGTTTGTTGGCATGTTGGTTTGTTTGTTTGTTGGTTTGTTGGCTTGTTGGTTTGTTGGTTTGTTGGTTTGTTGGTTTGTTGGCTTGTTTGTTTGTTGGTTTGTTGGCTAGTTGGCTTGTTGGTTTGTTGGTTTGTCGGTTTGTTGGCTTGTTGGTTTGTTGGCTTGTTGGTTTGTTGATTTGTTGATTTTTTGGCTTGTTGACTTGTTGGTTTGTTGGTTTGTTGGTTTGTTGGTTTGTTGGTTTATTTGTTTGTTGGTTTGTTGGCTTGTTGGTTTGTTGGTTTGTTGGTTTGTTGGCTTGTTGGCTTGTTGATTTTTTATTTTGTTGGCTTTTTGGTTACTTGGTTTGTTGGTTTGTTGGCTTGTTGGCTTGTTGGTTTGTTGGTTAGTTCGTTTGTTGGTTTGTTGGCTTGTTGGCTTGTTGGTTTGTTGGTTTGTTGGTTTGTTGGCTTGTTGGTTTGTTGGCTTGTTGGCTTGTTGCTTTGTTGGTTTGTTGGTTTGTCGGATTGTTGGCTTGTTGGTTTGTTAGTTTGTTGGCTTTTTGGTTACTTGGTTTGTTGGTTTGTTGGTTTGTTGGCTTGTTGGTTTGTTGGCTTGTTGGTTTGTTGGTTTGTTGGTTTGTTGGTTTGTTGGTTTGTTGGCTTTTTGGTTTGTTGGTTTGTTTGTTTGTTGGTTTGTTTGTTTGTTGGGTTGTTCGTTTGTTGGTTTGTTGGCTTGTTAGTTTGTTGGCTTGTTGGTTTGTTGCTTTGTTGGTTTGTTGGCTTGTTGGTTTGTTGGCTTGTTGGTTTGTTTGTTTGTTGGTTTGTTGGCTTGCTGGCTTATTGGTTTGTTGGTTTGTTTGTTTGTTGGTTTGTTTGTTTGTTGGTTTGTTCGTTTGTTGGTTTGTTGGCTTGTTGGTTTGTTGGCTTGTTGGTTTGTTACTTTGTTCGTTTGTTGGCTTGTTGGTTTGTTGGTTTGTAAGCTTGTTGGTTTGTTAGTTTGTTGGCTTGTTGGCTTGTTGGCTTGTTGGTTTGTTGGCTTGTTGGTTTGTTACTTTGTTCGTTTGTTGGCTTGTTGGTTTGTTGGTTTGTAAGCTTGTTGGTTTGTTAGTTTGTTGGCTTGTTGGCTTGTTGGTTTGTTGGTTTGTTGGTTTGTTGGCTTGTTGGTTTGTTGGTTTGTTGGCTTGTTGTTATGTTAGTTTGTTGGTTTGTTGGTTTGTTGGCTTGTTGGTTTGGTGTTTTGTTGGTTTGTTGGTTTGTTGGCTTGTTGGCTTGTTGGTTTGTTGGCTTGTCGGTTGTTAGTTTGTTGGCTTTTTGGTTACTTGGTTTGTTGGTTTGTTGGCTTGTTGGCTTGTTGGTTTGTTGGCTTGTCGGTTGTTAGTTTGTTGGCTTTTTGGTTACTTGGTTTGTTGGTTTGTTGGTTTGTTGGTTTGTTGGCTTGTTGGTTTGTTGGTTTGTTGGCTAGTTGGTTTGTTAGTTTGTTGGTTTGTTGGTTTGTTGGCTTGTTGGTTTGTTGTTTTGTTGGTTTGTTGGTTTGTTGGCTTGTTGGCTTGTTGGTTTGTTGGCTTGTTGGTTTGTTAGTTTGTTGGCTTTTTGGTTACTTTGTTTGTTGGTTTGTTGGCTTGTTGGCTTGTTGGTTTGTTGGCTTGTCGGTTGTTAGTTTGTTGGCTTTTTGGTTACTTGGTTTGTTGGTTTGTTGATTTGTTGGTTTGTTGGCTTGTTGGGTTGTTGGTTTGTTGGCTAGTTGGTTTGTTAGTTTGTTGGTTTGTTGGTTTGTTGGTTTGTTGGCTTGTTGGTTTGTTGGTTTGTTGGCTAGTTGGTTTGTTAGTTTGTTGGTTTGTTGGTTTGTTGGCTTGTTGGTTTGTTGTTTTGTTGGTTTGTTGGTTTGTTGGCTTGTTGGCTTGTTGGTTTGTTGGCTTGTTGGTTTGTTAGTTTGTTGGCTTTTTGGTTACTTTGTTTGTTGGTTTATTGGTTTGTTGGCTTGTTGGTTTGTTGGTTTGTTGGTTTGTTGGTTTGTTGGCTTGTTGGTTTGTTGGTTTGTTGGTTTGTTGGTTTGTTGGTTTGTTCGTTTGTTGGTTTGTTGGTTTGTTGGCATGTTGGTTTGTTTGTTTGTTGGTTTGTTGGTTTGTTGGCTTGTTTGTTTGTTGGTTTGTTGGCTAGTTGGCTTGTTGGTTTGTTGGTTTGTCGGTTTGTTGGCTTGTTGGTTTGTTGGCTTGTTGGTTTGTTGATTTCTTGGCTTGTTGACTTGTTGGTTTGTTGGTTTGTTGGTTTGTTGGTTTGTTGGTTTATTTGTTTGTTGGTTTGTTGGCTTGTTGGTTTGTTGGTTTGTTGGTTTGTTGGCTTGTTGGCTTGTTGATTTTTTATTTTGTTGGCTTTTTGGTTACTTGGTTTGTTGGTTTGTTGGCTTGTTGGCTTGTTGATTTTTTATTTTGTTGGCTTTTTGGTTACTTGGTTTGTTGGTTTGTTGGCTTGTTGGTTTGTTGGTTTGTTGGTTAGTTCGTTTGTTGGTTTGTTAGTTTGTTGGTTTGTTGGCTTGTTGGCTTGTTGGTTTGTTGGTTTTTTGGTTTGTTGATTTGTTGGTTTGTTGGTTTGTTTGTTTGTTGGTTTATTGGTTTGTTGGCATGTTGGTTTGTTGGTTTGTTGGCTTGTTGGTTCGTCAGTTTGTTGGCTTGTTGGTTTGTTGGTTTGTTGGTTTGTTGGCTTGTTGGTTTGTTGGTTTGTTGGCTTGTTGTTTTGTTAGTTTGTTGGTTTGTTGGTTTGTTGGCTTGTTGGTTTTTTGTTTTGTTGGTTTGCTGGTTTGTTGGCTTGTTGGCTTGTTGGTTTGTTGGCTTGTTGGTTTGTTAGTTTGTTGGCTTTTTGGTTACTTGGTTTGTTGGTTTGTTGGCTTGTTGGCTTGTTGGTTTGTTGGCTTGTTGGCTTGTTGGTTTGTTGGTTTGTTGTTTTGTTGGCTTGTTGGCTTGTTGGTTTGTTAGTTTGTTGGTTTGTTGGTTTGTTGGCTTGTTGGTTTGTTGGTTTGTTGGCTTGTTGGTTCGTCAGTTTGTTGGCTTGTTGGTTTGTTGGTTTGTTGGTTTGTTAGTTTGTTGGCTTTTTGGTTACTTTGTTTGTTGGTTTGTTGGTTTGTTGGCTTGTTGGTTTGTTGGTTTGTTGGTTTGTTGGTTTGTTGGCTTGTTGGTTTGTTGGTTTGTTGGTTTGTTGGTTTGTTGGTTTGTTCGTTTGTTGGTTTGTTGGTTTGTTGGCATGTTGGTTTGTTTGTTTGTTGGTTTGTTGGCTTGTTGGTTTGTTGGTTTGTTGGTTTGTTGGTTTGTTGGCTTGTTTGTTTGTTGGTTTGTTGGCTAGTTGGCTTGTTGGTTTGTTGGTTTGTCGGTTTGTTGGCTTGTTGGTTTGTTGGCTTGTTGGTTTGTTGATTTGTTGATTTTTTGGCTTGTTGACTTGTTGGTTTGTTGGTTTGTTGGTTTGTTGGTTTGTTGGTTTATTTGTTTGTTGGTTTGTTGGCTTGTTGGTTTGTTGGTTTGTTGGTTTGTTGGCTTGTTGGCTTGTTGATTTTTTATTTTGTTGGCTTTTTGGTTACTTGGTTTGTTGGTTTGTTGGCTTGTTGGCTTGTTGGTTTGTTGGTTAGTTCGTTTGTTGGTTTGTTGGCTTGTTGGCTTGTTGGTTTGTTGGTTTGTTGGTTTGTTGGCTTGTTGGTTTGTTGGCTTGTTGGCTTGTTGCTTTGTTGGTTTGTTGGTTTGTCGGATTGTTGGCTTGTTGGTTTGTTAGTTTGTTGGCTTTTTGGTTACTTGGTTTGTTGGTTTGTTGGTTTGTTGGCTTGTTGGTTTGTTGGCTTGTTGGTTTGTTGGTTTGTTGGTTTGTTGGTTTGTTGGTTTGTTGGCTTGTTGGTTTGTTGGTTTGTTTGTTTGTTGGTTTGTTTGTTTGTTGGGTTGTTCGTTTGTTGGTTTGTTGGCTTGTTAGTTTGTTGGCTTGTTGGTTTGTTGCTTTGTTGGTTTGTTGGCTTGTTGGTTTGTTGGCTTGTTGGTTTGTTTGTTTGTTGGTTTGTTGGCTTGCTGGCTTATTGGCTTGTTGGTTTGTTTGTTTGTTGGTTTGTTTGTTTGTTGGTTTGTTCGTTTGTTGGTTTGTTGGCTTGTTGGTTTGTTGGCTTGTTGGTTTGTTACTTTGTTCGTTTGTTGGCTTGTTGGTTTGTTGGTTTGTAAGCTTGTTGGTTTGTTAGTTTGTTGGCTTGTTGGCTTGTTGGCTTGTTGGTTTGTTGGCTTGTTGGTTTGTTACTTTGTTCGTTTGTTGGCTTGTTGGTTTGTTGGTTTGTAAGCTTGTTGGTTTGTTAGTTTGTTGGCTTGTTGGCTTGTTGGTTTGTTGGTTTGTTGGTTTGTTGGCTTGTTGGTTTGTTGGTTTGTTGGCTTGTTGTTATGTTAGTTTGTTGGTTTGTTGGTTTGTTGGCTTGTTGGTTTGGTGTTTTGTTGGTTTGTTGGTTTGTTGGCTTGTTGGCTTGTTGGTTTGTTGGCTTGTCGGTTGTTAGTTTGTTGGCTTTTTGGTTACTTGGTTTGTTGGTTTGTTGGTTTGTTGGTTTGTTGGCTTGTTGGTTTGTTGGTTTGTTGGCTAGTTGGTTTGTTAGTTTGTTGGTTTGTTGGTTTGTTGGCTTGTTGGTTTGTTGTTTTGTTGGTTTGTTGGTTTGTTGGCTTGTTGGCTTGTTGGTTTGTTGGCTTGTTGGTTTGTTAGTTTGTTGGCTTTTTGGTTACTTTGTTTGTTGGTTTGTTGGCTTGTTGGCTTGTTGGTTTGTTGGCTTGTCGGTTGTTAATTTGTTGGCTTTTTGGTTACTTGGTTTGTTGGTTTGTTGATTTGTTGGTTTGTTGGCTTGTTGGGTTGTTGGTTTGTTGGCTAGTTGGTTTGTTAGTTTGTTGGTTTGTTGGTTTGTTGGTTTGTTGGCTTGTTGGTTTGTTGGTTTGTTGGCTAGTTGGTTTGTTAGTTTGTTGGTTTGTTGGTTTGTTGGCTTGTTGGTTTGTTGTTTTGTTGGTTTGTTGGTTTGTTGGCTTGTTGGCTTGTTGGTTTGTTGGCTTGTTGGTTTGTTAGTTTGTTGGCTTTTTGGTTACTTTGTTTGTTGGTTTATTGGTTTGTTGGCTTGTTGGTTTGTTGGTTTGTTGGTTTGTTGGTTTGTTGGCTTGTTGGTTTGTTGGTTTGTTGGTTTGTTGGTTTGTTGGTTTGTTCGTTTGTTGGTTTGTTGGTTTGTTGGCATGTTGGTTTGTTTGTTTGTTGGTTTGTTGGCTTGTTGGCTTGTTGGTTTGTTGGTTTGTTGGTTTGTTGGCTTGTTTGTTTGTTGGTTTGTTGGCTAGTTGGCTTGTTGGTTTGTTGGTTTGTCGGTTTGTTGGCTTGTTGGTTTGTTGGCTTATTGGTTTGTTGGTTTGTTGATTTCTTGGCTTGTTGACTTGTTGGTTTGTTGGTTTGTTGGTTTGTCGGTTTGTTGGTTTATTTGTTTGTTGGTTTGTTGGCTTGTTGGTTTCTTGGTTTGTTGGTTTGTTGGCTTGTTGGCTTGTTGATTTTTTATTTTGTTGGCTTTTTGGTTACTTGGTTTGTTGGTTTGTTGGCTTGTTGGCTTGTTGGTTTGTTGGTTAGTTCGTTTGTTGGTTTGTTAGTTTGTTGGTTTGTTGGCTTGTTGGCTTGTTGGTTTGTTGGTTTTTTGGTTTGTTGATTTGTTGGTTTGTTGGTTTGTTTGTTTGTTGGTTTATTGGTTTGTTGGCTTGTTGGTTTGTTGGTTTGTTGGCTTGTTGGTTCGTCAGTTTGTTGGCTTGTTGGTTTGTTGGTTTGTTGGTTTGTTGGCTTGTTGGTTTGTTGGTTTGTTGGCTTGTTGTTTTGTTAGTTTGTTGGTTTGTTGGTTTGTTGGCTTGTTGGTTTTTTGTTTTGTTGGTTTGCTGGTTTGTTGGCTTGTTGGCTTGTTGGTTTGTTGGCTTGTTGGTTTGTTAGTTTGTTGGCTTTTTGGTTACTTGGTTTGTTGGTTTGTTGGCTTGTTGGCTTGTTGGTTTGTTGGCTTGTTGGCTTGTTGGTTTGTTGGTTTGTTGTTTTGTTGGCTTGTTGGTTTGTTGGTTTGTTGGCTTGTTGGTTTGTTAGTTTGTTGGTTCGTTGGTTTGTTGGCTTGTTGGTTTGTTGTTTTGTTAGTTTGTTGGTTTGTTGGCTTGTTGGCTTGCTGGTTTGTTGGCTTGTTGGTTTGTTAGTTTGTTGGCTTTGTGGTTACTTGGTTTGTTGGTTTGTTGGCTTGTTGGCTTGTTGGTTTGTTGGTTTGTTGGATTGTTGGCTTGTTGGTTTGTTGGTTTGTTGGTTTGTTGGTTTGTTGGTTTGTTGGTTTGTTGGTTTATTGGTTTGTTGGCTTGTTGGTTTGTTTTGTTTGTTGGCTTGTTGGTTCGTCAGTTTGTTGGCTTGTTGGTTTGTTGGTTTGTTGGTTTGTTGGCTTGTTGGTTTGTTGGTTTGCTGGCTTGTTGTTTTGTTAGTTTGTTGGTTTGTTGGTTTGTTGGCTTGTTGGTTTGTTGTTTTGTCGGTTTGCTGGTTTGTTGGCTTGTTGGCTTGGTGGTTTGTTGGCTTGTTGGTTTGTTAGTTTGTTGGCTTTTTGGTTACTTGGTTTGTTGGTTTGTTGGCTTGTTGGCTTGTTGGTTTGTTGGCTGGTTGGCTTGTTGGTTTGTTGGTTTGTTGTTTTGTTGGCTTGTTGGTTTGTTGGTTTGTTGGCTTGTTGGTTTGTTTGTTTGTTGGTTTGTTGGTTTGTTGGCTTGTTGGTTTGTTGTTTTGTTAGTTTGTTGGTTTGTTGGCTTGTTGGCTTGCTGGTTTGTTGGCTTGTTGGTTTGTGAGTTTGTTGGCTTTGTGGTTACTTGGTTTGTTGGTTTGTTGGCTTGTTGGCTTGTTGGTTTGTTGGTTTGTTGGATTGTTGGCTTGTTGGTTTGTTGGTTTGTTGGTTTGTTGGTTTGTTGGTTTGTTGGTTTATTTGTTTGTTGGTTTGTTGGCTTGTTGGTTTGTTGGTTTGTTGGCTTGTTGGTTACTTAGTTTGTTGGTTTGTTGGTTTGTTGGTTTGTTGGTTTGTTGGCTTGTTGGCTTGTTGTTTTGTTGGTTTGTTGGTTTGTTGGTTTGTTGGTTTGTTGGTTTGTTTGCTTGTTGGTTTGTTGGTTTGTTGGCTTGTTGGTTTGTTGGTTTGTTGGTTTGTTGGTTTGTTGGCTTGTTGGCTTGTTGGTTTGTTGGTTTATTGGCTTGTTGGTTTGTTGGTTTGCTGGTTTGTTGGCTTGTTGGTTTGTTGGCTTGTTGGTTTGTTGGCTTGTTGGTTTGTTAGTTTGTTGGCTTTTTGGTTACTTGGTTTGTTGGTTTGTTGGCTTGTTGGCTTGTTGGTTTGTTGGTTTGTTGGTTTGTTGGTTTGTTGGTTTATTTGTTTATTGGTTTGTTGGCTTGTTGGCTTGATGGTTTGTTGGTTTGTTGGTTTGTTGGCTTGTTGGTTTGTTTGTTTGTTGGTTTGTTGGCTTGTTGGCTAGTTGGTTTGTTGGTTTGTTTGTTTGTTGGTTTGTTTGTTTGTTGGTTTGTTCGTTTGTTGGTTTGTTGGCTTGTTGGTTTGTTGGCTTGTTGGTTTGTTACTTTGTTGGTTTGTTGGCTTGTTGGTTTGTTGGTTTGTAAGCTTGTTGGTTTGTTAGTTTGTTGGCTTGTTGGCTTGTTGGTTTGTTGGTTTGTTGGTTTGTTGGCTTGTTGGTTTGTTGGTTTGTTGGCTTGTTGTTATGTTAGTTTGTTGGTTTGTTGGTTTGTTGGCTTGTTGGTTTGTTGTTTTGTTGGTTTGTTGGTTTGTTGGCTTGTTGGCTTGTTGGTTTGTTGGCTTGTCGGTTTGTTAGTTTGTTGGCTTTTTGGTTACTTGGTTTGTTGGTTTGTTGGTTTGTTAGTTTGTTGGCTTGTTGGTTTGTTGGTTTGTTGGCTAGTTGGTTTGTTAGTTTGTTGGTTTGTTGGTTTGTTGGCTTGTTGGTTTGTTGTTTTGTTGGTTTGTTGGTTTGTTGGCTTGTTGGCTTGTTGGTTTGTTGGCTTGTTGGTTTGTTAGTTTGTTGGCTTTTTGGTTACTTTGTTTGTTGGTTTGTTAGTTTGTTGGCTTGTTGGTTTGTTGGTTTGTTGGTTTGTTGGTTTGTTGGTTTGTTGGTTTGTTGGTTTGTTGGTTTGTTGGTTTGTTCGTTTGTTGGTTTGTTGGTTTGTTGGCATGTTGGTTTGTTTGTTTGTTGGTTTGTTGGCTTGTTGGTTTGTTGGTTTGTTGGTTTGTTGGTTTGTTGGCTTGTTTGTTTGTTGGTTTGTTGGCTAGTTGGCTTGTTGGTTTGTTGGTTTGTCGGTTTGTTGGCTTGTTGGTTTGTTGGCTTGTTGGTTTGTTGATTTCTTGGCTTGTTGACTTGTTGGTTTGTTGGTTTGTTGGTTTGTTGGTTTGTTGGTTTATTTGTTTGTTGGTTTGTTGGCTTGTTGGTTTGTTGGTTTGTTGGTTTGTTGGCTTGTTGGCTTGTTGATTTTTTATTTTGTTGGCTTTTTGGTTACTTGGTTTGTTGGTTTGTTGGCTTGTTGGCTTGTTGATTTTTTATTTTGTTGGCTTTTTGGTTACTTGGTTTGTTGGTTTGTTGGCTTGTTGGCTTGTTGGTTTGTTGGTTAGTTCGTTTGTTGGTTTGTTAGTTTGTTGGTTTGTTGGCTTGTTGGCTTGTTGGTTTGTTGGTTTTTTGGTTTGTTGATTTGTTGGTTTGTTGGTTTGTTTGTTTGTTGGTTTATTGGTTTGTTGGCTTGTTGGTTTGTTGGTTTGTTGGCTTGTTGGTTCGTCAGTTTGTTGGCTTGTTGGTTTGTTGGTTTGTTGGTTTGTTGGCTTGTTGGTTTGTTGGTTTGTTGGCTTGTTGTTTTGTTAGTTTGTTGGTTTGTTGGTTTGTTGGCTTGTTGGTTTTTTGTTTTGTTGGTTTGCTGGTTTGTTGGCTTGTTGGCTTGTTGGTTTGTTGGCTTGTTGGTTTGTTAGTTTGTTGGCTTTTTGGTTACTTGGTTTGTTGGTTTGTTGGCTTGTTGGCTTGTTGGTTTGTTGGCTTGTTGGCTTGTTGGTTTGTTGGTTTGTTGTTTTGTTGGCTTGTTGGTTTGTTGGTTTGTTGGCTTGTTGGTTTGTTAGTTTGTTGGTTTGTTGGTTTGTTGGCTTGTTGGTTTGTTGGTTTGTTGGCTTGTTGGTTCGTCAGTTTGTTGGCTTGTTGGTTTGTTGGTTTGTTGGTTTGTTAGTTTGTTGGCTTTTTGGTTACTTTGTTTGTTGGTTTGTTGGTTTGTTGGCTTGTTGGTTTGTTGGTTTGTTGGTTTGTTGGTTTGTTGGCTTGTTGGTTTGTTGGTTTGTTGGTTTGTTGGTTTGTTGGTTTGTTCGTTTGTTGGTTTGTTGGTTTGTTGGCATGTTGGTTTGTTTGTTTGTTGGTTTGTTGGCTTGTTGGTTTGTTGGTTTGTTGGTTTGTTGGTTTGTTGGCTTGTTTGTTTGTTGGTTTGTTGGCTAGTTGGCTTGTTGGTTTGTTGGTTTGTTGGCTTGTTGGTTTGTTGGTTTGTTGGCTTGTTGTTATGTTAGTTTGTTGGTTTGTTGGTTTGTTGGCTTGTTGGTTTGTTGTTTTGTTGGTTTGTTGGTTTGTTGGCTTGTTGGCTTGTTGGTTTGTTGGCTTGTCGGTTTGTTAGTTTGTTGGCTTTTTGGTTACTTGGTTTGTTGGTTTGTTGGTTTGTTAGTTTGTTGGCTTGTTGGTTTGTTGGTTTGTTGGCTAGTTGGTTTGTTAGTTTGTTGGTTTGTTTGTTTGTTGGCTTGTTGGTTTGTTGTTTTGTTGGTTTGTTGGTTTGTTGGCTTGTTGGCTTGTTGGTTTGTTGGCTTGTTGGTTTGTTAGTTTGTTGGCTTTTTGGTTACTTTGTTTGTTGGTTTGTTAGTTTGTTGGCTTGTTGGTTTGTTGGTTTGTTGGTTTGTTGGTTTGTTGGTTTGTTGGTTTGTTGGTTTGTTGGTTTGTTGGTTTGTTGGTTTGTTGGTTTGTTCGTTTGTTGGTTTGTTGGTTTGTTGGCATGTTGGTTTGTTTGTTTGTTGGTTTGTTGGCTTGTTGGTTTGTTGGTTTGTTGGTTTGTTGGTTTGTTGGCTTGTTTGTTTGTTGGTTTGTTGGCTAGTTGGCTTGTTGGTTTGTTGGTTTGTCGGTTTGTTGGCTTGTTGGTTTGTTGGCTTGTTGGTTTGTTGATTTCTTGGCTTGTTGACTTGTTGGTTTGTTGGTTTGTTGGTTTGTTGGTTTGTTGGTTTGTTGGTTTATTTGTTTGTTGGTTTGTTGGCTTGTTGGTTTGTTGGTTTGTTGGTTTGTTGGCTTGTTGGCTTGTTGATTTTTTATTTTGTTGGCTTTTTGGTTACTTGGTTTGTTGGTTTGTTGGCTTGTTGGCTTGTTGATTTTTTATTTTGTTGGCTTTTTGGTTACTTGGTTTGTTGGTTTGTTGGCTTGTTGGCTTGTTGGTTTGTTGGTTAGTTCGTTTGTTGGTTTGTTAGTTTGTTGGTTTGTTGGCTTGTTGGCTTGTTGGTTTGTTGGTTTTTTGGTTTGTTGATTTGTTGGTTTGTTGGTTTGTTTGTTTGTTGGTTTATTGGTTTGTTGGCTTGTTGGTTTGTTGGTTTGTTGGCTTGTTGGTTCGTCAGTTTGTTGGCTTGTTGGTTTGTTGGTTTGTTGGTTTGTTGGCTTGTTGGTTTGTTGGTTTGTTGGCTTGTTGTTTTGTTAGTTTGTTGGTTTGTTGGTTTGTTGGCTTGTTGGTTTTTTGTTTTGTTGGTTTGCTGGTTTGTTGGCTTGTTGGCTTGTTGGTTTGTTGGCTTGTTGGTTTGTTAGTTTGTTGGCTTTTTGGTTACTTGGTTTGTTGGTTTGTTGGCTTGTTGGCTTGTTGGTTTGTTGGCTTGTTGGTTTGTTGGTTTGTTCGTTTGTTGGTTTGTTGGTTTGTTGGCTTGTTGGTTTGTTGGTTTGTTGGTTTGTTGGTTTGTTGGCTTGTTGGTTTGTTGGTTTGTTGGTTTGTTGGTTTGTTGGTTTGTTCGTTTGTTGGTTTGTTGGTTTGTTGGCATGTTGGTTTGTTTGTTTGTTGGTTTGTTGGCTTGTTGGTTTGTTGGTTTGTTGGTTTGTTGGTTTGTTGGCTTGTTTGTTTGTTGGTTTGTTGGCTAGTTGGCTTGTTGGTTTGTTGGTTTGTCGGTTTGTTGGCTTGTTGGTTTGTTGGCTTGTTGGTTTGTTGATTTGTTGATTTTTTGGCTTGTTGACTTGTTGGTTTGTTGGTTTGTTGGTTTGTTGGCTTTTTGGTTACTTGGTTTGTTGGTTTGTTGGCTTGTTGGCTTGTTGGTTTGTTGGTTAGTTCGTTTGTTGGTTTGTTAGTTTGTTGGTTTGTTGGCTTGTTGGCTTGTTGGTTTGTTGGTTTTTTGGTTTGTTGATTTGTTGGTTTGTTGGTTTGTTTGTTTGTTGGTTTATTGGTTTGTTGGCTTGTTGGTTTGTTGGTTTGTTGGCTTGTTGGTTCGTCAGTTTGTTGGCTTGTTGGTTTGTTGGTTTGTTGGTTTGTTGGCTTGTTGGTTTGTTGGTTTGTTGGCTTGTTGTTTTGTTAGTTTGTTGGTTTGTTGGCTTGTTGGTTTTTTGTTTTGTTGGTTTGCTGGTTTGTTGGCTTGTTGGCTTGTTGGTTTGTTGGCTTGTTGGTTTGTTAGTTTGTTGGTTTTTTGGTTACTTGGTTTGTTGGTTTGTTGGCTTGTTGGCTTGTTGGTTTGTTGGCTTGTTGGCTTGTTGGTTTGTTGGTTTGTTGTTTTGTTGGCTTGTTGGTTTGTTGGTTTGTTGGCTTGTTGGTTTGTTAGTTTGTTGGTTTGTTGGTTTGTTGGCTTGTTGGTTTGTTGTTTTGTTAGTTTGTTGGTTTGTTGGCTTGTTGGCTTGCTGGTTTGTTGGCTTGTTGGTTTGTTAGTTTGTTGGCTTTGTGGTTACTTGGTTTGTTGGTTTGTTGGCTTGTTGGCTTGTTGGTTTGTTGGTTTATTGGATTGTTGGCTTGTTGGTTTGTTGGTTTGTTGGTTTGTTGGTTTGTTGGTTTGTTGGTTTGTTGGTTTGTTGGTTTGTTGGTTTATTGGTTTGTTGGCTTGTTGGTTTGTTGGTTTGTTGGCTTGTTGGTTCGTCAGTTTGTTGGCTTGTTGGTTTGTTGGTTTGTTGGTTTGCTGGCTTGTTGGTTTGTTGGTTAGTTGGCTTGTTGTTTTGTTAGTTTGTTGGTTTGTTGGTTTGTTGGCTTGTTGGTTTGTTGTTTTGTCGGTTTGCTGGTTTGTTGGCTTGTTGGCTTGTTGGTTTGTTGGCTTGTTGGTTTGTTAGTTTGTTGGCTTTTTGGTTACTTGGTTTGTTGGTTTGTTGGCTTGTTGGCTTGTTGGTTTGTTGGCTTGTTGGCTTGTTGGTTTGTTGGTTTGTTGTTTTGTTGGCTTGTTGGTTTGTTTGTTTGTTGGCTTGTTGGTTTGTTTGTTTGTTGGTTTGTTGGTTTGTTGGCTTGTTGGTTTGTTGTTTTGTTAGTTTGTTGGTTTGTTGGCTTGTTGGCTTGCTGGTTTGTTGGCTTGTTGGTTTATTAGTTTGTTGGCTTTGTGGTTACTTGGTTTGTTGGTTTGTTGGCTTGTTGGCTTGTTGGTTTGTTGGTTTGTTGGATTGTTGGCTTGTTGGTTTGTTGGTTTGTTGGTTTGTTGGTTTGTTGGTTTGTTGGTTTGTTGGTTTATTTGTTTGTTGGTTTGTTGGCTTGTTGGTTTGTTGGTTTGTTGGCTTGTTGGTTACTTAGTTTGTTGGTTTGTTGGTTTGTTGGTTTGTTGGCTTGTTGGCTTGTTGGTTTGTTGGTTTGTTGGTTTGTTGGTTTGTTGGTTTGTTTGCTTGTTGGTTTGTTGGTTTGTTGGCTTGTTGGTTTGTTGGTTTGTTGGTTTGTTGGTTTGTTGGCTTGTTGGCTTGTTGGTTTGTTGGTTTATTGGCTTGTTGGTTTGTTGGTTTGTTGGTTTGTTGGTTTGCTGGTTTGTTGGCTTGTTGGTTTGTTGGCTTGTTCGTTTGTTAGTTTGTTGGCTTTTTGGTTACTTGGTTTGTTGGTTTGTTGGCTTGTTGGCTTGTTGGTTTGTTGGTTTGTTGGTTTGTTGGTTTGTTGGTTTATTTGTTTATTGGTTTGTTGGCTTGTTGGCTTGATGGTTTGTTGGTTTGTTGGTTTGTTGGCTTGTTGGTTTGTTTGTTTGTTGGTTTGTTGGCTTGTTGGCTTGTTGGTTTGTTGGTTTGTTTGTTTGTTGGTTTGTTTGTTTGTTGGTTTGTTCGTTTGTTGGTTTGTTGGCTTGTTGGTTTGTTGGCTTGTTGTTATGTTAGTTTGTTGGTTTGTTGGTTTGTTGGCTTGTTGGTTTGTTGTTTTGTTGGTTTGTTGGTTTGTTGGCTTGTTGGCTTGTTGGTTTGTTGGCTTGTCGGTTTGTTAGTTTGTTGGCTTTTTGGTTACTTGGTTTGTTGGTTTGTTGGTTTGTTGGTTTGTTGGCTTGTTGGTTTGTTGGTTTGTTGGCTAGTTGGTTTGTTAGTTTGTTGGTTTGTTGGTTTGTTGGCTTGTTGGTTTGTTGTTTTGTTGGTTTGTTGGTTTGTTGGTTTGTTGGCTTGTTGGCTTGTTGGTTTGTTGGCTTGTCGGTTTGTTAGTTTGTTGGCTTTTTGGTTACTTGGTTTGTTGGTTTGTTGGTTTGTTGGTTTGTTGGCTTGTTGGTTTGTTGGTTTGTTGGCTAGTTGGTTTGTTAGTTTGTTGGTTTGTTGGTTTGTTGGCTTGTTGGTTTGTTGTTTTGTTGGTTTGTTGGTTTGTTGGCTTGTTGGCTTGTTGGTTTGTTGGCTTGTTGGTTTGTTAGTTTGTTGGCTTTTTGGTTACTTTGTTTGTTGGTTTGTTGGTTTGTTGGCTTGTTGGTTTGTTGGTTTGTTGGTTTGTTGGTTTGTTGGCTTGTTGGTTTGTTGGTTTGTTGGTTTGTTGGTTTGTTGGTTTGTTGGTTTGTTGGTTTGTTGGTTTGTTCGTTTGTTGGTTTGTTGGTTTGTTGGAATGTTGGTTTGTTTGTTTGTTGGTTTGTTGGCTTGTTGGTTTGTTGGTTAGTTGGTTTGTTAGTTTGTTGGCTTGTTTGTTTGTTGGTTTGTTGGCTAGTTGGCTTGTTGGTTTGTTGGTTTGTCGGTTTGTTGGCTTGTTGGTTTGTTGGCTTGTTGGTTTGTTGGTTTGTTGATTTCTTGGCTTGTTGACTTGTTGGTTTGTTGGTTTGTTGGTTTGTTGGTTTGTTGGTTTATTTGTTTGTTGGTTTGTTGGCTTGTTGGTTTGTTGGTTTGTTGGTTTGTTGGCTTGTTGGCTTGTTGATTTTTTATTTTGTTGGCTTTTTGGTTACTTGGTTTGTTGGTTTGTTGGCTTGTTGGCTTGTTGGTTTGTTGGTTAGTTCGTTTGTTGGTTTGTTAGTTTGTTGGTTTGTTGGCTTGTTGGCTTGTTGGTTTGTTGGTTTTTTGGTTTGTTGATTTGTTGGTTTGTTGGTTTGTTTGTTTGTTGGTTTATTGGTTTGTTGGCATGTTGGTTTGTTGGTTTGTTGGCTTGTTGGTTCGTCAGTTTGTTGGCTTGTTGGTTTGTTGGTTTGTTGGTTTGTTGGCTTGTTGGTTTGTTGGTTTGTTGGCTTGTTGTTTTGTTAGTTTGTTGGTTTGTTGGTTTGTTGGCTTGTTGGTTTTTTGTTTTGTTGGTTTGCTGGTTTGTTGGCTTGTTGGCTTGTTGGTTTGTTGGCTTGTTGGTTTGTTAGTTTGTTGGCTTTTTGGTTACTTGGTTTGTTGGTTTGTTGGCTTGTTGGCTTGTTGGTTTGTTGGCTTGTTGGCTTGTTGGTTTGTTGGTTTGTTGTTTTGTTGGCTTGTTGGTTTGTTGGTTTGTTGGCTTGTTGGTTTGTTAGTTTGTTGGTTTGTTGGTTTGTTGGCTTGTTGGTTTGTTGTTTTGTTAGTTTGTTGGTTTGTTGGCTTGTTGGCTTGCTGGTTTGTTGGCTTGTTGGTTTGTTAGTTTGTTGGCTTTGTGGTTACTTGGTTTGTTGGTTTGTTGGCTTGTTGGCTTGTTGGTTTGTTGGTTTGTTGGATTGTTGGCTTGTTGGTTTGTTGGTTTGTTGGTTTGTTGGTTTGTTGGTTTGTTGGTTTGTTGGTTTATTGGTTTGTTGGCTTGTTGGTTTGTTGGTTTGTTGGCTTGTTGGTTCGTCAGTTTGTTGGTTTGTTGGTTTGTTGGTTTGTTGGTTTGTTGGCTTGTTGGTTTGTTGGTTTGTTGGCTTGTTGTTTTGTTAGTTTGTTGGTTTGTTGGTTTGTTGGCTTGTTGGTTTGTTGTTTTGTTGGTTTGCTGGTTTGTTGGCTTGTTGGCTTGTTGGTTTGTTGGCTTGTTGGTTTGTTAGTTTGTTGGCTTTTTGGTTACTTGGTTTGTTGGTTTGTTGGCTTGTTGGCTTGTTGGCTTGTTGGTTTGTTGGTTTGTTGGCTTGTTGGTTTGTTGTTTTGTTGGTTTGTTGGTTTGTTGGCTTGTTGGCTTGTTGGTTTGTTGGCTTGTTGGTTTGTTAGTTTGTTGGCTTTTTGGTTACTTTGTTTGTTGGTTTGTTGGTTTGTTGGCTTGTTGGTTTGTTGGTTTGTTGGTTTGTTGGTTTGTTGGCTTCTTGGTTTGTTGGTTTGTTGGCATGTTGGTTTGTTTGTTTGTTGGTTTGTTGGCTTGTTGGTTTGTTGGTTTGTTGGTTTGTTGGTTTGTTGGCTTGTTTGATTGTTGGTTTGTTGGCTAGTTGGCTTGTTGGTTTGTTGGTTTGTCGGTTTGTTGGCTTGTTGGTTTGTTGGCTTGTTGGTTTGTTGGTTTGTTGATTTCTTGGCTTGTTGACTTGTTGGTTTGTTGGTTTGTTGGTTTGTTGGTTTGTTGGTTTATTTGTCTGTTGGTTTGTTGGATTGTTGGTTTGTTGGTTTGTTGGTTTGTTGGCTTGTTGGCTTGTTGATTTTTTATTTTGTTGGCTTTTTGGTTACTTGGTTTGTTGGTTTGTTGGCTTGTTGGCTTGTTGGTTTGTTGGTTAGTTCGTTTGTTGGTTTGTTAGTTTGTTGGTTTGTTGGCTTGTTGGCTTGTTGGTTTGTTGGTTTTTTGGTTTGTTGATTTGTTGGTTTGTTGGTTTGATTGTTTGTTGGTTTATTGGTTTGTTGGCTTGTTGGTTTGTTGGTTTGTTGGCTTGTTGGTTCGTCAGTTTGTTGGCTTGTTGGTTTGTTGGTTTGTTGGTTTGTTGGCTTGTTGGTTTATTGGTTTGTTGGCTTGTTGTTTTGTTAGTTTGTTGGTTTGTTGGTTTGTTGGCTTGTTGGTTTTTTGTTTTGTTGGTTTGCTGGTTTGTTGGCTTGTTGTCTCGTTGGTTTGTTGGCTTGTTGGTTTGTTAGTTTGTTGGCTTTTTGGTTACTTGGTTTGTTGGTTTGTTGGCTTGTTGGCTTGTTGGTTTGTTGGCTTGTTGGCTTGTTGGTTTGTTGGTTTGTTGGTTTGTTGGCTTGTTGGTTTGTTGGTTTGTTGGCTTGTTGGTTTGTTAGTTTGTTGGTTTGTTGGTTTGTTGGCTTGTTGGTTTGTTGTTTTGTTAGTTTGTTGGTTTGTTGGCTTGTTGGCTTGCTGGTTTGTTGGCTTGTTGGTTTGTTAGTTTGTTGGCTTTGTGGTTACTTGGTTTGTTGGTTTGTTGGCTTGTTGGCTTGTTGGTTTGTTGGTTTGTTGGATTGTTGGCTTGTTGGTTTGTTGGTTTTTTGGTTTGTTGGTTTGTTGGTTTGTTTGTTTGTTGGTTTATTGGTTTGTTGGCTTGTTGGTTTGTTGGTTTGTTAACTTGTTGGTTCGTCAGTTTGTTGGCTTGTTGGTTTGTTGGTTTGTTGGTTTGTTGGCTTGTTGGTTTGTTGGTTTGTTGGCTTGTTGTTTTGTTAGTTTGTTGGTTTGTTGGTTTGTTGGCTTGTTGGTTTGTTGTTTTGTTGGTTTGCTGGTTTGTTGGCTTGTTGGCTTGTTGGTTTGTTGGCTTGCTGATTTGTTAGTTTGTTGGCTTTTTGGTTACTTGGTTTGTTGGTTTGTTGGCTTGTTGGCTTGTTGGTTTGTTGGCTTGTTGGCTTGTTGGTTTGTTGGTTTGTTGTTTTGTTGGCTTGTTGGTTTGTTGGTTTGTTGGCTTGTTGGTTTGTTAGTTTGTTGGCTTTTTGGTTACTTGGTTTGTTGGTTTGTTGGCTTGTTGGCTTGTTGGTTTGTTGGTTTGTTGGTTTGTTGGTTTGTTGGTTTGTTGGTTTGTTTGTTTGTTGGTTTATTGGTTTGTTGGCTTGTTGGTTTGTTGGTTTGTTGGCTTGTTGGTTCGTCAGTTTGTTGGCTTGTTGGTTTGTTGGTTTGTTGGTTTGTTGGCTTGTTGGTTTGTTGGTTTGTTGGCTTGTTGTTTTGTTAGTTTGTTGGTTTGTTGGTTTGTTGGCTTGTTGGTTTGTTAGTTTGTTGGCTTTTTGGTTACTTGGTTTGTTGGTTTGTTGGCTTGTTGGCTTGTTGGTTTGTTGGTTTGTTGGTTTGTTGGTTTGTTGGTTTGTTTGTTTGTTGGTTTATTGGTTTGTTGGCTTGTTGGTTTGTTGGTTTGTTGGCTTGTTGGTTCGTCAGTTTGTTGGCTTGTTGGTTTGTTGGCTTGTTGTTTTGTTAGTTTGTTGGTTTGTTGGTTTGTTGGCTTGTTGGTTTTTTGTTTTGTTGGTTTGCTGGTTTGTTGGCTTGTTGGCTTGTTGGTTTGTTGGCTTGTTGGTTTGTTAGTTTGTTGGCTTTTTGGTTACTTGGTTTGTTGGTTTGTTGGCTTGTTGGCTTGTTGGTTTGTTGGCTTGTTGGCTTGTTGGTTTGTTGGTTTGTTATTTTGTTGGCTTGTTGGTTTGTTGGTTTGTTGGCTTGTTGGTTTGTTAGTTTGTTGGTTTGTTGGTTTGTTGGCTTGTTGGTTTGTTGGTTTGTTGGCTTGTTGGTTCGTCAGTTTGTTGGCTTGTTGGTTTGTTGGTTTGTTGGTTTGTTAGTTTGTTGGCTTTTTGGTTACTTTGTTTGTTGGTTTGTTGGTTTGTTGGCTTGTTGGTTTGTTGGTTTGTTGGTTTGTTGGTTTGTTGGCTTGTTGGTTTGTTGGTTTGTTGGTTTGTTGGTTTGTTGGTTTGTTCGTTTGTTGGTTTGTTGGTTTGTTGGCATGTTGGTTTGTTTGTTTGTTGGTTTGTTGGCTTGTTGGTTTGTTGGTTTGTTGGTTTGTTGGTTTGTTGGCTTGTTTGTTTGTTGGTTTGTTGGCTAGTTGGCTTGTTGGTTTGTTGGTTTGTCGGTTTGTTGGCTTGTTGGTTTGTTGGCTTGTTGGTTTGTTGATTTGTTGATTTTTTGGCTTGTTGACTTGTTGGTTTGTTGGTTTGTTGGTTTGTTGGCTTTTTGGTTACTTGGTTTGTTGGTTTGTTGGCTTGTTGGCTTGTTGGTTTGTTGGTTAGTTCGTTTGTTGGTTTGTTAGTTTGTTGGTTTGTTGGCTTGTTGGCTTGTTGGTTTGTTGGTTTTTTGGTTTGTTGATTTGTTGGTTTGTTGGTTTGTTTGTTTGTTGGTTTATTGGTTTGTTGGCTTGTTGGTTTGTTGGTTTGTTGGCTTGTTGGTTCGTCAGTTTGTTGGCTTGTTGGTTTGTTGGTTTGTTTGTTTGTTGGTTTGTTGGCTTGTTGGTTTGTTGGTTTGTTGGCTTGTTGTTTTGTTAGTTTGTTGGTTTGTTGGTTTGTTGGCTTGTTGGTTTTTTGTTTTGTTGGTTTGCTGGTTTGTTGGCTTGTTGGCTTGTTGGTTTGTTGGCTTGTTGGTTTGTTAGTTTGTTGGCTTTTTGGTTACTTGGTTTGTTGGTTTGTTGGCTTGTTGGCTTGTTGGTTTGTTGGCTTGTTGGCTTGTTGGTTTGTTGGTTTGTTGTTTTGTTGGCTTGTTGGTTTGTTGGTTTGTTGGCTTGTTGGTTTGTTAGTTTGTTGGTTTGTTGGTTTGTTGGCTTGTTGGTTTGTTGTTTTGTTAGTTTGTTGGTTTGTTGGCTTGTTGGCTTGCTGGTTTGTTGGCTTGTTGGTTTGTTAGTTTGTTGGCTTTGTGGTTACTTGGTTTGTTGGTTTGTTGGCTTGTTGGCTTGTTGGTTTGTTGGTTTGTTGGATTGTTGGCTTGTTGGTTTGTTGGTTTGTTGGTTTGTTGGTTTGTTGGTTTGTTGGTTTGTTGGTTTGTTGGTTTTTTGGTTTGTTGGCTTGTTGGTTTGTTGGTTTGTTGGCTTGTTGGTTCGTCAGTTTGTTGGCTTGTTGGTTTGTTGGTTTGTTGGTTTGCTGGCTTGTTGGTTTGTTGGTTAGTTGGCTTGTTGTTTTGTTAGTTTGTTGGTTTGTTGGTTTGTTGGCTTGTTGGTTTGTTGTTTTGTCGGTTTGCTGGTTTGTTGGCTTGTTGGCTTGTTGGTTTGTTGGCTTGTTGGTTTGTTAGTTTGTTGGCTTTTTGGTTACTTGGTTTGTTGGTTTGTTGGCTTGTTGGCTTGTTGGTTTGTTGGCTTGTTGGCTTGTTGGTTTGTTGGTTTGTTGTTTTGTTGGCTTGTTGGTTTGTTGGTTTGTTGGCTTGTTGGTTTGTTTGTTTGTTGGTTTGTTGGTTTGTTGGCTTGTTGGTTTGTTGTTTTGTTAGTTTGTTGGTTTGTTGGCTTGTTGGCTTGCTGGTTTGTTGGCTTGTTGGTTTGTTAGTTTGTTGGCTTTGTGGTTACTTGGTTTGTTGGTTTGTTGGCTTGTTGGCTTGTTGGTTTGTTGGTTTGTTGGATTGTTGGCTTGTTGGTTTGTTGGTTTGTTGGTTTGTTGGTTTGTTGGTTTGTTGGTTTATTTGTTTGTTGGTTTGTTGGCTTGTTGGTTTGTTGGTTTGTTGGCTCGTTGGTTACTTAGTTTGTTGGTTTGTTGGTTTGTTGGTTTGTTGGCTTGTGGGCTTGTTGGTTTGTTGGTTTGTTGGTTTGTTGGTTTGTTTGCTTGTTGGTTTGTTGGTTTGTTGGCTTGTTGGTTTGTTGGTTTGTTGGTTTGTTGGTTTGTTGGCTTGTTGGCTTGTTGGTTTGTTGGTTTATTGGCTTGTTGGTTTGTTGGTTTGTTGGTTTGTTGGTTTGCTGGTTTGTTGGCTTGTTGGTTTGTTGGCTTGTTCGTTTGTTAGTTTGTTGGCTTTTTGGTTACTTGGTTTGTTGCTTTGTTGGCTTGTTGGCTTGTTGGTTTGTTGGTTTGTTGGTTTGTTGGTTTGTTGGTTTGTTGGTTTATTTGTTTATTGGTTTGTTGGCTTGTTGGCTTGATGGTTTGTTGGTTTGTTGGTTTGTTGGCTTGTTGGTTTGTTTGTTTGTTGGTTTGTTGGCTTGTTGGCTTGTTGGTTTGTTGGTTTGTTTGTTTGTTGGTTTGTTTGTTTGTTGGTTTGTTCGTTTGTTGGTTTGTTGGCTTGTTGGTTTGTTGGCTTGTTGTTATGTTAGTTTGTTGGTTTGTTGGTTTGTTGGCTTGTTGGTTTGTTGTTTTGTTGGTTTGTTGGTTTGTTGGCTTGTTGGCTTGTTGGTTTGTTGGCTTGTCGGTTTGTTAGTTTGTTGGCTTTTTGGTTACTTGGTTTGTTGGTTTGTTGGTTTGTTGGTTTGTTGGCTTGTTGGTTTGTTGGTTTGTTGGCTAGTTGGTTTGTTAGTTTGTTGGTTTGTTGGTTTGTTGGCTTGTTGGTTTGTTGTTTTGTTGGTTTGTTGGTTTGTTGGTTTGTTGGCTTGTTGGCTTGTTGGTTTGTTGGCTTGTCGGTTTGTTAGTTTGTTGGCTTTTTGGTTACTTGGTTTGTTGGTTTGTTGGTTTGTTGGTTTGTTGGCTTGTTGGTTTGTTGGTTTGTTGGCTAGTTGGTTTGTTAGTTTGTTGGTTTGTTGGTTTGTTGGCTTGTTGGTTTGTTGTTTTGTTGGTTTGTTGGTTTGTTGGCTTGTTGGCTTGTTGGTTTGTTGGCTTGTTGGTTTGTTAGTTTGTTGGCTTTTTGGTTACTTTGTTTGTTGGTTTGTTGGTTTGTTGGCTTGTTGGTTTGTTGGTTTGTTGGTTTGTTGGTTTGTTGGCTTGTTGGTTTGTTGGTTTGTTGGTTTGTTGGTTTGTTGGTTTGTTGGTTTGTTCGTTTGTTGGTTTGTTGGTTTGTTGGCATGTTGGTTTGTTTGTTTGTTGGTTTGTTGGCTTGTTGGTTTGTTGGTTTGTTGGTTTGTTAGTTTGTTGGCTTGTTTGTTTGTTGGTTTGTTGGCTAGTTGGCTTGTTGGTTTGTTGGTTTGTCGGTTTGTTGGCTTGTTGGTTTGTTGGCTTGTTGGTTTGTTGGTTTGTTGATTTCTTGGCTTGTTGACTTGTTGGTTTGTTGGTTTGTTGGTTTGTTGGTTTGTTGGTTTATTTGTTTGTTGGTTTGTTGGCTTGTTGGTTTGTTGGTTTGTTGGTTTGTTGGCTTGTTGGCTTGTTGATTTTTTATTTTGTTGGCTTTTTGGTTACTTGGTTTGTTGGTTTGTTGGCTTGTTGGCTTGTTGGTTTGTTGGTTAGTTCGTTTGTTGGTTTGTTAGTTTGTTGGTTTGTTGGCTTGTTGGCTTGTTGGTTTATTGGTTTTTTGGTTTGTTGATTTGTTGGTTTGTTGGTTTGTTTGTTTGTTGGTTTATTGGTTTGTTGGCATGTTGGTTTGTTGGTTTGTTGGCTTGTTGGTTCGTCAGTTTGTTGGCTTGTTGGTTTGTTGGTTTGTTGGTTTGTTGGCTTGTTGGTTTGTTGGTTTGTTGGCTTGTTGTTTTGTTAGTTTGTTGGTTTGTTGGTTTGTTGGCTTGTTGGTTTTTTGTTTTGTTGGTTTGCTGGTTTGTTGGCTTGTTGGCTTGTTGGTTTGTTGGCTTGTTGGTTTGTTAGTTTGTTGGCTTTTTGGTTACTTGGTTTGTTGGTTTGTTGGCTTGTTGGCTTGTTGGTTTGTTGGCTTGTTGGCTTGTTGGTTTGTTGGTTTGTTGTTTTGTTGGCTTGTTGGTTTGTTGGTTTGTTGGCTTGTTGGTTTGTTAGTTTGTTGGTTTGTTGGTTTGTTGGCTTGTTGGTTTGTTGTTTTGTTAGTTTGTTGGTTTGTTGGCTTGTTGGCTTGCTGGTTTGTTGGCTTGTTGGTTTGTTAGTTTGTTGGCTTTGTGGTTACTTGGTTTGTTGGTTTGTTGGCTTGTTGGCTTGTTGGTTTGTTGGTTTGTTGGATTGTTGGCTTGTTGGTTTGTTGGTTTGTTGGTTTGTTGGTTTGTTGGTTTGTTGGTTTGTTGGTTTATTGGTTTGTTGGCTTGTTGGTTTGTTGGTTTGTTGGCTTGTTGGTTCGTCAGTTTGTTGGTTTGTTGGTTTGTTGGTTTGTTGGTTTGTTGGCTTGTTGGTTTGTTGGTTTGTTGGCTTGTTGTTTTGTTAGTTTGTTGGTTTGTTGGTTTGTTGGCTTGTTGGTTTGTTGTTTTGTTGGTTTGCTGGTTTGTTGGCTTGTTGGCTTGTTGGTTTGTTGGCTTGTTGGTTTGTTAGTTTGTTGGCTTTTTGGTTACTTGGTTTGTTGGTTTGTTGGCTTGTTGGCTTGTTGGTTTGTTGGTTTGTTGGCTTGTTGGTTTGTTGTTTTGTTGGTTTGTTGGTTTGTTGGCTTGTTGGCTTGTTGGTTTGTTGGCTTGTTGGTTTGTTAGTTTGTTGGCTTTTTGGTTACTTTGTTTGTTGGTTTGTTGGTTTGTTGGCTTGTTGGTTTGTTGGTTTGTTGGTTTGTTGGTTTGTTGGCTTCTTGGTTTGTTGGTTTGTTGGTTTGTTGGTTTGTTGGTTTGTTCGTTTGTTGGTTTGTTGGTTTGTTGGCATGTTGGTTTGTTTGTTTGTTGGTTTGTTGGCTTGTTGGTTTGTTGGTTTGTTGGTTTGTTGGTTTGTTGGCTTGTTTGTTTGTTGGTTTGTTGGCTAGTTGGCTTGTTGGTTTGTTGGTTTGTCGGTTTGTTGGCTTGTTGGTTTGTTGGCTTGTTGGTTTGTTGGTTTGTTGATTTCTTGGCTTGTTGACTTGTTGGTTTGTTGGTTTGTTGGTTTGTTGGTTTGTTGGTTTATTTGTTTGTTGGTTTGTTGGATTGTTGGTTTGTTGGTTTGTTGGTTTGTTGGCTTGTTGGCTTGTTGATTTTTTATTTTGTTGGCTTTTTGGTTACTTGGTTTGTTGGTTTGTTGGCTTGTTGGCTTGTTGGTTTGTTGGTTAGTTCGTTTGTTGGTTTGTTAGTTTGTTGGTTTGTTGGCTTGTTGGCTTGTTGGTTTGTTGGTTTTTTGGTTTGTTGATTTGTTGGTTTGTTGGTTTGATTGTTTGTTGGTTTATTGGTTTGTTGGCTTGTTGGTTTGTTGGTTTGTTGGCTTGTTGGTTCGTCAGTTTGTTGGCTTGTTGGTTTGTTGGTTTGTTGGTTTGTTGGCTTGTTGGTTTATTAGTTTGTTGGCTTGTTGTTTTGTTAGTTTGTTGGTTTGTTGGTTTGTTGGCTTGTTGGTTTTTTGTTTTGTTGGTTTGCTGGTTTGTTGGCTTGTTGTCTTGTTGGTTTGTTGGCTTGTTGGTTTGTTAGTTTGTTGGCTTTTTGGTTACTTGGTTTGTTGGTTTGTTGGCTTGTTGGCTTGTTGGTTTGTTGGCTTGTTGGCTTGTTGGTTTGTTGGTTTGTTGGTTTGTTGGCTTGTTGGTTTGTTGGTTTGTTGGCTTGTTGGTTTGTTAGTTTGTTGGTTTGTTGGTTTGTTGGCTTGTTGGTTTGTTGTTTTGTTAGTTTGTTGGTTTGTTGGCTTGTTGGCTTGCTGGTTTGTTGGCTTGTTGGTTTGTTAGTTTGTTGGCTTTGTGGTTACTTGGTTTGTTGGTTTGTTGGCTTGTTGGCTTGTTGGTATGTTGGTTTGTTGGATTGTTGGCTTGTTGGTTTGTTGGTTTGTTGGTTTGTTGGTTTGTTGGTTTGTTGGTTTGTTGGTTTATTGGTTTGTTGGCTTGTTGGTTTGTTGGTTTGTTAACTTGTTGGTTCGTCAGTTTGTTGGCTTGTTGGTTTGTTGGTTTGTTGGTTTGTTGGCTTGTTGGTTTGTTGGTTTGTTGGCTTGTTGTTTTGTTAGTTTGTTGGTTTGTTGGTTTGTTGGCCTGTTGGTTTGTTGTTTTGTTGGTTTGCTGGTTTGTTGGCTTGTTGGCTTGTTGGTTTGTTGGCTTGCTGATTTGTTAGTTTGTTGGCTTTTTGGTTACTTGGTTTGTTGGTTTGTTGGCTTGTTGGCTTGTTGGTTTGTTGGCTTGTTGGCTTGTTGGTTTGTTGGTTTGTTGTTTTGTTGGCTTGTTGGTTTGTTGGTTTGTTGGCTTGTTGGTTTGTTAGTTTGTTGGCTTTTTGGTTACTTGGTTTGTTGGTTTGTTGGCTTGTTGGCTTGTTGGTTTGTTGGTTTGTTGGTTTGTTGGTTTGTTGGTTTGTTGGTTTATTGGTTTGTTGGCTTGTTGGTTTGTTGGTTTGTTGGCTTGTTGGTTCGTCAGTTTGTTGGCTTGTTGGTTTGTTGGTTTGTTGGTTTGTTGGCTTGTTGGTTTGTTGGTTTATTGGCTTGTTGTTTTGTTAGTTTGTTGGTTTGTTGGTTTGTTGGCTTGTTGGTTTTTTGTTTTGTTGGTTTGCTGGTTTGTTGGCTTGTTGTCTTGTTGGTTTGTTGGCTTGTTGGTTTGTTAGTTTGTTGGCTTTTTGGTTACTTGGTTTGTTGGTTTGTTGGCTTGTTGGCTTGTTGGTTTGTTGGCTTGTTGGCTTGTTGGTTTGTTGGTTTGTTGGTTTGTTGGCTTGTTGGTTTGTTGGTTTGTTGGCTTGTTGGTTTGTTAGTTTGTTGGTTTGTTGGTTTGTTGGCTTGTTGGTTTGTTGTTTTGTTAGTTTGTTGGTTTGTTGGCTTGTTGGCTTGCTGGTTTGTTGGCTTGTTGGTTTGTTAGTTTGTTGGCTTTGTGGTTACTTGGTTTGTTGGTTTGTTGGCTTGTTGGCTTGTTGGTTTGTTGGTTTGTTGGATTGTTGGCTTGTTGGTTTGTTGGTTTGTTGGTTTGTTGGTTTGTTGGTTTGTTGGTTTGTTGGTTTATTAGTTTGTTGGCTTGTTGGTTTGTTGGTTTGTTGGCTTGTTGGTTCGTCAGTTTGTTGGCTTGTTGGTTTGTTGGTTTGTTGGTTTGTTGGCTTGTTGGTTTGTTGGTTTGTTGGCTTGTTGTTTTGTTAGTTTGTTGGTTTGTTGGTTTGTTGGCTTGTTGGTTTGTTGTTTTGTTGGTTTGCTGGTTTGTTGGCTTGTTGGCTTGTTGGTTTGTTGGCTTGTTGGTTTGTTAGTTTGTTGGCTTTTTGGTTACTTGGTTTTTTTGGTTTGTTGGCTTGTTGGCTTGTTGGTTTGTTGGCTTGTTGGCTTGTTGGTTTGTTGGTTTGTTGTTTTGTTGGCTTGTTGGTTTGTTGGTTTGTTGGCTTGTTGGTTTGTTTGTTTGTTGGTTTGTTGGTTTGTTGGCTTGTTGGTTTGTTGTTTTGTTAGTTTGTTGGTTTGTTGGCTTGTTGGCTTGCTGGTTTGTTGGCTTGTTGGTTTGTTAGTTTGTTGGCTTTGTGGTTACTTGGTTTGTTGGTTTGTTGGCTTGTTGGCTTGTTGGTTTGTTGGTTTGTTGGATTGTTGGCTTGTTGGTTTGTTGGTTTGTTGGTTTGTTGGTTTGTTGGTTTATTTGTTTGTAGGTTTGTTGGCTTGTTGGTTTGTTGGTTGGTTGGCTTGTTGGTTACTTAGTTTGTTGGTTTGCTGGTTTGTTGGTTTGTTGGCTTGTTGGCTTGTTGGTTTGTTGGTTTGTTGGTTTGTTGGTTTGTTTGCTTGTTGGTTTGTTGGTTTGTTGGCTTGTTGGTTTGTTGGTTTGTTGGTTTATTGGTTTGTTGGCTTGTTGGCTTGTTGGTTTGTTGGTTTATTGGCTTGTTGGTTTGTTGGCTTGTTGGTTTGTTAGTTTGTTGGCTTTTTGGTTACTTGGTTTCTTGGTTTGTTGGCTTGTTGGCTTGTTGGTTTGTTGGTTTGTTGGTTTGTTGGTTTGTTGGTTTATTTGTTTATTGGTTTGTTGGCTTGTTGGCTTGATGGTTTGTTGGTTTGTTGGCTTGTTGGCTTGTTGGTTTGTTGGCTTGTTGGTTTGTTGGTTTGTTGGCTTGTTGGTTTGTTGGCTTGTTGGTTTGTTTGTTTGTTGGTTTGTTGGCTTGTTGGCTTGTTGGCTTGTTGGTTTGTTGATTTATTTGCTTGTTGGTTTGTTGGCTTGTTGGTTTGTTGGTTTGTGGGCTTGTTGGCTAGTTGGTTTGTTGGTTTGTTGGCTTGTTGGCTTGTTGATTTGTTATTTTGTTGGCTTTTTGGTTACTTGGTTTGTTGGTTTGTTGGCTGGTTGGCTTATTGGTTTGTTGGTTAGTTCGTTTGTTGGTTTGTTAGTTTGTTGGTTTGTTGGCTTGTTGGCTTGTTGGTTTGTTGGTTTTTTGATTTGTTAATTTGTTGGTTTGTTGGGTTGTTGGTTTGTTGGTTTGTTGGTTTGTTGGTTTGTTGGCTTGTTGGTTTGTTGGTTTGTAAGCTTGTTGGTTTGTTAGTTTGTTGGCTTGTTGGTTTGTTGGTTTGTTGGTTTGTTGGCTTGTTGGTTTGTTGGTTTGTTGGCTTGTTGTTTTGTTAGTTTGTTGGTTTGTTGGTTTGTTGGCTTGTTGGTTTGTTGTTTTGTTGGTTTGCTGGTTTGTTGGCTTGTTGGCTTGTTGGTTTGTTGGCTTGCTGATTTGTTAGTTTGTTGGCTTTTTGGTTACTTGGTTTGTTGGTTTGTTGGCTTGTTGGCTTGTTGGTTTGTTGGCTTGTTGGCTTGTTGGTTTGTTGGTTTGTTGTTTTGTTGGCTTGTTGGTTTGTTGGTTTGTTGGCTTGTTGGTTTGTTAGTTTGTTGGCTTTTTGGTTACTTGGTTTGTTGGTTTGTTGGCTTGTTGGCTTGTTGGTTTGTTGGTTTGTTGGTTTGTTGGTTTGTTGGTTTGTTGGTTTATTGGTTTGTTGGCTTGTTGGTTTGTTGGTTTGTTGGCTTGTTGGTTCGTCAGTTTGTTGGCTTGTTGGTTTGTTGGTTTGTTGGTTTGTTGGCTTGTTGGTTTGTTGGTTTATTGGCTTGTTGTTTTGTTAGTTTGTTGGTTTGTTGGTTTGTTGGCTTGTTGGTTTTTTGTTTTGTTGGTTTGCTGGTTTGTTGGCTTGTTGTCTTGTTGGTTTGTTGGCTTGTTGGTTTGTTAGTTTGTTGGCTTTTTGGTTACTTGGTTTGTTGGTTTGTTGGCTTGTTGGCTTGTTGGTTTGTTGGCTTGTTGGCTTGTTGGTTTGTTGGTTTGTTGGTTTGTTGGCTTGTTGGTTTGTTGGTTTGTTGGCTTGTTGGTTTGTTAGTTTGTTGGTTTGTTGGTTTGTTGGCTTGTTGGTTTGTTGTTTTGTTAGTTTGTTGGTTTGTTGGCTTGTTGGCTTGCTGGTTTGTTGGCTTGTTGGTTTGTTAGTTTGTTGGCTTTGTGGTTACTTGGTTTGTTGGTTTGTTGGCTTGTTGGCTTGTTGGTTTGTTGGTTTGTTGGATTGTTGGCTTGTTGGTTTGTTGGTTTGTTGGTTTGTTGGTTTGTTGGTTTGTTGGTTTGTTGGTTTATTAGTTTGTTGGCTTGTTGGTTTGTTGGTTTGTTGGCTTGTTGGTTCGTCAGTTTGTTGGCTTGTTGGTTTGTTGGTTTGTTGGTTTGTTGGCTTGTTGGTTTGTTGGTTTGTTGGCTTGTTGTTTTGTTAGTTTGTTGGTTTGTTGGTTTGTTGGCTTGTTGGTTTGTTGTTTTGTTGGTTTGCTGGTTTGTTGGCTTGTTGGCTTGTTGGTTTGTTGGCTTGTTGGTTTGTTAGTTTGTTGGCTTTTTGGTTACTTGGTTTTTTTGGTTTGTTGGCTTGTTGGCTTGTTGGTTTGTTGGCTTGTTGGCTTGTTGGTTTGTTGGTTTGTTGTTTTGTTGGCTTGTTGGTTTGTTGGTTTGTTGGCTTGTTGGTTTGTTTGTTTGTTGGTTTGTTGGTTTGTTGGCTTGTTGGTTTGTTGTTTTGTTAGTTTGTTGGTTTGTTGGCTTGTTGGCTTGCTGGTTTGTTGGCTTGTTGGTTTGTTAGTTTGTTGGCTTTGTGGTTACTTGGTTTGTTGGTTTGTTGGCTTGTTGGCTTGTTGGTTTGTTGGTTTGTTGGATTGTTGGCTTGTTGGTTTGTTGGTTTGTTGGTTTGTTGGTTTGTTGGTTTATTTGTTTGTAGGTTTGTTGGCTTGTTGGTTTGTTGGTTGGTTGGCTTGTTGGTTACTTAGTTTGTTGGTTTGTTGGTTTGTTGGTTTGTTGGCTTGTTGGCTTGTTGGTTTGTTGGTTTGTTGGTTTGTTGGTTTGTTTGCTTGTTGGTTTGTTGGTTTGTTGGCTTGTTGGTTTGTTGGTTTGTTGGTTTATTGGTTTGTTGGCTTGTTGGCTTGTTGGTTTGTTGGTTTATTGGCTTGTTGGTTTGTTGGCTTGTTGGTTTGTTAGTTTGTTGGCTTTTTGGTTACTTGGTTTCTTGGTTTGTTGGCTTGTTGGCTTGTTGGTTTGTTGGTTTGTTGGTTTGTTGGTTTGTTGGTTTATTTGTTTATTGGTTTGTTGGCTTGTTGGCTTGATGGTTTGTTGGTTTGTTGGCTTGTTGGCTTGTTGGTTTGTTGGCTTGTTGGTTTGTTGGTTTGTTGGCTTGTTGGTTTGTTGGCTTGTTGGTTTGTTTGTTTGTTGGTTTGTTGGCTTGTTGGCTTGTTGGCTTGTTGGTTTGTTGATTTATTTGCTTGTTGGTTTGTTGGCTTGTTGGTTTGTTGGTTTGTGGGCTTGTTGGCTAGTTGGTTTGTTGGTTTGTTGGCTTGTTGGCTTGTTGATTTGTTATTTTGTTGGCTTTTTGGTTACTTGGTTTGTTGGTTTGTTGGCTGGTTGGCTTATTGGTTTGTTGGTTAGTTCGTTTGTTGGTTTGTTAGTTTGTTGGTTTGTTGGCTTGTTGGCTTGTTGGTTTGTTGGTTTTTTGATTTGTTAATTTGTTGGTTTGTTGGGTTGTTGGTTTGTTGGTTTGTTGGTTTGTTGGTTTGTTGGCTTGTTGGTTTGTTGGTTTGTAAGCTTGTTGGTTTGTTAGTTTGTTGGCTTGTTGGCTTGTTGGTTTGTTGGTTTGTTGGTTTGTTGGCTTGTTGGTTTGTTGGTTTGTTGGCTTGTTGTTTTGTTAGTTTGTTGGTTTGTTGGTTTGTTGGTTTGTTGGCTTGTTGGTTTGTTGTTTTGTTGGTTTGTTGGTTTGTTGGCTTGTTGGCTTGTTGGTTTGTTGGCTTGTCGGTTTGTTAGTTTGTTGGCTTTTTGGTTACTTGGTTTGTTGGTTTGTTGGTTTGTTGGTTTGTTGGCTTGTTGGATTGTTGGTTTGTTGGCTAGTTGGTTTGTTAATTTGTTGGTTTGTTGGTTTGTTGGCTTGTTGGTTTGTTGTTTTGTTGGTTTGCTGGTTTGTTGGCTTGTTGTCTTGTTGGTTTGTTGGCTTGTTGGTTTGTTAGTTTGTTGGCTTTTTGGTTACTTGGTTTGTTGGTTTGTTGGCTTGTTGGCTTGTTGGTTTGTTGGCTTGTTGGCTTGTTGGTTTGTTGGTTTGTTGGTTTGTTGGTTTGTTGGCTTGTTGGTTTGTTGGTTTGTTGGCTTGTTGGTTTGTTAGTTTGTTGGTTTGTTGGTTTGTTGGCTTGTTGGTTTGTTGTTTTGTTAGTTTGTTGGTTTGTTGGCTTGTTGGCTTGCTGGTTTGTTGGCTTGTTGGTTTGTTAGTTTGTTGGCTTTGTGGTTACTTGGTTTGTTGGTTTGTTGGCTTGTTGGCTTGTTGGTTTGTTGGTTTGTTGGATTGTTGGCTTGTTGGTTTGTTGGTTTATTGGTTTGTTGGTTTGTTGGTTTGTTGGTTTGTTGGTTTATTGGTTTGTTGGCTTGTTGGTTTGTTGGTTTATTGGCTTGTTGGTTCGTCAGTTTGTTGGCTTGTTGGTTTGTTGGTTTTTTGGTTTGTTGGCTTGTTGGTTTGTTGGTTTGTTGGCTTGTTGTTTTGTTAGTTTGTTGGTTTGTTGGTTTGTTGGCTTGTTGGTTTGTTGTTTTGTTGGTTTGCTGGTTTGTTGGCTTGTTGGCTTGTTGGTTTGTTGGCTTGTTGGTTTGTTAGTTTGTTGGCTTTTTGGTTACTTGGTTTGTTGGTTTGTTGGCTTGTTGGCTTGTTGGTTTGTTGGCTTGTTGGCTTGTTGGTTTGTTGGTTTATTGTTTTGTTGGCTTGTTGGTTTGTTGGTTTGTTGGCTTGTTGGTTTGTTTGTTTGTTGGTTTGTTGGTTTGTTGGCTTGTTGGTTTGTTGTTTTGTTAGTTTGTTGGTTTGTTGGCTTGTTGGCTTGCTGGTTTGTTGGCTTGTTGGTTTGTTAGTTTGTTGGCTTTGTGGTTACTTGGTTTGTTGGTTTGTTGGCTTGTTAGCTTGTTGGTTTGTTGGTTTGTTGGATTGTTGGCTTGTTGGTTTGTTGGTTTGTTGGTTTGTTGGTTTGTTGGTTTATTTGTTTGTTGGTTTGTTGGCTTGTTGGTTTGTTGGTTTGTTGGCTTGTTGGTTACTTAGTTTGTTGGTTTGTTGGTTTGTTGGCTTGTTGGCTTGTTGGTTTGTTGGTTTGTTGGTTTGTTGGTTTGTTTGCTTGTTGGTTTGTTGGTTTGTTGGCTTGTTGGTTTGTTGGTTTGTTGGTTTGTTGGTTTGTTGGCTTGTTGGCTTGTTGGTTTGTTGGTTTATTGGCTTGTTGGTTTGTTGGCTTGTTGGTTTGTTAGTTTGTTGGCTTTTTGGTTACTTGGTTTCTTGGTTTGTTGGCTTGTTGGCTTGTTGTTTTGTTGGTTTGTTGGTTTGTTGGTTTGTTGGTTTATTTGTTTATTGGTTTGTTGGCTTGTTGGCTTGTTGGCTTGATGGTTTGTTGGTTTGTTGGCTTGTTGGCTTGTTGGTTTGTTGGCTTGTTGGTTTGTTGGTTTGTTGGCTTGTTGGTTTGTTGGCTTGTTGGTTTGTTTGTTTGTTGGTTTGTTGGCTTGTTGGCTTGTTGGCTTGTTGGTTTGTTGATTTATTTGCTTGTTGGTTTGTTGGCTTGTTGGTTTGTTGGTTTGTGGGCTTGTTGGCTAGTTGGTTTGTTGGTTTGTTGGCTTGTTGGCTTGTTGATTTGTTGATTTGTTATTTTGTTGGCTTTTTGGTTACTTGGTTTGTTGGTTTGTTGGCTGGTTGGCTTGTTGGTTTGTTGGTTAGTTCGTTTGTTGGTTTGTTAGTTTGTTGGTTTGTTGGCTTGTTGGCTTGTTGGTTTGTTGGTTTTTTGATTTGTTAATTTGTTGGTTTGTTGGGTTGTTGGTTTGTTGGTTTGTTGGTTTGTTGGTTTGTTGGCTTGTTGGTTTGTTGGTTTGTAAGCTTGTTGGTTTGTTAGTTTGTTGGCTTGTTGGCTTGTTGGTTTGTTGGTTTGTTGGTTTGTTGGCTTGTTGGTTTGTTGGTTTGTTGGCTTGTTGTTTTGTTAGTTTGTTGGTTTGTTGGTTTGTTGGCTTGTTGGTTTGTTGTTTTGTTGGTTTGTTGGTTTGTTGGCTTGTTGGCTTGTTGGTTTGTTGGCTTGTCGGTTTGTTAGTTTGTTGGCTTTTTGGTTACTTGGTTTGTTGGTTTGTTGGTTTGTTGGTTTGTTGGCTTGTTGGATTGTTGGTTTGTTGGCTAGTTGGTTTGTTAATTTGTTGGTTTGTCGGTTTGTTGGCTTGTTGGTTTGTTGTTTTGTTGGTTTGTTGGTTTGTTGGCTTGTTGGCTTGTTGGTTTGTTGGCTTGTTGGTTTGTTAGTTTGTTGGCTTTTTGGTTACTTGGTTTGTTGGTTTGTTGGTTTGTTGGCTTGTTGGTTTGTTGGTTTGTTGGTTTGTTGGTTTGTTGGTTTGTTGGCTTGTTGGTTTGTTGGTTTGTTGGTTTGTTGGTTTGTTGGTTTGTTCGTTTGTTGGTTTGTTGGTTTGTTGGTTTGTTGGCATGTTGGTTTGTTTGTTTGTTGGTTTGTTGGCTTGTTGGTTTGTTGGTTTGTTGGTTTGTTGGTTTGTTGGCTTGTTGGTTTGTTGGTTTGTTGGCTAGTTGGCTTGTTGGTTTGTTGGTTTGTCGGTTTGTTGGCTTGTTGGTTTGTTGGCTTGTTGGTTTGTTGGTTTGTTGATTTGTTGGCTTGTTGGCTTGTTGGTTTGTTGGTTTGTTGGTTTGTTGGTTTGTTGGTTTATTTGTTTGTTGGTTTGTTGGCTTGTTGGTTTGTTGGTTTGTTGGTTTGTTGGTTTGTTGGTTTGTTGGTTTGTTGGCTTGTTGGCTTGTTGCTTTGTTGGTTTGTTGGTTTGTCGGCTTGTTGGCTTGTTGGTTTGTTAGTTTGTTGGCTTTTTGGTTACTTGGTTTGTTGGTTTGTTGGTTTGTTGGTTTGTTGGCTTGTTGGTTTGTTGGCTTGTTGGTTTGTTGGTTTGTTGGTTTGTTGGTTTGTTGGCTTGTTGGTTTGTTGTTTTGTTGGTTTGCTGGTTTGTTGGCTTGTTGTCTTGTTGGTTTGTTGGCTTGTTGGTTTGTTAGTTTGTTGGCTTTTTGGTTACTTGGTTTGTTGGTTTGTTGGCTTGTTGGCTTGTTGGTTTGTTGGCTTGTTGGCTTGTTGGTTTGTTGGTTTGTTGGTTTGTTGGTTTGTTGGCTTGTTAGTTTGTTGGTTTGTTGGCTTGTTGGTTTGTTAGTTTGTTGGTTTGTTGGTTTGTTGGCTTGTTGGTTTGTTGTTTTGTTAGTTTGTTGGTTTGTTGGCTTGTTGGCTTGCTGGTTTGTTGGCTTGTTGGTTTGTTAGTTTGTTGGCTTTGTGGTTACTTGGTTTGTTGGTTTGTTGGCTTGTTGGCTTGTTGGTTTGTTGGTTTGTTGGATTGTTGGCTTGTTGGTTTGTTGGTTTGTTGGTTTGTTGGTTTGTTGGTTTGTTGGTTTGTTGGTTTATTGGTTTGTTGGCTTGTTGGTTTGTTGGTTTGTTGGCTTGTTGGTTCGTCAGTTTGTTGGCTTGTTGGTTTGTTGGTTTTTTGGTTTGTTGGCTTGTTGGTTTGTTGGTTTGTTGGCTTGTTGTTTTGTTAGTTTGTTGGTTTGTTGGTTTGTTGGCTTGTTGGTTTGTTGTTTTGTTGGTTTGCTGGTTTGTTGGCTTGTTGGCTTGTTGGTTTGTTGGCTTGTTGGTTTGTTAGTTTGTTGGCTTTTTGGTTACTTGGTTTGTTGGTTTGTTGGCTTGTTGGCTTGTTGGTTTGTTGGCTTGTTGGCTTGTTGGTTTGTTGGTTTATTGTTTTGTTGGCTTGTTGGTTTGTTGGTTTGTTGGCTTGTTGGTTTGTTTGTTTGTTGGTTTGTTGGTTTGTTGGCTTGTTGGTTTGTTGTTTTGTTAGTTTGTTGGTTTGTTGGCTTGTTGGCTTGCTGGTTTGTTGGCTTGTTGGTTTGTTAGTTTGTTGGCTTTGTGGTTACTTGGTTTGTTGGTTTGTTGGCTTGTTAGCTTGTTGGTTTGTTGGTTTGTTGGATTGTTGGCTTGTTGGTTTGTTGGTTTGTTGGTTTGTTGGTTTGTTGGTTTATTTGTTTGTTGGTTTGTTGGCTTGTTGGTTTGTTGGTTTGTTGGCTTGTTGGTTACTTAGTTTGTTGGTTTGTTGGTTTGTTGGTTTGTTGGCTTGTTGGCTTGTTGGTTTGTTGGTTTGTTGGTTTGTTGGTTTGTTTGCTTGTTGGTTTGTTGGTTTGTTGGCTTGTTGGTTTGTTGGTTTGTTGGTTTGTTGGTTTGTTGGCTTGTTGGCTTGTTGGTTTGTTGGTTTATTGGCTTGTTGGTTTGTTGGCTTGTTGGTTTGTTAGTTTGTTGGCTTTTTGGTTACTTGGTTTCTTGGTTTGTTGGCTTGTTGGCTTGTTGGTTTGTTGGTTTGTTGGTTTGTTGGTTTGTTGGTTTATTTGTTTATTGGTTTGTTGGCTTGTTGGCTTGATGGTTTGTTGGTTTGTTGGCTTGTTGGCTTGTTGGTTTGTTGGCTTGTTGGTTTGTTGGTTTGTTGGCTTGTTGGTTTGTTGGCTTGTTGGTTTGTTTGTTTGTTGGTTTGTTGGCTTGTTGGCTTGTTGGCTTGTTGGTTTGTTGATTTATTTGCTTGTTGGTTTGTTGGCTTGTTGGTTTGTTGGTTTGTGGGCTTGTTGGCTAGTTGGTTTGTTGGTTTGTTGGCTTGTTGGCTTGTTGATTTGTTATTTTGTTGGCTTTTTGGTTACTTGGTTTGTTGGTTTGTTGGCTGGTTGGCTTGTTGGTTTGTTGGTTAGTTCGTTTGTTGGTTTGTTAGTTTGTTGGTTTGTTGGCTTGTTGGCTTGTTGGTTTGTTGGTTTTTTGATTTGTTAATTTGTTGGTTTGTTGGGTTGTTGGTTTGTTGGTTTGTTGGTTTGTTGGTTTGTTGGCTTGTTGGTTTGTTGGTTTGTAAGCTTGTTGGTTTGTTAGTTTGTTGGCTTGTTGGCTTGTTGGTTTGTTGGTTTGTTGGTTTGTTGGCTTGTTGGTTTGTTGGTTTGTTGGCTTGTTGTTTTGTTAGTTTGTTGGTTTGTTGGTTTGTTGGCTTGTTGGTTTGTTGTTTTGTTGGTTTGTTGGTTTGTTGGCTTGTTGGCTTGTTGGTTTGTTGGCTTGTCGGTTTGTTAGTTTGTTGGCTTTTTGGTTACTTGGTTTGTTGGTTTGTTGGTTTGTTGGTTTGTTGGCTTGTTGGATTGTTGGTTTGTTGGCTAGTTGGTTTGTTAATTTGTTGGTTTGTTGGTTTGTTGGCTTGTTGGTTTGTTGTTTTGTTGGTTTGTTGGTTTGTTGGCTTGTTGGCTTGTTGGTTTGTTGGCTTGTTGGTTTGTTAGTTTGTTGGCTTTTTGGTTACTTGGTTTGTTGGTTTGTTGGTTTGTTGGCTTGTTGGTTTGTTGGTTTGTTGGTTTGTTGGTTTGTTGGTTTGTTGGTTTGTTGGTTTGTTGGTTTGTTGGTTTGTTGGTTTGTTGGTTTGTTGGTTTGTTCGTTTGTTGGTTTGTTGGTTTGTTGGCATGTTGGTTTGTTTGTTTGTTGGTTTGTTGGCTTGTTGGTTTGTTGGTTTGTTGGTTTGTTGGTTTGTTGGCTTGTTGGTTTGTTGGTTTGTTGGCTAGTTGGCTTGTTGGTTTGTTGGTTTGTCGGTTTGTTGGCTTGTTGGTTTGTTGGCTTGTTGGTTTGTTGGTTTGTTGATTTGTTGGCTTGTTGGCTTGTTGGTTTGTTGGTTTGTTGGTTTGTTGGTTTGTTGGTTTATTTGTTTGTTGGTTTGTTGGCTTGTTGGTTTGTTGGTTTGTTGGTTTGTTGGTTTGTTGGTTTGTTGGCTTGTTGGCTTGTTGCTTTGTTGGTTTGTTGGTTTGTCGGCTTGTTGGCTTGTTGGTTTGTTAGTTTGTTGGCTTTTTGGTTACTTGGTTTGTTGGTTTGTTGGTTTGTTGGTTTGTTGGCTTGTTGGTTTGTTGGCTTGTTGGTTTGTTGGCTTGTTGGTTTGTTGGTTTGTTGGTTTGTTGGTTTGTTGGTTTGTTGGTTTGTTGGCTTGTTGGTTTGTTGGTTTGTTTGTTTGTTGGTTTGTTTGTTTGTTGGTTTGTTGGCTTGTTGGTTTGTTGGCTTGTTGGTTTGTTGCTTTGTTAATTTGTTGGCTTGTTGGTTTGTTGGCTTGTTGGTTTGTTTGTTTGTTGGTTTGTTGGCTTGTTGGCTTGTTGGTTTGTTGGTTTGTTTGTTTGTTGGTTTGTTTGTTTGTTGGTTTGTTCGTTTGTTGGTTTGTTGGCTTGTTGGTTTGTTGGCTTGTTGGTTTGTTACTTTGTTGGTTTGTTGGCTTGTTGGTTTGTTGGTTTGTAAGCTTGTTGGTTTGTTAGTTTGTTGGCTTGTTGGCTTGTTGGTTTGTTGGTTTGTTGGTTTGTTGGCTTGTTGGTTTGTTGGTTTGTTGGCTTGTTGTTATGTTAGTTTGTTGGTTTGTTGGTTTGTTGGCTTGTTGGTTTGTTGTTTTGTTGGTTTGTTGGCTTGTTGGCTTGTTGGTTTGTTGGCTTGTCGGTTTGTTAGTTTGTTGGCTTTTTGGTTACTTGGTTTGTTGGTTTGTTGGTTTGTTGGTTTGTTGGTTTGTTGGCTTGTTGGTTTGTTGGTTTGTTGGCTAGTTGGTTTGTTAGTTTGTTGGTTTGTTGGTTTGTTGGCTTGTTGGTTTGTTGTTTTGTTGGTTTGTTGGTTTGTTGGCTTGTTGGCTTGTTGGTTTGTTGGCTTGTTGGTTTGTTAGTTTGTTGGCTTTTTGGTTACTTGGTTTGTTGGTTTGTTGGTTTGTTGGCTTGTTGGTTTGTTGGTTTGTTGGTTTGTTGGTTTGTTGGCTTGTTGGTTTGTTGGTTTGTTGGTTTGTTGGTTTGTTCGTTTGTTGGTTTGTTGGTTTGTTGGCATGTTGGTTTGTTTGTTTGTTGGTTTGTTGGCTTGTTGGTTTGTTGGTTTGTTGGTTTGTTGGTTTGTTGGCTTGTTTGTTTGTTGGTTTGTTGGCTAGTTGGCTTGTTGGTTTGTTGGTTTGTCGGTTTGTTGGCTTGTTGGTTGGTTGGCTTCTTGGTTTGTTGGTTTGTTGATTTGTTGGCTTGTTGCCTTGTTGGTTTGTTGGTTTGTTGGTTTGTTGGTTTATTTGTTTGTTGGTTTGTTGGCTTGTTGGTTTGTTGGTTTGTTGGTTTGTTGGCTTGTTGGTTTGTTGGCTTGTTGGCTTGTTGCTTTGTTGGTTTGTTGGCTTGTCTGCTTGTTGGTTTGTTGGTTTGTTAATTTGTTGGCTTTTTGGTTACTTGGTTTGTTGGTTTGTTGGTTTGTTGGCTTGTTGGTTTGTTCGTTTGTTGGTTTGTTGGTTTGTTGGCATGTTGGTTTGTTTGTTTGTTGGTTTGTTGGCTTGTTGGTTTGTTGGTTTGTTGGCTTGTTGGTTTGTTGGCTTGTTGGCTTGTTGCTTTGTTGGTTTGTTGGCTTGTCTGCTTGTTGGTTTGTTGGTTTGTTAATTTGTTGGCTTTTTGGTTACTTGGTTTGTTGGTTTGTTGGTTTGTTGGTTTGTTGGTTTGTTCGTTTGTTGGTTTGTTGGTTTGTTGGCATGTTGGTTTGTTTGTTTGTTGGTTTGTTGGCTTGTTGGTTTGTTGGTTTGTTGGTTTGTTGGTTTGTTGGCTTGTTGGTTTGTTGGTTTGTTGGCTAGTTGGCTTGTTGGTTTGTTGGTTTGTCGGTTTGTTGGCTTGTTGGTTTGTTGGCTTGTTGGTTTGTTGGTTTGTTGATTTGTTGGCTTGTTGGCTTGTTGGTTTGTTGGTTTGTTGGTTTGTTGGTTTGTTGGTTTATTTGTTTGTTGGTTTGTTGGCTTGTTGGTTTGTTGGTTTGTTGGTTTGTTGGTTTGTTGGTTTGTTGGCTTGTTGGCTTGTTGCTTTGTTGGTTTGTTGGTTTGTCGGCTTGTTGGCTTGTTGGTTTGTTAGTTTGTTGGCTTTTTGGTTACTTGGTTTGTTGGTTTGTTGGTTTGTTGGTTTGTTGGCTTGTTGGTTTGTTGGCTTGTTGGTTTGTTGGTTTGTTGGTTTGTTGGTTTGTTGGTTTGTTGGTTTGTTGGCTTGTTGGTTTGTTGGTTTGTTTGTTTGTTGGTTTGTTTGTTTGTTGGTTTGTTCGTTTGTTGGTTTGTTGGCTTGTTGGTTTGTTGGCTTGTTGGTTTGTTGCTTTGTTAATTTGTTGGCTTGTTGGTTTGTTGGCTTGTTGGTTTGTTTGTTTGTTGGTTTGTTGGCTTGTTGGCTTGTTGGTTTGTTGGTTTGTTTGTTTGTTGGTTTGTTTGTTTGTTGGTTTGTTCGTTTGTTGGTTTGTTGGCTTGTTGGTTTGTTGGCTTGTTGGTTTGTTACTTTGTTGGTTTGTTGGCTTGTTGGTTTGTTGGTTTGTAAGCTTGTTGGTTTGTTAGTTTGTTGGCTTGTTGGCTTGTTGGTTTGTTGGTTTGTTGGTTTGTTGGCTTGTTGGTTTGTTGGTTTGTTGGCTTGTTGTTATGTTAGTTTGTTGGTTTGTTGGTTTGTTGGCTTGTTGGTTTGTTGTTTTGTTGGTTTGTTGGCTTGTTGGCTTGTTGGTTTGTTGGCTTGTCGGTTTGTTAGTTTGTTGGCTTTTTGGTTACTTGGTTTGTTGGTTTGTTGGTTTGTTGGTTTGTTGGTTTGTTGGCTTGTTGGTTTGTTGGTTTGTTGGCTAGTTGGTTTGTTAGTTTGTTGGTTTGTTGGTTTGTTGGCTTGTTGGTTTGTTGTTTTGTTGGTTTGTTGGTTTGTTGGCTTGTTGGCTTGTTGGTTTGTTGGCTTGTTGGTTTGTTAGTTTGTTGGCTTTTTGGTTACTTGGTTTGTTGGTTTGTTGGTTTGTTGGCTTGTTGGTTTGTTGGTTTGTTGGTTAGTTGGTTTGTTGGCTTGTTGGTTTGTTGGTTTGTTGGTTTGTTGGTTTGTTCGTTTGTTGGTTTGTTGGTTTGTTGGCATGTTGGTTTGTTTGTTTGTTGGTTTGTTGGCTTGTTGGTTTGTTGGTTTGTTGGTTTGTTGGTTTGTTGGCTTGTTTGTTTGTTGGTTTGTTGGCTAGTTGGCTTGTTGGTTTGTTGGTTTGTCGGTTTGTTGGCTTGTTGGTTGGTTGGCTTCTTGGTTTGTTGGTTTGTTGATTTGTTGGCTTGTTGCCTTGTTGGTTTGTTGGTTTGTTGGTTTGTTGGTTTATTTGTTTGTTGGTTTGTTGGCTTGTTGGTTTGTTGGTTTGTTGGTTTGTTGGCTTGTTGGTTTGTTGGCTTGTTGGCTTGTTGCTTTGTTGGTTTGTTGGCTTGTCTGCTTGTTGGTTTGTTGGTTTGTTAATTTGTTGGCTTTTTGGTTACTTGGTTTGTTGGTTTGTTGGTTTGTTGGCTTGTTGGTTTGTTGGCTTGTTGGTTTGTTGGTTTGTTGGTTTGTTGGTTTGTTGGTTTGTTTGTTTCTTGGTTTGTTTGTTTGTTGGTTTGTTCGTTTGTTGGTTTGTTGGCTTGTTGGTTTGTTGGCTTGTTGGTTTGTTGCTTTGTTGGTTTGTTGGCTTGTTGGTTTGTTGGCTTGTTGGTTTCTTTGTTTGTTGGTTTGTTGGCTTGTTGGCTTGTTGGTTTGTTGGTTTGTTGGTTTGTTGGTTAGTTTGTTTTTTGGTTTGTTGGTTTGTTGGTTTGTTGGCTTGTTGGTTTGTTGGTTTGTTGGCTTGTTGGCTTGTTGGTTTGTTGGTTTTTTGGTTTGTTGGTTTGTTGGTTTGTTGGCTTGTTGGTTTGTTGTTTTGTTGGCTTGTTGGTTTGTTGGTTTGTTTGCTTGTTGGCTTGTTGGTTTGTTGGTTAGTTCGTTTGCTGGTTTGTTAGTTTGTGGGTTTGTTGGCTTGTTGGCTTGTTGGCTTGTTGGTTTGTTGGTTTGTTGGTTTGTTGTTTTGTTGGCTTGTTGGTTTGTTGGTTTGTTGGCTTGTTGGTTTGTTAGTTTGTTGGTTTGTTGGTTTGTTGGTTTGTTGGTTTGTTGGTTTGTTGGCTTGTTGGTTTGTTGGTTTGTTGGTTTGTTGGCTTGTTGGCTTGTTGGCTTGTTGGTTTGTTGATTTATTTGCTTGTTGGTTTGTTGGCTTGTTGGTTTGTTGGTTTGTGGGCTTGTTGGATTGTTGGTTTGTTGGTTTGTTGGCTTGTTGGCTTGTTGATTTTTTATTTTGTTGGCTTTTTGGTTACTTGGTTTGTTGGTTTGTTGGCTTGTTGGCTTGTTGGTTTGTTGGTTAGTTCGTTTGTTGGTTTGTTAGTTTGTTGGTTTGTTGGCTTGTTGGCTTGTTGGTTTGTTGGTTTTTTGGTTTGTTGATTTGTTGGTTTGTTGGTTTGTTGGTTTGTTGGTTTGTTGGTTTGTTGGTTTGTTGGCTTGTTGGTTTGTCGGTTTGTTGGCTTGTTGGTTTGTTAGTTTGTTGGCTTGTTGGCTTGTTGGTTTGTTGGTTTGTTGGTTTGTTGGCTTGTTGGTTTGTTGGTTTGTTGGCTTGTTGTTTTGTTAGTTTGTTGGTTTGTTGGTTTGTTGGCTTGTTGGTTTGTTGTTTTGTTGGTTTGCTGGTTTGTTGACTTGTTGGCTTATTGGTTTGTTGGCTTGTTGGTTTGTTAGTTTGTTGGCTTTTTGGTTACTTGGTTTGTTGGTTTGTTGGCTTGTTGGCTTGTGGGTTTGTTGGCTTGTTGGCTTGTTGGTTTGTTGGTTTGTTATTTTGTTGGCTTGTTGGTTTGTTTGTTTGTTGGCTTGTTGGTTTGTTAGTTTGCTGGTTTGTTGGTTTGTTGGCTTGTTGGTTTGTTGTTTTGTTGGTTTGTTGGTTTGTTGGCTTGTTGGCTTGCTGGTTTGTTGGCTTGTTGGTTTGTTAGTTTGTTGGCTTTTTGGTTACTTAGTTTGTTGGTTTGTTGGCTTGTTGGCTTGTTGGTTTGTTGGTTTGTTGGATTGTTGGCTTGTTGGTTTGTTGGTTTGTTGATTTGTTGGTTTATTTGTTTGTTGGTTTGTTGGCTTGTTGGTTTGTTGGTTTGTTGGCTTGTTGGTTACTTAGTTTGTTGATTTGTTGGTTTGTTGGTTTGTTGGCTTGTTGGCTTGTTGGTTTGTTGGTTTGTTGGTTTGTTGGTTTGTTGGTTTGTTTGCTTGTTGGTTTGTTGGTTTGTTGGCTTGTTGGTTTGTTGGTTTGTTGGTTTGTTGGCTTGTTGGCTTGTTGGTTTGTCGGTTTATTGGCTTGTTGGTTTGTTGGTTTGTTGGCTTGTTGGTTTGTTGGCTTGTTGGCTTGTTGGTTTGTTGGCTTGTTGGTTTGTTAGTTTGTTGGCTTTTTGGTTACTTGGTTTGTTGGCTTGTTGGCTTGTTGGTTTGTTGGCTTGTTGGCTTGTTGGTTTGTTGGTTTTTTGGTTTGTTGGTTTGTTGGTTTGTTGGCTTGTTGTTATGTTAGTTTGTTGGTTTGTTGGTTTGTTGGCTTGTTGGTTTGTTGTTTTGTTGGTTTGTTGGCTTGTTGGCTTGTTGGTTTGTTGGCTTGTCGGTTTGTTAGTTTGTTGGCTTTTTGGTTACTTGGTTTGTTGGTTTGTTGGTTTGTTGGTTTGTTGGCTTGTTGGTTTGTTGGTTTGTTGGCTAGTTGGTTTGTTAGTTTGTTGGTTTGTTGGTTTGTTGGCTTGTTGGTTTGTTGTTTTGTTGGTTTGTTGGTTTGTTGGCTTGTTGGCTTGTTGGTTTGTTGGCTTGTTGGTTTGTTAGTTTGTTGGCTTTTTGATTACTTGGTTTGTTGGTTTGTTGGTTTGTTGGCTTTTTGGTTACTTGGTTTGTTGGTTTGTTGGCTTGTTGGCTTGTTGGTTTGTTGGCTTGTTGGTTTGTTGGTTTGTTGGCTTGTTGGTTTGTTGGTTTGTTGGCTTGTTGTTATGTTAGTTTGTTGGTTTGTTGGTTTGTTGGCTTGTTGGTTTGTTGTTTTGTTGGTTTGTTGGCTTGTTGGCTTGTTGGTTTGTTGGCTTGTCGGTTTGTTAGTTTGTTGGCTTTTTGGTTACTTGGTTTGTTGGTTTGTTGGTTTGTTGGTTTGTTGGCTTGTTGGTTTGTTGGTTTGTTGGCTAGTTGGTTTGTTAGTTTGTTGGTTTGTTGGTTTGTTGGTTTGTTGGCTTGTTGGTTTGTTGGTTTGTTGGCTTGTTGTTTTGTTAGTTTGTTGGTTTGTTGGTTTGTTGGCTTGTTGGTTTGTTGTTTTGTTGGTTTGCTGGTTTGTTGACTTGTTGGCTTATTGGTTTGTTGGCTTGTTGGTTTGTTAGTTTGTTGGCTTTTTGGTTACTTGGTTTGTTGGTTTGTTGGCTTGTTGGCTTGTTGGTTTGTCGGTTTGTTGGCTTGTTGGTTTGTTAGTTTGTTGGCTTGTTGGCTTGTTGGTTTGTTGGTTTGTTGGTTTGTTGGCTTGTTGGTTTGTTGGTTTGTTGGCTTGTTGTTTTGTTAGTTTGTTGGTTTGTTGGTTTGTTGGCTTGTTGGTTTGTTGTTTTGTTGGTTTGCTGGTTTGTTGACTTGTTGGCTTATTGGTTTGTTGGCTTGTTGGTTTGTTAGTTTGTTGGCTTTTTGGTTACTTGGTTTGTTGGTTTGTTGGCTTGTTGGCTTGTGGGTTTGTTGGCTTGTTGGCTTGTTGGTTTGTTGGTTTGTTGTTTTGTTGGCTTGTTGGTTTGTTTGTTTGTTGGCTTGTTGGTTTGTTAGTTTGCTGGTTTGTTGGTTTGTTGGCTTGTTGGTTTGTTGTTTTGTTGGTTTGTTGGTTTGTTGGCTTGTTGGCTTGCTGGTTTGTTGGCTTGTTGGTTTGTTAGTTTGTTGGCTTTTTGGTTACTTAGTTTGTTGGTTTGTTGGCTTGTTGGCTTGTTGGTTTGTTGGTTTGTTGGATTGTTGGCTTGTTGGTTTGTTGGTTTGTTGATTTGTTGGTTTATTTGTTTGTTGGTTTGTTGGCTTGTTGGTTTGTTGGTTTGTTGGCTTGTTGGTTACTTAGTTTGTTGATTTGTTGGTTTGTTGGTTTGTTGGCTTGTTGGCTTGTTGGTTTGTTGGTTTGTTGGTTTGTTGGTTTGTTGGTTTGTTGGTTTGTTTGCTTGTTGGTTTGTTGGTTTGTTGGCTTGTTGGTTTGTTGGTTTGTTGGTTTGTTGGCTTGTTGGCTTGTTGGTTTGTCGGTTTATTGGCTTGTTGGTTTGTTGGTTTGTTGGCTTGTTGGTTTGTTGGCTTGTTGGCTTGTTGGTTTGTTGGCTTGTTGGTTTGTTAGTTTGTTGGCTTTTTGGTTACTTGGTTTGTTGGTTTGTTGGCTTGTTGGCTTGTTGGTTTGTTGGCTTGTTGGCTTGTTGGTTTGTTGGTTTTTTGGTTTGTTGGTTTGTTGGTTTGTTGGCTTGTTGTTATGTTAGTTTGTTGGTTTGTTGGTTTGTTGGCTTGTTGGTTTGTTGTTTTGTTGGTTTGTTGGCTTGTTGACTTGTTGGCTTGTTGGCTTGTCGGTTTGTTAGTTTGTTGGCTTTTTGGTTACTTGGTTTGTTGGTTTGTTGGTTTGTTGGTTTGTTGGCTTGTTGGTTTGTTGGTTTGTTGGCTAGTTGGTTTGTTAGTTTGTTGGTTTGTTGGTTTGTTGGCTTGTTGGTTTGTTGTTTTGTTGGTTTGTTGGTTTGTTGGCTTGTTGGCTTGTTGGTTTGTTGGCTTGTTGGTTTGTTAGTTTGTTGGCTTTTTGATTACTTGGTTTGTTGGTTTGTTGGTTTGTTGGCTTTTTGGTTACTTGGTTTGTTGGTTTGTTGGCTTGTTGGCTTGTTGGTTTGTTGGCTTGTTGGTTTGTTGGTTTGTTGGCTTGTTGGTTTGTTGGTTTGTTGGCTTGTTGTTATGTTAGTTTGTTGGTTTGTTGGTTTGTTGGCTTGTTGGTTTGTTGTTTTGTTGGTTTGTTGGCTTGTTGGCTTGTTGGTTTGTTGGCTTGTCGGTTTGTTAGTTTGTTGGCTTTTTGGTTACTTGGTTTGTTGGTTTGTTGGTTTGTTGGTTTGTTGGCTTGTTGGTTTGTTGGTTTGTTGGCTAGTTGGTTTGTTAGTTTGTTGGTTTGTTGGTTTGTTGGCTTGTTGGTTTGTTGTTTTGTTGGTTTGTTGGTTTGTTGGCTTGTTGGATTGTTGGTTTGTTGGCTTGTTGGTTTGTTAGTTTGTTGGCTTTTTGGTTACTTGGTTTGTTGGTTTGTTGGCTTGTTGGTTTGTTGGTTTGTTGGTTTGTTGGCTTGTTGGTTTGTTGGTTTGTTGGCTAGTTGGTTTGTTAGTTTGTTGGTTTGTTGGTTTGTTGGCTTGTTGGTTTGTTGTTTTGTTGGTTTGTTGGTTTGTTGGCTTGTTGGTTTGTTAGTTTGTTGGTTTGTTGGTTTGTTGGTTTGTTGGTTTGTTGGTTTGTTGGTTTGTTGGCTTGTTGGTTTGTTGGTTTGTTGGTTTGTTGGCTTGTTGGCTTGTTGGCTTGTTGGTTTGTTGATTTATTTGCTTGTTGGTTTGTTGGCTTGTTGGTTTGTTGGTTTGTGGGCTTGTTGGATTGTTGGTTTGTTGGTTTGTTGGCTTGTTGGCTTGTTGATTTTTTATTTTGTTGGCGTTTTGGTTACTTGGTTTGTTGGTTTGTTGGCTTGTTGGCTTGTTGGTTTGTTGGTTAGTTCGTTTGTTGGTTTGTTAGTTTGTTGGTTTGTTGGCTTGTTGGCTTGTTGGTTTGTTGGTTTTTTGGTTTGTTGATTTGTTGGTTTGTTGGTTTGTTGGTTTGTTGGTTTGTCGGTTTGTTGGCTTGTTGGTTTGTTAGTTTGTTGGCTTGTTGGCTTGTTGGTTTGTTGGTTTGTTGGTTTGTTGGCTTGTTGGTTTGTTGGTTTGTTGGCTTGTTGTTTTGTTAGTTTGTTGGTTTGTTGGTTTGTTGGCTTGTTGGTTTGTTGTTTTGTTGGTTTGCTGGTTTGTTGACTTGTTGGCTTATTGGTTTGTTGGCTTGTTGGTTTGTTAGTTTGTTGGCTTTTTGGTTACTTGGTTTGTTGGTTTGTTGGCTTGTTGGCTTGTGGGTTTGTTGGCTTGTTGGCTTGTTGGTTTGTTGGTTTGTTGTTTTGTTGGCTTGTTGGTTTGTTTGTTTGTTGGCTTGTTGGTTTGTTAGTTTGCTGGTTTGTTGGTTTGTTGGCTTGTTGGTTTGTTGTTTTGTTGGTTTGTTGGTTTGTTGGCTTGTTGGCTTGCTGGTTTGTTGGCTTGTTGGTTTGTTAGTTTGTTGGCTTTTTGGTTACTTAGTTTGTTGGTTTGTTGGCTTGTTGGCTTGTTGGTTTGTTGGTTTGTTGGATTGTTGGCTTGTTGGTTTGTTGGTTTGTTGATTTGTTGGTTTATTTGTTTGTTGGTTTGTTGGCTTGTTGGTTTGTTGGTTTGTTGGCTTGTTGGTTACTTAGTTTGTTGATTTGTTGGTTTGTTGGTTTGTTGGCTTGTTGGCTTGTTGGTTTGTTGGTTTGTTGGTTTGTTGGTTTGTTGGTTTGTTGGTTTGTTTGCTTGTTGGTTTGTTGGTTTGTTGGCTTGTTGGTTTGTTGGTTTGTTGGTTTGTTGGCTTGTTGGCTTGTTGGTTTGTCGGTTTATTGGCTTGTTGGTTTGTTGGTTTGTTGGCTTGTTGGTTTGTTGGCTTGTTGGCTTGTTGGTTTGTTGGCTTGTTGGTTTGTTAGTTTGTTGGCTTTTTGGTTACTTGGTTTGTTGGTTTGTTGGCTTGTTGGCTTGTTGGTTTGTTGGCTTGTTGGCTTGTTGGTTTGTTGGTTTTTTGGTTTGTTGGTTTGTTGGTTTGTTGGCTTGTTGTTATGTTAGTTTGTTGGTTTGTTGGTTTGTTGGCTTGTTGGTTTGTTGTTTTGTTGGTTTGTTGGCTTGTTGACTTGTTGGCTTGTTGGCTTGTCGGTTTGTTAGTTTGTTGGCTTTTTGGTTACTTGGTTTGTTGGTTTGTTGGTTTGTTGGTTTGTTGGCTTGTTGGTTTGTTGGTTTGTTGGCTAGTTGGTTTGTTAGTTTGTTGGTTTGTTGGTTTGTTGGCTTGTTGGTTTGTTGTTTTGTTGGTTTGTTGGTTTGTTGGCTTGTTGGCTTGTTGGTTTGTTGGCTTGTTGGTTTGTTAGTTTGTTGGCTTTTTGATTACTTGGTTTGTTGGTTTGTTGGTTTGTTGGCTTTTTGGTTACTTGGTTTGTTGGTTTGTTGGCTTGTTGGCTTGTTGGTTTGTTGGCTTGTTGGTTTGTTGGTTTGTTGGCTTGTTGGTTTGTTGGTTTGTTGGCTTGTTGTTATGTTAGTTTGTTGGTTTGTTGGTTTGTTGGCTTGTTGGTTTGTTGTTTTGTTGGTTTGTTGGCTTGTTGGCTTGTTGGTTTGTTGGCTTGTCGGTTTGTTAGTTTGTTGGCTTTTTGGTTACTTGGTTTGTTGGTTTGTTGGTTTGTTGGTTTGTTGGCTTGTTGGTTTGTTGGTTTGTTGGCTAGTTGGTTTGTTAGTTTGTTGGTTTGTTGGTTTGTTGGCTTGTTGGTTTGTTGTTTTGTTGGTTTGTTGGTTTGTTGGCTTGTTGGATTGTTGGTTTGTTGGCTTGTTGGTTTGTTAGTTTGTTGGCTTTTTGGTTACTTGGTTTGTTGGTTTGTTGGCTTGTTGGTTTGTTGGTTTGTTGGTTTGTTGGCTTGTTGGTTTGTTGGTTTGTTGGCTAGTTGGTTTGTTAGTTTGTTGGTTTGTTGGTTTGTTGGCTTGTTGGTTTGTTGTTTTGTTGGTTTGTTGGTTTGTTGGCTTGTTGGTTTGTTAGTTTGTTGGTTTGTTGGTTTGTTGGTTTGTTGGTTTGTTGGTTTGTTGGTTTGTTGGCTTGTTGGTTTGTTGGTTTGTTGGTTTGTTGGCTTGTTGGCTTGTTGGCTTGTTGGTTTGTTGATTTATTTGCTTGTTGGTTTGTTGGCTTGTTGGTTTGTTGGTTTGTGGGCTTGTTGGATTGTTGGTTTGTTGGTTTGTTGGCTTGTTGGCTTGTTGATTTTTTATTTTGTTGGCGTTTTGGTTACTTGGTTTGTTGGTTTGTTGGCTTGTTGGCTTGTTGGTTTGTTGGTTAGTTCGTTTGTTGGTTTGTTAGTTTGTTGGTTTGTTGGCTTGTTGGCTTGTTGGTTTGTTGGTTTTTTGGTTTGTTGATTTGTTGGTTTGTTGGTTTGTTGGTTTGTTGGTTTGTTGGTTTGTTGGTTTGTTGGTTTGTTGGCTTGTTGGTTTGTCGGTTTGTTGGCTTGTTGGTTTGTTAGTTTGTTGGCTTGTTGGCTTGTTGGTTTGTTGGTTTGTTGGTTTGTTGGCTTGTTGGTTTGTTGGTTTGTTGGCTTGTTGTTTTGTTAGTTTGTTGGTTTGTTGGTTTGTTGGCTTGTTGGTTTGTTGTTTTGTTGGTTTGCTGGTTTGTTGACTTGTTGGCTTATTGGTTTGTTGGCTTGTTGGTTTGTTAGTTTGTTGGCTTTTTGGTTACTTGGTTTGTTGGTTTGTTGGCTTGTTGGCTTGTGGGTTTGTTGGCTTGTTGGCTTGTTGGTTTGTTGGTTTGTTGTTTTGTTGGCTTGTTGGTTTGTTTGTTTGTTGGCTTGTTGGTTTGTTAGTTTGCTGGTTTGTTGGTTTGTTGGCTTGTTGGTTTGTTGTTTTGTTGGTTTGTTGGTTTGTTGGCTTGTTGGCTTGCTGGTTTGTTGGCTTGTTGGTTTGTTAGTTTGTTGGCTTTTTGGTTACTTAGTTTGTTGGTTTGTTGGCTTGTTGGCTTGTTGGTTTGTTGGTTTGTTGGATTGTTGGCTTGTTGGTTTGTTGGTTTGTTGATTTGTTGGTTTATTTGTTTGTTGGTTTGTTGGCTTGTTGGTTTGTTGGTTTGTTGGCTTGTTGGTTACTTAGTTTGTTGATTTGTTGGTTTGTTGGTTTGTTGGCTTGTTGGCTTCTTGGTTTGTTGGTTTGTTGGTTTGTTGGTTTGTTGGTTTGTTTGCTTGTTGGTTTGTTGGTTTGTTGGCTTGTTGGTTTGTTGGTTTGTTTATTTGTTGGCTTGTTGGCTTGTTGGTTTGTCGGTTTATTGGCTTGTTGGTTTGTTGGTTTGTTGGCTTGTTGGTTTGTTGGCTTGTTGGCTTGTTGGTTTGTTGGCTTGTTGGTTTGTTAGTTTGTTGGCTTTTTGGTTACTTGGTTTGTTGGTTTGTTGGCTTGTTGGCTTGTTGGTTTGTTGGCTTGTTGGCTTGTTGGTTTGTTGGTTTTTTGGTTTGTTGGTTTGTTGGTTTGTTGGCTTGTTGTTATGTTAGTTTGTTGGTTTGTTGGTTTGTTGGCTTGTTGGTTTGTTGTTTTGTTGGTTTGTTGGCTTGTTGGCTTCTTGGTTTGTTGGCTTGTCGGTTTGTTAGTTTGTTGGCTTTTTGGTTACTTGGTTTGTTGGTTTGTTGGTTTGTTGGTTTGTTGGCTTGTTGGTTTGTTGGTTTGTTGGCTAGTTGGTTTGTTAGTTTGTTGGTTTGTTGGTTTGTTGGCTTGTTGGTTTGTTGTTTTGTTGGTTTGTTGGTTTGTTGGCTTGTTGGCTTGTTGGTTTGTTGGCTTGTTGGTTTGTTAGATTGTTGGCTTTTTGATTACTTGGTTTGTTGGTTTGTTGGTTTGTTGGCTTTTTGGTTACTTGGTTTGTTGGTTTGTTGGCTTGTTGGCTTGTTGGTTTGTTGGCTTGTTGGTTTGTTGGTTTGTTGGTTTGTTGGCTTGTTGGTTTGTTGGTTTGTTGGCTTGTTGTTATGTTAGTTTGTTGGTTTGTTGGTTTGTTGGCTTGTTGGTTTGTTGTTTTGTTGGTTTGTTGGCTTGTTGGCTTGTTGGTTTGTTGGCTTGTCGGTTTGTTAGTTTGTTGGCTTTTTGGTTACTTGGTTTGTTGGTTTGTTGGTTTGTTGGTTTGTTGGCTTGTTGGTTTGTTGGTTTGTTGGCTAGTTGGTTTGTTAGTTTGTTGGTTTGTTGGTTTGTTGGCTTGTTGGTTTGTTGTTTTGTTGGTTTGTTGGTTTGTTGGCTTGTTGGATTGTTGGTTTGTTGGCTTGTTGGTTTGTTAGTTTGTTGGCTTTTTGGTTACTTGGTTTGTTGGTTTGTTGGCTTGTTGGTTTGTTGGTTTGTTGGTTTGTTGGCTTGTTGGTTTGTTGGTTTGTTGGCTAGTTGGTTTGTTAGTTTGTTGGTTTGTTGGTTTGTTGGCTTGTTGGTTTGTTGTTTTGTTGGTTTGTTGGTTTGTTGGTTTGTTGGCTTGTTGGTTTGTTAGTTTGTTGGTTTGTTGGTTTGTTGGTTTGTTGGTTTGTTGGTTTGTTGGCTTGTTGGTTTGTTGGTTTGTTGGTTTGTTGGCTTGTTGGCTTGTTGGCTTGTTGGTTTGTTGATTTATTTGCTTGTTGGTTTGTTGGCTTGTTGGTTTGTTGGTTTGTGGGCTTGTTGGATTGTTGGTTTGTTGGTTTGTTGGCTTGTTGGCTTGTTGATTGTTTATTTTGTTGGCTTTTTGGTTACTTGGTTTGTTGGTTTGTTGGCTTGTTGGCTTGTTGGTTTGTTGGTTAGTTCGTTTGTTGGTTTGTTAGTTTGTTGGTTTGTTGGCTTGTTGGCTTGTTGGTTTGTTGGTTTTTTGGTTTGTTGATTTGTTGGTTTGTTGGTTTGTTGTTTTGTTGGTTTGTTGGTTTGTTGGTTTGTTGGTTTGTTGGCTTGTTGGTTTGTCGGTTTGTTGGCTTGTTGGTTTGTTAGTTTGTTGGCTTGTTGGCTTGTTGGTTTGTTGGTTTGTTGGTTTGTTGGCTTGTTGGTTTGTTGGTTTGTTGGCTTGTTGTTTTGTTAGTTTATTGGTTTGTTGGTTTGTTGGCTTGTTGGTTTGTTGTTTTGTTGGTTTGCTGGTTTGTTGACTTGTTGGCTTATTGGTTTGTTGGCTTGTTGGTTTGTTAGTTTGTTGGCTTTTTGGTTACTTGGTTTGTTGGTTTGTTGGCTTGTTGGCTTGTGGGTTTGTTGGCTTGTTGGCTTGTTGGTTTGTTGGTTTGTTGTTTTGTTGGCTTGTTGGTTTGTTTGTTTGTTGGCTTGTTGGTTTGTTAGTTTGCTGGTTTGTTGGTTTGTTGGCTTGTTGGTTTGTTGTTTTGTTGGTTTGTTGGTTTGTTGGCTTGTTGGCTTGCTGGTTTGTTGGCTTGTTGGTTTGTTAGTTTGTTGGCTTTTTGGTTACTTAGTTTGTTGGTTTGTTGGCTTGTTGGCTTGTTGGTTTGTTGGTTTGTTGGATTGTTGGCTTGTTGGTTTGTTGGTTTGTTGATTTGTTGGTTTATTTGTTTGTTGGTTTGTTGGCTTGTTGGTTTGTTGGTTTGTTGGCTTGTTGGTTACTTAGTTTGTTGATTTGTTGGTTTGTTGGTTTGTTGGCTTGTTGGCTTGTTGGTTTGTTGGTTTGTTGGTTTGTTGGTTTGTTGGTTTGTTTGCTTGTTGGTTTGTTGGTTTGTTGGCTTGTTGGTTTGTTGGTTTGTTGGTTTGTTGGCTTGTTGGCTTGTTGGTTTGTCGGTTTATTGGCTTGTTGGTTTGTTGGTTTGTTGGGTTGTTGGTTTGTTGGCTTGTTGGCTTGTTGGTTTGTTGGCTTGTTGGTTTGTTAGTTTGTTGGCTTTTTGGTTACTTGGTTTGTTGGTTTGTTGGCTTGTTGGCTTGTTGGTTTGTTGGCTTGTTGGCTTGTTGGTTTGTTGGTTTTTTGGTTTGTTTGTTTGTTGGTTTGTTGGCTTGTTGTTATGTTAGTTTGTTGGTTTGTTGGTTTGTTGGCTTGTTGGTTTGTTGTTTTGTTGGTTTGTTGGCTTGTTGGCTTGTTGGTTTGTTGGCTTGTCGGTTTGTTAGTTTGTTGGCTTTTTGGTTACTTGGTTTGTTGGTTTGTTGGTTTGTTGGCTTGTTGGTTTGTTGGTTTGTTGGCTAGTTGGTTTGTTAGTTTGTTGGTTTGTTGGTTTGTTGGCTTGTTGGTTTGTTGTTTTGTTGGTTTGTTGGTTTGTTGGCTTGTTGGCTTGTTGGTTTGTTGGCTTGTTGGTTTGTTAGTTTGTTGGCTTTTTGATTACTTGGTTTGTTGGTTTGTTGGTTTGTTGGCTTTTTGGTTACTTGGTTTGTTGGTTTGTTGGCTTGTTGGCTTGTTGGTTTGTTGGCTTGTTGGTTTGTTGGTTTGTTGGTTTGTTGGCTTGTTGGTTTGTTGGTTTGTTGGCTTGTTGTTATGTTAGTTTGTTGGTTTGTTGGTTTGTTGGCTTGTTGGTTTGTTGTTTTGTTGGTTTGTTGGCTTGTTGGCTTGTTGGTTGGTTGGCTTGTCGGTTTGTTAGTTTGTTGGCTTTTTGGTTACTTGGTTTGTTGGTTTGTTGGTTTGTTAGTTTGTTGGTTTGTTGGTTTGTTGGCTTGTTGGTTTGTTGTTTTGTTGGTTTGTTGGTTTGTTGGCTTGTTGGATTGTTGGTTTGTTGGCTTGTTGGTTTGTTAGTTTGTTGGCTTTTTGGTTACTTGGTTTGTTGGTTTGTTGGCTTGTTGGTTTGTTGGTTTGTTTGTTTGTTGGCTTGTTGGTTTGTTGGTTTGTTGGCTAGTTGGTTTGTTATTTTGTTGGTTTGTTGGTTTGTTGGCTTGTTGGTTTGTTTTGTTTTGTTGGTTTGTTGGTTTGTTGGCTTGTTGGTTTGTTAGTTTGTTGGTTTGTTGGTTTGTTGGTTTGTTGGTTTGTTGGTTTGTTGGTTTGTTGGCTTGTTGGTTTGTTGGTTTGTTGGTTTGTTGGCTTGTTGGCTTGTTGGCTTGTTGGTTTGTTGATTTATTTGCTTGTTGGTTTGTTGGCTTGTTGGTTTGTTGGTTTGTGGGCTTGTTGGATTGTTGGTTTGTTGGTTTGTTGGCTTGTTGGCTTGTTGATTTTTTATTTTGTTGGCTTTTTGGTTACTTGGTTTGTTGGTTTGTTGGCTTGTTGGCTTGTTGGTTTGTTGGTTAGTTCGTTTGTTGGTTTGTTAGTTTGTTGGTTTGTTGGCTTGTTGGCTTGTTGGTTTGTTGGTTTTTTGGTTTGTTGATTTGTTGGTTTGTTGGTTTGTTGGTTTGTTGGTTTGTTGGTTTGTTGGTTTGTTGGTTTGTTGGCTTGTTGGTTTGTCGGTTTGTTGGCTTGTTGGTTTGTTAGTTTGTTGGCTTGTTGGCTTGTTGGTTTGTTGGTTTGTTGGTTTGTTGGCTTGTTGGTTTGTTGGTTTGTTGGCTTGTTGTTTTGTTAGTTTGTTGGTTTGTTGGTTTGTTGGCTTGTTGGTTTGTTGTTTTGTTGGTTTGCTGGTTTGTTGACTTGTTGGCTTATTGGTTTGTTGGCTTGTTGGTTTGTTAGTTTGTTGGCTTTTTGGTTACTTGGTTTGTTGGTTTGTTGGCTTGTTGGCTTGTGGGTTTGTTGGCTTGTTGGTTTGTTGGTTTGTTGTTTTGTTGGCTTGTTGGTTTGTTTGTTTGTTGGCTTGTTGGTTTGTTAGTTTGCTGGTTTGTTGGTTTGTTGGCTTGTTGGTTTGTTAGTTTGTTGGCTTTTTGGTTACTTAGTTTGTTGGTTTGTTGGCTTGTTGGCTTGTTGGTTTGTTGGTTTGTTGGATTGTTGGCTTGTTGGTTTGTTGGTTTGTTGATTTGTTGGTTTATTTGTTTGTTGGTTTGTTGGCTTGTTGGTTTGTTGGTTTGTTGGCTTGTTGGTTACTTAGTTTGTTGATTTGTTGGTTTGTTGGTTTGTTGGCTTGTTGGCTTGTTGGTTTGTTGGTTTGTTGGTTTGTTGGTTTGTTGGTTTGTTGGTTTGTTTGCTTGTTGGTTTGTTGGTTTGTTGGCTTGTTGGTTTGTTGGTTTGTTGGTTTGTTGGCTTGTTGGCTTGTTGGTTTGTCGGTTTATTGGCTTGTTGGTTTGTTGGTTTGTTGGCTTGTTGGTTTGTTGGCTTGTTGGCTTGTTGGTTTGTTGGTTTGTTAGTTTGTTGGCTTTTTGGTTACTTGGTTTGTTGGTTTGTTGGCTTGTTGGCTTGTTGGTTTGTTGGCTTGTTGGCTTGTTGGTTTGTTGGTTTTTTGGTTTGTTGGTTTGTTGGTTTGTTGGCTTGTTGTTATGTTAGTTTGTTGGTTTGTTGGTTTGTTGGCTTGTTGGTTTGTTGTTTTGTTGGTTTGTTGGCTTGTTGGCTTGTTGGTTTGTTGGCTTGTCGGTTTGTTAGTTTGTTGGCTTTTTGGTTACTTGGTTTGTTGGTTTGTTGGTTTGTTGGTTTGTTGGCTTGTTGGTTTGTTGGTTTGTTGGCTAGTTGGTTTGTTAGTTTGTTGATTTGTTGGTTTGTTGGCTTGTTGGTTTGTTAGTTTGTTGGCTTTTTGATTACTTGGTTTGTTGGTTTGTTGGTTTGTTGGCTTTTTGGTTACTTGGTTTGTTGGTTTGTTGGCTTGTTGGCTTGTTGGTTTGTTGGCTTGTTGGCTTGTTGGTTTGTTGGTTTTTTGGTTTGTTGGTTTGTTGGTTTGTTGGCTTGTTGGTTTGTTAGTTTGTTGGCTTTTTGGTTACTTGGTTTGTTGGTTTGTTGGCTTGTTGGCTTGTTGGTTTGTTGGCTTGTTGGCTTGTTGGTTTGTTGGTTTTTTGGTTTGTTGGTTTGTTGGTTTGTTGGCTTGTTGTTATGTTAGTTTGTTGGTTTGTTGGTTTGTTGGCTTGTTGGTTTGTTGGTTTGTTGGTTTGTTGGCTTGTTGGCTTGTTGGTTTGTTGGCTTGTTGGTTTGTTAGTTTGTTGGCTTTTTGATTACTTGGTTTGTTGGTTTGTTGATTTGTTGGCTTTTTGGTTACTTGGTTTGTTGGTTTGTTGGCTTGTTGGCTTGTTGGTTTGTTGGCTTGTTGGTTTGTTGGTTTGTTGGTTTGTTGGCTTTTTGGCTTGTTGGTTTGTTGGCTTGTTGGTTTGTTAGTTTGTTGGCTTTTTGATTACTTGGTTTGTTGGTTTGTTGGTTTGTTGGCTTTTTGGTTACTTGGTTTGTTGGTTTGTTGGCTTGTTGGCTTGTTGGTTTGTTGGCTTGTTGGTTTGTTGGTTTGTTGGTTTGTTGGCTTGTTGGTTTGTTGGTTTGTTGGCTTGTTGTTATGTTAGTTTGTTGGTTTGTTGGCTAGTTGGTTTGTTATTTTGTTGGTTTGTTGGTTTGTTGGCTTGTTGGTTTGTTGGTTTGTTGGCTTGTTGGTTTGTTGGTTTGTTGGCTAGTTGGTTTGTTAGTTTGTTGGTTTGTTGGTTTGTTGGCTTGTTGGTTTGTTGTTTTGTTGGTTTGTTGGTTTGTTGGCTTGTTGGATTGTTGGTTTGTTGGCTTGTTGGTTTGTTAGTTTGTTGGCTTTTTGGTTACTTGGTTTGTTGGTTTGTTGGCTTGTTGGTTTGTTGGTTTGTTGGTTTGTTGGTTTTTTGGTTTGTTGGTTTGTTGGTTTGTTGGCTTGTTGTTATGTTAGTTTGTTAGTTTGTTGGTTTGTTGGCTTGTTGGTTTGTTGTTTTGTTGGTTTGTTGGCTTGTTGGCTTGTTGGTTTGTTGGCTTGTCGGTTTGTTAGTTTGTTGGCTTTTTGGTTACTTGGTTTGTTGGTTTGTTGGTTTGTTGGTTTGTTGGCTTGTTGGTTTATTGGTTTGTTGGCTAGTTGGTTTGTTAGTTTGTTGGTTTGTTGGTTTGTTGGCTTGTTGGTTTGTTGGCTTGTTGGTTTGTTGGTTTGTTGATTTGTTGGCTTGTTGCCTTGTTGGTTTGTTGGTTTGTAGGTTTGTTGGTTTATTTGTTTGTTGGTTTGTTGGCTTGTTGGTTTGTTGGTTTGTTGGTTTGTTGGCTTGTTGGTTTGTTGGTTTGTTGGTTTGTTGGCTTGTTGTTATGTTAGTTTGTTGGTTTGTTGGTTTGTTGGCTTGTTGGTTTGTTGTTTTGTTGGTTTGTTGGCTTGTTGGCTTGTTGGTTTGTTGGCTTGTCGGTTTGTTAGTTTGTTGGCTTTTTGGTTACTTGGTTTGTTGGTTTGTTGGCTAGTTGGTTTGTTAGTTTGTTGGTTTGTTGGTTTGTTGGCTTGTTGGTTTGTTGTTTTGTTGGTTTGTTGGTTTGTTGGCTTGTTGGCTTGTTGGTTTGTTGGCTTGTTGGTTTGTTAGTTTGTTGGCTTTTTGGTTACTTGGTTTGTTGGTTTGTTGGTTTGTTGGCTTTCTGGTTACTTGGTTTGTTGGTTTGTTGGATTGTTGGCTTGTTGGTTTGTTGGCTTGTTGGTTTGTTGGTTTGTTGGTTTGTTGGTTTGTTGGCTTGTTGGTTTGTTGGTTTGTTGGCTTGTTGGCTTGTTGGTTTGTTGGTTTTTTGGTTTGTTGGTTTGTTGGTTTGTTGGCTTGTTGTTATGTTAGTTTGTTGGTTTGTTGGTTTGTTGGCTTGTTGGTTTGTTGTTTTGTTGGTTTGTTGGTTTGTTGGCTTGTTGGTTTGTTGGCTTGTTGGTTTTTTAGTTTGTTGGCTTTTTGATTGCTTGGTTTGTTGGTTTGTTGGTTTGTTGGCTTTTTGGTTACTTGGTTTGTTGGTTTGTGTGCTTGTTGGTTTTTTAGTTTGTTGGCTTTTTGATTGCTTGGTTTGTTGGTTTGTTGGTTTGTTGGCTTGTTGGTTTGTTGGTTTGTTGGCTAGTTGGTTTGTTAGTTTGTTGGTTTGTTGGTTTGTTGGCTTGTTGGTTTGTTGTTTTGTTGGTTTGTTGGTTTGTTGGCTTGATGGATTGTTGGTTTGTTGGCTTGTTGGTTTGTTAGTTTGTTGGCTTTTTGGTTACTTGGTTTGTTAGTTTGTTGGTTTGTTGGCTTGTTGGTTTGTCGGTTTGTTGGTTTGTTGGTTTGTTGGCTTGTTGGTTTGTTGGTTTGTTGGTTTGTTGGTTTGTTGGTTTGTTCGTTTGTTGGTTTGTTGGTTTGTTGGCATGTTGGTTTGTTTGTTTGTTGGTTTGTTGGCTTGTTGGTTTGTTGGTTTGTTGGTTTGTTGGCTTGTTGGCTTGTTGGTTTGTCGGTTTATTGGCTTGTTGGTTTGTTGGTTTGTTGGTTTGTTGGTTTGTTGGTTTGTTGGCTTGTTGGCTTGTTGGTTTGTTGGCTTGTTGGTTTGTTAGTTTGTTGGCTTTTTGGTTACTTGGTTTGTTGGTTTGTTGGCTTGTTGGCTTGTTGGTTTGTTGGCTTGTTGGTTTGTCGGTTTATTGGCTTGTTGGTTTGTTGGTTTGTTGGTTTGTTGGCTTGTTGGCTTGTTGGTTTGTCGGTTTATTGGCTTGTTGGTTTGTTGGTTTGTTGGTTTGTTGGCTTGTTGGCTTGTTGGTTTGTTGGCTTGTTGGTTTGTTAGTTTGTTGGCTTTTTGGTTACTTGGTTTGTTGGTTTGTTGGCTTGTTGGCTTGTTGGTTTGTTGGCTTGTTGGCTTGTTGGTTTGTTGGTTTTTTGGTTTGTTGGTTTGTTGGTTTGTTGGCTTGTTGTTATGTTAGTTTGTTGGGTTGTTGGTTTGTTGGCTTGTTGGTTTGTTGTTTTGTTGGTTTGTTGGCTTGTTGGCTTGTTGGTTTGTTGGCTTGTCGGTTTGTTAGTTTGTTGGCTTTTTGGTTACTTGGTTTGTTGGTTTGTTGGTTTGTTGGTTTGTTGGCTTGTTGGTTTGTTGGTTTGTTGGCTAGTTGGTTTGTTAGTTTGTTGGTTTGTTGGTTTGTTGGCTTGTTGGTTTGTTGTTTTGTTGGTTTGTTGGTTTGTTGGCTTGTTGGCTTGTTGGCTTGTTGGTTTGTTGGCTTGTTGGTTTGTTAGTTTGTTGGCTTTTTGGTTACTTGGTTTGTTGGTTTGTTGGTTTGTTGGCTTTTTGGTTACTTGGTTTGTTGGTTTGTTGGCTTGTTGGCTTGTTGGTTTGTTGGCTTGTTGGTTTGTTGGTTTGTTGGTTTGTTGGTTTGTTGGCTTGTTGTTATGTTAGTTTGTTGGTTTGTTGGTTTGTTGGCTTGTTGGTTTGTTGTTTTGTTGGTTTGTTGGCTTGTTGGCTTGTTGGTTTGTTGGCTTGTCGGTTTGTTAGTTTGTTGACTTTTTGGTTACTTGGTTTGTTGGTTTGTTGGTTTGTTGGTTTGTTGGCTTGTTGGTTTGTTGGTTTGTTGGCTAGTTGGTTTGTTAGTTTGTTGGTTTGTTGGTTTGTTGGCTTGTTGGTTTGTTGTTTTGTTGGTTTGTTGGTTTGTTGGCTTGTTGGCTTGTTGGTTTGTTGGCTTGTTGGTTTGTTAGTTTGTTGGCTTTTTGGTTACTTGGTTTGTTGGTTTGTTGGTTTGTTGGCTTGTTGGTTTGTTGGTTTGTTGGTTTGTTGGTTTGTTGGCTTGTTGGTTTGTTGGTTTGTTGGTTTGTTGGTTAGTTGGTTTGTTCGTTTGTTGGTTTGTTGGTTTGTTGGCATGTTGGTTTATTTGTTTGTTGGTTTGTTGGCTTGTTGGTTTGTTGGTTTGTTGGTTTGTTGGTTCGTTGGCTTGTTTGTTTGTTGGTTTGTTGGCTAGTTGGCTTGTTGGTTTTTTGGTTTGTCGGTTTGTTGGCTTGTTGGTTTGTTGGCTTGTTGGTTTGTTGGTTTGTTGATTTGTTGGCTTGTTGCCTTGTTGGTTTGTTGGTTTGTTGGTTTGTTGGTTTATTTGTTTGTTGGTTTGTTGGCTTGTTGGTTTGTTGGTTTGTTGGTTTGTTGGCTTGTTGGTTTGTTGGTTTGTTGGTTTGTTGGCTTGTTGTTATGTTAGTTTGTTGGTTTGTTGGTTTGTTGGCTTGTTGGTTTGTTGTTTTGTTGGTTTGTTGGCTTGTTGGCTTGTTGGTTTGTTGGCTTGTCGGTTTGTTAGTTTGTTGGCTTTTTGGTTACTTGGTTTGTTGGTTTGTTGGCTTGTTGGCTTGTTGGTTTGTTGGCTTGTTGGTTTGTCGGTTTATTGGCTTGTTGGTTTGTTGGTTTGTTGGTTTGTTGGCTTGTTGGCTTGTTGGTTTGTCGGTTTATTGGCTTGTTGGTTTGTTGGTTTGTTGGTTTGTTGGCTTGTTGGCTTGTTGGTTTGTTGGCTTGTTGGTTTGTTAGTTTGTTGGCTTTTTGGTTACTTGGTTTGTTGGTTTGTTGGCTTGTTGGCTTGTTGGTTTGTTGGCTTGTTGGCTTGTTGGTTTGTTGGTTTTTTGGTTTGTTGGTTTGTTGGTTTGTTGGCTTGTTGTTATGTTAGTTTGTTGGGTTGTTGGTTTGTTGGCTTGTTGGTTTGTTGTTTTGTTGGTTTGTTGGCTTGTTGGCTTGTTGGTTTGTTGGCTTGTCGGTTTGTTAGTTTGTTGGCTTTTTGGTTACTTGGTTTGTTGGTTTGTTGGTTTGTTGGTTTGTTGGCTTGTTGGTTTGTTGGTTTGTTGGCTAGTTGGTTTGTTAGTTTGTTGGTTTGTTGGTTTGTTGGCTTGTTGGTTTGTTGTTTTGTTGGTTTGTTGGTTTGTTGGCTTGTTGGCTTGTTGGCTTGTTGGTTTGTTGGCTTGTTGGTTTGTTAGTTTGTTGGCTTTTTGGTTACTTGGTTTGTTGGTTTGTTGGTTTGTTGGCTTTTTGGTTACTTGGTTTGTTGGTTTGTTGGCTTGTTGGCTTGTTGGTTTGTTGGCTTGTTGGTTTGTTGGTTTGTTGGTTTGTTGGTTTGTTGGCTTGTTGTTATGTTAGTTTGTTGGTTTGTTGGTTTGTTGGCTTGTTGGTTTGTTGTTTTGTTGGTTTGTTGGCTTGTTGGCTTGTTGGTTTGTTGGCTTGTTGGTTTGTTAGTTTGTTGGCTTTTTGGTTACTTGGTTTGTTGGTTTGTTGGCTTGTTGGCTTGTTGGTTTGTTGGCTTGTTGGTTTGTCGGTTTATTGGCTTGTTGGTTTGTTGGTTTGTTGGTTTGTTGGCTTGTTGGCTTGTTGGTTTGTCGGTTTATTGGCTTGTTGGTTTGTTGGTTTGTTGGTTTGTTGGCTTGTTGGCTTGTTGGTTTGTTGGCTTGTTGGTTTGTTAGTTTGTTGGCTTTTTGGTTACTTGGTTTGTTGGTTTGTTGGCTTGTTGGCTTGTTGGTTTGTTGGCTTGTTGGCTTGTTGGTTTGTTGGTTTTTTGGTTTGTTGGTTTGTTGGTTTGTTGGCTTGTTGTTATGTTAGTTTGTTGGGTTGTTGGTTTGTTGGCTTGTTGGTTTGTTGTTTTGTTGGTTTGTTGGCTTGTTGGCTTGTTGGTTTGTTGGCTTGTCGGTTTGTTAGTTTGTTGGCTTTTTGGTTACTTGGTTTGTTGGTTTGTTGGTTTGTTGGTTTGTTGGCTTGTTGGTTTGTTGGTTTGTTGGCTAGTTGGTTTGTTAGTTTGTTGGTTTGTTGGTTTGTTGGCTTGTTGGTTTGTTGTTTTGTTGGTTTGTTGGTTTGTTGGCTTGTTGGCTTGTTGGCTTGTTGGTTTGTTGGCTTGTTGGTTTGTTAGTTTGTTGGCTTTTTGGTTACTTGGTTTGTTGGTTTGTTGGTTTGTTGGCTTTTTGGTTACTTGGTTTGTTGGTTTGTTGGCTTGTTGGCTTGTTGGTTTGTTGGCTTGTTGGTTTGTTGGTTTGTTGGTTTGTTGGTTTGTTGGCTTGTTGTTATGTTAGTTTGTTGGTTTGTTGGTTTGTTGGCTTGTTGGTTTGTTGTTTTGTTGGTTTGTTGGCTTGTTGGCTTGTTGGTTTGTTGGCTTGTCGGTTTGTTAGTTTGTTGACTTTTTGGTTACTTGGTTTGTTGGTTTGTTGGTTTGTTGGTTTGTTGGCTTGTTGGTTTGTTGGTTTGTTGGCTAGTTGGTTTGTTAGTTTGTTGGTTTGTTGGTTTGTTGGCTTGTTGGTTTGTTGTTTTGTTGGTTTGTTGGTTTGTTGGCTTGTTGGCTTGTTGGTTTGTTGGCTTGTTGGTTTGTTAGTTTGTTGGCTTTTTGGTTACTTGGTTTGTTGGTTTGTTGGTTTGTTGGCTTGTTGGTTTGTTGGTTTGTTGGTTTGTTGGTTTGTTGGCTTGTTGGTTTGTTGGTTTGTTGGTTTGTTGGTTTGTTGGTTAGTTGGTTTGTTCGTTTGTTGGTTTGTTGGTTTGTTGGCATGTTGGTTTATTTGTTTGTTGGTTTGTTGGCTTGTTGGTTTGTTGGTTTGTTGGTTTGTTGGTTCGTTGGCTTGTTTGTTTGTTGGTTTGTTGGCTAGTTGGCTTGTTGGTTTTTTGGTTTGTCGGTTTGTTGGCTTGTTGGTTTGTTGGCTTGTTGGTTTGTTGGTTTGTTGATTTGTTGGCTTGTTGCCTTGTTGGTTTGTTGGTTTGTTGGTTTGTTGGTTTATTTGTTTGTTGGTTTGTTGGCTTGTTGGTTTGTTGGTTTGTTGGTTTGTTGGCTTGTTGGTTTGTTGGTTTGTTGGTTTGTTGGCTTGTTGTTATGTTAGTTTGTTGGTTTGTTGGTTTGTTGGCTTGTTGGTTTGTTGTTTTGTTGGTTTGTTGGCTTGTTGGCTTGTTGGTTTGTTGGCTTGTCGGTTTGTTAGTTTGTTGGCTTTTTGGTTACTTGGTTTGTTGGTTTGTTGGTTTGTTGGTTTGTTGGCTTGTTGGCTTGTTGGTTTGTTGGTTTGTTTGCTAGTTGGTTTGTTAGTTTGTTGGTTTGTTGGTTTGTTGGCTTGTTGGTTTGTTGTTTTGTTGGTTTGTTGGTTTGTTGGCTTGTTGGCTTGTTGGTTTGTTGGCTTGTTGGTTTGTTAGTTTGTTGGCTTTTTGGTTACTTGGTTTGTTGGTTTCTTGGTTTGTTGGCTTTCTGGTTACTTGGTTTGTTGGTTTGTTGGTTTGTTGGCTTGTTGGTTTGTTGGCTTGTTGGTTTGTTGGTTTGTTGGTTTGTTGGCTTGTTGGTTTGTTGGTTTGTTGGCTTGTTGTTATGTTAGTTTGTTGGTTTGTTGGTTTGTTGGCTTGTTGGTTTGTTGTTTTGTTGGTTTGTTGGCTTGTTGGCTTGTTGGTTTGTTGGCTTGTCGGTTTGTTAGTTTGTTGGCTTTTTGGTTACTTGGTTTGTTGGTTTGTTAGTTTGTTGGTTTGTTGGCTTGTTGGTTTGTTGGTTTGTTGGCTAGTTGGTTTGTTAGTTTGTTGGTTTGTTGGTTTGTTGGCTTGTTGGTTTGTTGTTTTGTTGGTTTGTTGGTTTGTTGGCTTGTTGGCTTGTTGGTTTGTTGGCTTGTTGGTTTGTTAGTTTGTTGGCTTTTTGGTTACTTGGTTTGTTGGTTTGTTGGCTTGTTGGTTTGTTGGTTTGTTGGTTTGTTGGTTTGTTGGCTTGTTGGTTTGTTGGTTTGTTGGTTTGTTGGTTTGTTGGTTTGTTCGTTTGTTGGTTTGTTGGTTTGTTGGCATGTTGGTTTGTTTGTTTGTTGGTTTGTTGGCTTGTTGGTTTGTTGGTTTGTTGGTTTGTTGGTTTGTTGGCTTGTTTGTTTGTTGGTTTGTTGGCTAGTTGGCTTGTTGGTTTGTTGGTTTGTCGGTTTGTTGGCTTGTTGGTTTGTTGGCTTGTTGGTTTGTTGGTTTGTTGATTTGTTGGCTTGTTGCCTTGTTGGTTTGTTGGTTTGTTGGTTTGTTGGTTTATTTGTTTGTTGGTTTGTTGGCTTGTTGGTTTGTTGGTTTGTTGGTTTGTTGGCTTGTTGGTTTGTTGGCTTGTTGGCTTGTTGCTTTGTTGGTTTGTTGGTTTGTCTGCTTGTTGGTTTGTTGGTTTGTTAGTTTGTTGGCTTTTTGGTTACTTGGTTTGTTGGTTTGTTGGTTTGTTGGCTTGTTGGTTTGTTGGCTTGTTGGTTTGTTGGTTTGTTGGTTTGTTGGTTTGTTGGCTTGTTGGTTTGTTGGTTTGTTTGTTTGATGGTTTGTTTGTTTGTTGGTTTGTTCGTTTGTTGGTTTGTTGGCTTGTTGGTTTGTTGGCTTGTTGGTTTGTTGCTTTGTTGGTTTGTTGGCTTGTTGGTTTGTTGGCTTGTTGGTTTGTTTGTTTGTTGGTTTGTTGGCTTGTTGGCTTGTTGGTTTGTTGGTTTGTTTGTTTGTTGGTTTGTTTGTTTGTTGGTTTGTTCGTTTGTTGGTTTGTTGGCTTGTTGGTTTGTTGGCTTGTTGGTTTGTTGCTTTGTTGGTTTGTTGGCTTGTTGGTTTGTTGGTTTGTTGGTTTGTTGGTTTGTTGGTTAGTTTGTTTTTTGGTTTGTTGGTTTGTTGGTTTGTTGGCTTGTTGGTTTGTTGGTTTGTTGGCTTGTTGGCTTGTTGGTTTGTTGGTTTTTTGGTTTGTTGGTTTGTTGGTTTGTTGGCTTGTTGGTTTGTTGGTTTGTTGGCTTGTTGGTTTGTTGGTTTGTTGGCTTGTTGGCTTGTTGGTTTGTTGGTTAGTTCGTTTGCTGGTTTGTTAGTTTGTTGGTTTGTTGGCTTGTTGGCTTGTTGGTTTGTTTGTTTGTTGGTTTGTTGGCTTGTTGGTTTGTTGGTTTGTTGGCTAGTTGGTTTCTTAGTTTGTTGGTTTGTTGGTTTGTTGGCTTGTTGGTTTGTTGTTTTGTTGGTTTGTTGGTTTGTTGGCTTGTTGGCTTGTTGGTTTGTTGGCTTGTTGGTTTGTTAGTTTGTTGGCTTTTTGGTTACTTGGTTTGTTGGTTTGTTGGCTTGTTGGTTTATTGGTTTGTTGGTTTGTTGGTTTGTTGGCTTGTTGGTTTGTTGGTTTGTTGGTTTGTTGGTTTGTTGGTTTGTTGGTTTGTTCGTTTGTTGGTTTGTTGGTTTGTTGGCATGTTGGTTTGTTTGTTTGTTGGTTTGTTGGCTTGTTGGTTTGTTGGTTTGTTGGTTTGTTGGTTTGTTGGCTTGTTTGTTTGTTGGTTTGTTGGCTAGTTGGCTTGTTGGTTTGTTGGTTTGTCGGTTTGTTGGCTTGTTGGTTTGTTGGCTTGTTGGTTTGTTGGTTTGTTGATTTGTTGGCTTGTTGCCTTGTTGGTTTGTTGGTTTGTTGGTTTGTTGGTTTATTTGTTTGTTGGTTTGTTGGCTTGTTGGTTTGTTGGTTTGTTGGTTTGTTGGCTTGTTGGTTTGTTGGCTTGTTGGCTTGTTGCTTTGTTGGTTTGTTGGTTTGTCTGCTTGTTGGTTTGTTGGTTTGTTAGTTTGTTGGCTTTTTGGTTACTTGGTTTGTTGGTTTGTTGGTTTGTTGGCTTGTTGGTTTGTTGGCTTGTTGGTTTGTTGGTTTGTTGGTTTGTTGGTTTGTTGGCTTGTTGGTTTGTTGGTTTGTTTGTTTGATGGTTTGTTTGTTTGTTGGTTTGTTCGTTCGTTGGTTTGTTGGCTTGTTGGTTTGTTGGCTTGTTGGTTTGTTGCTTTGTTGGTTTGTTGGCTTGTTGGTTTGTTGGCTTGTTGGTTTGTTTGTTTGTTGGTTTGTTGGCTTGTTGGCTTGTTGGTTTGTTGGTTTGTTTGTTTGTTGGTTTGTTTGTTTGTTGGTTTGTTCGTTTGTTGGTTTGTTGGCTTGTTGGTTTGTTGGCTTGTTAGTTTGTTGCTTTGTTGGTTTGTTGGCTTGTTGGTTTGTTGGTTTGTTGGTTTGTTGGTTTGTTGGTTAGTTTGTTTTTTGGTTTGTTGGTTTGTTGGTTTGTTGGCTTGTTGGTTTGTTGGTTTGTTGGCTTGTTGGCTTGTTGGTTTGTTGGTTTTTTGGTTTGTTGGTTTGTTGGTTTGTTGGCTTGTTGGTTTGTTGGTTTGTTGGCTTGTTGGTTTGTTGGTTTGTTGGCTTGTTGGCTTGTTGGTTTGTTGGTTAGTTCGTGTGCTGGTTTGTTAGTTTGTTGGTTTGTTGGCTTGTTGGCTTGTTGGTTTGTTGGTTTGTTGGTTTGTTGTTTTGTTGGCTTGTTGGTTTGTTGGTTTGTTGGCTTGTTGGTTTGTTAGTTTGTTGGTTTGTTGGTTTGTTGGTTTGTTGGTTTGTTGGTTTGTTGGTTTGTTGGCTTGTTGGTTTGTTGGTTTGTTGGTTTGTTGGCTTGTTGGCTCGTTGGCTTGTTGGTTTGTTGATTTATTTGCTTGTTGGTTTGTTGGCTTGTTGGTTTGTTGGTTTGTGGGCTTGTTGGATTGTTGGTTTGTTGGTTTGTTGGCTTGTTGGCTTGTTGATTTTTTATTTTGTTGGCTTTTTGGTTACTTGGTTTGTTGGTTTGTTGGCTTGTTGGCTTGTTGGTTTGTTGGTTAGTTCGTTTGTTGGTTTGTTAGTTTGTTGGTTTGTTGGCTTGTTGGCTTGTTGGGTGGTTGCTTTTTTGGTTTGTTGATTTGTTGGGTTGTTGGTTTGTTGGCTTGTTGGTTTGTTAGTTTGTTGGCTTTTTGGTTACTTGGTTTGTTGGGTTGTTGGTTTGTTGGCTTGTTGGTTTGTTAGTTTGTTGGCTTTTTGGTTACTTGGTTTGTTGGTTTGTTGGCTTGTTGGTTTGTTGGCTTGTTGGCTTGTTGGTTTGTTGGTTTGTTGTTTTGTTGGCTTGTTGGTTTGTTTGTTTGTTGGCTTGTTGGTTTGTTAGTTTGCTGGTTTGTTGGTTTGTTGGCTTGTTGGTTTGTTGTTTTGTTGGTTTGTTGGTTTGTTGGCTTGTTGGCTTGCTGGTTTGTTGGCTTGTTGGTTTGTTAGTTTGTTGGCTTTTTGGTTACTTAGTTTGTTGGTTTGTTGGCTTGCTGGCTTGTTGGTTTGTTGGTTTGTTGGATTGTTGGCTTGTTGGCTTGTTGGTTTGTTGGTTTGTTGGTTTGTTGGTTTATTTGTTTGTTGGTTTGTTGGCTTGTTGGTTTGTTGGTTTGTTGGCTTGTTGGTTACTTAGTTTGTTGATTTTTTGGTTTGTTGGTTTGTTGGCTTGTTGGCTTGTTGGTTTGTTGGTTTGTTGGTTTGTTGGTTTGTTGGTTTGTTTGCTTGTTGGTTTGTTGGTTTGTTGGCTTGTTGGTTTGTTGGTTTGTTGGTTTGTTGGCTTGTTGGCTTGTTGGTTTGTCGGTTTATTGGCTTGTTGGTTTGTTGGTTTGTTGGTTTGTTGGTTTGTTGGCTTGTTGGCTTGTTGGCTTGTTGGTTTGTTGGCTTGTTGGCTTGTTGGTTTGTTGGTTTTTTGGTTTGTTGGTTTGTTGGTTTGTTGGCTTGTTGGTTTGTTGGTTTGTTGGCTTGTTGGTTTGTTGGTTTGTTGGTTTGTTGGCTTGTTGGTTTGTTGGTTTGTTGGCTTGTTGGTTTGTTGGTTTGTTGGTTTGTTGGCTTGTTGGTTTGTTGGTTTGTTGGCTTGTTGGTTTGTTTGCTTGTTGGTTTGTTGGCTTGTTGGTTTGTTGGTTTGATGGTTTGTTGGTTTGTTGGTTTTTTGGTTTGTTGGTTTGTTGGTTTGTTGGCTTGGTGGTTTGTTGGTTTGTTGGCTTGTTGGTTTGTTGGTTTGTTGGCTTGTTGGCTTGTTGGTTTGTTGGTTTGTTGGTTTGTTGGTTTGTTGGTTTGTTCGTTTGTTGGTTTGTTGGTTTGTTGATTTGTTGGCTTGTAAGCTTGTTGGTTTGTTAGTTTGTTGGTTTGTTAGTTTATTTGTTTGTTGGTTTGTTGGCTTGATGGTTTGTTGGTTTGTTGGTTTGTGGGCTTGTTGGTTTGTTGGCTTGTTGGCTTGTTGCTTTGTTGGTTTGTTGGTTTGTCTGCTTGTTGGCTTGTTGGTTTGTTAATTTGTTGGCTTTTTGGTTGCTTGGTTTGTTGGTTTGTTGGTTTGTTGGCTTGTTGGTTTGTTGGTTTGTTGGTTTGTTGGTTTGTTAGTTTGTTGGCTTGTGGGATTGTTAGTTTGTTGGTTTGTTGGTTTGTTGGTTTGTTGGTTTGTTGTTTTGTTGGTTTGTTGGCTTGTTGGCTTGTTGGTTTGTTGGCTTGTTGGTTTGTTAGTTTGTTGGCTTTTTGGTTACTTGGTTTGTTGGTTTGTTGGTTTGTTGGCTTGTTGGTTTGTTGGCTTGTTGGTTTGTTGGTTTGTTGGTTTGTTGGTTTGTTGGCTTGTTGGTTTGTTGGTTTGTTGGTTTGTTGGTTTGTTGGTTTGTTGGTTTGTTCGTTTGTTGGTTTGTTGGTTTGTTGGCATGTTGGTTTGTTTGCTTGTTGGTTTGTTGGCTTGTTGGTTTGTTGGTTTGTTGGTTTGTTGGTTTGTTGGTTTGTTGGCTTGTTGGCTTGCTGGTTTGTTGGCTTGTTGGTTTGTTAGTTTGTTGGCTTTTTGGTTACTTAGTTTGTTGGTTTGTTGGCTTGTTGGCTTGTTGGTTTGTTGGTTTGTTGGATTGTTGGCTTGTTGGTTTGTTGGTTTGTTGGTTTGTTGGTTTATTTGTTTGTTGGTTTGTTGGCTTGTTGGTTTGTTGGTTTGTTGGCTTGTTGGTTACTTAGTTTGTTGATTTGTTGGTTTGTTGGTTTGTTGGCTTGTTGGCTTGTAGGTTTATTGGTTTGTTGGTTTGTTGGTTTGTTTGCTTGTTGGTTTGTTGGTTTGTTGGCTTGTTGGTTTGTTGGTTTGTTGGTTTGTTGGCTTGTTGGCTTGTTGGTTTGTCGGTTTATTGGCTTGTTGATTTGTTGGTTTGTTGGTTTGTTGGTTTGTTGGCTTGTTGGCTTGTTGGTTTGTTGGCTTGTTGGTTTGTTAGTTTGTTGGCTTTTTGGTTACTTGGTTTGTTGGTTTGTTGGCTTGTTGGCTTGTTGGTTTGTTGGCTTGTTGGCTTGTTGGTTTGTTGGTTTTTTGGTTTGTTGGTTTGTTGGTTTGTTGGCTTGTTGGTTTGTTGGTTTGTTGGCTTGTTGGTTTGTTGGTTTGTTGGTTTGTTGGCTTGTTGGTTTGTTGGTTTGTTGGCTTGTTGGTTTGTTGGTTTGTTGGTTTGTTGGTTTGTTGGCTTGTTGGTTTGTTGGTTTGTTGGCTTGTTGGTTTGTTGGCTTGTTGGCTTGTTGATTTTTTATTTTGTTGGCTTTTTGGTTACTTGGTTTGTTGGTTTGTTGGCTTGTTGGCTTGTTGGTTTGTTGGTTAGTTCGTTTGTTGGTTTGTTAGTTTGTTGGTTTGTTGGCTTGTTGGCTTGTTGGTTTGTTGGTTTTTTGGTTTGTTGATTTGTTGGTTTGTTGGTTTGTTGGTTTGTTGGTTTGTTGGTTTGTTGGTTTGTTGGCTTGTTGGTTTGTTGGTTTGTTGGCTTGTGGGTTTGTTAGTTTGTTGGCTTGTTGGCTTGTTGGTTTGTTGGTTTGTTGGTTTGTTGGCTTGTTGGTTTGTTGGTTTGTTGGCTTGTTGTTTTGTTAGTTTGTTGGTTTGTTGGTTTGTTGGCTTGTTGGTTTGTTGTTTTGTTGGTTTGCTGGTTTGTTGGCTTGTTGGGTTGTTGGTTTGTTGGTTTGTTGGTTTGTTGTTTTGTTGGTTTGTTGGTTTGTTGGCTTGTTGGCTTGCTGGTTTGTTGGCTTGTTGGCTTGTTGGTTTGTTGGTTTGTTGGATTGTTGGCTTGTTGGTTTGTTGGTTTGTTGGTTTGTTGGTTTATTTGTTTGTTGGTTTGTTGGCTTGTTGGTTTGTTGGTTTGTTGGCTTGTTGGTTACTTAGTTTGTTGATTTGTTGGTTTGTTGGTTTGTTGGCTTGTTGGCTTGTTGGTTTGTTGGTTTGTTGGTTTGTTGGTTTGTTTGCTTGTTGGTTTGTTGGTTTGTTGGCTTGTTGGTTTGTTGGTTTGTTGGTTTGTTGGCTTGTTGGCTTGTTGGTTTGTCGGTTTATTGGCTTGTTAGTTTGTTGGTTTGTTGGTTTGTTGGTTTGTTGGCTTGTTGGATTGTTGGTTTGTTGGCTTGTTGGTTTGTTAGTTTGTTGGCTTTTTGGTTACTTGGTTTGTTGGTTTGTTGGCTTGTTGGCTTGTTGGTTTGTTGGCTTGTTGGCTTGTTGGTTTGTTGGTTTTTTGGTTTGTTGGTTTGTTGGTTTGTTGGCTTGTTGGTATGTTGGTTTGTTGGCTTGTTGGTTTGTTGGTTTGTTGATTTGTTGGCTTGTTGGTTTGTTGGTTTGTTGGCTTGTTGGTTTGTTGGTTTGTTGGTTTGTTGGTTTGTTGGCTTGTTGGTTTGTTGGTTTGTTGGCTTGTTGGTTTGTTTGCTTGTTGGTTTGTTGGCTTGTTGGTTTGTTGGTTTGATGGTTTGTTGGTTTTTTGGTTTTTTGGTTTGTTGGTTTGTTGGTTTGTTGGCTTGGTGGTTTGTTGGTTTGTTGGCTTGTTGGTTTGTTGGTTTGTTGGCTTGTTGGCTTGTTGGTTTGTTGGTTTGTTGGTTTGTTGGTTTGTTGGTTTGTTCGTTTGTTGGTTTGTTGGTTTGTTGATTTGTTGGCTTGTTAGCTTGTTGGTTTGTTAGTTTGTTGGTTTGTTAGTTTATTTGTTTGTTGGTTTGTTGGCTTGTTGGTTTGTTGGTTTGTTGGTTTGTTGGCTTGTTGGTTTGTTGGCTTGTTGGCTTGTTGCTTTGTTGGTTTGTTGGTTTGTCTGCTTGTTGGTTTGTTGGTTTGTTAGTTTGTTGGCTTTTTGGTTGCTTGGTTTGTTGGTTTGTTGGTTTGTTGGCTTGTTGGTTTGTTGGTTTGTTGGCTTGTTGGATTGTTGGTTTGTTGGTTTGTTGGTTTGTTCGTTTGTTGGTTTGTTGGTTTGTTGATTTGTTGGCTTGTTAGCTTGTTGGTTTGTTAGTTTGTTGGTTTGTTAGTTTATTTGTTTGCTGGTTTGTTGGCTTGTTGGTTTGTTGGTTTGTTGGTTTGTGGGCTTGTTGGTTTGTTGGTTTGTTGGCTTGTTGGATTGTTGGTTTGTTGGCTTGTTGGTTTGTTAGTTTGTTGGCTTTTTGGTTACTTGGTTTGTTGGTTTGTTGGCTTGTTGGCTTGTTGGTTTGTTGGCTTGTTGGCTTGTTGGTTTGTTGGTTTTTTGGTTTGTTGGTTTGTTGGTTTGTTGGCTTGTTGGTATGTTGGTTTGTTGGCTTGTTGGTTTGTTGGTTTGTTGATTTGTTGGCTTGTTGGTTTGTTGGTTTGTTGGCTTGTTGGTTTGTTGGTTTGTTGGTTTGTTGGTTTGTTGGCTTGTTGGTTTGTTGGTTTGTTGGCTTGTTGGTTTGTTTGCTTGTTGGTTTGTTGGCTTGTTGGTTTGTTGGTTTGATGGTTTGTTGGTTTTTTGGTTTTTTGGTTTGTTGGTTTGTTGGTTTGTTGGCTTGGTGGTTTGTTGGTTTGTTGGCTTGTTGGTTTGTTGGTTTGTTGGCTTGTTGGCTTGTTGGTTTGTTGGTTTGTTGGTTTGTTGGTTTGTTGGTTTGTTCGTTTGTTGGTTTGTTGGTTTGTTGATTTGTTGGCTTGTTAGCTTGTTGGTTTGTTAGTTTGTTGGTTTGTTAGTTTATTTGTTTGTTGGTTTGTTGGCTTGTTGGTTTGTTGGTTTGTTGGTTTGTTGGCTTGTTGGTTTGTTGGCTTGTTGGCTTGTTGCTTTGTTGGTTTGTTGGTTTGTCTGCTTGTTGGTTTGTTGGTTTGTTAGTTTGTTGGCTTTTTGGTTGCTTGGTTTGTTGGTTTGTTGGTTTGTTGGATTGTTGGTTTGTTGGTTTGTTGGTTTGTTCGTTTGTTGGCTTGTTGGTTTGTTGGTTTGTTGGCTTGTTGGTTTGTTGGTTTGTTGGCTTGTTGGTTTGTTGGTTTGTTGGTTTGTTGGTTTGTTGGCTTGTTGGTTTGTTGGTTTGTTGGCTTGTTGGTTTGTTGGCTTGTTGGCTTGTTGATTTTTTATTTTGTTGGCTTTTTGGTTACTTGGTTTGTTGGTTTGTTGGCTTGTTGGCTTGTTGGTTTGTTGGTTAGTTCGTTTGTTGGTTTGTTAGTTTGTTGGTTTGTTGGCTTGTTGGCTTGTTGGTTTGTTGGTTTTTTGGTTTGTTGATTTGTTGGTTTGTTGGTTTGTTGGTTTGTTGGTTTGTTGGTTTGTTGGTTTGTTGGCTTGTTGGTTTGTTGGTTTGTTGGCTTGTGGGTTTGTTAGTTTGTTGGCTTGTTGGCTTGTTGGTTTGTTGGTTTGTTGGTTTGTTGGCTTGTTGGTTTGTTGGTTTGTTGGCTTGTTGTTTTGTTAGTTTGTTGGTTTGTTGGTTTGTTGGCTTGTTGGTTTGTTGTTTTGTTGGTTTGCTGGTTTGTTGGCTTGTTGGGTTGTTGGTTTGTTGGTTTGTTGGTTTGTTGTTTTGTTGGTTTGTTGGTTTGTTGGCTTGTTGGCTTGCTGGTTTGTTGGCTTGTTGGCTTGTTGGTTTGTTGGTTTGTTGGATTGTTGGCTTGTTGGTTTGTTGGTTTGTTGGTTTGTTGGTTTATTTGTTTGTTGGTTTGTTGGCTTGTTGGTTTGTTGGTTTGTTGGCTTGTTGGTTACTTAGTTTGTTGATTTGTTGGTTTGTTGGTTTGTTGGCTTGTTGGCTTGTTGGTTTGTTGGTTTGTTGGTTTGTTGGTTTGTTTGCTTGTTGGTTTGTTGGTTTGTTGGCTTGTTGGTTTGTTGGTTTGTTGGTTTGTTGGCTTGTTGGCTTGTTGGTTTGTCGGTTTATTGGCTTGTTAGTTTGTTGGTTTGTTGGTTTGTTGGTTTGTTGGCTTGTTGGATTGTTGGTTTGTTGGCTTGTTGGTTTGTTAGTTTGTTGGCTTTTTGGTTACTTGGTTTGTTGGTTTGTTGGCTTGTTGGCTTGTTGGTTTGTTGGCTTGTTGGCTTGTTGGTTTGTTGGTTTTTTGGTTTGTTGGTTTGTTGGTTTGTTGGCTTGTTGGTATGTTGGTTTGTTGGCTTGTTGGTTTGTTGGTTTGTTGATTTGTTGGCTTGTTGGTTTGTTGGTTTGTTGGCTTCTTGGTTTGTTGGTTTGTTGGTTTGTTGGTTTGTTGGCTTGTTGGTTTGTTGGTTTGTTGGCTTGTTGGTTTGTTTGCTTGTTGGTTTGTTGGCTTGTTGGTTTGTTGGTTTGATGGTTTGTTGGTTTTTTGGTTTTTTGGTTTGTTGGTTTGTTGGTTTGTTGGCTTGGTGGTTTGTTGGTTTGTTGGCTTGTTGGTTTGTTGGTTTGTTGGCTTGTTGGCTTGTTGGTTTGTTGGTTTGTTGGTTTGTTGGTTTGTTGGTTTGTTCGTTTGTTGGTTTGTTGGTTTGTTGATTTGTTGGCTTGTTAGCTTGTTGGTTTGTTAGTTTGTTGGTTTGTTAGTTTATTTGTTTGTTGGTTTGTTGGCTTGTTGGTTTGTTGGTTTGTTGGTTTGTTGGCTTGTTGGTTTGTTGGCTTGTTGGCTTGTTGCTTTGTTGGTTTGTTGGTTTGTCTGCTTGTTGGTTTGTTGGTTTGTTAGTTTGTTGGCTTTTTGGTTGCTTGGTTTGTTGGTTTGTTGGTTTGTTGGCTTGTTGGTTTGTTGGTTTGTTGGCTTGTTGGATTGTTGGTTTGTTGGTTTGTTGGTTTGTTCGTTTGTTGGTTTGTTGGTTTGTTGATTTGTTGGCTTGTTAGCTTGTTGGTTTGTAAGTTTGTTGGTTTGTTAGTTTATTTGTTTGCTGGTTTGTTGGCTTGTTGGTTTGTTGGTTTGTTGGTTTGTGGGCTTGTTGGTTTGTTGGCTTGTTGGCTTGTTGCTTTGTTGGTTTGTTGGTTTGTCTGCTTGTTGGCTTGTTGGTTTGTTGGTTTGTTGGCTTGTTGGTTTGTTTGCTTGTTGGTTTGTTGGCTTGTTGCTTTGTTGGTTTGTTGGTTTGTCTGCTTGTTGGCTTGTTGGTTTGTTGGTTTGTTGGCTTGTTGGTTTGTTTGCTTGTTGGTTTGTTGGCTTGTTGGTTTGTTGGTTTGTGGGCTTGTTGGCTTGTTGGTTTGTTGGTTTGTTGGTTTGTTGGTTTGTTGGCTTGTTGGTTTGTTGGCTTGTTGGCTTGTTGCTTTGTTGGTTTGTTGGTTTGTCTGCTTGTTGGTTTGTTGGTTTGTTAGTTTGTTGGCTTTTTGGTTGCTTGGTTTGTTGGTTTGTTGGTTTGTTGGCTTGTTGGTTTGTTGGTTTGTTGGCTTGTTGGATTGTTGGTTTGTTGGTTTGTTGGTTTGTTCGTTTGTTGGTTTGTTGGTTTGTTGATTTGTTGGCTTGTTAGCTTGTTGGTTTGTTAGTTTGTTGGTTTGTTAGTTTATTTGTTTGCTGGTTTGTTGGCTTGTTGGTTTGTTGGTTTGTTGGTTTGTGGGCTTGTTGGTTTGTTGGCTTGTTGGCTTGTTGCTTTGTTGGTTTGTTGGTTTGTCTGCTTGTTGGCTTGTTGGTTTGTTGGTTTGTTGGCTTGTTGGTTTGTTTGCTTGTTGGTTTATTGGCTTGTTGGTTTGTTGGTTTGTTGGCTTGTTGGCTTGTTGGTTTGTTGGTTAGTTCGTTTGTTGGTTTGTTAGTTTGTTGGTTTGTTGGGTTGTTGGCTTGTTGGTTTGTTGGTTTTTTGGATTGTTAGTTTGTTGGTTTGTTAGTTTGTTGGTTTGTTGGTTTGTTGTTTTGTTGGTTTGTTGGCTTGTTGGCTTGTTGGTTTGTTGGTTTGTTGGTTGTTCGTTTGTTGGTTTGTTGGTTTGTTGATTTGTTGGCTTGTTAGCTTGTTGGTTTGTTAGTTTGTTGGTTTGTTAGTTTATTTGTTTGCTGGTTTGTTGGCTTGTTGGTTTGTTGGTTTGTTGGTTTGTGGGCTTGTTGGTTTGTTGGCTTGTTGGCTTGTTGCTTTGTTGGTTTGTTGGTTTGTCTGCTTGTTGGCTTGTTTGTTTGTTAGTTTGTTGGCTTTTTGGTTGCTTGGTTTGTTGGTTTGTTGGTTTGTTGGCTTGTTGGTTTGTTGGTTTGTTGGTTTGTTGGTTTGTTGGTTTGTTGGCTTGTTGGATTGTTAGTTTGTGGGTTTGTTGGTTTGTTGATTTGTTGGTTTGTTGTTTTGTTGGTTTGTTGGCTTGTTGGCTTGTTGGTTTGTTGGCTTGTTGGTTTGTTAGTTTGTTGGCTTTTTGGTTACTTGGTTTGTTGGTTTGTTGGTTTGTTGGTTTGTTGGTTTGTTGGCTTGTTGGTTTGTTGGTTTGTTGGTTTGTTGGTTTGTTGGCTTGTTGGTTTGTTGGTTTGTTGGTTTGATGGTTTGTTGGTTTGTTGGTTTGTTGGTTTGTTCGTTTGTTGGTTTGTTGGTTTGTTGGCATGTTGGTTTGTTTGCTTGTTGGTTTGTTGGCTTGTTGTTTTGTTGGTTTGTTGGTTTGTTGGTTTGTTGGTTTGTTGGCTTGTTGGCTTGCTGGTTTGTTGGCTTGTTGGTTTGTTAGTTTGTTGGCTTTTTGGTTACTTAGTTTGTTGGTTTGTTGGCTTGTTGGCTTGTTGGTTTGTTGGTTTGTTGGATTGTTGGCTTGTTGGTTTGTTGGTTTGTTGGTTTGTTGGTTTGTTGGTTTATTTGTTTGTTGGTTTGTTGGCTTGTTGGTTTGTTGGTTTGTTGGCTTGTTGGCTACTTAGTTTGTTGATTTGTTGGTTTGTTGGTTTGTTGGCTTGTTGGCTTGTTGGTTTGTTGGTTTGTTGGTTTGTTGGTTTGTTTGCTTGTTGGTTTGTTGGGTTGTTGGCTTGTTGGTTTGTTGGTTTGTTGGTTTGTTGGCTTGTTGGCTTGTTGGTTTGTCGGTTTATTGGCTTGTTGGTTTGTTGGTTTGTTGGTTTGTTGGTTTGTTGGCTTGTTGGCTTGTTGGTTTGTTGGCTTGTTGGTTTGTTAGTTTGTTGGCTTTTTGGTTACTTGGTTTGTTGGTTTGTTGGCTTGTTGGCTTGTTGGTTTGTTGGCTTGTTGGCTTGTTGGTTTGTTGGTTTTTTGGTTTGTTGGTTTGTTGGTTTGTTGGCTTGTTGGTTTGTTGGTTTGTGCTTGTTGGTTTGTTGGTTTGTTGGTTTGTTGGCTTGTTGGTTTGTTGGTTTGTTGGCTTGTTGGTTTGTTGGTTTGTTGGTTTGTTGGTTTGTTGGCTTGTTGGTTTGTTGGTTTGTTCGCTTGTTGGTTTGTTGGCTTGTTGGTTTGTTGGCTTGTTGGCTTGTTGCTTTGTTGGTTTGTTGGTTTGTCTGCTTGTTGGTTTGTTGGTTTGTTAGTTTGTTGGCTTTTTGGTTGCTTGGTTTGTTGGTTTGTTGGTTTGTTGGCTTGTTGGTTTGTTGGTTTGTTGGTTTGTTGGTTTGTTGGTTTGTTGGCTTGTTGGATTGTTAGTTTGTTGGTTTGTTAGTTTGTTGGTTTGTTGGTTTGTTGTTTTGTTGGTTTGTTGGCTTGTTGGCTTGTTGGTTTGTTGGTTTGTTGGTTTGTTCGTTTGTTGGTTTGTTGGTTTGTTGATTTGTTGGCTTGTTAGCTTGTTGGTTTGTTAGTTTGTTGGTTTGTTAGTTTATTTGTTTGCTGGTTTGTTGGCTTGTTGGTTTGTTGGTTTGTTGGTTTGTGGGCTTGTTGGTTTGTTGGCTTGTTGGCTTGTTGCTTTGTTGGTTTGTTGGTTTGTCTGCTTGTTGGCTTGTTGGTTTGTTAGTTTGTTGGCTTTTTGGTTGCTTGGTTTGTTGGTTTGTTGGTTTGTTGGCTTGTTGGTTTGTTGGTTTGTTGGTTTGTAGGTTTGTTGGTTTGTTGGCTTGTTGGATTGTTAGTTTGTGGGTTTGTTGGTTTGTTGGTTTGTTGGCTTGTTGGATTGTTAGTTTGTGGGTTTGTTGGTTTGTTGGTTTGTTGGTTTGTTGTTTTGTTGGTTTGTTGGCTTGTTGGCTTGTTGGTTTGTTGGCTTGTTGGTTTGTTAGTTTGTTGGCTTTTTGGTTACTTGGTTTGTTGGTTTGTTGGTTTGTTGGTTTGTTGGTTTGTTGGCTTGTTGGTTTGTTGGTTTGTTGGTTTGTTGGTTTGTTGGCTTGTTGGTTTGTTGGTTTGTTGGTTTGATGGTTTGTTGGTTTGTTGGTTTGTTGGTTTGTTCGTTTGTTGGTTTGTTGGTTTGTTGGCATGTTGGTTTGTTTGCTTGTTGGTTTGTTGGCTTGTTGTTTTGTTGGTTTGTTGGTTTGTTGGTTTGTTGGTTTGTTGGCTTGTTGGCTTGCTGGTTTGTTGGCTTGTTGGTTTGTTAGTTTGTTGGCTTTTTGGTTACTTAGTTTGTTGGTTTGTTGGCTTGTTGGCTTGTTGGTTTGTTGGTTTGTTGGATTGTTGGCTTGTTGGTTTGTTGGTTTGTTGGTTTGTTGGTTTGTTGGTTTATTTGTTTGTTGGTTTGTTGGCTTGTTGGTTTGTTGGTTTGTTGGCTTGTTGGCTACTTAGTTTGTTGATTTGTTGGTTTGTTGGTTTGTTGGCTTGTTGGCTTGTTGGTTTGTTGGTTTGTTGGTTTGTTTGCTTGTTGGTTTGTTGGGTTGTTGGCTTGTTGGTTTGTTGGTTTGTTGGTTTGTTGGCTTGTTGGCTTGTTGGTTTGTCGGTTTATTGGCTTGTTGGTTTGTTGGTTTGTTGGTTTGTTGGTTTGTTGGCTTGTTGGCTTGTTGGTTTGTTGGCTTGTTGGTTTGTTAGTTTGTTGGCTTTTTGGTTACTTGGTTTGTTGGTTTGTTGGCTTGTTGGCTTGTTGGTTTGTTGGCTTGTTGGCTTGTTGGTTTGTTGGTTTTTTGGTTTGTTGGTTTGTTGGTTTGTTGGCTTGTTGGTTTGTTGGTTTGTGCTTGTTGGTTTGTTGGTTTGTTGGTTTGTTGGCTTGTTGGTTTGTTGGTTTGTTGGCTTGTTGGTTTGTTGGTTTGTTGGTTTGTTGGTTTGTTGGCTTGTTGGTTTGTTGGTTTGTTGGCTTGTTGGTTTGTTTGCTTGTTGGTTTGTTGGCTTGTTGGTTTGTTGGTTTGATGGTTTGTTGGTTTGTTGGTTTTTTGGTTTGTTGGTATGTTGGTTTGTTGGCTTGGTGGTTTGTTGGTTTGTTGGTTTGTTGGCTTGTTGGTTTGTTGGTTTGTTGGCTTGTTGGTTTGTTGGTTTGTTGGTTTGTTGGTTTGTTGGCTTGTTGGTTTGTTGGTTTGTTGGCTTGTTGGTTTGTTTGCTTGTTGGTTTGTTGGCTTGTTGGTTTGTTGGTTTGATGGTTTGTTGGTTTGTTGGTTTTTTGGTTTGTTGGTTTGTTGGTTTGTTGGCTTGGTGGTTTGTTGGTTTGTTGGCTTGTTGGTTTGTTGGTTTGTTGGCTTGTTGGCTTGTTGGTTTGTTGGTTTGTTGGTTTGTTGGTTTGTTGGTTTGTTGGTTTGTTGGTTTGTTGGTTTGTTGGCTTGTTGGTTTGTTGGTTTGTTGGTTTGTTGGTTTGTTGGCTTGTTGGTTTGTTGGCTTGTTGCTTTGTTGGTTTGTTGGTTTGTCTGCTTGTTGGTTTGTTGGTTTGTTAGTTTGTTGGCTTTTTGGTTGCTTGGTTTGTTGGTTTGTTGGTTTGTTGGCTTGTTGGTTTGTTGGTTTGTTGGTTTGTTGGTTTGTTGGTTTGTTGGCTTGTTGGATTGTTGGCTTGTTGGCTTGTTGCTTTGTTGGTTTGTTGGTTTGCCTGCTTGTTGGCTTGTTGGTTTGTTAGTTTGTTGGCTTTTTGGTTGCTTGGTTTGTTGGTTTGTTGGTTTGTTGGCTTGTTGGTTTGTTGGTTTGTTGGTTTGTTGGTTTGTTGGTTTGTTGGCTTGTTGGATTGTCAGTTTGTGGGTTTGTTGGTTTGTTGGTTTGTTGGTTTGTTGTTTTGTTGGTTTGTTGGCTTGTTGGCTTGTTGGTTTGTTGGCTTGTTGGTTTGTTAGTTTGTTGGCTTTTTGGTTACTTGGTTACTTGGTTTGTTGGTTTGTTGGTTTGTTGGTTTGTTGGTTTGTTGGCTTGTTGGTTTGTTGGTTTGTTGGTTTGTTGGTTTGTTGGCTTGTTGGTTTGTTGGTTTGTTGGTTTGATGGTTTGTTGGTTTGTTGGTTTGTTGGTTTGTTCGTTTGTTGGTTTGTTGGTTTGTTGGCATGTTGGTTTGTTTGCTTGTTGGTTTGTTGGCTTGTTGGTTTGTTGGTTTGTTGGTTTGTTGGTTTGTTGGTTTGTTGGCTTGTTGGCTTGCTGGTTTGTTGGCTTGTTGGTTTGTTAGTTTGTTGGCTTTTTGGTTACTTAGTTTGTTGGTTTGTTGGCTTGTTGGCTTGTTGGTTTGTTGGTTTGTTGGATTGTTGGCTTGTTGGTTTGTTGGTTTGTTGGTTTGTTGGTTTATTTGTTTGTTGGTTTGTTGGCTTGTTGGTTTGTTGGTTTGTTGGCTTGTTGGCTACTTAGTTTGTTGATTTGTTGGTTTGTTGGTTTGTTGGCTTGTTGGCTTGTTGGTTTGTTGGTTTGTTGGTTTGTTGGTTTGTTTGCTTGTTGGTTTGTTGGTTTGTTGGCTTGTTGGTTTGTTGGTTTGTTGGTTTGTTGGCTTGTTGGCTTGTTGGTTTGTCGGTTTATTGGCTTGTTGGTTTGTTGGTTTGTTGGTTTGTTGGTTTGTTGGCTTGTTGGCTTGTTGGTTTGTTGGCTTATTGGTTTGTTAGTTTGTTGGCTTTTTGGTTACTTGGTTTGTTGGTTTGTTGGCTTGTTGGCTTGTTGGTTTGTTGGCTTGTTGGCTTGTTGGTTTGTTGGTTTTTTGGTTTGTTGGTTTGTTGGTTTGTTGGCTTGTTGGTTTGTTGGTTTGTTGGCTTGTTGGTTTGTTGGTTTGTTGGTTTGTTGGCTTGTTGGTTTGTTGGTTTGTTGGCTTGTTGGTTTGTTGGTTTGTTGGTTTGTTGGTTTGTTGGTTTGTTGGCTTGTTGGTTTGTTGGTTTGTTGGCTTGTTGGTTTGTTTGCTTGTTGGTTTGTTGGCTTGTTGGTTTGTTGGTTTGATGGTTTGTTGGTTTGTTGGTTTTTTGGTTTGTTGGTTTGTTGGTTTGTTGGCTTGGTGGTTTGTTGGTTTGTTGGCTTGTTGGTTTGTTGGTTTGTTGGCTTGTTGGCTTGTTGGTTTGTTGGTTTGTTGGTTTGTTGGTTTGTTGGTTTGTTCGTTTGTTGGTTTGTTGGTTTGTTGATTTGTTGGCTTGTTAGCTTGTTGGTTTGTTAGTTTGTTGGTTTGTTAGTTTATTTGTTTGTTGGTTTGTTGGCTTGTTGGTTTGTTGGTTTGTTGGTTTGTTGGCTTGTTGGTTTGTTGGCTTGTTGGCTTGTTGCTTTGTTGGTTTGTTGGTTTGTCTGCTTGTTGGCTTGTTGGTTTGTTAGTTTGTTGGCTTTTTGGTTGCTTGGTTTGTTGGTTTGTTGGTTTGTTGGCTTGTTGGTTTGTTGGTTTGTTGGTTTGTTGGTTTGTTGGTTTGTTGGCTTGTTGGATTGTTAGTTTGTTGGTTTGTTAGTTTGTTGGTTTGTTGGTTTGTTGTTTTGTTGGTTTGTTGGCTTGTTGGCTTGTTGGTTTGTTGGTTTGTTGGTTTGTTCGTTTGTTGGTTTGTTGGTTTGTTGATTTGTTGGCTGGTTAGCTTGTTGGTTTGTTAGTTTGTTGGTTTGTTAGTTTATTTGTTTGTTGGTTTGTTGATTTGTTGGTTTGTGGGCTTGTTGGTTTGTTGGCTTGTTGGCTTGTTGCTTTGTTGGTTTGTTGGTTTGTCTGCTTGTTGGCTTGTTGGTTTGTTAGTTTGTTGGCTTTTTGGTTGCTTGGTTTGTTGGTTTGTTGGTTTGTTGGCTTGTTGGTTTGTTGGTTTGTTGGTTTGTTGGTTTGTTGGTTTGTTGGCTTGTTGGATTGTTAGTTTGTTGGTTTGTTGGTTTGTTGGTTTGTTGGTTTGTTGTTTTGTTGGTTTGTTGGCTTGTTGGCTTGTTGGTTTGTTGGCTTGTTGGTTTGTTAGTTTGTTGGCTTTTTGGTTACTTGGTTTGTTGGTTTGTTGGTTTGTTGGCTTGTTGGTTTGTTGGCTTGTTGGTTTGTTGGTTTGTTGGTTTGTTGGTTTGTTGGCTTGTTGGTTTGTTGGTTTGTTGGTTTGTTGGTTTGTTGGTTTGTTGGTTTGTTCGTTTGTTGGTTTGTTGGTTTGTTGGCATGTTGGTTTGTTTGCTTGTTGGTTTGTTGGCTTGTTGGTTTGTTGGTTTGTTGGTTTGTTGGTTTGTTGGTTTGTTGGTTTGTTGGTTTGTTGGCTTGTTGGCTTGTTGGTTTGTTGGTTTGTTGGTTTGTTGGCTTGTTGGTTTGTTGGTTTGTTGGTTTGTTGGTTTGTTGATTTGTTGGCTTGTTGGCTTGTTGGTTTGTTGGTTTGTTGGTTTGTTGGTTTATTTGTTTGTTGGTTTGTTGGCTTGTTGGTTTGTTGGTTTGTTGGTTTGTTGGCTTGTTGGTTTGTTGGCTTGTTGGCTTGTTGCTTTGTTGGTTTGTTGGTTTGTCGGCTTGTTGGCTTGTTGGTTTGTTAGTTTGTTGGCTTTTTGGTTACTTGGTTTGTTGGTTTGTTGGTTTGTTGGCTTGTTGGTTTGTTGGCTTGTTGGTTTGTTGGTTTGTTGGTTTGTTGGTTTGTTGGCTTGTTGGTTTGTTGGTTTGTTTGTTTGTTGGTTTGTTTGTTTGTTGGTTTGTTGGCTTGTTGGTTTGTTGGCTTGTTGGTTTGTTGCTTTGTTGGTTTGTTGACTTGTTTGTTTGTTGGTTTGTTGGCTTGTTGGCTTGTTGGTTTGTTGGTTTGTTGGCTTGTTGGTTTGTTGGTTTGTTGGCTTGTTGGCTTGTTGGTTTGTCGGTTTTTTGGTTTGTTGGTTTGTTGGTTTGTTGGCTTGTTGGTTTGTTGGTTTGATGGCTTGTTGGTTTGTTGGTTTGTTGGCTTGTTGGCTTGTTGGTTTGTTGGTTAGTTCGTTTGTTGGTTTGTTAGTTTGTTGGTTTGTTGGTTTGTTGGCTTGTTGGCTTGTTGGTTTGTTGGTTTGTTGGTTTGTTGGTTTGTTGGTTTGTTGGTTTATTTGTTTATTGGTTTGTTGGCTTTTTGGCTTGTTGGTTTGTTGGTTTGTTGGCTTGTTGGCTTGTTGGTTTGTTGGTTTGTTGGTTTGTTGGTTTGTTGGTTTGTTGGTTTGTTGGCTTGTTGGTTTGTTGGTTTGTTGGTTTGTTGGTTTGTTGGTTTATTTGTTTATTTGTTTATTAGTTTGTTGGTTTGTTGGCTTGTTGGCTAGTTGGTTTGTTGGTTTTTTGGTTTGTTGGTTTGTTGGTTTGTTGGCTTGTTGGTTTGTTGGTTTGTTGGCTTGTTGGTTTGTTGGTTTATTGGCTTGTTGGCTTGTTGGTTTGTTGGTTAGTTCGTTTGCTGGTTTGTTAGTTTGTTGGTTTGTTGGCTTGTTGGCTTGTTGGTTTGTTGGTTTGTTGGTTTGTTGGTTTGTTGGTTTATTTGTTTATTGGTTTGTTGGCTTTTTGGCTTGTTGGTTTGTTGGTTTGTTGGCTTGTTGGCTTGTTGGTTTGTTGGTTTGTTGGTTTGTTGGTTTGTTGGTTTGTTGGTTTGTTGGCTTGTTGGTTTGTTGGTTTGTTGGTTTGTTTGCTTGTTTGCTTGTTGGCTTCTTGGCTTGTTGGTTTGTTGATTTATTTGCTTGTTGGTTTGTTGGCTTGTTGGTTTGTTGGTTTGTGGGCTTGTTGGATTGTTGGTTTGTTGGTTTGTTGGCTTGTTGGCTTGTTGATTTTTTATTTTGTTGGCTTTTTGGTTACTTGGTTTGTTGGTTTGTTGGCTTGTTGGCTTGTTGGTTTGTTGGTTAGTTCGTTTGTTGGTGTGTTAGTTTGTTGGTTTGTTGGCTTGTTGGCTTGTTGGTTTCTTGGTTTTCTGGTTTGTTGATTTGTTGGTTTGTTGGTTTGTTGGTTTGTTGGTTTGTTGGCTTGTTGGTTTGTTGGTTTGTTGGCTTGTTGGTTTGTTAGTTTGTTGGCTTGTTGGCTTGTTGGTTTGTTGGTTTGTTGGTTTGTTGGCTTGTTGGTTTGTTGGTTTGTTGGCTTGTTGTTTTGTTAGTTTGTTGGTTTGTTGGTTTGTTGGCTTGTTGGTTTGTTGTTTTGTTAGTTTGTTGGTTTGTTGGCTTGTTGGCTTGTTGGTTTGTTGGCTTGTTGGTTTGTTAGTTTGTTAGCTTTTTGGTTACTTGGTTTGTTGGTTTGTTGACTTGTTGGCTTGTTGGTTTGTTGGCTTGTTGGCTTGTTGGTTTGTTGGTTTGTTGGTTTGTTGGCTTGTTGGTTTGTTTGTTTGTTGGTTTGTTGGCTTGTTGGTTTGTTGTTTTGTTGGTTTGTTGGTTTGTTGGCTTGTTGGCTTGTTGGTTTGTTGGCTTGTTGGTTTGTTCGTTTGTTTGCTTTTTGGTTACTTGGTTTGTTGGTTTGTTGGCTTGTTGGCTTGTTGGTTTGTTGGTTTGTTGGCTTGATGGCTTGTTGGTTTGTTGGTTTGTTGGTTTGTTGGTTTATTTGTTTGTTGGTTTGTTGGCTTGTTGGCTTGTTGGTTACTTAGTTTGTTGGTTTGTTGGTTTGTTGGTTTGTTGGCTTGTTGGCTTGTTGGTTTGTTGGTTTGTTGGTTTGTTGGTTTGTTTGCTTGTTGGTTTGTTGGTTTGTTGGCTTGTTGGTTTGTTGGTTTGTTGGTTTGTTGGCTTGTTGGCTTGTTGGCTTGTTGGTCTGTTGGTTTGTTGGCTTGTTGGTTTGTTGGTTTGTTGGTTTGTTGATTTGTTGGCTTGTTGACTTGTTGGTTTGTTGGCTTGTTGGTTTGTTAGTTTGTTGGCTTTTTGGTTACTTGGTTTGTTGGTTTGTTTGCTTGTTGGCTTGTTGGTTTGTTGGCTTGTTGGCTTGTTGGTTTGTTGGTTTTTTGGTTTGTTGGTTTGTTGGTTTGTTGGCTTGTTGGTTTGTTGGTTTGTTGGCTTGTTGGTTTGTTGGCTTGTTGGTTTGTTGGTTTGTTGGTTTGTTGGTTTGTTGGCTTGTTGGTTTGTTGGTTTGTTGGCTTGTTGGTTTGTTGGCTTGTTGGTTTGTTGGTTTGTTGGTTTGTTGGCATGTTGGTTTGTTGGTTTGTTGGTTTGTTGGCTTGTTGGTTACTTAGTTTGTTGGTTTGTTGGCATGTTGGTTTGTTGGTTTATTTGTTTGTTGGTTTGTTGGCTTGTTGGTTTGTTGGTTTTTTTGTTTGTTGGCTTGTTGGTTTGTTGGTTTGTTGGCTTGTTGGCTTGTTGGCTTGTTGGTTTGTTGGTTTGTTGGTTTGTTGGTTTGTTGGCTGGTTGGTTTGTTCGTTTGTTGGCTTGTTGGTTTGCTGGTTTGTTGGTTTGTTGGTTTGTTGGTTTGTTGGTTTGTTGGCTTGTTGGTTTGTTGGCTTGTTGGTTTGTTGGTTTGTTGGTTTGTTGGCTTGTTGGTTTGTTGGTTTGATGGTTTGTTGGTTTGTTGGTTTGTTGGTTTTTTGGTTTGTTGGTTTGTTGGTTTATTGGCTTGGTGGTTTGTTGGTTTGTTGGCTTGTTGGTTTGTTGGTTTGTTGGCTGGTTGGCTTGTTGGTTTGTTGGTTTGTTGGTTTGTTGGTTTGTTGGTTTGTTCGTTTGTTGGTTTGTTGGTTTGTTGATTTGTTGGCTTGTTGGCTTGTTGGTTTGTTGGTTTGTTGGTTTGTTAGTTTATTTGTTTGTTGGTTTGTTGGCTTGTTGGTTTGTTGGTTTGTTGGTTTGTTGGCTTGTTGGTTTGTTGGCTTGTTGGCTTGTTGCTTTGTTGGTTTGTTGGTTTGTCTGCTTGTTGGCTTGTTGGTTTGTTAGTTTGTTGGCTTTTTGGTTACTTGGTTTGTTGGTTTGTTGGTTTGTTGGCTTGTTGTTTGTTGGTTTGTTGGTTTGTTGGTTTGTTGGTTTGTTGGTTTGTTGGTTTGTTGGCTTGTTGGCTTGTTGGTTTTTTGGTTTGTTGGTTTGTTGGTTTGTTGGTTTGTTCGTTTGTTGGTTTGTTGGTTTATTTGTTTGTTGGTTTGTGGTTTGTTGGTTTGTTGGTTTGTTGGTTTATTTGTTTGTTGGTTTGTTGGCTTGTTGGTTTGTTGGTTTGTTGGTTTGTTGGTTTGTTGGCTTGTTGGTTTGTTGGTTTGTTTGTTTGTTGGTTTGTTTGTTTGTTGGTTTGTTGGTTTGTTGGTTTGTTGGCTTGTTGGTTTGCTGGCTTGTTGGTTTGTTGCTTTGTTGGTTTGTTGGCTTGTTGGTTTGTTGGCTTGTTGGTTTGTTGGTTTTTTGGTTTGTTGGTTTGTTGGTTTGTTGGTTTTTTGGTTTGTTGGTTTGTTGGCTTGTTGATTTGTTTGTTTGTTGGTTTGTTTGTTTGTTGGTTTGTTGGTTTGTTGGTTTGTTGGCTTGTTGGTTTGCTGGCTTGTTGGTTTGTTGCTTTGTTGGTTTGTTGGCTTGTTGGTTTGTTGGCTTGCTGGTTTGTTGGTTTTTTGGTTTGTTGGTTTGTTAGTTTGTTGGTTTTTTGGTTTGTTGGTTTGTTGGCTTGTTGGTTTGTTGGTTTGTTGGCTTGTTGGCTTGTTGGTTTGTTGGTTTTTTGGTTTTTTGGTTTGTTGGTTTGTTGGCTTGTTGGTTTGTTGGTTTGTTGGCTTGTTGGTTTGTTGGTTTGTTGGTTTGTTGGCTTGTTGGCTTTTTGGTTTGTTGGTTAGTTCGTTTGTTGGTTTGTTAGTTTGTTGGTTTGTTGGCTTGTTGGCTTGTTGGTTTGTTGGTTTGTTGGTTTGTTGGCTTGTTGGTTTGTTGGTTTGTTGGTTTGTTGGTTTGTCGGTTTGTTGGTTTGTTGGCTTGTTGGTTTCTTGGTTTGTTGGTTTGTTGGCTTGTTGGCTTGTTGGTTTGTTGGTTAGTTGGTTTATTTGTTTGTTGGCTTGTTGGTTTGTTGGTTTGTTGGCTTGTTGGCTTGTTGGTTTGTTGGTTTGTTGGCTTGTTGGCTTGTTGATTTGTTATTTTGTTGGCTTTTTGGTTACTTGGTTTGTTGGCTTGTTGGCTTGTTGGCTTGTTGGCTTGTTGGTTTGTTGGTTAGTTCGTTTGTTGGTTTGTTAGTTTGTTGGTTTGCTGGCTTGTTGGCTTGTTGGTTTGTTGGTTTTTTTGTTTGTTGATTTGTTGGTTTGTTGGTTTGTTGGTTTGTTGGTTTTTTGGTTTGTTGGCTTGTTGGTTTGTTGGTTTGTTTGTTTGTTGGCTTGTTGGTTTGTTGGTTTGTTGGCTTGTTGGTTTGTTGGTTTGTTGGCTTGTTGTTTTGTTGGTTTGTTGGTTTGTTGGCATGTTGGTTTGTTGGTTTGTTGGTTTGTTGGCTTGTTGGTTGGTTGGTTTGTTGGCTTGTTGGCTTGTTGGCTTGTTGGCTTGTTGGCTTGTTGGTTTGTTAGTTTGTTGGCTTTTTGGTTACTTGGTTTGTTGGTTTGTTGGCTTGTTGGCTGGTTGGTTTGTTGGTTTGTTGGCTTGTTGGCTTGTTGGGTTGTTGGTTTGTTGGTTTGTTGGTTTGTTGGTTTATTTGTTTGTTGGTTTGTTGGCTTGTTGGTTTGTTGGTTTGTTAGCTTGTTGGTTACTTAGTTTGTTGGTTTGTTGGCTTGTTGGCTTGTTGGTTTGTTGGTTTGTTGGTTTGTTGGTTTGTTGGCTTGTTGGTTTGTTGGTTTGTTGGTTTGTTGCCTTGTTGGCTTGTTGGTTTGTTGGTTTGTTGGCTTGTTGGTTTGTTGGTTTGTTGGTTTGTTGGCTTCTCTGCTTGGTGGTTTGTTGGCTTGTTGGTTTGTTAGTTTGTTGGCTTTTTGGTTACTTAGTTTGTTGGTTTGTTGGCTTGTTGGCTTGTTGGTTTGTTGGCTTGTTGGCTTGTTGGTTTGTTGGTTTTTTGGTTTGTTGGTTTGTTGGTTTATTGGCTTATTGGTTTGTTGGTTTGTTGGCTTGTTGGTTTGCTGGTTTGTTGGTTTGTTGGCTTGTTGGTTTGTTGGTTTGTTGGCTTGTTGGTTTGTTGGTTTGTTGGTTTGTTGGTTAGTTGGTTTGTTGGCTTGTTGGTTTGTTGGTTTGTTGGCTTGTTGGTTTGTTGGTTTTTTGGTTTGTTGGTTTGTTGGTTTGTTGGCTTGTTGGTTTGTTCGTTTGTTGGCTTGTTGGTTTGCTGGTTTGTTGGTTTGTTGGTTTGTTGGTTTGTTGGTTTGTTGGCTTGTTGGTTTGTTGGCTTGTTGGTTTGTTGGTTTGTTGGTTTGTTGGTTTGTTGGCTTGTTGGTTTGTTGGTTTGATGGTTTGTTGGTTTGTTGGTTTGTTGGTTTTTTGATTTGTTGGTTTGTTGGTTTGTTGGCTTGGTGGTTTGTTGGTTTGTTGGCTTGTTGGTTTGTTGGTTTGTTGGCTGGTTGGCTTGTTGGTTTGTTGGTTTGTTGGTTTGTTGGTTTGTTGGTTTGTTCGTTTGTTGGTTTGTTGGTTTGTTGATTTGTTGGCTTGTTGGCTTGTTGGTTTGTTGGTTTGTTGGTTTGTTAGTTTATTTGTTTGTTGGTTTGTTGGCTTGTTGGTTTGTTGGTTTGTTGGTTTGTTGGCTTGTTGGTTTGTTGGCTTGTTGGCTTGTTGCTTTGTTGGTTTGTTGGTTTGTCTGCTTGTTGGCTTGTTGGTTTGTTAGTTTATTGGCTTTTTGGTTACTTGGTTTGTTGGTTTGTTGGTTTGTTGGCTTGTTGTTTGTTGGTTTGTTGGTTTGTTGGTTTGTTGGTTTGTTGGTTTGTTGGTTTGTTGGCTTGTTGGCTTGTTGGTTTTTTGGTTTGTTGGTTTGTTGGTTTGTTGGTTTGTTCGTTTGTTGGTTTGTTGGTTTGTTGGTTAATTGGTTTGTTGGTTTGTTGGTTTGATGGTTTGTTGGTTTGTTGGTTTGTTGGTTTATTTGTTTGTTGGTTTGTGGTTTGTTGGTTTGTTGGTTTGTTGGTTTATTTGTTTGTTGGTTTGTCGGCTTTTTGGTTTGTTGGTTTGTTGGTTTGTTGGTTTGTTGGCTTGTTGGTTTGTTGGTTTGTTTGTTTGTTGGTTTGTTTGTTTTTTGGTTTGTTGGTTTGTTGGTTTGTTAGCTTGTTGGTTTGCTGGCTTGTTGGTTTGTTGCTTTGTTGGTTTGTTGGCTTGTTGGTTTGTTGGCTTGTTGGTTTGTTGGTTTGTTGGTTTGTTGGTTTGTTGGTTTGTTGGTTTTTTGGTTTGTTGGTTTGTTGGCTTGTTGGTTTGTTGGTTTGTTGGCTTGTTGGCTTGTTGGTTTGTTGGTTTTTTGGTTTTTTGGTTTGTTGGTTTGTTGGCTTGTTGGTTTGTTGGTTTGTTGGCTTGTTGGTTTGTTGGTTTGTTGGTTTGTTGGCTTGTTGGCTTTTTGGTTTGTTGGTTAGTTCGTTTGTTGGTTTGTTAGTTTGTTGGTTTGTTGGCTTGTTGGTTTGTTGGTTTGTTGGTTTGTTGGTTTGTTGGTTTATTTGTTTATTGGTTTGTTGGCTTGTTGGCTTGTTGGTTTGTTGGTTTGTTGGCTTGTTGGCTTGTTGGTTTGTTGATTTGTTGGTTTGTTGGTTTGTCGGTTTGTTGGTTTGTTGGCTTGTTGGTTTCTTGGTTTGTTGGTTTGTTGGCTTGTTGGCTTGTTGGTTTGTTGGTTAGTTGGTTTATTTGTTTGTTGGTTTGTTGGCTTGTTGGTTTGTTGGTTTGTTGGCTTGTTGGCTTGTTGGTTTGTTGGTTTGTTGGCTTGTTGGCTTGTTGATTTGTTATTTTGTTGGCTTTTTGGTTACTTGGTTTGTTGGCTTGTTGGCTTGTTGGCTTGTTGGTTTGTTGGTTAGTTCGTTTGTTGGTTTGTTAGTTTGTTGGTTTGCTGGCTTGTTGGCTTGTTGGTTTGTTGGTTTTTTTGTTTGTTGATTTGTTGGTTTGTTGGTTTGTTGGTTTGTTGGTTTGTTGATTTGTTGGCTTGTTGGTTTGTTGGTTTGTTGGCTTGTTGGTTTGTTAGTTTGGTGGCTTGTTGGCTTGTTGGTTTGTTGGTTTGTTTGTTTGTTGGCTTGTTGGTTTGTTGGTTTGTTGGCTTGTTGGTTTGTTAGTTTGTTGGTTTGTTGGTTTGTTGGCTTGTTGGTTTGTTGCTTTGTTGGTTTGTTGGTTTGTTGGCTTGTTGGCTTGTTGGTTTGTTGGCTTGTTGGTTTGTTAGTTTGTTGGCTTTTTGGTTACTTGGTTTGTTAGTTTGTTGGCTTGTTGGCTGGTTGGTTTGTTGGTTTGTTGGCTTGTTGGCTTGTTGGTTTGTTGGTTTGTTGGTTTGTTGGTTTGTTGGTTTGTTGGTTTATTTGTTTGTTGGTTTGTTGGCTTGTTGGTTTGTTGGTTTGTTGGCTTGTTGGTTACTTAGTTTGTTGGTTTGTTGGTTTGTTGGCTTGTTGGCTTGTTGGTTTGTTGGTTTGTTGGTTTGTTTGCTTGTTGGTTTGTTGGTTTGTTGGCTTGTTGGTTTGTTGGTTTGTTGGTTTGTTGCCTTGTTGGCTTGTTGGTTTGTTGGTTTGTTGGCTTGTTGGTTTGTTGGTTTGTTGGTTTGTTGGCTTGTTGGCTTGTTGGTTTGTTGGCTTGTTGGTTTGTTAGTTTGTTGGCTTTTTGGTTACTTGGTTTGTTGGTTTGTTGGCTTGTTGGCTTGTTGGTTTGTTGGCTTGTTGGCTTGTTGGTTTGTTGGTTTTTTGGTTTGTTGGTTTGTCGGTTTGTTGGCTTGTTGGTTTGTTGGTTTGTTGGCTTGTTGGTTTGTTGGTTTGTTGGTTTGTTGGCTTGTTGGTTTGTTGGTTTGTTGGCTTGTTGGCTTGTTGGTTTGTTGGTTTGTTGTTTTGTTAGCTTGTTGGCTTTTTGGTTTGTTGGTTTGTTGGCTTGTTGGTTTGTTGGCTTGTTGTTTTGTTGGTTTGTTGGTTTGTTGGCATGTTGGTTTGTTGGTTTGTTGGTTTGTTGGCTTGTTGGTTGGTTGGTTTGTTGGCTTGTTGGCTTGTTGGCTTGTTGGCTTGTTGGTTTGTTAGTTTGTTGGCTTTTTGGTTACTTGGTTTCTTGGTTTGTTGGCTGGTTGGTTTGTTGGTTTGTTGGTTTGTTGGCTTGTTGGTTTGTTGGTTTGTTGGTTTGTTGGTTTGTTGGTTTATTTGTTTGTTGGTTTGTTGGCTTGTTGGTTTGTTGGTTTGTTGGCTTGTTGGTTACTTAGTTTGTTGGTTTGTTGGTTTGTTGCCTTGTTGGCTTGTTGGTTTGTTGGTTTGTTGGCTTGTTGGTTTGTTGGTTTGTTGGGTTTTTGGTTACTTAGTTTGTTGGTTTGTTGGCTTGTTGGCTTGTTGGTTTGTTGGCTTGTTGGCTTGTTGGTTTGTTGGTTTTTTTGGTTTGTTGGTTTGTTGGTTTATTGGCTTATTGGTTTGTTGGTTTGTTGGCTTGTTGGTTTGCTGGTTTGTTGGTTTGTTGGCTTGTTGGTTTGTTGGTTTGTTGGCTTGTTGGTTTGTTGGTTTGTTGGTTTGTTGGTTTGTTGGCTTGTTGGCTTGTTGGTTTGTTGATTTGTTGGCTTGTTGGTTTGTTAGTTTGTTGGCTTTTTGGTTACTTGGTTTGTTGGTTTGTTGGCTTGTTGGCTTGTTGGTTTGTTGGCTTGTTGGCTTGTTGGTTTGTTGGTTTTTTGGTTTGTTGGTTTGTTGGCTTGTTGGTTTGTTGGTTTGTTGGCTTGTTGGCTTGTTGGTTTGTTGGTTTCTTTGTTTATTGGTTAGTTCGTTTGTTGGTTTGTTAGTTTGTTGGTTTGCTGGCTTGTTGGCTTGTTGGTTTGTTGGTTTTTTTGTTTGTTGATTTGTTGGTTCGTTGGTTTGTTGGTTTGTTGGTTTGTTGGTTTGTTGGCTTGTTGGCTTGTTGGTTTGTTGGCTTGTTGGTTTGTTAGTTTGTTGGCTTGTTGGCTTGTTGGTTTGTTGGTTTGTTTGTTTGTTGGCTTGTTGGTTTGTTGGTTTGTTGGCTTGTTGGTTTGTTAGTTTGTTGGTTTGTTGGTTTGTTGGCTTGTTGGTTTGTTGCTTTGTTGGTTTGTGGGCTTGTTGGCTTGTTGGTTTGTTGGCTTGTTGGTTTGTTAGTTTGTTGGCTTTTTGGTTACTTGGTTTGTTGGTTTGTTGGCTTGTTGGCTGGTTGGTTTGTTGGTTTGTTGGCTTGTTAGCTTGTTGGTTTGTTGGTTTGTTGGTTTGTTGGTTTATTTGTTTGTTGGTTTGTTGGCTTGTTGGTTTGTTGGTTTGTTGGCTTGTTGGTTACTTAGTTTGTTGGTTTGTTGGTTTGTTGGCTTGTTGGCTTGTTGGTTTGTTGGTTTGTTGGTTTGTTGGTTTGTTGGTTTGTTGGTTTATTTGTTTGTTGGTTTGTTGGCTTGTTGGTTTGTTGGTTTGTTGGCTTGTTGGTTACTTAGTTTGTTGGTTTGTTGGTTTGTTGCCTTGTTGGTTTGTTGGTTTGTAGGTTTGTTGGCTTGTTGGCTTGTTGGTTTGTTGGTTTGTTGGTTTGTTGGTTTGTTGGTTTATTTGTTTGTTGGTTTGTTGGCTTGTTGGTTTGTTGGTTTGTTGGCTTGTTGGTTACTTAGTTTGTTGGTTTGTTGGTTTGTTGCCTTGTTGGCTTGTTGGTTTGTTGGTTTGTTGGCTTGTTGGTTTGTTGGTTTGTTGGCTTTTTGGTTACTTAGTTTGTTGGTTTGTTGGCTTGTTGGCTTGTTGGTTTGTTGGCTTGTTGGCTTGTTGGTTTGTTGGTTTTTTGGTTTGTTGGTTTGTTGGTTTATTGGCTTATTGGTTTGTTGGTTTGTTGGCTTGTTGGTTTGCTGGTTTGTTGGTTTGTTGGCTTGTTGGTTTGTTGGTTTGTTGGCTTGTTGGTTTGTTGGTTTGTTGGTTTGTTGGTTTGTTGGCTTGTTGGCTTGTTGGTTTGTTGGTTTGTTGGCTTGTTGGCTTGTTGGTTTGTTGGTTTCTTTGTTTATTGGTTAGTTCGTTTGTTGGTTTGTTAGTTTGTTGGTTTGCTGGCTTGTTAGCTTGTTGGTTTGTTGGTTTTTTTGTTTGTTGATTTGTTGGTTCGTTGGTTTGTTGGTTTGTTGGTTTGTTGGTTTGTTGGCTTGTTGGCTTGTTGGTTTGTTGGCTTGTTGGTTTGTTAGTTTGTTGGCTTGTTGGCTTGTTGGTTTGTTGGTTTGTTTGTTTGTTGGCTTGTTGGTTTGTTGGTTTGTTGGCTTGTTGGTTTGTTAGTTTGTTGGTTTGTTGGTTTGTTGGCTTGTTGGTTTGTTGCTTTGTTGGTTTGTGGGCTTGTTGGCTTGTTGGTTTGTTGGCTTGTTGGTTTGTTAGTTTGTTGGCTTTTTGGTTACTTGGTTTGTTGGTTTGTTGGCTTGTTGGCTGGTTGGTTTGTTGGTTTGTTGGCTTGTTAGCTTGTTGGTTTGTTGGTTTGTTGGTTTGTTGGTTTATTTGTTTGTTGGTTTGTTGGCTTGTTGGTTTGTTGGTTTGTTGGCTTGTTGGTTACTTAGTTTGTTGGTTTGTTGGTTTGTTGGCTTGTTGGCTTGTTGGTTTGTTGGTTTGTAGGTTTGTTGGTTTGTTGGTTTGTTTGCTTGTTGGTTTGTTGGTTTGTTGGCTTGTTGGCTTGTTGGTTTGTTGGTTTGTTGGTTTGTTGCCTTGTTGGCTTGTTGGTTTGTTGGTTTGTTGGCTTGTTGGTTTGTTGGTTTGTTGGTTTGTTGGCTTGTTGGCTTGTTGGTTTGTTGGCTTGTTGGTTTGTTAGTTTGTTGGCTTTTTGGTTACTTGGTTTGTTGGTTTGTTGGCTTGTTGGCTTGTTGGTTTGTTGGCTTGTTGGCTTGTTGGTTTGTTGGTTTTTTGGTTTGTTGGTTTGTTGGTTTGTTGGCTTGTTGGTTTGTTGGTTTGTTGGTTTGTTAGCTTGTTGGCTTTTTGGTTTGTTGGTTTGTTGGTTTGTTGGTTTGTTGGCTTGTTGGTTGGTTGGTTTGTTGGCTTGTTGGCTTGTTGGCTTGTTGGCTTGTTGGTTTGTTAGTTTGTTGGCTTTTTGGTTACTTGGTTTGTTGGTTTGTTGGCTTGTTGGCTGGTTGGTTTGTTGGTTTGTTGGCTTGTTGGCTTGTTGGTTTGTTGGTTTGTTGGTTTATTTGTTTGTTGGTTTGTTGGCTTTTTGGTTTGTTGGTTTGTTGGCTTGTTGGTTACTTAGTTTGTTGGTTTGTTGGTTTGTTGGCCTGTTGGCTTGTTGGTTTGTTGGTTTGTTGGTTTGTTGGTTTGTTGGTTTGTTGGTTTGTTGGCTTGTTGGTTTGTTGGTTTGTTGGTTTGTTGGCTTGTTGGCTTGTTGGTTTTTTGGCTTGTTGGTTTGTTGGCTTGTTGGTTGGTTGGTTTGTTGGATTGTTGGCTTGTTGGCTTGTTGGTTTGTTGGTTTGTTAGTTTGTTGGCTTTTTGGTTACTTGGTTTGTTGGTTTGTTGGCTTGTTGGCTGGTTGGTTTGTTGGTTTGTTGGCTTGTTGGCTTGTTGGTTTGTTGGTTTGTTGGTTTATTTGTTTGTTGGTTTGTTGGCTTTTTGGTTTGTTGGTTTGTTGGCTTGTTGGTTACTAAGTTTGTTGGTTTGTTGGTTTGTTGGTTTGTTGCCTTGTTGGCTTGTTGGTTTGTTGGTTTGTTGGCTTGTTGGTTTGTTGGTTTGTAAGTTTGTTGGCTTGTTGGCTTGTTGGTTTGTTGGCTTATTGGTTTTTTAGTTTGTTGGCTTTTTGGTTACATAGTTTGTTGGTTTGTTGGCTTGTTGGCTTGTTGGTTTGTTGGCTTGTTGGCTTGTTGGTTGTTGGTTTTTTGGTTTGTTGGTTTGTTGGTTTATTGGCTTGTTGGTTTGTTGGTTTGTTGGCTTGTTGGTTTGCTGGTTTGTTGGTTTGTTGGCTTGTTGGTTTGTTGGTTTGTTGGCTTGTTGGTTTGTTGGTTTGTTGGTTTGTTGGCTTGTTGGCTTGTTGGTTTGTTGGTTTGTTGGCTTGTTGTTTTGTTAGTCTGTTGGCTTTTTGGTTACTTGGTTTGTTGGTTTGTTGGCTTGTTGGCTTGTTGGTTTGTTGGCTTGTTGGCTTGTTGGTTTGTTTGTTTTTTGGTTTGTTGGTTTGTTAGTTTGTTGGCTTGTTGGTTTGTTGGTTTGTTGGCTTGTTGGCTTGTTGGTTTGTTGGTTTTTTGGTTTGTTGGTTTGTTGGTTTGTTGGCTTGTTGGTTTGTTGGTTTGTTGGCTTGTTGGTTTGTTGGTTTGTTGGCTTGTTGGCTTTTTGGTTTGTTGGTTAGTTCGTTTGTTGGTTTGTTAGTTTGTTGGTTTGTTGGCTTGTTGGCTTGTTGGTTTGTTGGTTTGTTGGTTTGTTGGTTTGTTGGTTTATTTGTTTATTGGTTTGTCGGCTTGTTGGCTTGTTGGTTTGTTGGTTTGTTGGCTTGTTGGCTTTTTGGTTTGTTGGTTTGTTGGTTTGTTGGTTTGTTGGTTTGTTGGTTTGTTGGCTTGTTGGGTTCTTGGTTTGTTGGTTTGTTGGCTTGTTGGCTTGTTGGTTTGTTGGTTTATTTGTTTGTTGGTTTGTTGGCTTGTTGGTTTGTTGGTTTGTTGGCTTGTTGGCTTATTGGTTTGTTGGTTTGTTGGCTTGTTGGGTTGTTGATTTGTTATTTTGTTGGCTTTTTGGTTACTTGGTTTATTGGTTTGTTGGCTTGTTGGCTTGTTGGATTGTTGGTTTGTTGGTTTTTTTGTTTGTTGATTTGTTGTTTTGTTGGTTTGTTTGGTTTGTTGGTTTTTTTGTTTGTTGATTTGTTGTTTTGTTGGTTTGTTGGTTTGTTGGTTTGTTGGTTTGTTGGCTTGTTGGTTTGTTGGTTTGTTGGCTTGTTGGTTTGTTAGTTTGTTGGCTTGTTGGCTTGTTGGTTTATTGGTTTGTTGGTTTGTTGGCTTGTTGGTTTGTTGGTTTGTTGGCTTGTTGGTTTGTGAGTTTGTTGGTTTGTTGGCTTGTTGGTTTGTTGCTTTGTTGGTTTGTTGGTTTGTTGGCTTGTTGGCTTGTTGGTTTGTTGGCTTGTTGGTTTGTTAGTTTGTTGGCTTTTTGGTTACTTGGTTTGTTGGTTTGTTGGCTTGTTGGCTTGTTGGTTTGTTGGTTTGTTGGTTTGTTGGCTTGTTGGCTTGTTGGTTTGTTGGTTTGTTGGTTTGTTGGTTTATTGGTTTGTTGGTTTGTTGGCTTGTTGGTTTGTTGGTTTGTAGGCTTGTTGGTTACTTAGTTTGTTGGTTTGTTGGTTTGTTGGCTTGTTGGCTTGTTGGTTTGTTGGTTTGTTAGTTTGTTGGTTTGTTGGTTTGTTTGCTTGTTGGTTTGTTGGTTTTTTGGCTTGTTGGTTTGTTGGTTTGTTGGCTTGTTGGTTTGTTGGTTTGTTGGTTTGTTGGCATGTTGGTTTGTTGGTTTGTTGGTTTGTTGGCTTGTTGGTTTGTTGGTTTGTTGGCTTGTTGGCTTGTTGGTTTGTTGGCTTGTTGGTTTGTTAGTTTGTTGGCTTTTTGGTTACTTGGTTTGTTGGTTTGTTGGCTTGTTGGCTTGTTGGTTTTTTGGTTTGTTGGCTTGTTGGCTTGTTGGTTTGTTGGTTTGTTGGTTTATTGGTTTATTTGTTTGTTGGTTTGTTGGCTTGTTGGTTTGTTGGTTTGTTGGCTTTTGGGTTACTTAGTTTGTTGGTTTGTTGGTTTGTTGGCTTGTTGGCTTGTTGGTTTGTTGGTTTGTTGGTTTGTTGGTTTGTTTGCTTGTTGGTTTGTTGGTTTGTTGGCTTGTTGGTTTGTTGGTTTGTTGGTTTGTTGCATTGTTGGCTTGTTGGTTTGTTGGTTTGTTGGCTTGTCGGTTTGTTGGTTTGTTGGTTTGTTGGCTTGTTGGCTTGTTGGTTTGTTGGCTTGTTGGTTTGTGAGTATGTTGGCTTTTTGGTTACTTGGTTTGTTGGTTTGTTGGCTTGTTGGCTTGTTGGTTTGTTGGCTTGTTGGCTTGTTGGTTTGTTGGTTTTTTGGTTTGTTGGTTTGTTGGTTTGTTGGCTTGTTTGTTTGTTGGTTTGTTGGCTTGTTGGTTTGTTGGTTTGTTGGTTTGTTGGCTTGTCGGTTTGTTGGTTTGTTGGCTTGTTGGTTTGTTGGTTTGTTGGTTTGTAGGCTTGTTGGCTTGTTGGTTTGTTGGTTTGTTGGCTTGTTGGTTTGTTAGTTTGTTGGCTTTTTGGTTACTTGGTTTGTTGGTTTGTTGGCTTGTTGGCTTGTTGGTTTGTTGGCTTGTTGGCTTGTTGGTTTGTTGGTTTTTTGGTTTGTTGGTTTGTTGGTTTGTTGGCTTGTTGGTTTGTTGGTTTGTTGGCTTGTTGGTTTGTTGGTTTGTTGGTTTGTTGGCTTGTTGGTTTGTTGTTTTGTTGGTTTGTTGGCTTGTTGGTTTGTTGGTTTGTTGGCTTGTTGGTTACTTAGTTTGTTGGTTTGTTGGCATGTTGGTTTGTTGGTTTGTTGGTTTGTTGGCTTGTTGGTTACTTTGTTTGTTGGTTTGTTGGCATGTTGGTTTGTTGGTTTGTTGGCTTGTTGGTATGTTGGCTTGTTGGTTTGTTGCTTTGTTCGTTTGATGGTTTGTTGGTTTGTTGGTTACTTGGTTTGTTGGTTTGTTGGTTTGTTGGCTTGTTGGTTTGTTGGCTTGTTGGTTTGTTGGTTTGCTGGTTTGTTGGCTTGTTGGCTTGTTGGTTTGTTGGTTTGTTGGCTTGTTGGTTTGTTAGTTTGTTGGCTTTTTGGTTACTTGGTTTTTTGGCTTGTTGGTTTGTTGGTTTGTTGGCTTGTTGGCTTGTTGCTTTGTTGGTTTGTTGGTTTGTTGGCTTGTTGGCTTGTTGGTTTGTTAGTTTGTTGGCTTTTTGGTTACTTGGTTTGTTGGTTTGAGGGCTTGTTGGTTACTTAGTTTGTTGGTTTGTTGGTTTGTTGGCTTGTTGGTTTGTTAGTTTGTTGGCTTTTTGGTTACTTGGTTTGTTGGTTTGTTGGTTTGTTGGTTTGTTGACTTGTTGGTTTGTTGGTTTGTTGGTTTGTTGGTTTGTTGGTTTGTTGGTTTTTTGGTTTGTTGGTTTGTTGGATTGTTGGCTTGTTGGTTTGTTGGTTTGTTGGCTTGTTGGTTACTTAATTTGTTGGTTTGTTGGCTTGTTGGTTTGTTGGTTTGTTGGCTTGTTTGCTTGTTGGTTTGTTGGTTTGTTGGTTTTTTGGTTTGTTGGTTTGTTGGCTTGTTAGTTTGCTGGTTTGTTGGTTTGTTGGCTTGTTGGCTTGTTGGTTTGTTGGTTTGTTGGCTTGTTGGTTTGTTAGTTTGTTGGCTTGTTGGCTTGTTGCTTTGTTGGTTTGTTGGTTTGTTGGCTTGTTGGCTTGTTGGTTTGTTAGTTTGTTGGCTTTTTGGTTACTTGGTTTTTTGGTTTGTTGGTTTGTTGGCTTATTGGTTTGTTGGCTTGTTGGTTTGTTGTTTTGTTGGTTTGTTGGCTTGTTGGTTTGTTGGTTTGTTGGTATGTTGGCTTGTTGGTTTGTTGGTTTGTTGGTTTGTTGGCTTGTTGGTTTGTTAGCTTGTTGGTTTGTTGGTTTGTTGGTTTGTTGGTTTGTTGGCTTGTTGGCTTGTTGGTTTGTTGGTTTGTTGGCTTGTTGTTTACTTAGTTTGTTGGTTTGTTGGCATGTTGGTTTGTTGGTTTGTTGATTGTTGGCTTGTTGGTTTGTTGGTTTGTTGGCTTGTTGGCTTGTTGGTTTGTTGGTTTGTTGGTTTGTTGGCTTGTTGGTTTGTTGGTTTGTTGGTTTGTTGGTTTGTTGGTTTGTTGGTTTGTTGGTTTGTTGGTTTGTTGGTTTGTTGGTTTGTTGGTTTGTTGGTTTGTTGGTTTGTTGGTTTGTTGGCTTGTTGGTTTGTTGGTTTGTTGGCTTGTTGGCTTATTGGTTTGTTGGTTTGTTGGTTTGTTGGTTTGTTGACTTGTTGGGTTTTTGGTTTGTTGGCTTGTTGGTTTGTTGGTTTGTTGTTTGGTTGACTTGTTGGCTTGTTGGTTTGTTGGTTTGTTGGCTTGTTGGTTTGTTGGCTAGTTGGTTTGTTGGTTTGTTGGTTTGTTGGCTTGTTGGCTACTTTGTTTGTTGGTTTGTTGGTTTGTTGGCTTGTTGGTTTGTTGGCTTGTTGCTTTGTTGGCTTGTTGGTTTGTGGGTTTGTTGGTTTGTTGGCTTGTTGGTTTGTTGGTTTGTTGGCTTGTTGGCTTGATGGTTTGTTTGTTTGTTGGTTTGTTGGCTTGTTGGTTTGTTGGTTTGTTGGCTTGTTGGTTTGTTGGTTTGTTGGTTTCTTGGCTTGTTGGCTTGTTGCTTTGTTGGTTTGTTGGCTTGTTGGTTTGTTGGCTTGTTGGTTTGTTGGTTTGTTGGTTTGTTGGCTTGTTGGCTTGTTGGTTTGTTGGTTTGTTGGTTTGTTGGGTTGTTGGTTACTTAGTTTGTTGGTTTGTTGTCATGTTGGTTTGTTGGTTTCTTGGTTTGTTGGCTTGTTGGTTTCTTAGTTTGTTGGTTTGTTGGCATGTTGGTTTGTTGGTTTGTTGGCTTGTTGGCTTGTTGGTTTGTTGGTTTGTTGGTTAGTTGGCTTGTTTGCTTCTTGGTTTGTTGGCTTGTTGGTTTGTTGCTTTGTTGGTTTGTTGGTTTGTTGGCTTGTTGCCTTGTTGGTTTGTTAGTTTGTTGGCTTTTTGGTTACTTGGTTTGTTGGTTTGTTGGTTTGTTGGCTTGTTGGTTTGTTGTCTTGTTGGTTTTTGGTTTGTTGGTTTGTTGGTTCGTCGGCTTGTTTGCTTTGTTGGTTTGTTAGTTTGTTGGTTTGTTGGTTTGTTGGTTTGTTCGTTTGTTGGTTTGTTGGTTAATTGGTTTGTTGGTTTGTTGGTTTGTTGGTTTGTTGGTTTGTTGGTTTGTTGGTTTGTTGGTTTGTTGGTTTATTTGTTTGTTGGTTTGTTTGTTTGTTGGTTTGTTGGTTTGTTGGTTTATTTGTTTGTTGATTTATTGGTTTGTTAGTTGGTTGGCCTGTTGGTTTGTTGGCTTGTTGGTTTGTTGGTTAGTTGGTTTGTTGGTTTGTTGGTTTGTTGGTTTGTTGGTTTGTTGGTTTGTTGGTTTGTTGGTTTTTTGGTTTGTTGGTTTATTTGTTTGTTGGTTTGTTGGCTTGTTGGTTTGTTGGTTTGTTGGTTTGTTGGTTTGTTGGCTTGTTGGTTTGTTGGTTTGTTGGCTTGTTGGCTTGTTGGTTTGTTGGTTTGTTGGTTTGTTGGTTTGTTGGCTTGTTGGTTTGTTGGTTTGTTGGCTTGTTGGCTTGTTGGCTTGTTGGTTTGTTGGTTTGTTGGTTTGTTGGCTTGTTGGCTTGTTGGTTTGTTGTTTTGTAGGCTTGTTGGCTTGTTGGTTTGTTGGTTTGTTGGCTTGTTGGTTTGTTAGTTTGTTGGCTTTTTGGTTACTTGGTTTGTTGGTTTGTTGGCTTGTTGGCTTGTTGGTTTGTTGGCTTGTTGGCTTGTTGGTTTGTTGGTTTTTTGGTTTGTTGGTTTGTTGGTTTGTTGGCTTGTTGGTTTGTTGGTTTGTTGGCTTGTTGGTTTGTTGGTTTGTTGGTTTGTTGGCTTGTTGGTTTGTTGTTTTGTTGGTTTGTTGGCTTGTTGGTTTGTTGGTTTGTTGGCTTGTTGGTTACTTAGTTTGTTGGTTTGTTGGCATGTTGGTTTGTTGGTTTGTTGGTTTGTTGGCTTGTTGGTTACTTTGTTTGTTGGTTTGTTGGCATGTTGGTTTGTTGGTTTGTTGGCTTGTTGGTATGTTGGCTTGTTGGTTTGTTGCTTTGTTCGTTTGATGGTTTGTTGGTTTGTTGGTTACTTGGTTTGTTGGTTTGTTGGTTTGTTGGCTTATTGGTTTGTTGGCTTGTTGGTTTGTTGGTTTGCTGGTTTGTTGGCTTGTTGGCTTGTTGGTTTGTTGGTTTGTTGGCTTGTTGGTTTGTTAGTTTGTTGGCTTTTTGGTTACTTGGTTTGTTGGTTTGTTGGCTTGTTGGTTACTTAGTTTGTTGGTTTGTTGGTTTGTTGGCTTGTTGGTTTGTTAGTTTGTTGGCTTTTTGGTTACTTGGTTTGTTGGTTTGTTGGTTTGTTGGTTTGTTGGCTTGTTGGTTTGTTGGTTTGTTGGTTTGTTGGTTTGTTGGTTTGTTGGTTTTTTGGTTTGTTGGTTTGTTGGTTTGTTGGCTTGTTGGTTTGTTGGTTTGTTGGCTTGTTGGTTACTTAATTTGTTGGTTTGTTGGCTTGTTGGTTTGTTGGTTTGTTGGCTTGTTGGCTTGTTGGTTTGTTGGTTTGTTGGTTTTTTGGTTTGTTGGTTTGTTGGCTTGTTATTTTGCTGGTTTGTTCGTTTGTTGGCTTGTTGGCTTGTTGGTTTGTTGGTTTGCTGGCTTGTTGGTTTGTTAGTTTGTTGGCTTGTTGGCTTGTTGCTTTGTTGGTTTGTTGGTTTGTTGGCTTGTTGGCTTGTTGGTTTGTTGGTTTGTTGGCTTGTTGGTTTGTTAGTTTGTTGGTTTGTTGGTTTGTTGGCTTGTTGGTTTGTTGCTTTGTTGGTTTGTGGGCTTGTTGGCTTGTTGGTTTGTTGGCTTGTTGGTTTGTTAGTTTGTTGGCTTTTTGGTTACTTGGTTTGTTGGTTTGTTGGCTTGTTGGCTGGTTGGTTTGTTGGTTTGTTGGCTTGTTAGCTTGTTGGTTTGTTGGTTTGTTGGTTTGTTGGTTTATTTGTTTGTTGGTTTGTTGGCTTGTTGGTTTGTTGGTTTGTTGGCTTGTTGGTTACTTAGTTTGTTGGTTTGTTGGTTTGTTGGCTTGTTGGCTTGTTGGTTTGTTGGTTTGTAGGTTTGTTGGTTTGTTGGTTTGTTTGCTTGTTGGTTTGTTGGTTTGTTGGCTTGTTGGCTTGTTGGTTTGTTGGTTTGTTGGTTTGTTGCCTTGTTGGCTTGTTGGTTTGTTGGTTTGTTGGCTTGTTGGTTTGTTGGTTTGTTGGTTTGTTGGCTTGTTGGCTTGTTGGTTTGTTGGCTTGTTGGTTTGTTAGTTTGTTGGCTTTTTGGTTACTTGGTTTGTTGGTTTGTTGGGTTGTTGGCTTGTTGGTTTGTTGGCTTGTTGGCTTGTTGGTTTGTTGGTTTTTTGGTTTGTTGGTTTGTTGGTTTGTTGGCTTGTTGGTTTGTTGGTTTGTTGGCTTGTTGGTTTGTTGGTTTGTTGGTTTGTGGGCTTGTTGGTTTGTTGGTTTGTTGGCTTGTTGGTTTGTTGGTTTGTTGGTTTGTTAGCTTGTTGGCTTTTTGGTTTGTTGGTTTGTTGGTTTGTTGGTTTGTTGGCTTGTTGGTTGGTTGGTTTGTTGGCTTGTTGGCTTGTTGGCTTGTTGGCTTGTTGGTTTGTTAATTTGTTGGCTTTTTGGTTACTTGGTTTGTTGGTTTGTTGGCTTGTTGGCTGGTTGGTTTGTTGGTTTGTTGGCTTGTTGGCTTGTTGGTTTGTTGGTTTGTTGGTTTATTTGTTTGTTGGTTTGTTGGCTTTTTGGTTTGTTGGTTTGTTGGCTTGTTGGTTACTTAGTTTGTTGGTTTGTTGGTTTGTTGGCCTGTTGGCTTGTTGGTTTGTTGGTTTGTTGGTTTGTTGGTTTGTTGGTTTGTTGGTTTGTTGGCTTGTTGGTTTGTTGGTTTGTTGGTTTGTTGGCTTGTTGGCTTGTTGGTTTGTTGGCTTGTTGGTTTGTTGGCTTGTTGGTTGGTTGGTTTGTTGGCTTGTTGGCTTGTTGGCTTGTTGGTTTGTTGGTTTGTTAGTTTGTTGGCTTTTTGGTTACTTGGTTTGTTGGTTTGTTGGCTTGTTGGCTGGTTGGTTTGTTGGTTTGTTGGCTTGTTGGCTTGTTGGTTTGTTGGTTTGTTGGTTTATTTGTTTGTTGGTTTGTTGGCTTTTTGGTTTGTTGGTTTGTTGGCTTGTTGGTTACTAAGTTTGTTGGTTTGTTGGTTTGTTGGTTTGTTGGTTTGTTGGTTTGTTGCCTTGTTGGCTTGTTGGTTTGTTGGTTTGTTGGCTTGTTGGTTTGTTGGCTTGTAAGTTTGTTGGCTTGTTGGCTTGTTGGTTACTTAGTTTGTTGGTTTGTTGGTTTGTTGGCTTGTTGGCTTGTTGGTTTGTTGGTTTGTAGGTTTGTTGGTTTGTTGGTTTGTTTGCTTGTTGGTTTGTTGGTTTGTTGGCTTGTTGGCTTGTTGGTTTGTTGGTTTGTTGGTTTGTTGCCTTGTTGGCTTGTTGGTTTGTTGGTTTGTTGGCTTGTTGGTTTGTTGGTTTGTTGGTTTGTTGGCTTGTTGGCTTGTTGGTTTGTTGGCTTGTTGGTTTGTTAGTTTGTTGGCTTTTTGGTTACTTGGTTTGTTGGTTTGTTGGCTTGTTGGCTTGTTGGTTTGTTGGCTTGTTGGCTTGTTGGTTTGTTGGTTTTTTGGTTTGTTGGTTTGTTGGTTTGTTGGCTTGTTGGTTTGTTGGTTTGTTGGCTTGTTGGTTTGTTGGTTTGTTGGTTTGTGGGCTTGTTGGTTTGTTGGTTTGTTGGCTTGTTGGTTTGTTGGTTTGTTGGTTTGTTAGCTTGTTGGCTTTTTGGTTTGTTGGTTTGTTGGTTTGTTGGTTTGTTGGCTTGTTGGTTGGTTGGTTTGTTGGCTTGTTGGCTTGTTGGCTTGTTGGCTTGTTGGTTTGTTAGTTTGTTGGCTTTTTGGTTACTTGGTTTGTTGGTTTGTTGGCTTGTTGGCTGGTTGGTTTGTTGGTTTGTTGGCTTGTTGGCTTGTTGGTTTGTTGGTTTGTTGGTTTATTTGTTTGTTGGTTTGTTGGCTTTTTGGTTTGTTGGTTTGTTGGCTTGTTGGTTACTTAGTTTGTTGGTTTGTTGGTTTGTTGGCCTGTTGGCTTGTTGGTTTGTTGGTTTGTTGGTTTGTTGGTTTGTTGGTTTGTTGGTTTGTTGGCTTGTTGGTTTGTTGGTTTGTTGGTTTGTTGGCTTGTTGGCTTGTTGGTTTGTTGGCTTGTTGGTTTGTTGGCTTGTTGGTTGGTTGGTTTGTTGGCTTGTTGGCTTGTTGGCTTGTTGGTTTGTTGGTTTGTTAGTTTGTTGGCTTTTTGGTTACTTGGTTTGTTGGTTTGTTGGCTTGTTGGCTGGTTGGTTTGTTGGTTTGTTGGCTTGTTGGCTTGTTGGTTTGTTGGTTTGTTGGTTTATTTGTTTGTTGAATTGTTGGCTTTTTGGTTTGTTGGTTTGTTGGCTTGTTGGTTACTAAGTTTGTTGGTTTGTTGGTTTGTTGGTTTGTTGGTTTGTTGGTTTGTTGCCTTGTTGGCTTGTTGGTTTGTTGGTTTGTTGGCTTGTTGGTTTGTTGGTTTGTAAGTTTGTTGGCTTGTTGGCTTGTTGGTTTGTTGGCTTATTGGTTTTTTAGTTTGTTGGCTTTTTGGTTACATAGTTTGTTGGTTTGTTGGCTTGTTGGCTTGTTGGTTTGTTGGCTTGTTGGCTTGTTGGTTGTTGGTTTTTTGGTTTGTTGGATTGTTGGTTTATTGGCTTGTTGGTTTGTTGGTTTGTTGGCTTGTTGGTTTGCTGGTTTGTTGGTTTGTTGGCTTGTTGGTTTGTTGGTTTGTTGGCTTGTTGGTTTGTTGGTTTGTTGGTTTGTTGGCCTGTTGGTTTGTTGGTTTGTTGGTTTGTTGGCTTGTTGTTTTGTTAGTCTGTTGGCTTTTTGGTTACTTGGTTTGTTGGTTTGTTGGCTTGTTGGCTTGTTGGTTTGTTGGCTTGTTGGCTTGTTGGTTTGTTTGTTTTTTGGTTTGTTGGTTTGTTAGTTTGTTGGCTTGTTGGTTTGTTGGTTTGTTGGCTTGTTGGCTTGTTGGTTTGTTGGTTTTTTGGTTTGTTGGTTTGTTGGTTTGTTGGCTTGTTGGTTTGTTGGTTTGTTGGCTTGTTGGTTTGTTGGTTTGTTGGCTTGTTGGCTTTTTGGTTTGTTGGTTAGTTCGTTTGTTGGTTTGTTAGTTTGTTGGTTTGTTGGCTTGTTGGCTTGTTGGTTTGTTGGTTTGTTGGTTTGTTGGTTTGTTGGTTTATTTGTTTATTGGTTTGTCGGCTTGTTGGCTTGTTGGTTTGTTGGTTTGTTGGCTTGTTGGCTTTTTGGTTTGTTGGTTTGTTGGTTTGTTGGTTTGTTGGTTTGTTGGTTTGTTGGCTTGTTGGGTTCTTGGTTTGTTGGTTTGTTGGCTTGTTGGCTTGTTGGTTTGTTGGTTTATTTGTTTGTTGGTTTGTTGGCTTGTTGGTTTGTTGGTTTGTTGGCTTGTTGGCGTATTGGTTTGTTGGTTTGTTGGCTTGTTGGGTTGTTGATTTGTTATTTTGTTGGCTTTTTGGTTACTTGGTTTATTGGTTTGTTGGCTTGTTGGCTTGTTGGTTTGTTGGTTAGTTCGTTTGTTGGTTTGTTAGTTTGTTGGTTTGTTGGTTTGTTGGCTTGTTGGTTTGTTGGTTTTTTTGTTTGTTGATTTGTTGTTTTGTTGGTTTGTTGGTTTGTTGGTTTGTTGGTTTGTTGGCTTGTTGGTTTGTTGGTTTGTTGGCTTGTTGGTTTGTTAGTTTGTTGGCTTGTTGGCTTGTTGGTTTATTGGTTTGTTGGTTTGTTGGCTTGTTGGTTTGTTGGTTTGTTGGCTTGTTGGTTTGTGAGTTTGTTGGTTTGTTGGCTTGTTGGTTTGTTGCTTTGTTGGTTTGTTGGCTTGTTGGTTTGTTGGTTTGTTGGTTTGTGGGCTTGTTGGTTTGTTGGTTTGTTGGCTTGTTGGTTTGTTGGTTTGTTGGTTTGTTAGCTTGTTGGCTTTTTGGTTTGTTGGTTTGTTGGTTTGTTGGTTTGTTGGCTTGTTGGTTGGTTGGTTTGTTGGCTTGTTGGCTTGTTGGCTTGTTGGCTTGTTGGTTTGTTAGTTTGTTGGCTTTTTGGTTACTTGGTTTGTTGGTTTGTTGGCTTGTTGGCTGGTTGGTTTGTTGGTTTGTTGGCTTGTTGGCTTGTTGGTTTGTTGGTTTGTTGGTTTATTTGTTTGTTGGTTTGTTGGCTTTTTGGTTTGTTGGTTTGTTGGCTTGTTGGTTACTTAGTTTGTTGGTTTGTTGGTTTGTTGGCCTGTTGGCTTGTTGGTTTGTTGGTTTGTTGGTTTGTTGGTTTGTTGGTTTGTTGGTTTGTTGGTTTGTTGGTTTGTTGGCTTGTTGGTTTGTTGGTTTGTTGGTTTGTTGGCTTGTTGGCTTGTTGGTTTGTTGGCTTGTTGGTTTGTTGGCTTGTTGGTTGGTTGGTTTGTTGGCTTGTTGGCTTGTTGGCTTGTTGGTTTGTTGGTTTGTTAGTTTGTTGGCTTTTTGGTTACTTGGTTTGTTGGTTTGTTGGCTTGTTGGCTGGTTGGTTTGTTGGTTTGTTGGCTTGTTGGCTTGTTGGTTTGTTGGTTTGTTGGTTTATTTGTTTGTTGGTTTGTTGGCTTTTTGGTTTGTTGGTTTGTTGGCTTGTTGGTTACTAAGTTTGTTGGTTTGTTGGTTTGTTGGTTTGTTGGTTTGTTGGTTTGTTGCCTTGTTGGCTTGTTGGTTTGTTGGTTTGTTGGCTTGTTGGTTTGTTGGTTTGTAAGTTTGTTGGCTTGTTGGCTTGTTGGTTTGTTGGCTTATTGGTTTTTTAGTTTGTTGGCTTTTTGGTTACATAGTTTGTTGGTTTGTTGGCTTGTTGGCTTGTTGGTTTGTTGGCTTGTTGGCTTGTTGGTTGTTGGTTTTTTGGTTTGTTGGATTGTTGGTTTATTGGCTTGTTGGGTTGTTGGTTTGTTGGCTTGTTGGTTTGCTGGTTTGTTGGTTTGTTGGCTTGTTGGTTTGTTGGTTTGTTGGCTTGTTGGTTTGTTGGTTTGTTGGTTTGTTGGCCTGTTGGCTTGTTGGTTTGTTGGTTTGTTGGCTTGTTGTTTTGTTAGTCTGTTGGCTTTTTGGTTACTTGGTTTGTTGGTTTGTTGGCTTGTTGGCTTGTTGGTTTGTTGGCTTGTTGGCTTGTTGGTTTGTTTGTTTTTTGGTTTGTTGGTTTGTTAGTTTGTTGGCTTGTTGGTTTGTTGGTTTGTTGGCTTGTTGGCTTGTTGGTTTGTTGGTTTTTTGGTTTGTTGGTTTGTTGGTTTGTTGGCTTGTTGGTTTGTTGGTTTGTTGGCTTGTTGGTTTGTTGGTTTGTTGGCTTGTTGGCTTTTTGGTTTGTTGGTTAGTTCGTTTGTTGGTTTGTTAGTTTGTTGGTTTGTTGGCTTGTTGGCTTGTTGGTTTGTTGGTTTGTTGGTTTGTTGGTTTGTTGGTTTATTTGTTTATTGGTTTGTCGGCTTGTTGGCTTGTTGGTTTGTTGGTTTGTTGGCTTGTTGGCTTTTTGGTTTGTTGGTTTGTTGGTTTGTTGGTTTGTTGGTTTGTTGGTTTGTTGGCTTGTTGGGTTCTTGGTTTGTTGGTTTGTTGGCTTGTTGGCTTGTTGGTTTGTTGGTTTATTTGTTTGTTGGTTTGTTGGCTTGTTGGTTTGTTGGTTTGTTGGCTTGTTGGCGTATTGGTTTGTTGGTTTGTTGGCTTGTTGGGTTGTTGATTTGTTATTTTGTTGGCTTTTTGGTTACTTGGTTTATTGGTTTGTTGGCTTGTTGGCTTGTTGGTTTGTTGGTTAGTTCGTTTGTTGGTTTGTTAGTTTGTTGGTTTGTTGGTTTATTGGCTTGTTGGTTTGTTGGTTTTTTTGTTTGTTGATTTGTTGTTTTGTTGGTTTGTTGGTTTGTTGGTTTGTTGGTTTGTTGGCTTGTTGGTTTGTTGGTTTCTTGGCTTGTTGGTTTGTTAGTTTGTTGGCTTGTTGGCTTGTTGGTTTATTGGTTTGTTGGTTTGTTGGCTTGTTGGTTTGTTGGTTTGTTGGCTTGTTGGTTTGTTGGCTTGTTGGCTTGTTGGTTTGTTGGCTTGTTGGTTTGTTAGTTTGTTGGCTTTTTGGTTACTTGGTTTGTTGGTTTGTTGGCTTGTTGGCTTGTTGGTTTGTTGGTTTGTTGGTTTGTTGGCTTGTTGGCTTGTTGGTTTGTTGGTTTGTTGGTTTGTTGGTTTATTGGTTTGTTGGTTTGTTGGCTTGTTGGTTTGTTGGTTTGTAGGCTTGTTGGTTACTTAGTTTGTTGGTTTGTTGGTTTGTTGGCTTGTTGGCTTGTTGGTTTGTTGGTTTGTTAGTTTGTTGGTTTGTTGGTTTGTTTGCTTGTTGGTTTGTTGGTTTTTTGGCTTGTTGGTTTGTTGGTTTGTTGGCTTGTTGGTTTGTTGGTTTGTTGGTTTGTTGGCATGTTGGTTTGTTGGTTTGTTGGTTTGTTGGCTTGTTGGTTTGTTGGTTTGTTGGCTTGTTGGCTTGTTGGTTTGTTGGCTTGTTGGTTTGTTAGTTTGTTGGCTTTTTGGTTACTTGGTTTGTTGGTTTGTTGGCTTGTTGGCTTGTTGGTTTTTTGGTTTGTTGGCTTGTTGGCTTGTTGGTTTGTTGGTTTGTTGGTTTATTGGTTTATTTGTTTGTTGGTTTGTTGGCTTGTTGGTTTGTTGGTTTGTTGGCTTGTGGGTTACTTAGTTTGTTGGTTTGTTGGTTTGTTGGCTTGTTGGCTTGTTGGTTTGTTGGTTTGTTGGTTTGTTTGCTTGTTGGTTTGTTGGTTTGTTGGCTTGTTGGTTTGTTGGTTTGTTGGTTTGTTGCATTGTTGGCTTGTTGGTTTGTTGGTTTGTTGGCTTGTTGGTTTGTTGGTTTGTTGGTTTGTTGGCTTGTTGGCTTGTTGGTTTGTTGGCTTGTTGGTTTGTTAGTATGTTGGCTTTTTGGTTACTTGGTTTGTTGGTTTGTTGGCTTGTTGGCTTGTTGGTTTGTTGGCTTGTTGGCTTGTTGGTTTGTTGGTTTTTTGGTTTGTTGGTTTGTTGGTTTGTTGGCTTGTTGGTTTGTTGGTTTGTTGGCTTGTTGGTTTGTTGGTTTGTTGGTTTGTTGGCTTGTCGGTTTGTTGGTTTGTTGGCTTGCTGGTTTGTTGGTTTGTTGGTTTGTAGGCTTGTCGGCTTGTTGGTTTGTTGGTTTGTTGGCTTGTTGGTTTGTTAGTTTGTTGGCTTTTTGGTTACTTGGTTTGTTGGTTTGTTGGCTTGTTGGCTTGTTGGTTTGTTGGCTTGTTGGCTTGTTGGTTTGTTGGTTTTTTGGTTTGTTGGTTTGTTGGTTTGTTGGCTTGTTGGTTTGTTGGTTTGTTGGCTTGTTGGTTTGTTGGTTTGTTGGTTTGTTGGCTTGTTGGTTTGTTGTTTTGTTGGTTTGTTGGCTTGTTGGTTTGTTGGTTTGTTGGCTTGTTGGTTACTTAGTTTGTTGGTTTGTTGGCATGTTGGTTTGTTGGTTTGTTGGTTTGTTGGCTTGTTGGTTACTTTGTTTGTTGGTTTGTTGGCATGTTGGTTTGTTGGTTTGTTGGCTTGTTGGTATGTTGGCTTGTTGGTTTGTTGCTTTGTTCGTTTGATGGTTTGTTGGTTTGTTGGTTACTTGGTTTGTTGGTTTGTTGGTTTGTTGGCTTGTTGGTTTGTTGGCTTGTTGGTTTGTTGGTTTGCTGGTTTGTTGGCTTGTTGGCTTGTTGGTTTGTTGGTTTGTTGGCTTGTTGGTTTGTTAGTTTGTTGGCTTTTTGGTTACTTGGTTTTTTGGCTTGTTGGTTTGTTGGTTTGTTGGCTTGTTGGCTTGTTGCTTTGTTGGTTTGTTGGTTTGTTGGCTTGTTGGCTTGTTGGTTTGTTAGTTTGTTGGCTTTTTAGTTACTTGGTTTGTTGGTTTGTTGGCTTGTTGGTTACTTAGTTTGTTGGTTTGTTGGTTTGTTGGCTTGTTGGTTTGTTAGTTTGTTGGCTTTTTGGTTACTTGGTTTGTTGGTTTGTTGGTTTGTTGGTTTGTTGACTTGTTGGTTTGTTGGTTTGTTGGTTTGTTGGTTTGTTGGTTTGTTGGTTTTTTGGTTTGTTGGTTTGTTGGTTTGTTGGCTTGTTGGTTTGTTGGTTTGTTGGCTTGTTGGTTACTTAATTTGTTGGTTTGTTGGCTTGTTGGTTTGTTGGTTTGTTGGCTTGTTGGCTTGTTGGTTTGTTGGTTTGTTGGTTTTTTGGTTTGTTGGTTTGTTGGCTTGTTAGTTTGCTGGTTTGTTGGTTTGTTGGCTTGTTGGCTTGTTGGTTTGTTGGTTTGTTGGCTTGTTGGTTTGTTAGTTTGTTGGCTTGTTGGCTTGTTGCTTTGTTGGTTTGTTGGTTTGTTGGCTTGTTGGCTTGTTGGTTTGTTAGTTTGTTGGCTTTTTGGTTACTTGGTTTTTTGGTTTGTTGGTTTGTTGGCTTATTGGTTTGTTGGCTTGTTGGTTTGTTGTTTTGTTGGTTTGTTGGCTTGTTGGTTTGTTGGTTTGTTGGTATGTTGGCTTGTTGGTTTGTTGGTTTGTTGGTTTGTTGGCTTGTTGGTTTGCTAGCTTGTTGGTTTGTTGGTTTGTTGGTTTGTTGGTTTGTTGGCTTGTTGGCTTGTTGGTTTGTTGGTTTGTTGGCTTGTTGTTTACTTAGTTTGTTGGTTTGTTGGCATGTTGGTTTGTTGGTTTGTTGATTGTTGGCTTGTTGGTTTGTTGGTTTGTTGGCTTGTTGGCTTGTTGGTTTGTTGGTTTGTTGGTTTGTTGGCTTGTTGGTTTGTTGGTTTGTTGGCTTGTTGGTTTGTTGGTTTGTTGGTTTGTTGGTTTGTTGGTTTGTTGGTTTGTTGGTTTGTTGGTTTGTTGGTTTGTTGGTTTGTTGGTTTGTTGGCTTGTTGGTTTGTTGGTTTGTTGGCTTGTTGGTTTGTTGGTTTGTTGGCTTGTTGGCTTATTGGTTTGTTGGTTTGTTGGTTTGTTGGTTTGTTGACTTGTTGGGTTTTTGGTTTGTTGGCTTGTTGGTTTGTTGGTTTGTTGTTTGGTTGACTTGTTGGCTTGTTGGTTTGTTGGTTTGTTGGCTTGTTGGTTTGTTGGCTAGTTGGTTTGTTGGTTTGTTGGTTTGTTGGCTTGTTGGCTACTTTGTTTGTTGGTTTGTTGGTTTGTTGGCTTGTTGGTTTGTTGGCTTGTTGGTTTGTTGGTTTGTTGGTTTGTTGGCTTGTTGGCTTGTTGGTTTGTTGGTTTGTTGGTTTGTTGGGTTGTTGGTTACTTAGTTTGTTGGTTTGTTGGCATGTTGGTTTGTTGGTTTCTTGGTTTGTTGGCTTGTTGGTTTCTTAGTTTGTTGGTTTGTTGGCATGTTGGTTTGTTGGTTTGTTGGTTTGTTGGCTTGTTGGTTTGTTGGTTTGTTGGCTTGTTGGCTTGTTGGCTTGTTGGTTTGTTGGTTTGTTGGGTTGTTGCTTTGTTGGTTTGTTGTTTTGTTGGTTTGTTGGCTAGTTGGTTTGTTGGTTTGTTGGTTTGTTGGCTTGTTGGTTTGTTGGTTTGTTGGTTTGTTGGCTTGTTGGCTTGTTGGTTTGTTGGTTTGTTGGCTTGTTGGTTACTTAGTTTGTTGGCATGTTGGTTTGGTGGTTTATTGGCTTGTTGGTTTGTGGGTTTGTTGGCTTGTTGGCTTGTTGGTTTGTTGGTTTGTTGGCTAGTTGGCTTGTTTGCTTCTTGGTTTGTTGGCTTGTTGGTTTGTTGCTTTGTTGGTTTGTTGGTTTGTTGGCTTGTTGCCTTGTTGGTTTGTTAGTTTGTTGGCTTTTTGGTTACTTGGTTTGTTGGTTTGTTGGTTTGTTGGCTTGTTGGTTTGTTGTCTTGTTGGTTTTTGGTTTGTTGATTTGTTGGTTCGTCGGCTTGTTTGCTTTGTTGGTTTGTTAGTTTGTTGGTTTGTTGGTTTGTTGGTTTGTTCGTTTGTTGGTTTGTTGGTTAATTGGTTTGTTGGTTTGTTGGTTTGTTGGTTTGTTGGTTTGTTGGTTTGTTGGTTTGTTGGTTTGTTGGTTTATTTGTTTGTTGGTTTGTTTGTTTGTTGGTTTGTTGGTTTGTTGGTTTATTTGTTTGTTGATTTATTGGTTTGTTAGTTGGTTGGCCTGTTGGTTTGTTGGCTTGTTGGTTTGTTGGTTAGTTGGTTTGTTGGTTTGTTGGTTTGTTGGTTTGTTGGTTTGTTGGTTTGTTGGTTTGTTGGTTTTTTGGTTTGTTGGTTTATTTGTTTGTTGGTTTGTTGGCTTGTTGGTTTGTTGGTTTGTTGGTTTGTTGGTTTGTTGGCTTGTTGGTTTGTTGGTTTGTTGGCTTGTTGGCTTGTTGGTTTGTTGGTTTGTTGGTTTGTTGGCTTGTTGGTTTGTTGGTTTGTTGGCTTGTTGGCTTGTTGGCTTGTTGGTTTGTTGGTTTGTTGGTTTGTTGGCTTGTTGGCTTGTTGGTTTGTTGTTTTGTAGGCTTGTTGGCTTGTTGGTTTGTTGGTTTGTTGGCTTGTTGGTTTGTTAGTTTGTTGGTTTTTTGGTTTGTTGGTTTGTTGGTTTGTTGGCTTGTTGGTTTGTTGGCTTGTTGGTTTGTTGGTTTGTTGGTTTGTTGGCTTGTTGGTTTGTTGTTTTGTTGGTTTGTTGGCTTGTTGGTTTGTTGGTTTGTTGGCTTGTTGGTTACTTAGTTTGTTGGTTTGTTGGCATGTTGGTTTGTTGTTTTGTTGGTTTGTTGGCTTGTTGGTTTGTTGGTTTGTTGGCTTGTTGGTTACTTAGTTTGTTGGTTTGTTGGCATGTTGGTTTGTTGGTTTGTTGGTTTGTTGGCTTGTTGGTTACTTTGTTTGTTGGTTTGTTGGCATGTTGGTTTGTTGGTGTGTTGGCTTGTTGGTATGTTGGCTTGTTGGTTTGTTGCTTTGTTCGTTTGATGGTTTGTTGGTTTGTTGGTTACTTGGTTTGTTGGTTTGTTGGTTTGTTGGCTTGTTGGTTTGTTGGCTTGTTGGTTTGTTGGTTTGCTGGTTTGTTGGCTTGTTGGCTTGTTGGTTTGTTGGTTTGTTGGCTTGTTGGTTTGTTAGTTTGTTGGCTTTTTGGTTACTTGGTTTGTTGGTTTGTTGGCTTGTTGGTTACTTAGTTTGTTGGTTTGTTGGTTTGTTGGCTTGTTGGTTTGTTAGTTTGTTGGCTTTTTGGTTACTTGGTTTGTTGGTTTGTTGGTTTGTTGGTTTGTTGGCTTGTTGGTTTGTTGGTTTGTTGGTTTGTTGGTTTGTTGGTTTGTTGGTTTGTTGGTTTTTTGGTTTGTTGGTTTGTTGGTTTGTTGGCTTGTTGGTTTGTTGGTTTGTTGGCTTGTTGGTTACTTAATTTGTTGGTTTGTTGGCTTGTTGGTTTGTTGGTTTGTTGGCTTGTTGGCTTGTTGGTTTGTTGGTTTGTTGGTTTTTTGGTTTGTTGGTTTGTTGGCTTGTTAGTTTGCTGGTTTGTTCGTTTGTTGGCTTGTTGGCTTGTTGGTTTGTTGGTTTGCTGGCTTGTTGGTTTGTTAGTTTGTTGGCTTGTTGGCTTGTTGCTTTGTTGGTTTGTTGGTTTGTTGGCTTGTTGGCTTGTTGGTTTGTTAGTTTGTTGGCTTTTTGGTTACTTGGTTTGTTGGTTTGTTGGTTTGTTGGCTTGTTGGTTTGTTGGCTTGTTGGTTTGTTGTTTTGTTGGTTTGTTGGTTTGTTGGTTTGTTGGTATGTTGGCTTGTTGGTTTGTTGGTTTGTTGGTTTGTTGGCTTGTTGGTTTGTTAGCTTGTTGGTTTGTTGGTTTGTTGGTTTGTTGGTTTGTTGGCTTGTTGGCTTGTTGGTTTGTTGGTTTGTTGGCTTGTTGTTTACTTAGTTTGTTGGTTTGTTGGCATGTTGGTTTGTTGGTTTGTTGATTGTTGGCTTGTTGGTTTGTTGGTTTGTTGGCTTGTTGGCTTGTTGGTTTGTTGGTTTGTTGGTTTGTTGGTTTGTTGGCTTGTTGGTTTGTTGGTTTGTTGGCTTGTTGGTTTGTTGGTTTGTTGGTTTGTTGGTTTGTTGGTTTGTTGGTTTGTTGGTTTGTTGGTTTGTTGGTTTGTTGGTTTGTTGGTTTGTTGGTTTGTTGGTTTGTTGGTTTGTTGGTTTGTTGGTTTGTTGGCTTGTTGGTTTGTTGGTTTGTTGGCTTGTTGGCTTATTGGTTTGTTGGTTTGTTGGTTTGTTGGTTTGTTGACTTGTTGGGTTTTTGGTTTGTTGGCTTGTTGGTTTGTTGGTTTGTTGTTTGGTTGACTTGTTGGCTTGTTGGTTTGTTGGTTTGTTGGCTTGTTGGTTTGTTGGCTAGTTGGTTTGTTGGTTTGTTGGTTTGTTGGCTTGTTGGCTACTTTGTTTGTTGGTTTGTTGGTTTGTTGGCTTGTTGGTTTGTTGGCTTGTTGCTTTGTTGGCTTGTTGGTTTGTGGGTTTGTTGGTTTGTTGGCTTGTTGGTTTGTTGGTTTGTTGGCTTGTTGGCTTGATGGTTTGTTTGTTTGTTGGTTTGTTGGCTTGTTGGTTTGTTGGTTTGTTGGCTTGTTGGTTTGTTGGTTTGTTGGTTTGTTGGCTTGTTGGCTTGTTGCTTTGTTGGTTTGTTGGCTTGTTGGTTTGTTGGCTTGTTGGTTTGTTGGTTTGTTGGTTTGTTGGCTTGTTGGCTTGTTGGTTTGTTGGTTTGTTGGTTTGTTGGGTTGTTGGTTACTTAGTTTGTTGGTTTGTTGGCATGTTGGTTTGTTGGTTTCTTGGTTTGTTGGCTTGTTGGTTTCTTAGTTTGTTGGTTTGTTGGCATGTTGGTTTGTTGGTTTGTTGGTTTGTTGGCTTGTTGGTTTGTTGGTTTGTTGGCTTGTTGGCTTGTTGGCTTGTTGGTTTGTTGGTTTGTTGGGTTGTTGCTTTGTTGGTTTGTTGTTTTGTTGGTTTGTTGGCTTGTTGGTTTGTTGGTTTGTTGGTTTGTTGGCTTGTTGGCTTGTTGGTTAATTGGTTTGTTGGTTTGTTGGTTTGTTGGTTTGTTGGTTTGTTGGTTTGTTGGTTTGTTGGTTTATTTGTTTGTTGGTTTGTTTGTTTGTTGGTTTGTTGGTTTGTTGGTTTTTTGGTTTGTTGGTTTATTTGTTTGTTGGTTTGTTGGCTTGTTGGTTTGTTGGTTTGTTGGTTTGTTGGTTTGTTGGCTTGTTGGTTTGTTGGTTTGTTGGCTTGTTGGCTTGTTGGTTTGTTGGTTTGTTGGTTTGTTGGCTTGTTGGTTTGTTGGTTTGTTGGCTTGTTGGCTTGTTGGCTTGTTGGTTTGTTGGTTTGTTGGTTTGTTGGCTTGTTGGCTTGTTGGTTTGTTGTTTTGTTGGTTTGTTGGCTTGTTGGTTTGTTGGTTTGTTGGTTTGTTGGCTTGTTGGCTTGTTAGTTTGTTGGTTTGTTGGCTTGTTGGTTTGTTGGCTTGTTGGTTTGTTGGTTTGTTGGTTTGTTGGCTTGTTGGCTTGTTGGTTTGTTGTTTTGTTGGCTTGTTGGTTACTTAGCTTGTTGGCATGTTGGTTTGTTGGTTGGTTGGTTTGTTGGCTTGTTGGTTTGTGGGTTTGTTGGCTTGTTGGCTTGTTGGTTTGTTGGTTTGTTGGCTTCTTGGTTTGTTGGCTTGTTGGTTTGTTGCTTTGTTGGTTTGTTGGTTTGTTGGCTTGTTGCCTTTTTGGTTTGTTAGTTTGTTGGCTTTTTGGTTATTTGGTTTGTTGGTTTGTTGGTTTGTTGGCTTGTTGGTTTGTTGGCTTATTGGTTTTTGGTTTGTTGGTTTGTTGGTTTGTTGGCTTGTTGGCTTTGTTGGTTTGTTAGTTTGTTGGTTTGTTGGTTTGTTGGTTTGTTCGTTTGTTGGTTTGTTGGTTAATTGGTTTGTTGGTTTGTTGGTTTGTTGGTTTGTTGGTTTGTTGGTTTGTTGGTTTATTTGTTTGTTGGTTTGTTGGTTTGTTGGTTTATTGGTTTGTTAGTTGGTTTGCCTGTTGGTTTGTTGGCTTGTTGGCTCGTTGGTTTGTTGGTTTGTTGGTTTGTTGGTTTTTTGGTTTGTTGGTTTATTTGTTTGTTGGTTTGTTGGCTTGTTGGTTTGTTGGTTTGTTGGTTTGTTGGTTTGTTGGCTTGTTGGTTTGTTGGTTTGTTGGTTTGTTGGCTTGTTGGCTTGTTGGTTTGTTGGTTTGTTGGTTTATTTGTTTGTTGGTTTGTTATGTTGTTGGTTTGTTGGTTTGTTGGTTTGTTGGCTTGTTGGTTTGTTTGTTTGTCGGTTTTTTGGTTTGTTGTTTTGTTGGTTTGTTGGCTTCTTGGCTTGTTGGTTTGTTAGTTTGTTGACTTGTTGGCTTGTTGCTTTGTTGGTTTGTTGGTTTGTTGGCTTGTTGGCTTGTTGGTTTGTTAGTTTGTTGGATTTTTGGTTACTTGGTTTGTTGGTTTGTTGGTTTGTTGGTTTGTTGGCTTGTTGTTTTGTTGGCTTGTTGGTTTGTTGGTTTGTTGGTTTGTTGGTTTGTTGGTTTGTTGGTTTTTTGGTTTTTTGGTTTGTTGGTTTGTTGGTTTGTTGGCTTGTTGGTTTGTTGGTTTGTTGGCTTGTTGGCTTGTTGGTCACTTAGTTTGTTGGTTTGTTGGTTTGTTGGCTTGTTGGTTTGTTGGCTTGTTGCTTTGTTGGTTTGTTGGTTTTTTGGCTTGTTAGTTTGTTGGCTTGTTGGTTTGTTGGCTTGTTGGTTTGTTGGTTTGTTGGTTTGTTGGCTTGTTGGTTTGTTGGTTTGTTGGCTTGTTGGCTTGTTGGTTTGTTGGTTTGTTGGTTTGTTGGATTGTTGGTTTGTTGGCTTGTTGGTTTGTTGGTTTGCTGGCTTTTTGGTTTCTTGGTTTGTTGGTTTGTTGGCTTGTTGGCTTGTTGGCTTGTTGGTTTGTTGGTTTGTTGGCTTGTTGGTTTGTTGGCTTGTTGGTTTGTTGATTTGTTGGTTTGTTGGCTTGTTGGCTTGTTGGTTTGTTAGTTTGTTTGTTTGTTGGTTTGTTGGCTTGTTGGTTTGTTGGTTTGTTGGTTTGTTGGATTGTTGGTTTGTTGGCTTGTTGGTTTGTTGGTTTGTTGGTTTGTTGGCTTGTTGGTTTGTTGGTTTGTTGGCTTGTTGGCTTGTTGGTTTGTTGGTTTGTTGGTTTGTTGGATTGTTGGTTTGTTGGCTTGTTGGTTTGTTGGTTTGCTGGCTTTTTGGTTTCTTGGTTTGTTGGTTTGTTGGCTTGTTGGCTTGTTGGCTTGTTGGTTTGTTGGTTTGTTGGCTTGTTGGTTTGTTGGCTTGTTGGTTTGTTGATTTGTTGGTTTGTTGGCTTGTTGGCTTGTTGGTTTGTTAGTTTGTTTGTTTGTTGGTTTGTTGGCTTGTTGGTTTGTTGGTTTGTTGGTTTGTTGGATTGTTGGTTTGTTGGCTTGTTGGTTTGTTGGTTTGCTGGTTTTTGGTTTCTTGGTTTGTTGGTTTGTTGGCTTGTTGGCTTGTTGGCTTGTTGGTTTGTTGGTTTGTTGGCTTGTTGGTTTGTTGGCTTGTTGGTTTGTTGATTTGTTGGTTTGTTGGCTTGTTGGCTTGTTGGTTTGTTAGTTTGTTTGTTTGTTGGTTTGTTGGCTTGTTGGTTTGTTGGTTTGTTGGCTTGTTGGCTTGTTGGTTTGTTGGTTTGTTGGTTTGTTGGCTTGTTGGCTTGTTGGTTTTTTTGGTTTTTTGGTTTGATGGTTTATTTGTTTGCTGGTTTTTTGGTTTGTTGGTTTGTTGGCTTGTTGGTTTGTTGGCTTGTTGGTTTGTTGGTTTGTTGGTTTGTTGGCTTTTTGGCTTGTTGGTTTGTTGGTTTGTTGGTTTGTTGGTTTGTTGGTTTGTTGGTTTGTTCGTTTGTTGGTTTGTTGGTTAATTGGTTTGTTGGTTTGTTGGTTTGTTGGTTTGTTGGTTTGTTGGTTTATTTGTTTGTTGGTTTGTTGGTTTGTTGGTTTGTTGGTTTGTTGGTTTGTTGGTTTATTTGTTTGTTGGCTTGTTGGTTTGTTGATTTGTTGGCTTGTTGGTTTGTTGGCTTGTTGGCTTGTTGGTTTGTTGGTTTGTTGGTTTGTTGGTTTGTTGGTTTGTTGGTTTTTTGGTTTGTTGGTTTATTTGTTTGTTGGCTTGTTGGTTTGTTGGTTTGTTGGTTTGTTGGTTTGTTGGCTTGTTGGTTTGTTGGTTTGTTGGTTTGTTGGCTTGTTGGCTTGTTGGTTTGTTGGTTTGTTGGTTTATTTGTTTGTTGGTTTGTTGGTTTGTTGGTTTGTTGGTTTGTTGGTTTGTTGGCTTGTTGGTTTGTTGGTTTGTTGATTTGTTGGCTTGTTGCTTTGTTGGTTTGTTGGTTTGTTGGCTTGTTGCCTTGTTGGTTTGTTAGTTTGTTGGCTTTTTGGTTACTTGGTTTGTTGGTTTGTTGAGTTGTTGGCTTGTTGGTTTGTTGGCTTGTTGGTTTTTGGTTTGTTGGTTTGTTGGTTTGTTGGCTTGTTGGCTTTGTTGGTTTGTTAGTTTAATGGTTTGTTGGTTTGTTGGTTTGTTCGTTTGTTGGTTTGTTGGTTAATTGGTTTGTTGGTTTGTTGGTTTGATGGTTTGTTGGTTTGTTGGTTTGTTGGTTTGTTGGTTTATTTGTTTGTTGGTTTGTTGGTTTGTTGGTTTATTGGTTTGTTAGTTGGTTGGCCTGTTGGTTTGTTGGCTTGTTGGCTTGTTGGTTTGTTGGTTTGTTGGTTTGTTGGTTTGTTGGTTTGTTGGTTTGTTGGTTTTTTGGTTTTTTGGTTTGTTGGTTTGTTGGTTTGTTGGCTTCTTGGCTTGTTGGTTTGTTAGTTTGTTGACTTGTTGGCTTGTTGCTTTGTTGATTAGTTGGCTTGTTGGCTTGTTGGCTTGTTAGTTTGTTGGATTTTTGGTTACTTGGTTTGTTGGTTTGTTGGTTTGTTGGCTTGTTGTTTTGTTGGCTTGTTGGTTTGTTGGTTTGTTGGTTTGTTGGTTTGTTGGCTTGTTGGCTTGTTGGTCACTTAGTTTGTTGGTTTGTTGGTTTGTTGGCTTGTTGGTTTTTTGGCTTGTTGCTTTGTTGGTTTGTTGGTTTGTTGGCTTGTTGGTTTGTTGGCTTGTTGGTTTGTTGGCTCGTTGGTTTGTTGGTTTGTTGGTTTGTTGGCTTGTTGGTTTGTTGGTTTGTTGGCTTGTTGGTTTGTTGGTTTGTTCGCTTGTTGGTTTGTTGGTTTGTTGGCTTTTTGGTTTCTTGGTTTGTTGGTTTGTTGGCTTGTTGGCTTGTTGGTTTGTTGGTTTGTTGGCTTGTTGGTTTGTTGGCTTGTTAGTTTGTTGGTTTGTTGGCTTGTTGGCTTGTTGGTTTGTTAGTTTGTTGGTTTGTTGGTTTGTTGGCTTGTTGGTTTGTTGGTTTGTTGGTTTGTTGGTTTGTTGGCTTGTTGGCTTGTTGGTTTGTTGGTTTGTTGGTTTGTTGGTTTGTTGGTTTGTTCGTTTGTTGGTTTGTTGGTTAATTGGTTTGTTGGTTTGTTGGTTTGTTGGTTTATTGGTTAATTTGTTTGTTGGTTTGTTGGTTTGTTGGTTTGTTGGTTTGTTGGTTTATTGGTTTATTTGTTTGTTGGTTTGTTGGTTTGTTGATTTGTTGGCTTGTTGGTTTGTTGGCTTGTTGGCTTGTTGGTTTGTTAGTTTGTTGGTTTGTTGGTTTGTTGGTTTGTGGGTTTTTTGGTTTGTTGGTTTATTTGTTTGTTGGTTTGTTGGCTTGTTGGTTTGTTGGTTTGTTGGTTTGTTGGTTTGTTGGCTTGTTGGTTTGTTGGTTTGTTGGTTTGTTGGTTTGTTGGCTTGTTGGCTTGTTGGGTTGTTGGTTTGTTGGTTTATTTGTTTGTTGGTTTGTTGGTTACTTAGTTTGTTGATTTGTTGGCTTGTTGGTTTGTTGGTTTGTTGGCTTGTTGGCTTGTTGGTCACTTAGTTTGTTGGTTTGTTGGTTTAATGGTTTGTTGGTTTTTTGGCTTGTTGCTTTGTTGGTTTGTTGGCTTGTTGGTTTGTTGGCTTGTTGGTTTGTTGGCTTGTTGGTTTGTTGGTTTGTTGGTTTGTTGGCTTGTTGGTTTGTTGGTTTGTTGGCTTGTTGGCTTGTTGGTTTGTTGGTTTGTTGGTTTGTTTGTTTGTTGGTTTGTTCGCTTGTTAGTTTGTTGGTTTGTTGGCTTGTTGGCTTGTTGGTTTGTTAGTATGTTGGTTTGTTGGTTTGTTGGCTTGTTGGTTTGTTGGTTTGTTGGTTTGTTGGTTTGTTGGCTTGTTGGCTTGTTGGTTTGTTGGTTTGTTGGTTAATTGGTTTGTTGGTTTGTTCGTTTGTTGGTTTGTTGGTTTGTTGGTTTATTTGTTTGTTGGTTTGTTGGTTTGTTGGTTTGTTGGTTTGTTGGTTTGTTGGTTTGTTGGTTTATTTGTTTGTTGGTTTGTTGGTTTGTTGATTTGTTGGCTTGTTGGTTTGTTGGCTTGTTGGCTTGTTGGTTTGTTAGTTTGTTGGTTTGTTGGTTTGTTGGTTTGTTGGTTTTTTGGTTTGTTGGTTTATTTGTTTGTTGGTTTGTTGGCTTGTTGGTTTGTTGGTTTGTTGGTTTGTTGGTTTGTTGGCTTGTTGGTTTGTTGGTTTGTTGGTTTGTTAGTTTGTTGGCTTGTTGGTTTGTTGGGTTGTTGGTTTGTTGGTTTATTTGTTTGTTGGTTTGTTGGTTACTTAGTTTGTTGATTTGTTGGCTTGTTGGTTTGTTGGTTTTTTGGTTTGTTGGTTTGTTGGCTTGTTGGCTTGTTGGTCTGTTGGTTTGTTGGCTTGTTGGCTTGTTGGCTTGTTGGTTTGTTGGTTTGTTGGTTTGTTGGTTTGTTGGTTTGTTGCTTTGTTGGTTTGTTAGTTTGTTGGCTTGTTGGCTTGTTGACTTGTTGGTTTGTTAGTTTGTTGGCTTTTTGGTTACTTGGTTTGTTGGTTTGTTGGTTTGTTGGCTTGTTGGTTTGTTGGCTTGTTGCTTTGTTGGTTTGTTGGTTTGTTGGCTTGTTGGCTTGTTGGTTTGTTGGTTTGTTGGTTTCTTGGTTTGTTGGTTTGTTGGCTTGTTGGCTTGTTGGTTTGTTGGTTTGTTGGCTTGTTGGTTTGTTGTTTTGTTGGCTTGTTGGCTTGTTGGCTTTTTGGCTTGTTGGTTTGTTGGTTTGTTGGCTTGTTGGTTACTTAGTTTGTTGGTTTGTTGGCATGTTGGTTTGTTGGTTTGTTGGCTTGTTGGTTACTTAGTTTGTTCGTTTGTTGGCATGTTGGTTTGTGGGTTTGTTGGCTTGTTGGTTTGTTGGCTTGTTGGTTTGTTGCTTTGTTCGTTTGATGGTTTGTTGGTTTGTTGGTTACTTGGTTTGTTGGTTTGTTGGCTTGTTGGTTTGTTGGCTTGTTCATTTGTTGGTTTGTTGGTTTATTGGCTTGTTGGCTTGTTGGTTTGTTGGTTTGTTGGCTTGTTGGTTTGTTAGTTTGTTGGCTTTTTGGTTACTTGGTTTTTTGGCTTGTTGGTTTGTTGGTTTGTTGGCTTGTTGCTTTGTTGGTTTGTTGGTTTGTTGGCTTGTTGGCTTGTTGGTTTGTTTGTTTGTTGTCTTTTTGGTTACTTGGTTTGATGGTTTGTTGGCTTGTTGGCTTGTTGGTTTGTTGGTTAGTTCGTTTGTTGGTTTGTTAGTTTGTTAGTTTGTTGGCTTTTTGGCTTGTTGGTTTGTTGGTTTTTTGGTTTGTTGGTTTGTGGGTTTGTCGGTTTGTTGGCTTGTTGGTTTGTTGGTTTGTTGGCTTGTTGGTTTGTTAGTTTGTTGGCTTGTTGGCTTGTTGGTTTGTTGGTTTGTTGGTTTGTTGGCTTGTTGGCTTGTTGGTTTGTTGGCTTGTTAGTTTGTTAGTTTGTTGGTTTGTTGGTTTGTTGGTTTGTTGGTTTGTTGGTTTTTTGGTTTGTTGGTTTATTTGTTTGTTGGTTTTTTGGTTTGTTGGTTTGTTGGTTTGTTGGCTTGTTGGTTTGTTGATTTGTTGGTTTGTTGGCTTGTTGGCTTGTTGGTTTGTTGATTTGTTGGCTTGTTGGCTTGTTGGTTTGTTGGTTTGTTGGTTTGTTGGTTTATTTGTTTGTTGGTTTGTTGGCTTGTTGGTTTGTTGGTTACTTAGTTTGTTGGTTTGTTGGTTTGTTGGCTAGTTGGCTTGTTGGCTTGTTGGTTTGTTGGTTTGTTGGTTTGTTGGTTTGTTGGCTTGTTGGTTTGTTGGTTTGTTGGCTTGTTGGTTTGTTGGTTTGTTGGTTTGTTGGTTTGTTGGCTTGTTGGCTTGTTGGTTTGTTGGTTTGTTGGTTACTTAGTTTGTTGGTTTGTTGGCATGTTGGTTTGTTGGCTTATTGGTTTGTTGGTTTGTTGGCTTGTTGGCTTGTTGGTTTGTTGGTTTGTTGGCATGTTGGCTTGTTGGCTTGTTGGCTTGTTGGTTTGTTGGTTAGTTGGTTTGTTAGTTTATTAGTTTGTTGGTTTTTTGGTTTGTTGGTTTGTTGGTTTGTCGGCTTGTTGGTTTGTTGGTTTGTTGGCTTGTTGGTTTGTTGGTTTGTTGGCTTGTTGGCTTGTTGGTTTGTTGTTTTGTTGGATTGTTGGCTTGTTGGCTTGTTGGTTTGTTGGTTTGTTGGTTTGTTGGTTTGTTGGTTTGTTGGTTTGTTGGCTTGTTGGCTTGTTGGTTTGTTGGCTTGTGGGCTTGTTGCTTTGTTGGTTTGTTGGTTTGTTGGCTTGCTGGATTGTTGGTTTGTTGGTTTGTTGGTTTGTTGTTTTGTTGGATTGTTGGTTTGTTGGTTTGTTGGCTTGTTGGTTTGTTTGTTTGTTGGTTTGTTGGCTTGTTGGCTTGTTGGTTTGTTGGTTTGTTGGCTTGTTGGTTTGTTGGCTTGTTCGCTTGTTGGTTTGTTGGTTTGTTGGCTTGTTGGTTTGTTGGTTTGTTGGCTTGTTGGTTTGTTGGTTTGTTGGTTTGTTGGCTTGTTGGCTTGTTGGTTTTTGGTTTGTTGGCTTGTTGGTTTGTTGGCTTGTTGGCTTGTTGGATTGTTGGTTTGTTGGTTTGCTGGTTTGTTGGTTTGTTGGCATATTAGTTTGTTGGCTTTTTGGTTACTTGGTTTGTTGCTTTGTTGGTTTGTTGGCTTGTTGGTTTGTTGGCTTGTTGCTTTGTTGGTTTGTTGGTTTGTTGGCTTGTTGGCTTGTTGGTTTGTTGGTTTGTTGGTTTGTTGGTTTGTTGGTTTGTTGGCTTGTTGGCTTGTTGGTTTGTTGGTTTGTTGGCTTGTTGGTTTGTTGTTTTGTTGGTTTGTTGGCTTGTTGGCTTTTTGGCTTGTTGGTTTGTTGGTTTGTTGGCATGTTGGTTTGTTGGTTTGTTGGCTTGTTGGTTTGTTGGCTTGTTGGTTTGTTGCTTTGTTCGTTTGATGGTTTGTTGGTTTGTTGGTTACTTGGTTTGTTGGTTTGTTGGTTTGTTGGCTTGTTGGTTTGTTGGCTTGTTCATTTGTTGGTTTGTTGGCTTGTTGGCTTGCTGGTTTGTTGGTTTGTTAGCTTGTTGGTTTGTTAGTTTGTTGGCTTTTTGGTTACTTGGTTTTGTGGCTTGTTGGTTTGTTGGTTTGTTGGCTTGTTGGCTTGTTGCTTTGTTGGTTTGTTGGTTTGTTGGCTTGTTGGCTTGTTGGTTTGTTTGTTTATTGTCTTTTTGGTTACTTGGTTTGGTGGTTTGTTGGCTTGTTGGCTTGTTGGTTTGTTGGTTAGTTCGTTTGTTGGTTTGTTAGTTTGTTAGTTTGGTGGCTTGTTGGCTTGTTGGTTTGTTGGTTTTTTGGTTTGTTGGTTTGTTGGTTTGTTGGTTTGTCGGTTTGTTGGCTTGTTGGTTTGTTGGTTTGTTGGCTTGTTGGTTTGTTAGTTTGTTGGCTTGTTGGCTTGTTGGTTTGTTGGTTTGTTGGTTTGTTGGCTTGTTGGCTTGTTGGTTTGTTGGCTTGTTAGTTTGTTAGTTTGTTGGTTTGTTGGTTTGTTGGTTTGTTGGTTTGTTGGTTTATTTGTTTGTTGGTTTTTTGGTTTGTTGGTTTGTTGGTTTGTTGGCTTGTTGGTTTGTTGATTTGTTGGTTTGTTGGCTTGTTGGCTTGTTGGTTTGTTGATTTGTTGGCTTGTTGGCTTGTTGGTTTGTTGGCTTGTTGGTTTGTTGGTTTGTTGGTTTTTTGGTTTATTTGTTTGTTGGTTTGTTGGCTTGTTGGTTTGTTGGTTTGTTGGCTTGTTGGTTACTTAGTTTGTTGGTTTGTTGGTTTGTTGGTTTGTTGGCTAGTTGGCTTGTTGGCTTGTTGGTTTGTTGGTTTGTTGGTTTGTTGGCTTGTTGGTTTGTTGGTTTGTTGGCTTGTTGGTTTGTTGGTTTGTTGGTTTGTTGGTTTGTTGGCTTGTTGGCTTGTTGGTTTGTTGGTTTGTTGGTTACTTAGTTTGTTGGTTTGTTGGCATGTTGGTTTGTTGGCTTATTGGTTTGTTGGTTTGTTGGCTTGTTGGCTTGTTGGTTTGTTGGTTTGTTGGCATGTTGGCTTGTTGGCTTGTTGGCTTGTTGGTTTGTTGGTTAGTTGGTTTGTTAGTTTATTGGTTTGTTGGTTTTTTGGTTTGTTGGTTTGTCGGCTTGTTTGTTTGTTGGTTTGTTGGTTTGTTGGCTTGTTGGCTTGTTGGTTTTTGGTTTGTTGGCTTGTTGGTTTGTTGGCTTGTTGGCTTGTTGGATTGTTGGTTTGTTGGTTTGCTGGTTTGTTGGTTTGTTGGCATATTAGTTTGTTGGCTTTTTGGTTACTTGGTTTGTTGCTTTGTTGGTTTGTTGGCTTGTTGGTTTGTTGGTTTGTTGGCTTGTTGGCTTGTTGGTTTGTTGTTTTGTTGGATTGTTGGCTTGTTGGCTTGTTGGTTTGTTGGTTTGTTGGTTTGTTGGTTTGTTGGTTTGTTGGTTTGTTGGCTTGTTGGCTTGTTGGTTTGTTGGCTTGTGGGCTTGTTGCTTTGTTGGTTTGTTGGTTTGTTGGCTTGCTGGATTGTTGGTTTGTTGGTTTGTTGGTTTGTTGTTTTGTTGGATTGTTGGTTTGTTGGTTTGTTGGCTTGTTGGTTTGTTTGTTTGTTGGTTTGTTGGCTTGTTGGCTTGTTGGTTTGTTGGTTTGTTGGCTTGTTGGTTTGTTGGCTTGTTCGCTTGTTGGTTTGTTGGTTTGTTGGCTTGTTGGTTTGTTGGTTTGTTGGCTTGTTGGTTTGTTGGTTTGTTGGTTTGTTGGCTTGTTGGCTTGTTGGTTTTTGGTTTGTTGGCTTGTTGGTTTGTTGGCTTGTTGGCTTGTTGGATTGTTGGTTTGTTGGTTTGCTGGTTTGTTGGTTTGTTGGCATATTAGTTTGTTGGCTTTTTGGTTACTTGGTTTGTTGCTTTGTTGGTTTGTTGGCTTGTTGGTTTGTTGGCTTGTTGCTTTGTTGGTTTGTTGGTTTGTTGGCTTGTTGGCTTGTTGGTTTGTTGGTTTGTTGGTTTGTTGGTTTGTTGGTTTGTTGGCTTGTTGGCTTGTTGGTTTGTTGGTTTGTTGGCTTGTTGGTTTGTTGTTTTGTTGGTTTGTTGGCTTGTTGGCTTTTTGGCTTGTTGGTTTGTTGGTTTGTTGGCATGTTGGTTTGTTGGTTTGTTGGCTTGTTGGTTTGTTGGCTTGTTGGTTTGTTGCTTTGTTCGTTTGATGGTTTGTTGGTTTGTTGGTTACTTGGTTTGTTGGTTTGTTGGTTTGTTGGCTTGTTGGTTTGTTGGCTTGTTCATTTGTTGGTTTGTTGGCTTGTTGGCTTGCTGGTTTGTTGGTTTGTTAGCTTGTTGGTTTGTTAGTTTGTTGGCTTTTTGGTTACTTGGTTTTGTGGCTTGTTGGTTTGTTGGTTTGTTGGCTTGTTGGCTTGTTGCTTTGTTGGTTTGTTGGTTTGTTGGCTTGTTGGCTTGTTGGTTTGTTTGTTTATTGTCTTTTTGGTTACTTGGTTTGGTGGTTTGTTGGCTTGTTGGCTTGTTGGTTTGTTGGTTAGTTCGTTTGTTGGTTTGTTAGTTTGTTAGTTTGGTGGCTTGTTGGCTTGTTGGTTTGTTGGTTTTTTGGTTTGTTGGTTTGTTGGTTTGTTGGTTTGTCGGTTTGTTGGCTTGTTGGTTTGTTGGTTTGTTGGCTTGTTGGTTTGTTAGTTTGTTGGCTTGTTGGCTTGTTGGTTTGTTGGTTTGTTGGTTTGTTGGCTTGTTGGCTTGTTGGTTTGTTGGCTTGTTAGTTTGTTAGTTTGTTGGTTTGTTGGTTTGTTGGTTTGTTGGTTTGTTGGTTTATTTGTTTGTTGGTTTTTTGGTTTGTTGGTTTGTTGGTTTGTTGGCTTGTTGGTTTGTTGATTTGTTGGTTTGTTGGCTTGTTGGCTTGTTGGTTTGTTGATTTGTTGGCTTGTTGGCTTGTTGGTTTGTTGGCTTGTTGGTTTGTTGGTTTGTTGGTTTTTTGGTTTATTTGTTTGTTGGTTTGTTGGCTTGTTGGTTTGTTGGTTTGTTGGCTTGTTGGTTACTTAGTTTGTTGGTTTGTTGGTTTGTTGGTTTGTTGGCTAGTTGGCTTGTTGGCTTGTTGGTTTGTTGGTTTGTTGGTTTGTTGGCTTGTTGGTTTGTTGGTTTGTTGGCTTGTTGGTTTGTTGGTTTGTTGGTTTGTTGGTTTGTTGGCTTGTTGGCTTGTTGGTTTGTTGGTTTGTTGGTTACTTAGTTTGTTGGTTTGTTGGCATGTTGGTTTGTTGGCTTATTGGTTTGTTGGTTTGTTGGCTTGTTGGCTTGTTGGTTTGTTGGTTTGTTGGCATGTTGGCTTGTTGGCTTGTTGGCTTGTTGGTTTGTTGGTTAGTTGGTTTGTTAGTTTATTGGTTTGTTGGTTTTTTGGTTTGTTGGTTTGTCGGCTTGTTTGTTTGTTGGTTTGTTGGCTTGTTGGTTTGTTGGTTTGTTGGCTTGTTGGCTTGTTGGTTTGTTGTTTTGTTGGATTGTTGGCTTGTTGGCTTGTTGGCTTGTTGGTTTGTTGGTTTGTTGGTTTGTTGGTTTGTTGGTTTGTTGGCTTGTTGGCTTGTTGGTTTGTTGGTTTGTTGGCTAGTTGCTTTGTTGGTTTGTTGGTTTGTTGGCTTGTTGGATTGTTGGTTTGTTGGTTTGTTGGTTTGTTGTTTTGTTGGATTGTTGGTTTGTTGGTTTGTTGGCTTGTTGGTTTGTTTGTTTGTTGGTTTGTTGGCTTGTTGGCTTGTTGGTTTGTTGGTTTGTTGGCTTGTTGGTTTGTTGGCTTGTTCGCTTGTTGGTTTGTTGGTTTGTTGGCTTGTTGGTTTGTTGGTTTGTTGGCTTGTTGGTTTGTTGGTTTGTTGGTTTGTTGGCTTGTTGGCTTGTTGGTTTTTGGTTTGTTGGCTTGTTTGTTTGTTGGCTTGTTGGCTTGTTGGATTGTTGGTTTGTTGGTTTGCTGGTTTGTTGGTTTGTTGGCTTGTTAGTTTGTTGGCTTTTTGGTTACTTGGTTTGTTGCTTTGTTGGTTTGTTGGCTTGTTGGTTTGTTGGCTTGTTGCTTTGTTGGTTTGTTGGTTTGTTGGCTTGTTGGCTTGTTGGTTTGTTGGTTTGTTGGTTTGTTGGTTTGTTGGCTTGTTGGCTTGTTGGTTTGTTGGTTTGTTGGCTTGTTGGCTTGTTGGTTTGTTGGTTTGTTGGCTTGTTGGTTTGTTGGCTTGTTCGCTTGTTGGTTTGTTGGTTTGTTGGCTTGTTGGTTTGTTGGTTTGTTGGCTTGTTGGTTTGTTGGTTTGTTGGTTTGTTGGCTTGTTGGCTTGTTGGTTTTTGGTTTGTTGGCTTGTTGGTTTGTTGGCTTGTTGGCTTGTTGGATTGTTGGTTTGTTGGTTTGCTGGTTTGTTGGTTTGTTGGCTTGTTAGTTTGTTGGCTTTTTGGTTACTTGGTTTGTTGCTTTGTTGGTTTGTTGGCTTGTTGGTTTGTTGGCTTGTTGCTTTGTTGGTTTGTTGGTTTGTTGGCTTGTTGGCTTGTTGGTTTGTTGGTTTGTTGGTTTGTTGGTTTGTTGGCTTGTTGGCTTGTTGGTTTGTTGGTTTGTTGGCTTGTTGGTTTGTTGTTTTGTTGGTTTGTTGGCTTGTTGGCTTTTTGGCTTGTTGGTTTGTTGGTTTGTTGGCTTGTTGGTTACTTAGTTTGTTGGTTTGTTGGTATGTTGGTTTGTTGGTTTGTTGGTTTGTTGGCTTGTTGGCTACTTAGTTTGTTGGTTTGTTGGCATGTTGGTTTGTTGGTTTGTTGGCTTGTTGGTTTGTTGGCTTGTTGGTTTGTTGCTTTGTTCGTTTGATGGTTTGTTGGTTTGTTGGTTACTCGGTTTGTTGGTTTGTTGGTTTGTTGGTTTGTTGGCTTGTTGGTTTGTTGGCTTGTTGGTTTGTTGGTTTGTTGGTTTGTTGGCTTGTTGGCTTGTTGGTTTGTTTGTGTGTTGGCTTGTTGGTTTGTTAGTTTGTTGGCTTTTTGGTTGCTTGTTTTTTTGGCTTGTTGGTTTTTGTTCGTTTGTTGGTTTGTTAGTTTGTTAGTTTGTTGGCTTGTTGGCTTGTTGGTTTGTTGGTTTTTTGGTTTGTTGGTTTGTTGGTTTGTTGGTTTGTTGGTTGGTCGGTTTGTTGGCTTGTTGGTTTGTTGGCTTGTTGGTTTGTTAGTTTGTTGGCTTGTTGGCTTGTTGGTTTGTTGGTTTGTTGGTTTTTTGGCTTGTTGGCTTGTTGGTTTGTTGGCTTGTTGGTTTGTTAGTTTGTTGGTTTGTTGGTTTGTTGGTTTGTTGGTTTGTTGGCATGTTGGTTTGTTGGCTTATTGGTTTGTTGGTTTGTTGGCTTGTTGGCTTGTTGGTTTGTTGGTTTGTTGGCATGTTGGCTTGTTGGCTTGTTGGCTTGTTGGTTTGTTGGTTAGTTGGTTTGTTAGTTTATTGGTTTGTTGGTTTTTTGGTTTGTTGGTTTGTTGGTTTGTCGGCTTGTTGGTTTGTTGGTTTGTTGGCTTGTTGGTTTGTTGGTTTGTTGGCTTTTTGGCTTGTTGGTTTGTTGTTTTGTTGGATTGTTGGCTTGTTGGCTTGTTGGTTTGTTGGTTTGTTGGTTTGTTGGTTTGTTGGTTTGTTGGCTTGTTGGCTTGTTGGTTTGTTGGCTTGTGGGCTTGTTGCTTTGTTGGTTTGTTGGTTTGTTGGCTTGCTGGATTGTTGGTTTGTTGGTTTGTTGGTTTGTTGTTTTGTTGGATTGTTGGTTTGTTGGTTTGTTGGCTTGTTGGTTTGTTGGTTTGTTGGCTTGTTGGCTTGTTGGTTTGTTGGTTTGTTGGCTTGTTGGTTTGTTGGCTTGTTCGCTTGTTGGTTTGTTGGTTTGTTGGCTTGTTGGTTTGTTGGTTTGTTGGCTTGTTGGTTTGTTGGTTTGTTGGTTTGTTGGCTTGTTGGCTTGTTTGTTTTTTTGGTTTGTTGGCTTGTTGGTTTGTTGGCTTGTTCGCTTGTTGGTTTGTTGGTTTGTTGGCTTGTTGGCTTGTTGGATTGTTGGTTTGTTGGTTTGCTGGTTTGTTGGTTTGTTGGCATATTAGTTTGTTGGCTTTTTGGTTACTTGGTTTGTTGCTTTGTTGGTTTGTTGGCTTGTTGGTTTGTTGGCTTGTTGCTTTGTTTGTTTGTTGGTTTGTTGGCTTGTTGGCTTGTTGGTTTGTTGGTTTGTTGGTTTGTTGGTTTGTTGGCTTGTTGGCTTGTTGGTTTGTTGGTTTGATGGCTTGTTGGTTTGTTGTTTTGTTGGTTTGTTGGCTTGTTGGCTTTTTGGCTTGTTGGTTTGTTGGTTTGTTGGCATGTTGGTTTGTTGGTTTGTTGGCTTGTTGGTTTGTTGGCTTGTTGGTTTGTTGCTTTGTTCGTTTGATGGTTTGTTGGTTTGTTGGTTACTTGGTTTGTTGGTTTGTTGGTTTGTTGGCTTGTTGGTTTGTTGGCTTGTTCATTTGTTGGTTTGTTGGCTTGTTGTCTTGTTGGTTTGTTGGTTTGTTAGCTTGTTGGTTTGTTAGTTTGTTGGCTTTTTGGTTACTTGGTTTTGTGGCTTGTTGGTTTGTTGGTTTGTTGGCTTGTTGGCTTGTTGCTTTGTTGGTTTGTTGGTTTGTTGGCTTGTTGGCTTGTTGGTTTGTTTGTTTATTGTCTTTTTGGTTACTTGGTTTGGTGGTTTGTTGGCTTGTTGGCTTGTTGGTTTGTTGGTTAGTTCGTTTGTTGGTTTGTTAGTTTGTTAGTTTGTTGGCTTGTTGGCTTGTTGGTTTGTTGGTTTTTTGGTTTGTTGGTTTGTTGGTTTGTTGGTTTGTTGGTTTGTTGGCTTGTTGGTTTGTTGGTTTGTTGGCTTGTTGGTTTGTTAGTTTGTTGGCTTGTTGGCTTGTTGGTTTGTTGGTTTGTTGGTTTGTTGGCTTGTTGGCTTGTTGGTTTGTTGGCTTGTTAGTTTGTTAGTTTGTTGGTTTGTTGGTTTGTTGGTTTGTTGGTTTGTTGGTTTTTTGGTTTGTTGGTTTATTTGTTTGTTGGTTTTTTGGTTTGTTGGTTTGTTGGTTTGTTGGCTTGTTGGTTTGTTGATTTGTTGGTTTGTTGGCTTGTTGGCTTGTTGGTTTGTTGATTTGTTGGCTTGTTGGCTTGTTGGTTTGTTGGTTTGTTGGTTTTTTGGTTTATTTGTTTGTTGGTTTGTTGGCTTGTTGGTTTGTTGGTTTGTTGGCTTGTTGGTTACTTAGTTTGTTGGTTTGTTGGTTTGTTGGTTTGTTGGCTATTTGGCTTGTTGGCTTGTTGGTTTGTTGGTTTGTTGGTTTGTTGGCTTGTTGGTTTGTTGGTTTGTTGGCTTGTTGGTTTGTTGGTTTGTTGGTTTGTTGGTTTGTTGGCTTGTTGGCTTGTTGGCTTGTTGGTTTGTTGGTTTGTTGGTTACTTAGTTTGTTGGTTTGTTGGCATGTTGGTTTGTTGGCTTATTGGTTTGTTGGTTTGTTGGCTTGTTGGCTTGTTGGTTTGTTGGTTTGTTGGCATGTTGGCTTGTTGGCTTGTTGGCTTGTTGGTTTGTTGGTTAGTTGGTTTGTTAGTTTATTGGTTTGTTGGTTTTTTGGTTTGTTGGTTTGTCGGCTTGTTGGTTTGTTGGTTTGTTGGCTTGTTGGTTTGTTGGTTTGTTGGCTTGTTGGCTTGTTGGTTTGTTGTTTTGTTGGATTGTTGGCTTGTTGGCTTGTTGGCTTGTTGGTTTGTTGGTTTGTTGGTTTGTTGGTTTGTTGGTTTGTTGGCTTGTTGGCTTGTTGGTTTGTTGGTTTGTTGGCTAGTTGCTTTGTTGGTTTGTTGGTTTGTTGGCTTGTTGGATTGTTGGTTTGTTGGTTTGTTGGTTTGTTGTTTTGTTGGATTGTTGGTTTGTTGGTTTGTTGGCTTGTTGGTTTGTTTGTTTGTTGGTTTGTTGGCTTGTTGGCTTGTTGGTTTGTTGGTTTGTTGGCTTGTTGGTTTGTTGGCTTGTTCGCTTGTTGGTTTGTTGGTTTGTTGGCTTGTTGGTTTGTTGGTTTGTTGGCTTGTTGGTTTGTTGGTTTGTTGGTTTGTTGGCTTGTTGGCTTGTTGATTTTTGGTTTGTTGGCTTGTTGGTTTGTTGGCTTGTTGGCTTGTTGGATTGTTGGTTTGTTGGTTTGCTGGTTTGTTGGTTTGTTGGCTTGTTAGTTTGTTGGCTTTTTGGTTACTTGGTTTGTTGCTTTGTTGGTTTGTTGGCTTGTTGGTTTGTTGGCTTGTTGCTTTGTTGGTTTGTTGGTTTGTTGGCTTGTTGGCTTGTTGGTTTGTTGGTTTGTTGGTTTGTTGGTTTGTTGGCTTGTTGGCTTGTTGGTTTGTTGGTTTGTTGGCTTGTTGGTTTGTTGTTTTGTTGGTTTGTTGGCTTGTTGGCTTTTTGGCTTGTTGGTTTGTTGGTTTGTTGGCTTGTTGGTTACTTAGTTTGTTGGTTTGTTGGTATGTTGGTTTGTTGGTTTGTTGGTTTGTTGGCTTGTTGGTTACATAGTTTGTTGGTTTGTTGGCATGTTGGTTTGTTGGTTTGTTGGCTTGTTGGTTTGTTGGCTTGTTGGTTTTTTGCTTTGTTCGTTTGATGGTTTGTTGGTTTGTTGGTTACTTGGTTTGTTGGTTTGTTGGTTTGTTGGTTTGTTGGCTTGTTGGTTTGTTGGCTTGTTGGTTTGTTGGTTTGTTGGTTTGTTGGCTTGTTGGCTTGTTGGTTTGTTTGTTTGTTGGCTTGTTGGTTTGTTAGTTTGTTGGCTTTTTGGTTGCTTGTTTTTTTGGCTTGTTGGTTTTTGTTCGTTTGTTGGTTTGTTAGTTTGTTAGTTTGTTGGCTTGTTGGCTTGTTGGTTTGTTGGTTTTTTGGTTTGTTGGTTTATTGGTTTGTTGGTTTGTTGGTTTGTCGGTTTGTTGGCTTGTTGGTTTGTTGGTTTGTTGGCTTGTTGGTTTGTTAGTTTGTTGGCTTGTTGGCTTGTTGGTTTGTTCGTTTGTTGGTTTTTTGGCTTGTTGGCTTGTTGGTTTGTTGGCTTGTTGGTTTGTTAGTTTGTTGGTTTGTTGGTTTGTTGGTTTGTTGGTTTGTTGGTTTGTTGGTTTGTTGGTTTTTTGGTTTGTTTATTTATTTGTTTGTTGGTTTTTTGGTTTGTTGGTTTGTTGGTTTATTGGCTTGTTGCTTTGTTGGTTTGTTGGTTTGTTGGCTTGTTGGCTTGTTGGCTTGTTGGTTTGTTGGTTTGTTGGCTTGTTGGTTACTTAGTTTGTTGGTTTGTTGGTTTGTTGGTTTGTTGGTTTGTTGGCTTGTTGGCTTGTTGGTTTGTTGGTTTGCTGGTTTCTTGGCTTGTTGGCTTGTTGGTTTGTTAGTTTGTTGGCTTTTTGGTTACTTGGTTTGTTGGCTTGTTGGTTTGTTGGCTTGTTGGTTTGTTAGTTTGTTGGTTTGTTGGTTTGTTGGTTTGTTGGTTTGTTGGTTTGTTGGTTTGTTGGTTTTTTGGTTTGTTTATTTATTTGTTTGTTGGTTTTTTGGTTTGTTGGTTTGTTGGTTTATTGGCTTGTTGCTTTGTTGGTTTGTTGGTTTGTTGGCTTGTTGGCTTGTTGTCTTGTTGGTTTGTTGGTTTGTTGGCTTGTTGGTTACTTAGTTTGTTGGTTTGTTGGTTTGTTGGTTTGTTGGCTTGTTGGCTTGTTGGTTTGTTGGTTTGCTGGTTTCTTGGCTTGTTGGCTTGTTGGTTTGTTAGTTTGTTGGCTTTTTGGTTACTTGGTTTGTTGGTTTGTTGGTTTGTTGGTTTGTTGGCTTTTTGGTTTGTTGGTTTGTTGGTTTGTTGGTTTGTTGGTTTGTTGGTTTTTTGGTTTGTTGGTTTGTTGGTTTGTTCGTTTGTTGGTTTGTTGGTTTGTTCGTTGGTTGACTTGTTGGCTTGTTGGTTTGTTGGTTTATTGGCTTGTTGGCTACTTAGTTTGTTGGTTTGTTGGCTTGTTGGTTTGTTGGTTTGTTGGCTTGTTGGCTTGTTGGTTTGTTGGTTTGTTGGTTTGTTGGTTTTCTGGTTTGTTGGTTTGTTGGCTTGTTGGTTTGTTGGTTTGTTGGTTTGTTGGTTTGTTGGCTTGTTGGCTTGTTGGTTTGTTGGTTTGTTGGCTTGTTGGTTTGTTGGTTTGTTGGCTTGTTGGCTTGTTGCTTTGTTGGTTTGTTGGTTTGTTGGCTTGTTGGCTTGTTGGTTTGTTAGTTTGTTGGCTTTTTGGTTACTTGGTTTGTTGGTTTGTGGTTTGTTGGCTTGTTGGTTTGTTGGCTTGTTGGTTTGTTGGTTTGTTGGCTTGTTGGTTTGTTGGTTTGTTGGTTTGTTGGCTTGTTGGCTTGTTGGTTTGTTGGTTTGTTGGCTTGTTGGTTTGTTGGCTTGTTGGCTTGTTGGTTTGTTGGTTTGTTGGTTTGTTGGTTTGTTGGCTTTTTGGCTTGTTGGTTTGTTGGCTTGATGGTTACTTAGTTTGTTGGTTTGTTGGCATGTAGGTTTGTTGGTTTGTTGGTTTGTTGGCTTGTTGGTTTGTTGGTTTGTGGCTTGTTGCCTTGTTGGTTTGTTGGTTTGTTGGTTTGTTGGCTTGTTGGTTTGTTGGTTTGTTGGCATGTTGGCTTGTTGGTTTGTTGGTTTGTTGGTTTGTTGGTTTGTTGGTTTGTTGGTTTGTTGGTTTGTTGGTTTGTTGGCTTGTTGGTTTGTTGGTTTGTTGGTTTGTTGGTTTATTGGTTTGCTGGTTTGTTGGTTTGTTGGTTTGTTGACTTGTTGGTTTGTTGGTTTGTTGGCTTGTTGGTTTGTTGGTTTGTTGGATTGTTGGCTTGTTGGTTTGTTCGTTTGTTGGCTTGTTGGTTTGTTGGCTTGTTGGTTTGTTGGTTTGTTGGTTTGTTGGCTTGTTGGCTACTTAGTTTGTTGGTTTGTTGGTTTGTTGGCTTGTTGGTTTGTTGGCTTGTTGCTTTGTTGGCTTGTTGGTTTGTTGGTTTGTTGGTTTGTTGGCTTGTTGGTTTGTTGGTTTGTTGGCTTGTTGGCTTGTTGGTTTGTTGGTTTGTTAGTTTGTTGGTTTGTTCGTTTGTTGGCTTGTTGGTTTGTTGGTTTGTTGGCTTGTTGGTTTGTTGGTTTGTTGGTTTGTTGGCTTGTTGGCTTGTTGGTTTGTTGGTTTGTTGGCTTGTTGGTTTGTTGGCTTGTTGGCTTGTTGGTTTGTTGGCTTGTTGGTTTGTTGGTTTGTTGGTTTGTTGGCTTGTTGGCTTGTTGGTTTGTTGGTTTGTTGGCTTGTTGGTTTGTTGGCTTGTTGGCTTGTTGGTTTGTTGGTTTGTTGGTTTGTTGGCTTGTTGGTTTGTTGGTTTGTTGGCTTGTTGGTTTGTTGGTTTGTTGGTTTGTTGGCTTGTTGGCTTGTTGGTTTTTGGTTTGTTGGCTTGTTGGTTTGTTGGCTTGTTGGCTTGTTGGATTGTTGGTTTGTTGGTTTGCTGGTTTGTTGGTTTGTTGGCTTGTTAGTTTGTTGGCTTTTTGGTTACTTGGTTTGTTGCTTTGTTGGTTTGTTGGCTTGTTGGTTTGTTGGCTTGTTGCTTTGTTGGTTTGTTGGTTTGTTGGCTTGTTGGCTTGTTGGTTTGTTGGTTTGTTGGTTTGTTGGTTTGTTGGCTTGTTGGCTCGTTGGTTTGTTGGTTTGTTGGCTTGTTGGTTTGTTGTTTTGTTGGTTTGTTGGCTTGTTGGCTTTTTGGCTTGTTGGTTTGTTGGTTTGTTGGCTTGTTGGTTACTTAGTTTGTTGGTTTGTTGGCATGTTGGTTTGTTGGTTTGTTGGTTTGTTGGCTTGTTGGTTACTTAGTTTGTTGGTTTGTTGGCATGTTGGTTTGTTGGTTTGTTGGCTTGTTGGTTTGTTGGCTTGTTGGTTTGTTGCTTTGTTCGTTTGATGGTTTGTTGGTTTGTTGGTTACTTGGTTTGTTGGTTTGTTGGTTTGTTGGCTTATTGGTTTGTTAGTTTGTTGGCTTTTTGGTTGCTTGTTTTTTTGGCTTGTTGGTTTTTGTTCGTTTGTTGGTTTGTTAGTTTGTTAGTTTGTTGGCTTGTTGGCTTGTTGGTTTGTTGGTTTTTTGGTTTGTTGGTTTGTTAGTTTGTTGGCTTTTTGGTTACTTGGTTTGTTGCTTTGTTGGTTTGTTGGCTTGTTGGTTTGTTGGCTTGTTGCTTTGTTGGTTTGTTGGTTTGTTGGCTTGTTGGCTTGTTGGTTTGTTGGTTTGTTGGTTTGTTGGTTTGTTGGCTTGTTGGCTCGTTGGTTTGTTGGTTTGTTGGCTTGTTGGTTTGTTGTTTTGTTGGTTTGTTGGCTTGTTGGCTTTTTGGCTTGTTGGTTTGTTGGTTTGTTGGCTTGTTGGTTACTTAGTTTGTTGGTTTGTTGGCATGTTGGTTTGTTGGTTTGTTGGTTTGTTGGCTTGTTGGTTACTTAGTTTGTTGGTTTGTTGGCATGTTGGTTTGTTGGTTTGTTGGCTTGTTGGTTTGTTGGCTTGTTGGTTTGTTGCTTTGTTCGTTTGATGGTTTGTTGGTTTGTTGGCTTGTTGGCTTGTTGGTTTGTTTGTTTGTTGGCTTGTTGGTTTGTTAGTTTGTTGGCTTTTTGGTTGCTTGTTTTTTTGGCTTGTTGGTTTTTGTTCGTTTGTTGGTTTGTTAGTTTGTTAGTTTGTTGGCTTGTTGGCTTGTTGGTTTGTTGGTTTTTTGGTTTGTTGGTTTGTTGGTTTGTTGGTTTGTTGGTTTGTCGGTTTGTTGGCTTGTTGGTTTGTTGGTTTGTTGGCTTGTTGGTTTGTTAGTTTGTTGGCTTGTTGGCTTGTTGGTTTGTTGGTTTGTTGGTTTTTTGGCTTGTTGGCTTGTTGGTTTGTTGGCTTGTTGGTTTGTTAGTTTGTTGGTTTGTTGGTTTGTTGGTTTGTTGGTTTGTTGGTTTGTTGGTTTGTTGGTTTTTTGGTTTGTTTATTTATTTGTTTGTTGGTTTTTTGGTTTGTTGGTTTGTTGGTTTATTGGCTTGTTGCTTTGTTGGTTTGTTGGTTTGTTGGCTTGTTGGCTTGTTGGCTTGTTGGTTTGTTGATTTGTTGGCTTGTTGGTTACTTAGTTTGTTGGTTTGTTGGTTTGTTGGTTTGTTGGCTTGTTGGCTTGTTGGTTTGTTGGTTTGCTGGTTTCTTGGCTTGTTGGCTTGTTGGTTTGTTAGTTTGTTGGCTTTTTGGTTACTTGGTTTGTTGGCTTGTTGGTTTGTTGGCTTGTTGGTTTGTTAGTTTGTTGGTTTGTTGGTTTGTTGGTTTGTTGGTTTGTTGGTTTGTTGGTTTGTTGGTTTTTTGGTTTGTTTATTTATTTGTTTGTTGGTTTTTTGGTTTGTTGGTTTGTTGGTTTATTGGCTTGTTGCTTTGTTGGTTTGTTGGTTTGTTGGCTTGTTGGCTTGTTGTCTTGTTGGTTTGTTGGTTTGTTGGCTTGTTGGTTACTTAGTTTGTTGGTTTGTTGGTTTGTTGGTTTGTTGGTTTGTTGGTTTGTTGGTTTGTTGGTTTGTTGGTTTGTTGGCTTGTTGGTTTGTTGGTTTGTTGGTTTGTTGGTTTATTGGTTTGCTGGTTTGTTGGTTTGTTGGTTTGTTGACTTGTTGGTTTGTTGGTTTGTTGGCTTGTTGGTTTGTTGGTTTGTTGGATTGTTGGCTTGTTGGTTTGTTCGTTTGTTGGCTTGTTGGTTTGTTGGCTTGTTGGTTTGTTGGTTTGTTGGTTTGTTGGCTTGTTGGCTACTTAGTTTGTTGGTTTGTTGGTTTGTTGGCTTGTTGGTTTGTTGGCTTGTTGCTTTGTTGGCTTGTTGGTTTGTTGGTTTGTTGGTTTGTTGGCTTGTTGGTTTGTTGGTTTGTTGGCTTGTTGGCTTGTTGGTTTGTTGGTTTGTTAGTTTGTTGGTTTGTTCGTTTGTTGGCTTGTTGGTTTGTTGGTTTGTTGGCTTGTTGGTTTGTTGGTTTGTTGGTTTGTTGGCTTGTTGGCTTGTTGGTTTGTTGGTTTGTTGGCTTGTTGGTTTGTTGGCTTGTTGGCTTGTTGGTTTGTTGGTTTGTTGGTTTGTTGGCTTGTTGGTTTGTTGGTTTGTTGGCTTGTTGGTTTGTTGGTTTGTTGGTTTGTTGGCTTGTTGGCTTGTTGGTTTGTTGGTTTGTTGGCTTGTTGGTTTGTTGGCTTGTTGGCTTGTTGGTTTGTTGGTTTGTTGGTTTGTTGGCTTGTTGGTTTGTTGGCTTGTTGGCTTGTTGGTTTGTTGGTTTTTTGGCTTGTTGGTTTGTTGGTTTGTTGGCTTGTTGGTTTGTTGGTTTGTTGGTTTGTTGGCTTGTTGGCTTGTTGGTTTTTGGTTTGTTGGCTTGTTGGTTTGTTGGCTTGTTGGCTTGTTGGATTGTTGGTTTGTTGGTTTGCTGGTTTGTTGGTTTGTTGGCTTGTTAGTTTGTTGGCTTTTTGGTTACTTGGTTTGTTGCTTTGTTGGTTTGTTGGCTTGTTGGTTTGTTGGCTTGTTGCTTTGTTGGTTTGTTGGTTTGTTGGCTTGTTGGCTTGTTGGTTTGTTGGTTTGTTGGTTTGTTGGTTTGTTGGCTTGTTGGCTCGTTGGTTTGTTGGTTTGTTGGCTTGTTGGTTTGTTGTTTTGTTGGTTTGTTGGCTTGTTGGCTTTTTGGCTTGTTGGTTTGTTGGTTTGTTGGCTTGTTGGTTACTTAGTTTGTTGGTTTGTTGGCATGTTGGTTTGTTGGTTTGTTGGTTTGTTTACTTGTTGGTTACTTAGTTTGTTGGTTTGTTGGCATGTTGGTTTGTTGGTTTGTTGGCTTGTTGGTTTGTTGGCTTGTTGGTTTGTTGCTTTGTTCGTTTGATGGTTTGTTGGTTTGTTGGCTTGTTGGCTTGTTGGTTTGTTTGTTTGTTGGCTTGTTGGTTTGTTAGTTTGTTGGCTTTTTGGTTGCTTGTTTTTTTGGCTTGTTGGTTTTTGTTCGTTTGTTGGTTTGTTAGTTTGTTAGTTTGTTGGCTTGTTGGCTTGTTGGTTTGTTGGTTTTTTGGTTTGTTGGTTTGTTGGTTTGTTGGTTTGTTGGTTTGTCGGTTTGTTGGCTTGTTGGTTTGTTGGTTTGTTGGCTTGTTGGTTTGTTAGTTTGTTGGCTTGTTGGCTTGTTGGTTTGTTGGTTTGTTGGTTTTTTGGCTTGTTGGCTTGTTGGTTTGTTGGCTTGTTGGTTTGTTAGTTTGTTGGTTTGTTGGTTTGTTGGTTTGTTGGTTTGTTGGTTTGTTGGTTTGTTGGTTTTTTGGTTTGTTTATTTATTTGTTTGTTGGTTTTTTGGTTTGTTGGTTTGTTGGTTTATTGGCTTGTTGCTTTGTTGGTTTGTTGGTTTGTTGGCTTGTTGGCTTGTTGGCTTGTTGGTTTGTTGGTTTGTTGGCTTGTTGGTTACTTAGTTTGTTGGTTTGTTGGTTTGTTGGTTTGTTGGCTTGTTGGCTTGTTGGTTTGTTGGTTTGCTGGTTTCTTGGCTTGTTGGCTTGTTGGTTTGTTAGTTTGTTGGCTTTTTGGTTACTTGGTTTGTTGGCTTGTTGGTTTGTTGGCTTGTTGGTTTGTTAGTTTGTTGGTTTGTTGGTTTGTTGGTTTGTTGGTTTGTTGGTTTGTTGGTTTGTTGGTTTTTTGGTTTGTTTATTTATTTGTTTGTTGGTTTTTTGGTTTGTTGGTTTGTTGGTTTATTGGCTTGTTGCTTTGTTGGTTTGTTGGTTTGTTGGCTTGTTGGCTTGTTGTCTTGTTGGTTTGTTGGTTTGTTGGCTTGTTGGTTACTTAGTTTGTTGGTTTGTTGGTTTGTTGGTTTGTTGGCTTGTTGGCTTGTTGGTTTGTTGGTTTGCTGGTTTCTTGGCTTGTTGGCTTGTTGGTTTGTTAGTTTGTTGGCTTTTTGGTTACTTGGTTTGTTGGTTTGTTGGTTTGTTGGTTTGTTGGCTTTTTGGTTTGTTGGTTTGTTGGTTTGTTGGTTTGTTGGTTTGTTGGTTTTTCGGTTTGTTGGTTTGTTGGTTTGTTCGTTTGTTGGTTTGTTGGTTTGTTCGTTGGTTGACTTGTTGGCTTGTTGGTTTGTTGGTTTATTGGCTTGTTGGCTACTTAGTTTGTTGGTTTGTTGGCTTGTTGGTTTGTTGGTTTGTTGGCTTGTTGGCTTGTTGGTTTGTTGGTTTGTTGGTTTGTTGGTTTTCTGGTTTGTTGGTTTGTTGGCTTGTTGGTTTGTTGGTTTGTTGGTTTGTTGGTTTGTTGGCTTGTTGGCTTGTTGGTTTGTTGGTTTGTTGGCTTGTTGGTTTGTTGGTTTGTTGGCTTGTTGGCTTGTTGCTTTGTTGGTTTGTTGGTTTGTTGGCTTGTTGGCTTGTTGGTTTGTTAGTTTGTTGGCTTTTTGGTTACTTGGTTTGTTGGTTTGTGGTTTGTTGGCTTGTTGGTTTGTTGGCTTGTTGGTTTGTTGGTTTGTTGGCTTGTTGGTTTGTTGGTTTGTTGGTTTGTTGGCTTAATGGCTTGTTGGTTTGTTGGTTTGTTGGCTTGTTGGTTTGTTGGCTTGTTGGCTTGTTGGTTTGTTGGTTTGTTGGTTTGTTGGTTTGTTGGCTTTTTGGCTTGTTGGTTTGTTGGCTTGATGGTTACTTAGTTTGTTGGTTTGTTGGCATGTAGGTTTGTTGGTTTGTTGGTTTGTTGGCTTGTTGGTTTGTTGGTTTGTGGCTTGTTGCCTTGTTGGTTTGTTGGTTTGTTGGTTTGTTGGCTTGTTGGTTTGTTGGTTTGTTGGCATGTTGGCTTGTTGGTTTGTTGGTTTGTTGGTTTGTTGGTTTGTTGGTTTGTTGGTTTGTTGGTTTGTTGGCTTGTTGGTTTGTTGGTTTGTTGGTTTGTTGGTTTATTGGTTTGCTGGTTTGTTGGTTTGTTGGTTTGTTGACTTGTTGGTTTGTTGGTTTGTTGGCTTGTTGGTTTGTTGGTTTGTTGGATTGTTGGCTTGTTGGTTTGTTCGTTTGTTGGCTTGTTGGTTTGTTGGCTTGTTGGTTTGTTGGTTTGTTGGTTTGTTGGCTTGTTGGCTACTTAGTTTGTTGGTTTGTTGGTTTGTTGGCTTGTTGGTTTGTTGGCTTGTTGCTTTGTTGGCTTGTTGGTTTGTTGGTTTGTTGGTTTGTTGGCTTGTTGGTTTGTTGGTTTGTTGGCTTGTTGGCTTGTTGGTTTGTTGGTTTGTTAGTTTGTTGGTTTGTTCGTTTGTTGGCTTGTTGGTTTGTTGGTTTGTTGGCTTGTTGGTTTGTTGGTTTGTTGGTTTGTTGGCTTGTTGGCTTGTTGGTTTGTTGGTTTGTTGGCTTGTTGGTTTGTTGGCTTGTTGGCTTGTTGGTTTGTTGGTTTGTTGGTTTGTTGGCTTGTTGGTTTGTTGGTTTGTTGGCTTGTTGGTTTGTTGGTTTGTTGGTTTGTTGGCTTGTTGGCTTGTTGGTTTGTTGGTTTGTTGGCTTGTTGGTTTGTTGGCTTGTTGGCTTGTTGGTTTGTTGGTTTGTTGGTTTGTTGGCTTGTTGGTTTGTTGGCTTGTTGGCTTGTTGGTTTGTTGGTTTTTTGGCTTGTTGGTTTGTTGGTTTGTTGGCTTGTTGGTTTGTTGGTTTGTTGGTTTGTTGGCTTGTTGGCTTGTTGGTTTTTGGTTTGTTGGCTTGTTGGTTTGTTGGCTTGTTGGCTTGTTGGATTGTTGGTTTGTTGGTTTGCTGGTTTGTTGGTTTGTTGGCTTGTTAGTTTGTTGGCTTTTTGGTTACTTGGTTTGTTGCTTTGTTGGTTTGTTGGCTTCTTGGTTTGTTGGCTTGTTGCTTTGTTGGTTTGTTGGTTTGTTGGCTTGTTGGCTTGTTGGTTTGTTGGTTTGTTGGTTTGTTGGTTTGTTGGCTTGTTGGCTCGTTGGTTTGTTGGTTTGTTGGCTTGTTGGTTTGTTGTTTTGTTGGTTTGTTGGCTTGTTGGCTTTTTGGCTTGTTGGTTTGTTGGTTTGTTGGCTTGTTGGTTACTTAGTTTGTTGGTTTGTTGGCATGTTGGTTTGTTGGTTTGTTGGTTTGTTGGCTTGTTGGTTACTTAGTTTGTTGGTTTGTTGGCATGTTGGTTTGTTGGTTTGTTGGCTTGTTGGTTTGTTGGCTTGTTGGTTTGTTGCTTTGTTCGTTTGATGGTTTGTTGGTTTGTTGGTTACTTGGTTTGTTGGTTTGTTGGTTTGTTGGCTTATTGGTTTGTTGGCTTGTTGGTTTGTTGGTTTGTTGGTTTGTTGGCTTGTTGGCTTGTTGGTTTGTTTGTTTGTTGGCTTGTTGGTTTGTTAGTTTGTTGGCTTTTTGGTTACTTGGTTTTTTGGCTTGTTGGTTTTTGTTCGTTTGTTGGTTTGTTAGTTTGTTAGTTTGTTGGCTTGTTGGCTTGTTGGTTTGTTGGTTTTTTGGTTTGTTGGTTTGTTGGTTTGTTGGTTTGTCGGTTTGTTGGCTTGTTGGTTTGTTGGTTTGTTGGTTTGTTGGTTTGTTAGTTTGTTGGCTTGTTGGCTTGTTGGTTTGTTGGCTTGTTGGTTTGTTAGTTTGTTGGTTTGTTGGTTTGTTGGTTTGTTGGTTTGTTGGTTTGTTGGTTTTTTGGTTTGTTTATTTATTTGTTTGTTGGTTTTTTGGTTTGTTGGTTTGTTGGTTTATTGGCTTGTTGCTTTGTTGGTTTGTTGGTTTGTTGGCTTGTTGGCTTGTTGGTTTGTTGATTTGTTGGCTTGTTGGCTTGTTGGTTTGTTGGTTTGTTGGTTTGTTGGTTTATTTGTTTGTTGGTTTGTTGGCTTGTTGGTTTGTTGGTTTGTTGGCTTGTTGGTTACTTAGTTTGTTGGTTTGTTGGTTTGTTGGTTTGTTGGCTTGTTGGCTTGTTGGTTTGTTGGTTTGCTGGTTTGTTGGCTTGTTGGCTTGTTGGTTTGTTAGTTTGTTGGCTTTTTGGTTACTTGGTTTGTTGGTTTGTTGGTTTGTTGGTTTGTTGGCTTTTTGGTTTGTTGGTTTGTTGGTTTGTTGGTTTGTTAGTTTGTTGGTTTTTTGGTTTGTTGGTTTGTTCGTTTGTTGGTTTGTTGGTTTGTTCGTTGGTTGACTTGTTGGCTTGTTGGTTTGTTGGTTTATTGGCTTGTTGGCTACTTAGTTTGTTGGTTTGTTGGCTTGTTGGTTTGTTGGTTTGTTGGCTTGTTGGCTTGTTGGTTTGTTGGTTTGTTGGTTTGTTGGTTTTCTGGTTTGTTGGTTTGTTGGCTTGTTGGTTTGTTATTTTGGTATGTTGGTTTGTTGGCTTGTTGGCTTGTTGGTTTGTTGGTTTGTTGGCTTGTTGGTTTGTTGGTTTGTTGGCTTGTTGGCTTGTTGCTTTGTTGGTTTGTTGGTTTGTTGGCTTGTTGGCTTGTTGGTTTGTTAGTTTGTTGGCTTTTTGGTTACTTGGTTTGTTGGTTTGTGGTTTGTTGGCTTGTTGGTTTGTTGGCTTGTTGGTTTGTTGGTTTGTTGGCTTGTTGGTTTGTTGGTTTGTTAGTTTGTTGGCTTGTTGGCTTGTTGGTTTGTTGGTTTGTTGGCTTGTTGGTTTGTTGGCTTGTTGGCTTGTTGGTTTGTTGGTTTGTTGGTTTGTTGGTTTGTTGGCTTTTTGGCTTGTTGGTTTGTTGGTTTGTTGGCTTGATGGTTACTTAGTTTGTTGGTTTGTTGGCATGTAGGTTTGTTGGTTTGTTGGTTTGTTGGCTTGTTGGTTTGTTGGTTTGTGGCTTGTTGCCTTGTTGGTTTGTTGGTTTGTTGGCTTGTTGGTTTGTTGGTTTGTTGGCATGTTGGCTTGTTGGTTTGTTGGTTTGTTGGTTTGTTGGTTTGTTGGTTTGTTGGTTTGTTGGCTTCTTGGTTTGTTGGTTTGTTGGTTTGTTGGTTTATTGGTTTGCTGGTTTGTTGGTTTGTTGGTTTGTTGACTTGTTGGTTTGTTGGTTTGTTGGCTTGTTGGTTTGTTGGTTTGTTGGATTGTTGGATTGTTGGCTTGTTGGTTTGTTCGTTTGTTGGCTTGTTGGTTTGTTGGCTTGTTGGTTTGTTGGTTTGTTGGTTTGTTGGCTTGTTGGCTACTTAGTTTGTTGGTTTGTTGGTTTGTTGGCTTGTTGGTTTGTTGGCTTGTTGCTTTGTTGGCTTGTTGGTTTGTTGGTTTGTTGGTTTGTTGGCTTGTTGGTTTGTTGGTTTGTTGGCTTGTTGGCTTGTTGGTTTGTTGGTTTGTTAGTTTGTTGGTTTGTTCGTTTGTTGGCTTGTTGGTTTGTTGGTTTGTTGGCTTGTTGGTTTGTTGGTTTGTTGGTTTGTTGGTTTGTTAGCTTGTTGGCTTGTTGGTTTGTTGGTTTGTTGGCTTGTTGGTTTGTTGGCTTGTTGGCTTGTTGGTTTGTTGGTTTGTTGGTTTGTTGGCTTGTTGGTTTGTTGGCTTGTTGGCTTGTTGGTTTGTTGGTTTGTTGGCTTGTTGGTTTGTTGGTTTGTTGGCTTGTTGGTTTGTTGGTTTGTTGGTTTGTTGGCTTGTTGGCTTGTTGGTTTTTGGTTTGTTGGCTTGTTGGTTTGTTGGCTTGTTGGCTTGTTGGATTGTTGGTTTGTTGGTTTGCTGGTTTGTTGGTTTGTTGGCTTGTTAGTTTGTTGGCTTTTTGGTTACTTGGTTTGTTGCTTTGTTGGTTTGTTGGCTTGTTGGTTTGTTGGCTTGTTGCTTTGTTGGTTTGTTGGTTTGTTGGCTTGTTGGCTTGTTGGTTTGTTGGTTTGTTGGTTTGTTGGTTTGTTGGCTTGTTGGCTTGTTGGCTTGTTGGTTTGTTGGTTTGTTGGCTTGTTGGTTTGTTGTTTTGTTGGTTTGTTGGCTTGTTGGCTTTTTGGCTTGTTGGTTTGTTGGTTTGTTGGCTTGTTGGTTACTTAGTTTGTTGGTTTGTTGGCATGTTGGTTTGTTGGTTTGTTGGTTTGTTGGCTTGTTGGTTACTTAGTTTGTTGGTTTGTTGGTATGTTGGTTTGTTGGTTTGTTGGCTTGTTGGTTTGTTGGCTTGTTGGTTTGTTGCTTTGTTCGTTTGATGGTTTGTTGGTTTGTTGGTTACTTGGTTTGTTGGTTTGTTGGTTTGTTGGCTTGTTGGTTTGTTGCTTGTTGGTTTGTTGGTTTGTTGGTTTGTTGGCTTGTTGGCTTGTTGGTTTGTTTGTTTGTTGGCTTGTTGGTTTGTTAGTTTGTTGGCTTTTTGGTTACTTGGTTTTTTGGCTTGTTGGTTTTTGTTCGTTTGTTGGTTTGTTAGTTTGTTAGTTTGTTGGCTTGTTGGCTTGTTGGTTTGTTGGTTTTTTGGTTTGTTGGTTTGTTGGTTTGTTGGTTTGTTGGTTTGTCGGTTTGTTGGCTTGTTGGTTTGTTGGTTTGTTGGTTTGTTAGTTTGTTAGTTTGTTGGCTTGTTGGCTTGTTGGTTTGTTGGCTTGTTGGTTTGTTAGTTTGTTGGTTTGTTGGTTTGTTGGTTTGTTGGTTTGTTGGTTTGTTGGGTTGTTGGTTTTTTGGTTTGTTTATTTATTTGTTTGTTGGTTTTTTGGTTTGTTGGTTTGTTGGTTTATTGGCTTGTTGGTTTGTTGGTTTGTTGGTTTGTTGGCTTGTTGGCTTGTTGGTTTGTTGATTTGTTGGCTTGTTGGCTTGTTGGTTTGTTGGTTTGTTGGTTTGTTGGTTTATTTGTTTGTTGGTTTGTTGGCTTGTTGGTTTGTTGCTTTGTTGGTTTGTTGGTCTGTTGGCTTGTTGGCTTGTTGGTTTGTTTGTTTGTTGTCTTTTTGGTTACTTGGTTTGATGGTTTGTTGGCTTGTTGGCTTGTTGGTTTGTTGGTTAGTTCGTTTGTTGGTTTGTTAGTTTGTTAGTTTGTTGGCTTGTTGGCTTGTTGGTTGTTGGTTTTTTAGTTTGTTGGTTTGTTGGTTTGTTGGTTTGTTGGTTTGTTGGTTTGTCGGTTTGTTGGCTTGTTGGTTTGTTGGTTTGTTGGCTTGTTGGTTTGTTAGTTTGTTGGCTTGTTGGCTTGTTGGTTTGTTGGTTTGTTGGTTTGTTGGTTTGTTGGCTTGTTGGCTTGTTGGTTTGTTGGCTTGTTAGTTTGTTAGTTTGTTGGTTTGTTGGTTTGTTGGTTTGTTGGTTTGTTGGTTTTTTGGTTTGTTGGTTTATTTGTTTGTTGGTTTTTTGGTTTGTTGGTTTGTTGGTTTGTTGGCTTGTTGGTTTGTTGATTTGTTGGTTTGTTGGCTTGTTGGCTTGTTGGTTTGTTGATTTGTTGGCTTGTTGGCTTGTTGGTTTGTTGGTTTGTTGGTTTTTTGGTTTATTTGTTTGTTGGTTTGTTGGCTTGTTAGTTACTTAGTTTGTTGGTTTGTTGGTTTGTTGGTTTGTTGGCTAGTTGGCTTGTTGGCTTGTTAGTTTGTTGGTTTGTTGGTTTGTTGGCTTGTTGGTTTGTTGGTTTGTTGGCTTGTTGGTTAGTTGGTTTGTTGGTTTGTTGGTTTGTTGGCTTGTTGGCTTGTTGGTTTGTTGGTTTGTTGGTTACTTAGTTTGTTGGTTTGTTGGCATGTTGGTTTGTTGGCTTATTGGTTTGTTGGTTTGTTGGCTTGTTGGCTTGTTGGTTTGTTGGTTTTGTTGGCATGTTGGCTTGTTGGCTTGTTGGCTTGTTGGTTTGTTGGTTAGTTGGTTTGTTAGTTTATTGGTTTGTTGGTTTTTTGGTTTGTTGGTTTGTTGGTTTGTCGGCTTGTTGGTTTGTTGGTTTGTTGGCTTGTTGGTTTGTTGGCTTATTGGCTTGTTGGCTTGTTGGTTTGTTGTTTTGTTGGATTGTTGGCTTGTTGGCTTGTTGGCTTGTTGGTTTGTTGGTTTGTTGGTTTGTTGGTTTGTTGGTTTGTTGGTTTGTTGGCTTGTTGGCTTGTTGGTTTGTTGGTTTGTTGGCTAGTTGCTTTGTTGGTTTGTTGGTTTGTTGGCTTGTTGGATTGTTGGTTTGTTGGTTTGTTGGTTTGTTGGTTTGTTGGCTTGTTGGTTTGTTGGCTTGTTTGCTTGTTGGTTTGTTGGTTTGTTGGCTTGTTGGTTTGTTGGTTTGTTGGCTTGTTGGTTTGTTGGTTTGTTGGTTTGTTGGCTTGTTGGCTTGTTGGTTTTTGGTTTGTTGGCTTGTTGGTTTGTTGGCTTGTTGGCTTGTTGGATTGTTGGTTTGTTGGTTTGCTGGTTTGTTGGTTTGTTGTCTTGTTAGTTTGTTGGCTTTTTGGTTACTTGGTTTGTTGCTTTGTTGGTTTGTTGGCTTGTTGGTTTGTTGGCTTGTTGCTTTGTTGGTTTGTTGGTTTGTTGGCTTGTTGGCTTGTTGGTTTGTTGGTTTGTTGGTTTGTTGGTTTGTTGGCTTGTTGGCTTGTTGGTTTGTTGGTTTGTTGGCTTGTTGGTTTGTTGTTTTGTTGGTTTGTTGGCTTGTTGGCTTTTTGGCTTGTTGGTTTGTTGGTTTGTTGGCTTGTTGGTTACTTAGTTTGTTGGTTTGTTGGTATGTTGGTTTGTTGGTTTGTTGGTTTGTTGGCTTGTTGGTTACTTAGTTTGTTGGTTTGTTGGCATGTTGGTTTGTTGGTTTGTTGGCTTGTTGATTTGTTGGCTTATTGGTTTGTTGCTTTGTTCGTTTGATGGTTTGTTGGTTTGTTGGTTACTTGGTTTGTTGGTTTGTTGGTTCGTTGGTTTGTTGGCTTGTTGGTTTGTTGGCTTGTTGGTTTGTTGGTTTGTTGGTTTGTTGGCTTGTTGGCTTGTTGGTTTGTTTGTTTGTTGGCTTGTTGGTTTGTTAGTTTGTTGGCTTTTTGGTTACTTGGTTTTTTGGCTTGTTGGTTTTTGTTCGTTTGTTGGTTTGTTAGTTTGTTAGTTTGTTGGCTTGTTGGCTTGTTGGTTTGTTGGTTTTTTGGTTTGTTGGTTTGTTGGTTTGTTGGTTTGTTGGTTTGTCGGTTTGTTGGCTTGTTGGTTTGTTGGTTTGTTGGCTTGTTGGTTTGTTAGTTTGTTGGCTTGTTGGCTTGTTGGCTTGTTGGTTTGTTGGTTTGTTGGTTTTTTGGCTTGTTGGCTTGTTGGTTTGTTGGCTTGTTGGTTTGTTAGTTTGTTGGTTTGTTGGTTTGTTGGTTTGTTGGTTTGTTGGTTTGTTGGTTTGTTGGTTTTTTGGTTTGTTTATTTATTTGTTTGTTGGTTTTTTGGTTTGTTGGTTTGTTGGTTTATTGGCTTGTTGCTTTGTTGGTTTGTTGGTTTGTTGGCTTGTTGGCTTGTTGGTTTGTTGATTTGTTGGCTTGTTGGCTTGTTGGTTTGTTGGTTTGTTGGTTTGTTGGTTTATTTGTTTGTTGGTTTGTTGGCTTGTTGGTTACTTAGTTTGTTGGTTTGTTGGTTTGTTGGCTTGTTGGCTTGTTGGTTTGTTGGCTTGTTGGCTTGTTGGTTTGTTGGTTTGTTGGTTTGTTGGTTTGTTGGCTTGTTGGTTTGTTGGCTTGTTGGCTTGTTGGTTTGTTGGTTTGTTGGCTTGTTGGTTTGTTGGGTTGTTGGCTTGTTGGTTTGTTGGTTTGTTGGTTTGTTGGCTTGTTGGCTTGTTGGTTTTTGGTTTGTTGGCTTGTTGGTTTGTTGGCTTGTTGGCTTGTTGGATTGTTGGTTTGTTGGTTTGTTGGCTTGTTGGTTACTTAGTTTGTTGGTTTGTTGGTATGTTGGTTTGTTGGTTTGTTGGTTTGTTGGCTTGTTGGTTACTTAGTTTGTTGGTTTGTTGGTTTGTTGGTTTGTTGGTTTGTTGGTTTGTTGGCTTGTTGGCTTGTTGGTTTGTTTGTTTGTTGGCTTGTTGGTTTGTTAGTTTGTTGGCTTTTTGGTTACTTGGTTTTTTGGCTTGTTGGTTTTTGTTCGTTTGTTGGTTTGTTAGTTTGTTAGTTTGTTGGCTTGTTGGCTTGTTGGTTTGTTGGTTTTTTGGTTTGTTGGTTTGTTGGTTTGTTGGTTTGTTGGTTTGTCGGTTTGTTGGCTTGTTGGTTTGTTGGTTTGTTGGCTTGTTGGTTTGTTAGTTTGTTGGCTTGTTGGCTTGTTGGTTTGTTGGTTTGTTGGTTTTTTGGCTTGTTGGCTTGTTGGTTTGTTGGCTTGTTGGTTTGTTAGTTTGTTGGTTTGTTGGTTTGTTGGTTTGTTGGTTTGTTGGTTTGTTAGTTTTTTGGTTTGTTTATTTATTTGTTTGTTGGTTTTTTGGTTTGTTGGTTTGTTGGTTTATTGGCTTGTTGCTTTGTTGGTTTGTTGGTTTGTTGGCTTGTTGGCTTGTTGGTTTGTTGATTTGTTGGCTTGTTGGCTTGTTGGTTTGTTGGTTTGTTGGTTTGTTGGTTTATTTGTTTGTTGGTTTGTTGGCTTGTTGGTTTGTTGGTTTGTTGGCTTGTTGGTTACTTAGTTTGTTGGTTTGTTGGTTTGTTGGTTTGTTGGCTTGTTGGCTTGTTGGTTTGTTGGTTTGCTGGTTTGTTGGCTTCTTGGCTTGTTGGTTTGTTAGTTTGTTGGCTTTTTGTTTACTTGGTTTGTTGGTTTGTTGGTTTGTTGGCTTTTTAGTTTGTTGGTTTGTTGGTTTGTTGGTTTTTTGGTTTGTTGGTTTGTTCGTTTGTTGGTTTGTTGGTTTGTTCGTTGGTTGACTTGTTGGCTTGTTGGTTTGTTGGTTTATTGGCTTGTTGGCTACTTAGTTTGTTGGTTTGTTGGCTTGTTGGTTTGTTGGTTTGTTGGCTTGTTGGCTTGTTGGTTTGTTGGTTTGTTGGTTTGTTGGTTTTCTGGTTTGTTGGCTTGTTGGTTTGTTGGTTTGTTGGTTTGTTGGTTTGTTGGCTTGTTGGCTTGTTGGTTTGTTGGTTTGTTGGCTTGTTGGTTTGTTGGTTTGTTGGCTTGTTGGCTTGTTGCTTTGTTGGTTTGTTGGTTTGTTGTTTTGTTGGCTTGTTGGTTTGTTAGTTTGTTGGCTTTTTGGTTACTTGGTTTGTTGGTTTGTGGTTTGTTGGCTTGTTGGTTTGTTGGCTTGTTGGTTTGTTGGTTTGTTGGCTTGTTGGTTTGTTGGTTTGTTGGTTTGTTGGCTTGTTGGCTTGTTGGTTTGTTGGTTTGTTGGCTTGTTGGCTTGTTGGTTTGTTGGTTTGTTGGTTTGTTGGTTTGTTGGCTTTTTGGCTTGTTGGTTTGTTGGTTTGTTGGCTTGATGGTTACTTAGTTTGTTGGTTTGTTGGCATGTAGGTTTGTTGGTTTGTTGGTTTGTTGGCTTGTTGGTTTGTTGGTTTGTGGCTTCTTGCCTTGTTGGTTTGTTGGTTTGTTGGTTTGTTGGCTTGTTGGTTTGTTGGTTTGTTGGCATGTTGGCTTGTTGGTTTGTTGGTTTGTTGGTTTGTTGGTTTGTTGGTTTGTTGGTTTGTTGGTTTGTTGGCTTGTTGGTTTGTTAGTTTGTTGGTTTGTTGGTTTATTGGTTTGCTGGTTTGTTGGTTTGTTGGTTTGTTGACTTGTTGGTTTGTTGATTTGTGGCTTGTTGGTTTGTTGGTTTGTTGGATTGTTGGCTTGTTGGTTTGTTGGTTTGTTGGCTTGTTGGTTTGTTGGCTTGTTGGTTTGTTGGTTTGTTGGTTTGTTGGCTTGTTGGCTACTTAGTTTGTTGGTTTGTTGGTTTGTTGGCTTGTTGGTTTGTTGGCTTGTTGCTTTGTTGGCTTGTTGGTTTGTTGGTTTGTTGGTTTGTTGGCTTGTTGGTTTGTTGGTTTGTTGGCTTGTTAGCTTGTTGGTTTGTTAGTTTGTTGGTTTGTTCGTTTGTTGGCTTGTTGGTTTGTTGGTTTGTTGGCTTGTTGGTTTGTTGGGTTGTTGGCTTGTTGGTTTGTTGGTTTGTTGGTTTGTTGGCTTGTTGGCTTGTTGGTTTTTGGTTTGTTGGCTTGTTGGTTTGTTGGCTTGTTGGCTTGTTGGATTGTTGGTTTGTTGGTTTGTTGGCTTGTTGGTTACTTAGTTTGTTGGTTTGTTGGTATGTTGGTTTGTTGGTTTGTTGGTTTGTTGGCTTGTTGGTTACTTAGTTTGTTGGTTTGTTGGTTTGTTGGTTTGTTGGTTTGTTGGTTTGTTGGCTTGTTGGCTTGTTGGTTTGTTTGTTTGTTGGCTTGTTGGTTTGTTAGTTTGTTGGCTTTTTGGTTACTTGGTTTTTTGGCTTGTTGGTTTTTGTTCGTTTGTTGGTTTGTTAGTTTGTTAGTTTGTTGGCTTGTTGGCTTGTTGGTTTGTTGGTTTTTTGGTTTGTTGGTTTGTTGGTTTGTTGGTTTGTTGGTTTGTCGGTTTGTTGGCTTGTTGGTTTGTTGGTTTGTTGGCTTGTTGGTTTGTTAGTTTGTTGGCTTGTTGGCTTGTTGGTTTGTTGGTTTGTTGGTTTTTTGGCTTGTTGGCTTGTTGGTTTGTTGGCTTGTTGGTTTGTTAGTTTGTTGGTTTGTTGGTTTGTTGGTTTGTTGGTTTGTTGGTTTGTTGGTTTTTTGGTTTGTTTATTTATTTGTTTGTTGGTTTTTTGGTTTGTTGGTTTGTTGGTTTATTGGCTTGTTGCTTTGTTGGTTTGTTGGTTTGTTGGCTTCTTGGCTTGTTGGTTTGTTGATTTGTCGGCTTGTTGGCTTGTTGGTTTGTTGGTTTGTTGGTTTGTTGGTTTATTTGTTTGTTGGTTTGTTGGCTTGTTGGTTTGTTGGTTTGTTGGCTTGTTGGTTACTTAGTTTGTTGGTTTGTTGGTTTGTTGGTTTGTTGGCTTGTTGGCTTGTTGGTTTGTTGGTTTGCTGGTTTGTTGGCTTCTTGGCTTGTTGGTTTGTTAGTTTGTTGGCTTTTTGTTTACTTGGTTTGTTGGTTTGTTGGTTTGTTGGCTTTTTAGTTTGTTGGTTTGTTGGTTTGTTGGTTTGTTGGTTTTTTGGTTTGTTGGTTTGTTCGTTTGTTGGTTTGTTGGTTTGTTCGTTGGTTGACTTGTTGGCTTGTTGGTTTGTTGGTTTATTGGCTTGTTGGCTACTTAGTTTGTTGGTTTGTTGGCTTGTTGGTTTGTTGGTTTGTTGGCTTGTTGGCTTGTTGGTTTGTTGGTTTGTTGGTTTGTTGGTTTTCTGGTTTGTTGGCTTGTTGGTTTGTTGGTTTGTTGGTTTGTTGGTTTGTTGGCTTGTTGGCTTGTTGGTTTGTTGGTTTGTTGGCTTGTTGGTTTATTGGTTTGTTGGCTTGTTGGCTTGTTGCTTTGTTGGTTTGTTGGTTTGTTGGCTTGTTGGCTTGTTGGTTTGTTAGTTTGTTGGCTTTTTGGTTACTTGGTTTGTTGGTTTGTGGTTTGTTGGCTTGTTGGTTTGTTGGCTTGTTGGTTTGTTGGTTTGTTGGCTTGTTGGTTTGTTGGTTTGTTGGTTTGTTGGCTTGTTGGCTTGTTGGTTTGTTGGTTTGTTGGCTTGTTGGCTTGTTGGTTTGTTGGTTTGTTGGTTTGTTGGTTTGTTGGCTTTTTGGCTTGTTGGTTTGTTGGTTTGTTGGCTTGATGGTTACTTAGTTTGTTGGTTTGTTGGCATGTAGGTTTGTTGGTTTGTTGGTTTGTTGGCTTGTTGGTTTGTTGGTTTGTGGCTTCTTGCCTTGTTGGTTTGTTGGTTTGTTGGTTTGTTGGCTTGTTGGTTTGTTGGTTTGTTGGCATGTTGGCTTGTTGGTTTGTTGGTTTGTTGGTTTGTTGGTTTGTTGGTTTGTTGGTTTGTTGGTTTGTTGGCTTGTTGGTTTGTTAGTTTGTTGGTTTGTTGGTTTATTGGTTTGCTGGTTTGTTGGTTTGTTGGTTTGTTGACTTGTTGGTTTGTTGGTTTGTGGCTTGTTGGTTTGTTGGTTTGTTGGATTGTTGGCTTGTTGGTTTGTTGGTTTGTTGGCTTGTTGGTTTGTTGGCTTGTTGGTTTGTTGGTTTGTTGGTTTGTTGGCTTGTTGGCTACTTAGTTTGTTGGTTTGTTGGTTTGTTGGCTTGTTGGTTTGTTGGCTTGTTGCTTTGTTGGCTTGTTGGTTTGTTGGTTTGTTGGTTTGTTGGCTTGTTGGTTTGTTGGTTTGTTGGCTTGTTAGCTTGTTGGTTTGTTGGTTTGTTAGTTTGTTGGTTTGTTCGTTTGTTGGCTTGTTGGTTTGTTGGTTTGTTGGCTTGTTGGTTTGTTGGTTTGTTGGTTTGTTGGCTTGTTGGCTTGTTGGTTTGTTGGTTTGTTGGCTTGTTGGTTTGTTGGTTTGTTGGCTTGTTGGTTTGTTGGTTTGTTGGTTTGTTGGCTTGTTGGTTTGTTGGCTTGTTGGCTTGTTGGTTTGTTGGTTTGTTAGCTTGTTGGTTTGTTGGTTTGTTGGCTTGTTGGTTTGTTGGTTTGTTGGTTTGTTGGCTTGTTGGCTTGTTGGTTTTTGGTTTGTTGGCTTGTTGGTTTGTTGGCTTGTTGGCTTGTTGGATTGTTGGTTTGTTGGTTTGCTGGTTTGTTGGTTTGTTGGCTTGTTAGTTTGTTGGCTTTTTGGTTACTTGGTTTGTTGCTTTGTTGGTTTGTTGGCTTGTTGGTTTGTTGGCTTGTTGCTTTGTTGGTTTGTTGGTTTGTTGGCTTGTTGGCTTGTTGGTTTGTTGGTTTGTTGGTTTGTTGGTTTGTTGGCTTGTTGGCTTGTTGGTTTGTTGGTTTGTTGGCTTGTTGGTTTGTTGTTTTGTTGGTTTGTTGGCTTGTTGGCTTTTTGGCTTGTTGGTTTGTTGGTTTGTTGGCTTGTTGGTTACTTAGTTTGTTGGTTTGTTGGCATGTTGGTTTGTTGGTTTGTTGGTTTGTTGGCTTGTTGGTTACTTAGTTTGTTGGTTTGTTGGCATGTTGGTTTGTTGGTTTGTTGGCTTTTTGGTTTGTTGGCTTGTTGGTTTGTTGCTTTGTTTGTTTGATGGTTTGTTGGTTTGTTGGTTACTTGGTTTGTTGGTTTGTTGGTTTGTTGGCTTGTTGGTTTGTTGGCTTGTTGGTTTGTTGGTTTGTTGGTTTGTTGGCTTGTTGGCTTGTTGGTTTGTTTGTTTGTTGGCTTGTTGGTTTGTTGGTTTGTTAGCTTGTTGGTTTGTTGGTTTGTTGGCTTGTTGGTTTGTTGGTTTGTTGGTTTGTTGGCTTGTTGGCTTGTTGGTTTTTGGTTTGTTGGCTTGTTGGTTTGTTGGCTTGTTGGCTTGTTGGATTGTTGGTTTGTTGGTTTGCTGGTTTGTTGGTTTGTTGGCTTGTTAGTTTGTTGGCTTTTTGGTTACTTGGTTTGTTGCTTTGTTGGTTTGTTGGCTTGTTGGTTTGTTGGCTTGTTGCTTTGTTGGTTTGTTGGTTTGTTGGCTTGTTGGCTTGTTGGTTTGTTGGTTTGTTGGTTTGTTGGTTTGTTGGCTTGTTGGCTTGTTGGTTTGTTGGTTTGTTGGCTTGTTGGTTTGTTGTTTTGTTGGTTTGTTGGCTTGTTGGCTTTTTGGCTTGTTGGTTTGTTGGTTTGTTGGCTTGTTGGTTACTTAGTTTGTTGGTTTGTTGGCATGTTGGTTTGTTGGTTTGTTGGTTTGTTGGCTTGTTGGTTACTTAGTTTGTTGGTTTGTTGGCATGTTGGTTTGTTGGTTTGTTGGCTTTTTGGTTTGTTGGCTTGTTGGTTTGTTGCTTTGTTCGTTTGATGGTTTGTTGGTTTGTTGGTTACTTGGTTTGTTGGTTTGTTGGTTTGTTGGCTTGTTGGTTTGTTGGCTTGTTGGTTTGTTGGTTTGTTGGTTTGTTGGCTTGTTGGCTTGTTGGTTTGTTTGTTTGTTGGCTTGGTGGTTTGTTAGTTTGTTGGCTTTTTGGTTACTTGGTTTTTTGGCTTGTTGGTTTTTGTTCGTTTGTTGGTTTGTTAGTTTGTTAGTTTGTTGGCTTGTTGGCTGGTTGGTTTGTTGGTTTTTTGGTTTGTTGGTTTGTTGGTTTGTTGGTTTGTTGGTTTGTTGGTTTGTCGGTTTGTTGGCTTGTTGGTTTGTTGGTTTGTTGGTTTGTTGGTTTGTTAGTTTGTTGGCTTGTTGGCTTGTTGGTTTGTTGGCTTGTTGGTTTGTTAGTTTGTTGGTTTGTTGGTTTGTTGGTTTATTGGTTTGTTGGGTTGTTGGTTTTTTGGTTTGTTTATTTATTTGTTTGTTGGTTTTTTGGTTTGTTGGTTTGTTGGTTTATTGGCTTGTTGGTTTGTTGGTTTGTTGGTTTGTTGGCTTGTTGGCTTGTTGGTTTGTTGATTTGTTGGCTTGTTGGCTTGTTGGTTTGTTGGTTTGTTGGTTTGTTGGTTTATTTGTTTGTTGGTTTGTTTGCTTGTTGGTTTGTTGGTTTGTTGGCTTGTTGGTTACTTAGTTTGTTGGTTTGTTGGTTTGTTGGTTTGTTGGCTTGTTGGCTTGTTGGTTTGTTGGTTTGTTGGTTTGTTGGCTTGTTGGCTTGTTGGTTTGTTAGTTTGTTGGCTTTTTGGTTACTTGGTTTGTTGGTTTGTTGGTTTGTTGGCTTTTTGGTTTGTTGGTTTGTTGGTTTGTTGGTTTGTTGGTTTGTTGGTTTGTTGGTTTTTTGGTTTGTTGGTTTGTTGGTTTGTTGGTTTGTTGGGTTGTTCGTTGGTTGACTTGTTGGCTTGTTGGTTTGTTGGTTTGTTGGCTTGTTGGCTACTTAGTTTGTTGGTTTGTTGGCTTGTTGGTTTGTTGGTTTGTTGGCTTGTTGGCTTGTTGGTTTGTTGGTTTGTTGGTTTTTTGGTTTTCTGGTTTGTTGGTTTGTTAGCTTGTTGGTTTGTTGGTTTGTTGGTTTGTTGGCTTGTTGGCTTGTTGGTTTGTTGGTTTGTTGGCTTGTTGGTTTGTTGGTTTGTTGGCTTGTTGGTTTGTTGTTTTGTTGGTTTGTTGGTTTGTTGGCTTGTTGGCTTGTTGGTTTGTTGGTTTGTTGGTTTTTTTGGTTTGTTGGTTTTCTGGTTTGTTGGTTTGTTGGTTTGTTGGCTTGTTGGTTTGTTGGCTTGTTGGTTTGTTGGTTTGTTGGCTTGTTGGTTTGTTGGTTTGTTGGTTTGTTGGCTTGTTGGCTTGTTGGTTTGTTGGTTTGTTGGCTTGTTGGTTTGTTGGCTAGTTGGTTTGTTGGTTTGTTGGTTTGTTGATTTGTTGGCTTGTTGGCTTGTTGGTTTGTTGGTTTGTTGGCGTGATGGTTACTTAGTTTGTTGGTTTGTTGGTTTGTTGGTTTGTGGCTTGTTGCCTTGTTGGTTTGTTGGTTTGTTGGTTTGTTGGCTTGTTGGTTTGTTGGTTTGTTGGCATGTTGGCTTGTTGGTTTGTTGGTTTGTTGGTTTGTTGGTTTATTTGTTTGTTGGTTTGTTGGCTTGTTGGTTTGTTGGTTTGTTGGCTTGTTGGTTTGTTGGTTTGTTGGTTTGTTGGTTTATTGGTTTGTTGGTTTGTTGGTTTGTTGGTTTGTTGACTTGTTGGTTTGTTGGTTTGTTGGCTTGTTGGTTTGTTGGTTTGTTGGCTTGTTAGCTTGTTGGTTTGTTGGTTTGTTAGTTTGTTGGTTTGTTCGTTTGTTGGCTTGTTGGTTTGTTGGTTTGTTGGCTTGTTGGTTTGTTGGTTTGTTGGTTTGTTGGCTTGTTGGCTTGTTGGTTTGTTGGTTTGTTGGCTTGTTGGTTTGTTGGCTTGTTGGCTTGTTGGTTTGTTGGCTTGTTGGTTTGTTGGCTTGTTGGTTTGTTGGCTTGTTGGCTTGTTGGTTTGTTGGTTTGTTGGCTTGTTGGTTTGTTGGTTTGTTGGCTTGTTGGTTTGTTGGTTTGTTGGTTTGTTGGCTTGTTGGCTTGTTGGTTTTTGGTTTGTTGGCTTGTTGGTTTGTTGGCTTGTTGGCTTGTTGGATTGTTAGTTTGTTGGTTTGCTGGTTTGTTGGTTTGTTGGCTTGTTAGTTTGTTGGCTTTTTGGTTACTTGGTTTGTTGCTTTGTTGGTTTGTTGGCTTGTTGGTTTGTCGGCTTGTTGCTTTGTTGGTTTGTTGGTTTGTTGGCTTGTTGGCTTGTTGGTTTGTTGGTTTGTTGGTTTGTTGGTTTGTTGGTTTGTTGGCTTGTTGGCTTGTTGGTTTGTTGGTTTGTTGGCTTGTTGGTTTGTTGTTTTGTTGGTTTGTTGGCTTGTTGGCTTTTTGGCTTGTTGGTTTGTTGGTTTGTTGGCTTGTTGGTTACTTAGTTTGTTGGTTTGTTGGCATGTTGGTTTGTTGGTTTGTTGGTTTGTTGGCTTGTTGGTTACTTAGTTTGTTGGTTTGTTGGCATGTTGGTTTGTTGGTTTGTTGGCTTGTTGGTTTGTTGGCTTGTTGGTTTGTTGCTTTGTTCATTTGATGGTTTGTTGGTTTGTTGGTTACTTGGTTTGTTGGTTTGTTGGTTTGTTGGCTTGTTGGTTTGTTGGCTTGTTGGTTTGTTGGTTTGTTGGTTTGTTGGCTTGTTGGCTTGTTGGTTTGTTTGTTTGTTGGCTTGTTGGTTTGTTAGTTTGTTGGCTTTTTGGTTACTTGGTTTTTAGGCTTGTTGGTTTTTGTTCGTTTGTTGGTTTGTTAGTTTGTTAGTTTGTTGGCTTGTTGGCTTGTTGGTTTGTTGGTTTTTTGGTTTGTTGGTTTGTTGGTTTGTTGGTTTGTTGGTTTGTCGGTTTGTTGGCTTGTTGGTTTGTTGGTTTGTTGGTTTGTTGGTTTGTTAGTTTGTTGGCTTGTTGGCTTGTTGGTTTGTTGGCTTGTTGGTTTGTTAGTTTGTTGGTTTGTTGGTTTGTTGGTTTGTTGGTTTGTTGGGTTGTTGGTTTTTTGGTTTGTTTATTTATTTGTTTGTTGGTTTTTTGGTTTGTTGGTTTGTTGGTTTATTGGCTTGTTGGTTTGTTGGTTTGTTGGTTTGTTGGCTTGTTGGCTTGTTGGTTTGTTGATTTGTTGGCTTGTTGGCTTGTTGGCTTGTTGGTTTGTTGGTTTGTTGGTTTGTTGGTTTATTTGTTTGTTGGTTTGTTGGCTTGTTGGTTTGTTGGTTTGTTGGCTTGTTGGTTACTTAGTTTGTTGGTTTGTTGGTTTGTTGGTTTGTTGGCTTGTTGGCTTGTTGGTTTGTTGGTTTGTTGGTTTGTTGGTTTGTTGGCTTGTTGGCTTGTTGGTTTGTTAGTTTGTTGGCTTTTTGGTTACTTGGTTTGTTGGTTTGTTGGTTTGTTGGTTTGTTGGCTTTTTGGTTTGTTGGTTTGTTGGTTTGTTGGTTTGTTGGTTTGTTGGTTTGTTGGTTTTTTGGTTTGTTGGTTTGTTGGTTTGTTGGTTTGTTGGTTTGTTGGTTTGTTGGGTTGTTCGTTGGTTGACTTGTTGGCTTGTTGGTTTGTTGGTTTGTTGGCTTGTTTGCTACTTAGTTTGTTGGTTTGTTGGCTTGTTGGTTTGTTGGTTTGTTGGCTTGTTGGCTTGTTGGTTTGTTGGTTTGTTGGTTTTTTGGTTTTCTGGTTTGTTGGTTTGTTAGCTTGTTGGTTTGTTGGTTTGTTGGTTTGTTGGCTTGTTGGCTTGTTGGTTTGTTGGTTTGTTGGCTTGTTGGTTTGTTGGTTTGTTGGCTTGTTGGTTTGTTGCTTTGTTGGTTTGTTGGTTTGTTGGCTTGTTGGCTTGTTGGTTTGTTGGTTTGTTGGTTTGTTGGTTTTCTGGTTTGTTGGTTTGTTGGTTTGTTGGCTTGTTGGTTTGTTGGCTTGTTGGTTTGTTGGTTTGTTGGCTTGTTGGTTTGTTGGTTTGTTGGCTTGTTGGCTTGTTGGTTTGTTGGTTTGTTGGCTTGTTGGTTTGTTGGCTTGTTGGTTTGTTGGTTTGTTGGTTTGTTGGTTTGTTGGCTTGTTGGCTTGTTGGTTTGTTGGTTTGTTGGCTTGATGGTTACTTAGTTTGTTGGTTTGTTGGTTTGTTGGTTTGTGGCTTGTTGCCTTGTTGGTTTGTTGGTTTGTTGGTTTGTTGGCTTGTTGGTTTGTTGGTTTGTTGGCATGTTGGCTTGTTGGTTTGTTGGTTTGTTGGTTTGTTGGTTTATTTGTTTGTTGGTTTGTTGGCTTGTTGGTTTGTTGGTTTGTTGGCTTGTTGGTTTGTTGGTTTGTTGGTTTGTTGGTTTATTGGTTTGTAGATTTGTTGGTTTATTGGTTTGTTGACTTGTTGGTTTGTTGGTTTGTTGGCTTGTTGGTTTGTTGGTTTGTTAGTTTGTTGGCTTGTTGGCTTGTTGGTTTGTTGGTTTGTTGGTTTGTTGGTTTGTTGGTTTGTTGGTTTGTTGGTTTGTTGGTTTGTTGGCTTGTTGGTTTGTTGGTTTGTTGGTTTGTTGGTTTATTGGTTTGTTGGTTTGTTGGTTTGTTGGTTTGTTGACTTGTTGGTTTGTTGGTTTGTTGGCTTGTTGGTTTGTTGGTTTGTTGGTTTGTTGGCTTGTTGGCTTGTTGGTTTGTTGGTTTGTTGGTTTGTTGGTTTGTTGGTTTGTTGGTTTGTTGGTTTGTTGGTTTGCTGGTTTGTTGGTTTGTTGGTTTATTGGTTTGTTGGTTTGTTGGTTTGTTGGTTTGTTGACTTGTTGGTTTGTTGGTTTGTTGGCTTGTTGGTTTGTTGGTTTGTTGGTTTGTTGGCTTGTTGGTTTGTTGGTTTGTTGGCTTGTTGGTTTGTTGGTTTGTTGGTTTGTTGGCTTGTTGGCTACTTAGTTTGTTGTTTTGTTGGTTTGTTGGCTTGTTGGTTTGTTGGCTTGTTGCTTTGTTGGCTTGTTGGTTTGTTGGTTTGTTGGTTTGTTGGCTTGTTGGTTTGTTGGTTTGTTGGTTTGTTGGCTTGTTGGCTTGTTGGTTTGTTGGTTTGTTCGTTTGTTCGTTTGTTGGCTTGTTGGTTTGTTGGTTTGTTGGCTTGTTGGTTTGTTGGTTTGTTGGTTTGTTGGTTTGTTGGTTTGTTGGTTTGTTGGTTTGTTGGCTTGTTGGTTTGTTGGTTTGTTGGCTTGTTGGTTTGTTGGCTTGTTGGTTTGTTGGTTTGTTGGCTTGTTGGTTACTTAGTTTGTTGGTTTGTTGGCATGTTGGTTTGTTGGTTTGTTGGTTTGTTGGCTTGTTGGTTTCTTAGTTTGTTGGTTTGTTGGAATGTTGGTTTGTTGGTTTGTTGGTTTGTTGGCTTGTTGGTTTGTTGGTTTGTTGGCTTGTTGGCTTGTTGGTTTGTTGGTTTGTTGGTTTGTTGGATTGTTGGTTTGTTGGTTTGTTGGCTTGTTGGCATGTTGGTTTGTTGGTTTGTTGGCTTGTTGGCTTGTTGGTTTGTTGTTTTGTTGGTTTGTTGGCTTCTTGGTTTGTTGGTTTGTTGGCTTGTTGGCTTGTTGGTTTGTTGGTTTGTTGGCTTGTTGGTTTGTTGGCTTGTTGGTTTGTTGGTTTGTTGGTTTGTTGTCTTGTTGGCTTGATGGTTTGCCGATTTGTTGGCTTCTTGGTTACTTAGTTTGTTTGCATGTTGGTTTGTTGGTTTATTGGTTTGTTGGCTTGTTGGTTTGTGGGTTTGTTGGCTTGTTGGCTTGTTGGTTTGTTGGTTTGTTGGTTTGTTGGCTTGTTGGTTTGTTGGTTTGTTGGCTTGTTGGCTTGTTGGCTTGTTGGCTTGTTGGTTTGTTAGTTTGTTGGTTTGTTGGTTTGTTTGTTTGTTGGTTTGTTCGTTTGTTGGTTTGTTGGTTAATTGGTTTGTTGGTTTGTTGGTTTGTTGGATTGTTGGTTTGTTGGTTTGTTAGTTTATTTGTTTGTTGCTTTGTTGGTTTGTTGGTTTGTTGGTTTGTTGGTTTAATGGTTTGTTGGTTTTTTGGTTTGTTGGTTTGTTGGCTTGTTAGTTTGTTGGCTTGTTGGCTTGTTGGTTTGTTGGTTTGTTGGTTTGTTGGTTTGTTGGTTTGTTGGTTTTTTGGTTTTTTGGTTTGTTGGTTTATTTGTTTGTTGGTTTGTTGGTTTGTTGGCTTGTTGGTTTGTTGGTTTGTTGGTTTATTTGTTTGTTGGTTTGTTGGCTTGTTGGTTTCGTTGGTTTGTTGGTTTGTAGGCTTGTTGGTTTGTTGGTTTGTTGGTTTTTTGGTTTGTTGGTTTGTTGGTTTGTTGGCTTGTTGGCTTGTTGGTTTGTTGGTTTGTTGACTTGTTGGCTTGTTGCTTTGTTGGTTTGTTGTTTTGTTTGCTTGTTGGCTTGTTGGTTTGTTAGTTTGTTGGCTTTTTGGTTACTTGGTTTGTTGGTTTGTTGGTTTGTTGGCTTGTTGGTTTGTTGGCTTGATGGTTTGTTGGTTTGTTGGGTTGTTGGATAATTGGCTTGTTGGTTTTTTGGTTTGTTGGATTGTTGGTTTGTTGGTTTGTTGGTTTGTTGGTTTGTTGGTTTGTTGGTTTTTTGGTTTATTGGTTTGTTGGTTTGTTGGCTTGTTGGTTTGTTGGTTTGTTGGCTTGTGGGCTTGTTGGTCACTTAGTTTGTTGGTTTGTTGGCTTGTTAGTTTATTGGCTTGTTGCTTTGTTGATTTGTTGGTTTGTTGGCTTGTTGGTTTGTTGGCTTGTTGGTTTGTTGGCTTGTTGGTTTGTTGGTTTGTTGGTTTGTTGGTTTGTTGGCTTGTTGGTTTGTTGGTTTGTTGGCTTGTTGGCTTGTTGGTTTGTTGGTTTGTTGGTTTGTTGGTTTGTTGGTTTGTTGGCTTGTTGGTTTGTTGGTTTGTTGGCTTGTTGGTTTGTTGGTTTGTTGGTTTGTTGGCTTGTTGGCTTGTTGGTTTGTTGGTTTGTTGGCTTGTTGGTTTGTTGGCTTGTTGGTTTGTTGGTTTGTTGGTTTGTTGGCTTCTTAACTTGTTGGTTTGTTGGTTTGTTGGCTTGTTGGTTACTTAGTTTGTTGGTTTGTTGGCATGTTGGTTTGTTGGTTTGTTGGTTTGTTGGCTTGTTGGTTTGTTAGTTTGTTGGCTTGTTGGCTTATTGGTTTGTTGGTTTGTTGGTTTGTTGGTTTGGTGGTTTGTTGGTTTGTTGGCTTGTTGGCTTGTTGGTTTGTTGGTTTGTTGGTTTGTTGGTTTGTTTGTTTGTTGGTTTGTTTGCTTGTTGGTTTGTTGGTTTGTTGGTTTGTTGGCTTGTTGGCTTGTTGGTTTGTTGGTTTGTTGGTTTATTTGTTTGTTGGTTTGTTGGCTTGTTGGTTTGTTGGTTTGTTGGCTTGTTGTTTTGTTGGTTTGTTGGTTTGTTGGCTTGTGGGCTTGTTGGTTTGTTAGTTTGTTGGCTTTTAGGTTACTTGGTTTGTTGGCTTGGTGGTTTATTGGCTTGTTGGTTTGTTGGTTTGTTGGTTTGTTGGTTTGCTGGCTTGTTGGCTTGTTGGTTTGTTGGTTTGTTGGTTTGTTCGTTTGTTGGTTTGTTGGTTAATTGGTTTGTTGGTTTGTTGGTTTGTTGGTTTGTTGGTTTGTTGGTTTGGTGGTTTATTTGTTTGTTGGTTTGTTGGTTTGTTGGTTTGTTGGTTTGTTGGTTGGTTGGTTTGTTGGTTTATTTGTTTGTTGGTTTGTTGGTTTGTTGGTTTGTTGGCTTGTTGGTTTGTTGGCTTGTTGGCTTGTTGGTTTGTTGGTTTGTTGGTTTATTTGTTTGTTGGTTTGTTGGTTTGTTGGTTTGTTGTTTTGTTGGTTTGTTGGTTTGTTGGCTTGTTGGCTTGTTGGTTTGTTGGTTTGTTGGTTTGTTTGCTTGTTGGTTTGTTGGTTTGTTGGTTTGTTGGTTTGTTGGTTTGTTGGTTTGTTGGTTTGTTGGCTTGTTGGTTTGTTGGTTTGTTGGCTTGTTGGCTTGTTGGTTTGTTGGTTTGTTGGTTTGTTGGCTTGTTGGTTTGTTGGTTTGGTGGCTTGTTGGTTTGTTGGTTTGTTGGTTTGTTGGCTTGTTGGCTTGTTGGTTTGTTGGTTTGTTGGCTTGTTGGTTTGTTGGTTTGTTGGCTTGTTTGCTTGTTGGCTTGTTGGTTTGTTGGTTTGTTGGCTTGTTGGTTTGTTGGTTTGTTGGCTTGTTGGTTTGTTGGTTTGTTGGCTTGTTTGCTTGTTGGCTTGTTGGTTTGTTGGTTTGTTGGCTTGTTGGTTTGTGGGTTTGTTGGTTTGTTGGCTTGTTGGTTTGTTGGTTTTTTGGTTTGTTGGTTTGTTGGTTTGTTGGTTTGTAGGTTTGTTCGTTTACTTGTTTGTTGGTTTGTTGGCTTGTTGGTTTGTTGGTTTGTTGGTTTGTTGGTTTCTTGGCTTGTTGGCATGTTGGTTTGTTGGTTAGTTCGTTTGTTGGTTTGTTAGTTTGTTGGCTTGTTGGTTTGTGGGTTTGTTGTTTTGTTGGTTTGTTGGTTTGTTGGCTTGTTGGTTTGTGGGTTTGTTGGTTTGTTGGCTTGTTGGTTTGTTGGTTTGTTGGCTTGTTGGCTTGTTGGTTTGTTGGTTTGTGGGTTTGTTGGTTTGTTGGTTTGTTGCTTTGTTGGTTTGTTGGTTTGTTAGTTAGTTGGCTTTTTGGTTACTTGGTTTGTGTGTTTGTTGGTTTGTTGGTTTGTTGGTTTATTTGTTTGTTGGTTTGTTGGCTTGTTGGTTTGTTGGTTTGTTGGCTTGTTGGCTTGTTAGTTTGTTGGTTTGTTGGCTTGTTGGTTTGTTGGTTTGTTGGCTTGTTGGTTTGTTGGCTTGTTGGTTTGTGGGTTTGTTGGTTTGTTGGCTTGTTAGTTTGTTGGCTTGTTGGTTTGTTGGTTTTTTGGTTTGTTGGTTTGTTGGTTTGTTGGTTTGTAGGTTTGTTCGTTTACTTGTTTGTTGGTTTGTTGGCTTGTTGGTTTGTTGGTTTGTTGGTTTGTTGGTTTGTTGGCTTGTTGGCATGTTGGTTTGTTGGTTAGTTCGTTTGTTGGTTTGTTAGTTTGTTGGTTTGTTGGCTTGTTGGCTTGTTGGTTTGTTGGTTTGTGGGTTTGTTGGTTTGTTGCTTTGTTGGTTTGTAGGTTTGTTGGCTTGTTGGCTTGATGGTTTGTTGGCTTGTTGGTTTGTTAGTTTGTTGGCTTTTTGGTTACTTGGTTTGTTGGTTTGTTGGTTTGTTGGTTTGTAGGCTTGTTGGCTTGTTGGTTTGTTGGTTAGTTCGTTTGTTGGTTTGTTAGTTTGTTGGTTTGTTGGCTTGTTGGCTTGTTGGTTTGTTGGTTTGTGGGTTTGTTGGTTTGTTATTTTGTTGGTTTGTTGCTTTGTTGGTTTGTTGGTTTGTTGGTTTGTTGGCTTGTTGGCTTGTTGGTTTGTTGGCTTGTTGGTTTGTTAGTTTGTTGGCTTTTTGGTTTTTTGGTTTGTTGGTTTGTTGGTTTGTTGGCTTGTTGGTTTGTTGGTTTGTTGGCTTGTTGGTTTGTTGGTTTGTTGGCTTGTTGGCTTGTTTGTTTGTTGGTTTGTTGGTTCGTTGGTTTGTGCTTTGTTGGTTTGTTGGTTTGTTGGCTTGTTGGCTTGTTGGTTTGTTAGTTTGTTGGCTTTTTGGTTACTTGGTTTGTTGGTTTGTTGGCTTGTTGGTTTGTTGGCTTGTTGCTTTGTTGGTTTGTTGGCTTGTTGGCATGTTGGTTTGTTGGTTTGTTGGTTTGTTGGTTTGTTGGCTTGTTGGTTTGTTGGTTTGTTGGCTTGTTGGTTTGTTGGTTTGTTGGTTTGTTGGCTTGTTGGGTTGTTGGTTTGTTGGTTTGTTGGCTTGTTGGTTTGTTGGCTTGTTGGTTTGTTGGTTTGTTGGTTTGTTGGCTTGTTGGCTTGTTGGTTTGTTGGTTTGTTGGCTTGTTGGTTACTTAGTTTGTTGGTTTGTTGGCATGTTGGTTTGTTGGTTTGTTGGTTTGTTGGCTTGTTGGTTACTTACTTTTTGGTTTGTTGGCATGTTGGTTTGTTGGTTTGTTGGTTTGTTGGTTTGTTGGTTTGTTGGTTTGTTGGCTTGTTGGTTTGTTGGTTTGTTGGCTTGTTGGCTTGTTGCTTTGTTGGTTTGTTGGTTTATTGGCTTGTTGATTTGTCGCTTGTTGGCTTGTTGGTTTGTTAGTTTGTTGGCTTTTTGGTTACTTGGTTTGTTGGTTTGTTGGTTTGTTGGCTTGTTGGTTTGTTGGTTTGTTGGTTTGTTGGCTTGTTGGTTTGTTGGTTTGTTGGCTTGTTGGCTTGTTGGCTTGTTGGTTTGTTAGTTTGTTGGCTTTTTGGTTACTTGGTTGGTTGGTTTGTTGGTTTGTTGGCTTGTTGGTTTGTTGGTTTGTTGGTTTGTTGGCTTGTTGGTTTGTTGGCTTGTTGGTTTGTTGGTTTGTTGGTTTGTTAATTTGTTGGCTTGTTGGTTTGTTGGTTTGTTGGTTTGTTGGTTTGTTGGATTGTTGGGTTATTGGTTTGTTGGCTTGTTGGTTTGTTGGCTTGTTGGCTTGTTGGTTTGTTGGTTTGTTGGCTTGTTGGTTACTTGGTTTGTTGGTTTGTTGGTTTGTTGGCTTTTTGCTTTGTTGGTTTGTTGGTTTTTTGGTTTGTTGGTTTATTTGTTTGTTGGGTTGTTGGATTGTTGGTTTGTTGGTTTGTTGGTTTGTTGGTTTGTTAGATTGTTGGTTAGTTGGTTTGTTGCCTTGTTGGTTTGTTGGTTTGTTGGCTTGTTGGATTGTTGGCTTGTTGGTTTGTAGGTTTGTTGGCTTGTTGGTTACTTAGTTTGTAGGTTTGTTGGTTAGTTCGTTTGTTGGTTTGTTAGTTTGTTGGTTTGTTGGCTTGTTGGTTTGTTGGTTTTTTGGTTTGTTGGTTTTGGGTTTGTTGGTTTGTTGGTTTATTTGTTTGTTGGTTTGTTGGTTTGTTGGTTTGTTGGTTTGTTGGTTTGTTGGTTTGTTGGTTTGTTGGTTTGTTGCCTTGTTGGTTTGTTGGTTTGTTGGTTTGTTGGTTTGTTGGTTTGTTGGTTTTTTGGTTTGTTGGATTATTTGTTTGTTGGTTTGTTGGCTTGTTAGTTTGTTGGTTTGTTGGTTTGTTGGTTTGTTGGCTTGTTGGTTTGTTGGTTTGTTGGTTTGTTGGCTTGTTGGCTTGTTGGTTTGTTGGTTTGTTGGTTTTTTGGTTTGTTGGTTTGTTGGTTTGTTGGTTTGTTGGTTAGTTGGTTTGTTGGTTTATTTGTTTGTTGGTTTGTTGGTTTATTTGTTTGTTGGTTTATTGGCTTGTTGGTTTGTTGGTTTGTTGGTTTGTTGCTTTTTTCGTTTGATGGTTTGTTGGTTTGTTGGTTACTTGGTTTGTTGGTTTGTTGCTTTGTTGGTTTGTTGGTTTGTTGGCTCGTTGGCTTGTTGGTTTGTTGGTTTGTTGGCTTGTTGGTTACTTAGTTTGTTGGTTTGTTGGCATGTTGGTTTGTTGCCTTGTTGGTTTGTTGGTTTGTTGGTTTGTTGGTTTGTTGGCTTGTTGGCTTGTTGATTTGTTGGTTTGTTGGCTTGTTGGTTACTTAGTTTGTTGGATTGTTGGCATGTTGGTTTGTTGGTTTGTTGGTTTGTTGGCTTGTTGGTTTGTTGGTTTGTTGGCTTGTTGGCTTGTTGGTTTGTTGGTTTGTTGGTTTGTTGGCTTGTTGGTTTGTTGGTTTGTTGGTTTGTTGGTTTGTTGGTTTGTTGGTTTGTTGGTTTGTTGGTTTGTTGGTTTGTTGGTTTGTTGGTTTGTTGGCTTGTTGGTTTGTTGGTTTGTTGGCTTGTTGGCTTGTTGGTTTGTTGGTTTGTTGGTTTGTTGGCTTGTTGGTTTGTTGGTTTGTTGGCTTGTTGGTTTGTTGGTTTGTTTGTTTGTTGGCTTGTTGGCTTGTTGGTTTGTTGGTTTGTTGGCTTGTTGGTTTGTTGGTTTGTTGGCTTGTTGGCTTGTTGCTTTGTTCGTTTGATGGTTTGTTGGTTTGTTGGTTTTTTGGTTTGTTGGTTTTTTGGTTTGTTGCTTTGTTGGTTTGTTGGTTTGTTGGCTTGTTAGCTTGTTGGTTTGTTGACTTGTTGGTTTGTTAGTTTGTTGGCTTTTTGGTTACTTGGTTTGTGTGTTTGTTGGCTTGTTGGCTTGTTGGTTAATTGCTTTGTTCGTTTGATGGTTTGTTGGTTTGTTGGTTACTTGGTTTGTTGGTTTGTTGGTTTGTTGGCTTGTTGGTTTGTTGGCTTGTTGGTTTGTTGGTTTGTTGGTTTGTTGGCTTGTTGGCTTGTTGGTTTGTTGGTTTGTTGGTTTGTGGCTTGTTGGCTTGTTGGTTTGTTGGTTTGTTGGTTTGTTGGTTTGTTGGTTTGTTGGTTTGTTGGCTTGTTGGTTTGTTGGTTTGTTGGTTTGTTGGTTTGTTGGCTTGTTGGCTTGTTGGTTTGTTGGTTTGTTGGTTTGTTGGTTTGTTGGTTTATTTGTTTGTTGGTTTGTTGGCTTGTTGGTTTGTTGGTTTGTTCGCTTGTTGGCTTGTTGGTTTGTTGGCTTGTTGGCTTGTTGGTTTGTTGGTTTGTTGGCTTGTTGGTTTGTTGGCTTGTTGGTTTGTTGGTTTGTTGGTTTGTTGGCTTGTTGGTTGGTTGGTTTGTTGGTTTGTTTGCTTGTTGGTTTGTTGATTTTTTGGTTTGTTGGTTTGTTGGTTTGTTGGTTTGTTGGTTTGTTCGTTTACTTGTTTGTTGGTTTGTTGGCTTGTTGGTTTGTTGGTTTGTTGGTTTGTTGGCTTGTTGGCTTGTTGGTTTGTTGGTTAGTTCGTTTGTTGGTTTGTTAGTTTGTTGGTTTGTTGGCTTGTTGGCTTGTTGGTTTGTTGGTTTGTGGGTTTGTTGGTTCGTTGGTTTGTTGCTTTGTAGGTTTGTAGGTTTGTTGGCTTGTTGGCTTGATGGTTTGTTGGCTTGTTGTTTTGTTAGTTTGTTGGCTTTTTGGTTACTTGGTTTATTGGTTTGTTGGTTTGTTGGTTTGTAGGCTAGTTGGCTTGTTGGTTTGTTGGTTAGTTCGTTTGTTGGTTTGTTAGTTTGTTGGTTTGTTGGCTTGTTAACTTGTTGGTTTGTTGGTTTGTTGGTTTGTTGGTTTGTTGTTTTGTTGGTTTGTAGCTTTGTTGGTTTGTTGGTTTGTTGGTTTGTTGGCTTGTTGGCTTGTTGGTTTGTTGGCTTGTTGGTTTGTTAGTTTGTTGGCTTTTTGGTTTTTTGGTTTGTTGGTTTCTTGGTTTGTTGGCTTGTTGGTTTGTTGGTTTGTTGGCTTGTTGGTTTGTTGATTTGTTGTCTTGTTGGCTTGTTTGTTTGTTGGTTTGTTGGTTTGTTGGATTGTTGCTTTGTTGGTTTGCTGGTTTGTTGGTTTGTTGGCTTGTTGGATTGTTGTTTTGTTAGTTTGTTGGCTTTTTGGTTACTTGGTTTGTTGGTTTGTTGGTTTGTAGGCTTGTTGGTTTGTTGGCTTGTTGCTTTGTTGGTTTTTTGGCTTGTTGGCATGTTGGTTTGTTGGTTTGTTGGTTTGTTGGTTTGTTGGCTTGTTGGTTTGTTGGTTTGTTGGCTTGTTGGTTTGTTGGTTTGTTGGTTTGTTGGCTTGTTGGGTTGTTGGTTTGTTGGTTTGTTGGTTTGTGTGCTTGTTGGTTTGTTGGCTTGTTGGTTTGTTGGTTTGTTGGTTTGTTGGCTTGTTGGCTTGTTGGTTTGTTGGTTTGTTGGCTTGTTGGTTACTTAGTTTGTTGGTTTGTTGGTATGTTGGTTTGTTGGTTTGTTGGTTTGTTGGCTTGTTGGTTACTTAGTTTTTTGGTTTGTTGGCATGTTGGTTTGTTGGTTTGTTGGTTTGTTGGTTTGTTGGTTTATTGGCTTGTTGGTTTCTTGGTTTGTTGGCTTGTTGGCTTGTTGCTTTGTTGGTTTGTTGGTTTGTTGGCTTGTTGATTTGTCGCTTGTTGGCTTGTTGGTTTGTTAGTTTGTTGGCTTTTTGGTTACTTGGCTTGTTGGTTTGTTGGTTTGTTGGTTTGTTGGCTTGTTGGTTTGGTGGTTTGTTGGTTTGTTGGTTTGTTGGTTTGTTGGTTTTTTTGTTTGTTGGTTTGCTGGTTTGTTGGCTTGTTGGTTTGTTGGTTTGTTGGCTTGTTGGTTTGTTGGTTTGTTGGCTTGTTGGCTTGTTGGCTTGTTGGTTTGTTAGTTTGTTGGCTTTTTGGTTACTTGGTTGGTTGGTTTGTTGGTTTGTTGGCTTGTTGATTTGTTGGTTTGTTGGCTTGTTGGTTTGTTGGCTTGTTGGTTTGTTGGTTTGTTGGTTTGTTAATTTGTTGGCTTGTTGGTTTGTTGGTTTGTTGGTTTGTTGGTTTGTTGGTTTGTTGGCTTGTTGGTTTGTTGGTTTGTTGGCTTGTTGGTTTGTTGGTTTGTTGGCTTGTTGGTTACTTGGTTTGTTGGTTTGTTGGTTTGTTGGCTTGTTGGTTTGTTGGTTTGTTGATTTTTTGGTTTGTTGGTTTATTTGTTTGTTGGGTTGTTGGCTTGTTGGTTTGTTGGTTTTTTGGTTTGTTGGTTTGTTAGTTTGTTGGTTAGTTGGTTTGTTGGCTTGTTGGTTTGTTGGTTTGTTGGCTTGTTGGCTTGTTGTTTGTAGGTTTGTTGGCTTGTTGGTTACTTAGTTTGTTGGTTTGTTAGTTTGTTGGTTTGTTGGCTTGTTGGCTTGTTGGTTTGTTGGTTTTTTGGTTTGTTGGTTTGTTGGTTTGTTGGTTTGTTGGTTTATTTGTTTGTTGGTTTGTTGGTTTGTTGGTTTGTTGGCTTGTTGGTTTGTTGGTTTCTTGGTTTGTTGGTTTGTTGGCTTGTTGGTTTGTTGGTTTGTTGGTTTGTGGCTTGTTGGCTTGTTGGTTTGTTGGTTTGTTGGTTTTTTGGTTTGTTGGTTTGTTGGTTTGTTGGTTTGTTGGTTAGTTGGTTTGTTGGTTTATTTGTTTGTTGGTTTGTTGGTTTATTTGTTTGTTGGTTTATTGGCTTGTTGGTTTGTTGGTTTGTTGGTTTGTTGCTTTGTTCGTTTGATGGTTTGTTGGTTTGTTGGTTACTTGGTTTGTTGGTTTGTTGGTTTGTTGGTTTGCTGGTTTGTTGGCTTGTTGGTTACTTAGTTTGTTGGTTTGTTGGTATGTTGGTTTGTTGGTTTGTTGGTTTGTTGGTTTGTTGGCTTGTTGGCTTGTTGGTTTGTTGGTTTGTTGGTTTGTTGGTTTGTTGGTTTGTTGGTTTGTTGGTTTGTTGGCTTGTTGGTTTGTTGGTTTGTTGGCTTGTTGGTTTGTTGGTTTGTTGGTTTGTTGGCTTGTTGGCTTGTTTGTTTGTTGGTTTGTTGGCTTGTTGGTTTGTTGGTTTGTTGGCTTGTTGGCTTGTTGCTTTGTTCGTTTGATGGTTTGTTGGTTTGTTGGTTTTTTGGTTTGTTAATTTTTTGGTTTGTTGCTTTGTTGGTTTGTTGGTTTGTTGGCTTGTTGGCTTGTTGGTTTGTTGGCTTGTTGGTTTGTTAGTTTGTTGGCTTTTTGGTTACTTGGTTTGTTGGTTTGTTGGTTTGTTGGCTTGTTGGTTTGTTGGCTTGTTGGTTTGTTGGTTTGTTGGTTTGTTGGCTTGTTGGCTTGTTGGTTTGTTGGTTTGTTGCTTTGTTGGTTTGTTGGTTTGTTGGTTTTTTGGTTTGTTGGTTTGTTGGTTTGTTGACATGTTGGTTTGTTGGTATATTGGTTTGTTGGCTTGTTGGTTTGTTGGTTTGTTGGCTTGTTGGTTTGTTGGTTTGTTGGTTTGTTGGCTTGTTGGCTTGTTGGTTTGTTGGTTTGTTGGCTTGTTGGTTTGTTGGTTTTTTGGTTTGTTGGTTTGTTGGTTTGTTGGCTTGTTGGTTTGTTGGCTTGTTGGTTTGTTGGCTTGTTGGTTTGTTGGTTTGTTGGTTTGTTGGCTTGTTGGCTTGTTGGTTTGTTGGTTTGTTAGTTTGTTGGCTTTTTGGTTACTTGGTTTGTTGGTTTGTTGGTTTGTTGGTTTGTTGGTTTGTTGCCTTGTTGGTTTGTTGGTTTGTTGGTTTGTTGGTTTGTTGGTTTTTCGGTTTGTTGGTTTATTTGTTTGTTGGTTTGTTGGCTTGTTGGTTTGTTGGTTTCTTGGTTTGTTGGTTTGTTGGCTTGTTGGTTTGTTGGTTTGTTGGTTTGTGGCTTGTTGGCTTGTTGGTTTGTTGGTTTGTTGGTTTTTTGGTTTGTTGGTTTGTTGGTTTGTTGGTTTGTTGGTTAGTTGGTTTGTTGGTTTATTTGTTTGTTGGTTTGTTGGTTTATTTGTTTGTTGGTTTATTGGCTTGTTTGTTTGTTGGTTTGTTGGTTTGTTGCTTTGTTCGTTTGATGGTTTGTTGGTTTGTTGGTTACTTGGTTTGTTGGTTTGTTGGTTTGTTGGTTTGCTGGTTTGTTGGCTTGTTGGTTACTTAGTTTGTTGGTTTGTTGGTATGTTGGTTTGTTGGTTTGTTGGTTTGTTGGTTTGTTGGCTTGTTGGCTTGTTGGTTTGTTGGTTTGTTGGTTTGTTGGTTTGTTGGTTTGTTGGTTTGTTGGCTTGTTGGTTTGTTGGTTTGTTGGCTTGTTGGTTTGTTGGTTTGTTGGTTTGTTGGCTTGTTGGCTTGTTTGTTTGTTGGTTTGTTGGCTTGTTGGTTTGTTGGTTTGTTGGCTTGTTGGCTTGTTGCTTTGTTCGTTTGATGGTTTGTTGGTTTGTTGGTTTTTTGGTTTGTTAATTTTTTGGTTTGTTGCTTTGTTGGTTTGTTGGTTTGTTGGCTTGTTGGCTTGTTGGTTTGTTGGCTTGTTGGTTTGTTAGTTTGTTGGCTTTTTGGTTACTTGGTTTGTTGGTTTGTTGGTTTGTTGGCTTGTTGGTTTGTTGGCTTGTTGGTTTGTTGGTTTGTTGGTTTGTTGGCTTGTTGGCTTGTTGGTTTGTTGGTTTGTTGCTTTGTTGGTTTGTTGGTTTGTTGGTTTTTTGGTTTGTTGGTTTATTGGTTTGTTGACATGTTGGTTTGTTGGTATATTGGTTTGTTGGCTTGTTGGTTTGTTGGTTTGTTGGCTTGTTGGTTTGTTGGTTTGTTGGTTTGTTGGCTTGTTGGCTTGTTGGTTTGTTGGTTTGTTGGCTTGTTGGTTTGTTGGTTTTTTGGTTTGTTGGTTTGTTGGTTTGTTGGCTTGTTGGTTTGTTGGCTTGTTGGTTTGTTGGCTTGTTGGTTTGTTGGTTTGTTGGTTTGTTGGCTTGTTGGCTTGTTGGTTTGTTGGTTTGTTAGTTTGTTGGCTTTTTGGTTACTTGGTTTGTTGGTTTGTTGGTTTGTTGGTTTGTTGGCTTCTTGGTTTGTTGGTTTGTTGGTTTTTTAGTTTGTTGGTTTGTTGGTTTTTTTGTTTGTTGGCTTGTTGGCTTGTTGGTTTGTTGGTTTGTTAGTTTGTTGGCTTTTTGGTTACTTGGTTGGTTGGTTTGTTGGTTTGTTGGTTTGTTGGTTTGTTGGCTTGTTGGTTTGTTGGCTTGTTGGTTTGTTGGTTTGTTGATTTGTTAATTTGTTGGCTTGTTGGTTTGTTGGTTTGTTGGTTTGTTGGTTTGTTGGCTTGTTGGTTTGTTGGTTTGTTGGCTTGTTGGCTTGTTGGTTTGTTGGTTTGTTGGCTTGTTGGTTACTTGGTTTGTTGGTTTGTTGGTTTGTTGGCTTGTTGGTCTGTTGGTTTGTTGGTTTTTTAGGTTGTTGGTTTATTTGTTTGTTGGTTTGTTGGCTTGTTGGTTTGTTGGTTTGTTGGTTTGTTGGTTAGTTAGTTTGTTGGTTTGTTGGTTTGTTGGCTTGTTGGTTTGTTGGTTTGTTGGCCTATTGGCTTGTTGGTTTGTAGGTTTGTTGGCTTGTTGGTTACTTAGTTTGTAGGTTTGTTGGTTAGTTCATTTGTTGGTTTGTTAGTTTGTTGGTTTGTTGGCTTGTTGGATTGTTGGTTTGTTGGTGTTTTGGTTTGTTGGTTTGTTGGTTTGTTGGTTTGTTGGTTTGTTGGTTTATTTATTTATTGGTTTGTTGGCTTGTTGGTTTGTTGGTTTGTTGGTTTGTTGGCTTGTTGGTTTGTTGGTTTGTTGGTTTGTTGGTTTGTTGGTTTGTTGGTTAGTTGGTTTGTTGGTTTATTTGTTTGTTGGTTTGTTGGTTTATTTGTTTGTTGGTTTATTGGCTTGTTGGTTTGTTGGTTTGTTGGTTTGTTGCTTTGTTCGTTTGATGGTTTGTTGGTTTGTTGGTTACTTGGTTTGTTGGTTTGTTGGTTTGTTGGTTTGTTGGTTTGTTGGTTTGTTGGCTCGTTGGCTTGTTGGTTTGTTGGTTTGTTGGCTTGTTGGTTACTTAGTTTGTTGGTTTGTTGGCATGTTGGTTTGTTGGTTTGTTGGTTTGTTGGCTTTTTGGTTTGTTGGTTTGTTGGCTTGTTGGTTTGTTGGTTTGTTGGCTTGTTGGCTTGTTGGTTTGTTGGTTTGTTGGTTTGTTGGTTTGTTGGTTTGTTGGTTTGTTGGTTTGTTGGCTTGTTGGCTTGTTGGTTTGTTGGCTGGTTGGTTTGTTGGTTTGTTGGTTTGTTGGCTTGTTGGCTTGTTTGTTTGTTGGTTTGTTGGCTTGTTGGTTTGTTGGTTTGTTGGCTTGTTGGCTTGTTGCTTTGTTCGTTTGATGGTTTGTTGGTTTGTTGGTTTTTTGGTTTGTTGGTTTGTTGGCTTGTTGGTTTGTTGGTTTGTTGGTTTGTTGGCTTGTTGGCTTGTTGGTTTGTTGGTTTGTTGGTTTTTTGGTTTGTTGGTTTGTTGGTTTGTTGGCTTGTTGGTTTGTTGGTATATTGGTTTGTTGGCTTGTTGGTTTGTTGGTTTATTGGCTTGTTGGTTTGTTGGTTTGTTGGTTTGTTGGCTTGTTGGCTTGTTGGTTTGTTGGTTTGTTGGTTTGTTGGTTTGTTGGCTTGTTGGTTTGTTGGTTTGTTGGTTTGTTGGCTTGTTGGTTTGTTGGTTTGTTGGTTTTGGTTTGTTGGTTTGTTGGTTTATTGGTTTGTTGGCTTGTTGGCTTGTTGGCTTGTTGGTTTGTTGGTTTGTTGGTTTGTTGGTTTGTTGGTTTGTTGGTTTTTTTGTTTGTTGGTTTGTTGGTTTGTTGGCTTGTTGGTTTGTTTGTTTGTTAGCTTGTTGGTTTGTTGGTTTGTTGGCTTGTCGGCTTGTTGGCTTGTTGGTTTGTTAGTTTGTTGGCTTTTTGGTTACTTGGTTTGTTGGTTTGTTGGTTTGTTGGTTTGTTGGCTTGTTGGTTTGTTGGTTTGTTGGTTTGTTAGTTTGTTGGTTTGTTGGTTTTTTTGTTTGTTGGTTTGTTGGTTTGTTGGCTTGTTGGTTTGTTGGTTTGTTGGCTTGTTAGTTTGTTGGTTTGTTGGCTTGTTGGCTTGTTGGTTTGTTGGTTTGTTAGTTTGTTGGCTTTTTGGTTACTTGGTTGGTTGGTTTGTTGGTTTGTTGGAATGTTGGTTTGTTGGCTTGTTGGTTTGTTGGCTTGTTGGTTTGTTGGTTTGTTGATTTGTTAATTTGTTGGCTTGTTGGTTTGTTGGTTTGTTGGTTTGTTGGTTTGTTGGCTTGTTGGTTTGTTGGTTTGTTGGCTTGTTGGCTTGTTGGTTTGTTGGTTTGTTGGCTTGTTGGTTACTTGGTTTGTTGGTTTGTTGGTTTGTTGGCTTGTTGGTTTGTTGGTTTGTTGGTTTTTTGGTTTGTTGGTTTATTTGTTTGTTGGTTTGTTGGCTTGTTGGTTTGTTGGTTTGTTGGTTTGTTGGTTAGTTAGTTTGTTGGTTTGTTGGTTTGTTGGCTTGTTGGTTTGTTGGTTTGTTGGCTTGTTGGCTTGTTGGTTTGTTGGTGTTTTGGTTTGTTGGTTTGTTGGTTTGTTGGTTTGTTGGTTTGTTGGTTTGTTGGTTTATTTATTTGTTGGTTTGTTGGTTTGTTGGCTTGTTGGTTTGTTGGTTTGTTGGTTTGTTGGCTTGTTGGTTTGTTGGTTTGTTGGTTTGTTGGTTTGTTGGTTTTTTGGTTTGTTGGTTTATTTGTTTGTTGGTTTGTTGGCTTGTTGGTTTGTTGGTTTGTTGGTTTGTTGGTTTGTTGGCTTGTTGGTTTGTTGGTTTGTTGGTTTGTTGGCTTGTTGGCTTGTTGGTTTGTTGGTTTGTTGGTTTTTTGGTTTGTTGGTTTGTTGGTTTGTTGGTTTGTTGGTTTGTTGGTTAGTTGGTTTGTTGGTTTATTTGTTTGTTGGTTTGTTGGTTTATTTGTTTGTTGGTTTATTGGCTTGTTGGTTTGTTGGTTGGTTGGTTTGTTGCTTTGTTCGTTTGATGGTTTGTTGGTTTGTTGGTTACTTGGTTTGTTGGTTTGTTGGTTTGTTGGTTTGTTGGTTTGTTGGCTCGTTGGCTTGTTGGTTTGTAGGTTTGTTGGCTTGTTGGTTACTTAGTTTGTTGGTTTGTTGGCATGTTGGTTTGCTGGTTTGTTGGTTTTTTGGCTTGTTGGTTTGTTGGTTTGTTGGTTTGTTGGTTTGTTGGTTTGTTGGCTTGTTGGCTTGTTGGTTTGTTGGTTTGTTGGTTTGTTGGTTTGTTGGCTTGTTGGTTTGTTGGTTTGTTGGTTTGTTGGCTTGTTGGTTTGTTGGTTTGTTGGTTTGTTGGCTTGTTGGCTTGTTGGTTTGTTGGTTTGTTGGTTTGTTGGTTTGTTGGTTTGTTGGCTTGTTGGCTTGTTGGTTTGTTGGCTTGTTGGCTTGTTGCTTTGTTCGTTTGATGGTTTGTTGGTTTGTTGGTTTTTTGGTTTGTTGGTTTTTTGGTTTGTTGCTTTGCTGGTTTGTTGGTTTGTTGGCTTGTTGGCTTGTTGGTTTGTTGGCTTGTTGGTTTGTTAGTTTGTTGGTTTGTTGGTTTGTTGGTTTGTTGGCTTGTTGGTGTGTTGGCTTGTTGGTTTGTTGGTTTGTTGGTTTGTTGGCTTGTTGGCTTGTTGGTTTGTTGGTTTGTTGCTTTGTTGGTTTGTTGGTTTGTTGGTTTTTTGGTTTGTTGGTTTGTTGGTTTGTTGGCTTGTTGGTTTGTTGGTTTGTTGGCTTGTTGGTTTGTTGGTTTGTTGGTTTGTTGGCTTGTTGGCTTGTTGGCTTGTTGGTTTGTTGGTTTGTTGGTTTGTTGGCTTGTTGGTTTGTTGGTTTTTTGGTTTGTTGGTTTGTTGGTTTGTTGGCTTGTTGGTTTGTTGGTTTGTTGGCTTGTTGGTTTGTTGGTTTGTTGGCTTGTTGGTTTGTTGGTTTGTTGGCTTGTTGGCTTGTTGGTTTGTTGGTTTGTTGGCTTGTTGGCTTGTTGGCTTGTTGGTTTGTTAGTTTGTTGGCTTTTTGGTTACTTGGTTTGTTGGTTTGTTGGCTTGTTGGTGTGTTGGCTTGTTGGTTTGTTGGTTTGTTGGTTTGTTGGCTTGTTGGCTTGTTGGTTTGTTGGTTTGTTGCTTTGTTGGTTTGTTGGTTTGTTGGTTTTTTGGTTTGTTGGCTTGTTGGTTTGTTGGCTTGTTGGTTTGTTGGTTTGTTGGTTTGTTGGCTTGTTAGCTTGTTCGTTTGTTGGTTTGTTGGTTTGTTGGTTTGTTGGTTTGTTGGCTTGTTGGTTTGTTGGTTTGTTGGTTTGTTGGCTTGTTGGTTTGTTGGTTTGTTGGCTTGTTGGTTACTTGGTTTGTTGGTTTGTTGGTTTGTTGGTTTGTTGGCTTGTTGGTTTGTTGGTTTGTTGGTTTTTTGGTTTGTTGGTTTATTTGTTTGTTGGTTTGTTGGCTTGTTGGTTTGTTGGTTTGTTGGTTTGTTGGTTTGTTGGCTTGTTGGCTTGTTGGTTTGTTGGTTTGTTGGCTTGTTGGTTACTTAGTTTGTTGGTTTGTTGGTTTGTTGGTTTGTTGGTTTGTTGGCTCGTTGGGTTGTTGGTTTGTAGGTTTGTTGGCTTGTTGGTTACTTAGTTTGTTGGTTTGTTGGCATGTTGGTTTGCTGGTTTGTTGGTTTTTTGGCTTGTTGGTTTGTTGGTTTGTTGGTTTGATGGTTTGTTGGCTTGTTGGCTTGTTGGTTTGTTGGTTTGTTGGCTTGTTGGTTACTTAGTTTGTTGGTTTGTTGGCATGTTGGTTTGTTGGTTTGTTGGTTTGTTGGCTTGTTGGTTTGTTGGTTTGTTGGTTTGTTGGTTTGCTGGTTTGTTGGCTTGTTGGCTTGTTGGTTTGTTGGTTTGCTGGTTTGTTGGTTTGTTGGCTTGTTGGTTTGTTGGTTTGTTGGCTTGTTGGTTTGTTGGTTTGTTTGTTTGTTGGCTTGTTGGCTTGTTGGTTTGTTGGTATGTTGGTTTTTTGGTTTGTTGGTTTATTTGTTTGTTGGTTTGTTGGCTTGTTGGTTTGTTTGTTTGTTGGCTTGTTGGCTTGTTGCTTTGTTCGTTTGATGGTTTTTTGGTTTGTTGCTTTGTTGGTTTGTTGGTTTGTTGGCTTGTTGGCTTGCTGGTTTGTTGGCTTGTTGGTTTGTTAGTTTGTTGGCTTTTTGGTTACTTGGTTTGTTGGTATGTTGGCTTGTTGGTTTGTTGGTTTGTTGGTTTGTTGGCTTGTTGGCTTGTTGGTTTGTTGGTTTGTTGGTTTGTTGGTTTGTTGGTTTTTTGGTTTGTTGGTTTGTTGGTTTGTTGGCTTGTTGGTTTGTTAGTTTGTTGGTTTGTTGGTTTGTTGGTTTGTTGGCTTCTTGGTTTGTTGGTTTGTTGGTTTGTTGGCTTGTTGGTTTGTTGGTTTGTTGGTTTGTTGGCTTGTTGGTTTGTTGGTTTGTTGGCTTGTTGGCTTGTTGCTTTGTTGGTTTTTTGTGGTTTGTTGGCTTGTTGGTTTTTTGGTTTGTTGGTTTGTTGGTTTGTTGGCTTGTTGGTTTGTTGGTTTGTTGGTTTGTTGGCTTGTTGGTTTGTTGGTTTGTTGGCTTGTTGGTTTGTTGGTTTGTTGGTTTGTTGGCTTGTTGGCTTGTTGGTTTGTTGGTTTGTTGGCTTGTTGGTTTGTTGGTTTTTTGGTTTGTTGGTTTGTTGGTTTGTTGGCTTGTTGGTTTGTTGGTTTGTTGGTTTGTTGGGTTGTTGGTTTGTTTGTTTGTTGGCTTGTTGGTTTGTTGGTTTGTTGGTTTGTTGGCTTCCTGGCTTGTTGGTTTGTTGGTTTGTTGGCTTGTTGGTTTGTTGGCTTGTTGGTTTGTTGGTTTGTTGGTTTGTTGGCTTGTTGGCTTGTTGGTTTGTTGGTTTGTTGGTTTGTTGGTTTGTTGGTTTGTTGGTTTGTTGGCTTGTTGGCTTGTTGGTTTGTTGGCTGGTTGGTTTGTTGGTTTGTTGGCTTGTTGGCTTGTTTGTTTGTTGGTTTGTTGGCTTGTTGGTTTGTTGGTTTGTTGGCTTGTTGGCTTGTTGCTTTGTTCGTTTGATGGTTTGTTGGTTTGTTGGTTTTTTGGTTTGTTGGTTTGTTGGTTTGTTGGCTTGTTGGTTTGTTGGTTTGTTGGTTTGTTGGCTTGTTGGCTTGTTGGTTTGTTGGTTTGTTGGTTTTTTGGTTTGTTGGTTTGTTGGTTTGTTGGCTTGTTGGTTTGTTGGTATATTGGTTTGTTGGCTTGTTGGTTTGTTGGTTTATTGGCTTGTTGGTTTGTTGGTTTGTTGGTTTGTTGGCTTGTTGGCTTGTTGGTTTGTTGGTTTGTTGGTTTGTTGGTTTGTTGGTTTGTTGGCTTGTTGGTTTGTTGGTTTGTTGGTTTGTTGGCTTGTTGGTTTGTTGGTTTGTTGGTTTTTGGTTTGTTGGTTTGTTGGTTTATTGGTTTGTTGGCTTGTTGGCTTGTTGGCTTGTTGGTTTGTTGGTTTGTTGGTTTGTTGGTTTGTTGGTTTGTTGGTTTTTTTGTTTGTTGGTTTGTTGGTTTGTTGGCTTGTTGGTTTGTTTGTTTGTTAGCTTGTTGGTTTGTTGGTTTGTTGGCTTGTCGGCTTGTTGGCTTGTTGGTTTGTTAGTTTGTTGGCTTTTTGGTTACTTGGTTTGTTGGTTTGTTGGTTTGTTGGTTTGTTGGCTTGTTGGTTTGTTGGTTTGTTGGTTTGTTAGTTTGTTGGTTTGTTGGTTTTTTTGCTTGTTGGTTTGTTGGTTTGTTGGCTTGTTGGTTTGTTGGTTTGTTGGCTTGTTAGTTTGTTGGTTTGTTGGCTTGTTGGCTTGTTGGTTTGTTGGTTTGTTAGTTTGTTGGCTTTTTGGTTACTTGGTTGGTTGGTTTGTTGGTTTGTTGGAATGTTGGTTTGTTGGCTGGTTGGTTTGTTGGCTTGTTGGTTTGTTGGTTTGTTGATTTGTTAATTTGTTGGCTTGTTGGTTTGTTGGTTTGTTGGTTTGTTGGTTTGTTGGCTTGTTGGTTTGTTGGTTTGTTGGCTTGTTGGCTTGTTGGTTTGTTGGTTTGTTGGCTTGTTGGTTACTTGGTTTGTTGGTTTGTTGGTTTGTTGGCTTGTTGGTTTGTTGGTTTGTTGGTTTTTTGGTTTGTTGGTTTATTTGTTTGTTGGTTTGTTGGCTTGTTGGTTTGTTGGTTTGTTGGTTTGTTGGTTAGTTAGTTTGTTGGTTTGTTGGTTTGTTGGCTTGTTGGTTTGTTGGTTTGTTGGCTTGTTGGCTTGTTGGTTTGTTGGTGTTTTGGTTTGTTGGTTTGTTGGTTTGTTGGTTTGTTGGTTTGTTGGTTTGTTGGTTTGTTGGTTTGTTGGTTTATTTATTTGTTGGTTTGTTGGTTTGTTGGCTTGTTGGTTTGTTGGTTTGTTGGTTTGTTGGCTTGTTGGTTTGTTGGTTTGTTGGTTTGTTGGTTTGTTGGTTTTTTGGTTTGTTGGTTTATTTGTTTGTTGGTTTGTTGGCTTGTTGGTTTGTTGGTTTGTTGGTTTGTTGGTTTGTTGGCTTGTTGGTTTGTTGGTTTGTTGGTTTTTTGGCTTGTTGGCTTGTTGGTTTGTTGGTTTGTTGGTTTTTTGGTTTGTTGGTTTGTTGGTTTGTTGGTTTGTTGGTTTGTTGGTTAGTTGGTTTGTTGGTTTATTTGTTTGTTGGTTTGTTGGTTTATTTGTTTGTTGGTTTATTGGCTTGTTGGTTTGTTGGTTGGTTGGTTTGTTGCTTTGTTCGTTTGATGGTTTGTTGGTTTGTTGGTTACTTGGTTTGTTGGTTTGTTGGTTTGTTGGTTTGTTGGTTTGTTGGCTCGTTGGCTTGTTGGTTTGTAGGTTTGTTGGCTTGTTGGTTACTTAGTTTGTTGGTTTGTTGGTTTGTTGGTTTGTTGGCTTGTTGGTGTGTTGGCTTGTTGGTTTGTTGGTTTGTTGGTTTGTTGGCTTGTTGGCTTGTTGGTTTGTTGGTTTGTTGCTTTGTTGGTTTGTTGGTTTGTTGGTTTTTTGGTTTGTTGGTTTGTTGGTTTGTTGGCTTGTTGGTTTGTTGGTTTGTTGGCTTGTTGGTTTGTTGGTTTGTTGGTTTGTTGGCTTGTTGGCTTGTTGGCTTGTTGGTTTGTTGGTTTGTTGGTTTGTTGGCTTGTTGGTTTGTTGGTTTTTTGGTTTGTTGGTTTGTTGGTTTGTTGGCTTGTTGGTTGGTTGGTTTATTGGTTTGTTGGTTTGTTGGTTTGTTGGCTTGTTGGTTTGTTGGTTTGTTGGCTTGTTGGTTTGTTGGTTTGTTGGCTTGTTGGTTTGTTGGTTTGTTGGCTTGTTGGCTTGTTGGTTTGTTGGTTTGTTGGCTTGTTGGCTTGTTGGCTTGTTGGTTTGTTAGTTTGTTGGCTTTTTGGTTACTTGGTTTGTTGGTTTGTTGGCTTGTTGGTGTGTTGGCTTGTTGGTTTGTTGGTTTGTTGGTTTGTTGGCTTGTTGGCTTGTTGGTTTGTTGGTTTGTTGCTTTGTTGGTTTGTTGGTTTGTTGGTTTTTTGGTTTGTTGGCTTGTTGGTTTGTTGGCTTGTTGGTTTGTTGGTTTGTTGGTTTGTTGGCTTGTTAGCTTGTTCGTTTGTTGGTTTGTTGGTTTGTTGGTTTGTTGGTTTGTTGGCTTGTTGGTTTGTTGGTTTGTTGGTTTGTTGGCTTGTTGGTTTGTTGGTTTGTTGGCTTGTTGGTTACTTGGTTTGTTGGTTTGTTGGTTTGTTGGTTTGTTGGCTTGTTGGTTTGTTGGTTTGTTGGTTTTTTGGTTTGTTGGTTTATTTGTTTGTTGGTTTGTTGGCTTGTTGGTTTGTTGGTTTGTTGGTTTGTTGGTTTGTTGGCTTGTTGGCTTGTTGGCTTGTTGGTTTGTTGGTTTGTTGGCTTGTTGGTTACTTAGTTTGTTGGTTTGTTGGTTTGTTGGTTTGTTGGTTTGTTGGCTCGTTGGGTTGTTGGTTTGTAGGTTTGTTGGCTTGTTGGTTACTTAGTTTGTTGGTTTGTTGGCATGTTGGTTTGCTGGTTTGTTGGTTTTTTGGCTTGTTGGTTTGTTGGTTTGTTGGTTTGTTGGTTTGTTGGCTTGTTGGCTTGTTGGTTTGTTGGTTTGTTGGCTTGTTGGTTACTTAGTTTGTTGGTTTGTTGGCATGTTGGTTTGTTGGTTTGTTGGTTTGTTGGCTTGTTGGTTTGTTGGTTTGTTGGTTTGTTGGTTTGCTGGTTTGTTGGCTTGTTGGCTTGTTGGTTTGTTGGTTTGCTGGTTTGTTGGTTTGTTGGCTTGTTGGTTTGTTGGTTTGTTGGCTTGTTGGTTTGTTGGTTTGTTTGTTTGTTGGCTTGTTGGCTTGTTGGTTTGTTGGTATGTTGGTTTTTTGGTTTGTTGGTTTATTTGTTTGTTGGTTTGTTGGCTTGTTGGTTTGTTTGTTTGTTGGCTTGTTGGCTTGTTGCTTTGTTCGTTTGATGGTTTTTTGGTTTGTTGCTTTGTTGGTTTGTTGGTTTGTTGGCTTGTTGGCTTGCTGGTTTGTTGGCTTGTTGGTTTGTTAGTTTGTTGGCTTTTTGGTTACTTGGTTTGTTGGTATGTTGGCTTGTTGGTTTGTTGGTTTGTTGGTTTGTTGGCTTGTTGGCTTGTTGGTTTGTTGGTTTGTTGGTTTGTTGGTTTGTTGGTTTTTTGGTTTGTTGGTTTGTTGGTTTGTTGGCTTGTTGGTTTGTTGGTTTGTTGGTTTGTTGGTTTGTTGGTTTGTTGGCTTCTTGGTTTGTTGGTTTGTTGGTTTGTTGGCTTGTTGGTTTGTTGGTTTGTTGGTTTGTTGGCTTGTTGGTTTGTTGGTTTGTTGGCTTGTTGGCTTGTTGCTTTGTTGGTTTTTTGTGGTTTGTTGGCTTGTTGGTTTTTTGGTTTGTTGGTTTGTTGGTTTGTTGGCTTGTTGGTTTGTTGGTTTGTTGGTTTGTTGGCTTGTTGGTTTGTTGGTTTGTTGGCTTGTTGGTTTGTTGGTTTGTTGGTTTGTTGGCTTGTTGGCTTGTTGGTTTGTTGGTTTGTTGGCTTGTTGGTTTGTTGGTTTTTTGGTTTGTTGGTTTGTTGGTTTGTTGGCTTGTTGGTTTGTTGGTTTGTTGGTTTGTTGGGTTGTTGGTTTGTTTGTTTGTTGGCTTGTTGGTTTGTTGGTTTGTTGGTTTGTTGGCTTCCTGGCTTGTTGGTTTGTTGGTTTGTTGGCTTGTTGGTTTGTTGGCTTGTTGGTTTGTTGGTTTGTTGGCTTGTTGGATTGTTGGCTTGTTGGTTTGTTAGTTTGTTGGCTTTTTGGTTACTTGGTTTGTTGGTTTGTGGGTTTGTTGGCTTTTTGGTTTGTTGGTTTGTTGGTTTGTTGGCTTGTTGGTTTGTTGGCTTGTTGGTTTGTTGGCTTGTTGGCTTGTTGGTTTGTTGGTTTGTTGGTTTGTTGGTTTGTTGGCTTGTTGTTTTGTTGGTTTGTTGGTTTTTTGGTTTGTTGGTTTATTTGTTTGTTGGTTTGTTAGTTTGTTAGTTTGTTGGATTGTTGGTTTGTTGGCTTGTTGGTTTGTTGGTTTGTTGGCTTGTTGGCTTGTTGGTTTGTGGGTTTGTTAGCTTGTTGGTTACTTAGTTTGTTGGTTTCTTGGTTAGTTCGTTTGTTGGTTTGTTAGTTTGTTGGTTTGTTGGCTTGTTGGCTTGTTGGTTTGTTGGTTTTTTAGTTTGTTGGTTTGTTGCTTTGTTGGTTTGTTGGTTTATTTATTTGTTGGTTTGTTGGCTTGTTGGTTTGTTGGTTTGTTGGTTTGTTGGCTTGTTGGTTTGTTGGTTTGTTGGTTTGTTGGTTTGTTGGTTTGTTGGTTTGTTGGCTTGTTGGTTTGTTGGTTTGTTGGCTTGTTGGTTTGTTGGTTTGTTGGTTTGTTGGCTTGTTGGCTTGTTGGTTTGTTGGTTTGTTGGCTTGTTGGTTTGTTGGTTTTTTGGTTTGTTGGTTTGTTGGTTTGTTGGCTTGTTGGTTTGTTGGTTTGTTGGTTTGTTGGGTTGTTGGTTTGTTTGTTTGTTGGCTTGTTGGTTTGTTGGTTTGTTGGTTTGTTGGCTTCCTGGCTTGTTGGTTTGTTGGTTTGTTGGCTTGTTGGTTTGTTGGCTTGTTGGTTTGTTGGTTTGTTGGCTTGTTGGATTGTTGGCTTGTTGGTTTGTTAGTTTGTTGGCTTTTTGGTTACTTGGTTTGTTAGTTTGTGGGTTTGTTGGCTTTTTGGTTTGTGGGTTTGTTGGTTTGTTGGCTTGTTGGTTTGTTGGCTTGTTGGTTTGTTGGCTTGTTGGTTTGTTGGTTTGTTGGTTTGTTGGCTTGTTGGCTTGTTTGTTTGCTGGTTTGTTGGTTTGTTGGCTTGTTGGTTTGTTGGTTTGTTGGCTTGTTGGCTTGTTGGTTTGTTGGTTTGTTGGCTTGTTGGTTACTTGGTTTGTTGGTTTGTTGGTTTGTTGGCTTGTTGTTTTGTTGGTTTGTTGGTTTTTTGGTTTGTTGGTTTATTTGTTTGTTGGTTTGTTAGTTTGTTAGTTTGTTGGATTGTTGGTTTGTTGGCTTGTTGGTTTGTTGGTTTGTTGGCTTGTTGGCTTGTTGGTTTGTGGGTTTGTTAGCTTGTTGGTTACTTAGTTTGTTGGTTTCTTGGTTAGTTCGTTTGTTGGTTTGTTAGTTTGTTGGTTTGTTGGCTTGTTGGCTTGTTGGTTTGTTGGTTTTTTAGTTTGTTGGTTTGTTGCTTTGTTGGTTTGTTGGTTTATTTATTTGTTGGTTTGTTGGCTTGTTGGTTTGTTGGTTTGTTGGTTTGTTGGCTTGTTGGTTTGTTGGTTTGTTGGTTTGTTGGTTTGTTGGTTTGTTGGTTTGTTGGTTTTTTGGTTTGTTGGTTTATTTGTTTGTTGGTTTGTTGGCTTGTTGGTTTGTTAGTTTGTTGGTTTGTTGGCTTGTTGGTTTGTTGGTTTGTTGGTTTGTTGGTTTGTTGGTTTGTTGGTTTTTTGGTCTGTTGGTTTGTTGGTTTGTTGGTTTATTTGTTTGTTGGTTTGTTGGTTTGTTGGTTTGTTGGTTTGTTGGTTTGTTGGCTTGTTGGCTTGTTGGTTTGTTGGTTTGTTGGTTTATTTGTTTGTTGGTTTGTTGGTTTGTTGGTTTGTTGGTTTGTTGTCTTGTTGGTTTGTTGGTTTGTTGGCTTGTTGGCTTGTTGGTTTGTTGGTTTGTTGGTTTGTTTGCTTGTTGGTTTGTTGGTTTGTTGGTTTGTTGGTTTGTTGGTTTGTTGGTTTGTTGGTTTGTTGGTTTGTTGGCTTGTTGGTTTGTTGGTTTGTTGGCTTGTTGGCTTGTTGGTTTGTTGGTTTGTTGGTTTGTTGGCTTGTTGGTTTGTTGGTTTGTTGGCTTGTTGGCTTGTTAGTTTGTTGGTTTGTTGGCTTGTTGGCTTGTTGGTTTGTTGGTTTGTTGGCTTGTTGGTTTGTTGGTTTGTTGGCTTGTTGGTTTGTTGGCTTGTTGGCTTGTTGGTTTGTTGGTTTGTTGGTTTATTTGTTTGTTGGTTTGTTGGTTTGTTGGTTTGTTGGTTTGTTGTCTTGTTGGTTTGTTGGTTTGTTGGCTTGTTGGCTTGTTGGTTTGTTGGTTTGTTGGTTTGTTTGCTTGTTGGTTTGTTGGTTTGTTGGTTTGTTGGTTTGTTGGTTTGTTGGTTTGTTGGTTTGTTGGCTTGTTGGTTTGTTGGTTTGTTGGCTTGTTGGCTTGTTGGTTTGTTGGTTTGTTGGTTTGTTGGCTTGTTGGTTTGTTGGTTTGTTGGCTTGTTGGCTTGTTGGTTTGTTGGTTTGTTGGCTTGTTGGCTTGTTGGTTTGTTGGTTTGTTGGCTTGTTGGTTTGTTGGTTTGTTGGCTTGTTTGCTTGTTGGCTTGTTGGTTTGTTGGTTTGTTGGCTTGTTGGTTTGTTGGTTTGTTGGCTTGTTGGTTTGTTGGCTTGTTGGTTTGTGGGTTTGTTGGTTTGTTGGTTTGTTGGTTTGTTGGTTTGTTGGCTTGTTGGTTTGTTGGTTTTTTGGTTTGTTGGTTTGTTGGTTTGTTGGTTTGTAGGTTTGTTCGTTTACTTGTTTGTTGGTTTGTTGGCTTTTTGGTTTGTTGGTTTGTTGGTTTGTTGGTTTGTTGGCTTGTTGGCTTGTTGGCATGTTGGTTTGTTGGTTAGTTCTTTTGTTGGTTTGTTAGTTTGTTGGTTTGTTGGCTTGTTGGCTTGTTGGTTTGTTGGTTTGTGGGTTTGTTGGTTTGTTGGTTTGTTGCTTTGTTGGTTTGTTGGTTTGTTAGTTAGTTGGCTTTTTGGTTACTTGGTTTGTGTGTTTGTTGGTTTGTTGGTTTGTTGGTTTATTTGTTTGTTGGTTTGTTGGCTTGTTGGTTTGTTGGTTTGTTGGCTTGTTGGCTTGTTGGCTTGTTGGTTTGTTGGTTTGTTGGCTTGTTGGTTTGTTGGTTTGTTGGCTTGTTGGTTTGTTGGCTTGTTGGTTTGTGGGTTTGTTGGTTTGTTGGCTTGTTAGTTTGTTGGTTTGTTGGCTTGTTGGTTTGTTGGTTTTTTGGTTTGTTGGTTTGTTGGTTTGTTGGTTTGTAGGTTTGTTCGTTTACTTGTTTGTTGGTTTGTTGGCTTGTTGGTTTGTTGGTTTGTTGGTTTGTTGGTTTGTTGGCTTGTTGGCATATTGGTTTGTTGGTTAGTTCGTTTGTTGGTTTGTTAGTTTGTTGGTTTGTTGGCTTGTTGGCTTGTTGGTTTGTTGGTTTGTGGGTTTGTTGGTTTGTTGGTTTGTTGCTTTGTTGGTTTGTAGGTTTGTTGGCTTGTTGGCTTGATGGTTTGTTGGCTTGTTGGTTTGTTAGTTTGTTGGCTTTTTGGTTACTTGGTTTGTTGGTTTGTTGGTTTGTAGGCTTGTTGGCTTGTTGGTTTGTTGGTAAGTTCGTTTGTTGGTTTGTTAGTTTGTTGGTTTGTTGGCTTGTTGGCTTGTTGGTTTGTTGGTTTGTTGGTTTGTTATTTTGTTGGTTTGTTGCTTTGTTGGTTTGTTGGTTTGTTGGTTTGTTGGCTTGTTGGCTTGTTGGTTTGTTGGCTTGTTGGTTTTTTAGTTTGTTGACTTTTTGGTTTTTTGGTTTGTTGGTTTGTTGGTTTGTTGGCTTGTTGGTTTGTTGGTTTGTTGGCTTGTTGGTTTGTTGGTTTGTTGGCTTGTTGGCTTGTTTGTTTGTCGGTTTGTTGGTTTGTTGGTTTGTGCTTTGTTGGTTTTTGGTTTGTTGGCTTGTTGGCTTGTTGGTTTGTTAGTTTGTTGGCTTTTTGGTTACTTGGTTTGTTGGTTTGTTGGCTTGTTGGCTTGTTGGTTTGTTGGCTTGTTGCTTTGTTGGTTTGTTGGCTTGTTGGCATGTTGGTTTGTTGGTTTATTGGTTTGTTGGTTTGTTGGCTTGTTGGTTTGTTGGTTTGTTGGCTTGTTAGTTTGTTGGTTTGTTGGTTTGTTGGCTTGTTGAGTTGTTGGTTTGTTGGTTTGTTGGCTTGTTGGTTTGTTGGCTTGTTGGTTTGTTGGTTTGTTGGTTTGTTGGCTTGTTGGCTTGTTGGTTTGTTGGTTTGTTGGTTTGTTGGCTTGTTGGTTACTTAGTTTGTTGGTTTGTTGGCATGTTGGTTTGTTGGTTTGTCGGTTTGTTGGCTTGTTGGTTACTTACTTTTTGGTTTATGGGCATGTTGGTTTGTTGGTTTGTTGGTTTGTTGGTTTGTTGGCTTGTTGGTTTGTTGGTTTGTTGGCTTGTTGGCTTGTTGCTTTGTTGGTTTGTTAGTTTGTTGGCTTGTTGATTTGTCGCTTGTTGGCTTGTTGGTTTCTTGGCTTGTTGGTTTGTTGGTTTGTTGGCTTGTTGGCTTGTTGGCTTGTTGGTTTGTTAGTTTGTTGGCTTTTTGGTTACTTGGTTGGTTGGTTTGTTGGTTTGTTGGCTTGTTGGTTTGTTGGTTTGTTGGTTTGTTGGCTTGTTGGTTTGTTGGCTTGTTGGTTTGTTGGTTTGTTGGTTTGTTAATTTGTTGGCTTGTTGGTTTGTTGGTTTGTTGGTTTGTTGGTTTGTTGGATTGTTGGGTTGTTGGTTTGTTGGCTTGTTGGTTTGTTGGCTTGTTGGTTTGTTGGTTTGTTGGCTTGTTGGTTACTTGGTTTGTTGGTTTGTTGGTTTGTTGGCTTGTTGGTTTGTTGGTTTGTTGGTTTTTTGGTTTGTTGGTTTATTTGTTTGTTGGGTTGTTGGCTTGTTGGTTTGTTGGTTTGTTGGTTTGTTGGTTTGTTAGTTTGTTGTTTAGTTGGTTTGTTGTCTTGTTGGTTTGTTGGTTTGTTGGCTTGTTGGATTGTTGGCTTGTTGGTTTGTAGGTTTGTTGGCTTGTTGGTTACTTTGTTTTTAGGTTTGTAGGTTAGTTCGTTTGTTGGTTTGTTAGTTTGTTGGTTTGTTGGCTTGTTGGTTTGTTGGTTTGTTGGTTTTTTGGTTTGTTGGTTTTGGGTTTGTTGGTTTGTTGGTTTATTTGTTTGTTGGTTTGTTGGTTTGTTGGTTTGTTGGTTTGTTGGTTTGTTGCCTTGTTGGTTTGTTGGTTTGTTGGTTTGTTGGTTTGTTGGTTTGTTGGTTTTTTGGTTTGTTGGATTATTTGTTTGTTGGTTTGTTGGCTTGTTAGTTTGTTGGTTTGTTGGTTTGTTGGCTTGTTGGTTTGTTGGTTTGTTGGTTTGTTGGCTTGTTGGCTTGTTGGTTTGTTGGTTTGTTGGTTTGTTGGTTTTTTGGTTTGTTGGTTTGTTGGTTTGTTGGTTAGTTGGTTTGTTGGTTTATTTGTTTGTTGGTTTGTTGGTTTATTTGTTTGTTGGTTTATTGGCTTGTTGGTTTGTTGGTTTGTTGGTTTGTTCCTTTGTTCGTTTGATGGTTTGTTGGTTTGTTGGTTACTTGGTTTGTTGGTTTGTTGCTTTGTTGGTTTGTTGGTTTGTTGGCTCGTTGGCTTGTTGGTTTGTTGGTTTGTTGGCTTGTTGGTTACTTAGTTTGTTGGTTTGTTGGCATGTTGGTTTGTTGCCTTGTTGGTTTGTTGGTTTGTTGGTTTGTTGGTTTGTTGGCTTGTTAGCTTGTTGATTTGTTGGTTTGTTGGCTTGTTGGCTACTTAGTTTGTTGGTTTGTTGGCATGTTGGTTTGTTGGTTTGTTGGCTAGTTGGTTTGTTGGTTTGTGGGCTTGTTGGCTTGTTGGTTTGTTGGTTTGTTGGTTTGTTGGCTTGTTGGTTTGTTGGTTTGTTGGTTTGTTGGTTTGTTGGTTTGTTGGTTTGTTGGTTTGTTGGTTTGTTGGTTTGTTGGTTTGTTGGTTTGTTGGTTTGTTGGCTTGTTGGTTTGTTGGTTTGTTGGCTTGTTGGCTTGTTGGTTTGTTGGTTTGTTGGTTTGTTGGCTTGTTGGTTTGTTGGTTTGTTGGCTTGTTGGTTTGTTGGTTTGTTTGTTTGTTGGCTTGTTGGCTTGTTGGTTTGTTGGTTTGTTGGCTTGTTGGTTTGTTGGTTTGTTGGCTTGTTGGCTTGTTGCTTTGTTCGTTTGATGGTTTGTTGGTTTGTTGGTTTTTTGGTTTGTTGGTTTTTTGGTTTGTTACTTTGTTGGTTTGTTGGTTTGTTGGTTTGTTGGCTTGTTGGCTTGTTGGTTTGTTGACTTGTTGGTTTGTTAGTTTGTTGGCTTTTTGGTTACTTGGTTTGTGTGTTTGTTGGCTTGTTGGCTTGTTGGTTAATTGCTTTGTTCGTTTGATGGTTTGTTGGTTTGTTGGTTACTTGGTTTGTTGGTTTGTTGGTTTGTTGGCTTGTTAGTTTGTTGGCTTGTTGGTTTGTTGGTTTGTTGGTTTGTTGGCTTGTTGGTTTGTTGGTTTGTTGGTTTGTGGCTTGTTGGCTTGTTGGTTTGTTGGTTTGTTGGTTTGTTGGTTTGTTGGTTTGTTGGTTTGTTGGTTTGTTGGTTTGTTGGCTTGTTGGTTTGTTGGTTTGTTGGTTTGTTGGCTTGTTGGCTTGTTGGTTTGTTGGTTTGTTGGTTTATTTGTTTGTTGGTTTGTTGGCTTGTTGGTTTGTTGGTTTGTTGGCTTGTTGGCTTGTTGGTTTGTTGGCTTGTTGGCTTGTTGGTTTGTTGGTTTGTTGGCTTGTTGGTTTGTTGGCTTGTTGGTTTGTTGGTTTGTTGGTTTGTTGGCTTGTTGGTTGGTTGGTTTGTTGGTTTGTTTGCTTGTTGGTTTGTTGGTTTTTTGGTTTGTTGGTTTGTTGGTTTGTTGGTTTGTTGGTTTGTTCGTTTACTTGTTTGTTGGTTTGTTGGTTTGTTAGTTTGTTGGTTTGTTGGCTTGTTGGCTTGTTGGTTTGTTTGTTTGTTGGCTTTTTGGTTACTTGGTTTGTTGGTTTGTTGGTTTGTTGGCTTGTTGGCTTGTTGGTTTGTTGGTTTGTTGGTTAGTTCGTTTGTTGGTTTGTTAGTTTGTTGGTTTGTTGGCTTGTTGGCTTGTTGGTTTGTTGGTTTGTGGGTTTGTTGGTTCGTTGGTATTGTTGCTTTGTTGGTTGTAGGTTTGTTGGCTTGTTGGCTTGTTGGCTTGTTGGTTTGTTGGTTAGTTCGTTTGTTGGTTTGTTAGTTTGTTGGTTTGTTGGTTTGTAGGCTTGTTGGCTTGTTGGTTTGTTGGTTAGTTCGTTTGTTGGTTTGTTAGTTTGTTGGTTTGTTGGCTTGTTGGCTTGTTGGTTTGTTGGTTTGTTGGTTTGTTGTTTTGTTGGTTTGTTGCTTTGTTGGTTTGTTGATTTGTTGGTTTGTTGGCTTGTTGGTTTGTTGGTTTGTTGGCTTGTTGGTTTGTTGATTTGTTGTCTTGTTGGCTTGTTTGTTTGTTGGTTTGTTGGATTGTTGCTTTGTTGACTTGTTGGTTTGTTGGTTTGTTGGCTTGTTGGCTTGTTGTTTTGTTAGTTTGTTGGCTTTTTGGTTACTTGGTTTTGTTGGTTTGTTGGTTTGTTGGCTTGTTGGTTTGTTGGCTTGTTGCTTTGTTGGTTTTTTGGCTTGTTGGCATGTTGGTTTGTTGGTTTGTTGGTTTGTTGATTTGTTGGCTTGTTGGTTTGTTGGTTTGTTGGCTTGTTGGTTTGTTGGTTTGTTGGTTTGTTGGCTTGTTGGGTTGTTGGTTTGTTGGTTTGTTGGTTTGTTGGCTTGTTGGTTTGTTGGCTTGTTGGTTTGTTGGTTTGTTGGTTTGTTGGCTTGTTGGCTTGTTGGTTTGTTGGTTTGTTGGCTTGTTGGTTACTTAGTTTGTTGGTTTGTTGGCATGCTGGTTTGTTGGTTTGTTGGTTTGTTGGCTTTTTGGTTACTTAGTTTTTTGGTTTGTTGGCATGTTGGTTTGTTGGTTTGTTGGTTTGTTGGTTTGTTGGTTTGTTGGCTTGTTGGTTTTTTGGTGTGTTGGCTTGTTGGCTTGTTGCTTTCTTGGTTTGTTGGTTTGTTGGCTTGTTGATTTGTCGCTTGTTGGCTTGTTGGTTTGTTGGTTTGTTGGTTTGTTGTTTTGTTGGTTTGTTGCTTTGTTGGTTTGTTGATTTGTTGGTTTGTTGGCTTGTTGGTTTGTTGGTTTGTTGCTTTGTTGGTTTGTTGATTTGTTGGTTTGTTGGCTTGTTGGTTTGTTGGTTTGTTGGCTTGTTGGTTTGTTGATTTGTTGTCTTGTTGGCTTGTTTGTTTGTTGGTTTGTTGGTTTGTTGGATTGTTGCTTTGTTGACTTGTTGGTTTGTTGGTTTGTTGGCTTGTTGGCTTGTTGTTTTGTTAGTTTGTTGGCTTTTTGGTTACTTGGTTTTGTTGGTTTGTTGGTTTGTTGGCTTGTTGGTTTGTTGGCTTGTTGCTTTGTTGGTTTTTTGGCTTGTTGGCATGTTGGTTTGTTGGTTTGTTGGTTTGTTGATTTGTTGGCTTGTTGGTTTGTTGGTTTGTTGGCTTGTTGGTTTGTTGGTTTGTTGGTTTGTTGGCTTGTTGGTTTGTTGGTTTGTTGGCTTGTTGGCTTGTTGGTTTGTTGGTTTGTTGGTTTGTTGGCTTGTTGGTTTGTTGGTTTGTTGGCTTGTTGGTTTGTTGGTTTGTTTGTTTGTTGGCTTGTTGGCTTGTTGGTTTGTTGGTTTGTTGGCTTGTTGGTTTGTTGGTTTGTTGGCTTGTTGGCTTGTTGCTTTGTTCGTTTGATGGTTTGTTGGTTTGTTGGTTTTTTGGTTTGTTGGTTTTTTGGTTTGTTACTTTGTTGGTTTGTTGGTTTGTTGGTTTGTTGGCTTGTTGGCTTGTTGGTTTGTTGACTTGTTGGTTTGTTAGTTTGTTGGCTTTTTGGTTACTTGGTTTGTGTGTTTGTTGGCTTGTTGGCTTGTTGGTTAATTGCTTTGTTCGTTTGATGGTTTGTTGGTTTGTTGGTTACTTGGTTTGTTGGTTTGTTGGTTTGTTGGCTTGTTAGTTTGTTGGCTTGTTGGTTTGTTGGTTTGTTGGTTTGTTGGCTTGTTGGTTTGTTGGTTTGTTGGTTTGTGGCTTGTTGGCTTGTTGGTTTGTTGGTTTGTTGGTTTGTTGGTTTGTTGGTTTGTTGGTTTGTTGGTTTGTTGGCTTGTTGGTTTGTTGGTTTGTTGGTTTGTTGGCTTGTTGGCTTGTTGGTTTGTTGGTTTGTTGGTTTATTTGTTTGTTGGTTTGTTGGCTTGTTGGTTTGTTGGTTTGTTGGCTTGTTGGCTTGTTGGTTTGTTGGCTTGTTGGCTTGTTGGTTTGTTGGTTTGTTGGCTTGTTGGTTTGTTGGCTTGTTGGTTTGTTGGTTTGTTGGTTTGTTGGCTTGTTGGTTGGTTGGTTTGTTGGTTTGTTTGCTTGTTGGTTTGTTGGTTTTTTGGTTTGTTGGTTTGTTGGTTTGTTGGTTTGTTGGTTTGTTCGTTTACTTGTTTGTTGGTTTGTTGGTTTGTTGGTTTGTTGGTTTGTTGGCTTGTTGGCTTGTTGGTTTGTTTGTTTGTTGGCTTTTTGGTTACTTGGTTTGTTGGTTTGTTGGTTTGTTGGCTTGTTGGCTTGTTGGTTTGTTGGTTTGTTGGTTAGTTCGTTTGTTGGTTTGTTAGTTTGTTGGTTTGTTGGCTTGTTGGCTTGTTGGTTTGTTGGTTTGTGGGTTTGTTGGTTCGTTGGTATTGTTGCTTTGTTGGTTGTAGGTTTGTTGGCTTGTTGGCTTGTTGGCTTGTTGGTTTGTTGGTTAGTTCGTTTGTTGGTTTGTTAGTTTGTTGGTTTGTTGGTTTGTAGGCTTGTTGGCTTGTTGGTTTGTTGGTTAGTTCGTTTGTTGGTTTGTTAGTTTGTTGGTTTGTTGGCTTGTTGGCTTGTTGGTTTGTTGGTTTGTTGGTTTGTTGTTTTGTTGGTTTGTTGCTTTGTTGGTTTGTTGATTTGTTGGTTTGTTGGCTTGTTGGTTTGTTGGTTTGTTGGCTTGTTGGTTTGTTGATTTGTTGTCTTGTTGGCTTGTTTGTTTGTTGGTTTGTTGGTTTGTTGGATTGTTGCTTTGTTGACTTGTTGGTTTGTTGGTTTGTTGGCTTGTTGGCTTGTTGTTTTGTTAGTTTGTTGGCTTTTTGGTTACTTGGTTTTGTTGGTTTGTTGGTTTGTTGGCTTGTTGGTTTGTTGGCTTGTTGCTTTGTTGGTTTTTTGGCTTGTTGGCATGTTGGTTTGTTGGTTTGTTGGTTTGTTGATTTGTTGGCTTGTTGGTTTGTTGGTTTGTTGGCTTGTTGGTTTGTTGGTTTGTTGGTTTGTTGGCTTGTTGGGTTGTTGGTTTGTTGGTTTGTTGGTTTGTTGGCTTGTTGGTTTGTTGGCTTGTTGGTTTGTTGGTTTGTTGGTTTGTTGGCTTGTTGGCTTGTTGGTTTGTTGGTTTGTTGGCTTGTTGGTTACTTAGTTTGTTGGTTTGTTGGCATGCTGGTTTGTTGGTTTGTTGGTTTGTTGGCTTTTTGGTTACTTAGTTTTTTGGTTTGTTGGCATGTTGGTTTGTTGGTTTGTTGGTTTGTTGGTTTGTTGGTTTGTTGGCTTGTTGGTTTTTTGGTGTGTTGGCTTGTTGGCTTGTTGCTTTCTTGGTTTGTTGGTTTGTTGGCTTGTTGATTTGTCGCTTGTTGGCTTGTTGGTTTGTTGGTTTGTTGGTTTGTTGTTTTGTTGGTTTGTTGCTTTGTTGGTTTGTTGATTTGTTGGTTTGTTGGCTTGTTGGTTTGTTGGTTTGTTGCTTTGTTGGTTTGTTGATTTGTTGGTTTGTTGGCTTGTTGGTTTGTTGGTTTGTTGGCTTGTTGGTTTGTTGATTTGTTGTCTTGTTGGCTTGTTTGTTTGTTGGTTTGTTGGTTTGTTGGATTGTTGCTTTGTTGACTTGTTGGTTTGTTGGTTTGTTGGCTTGTTGGCTTGTTGTTTTGTTAGTTTGTTGGCTTTTTGGTTACTTGGTTTTGTTGGTTTGTTGGTTTGTTGGCTTGTTGGTTTGTTGGCTTGTTGCTTTGTTGGTTTTTTGGCTTGTTGGCATGTTGGTTTGTTGGTTTGTTGGTCTGTTGATTTGTTGGCTTGTTGGTTTGTTGGTTTGTTGGCTTGTTGGTTTGTTGGTTTGTTGGTTTGTTGGCTTGTTGGGTTGTTGGTTTGTTCGTTTGTTGGTTTGTTAGTTTGTTGGTTTGTTGGCTTGTTGGCTTGTTGGTTTGTTGGTTTGTTGGTTTGTTATTTTGTTGGTTTGTTGCTTTGTTGGTTTGTTGGTTTGTTGGTTTGTTGGCTTGTTGGCTTGTTGGTTTGTTGGCTTGTTGGTTTTTTAGTTTGTTGACTTTTTGGTTTTTTGGTTTGTTGGTTTGTTGGTTTGTTGGCTTGTTGGTTTGTTGGTTTGTTGGCTTGTTGGTTTGTTGGTTTGTTGGCTTGTTGGCTTGTTTGTTTGTTGGTTTGTTGGTTTGTTGGTTTGTGCTTTGTTGGTTTTTGGTTTGTTGGCTTGTTGGCTTGTTGGTTTGTTAGTTTGTTGGCTTTTTGGTTACTTGGTTTGTTGGTTTGTTGGTTTGTTGGCTTGTTGGTTTGTTGGCTTGTTGCTTTGTTGGTTTGTTGGCTTGTTGGCATGTTGGTTTGTTGGTTTGTTGGTTTGTTGGTTTGTTGGCTTGTTGGTTTGTTGGTTTGTTGGCTTGTTAGTTTGTTGGTTTGTTGGTTTGTTGGCTTGTTGAGTTGTTGGTTTGTTGGTTTGTTGGCTTGTTGGTTTGTTGGCTTGTTGGTTTGTTGGTTTGTTGGTTTGTTGGCTTGTTGGCTTGTTGGTTTGTTGGTTTGTTGGCTTGTTGGTTACTTAGTTTGTTGGTTTGTTGGCATGTTGGTTTGTTGGTTTGTTGGTTTGTTGGCTTGTTGGTTACTTACTTTTTGGTTTATGGGCATGTTGGTTTGTTGGTTTGTTGGTTTGTTGGTTTGTTGGCTTGTTGGTTTGTTGGTTTGTTGGCTTGTTGGCTTGTTGCTTTGTTGGTTTGTTGGTTTGTTGGCTTGTTGATTTGTCGCTTGTTGGCTTGTTGGTTTCTTGGCTTGTTGGTTTGTTGGTTTGTTGGCTTGTTGGCTTGTTGGCTTGTTGGTTTGTTAGTTTGTTGGCTTTTTGGTTACTTGGTTGGTTGGTTTGTTGGTTTGTTGGCTTGTTGGTTTGTTGGTTTGTTGGTTTGTTGGCTTGTTGGTTTGTTGGCTTGTTGGTTTGTTGGTTTGTTGGTTTGTTAATTTGTTGGCTTGTTGGTTTGTTGGTTTGTTGGTTTGTTGGTTTGTTGGATTGTTGGGTTGTTGGTTTGTTGGCTTGTTGGTTTGTTGGCTTGTTGGTTTGTTGGTTTGTTGGCTTGTTGGTTACTTGGTTTGTTGGTTTGTTGGTTTGTTGGCTTGTTGGTTTGTTGGTTTGTTGGTTTTTTGGTTTGTTGGTTTATTTGTTTGTTGGGTTGTTGGCTTGTTGGTTTGTTGGTTTGTTGGTTTGTTGGTTTGTTAGTTTGTTGTTTAGTTGGTTTGTTGTCTTGTTGGTTTGTTGGTTTGTTGGCTTGTTGGATTGTTGGCTTGTTGGTTTGTAGGTTTGTTGGCTTGTTGGTTACTTTGTTTTTAGGTTTGTTGGTTAGTTCGTTTGTTGGTTTGTTAGTTTGTTGGTTTGTTGGCTTGTTGGTTTGTTGGTTTGTTGGTTTTTTGGTTTGTTGGTTTTGGGTTTGTTGGTTTGTTGGTTTATTTGTTTGTTGGTTTGTTGGTTTGTTGGTTTGTTGGTTTGTTGGTTTGTTGGTTTGTTGCCTTGTTGGTTTGTTGGTTTGTTGGTTTGTTGGTTTGCTGGTTTGTTGGTTTTTTGGTTTGTTGGATTATTTGTTTGTTGGTTTGTTGGCTTGTTAGTTTGTTGGTTTGTTGGTTTGTTGGCTTGTTGGTTTGTTGGTTTGTTGGTTTGTTGGCTTGTTGGCTTGTTGGTTTGTTGGTTTGTTGGTTTGTTGGTTTTTTGGTTTGTTGGTTTGTTGGTTTGTTGGTTAGTTGGTTTGTTGGTTTATTTGTTTGTTGGTTTGTTGGTTTATTTGTTTGTTGGTTTATTGGCTTGTTGGTTTGTTGGTTTGTTGGTTTGTTGCTTTGTTCGTTTGATGGTTTGTTGGTTTGTTGGTTACTTGGTTTGTTGGTTTGTTGCTTTGTTGGTTTGTTGGTTTGTTGGCTCGTTGGCTTGTTGGTTTGTTGGTTTGTTGGCTTGTTGGTTACTTAGTTTGTTGGTTTGTTGGCATGTTGGTTTGTTGCCTTGTTGGTTTGTTGGTTTGTTGGTTTGTTGGTTTGTTGGTTTGTTGGCTTGTTAGCTTGTTGATTTGTTGGTTTGTTGGCTTGTTGGCTACTTAGTTTGTTGGTTTGTTGGCATGTTGGTTTGTTGGTTTGTTGGTTTGTTGGCTAGTTGGTTTGTTGGTTTGTGGGCTTGTTGGCTTGTTGGTTTGTTGGTTTGTTGGTTTGTTGGCTTGTTGGTTTGTTGGTTTGTTGGTTTGTTGGTTTGTTGGTTTGTTGGTTTGTTGGTTTGTTGGTTTGTTGGTTTGTTGGTTTGTTGGTTTGTTGGTTTGTTGGCTTGTTGGTTTGTTGGTTTGTTGGCTTGTTGGCTTGTTGGTTTGTTGGTTTGTTGGTTTGTTGGCTTGTTGGTTTGTTGGTTTGTTGGCTTGTTGGTTTGTTGGTTTGTTTGTTTGTTGGCTTGTTGGCTTGTTGGTTTGTTGGTTTGTTGGCTTGTTGGTTTGTTGGTTTGTTGGCTTGTTGGCTTGTTGCTTTGTTCGTTTGATGGTTTGTTGGTTTGTTGGTTTTTTGGTTTGTTGGTTTTTTGGTTTGTTACTTTGTTGGTTTGTTGGTTTGTTGGTTTGTTGGCTTGTTGGCTTGTTGGTTTGTTGACTTGTTGGTTTGTTAGTTTGTTGGCTTTTTGGTTACTTGGTTTGTGTGTTTGTTGGCTTGTTGGCTTGTTGGTTAATTGCTTTGTTCGTTTGATGGTTTGTTGGTTTGTTGGTTACTTGGTTTGTTGGTTTGTTGGTTTGTTGGCTTGTTAGTTTGTTGGCTTGTTGGTTTGTCGGTTTGTTGGTTTGTTGGCTTGTTGGTTTGTTGGTTTGTTGGTTTGTGGCTTGTTGGCTTGTTGGTTTGTTGGTTTGTTGGTTTGTTGGTTTGTTGGTTTGTTGGTTTGTTGGTTTGTTGGCTTGTTGGTTTGTTGGTTTGTTGGTTTGTTGGCTTGTTGGCTTGTTGGTTTGTTGGTTTGTTGGTTTATTTGTTTGTTGGTTTGTTGGCTTGTTGGTTTGTTGGTTTGTTGGCTTGTTGGCTTGTTGGTTTGTTGGCTTGTTGGCTTGTTGGTTTGTTGGTTTGTTGGCTTGTTGGTTTGTTGGCTTGTTGGTTTGTTGGTTTGTTGGTTTGTTGGCTTGTTGGTTGGTTGGTTTGTTGGTTTGTTTGCTTGTTGGTTTGTTGGTTTTTTGGTTTGTTGGTTTGTTGGTTTGTTGGTTTGTTGGTTTGTTCGTTTACTTGTTTGTTGGTTTGTTGGTTTGTTGGTTTGTTGGTTTGTTGGCTTGTTGGCTTGTTGGTTTGTTTGTTTGTTGGCTTTTTGGTTACTTGGTTTGTTGGTTTGTTGGTTTGTTGGCTTGTTGGCTTGTTGGTTTGTTGGTTTGTTGGTTAGTTCGTTTGTTGGTTTGTTAGTTTGTTGGTTTGTTGGCTTGTTGGCTTGTTGGTTTGTTGGTTTGTGGGTTTGTTGGTTCGTTGGTTTGTTGCTTTGTTGGTTGTAGGTTTGTTGGCTTGTTGGCTTGTTGGCTTGTTGGTTTGTTGGTTAGTTCGTTTGTTGGTTTGTTAGTTTGTTGGTTTGTTGGTTTGTAGGCTTGTTGGCTTTTTGGTTTGTTGGTTAGTTCGTTTGTTGGTTTGTTAGTTTGTTGGTTTGTTGGCTTGTTGGCTTGTTGGTTTGTTGGTTTGTTGGTTTGTTGTTTTGTTGGTTTGTTGCTTTGTTGGTTTGTTGATTTGTTGGTTTGTTGGCTTGTTGGTTTGTTGGTTTGTTGGCTTGTTGGTTTGTTGATTTGTTGTCTTGTTGGCTTGTTTGTTTGTTGGTTTGTTGGTTTGTTGGATTGTTGCTTTGTTGACTTGTTGGTTTGTTGGTTTGTTGGCTTGTTGGCTTGTTGTTTTGTTAGTTTGTTGGCTTTTTGGTTACTTGGTTTTGTTGGTTTGTTGGTTTGTTGGCTTGTTGGTTTGTTGGCTTGTTGCTTTGTTGGTTTTTTGGCTTGTTGGCATGTTGGTTTGTTGGTTTGTTGGTTTGTTGATTTGTTGGCTTGTTGGTTTGTTGGTTTGTTGGCTTGTTGGTTTGTTGGTTTGTTGGTTTGTTGGCTTGTTGGGTTGTTGGTTTGTTGGTTTGTTGGTTTGTTGGCTTGTTGGTTTGTTGGCTTGTTGGTTTGTTGGTTTGTTGGTTTGTTGGCTTGTTGGCTTGTTGGTTTGTTGGTTTGTTGGCTTGTTGGTTACTTAGTTTGTTGGTTTGTTGGCATGCTGGTTTGTTGGTTTGTTGGTTTGTTGGCTTTTTGGTTACTTAGTTTTTTGGTTTGTTGGCATGTTGGTTTGTTGGTTTGTTGGTTTGTTGGTTTGTTGGTTTGTTGGCTTGTTGGTTTTTTGGTGTGTTGGCTTGTTGGCTTGTTGCTTTCTTGGTTTGTTGGTTTGTTGGCTTGTTGATTTGTCGCTTGTTGGCTTGTTGGTTTGTTAGTTTGTTGGCTTTTTGGTTACTTGGTTTGTTGGTTTGTTGGTTTGTTGGTTTGTTGGCTTGTTGGTTTGGTGGTTTGTTGGTTTGTTGGTTTGTTGGTTTGTTGGTTTTTTTGTTTGTTGGTTTGCTGGTTTGTTGGCTTGTTGGTTTGTTGGTTTGTTGGCTTGTTGGTTTGTTGGTTTGTTGGCTTGTTGGCTTGTTGGCTTGTTGGTTTGTTAGTTTGTTGGCTTTTTGGTTACTTGGTTGGTTGGTTTGTTGGTTTGTTGGCTTGTTGATTTGTTGGTTTGTTGGATTTTTGGTTTGTTGGCTTGTTGGTTTGTTGGTTTGTTGGTTTGTTAATTTGTTGGCTTGTTGGTTTGTTGGTTTGTTGGTTTGTTGGTTTGTTGGTTTGTTGGCTTGTTGGTTTGTTGGTTTGTTGGCTTGTTGGCTTGTTGGTTTGTTGGTTTGTTGGCTTGTTGGTTACTTGGTTTGTTGGTTTGTTGGTTTGTTGGTTTGTTGGCTTGTTGGTTTGTTGGTTTGTTGATTTTTTGGTTTGTTGGTTTATTTGTTTGTTGGGTTGTTGGCTTGTTGGTTTGTTGGTTTGTTGGTTTCTTGGTTTGTTAGTTTGTTGGTTAGTTGGTTTGTTGGCTTGTTGGTTTGCTGGTTTGTTGGCTTGTTGGCTTGTTGGTTTGTAGGTTTGTTGGCTTGTTGGTTACTTAGTTTGTTGGTTTGTTAGTTTGTTGGTTTGTTGGCTTGTTGGCTTGTTGGTTTGTTGGTTTTTTGGTTTGTTGGTTTGTTGGTTTGTTGGTTTGTTGGTTTATTTGTTTGTTGGTTTGTTGGTTTGTTGGTTTGTTGGTTTGTTGGTTTGTTGGTTTGTTGGTTTGTTGCCTTGTTGGTTTGTTGGTTTGTTGGTTTGTTGGTTTGTTGGTTTGTTGGTTTGTTGGTTTGTTGGTTTTTTGGTTTGTTGGTTTATTTGTTTGTTGGTTTGTTGGCTTGTTGGTTTGTTGGTTTCTTGGTTTGTTGGTTTGTTGGCTTGTTGGTTTGTTGGTTTGTTGGTTTGTGGCTTGTTGGCTTGTTGGTTTGTTGGTTTGTTGGTTTTTTGGTTTGTTGGCTTGTTGGTTTGGTGGTTTGTTGGTTTGTTGGTTTGTTGGTTTGTTGGTTTTTTTGTTTGTTGGTTTGCTGGTTTGTTGGCTTGTTGGTTTGTTGGTTTGTTGGCTTGTTGGTTTGTTGGTTTGTTGGCTTGTTGGCTTGTTGGCTTGTTGGTTTGTTAGTTTGTTGGCTTTTTGGTTACTTGGTTGGTTGGTTTGTTGGTTTGTTGGCTTGTTGATTTGTTGGTTTGTTGGCTTTTTGGTTTGTTGGCTTGTTGGTTTGTTGGTTTGTTGGTTTGTTAATTTGTTGTCTTGTTGGTTTGTTGGTTTGTTGGTTTGTTGGTTTGTTGGTTTGTTGGCTTGTTGGTTTGTTGGTTTGTTGGCTTGTTGGCTTGTTGGTTTGTTGGTTTGTTGGCTTGTTGGTTACTTGGTTTGTTGGTTTGTTGGTTTGTTGGTTTGTTGGCTTGTTGGTTTGTTGGTTTGTTGATTTTTTGTTTTGTTGGTTTATTTGTTTGTTGGGTTGTTGGCTTGTTGGTTTGTTGGTTTGTTGGTTTCTTGGTTTGTTAGTTTGTTGGTTAGTTGGTTTGTTGGCTTGTTGGTTTGCTGGTTTGTTGGCTTGTTGGCTTGTTGGTTTGTAGGTTTGTTGGCTTGTTGGTTACTTAGTTTGTTGGTTTGTTAGTTTGTTGGTTTGTTGGCTTGTTGGCTTGTTGGTTTGTTGGTTTTTTGGTTTGTTGGTTTGTTGGTTTGTTGGTTTGTTGGTTTATTTGTTTGTTGGTTTGTTGGTTTGTTGGTTTGTTGGTTTGTTGGTTTGTTGGTTTGTTGGTTTGTTGCCTTGTTGGTTTGTTGGTTTGTTGGTTTGTTGGTTTGTTGGTTTGTTTGTTTGTTGGTTTGTTGGTTTTTTGGTTTGTTGGTTTATTTGTTTGTTGGTTTGTTGGCTTGTTGGTTTGTTGGTTTCTTGGTTTGTTGGTTTGTTGGCTTGTTGGTTTGTTGGTTTGTTGGTTTGTGGCTTGTTGGTTTGTTGGTTTGTTGGTTAGTTCGTTTGTTGGTTTGTTAGTTTGTTGGTTTGTTGGCTTGTTGGCTTGTTGGTTTGTTGGTTTGTGGGTTTGTTGGTTCGTTGGTTTGTTGCTTTGTTGGTTGTAGGTTTGTTGGCTTGTTGGCTTGTTGGCTTGTTGGTTTGTTGGTTAGTTCGTTTGTTGGTTTGTTAGTTTGTTGGTTTGTTGGTTTGTAGGCTTGTTGGCTTGTTGGTTTGTTGGTTAGTTCGTTTGTTGGTTTGTTAGTTTGTTGGTTTGTTGGCTTGTTGGCTTGTTGGTTTGTTGGTTTGTTGGTTTGTTGTTTTGTTGGTTTGTTGCTTTGTTGGTTTGTTGGTTTGTTGGTTTGTTGGCTTGTTGGCTTGTTGGTTTGTTGGCTTGTTGGTTTGTTAGTTTGTTGGCTTTTTGGTTTTTTGGTTTGTTGGTTTGTTGGTTTGTTGGCTTGTTGGTTTGTTGGTTTGTTGGCTTGTTGGTTTGTTGATTTGTTGTCTTGTTGGCTTGTTTGTTTGTTGGTTTGTTGGTTTGTTGGATTGTTGCTTTGTTGACTTGTTGGTTTGTTGGTTTGTTGGCTTGTTGGCTTGTTGTTTTGTTAGTTTGTTGGCTTTTTGGTTACTTGGTTTGTTGGTTTGTTGGTTTGTTGGCTTGTTGGTTTGTTGGCTTGTTGCTTTGTTGGTTTTTTGGCTTGTTGGCATGTTGGTTTGTTGGTTTGTTGGTTTGTTGGTTTGTTGGCTTGTTGGTTTGTTGGTTTGTTGGCTTGTTGGTTTGTTGGTTTGTTGGTTTGTTGGCTTGTTGGGTTGTTGGTTTGTTGGTTTGTTGGTTTGTTGGCTTGTTGGTTTGTTGGCTTGTTGGTTTGTTGGTTTGTTGGTTTGTTGGTTTGTTGGTTTGTTGGCTAGTTGGCTTGTTGGTTTGTTGGTTTGTTGGCTTGTTGGTTACTTAGTTTGTTGGTTTGTTGGCATGCTGGTTTGTTGGTTTGTTGATTTGTTGGCTTTTTGGTTACTTAGTTTTTTGGTTTGTTGGCATGTTGGTTTGTTGGTTTGTTGGTTTGTTGGTTTGTTGGTTTGTTGGCTTGTTGGTTTTTTGGTGTGTTGGCTTGTTGGCTTGTTGCTTTCTTGGTTTGTTGGTTTGTTGGCTTGTTGATTTGTCGCTTGTTGGCTTGTTGGTTTGTTAGTTTGTTGGCTTTTTGGTTACTTGGTTTGTTGGTTTGTTGGTTTGTTGGTTTGTTGGCTTGTTGGTTTGGTGGTTTGTTGGTTTGTTGGTTTGTTGGTTTGTTGGTTTTTTTGTTTGTTGGTTTGCTGGTTTGTTGGCTTGTTGGTTTGTTGGTTTGTTGGCTTGTTGGTTTGTTGGTTTGTTGGCTTGTTGGCTTGTTGGCTTGTTGGTTTGTTAGTTTGTTGGCTTTTTGGTTACTTGGTTGGTTGGTTTGTTGGTTTGTTGGCTTGTTGATTTGTTGGTTTGTTGGCTTTTTGGTTTGTTGGCTTGTTGGTTTGTTGGTTTGTTGGTTTGTTAATTTGTTGGCTTGTTGGTTTGTTGGTTTGTTGGTTTGTTGGTTTGTTGGTTTGTTGGCTTGTTGGTTTGTTGGTTTGTTGGCTTGTTGGCTTGTTGGTTTGTTGGTTTGTTGGCTTGTTGGTTACTTGGTTTGTTGGTTTGTTGGTTTGTTGGTTTGTTGGCTTGTTGGTTTGTTGGTTTGTTGATTTTTTGGTTTGTTGGTTTATTTGTTTGTTGGGTTGTTGGCTTGTTGGTTTGTTGGTTTGTTGGTTTCTTGGTTTGTTAGTTTGTTGGTTAGTTGGTTTGTTGGCTTGTTGGTTTGCTGGTTTGTTGGCTTGTTGGCTTGTTGGTTTGTAGGTTTGTTGGCTTGTTGGTTACTTAGTTTGTTGGTTTGTTAGTTTGTTGGTTTGTTGGCTTGTTGGCTTGTTGGTTTGTTGGTTTTTTGGTTTTTGGTTTTTTGGTTTGTTGGTTTGTTGGTTTATTTGTTTGTTGGTTTGTTGGTTTGTTGGTTTGTTGGTTTGTTGGTTTGTTGGTTTGTTGGTTTGTTGCCTTGTTGGTTTGTTGGTTTGTTGGTTTGTTGGTTTGTTGGTTTGTTGGTTTGTTGGTTTGTTGGTTTGTTGGTTTTTTGGTTTGTTGGTTTATTTGTTTGTTGGTTTGTTGGCTTGTTGGTTTATTGGTTTCTTGGTTTGTTGGTTTGTTGGCTTGTTGGTTTGTTGGTTTGTTGGTTTGTGGCTTGTTGGCTTGTTGGTTTGTTGGTTTGTTGGTTTTTTGGTTTGTTGGTTTGTTGGTTTGTTGGTTTGTTGGTTTGTTGGTTTGTTGGTTTATTTGTTTGTTGGTTTGTTGGTTTATTTGTTTGTTGGTTTATTGGCTTGTTGGTTTGTTGGTTTGTTGGTTTGTTGCTTTGTTCGTTTGATGGTTTGTTGGTTTGTTGGTTACTTGGTTTGTTGGTTTGTTGGTTTGTTGGTTTGTTGGTTTTTTGGTTTGTTGGTTTGTTGGCTCGTTGGCTTGTTGGTTTGTTGGTTTGTTGGCTTGTTGGTTACTTAGTTTGTTGGTTTGTTGGTATGTTGGTTTGTTGGTTTGTTGGTTTGTTGGCTTTTTGGTTTGTTGGTTTGTTGGCTTGTTGGTTTGTTGGTTTGTTGGCTTGTTGGCTTGTTGGTTTGTTGGTTTGTTGGTTTGTTGGTTTGTTGGTTTGTTGGCTTGTTGGTTTGTTGGTTTGTTGGCTTGTTGGTTTGTTGGTTTGTTGGTTTGTTGGCTTGTTGGCTTGTTTGTTTGTTGGTTTGTTGGCTTGTTGGTTTGTTGGTTTGTTGGCTTGTTGGCTTGTTGCTTTGTTCGTTTGATGGTTTGTTGGTTTGTTGGTTTTTTGGTTTGTTAATTTTTTGGTTTGTTGCTTTGTTGGTTTGTTGGTTTGTTGGCTTGTTGGCTTGTTGGTTTGTTGGCTTGTTGGTTTGTTAGTTTGTTGGCTTTTTGGTTACTTGGTTTGTTGGTTTGTTGGTTTGTTGGCTTGTTGGTTTGTTGGCTTGTTGGTTTGTTGGTTTGTTGGTTTGTTGGTTTGTTGGCTTGTTGGCTTGTTGGCTTGTTGGTTTGTTGGTTTGTTGCTTTGTTGGTTTGTTGGTTTGTTGGTTTTTTGGTTTGTTGGTTTGTTGGTTTGTTGGCTTGTTGGTTTGTTGGTATATTGGTTTGTTGGCTTGTTGGTTTGTTGGTTTGTTGGCTTGTTGGTTTGTTGGTTTGTTGGTTTGTTGGCTTGTTGGCTTGTTGGTTTGTTGGTTTGTTGGCTTGTTGGTTTGTTGGTTTTTTGGTTTGTTGGTTTGTTGGTTTGTTGGCTTGTTGGTTTGTTGGCTTGTTGGTTTGTTGGCTTGTTGGTTTGTTGGTTTGTTGGTTTGTTGGCTTGTTGGCTTGTTGGTTTGTTGGTTTGTTAGTTTGTTGGCTTTTTGGTTACTTGGTTTGTTGGTTTGTTGGTTTGTTGGTTTGTTGGCTTGTTGGTTTGTTGGTTTGTTGGTTTGTTAGTTTGTTGGTTTGTTGGTTTGTTGGCTTGTTGGTTTGTTGGCTTGTTGGTTTGTTGGTTTGTTGGTTTGTTGGTTTGTTGGCTTGTTGGTTACTTGGTTTGTTGGTTTGTTGGTTTGTTGGCTTGTTGGTTTGTTGGTTTGTTGGTTTTTTGGTTTGTTGGTTTATTTGTTTGTTGGTTTGTTGGCTTGTTGCTTTGTTGGTTTGTTGGTTTGTTGGCTTGTTGGTTTGTTGGTTTGTTGGCTTGTTGGCTTGTTGGTTTGTAGGTTTGTTGGCTTGTTGGTTACTTAGTTTGTTGGTTTGTTGGTTAGTTTATTTGTTGGTTTGTCAGTTTGTTGGTTAGTTGGCTTGTTGGATTGTTGGTTTGTTGGTGTTTTGGTTTGTTGGTTTGTTGGTTTGTTGGTTTGTTGGTTTGTTGGTTTGTTGGTTTATTTATTTGTTGGTTTGTTGGCTTGTTGGTTTGTAGGTTTGTTGGCTTGTTGGTTACTTAGTTTGTTGGTTTGTTAGTTTGTTGGTTTGTTGGCTTGTTGGCTTGTTGGTTTGTTGGTTTTTTGGTTTGTTGGTTTGTTGGTTTGTTGGTTTGTTGGTTTATTTGTTTGTTGGTTTGTTGGTTTGTTGGTTTGTTGGTTTGTTGGTTTGTTGGTTTGTTGGTTTGTTGCCTTGTTGGTTTGTTGGTTTGTTGGTTTGTTGGTTTGTTGGTTTGTTGGTTTGTTGGTTTGTTGGTTTTTTGGTTTGTTGGTTTATTTGTTTGTTGGTTTGTTGGCTTGTTGGTTTGTTGGTTTCTTGGTTTGTTGGTTTGTTGGCTTGTTGGTTTGTTGGTTTGTTGGTTTGTGGCTTGTTGGCTTGTTGGTTTGTTGGTTTGTTGGCTTTTTGGTTTGTTGGTTTGTTGGTTTGTTGGTTTGTTGGTTTGTTGGTTTGTTGGTTTATTTGTTTGTTGGTTTGTTGGTTTATTTGTTTGTTGGTTTATTGGCTTGTTGGTTTGTTGGTTTGTTGGTTTGTTGCTTTGTTCGTTTGATGGTTTGTTGGTTTGTTGGTTACTTGGTTTGTTGGTTTGTTGGTTTGTTGGTTTGTTGGTTTGTTGGTTTGTTGGTTTGTTGGCTCGTTGGCTTGTTGGTTTGTTGGTTTGTTGGCTTGTTGGTTACTTAGTTTGTTGGTTTGTTGGTATGTTGGTTTGTTGGTTTGTTGGCTTTTTGGTTTGTTGGTTTGTTGGCTTGTTGGTTTGTTGGTTTGTTGGCTTGTTGGCTTGTTGGTTTGTTGGTTTGTTGGTTTGTTGGTTTGTTGGTTTGTTGGCTTGTTGGTTTGTTGGTTTGTTGGCTTGTTGGTTTGTTGGTTTGTTGGTTTGTTGGCTTGTTGGCTTGTTTGTTTGTTGGTTTGTTGGCTTGTTGGTTTGTTGGTTTGTTGGCTTGTTGGCTTGTTGCTTTGTTCGTTTGATGGTTTGTTGGTTTGTTGGTTTTTTGGTTTGTTAATTTTTTGGTTTGTTGCTTTGTTGGTTTGTTGGTTTGTTGGCTTGTTGTCTTGTTGGTTTGTTGGCTTGTTGGTTTGTTAGTTTGTTGGCTTTTTGGTTACTTGGTTTGTTGGTTTGTTGGTTTGTTGGCTTGTTGGTTTGTTGGCTTGTTGGTTTGTTGGTTTGTTGGTTTGTTGGTTTGTTGGCTTGTTGGCTTGTTGGTTTGTTGGTTTGTTGCTTTGTTGGTTTGTTGGTTTGTTGGTTTTTTGGTTTGTTGGTTTGTTGGTTTGTTGGCTTGTTGGTTTTTTGGTATATTGGTTTGTTGGCTTGTTGGTTTGTTGGTTTGTTGACTTGTTGGTTTGTTAGTTTGTTGGCTTTTTGGTTACTTGGTTGGTTGGTTTGTTGGTTTGTTGGCTTGTTGATTTGTTGGTTTGTTGGCTTTTTGGTTTGTTGGCTTGTTGGTTTGTTGGTTTGTTGGTTTGTTAATTTGTTGGCTTGTTGGTTTGTTGGTTTGTTGGTTTGTTGGTTTGTTGGTTTGTTGGCTTGTTTATTTGTTGGTTTGTTGGCTTGTTGGCTTGTTGGTTTGTTGGTTTGTTGGCTTGTTGGTTACTTGGTTTGTTGGTTTGTTGGTTTGTTGGTTTGTTGGCTTGTTGGTTTGTTGGTTTGTTGATTTTTTGGTTTGTTGGTTTATTTGTTTGTTGGGTTGTTGGCTTGTTGGTTTGTTGGTTTGTTGGTTTCTTGGTTTGTTAGTTTGTTGGTTAGTTGGTTTGTTGGCTTGTTGGTTTGCTGGTTTGTTGGCTTGTTGGCTTGTTGGTTTGTAGGTTTGTTGGCTTGTTGGTTACTTAGTTTGTTGGTTTGTTAGTTTGTTGGTTTGTTGGCTTGTTGGCTTGTTGGTTTGTTGGTTTTTTGGTTTTTGGTTTGTTGGTTTGTTGGTTTGTTGGTTTATTTGTTTGTTGGTTTGTTGGTTTGTTGGTTTGTTGGTTTGTTGGTTTGTTGGTTTGTTGGTTTGTTGCCTTGTTGGTTTGTTGGTTTGTTGGTTTGTTGGTTTGTTGGTTTGTTGGTTTGTTGGTTTGTTGGTTTGTTGGTTTTTTGGTTTGTTGGTTTATTTGTTTGTTGGTTTGTTGGCTTGTTGGTTGATTGGTTTCTTGGTTTGTTGGTTTGTTGGCTTGTTGGTTTGTTGGTTTGTTGGTTTGTGGCTTGTTGGCTTGTTGGTTTGTTGGTTTGTTGGTTTTTTGGTTTGTTGGTTTGTTGGTTTGTTGGTTTGTTGGTTTGTTGGTTTGTTGGTTTATTTGTTTGTTGGTTTGTTGGTTTATTTGTTTGTTGGTTTATTGGCTTGTTGGTTTGTTGGTTTGTTGGTTTGTTGCTTTGTTCGTTTGATGGTTTGTTGGTTTGTTGGTTACTTGGTTTGTTGGTTTGTTGGTTTGTTGGTTTGTTGGTTTTTTGGTTTGTTGGTTTGTTGGCTCGTTGGCTTGTTGGTTTGTTGGTTTGTTGGCTTGTTGGTTACTTAGTTTGTTGGTTTGTTGGTATGTTGGTTTGTTGGTTTGTTGGTTTGTTGGCTTTTTGGTTTGTTGGTTTGTTGGCTTGTTGGTTTGTTGGTTTGTTGGCTTGTTGGCTTGTTGGTTTGTTGGTTTGTTGGTTTGTTGGTTTGTTGGTTTGTTGGCTTGTTGGTTTGTTGGTTTGTTGGCTTGTTGGTTTGTTGGTTTGTTGGTTTGTTGGCTTGTTGGCTTGTTTGTTTGTTGGTTTGTTGGCTTGTTGGTTTGTTGGTTTGTTGGCTTGTTGGCTTGTTGCTTTGTTCGTTTGATGGTTTGTTGGTTTGTTGGTTTTTTGGTTTGTTAATTTTTTGGTTTGTTGCTTTGTTGGTTTGTTGGTTTGTTGGCTTGTTGGCTTGTTGGTTTGTTGGCTTGTTGGTTTGTTAGTTTGTTGGCTTTTTGTTTACTTGGTTTGTTGGTTTGTTGGTTTGTTGGCTTGTTGGTTTGTTGGCTTGTTGGTTTGTTGGTTTGTTGGTTTGTTGGTTTGTTGGCTTGTTGGCTTGTTGGTTTGTTGGTTTGTTGCTTTGTTGGTTTGTTGGTTTGTTGGTTTTTTGGTTTGTTGGTTTGTTGGTTTGTTGGCTTGTTGGTTTGTTGGTATATTGGTTTGTTGGCTTGTTGGTTTGTTGGTTTGTTGGCTTGTTGGTTTGTTGGTTTGTTGGTTTGTTGCCTTGTTGGCTTGTTGACTTGTTGGTTTGTTGGCTTGTTGGTTTGTTGGTTTTTTGGTTTGTTGGTTTGTTGGTTTGTTGGTTTGTTGGCTTGTTGGTTTGTTGGCTTGTTGGTTTGTTGGTTTGTTGGTTTGTTGGCTTGTTGGCTTGTTGGTTTGTTGGTTTGTTAGTTTGTTGGCTTTTTGGTTACTTGGTTTGTTGGTTTGTTGGTTTGTTGGTTTGTTGGCTTGTTGGTTTGTTGGTTTGTTGGTTTGTTAGTTTGTTGGTTTGTTGGTTTGTTGGCTTGTTGGTTTGTTGGCTTGTTGGTTTGTTGGTTTGTTGGTTTGTTGGTTTGTTGGCTTGTTGGTTACTTGGTTTGTTGGTTTGTTGGTTTGTTGGCTTGTTGGTTTGTTGGTTTGTTGGTTTTTTGGTTTGTTGGTTTATTTGTTTGTTGGTTTGTTGGCTTGTTGCTTTGTTGGTTTGTTGGTTTGTTGGTTAGTTAGTTTGTTGGTTTGTTGGTTTGTTGGCTTGTTGGTTTGTTGGTTTGTTGGCTTGTTGGCTTGTTGGTTTGTAGGTTTGTTGGCTTGTTGGTTACTTAGTTTGTTGGTTTGTTGGTTAGTTTATTTGTTGGTTTGTCAGTTTGTTGGTTTGTTGGCTTGTTGGATTGTTGGTTTGTTGGTGTTTTGGTTTGTTGGTTTGTTGGTTTGTTGGTTTGTTGGTTTGTTGGTTTGTTGGTTTATTTATTTGTTGGTTTGTTGGCTTGTTGGTTTGTAGGTTTGTTGGCTTGTTGGTTACTTAGTTTGTTGGTTTGTTAGTTTGTTGGTTTGTTGGCTTGTTGGCTTGTTGGTTTGTTGGTTTTTTGGTTTGTTGGTTTGTTGGTTTGTTGGTTTGTTGGTTTATTTGTTTGTTGGTTTGTTGGTTTGTTGGTTTGTTGGTTTGTTGGTTTGTTGCCTTGTTGGTTTGTTGGTTTGTTGGTTTGTTGGTTTGTTGGTTTGTTGGTTTGTTGGTTTGTTGGTTTTTTGGTTTGTTGGTTTAATGGTTTGTTGGTTTGTTGGCTTGTTGGTTTGTTGGTTTCTTGGTTTGTTGGTTTGTTGGCTTGTTGGTTTGTTGGTTTGTTGGTTTGTGGCTTGTTGGCTTGTTGGTTTGTTGGTTTGTTGGTTTTTTGGTTTGTTGGTTTGTTGGTTTGTTGGTTTGTTGGTTTGTTGGTTTGTTGGTTTATTTGTTTGTTGGTTTGTTGGTTTATTTGTTTGTTGGTTTATTGGCTTGTTGGTTTGTTGGTTTGTTGGTTTGTTGCTTTGTTCGTTTGATGGTTTGTTGGTTTGTTGGTTACTTGGTTTGTTGGTTTGTTGGTTTGTTGGTTTGTTGGTTTGTTGGTTTGTTGGTTTGTTGGCTCGTTGGCTTGTTGGTTTGTTGGTTTGTTGGTTTGTTGGCTTGTTGGTTACTTAGTTTGTTGGTTTGTTGGTATGTTGGTTTGTTGGTTTGTTGGTTTGTTGGCTTTTTGGTTTGTTGGTTTGTTGGCTTGTTGGTTTGTTGGTTTGTTGGCTTGTTGGCTTGTTGGTTTGTTGGTTTGTTGGTTTGTTGGTTTGTTGGTTTGTTGGCTTGTTGGTTTGTTGGTTTGTTGGCTTGTTGGTTTGTTGGTTTGTTGGTTTGTTGGCTTGTTGGCTTGTTTGTTTGTTGGTTTGTTGGCTTGTTGGTTTGTTGGTTTGTTGGCTTGTTGGCTTGTTGGCTTGTTGCTTTGTTCGTTTGATGGTTTGTTGGTTTGTTGGTTTTTTGGTTTGTTAATTTTTTGGTTTGTTGCTTTGTTGGTTTGTTGGTTTGTTGGCTTGTTGTCTTGTTGGTTTGTTGGCTTGTTGGTTTGTTAGTTTGTTGGCTTTTTGGTTACTTGGTTTGTTGGTTTGTTGGTTTGTTGGCTTGTTGGTTTGTTGGCTTGTTGGTTTGTTGGTTTGTTGGTTTGTTGGTTTGTTGGCTTGTTGGCTTGTTGGTTTGTTGGTTTGTTGCTTTGTTGGTTTGTTGGTTTGTTGGTTTTTTGGTTTGTTGGTTTGTTGGTTTGTTGGCTTGTTGGTTTGTTGGTATATTGGTTTGTTGGCTTGTTGGTTTGTTGGTTTGTTGACTTGTTGGTTTGTTGGTTTGTTGGTTTGTTGGCTTGTTGGCTTGTTGGTTTGTTGGTTTGTTGGCTTGTTGGTTTGTTGGTTTTTTGGTTTGTTGGTTTGTTGGTTTGTTGGCTTGTTGGTTTGTTGGCTTGTTGGTTTGTTGGCTTGTTGGTTTGTTGGTTTGTTGGTTTGTTGGCTTGTTGGCTTGTTGGTTTGTTGGTTTGTTAGTTTGTTGGCTTTTTGGTTACTTGGTTTGTTGGTTTGTTGGTTTGTTGGTTTGTTGGCTTGTTGGTTTGTTGGTTTGTTGGTTTGTTAGTTTGTTGGTTTGTTGGTTTGTTGGCTTGTTGGTTTGTTGGCTTGTTGGTTTGTTGGTTTGTTGGTTTGTTGGTTTGTTGGCTTGTTGGTTACTTGGTTTGTTGGTTTGTTGGTTTGTTGGCTTGTTGGTTTGTTGGTTTGTTGGTTTTTTGGTTTGTTGGTTTATTTGTTTGTTGGTTTGTTGGCTTGTTGCTTTGTTGGTTTGTTGGTTTGTTGGTTAGTTAGTTTGTTGGTTTGTTGGTTTGTTGGCTTGTTGGTTTGTTGGTTTGTTGGCTTGTTGGCTTGTTGGTTTGTAGGTTTGTTGGCTTGTTGGTTACTTAGTTTGTTGGTTTGTTGGCTTGTTGCTTTGTTGGTTTGTTGGTTTGTTGGTTTGTTGGTTTGTTAGTTTGTTGGTTTGTTGGTTTGTTGGCTTGTTGGTTTGTTGGCTTGTTGGTTTGTTGGTTTGTTGGTTTGTTGGTTTGTTGGTTTGTTGGCTTGTTGGTTTGTTGGTTTGTTGGCTTGTTGGTTTGTTGGTTTGTTGGTTTGTTGGCTTGTTGGCTTGTTGCTTTGTTCGTTTGATGGTTTGTTGGTTTGTTGGTTTTTTGGTTTGTTAATTTTTTGGTTTGTTGCTTTGTTGGTTTGTTGGTTTGTTGGCTTGTTGTCTTGTTGGTTTGTTGGCTTGTTGGTTTGTTAGTTTGTTGGCTTTTTGGTTACTTGGTTTGTTGGTTTGTTGGTTTGTTGGCTTGTTGGTTTGTTGGCTTGTTGGTTTGTTGGTTTGTTGGTTTGTTGGTTTGTTGGCTTGTTGGCTTGTTGGTTTGTTGGTTTGTTGCTTTGTTGGTTTGTTGGTTTGTTGGTTTTTTGGTTTGTTGGTTTGTTGGTTTGTTGGCTTGTTGGTTTGTTGGTATATTGGTTTGTTGGCTTGTTGGTTTGTTGGTTTGTTGGCTTGTTGGTTTGTTGGTTTGTTGGTTTGTTGGCTTGTTGGCTTGTTGGTTTGTTGGTTTGTTGGCTTGTTGGTTTGTTGGTTTTTTGGTTTGTTGGTTTGTTGGTTTGTTGGCTTGTTGGTTTGTTGGCTTGTTGGTTTGTTGGCTTGTTGGTTTGTTGGTTTGTTGGTTTGTTGGCTTGTTGGCTTGTTGGTTTGTTGGTTTGTTAGTTTGTTGGCTTTTTGGTTACTTGGTTTGTTGGTTTGTTGGTTTGTTGGCTTGTTGGTTTGTTGGTTTGTTGGTTTTTTGGTTTGTTGGTTTATTTGTTTGTTGGTTTGTTGGCTTGTTGCTTTGTTGGTTTGTTGGTTTGTTGGTTAGTTAGTTTGTTGGTTTGTTGGTTTGTTGGCTTGTTGGTTTGTTGGTTTGTTGGCTTGTTGGCTTGTTGGTTTGTAGGTTTGTTGGCTTGTTGGTTACTTAGTTTGTTGGTTTGTTGGTTAGTTTATTTGTTGGTTTGTCAGTTTGTTGGTTTGTTGGCTTGTTGGATTGTTGGTTTGTTGGTGTTTTGGTTTGTTGGTTTGTTGGTTTGTTGGTTTGTTGGTTTGTTGGTTTGTTGGTTTGTTGGTTTATTTATTTGTTGGTTTGTTGGCTTGTTGGTTTGTTGGTTTGTTGGTTTGTTGGCTTGTTGGTTTGTTGGTGTGTTGGTTTGTTGGTTTGTTGGTTTGTTGGTTAGTTGGTTTGTTGGTTTATTTGTTTGTTGGTTTGTTGGTTTATTTGTTTGTTGGTTTATTGGCTTGTTGGTTTGTTGGTTTGTTGGTTTGTTGCTTTGTTCGTTTGATGGTTTGTTGGTTTGTTGGTTACTTGGTTTGTTGGTTTGTTGGTTTGTTGGTTTGTTGGTTTGTTGGCTCGTTGGCTTGTTGGTTTGTTGGTTTGTTGGCTTGTTGGTTACTTAGTTTGTTGGTTTGTTGGCATGTTGGTTTGTTGGTTTGTTGGTTTGTTGGCTTTTTGGTTTGTTGGTTTGTTGGCTTGTTGGTTTGTTGGTTTATTGGCTTGTTGGCTTGTTGGTTTGTTGGTTTGTTGGTTTGTTGGTTTGTTGGTTTGTTGGTTTGTTGGTTTGTTGGTTTGTTGGCTTGTTGGCTTGTTGGTTTGTTGGTTTATTTATTTGTTGGTTTGTTGGCTTGTTGGTTTGTTGGTTTGTTGGTTTGTTGGCTTGTTGGTTTGTTGGTGTGTTGGTTTGTTGGTTTGTTGGTTTGTTGGTTAGTTGGTTTGTTGGTTTATTTGTTTGTTGGTTTGTTGGTTTATTTGTTTGTTGGTTTATTGGCTTGTTGGTTTGTTGGTTTGTTGGTTTGTTGCTTTGTTCGTTTGATGGTTTGTTGGTTTGTTGGTTACTTGGTTTGTTGGTTTGTTGGTTTGTTGGTTTGTTGGTTTGTTGGCTCGTTGGCTTGTTGGTTTGTTGGTTTGTTGGCTTGTTGGTTACTTAGTTTGTTGGTTTGTTGGCATGTTGGTTTGTTGGTTTGTTGGTTTGTTGGCTTTTTGGTTTGTTGGTTTGTTGGCTTGTTGGTTTGTTGGTTTATTGGCTTGTTGGCTTGTTGGTTTGTTGGTTTGTTGGTTTGTTGGTTTGTTGGTTTGTTGGTTTGTTGGTTTGTTGGTTTGTTGGCTTGTTGGCTTGTTGGTTTGTTGGCTTGTTGGTTTGTTGGTTTGTTGGCTTGTTGGCTTGTTTGTTTGTTGGTTTGTTGGCTTGTTGGTTTGTTGGTTTGTTGGCTTGTTGGCTTGTTGCTTTGTTCGTTTGATGGTTTGTTGGTTTGTTGGTTTTTTGGTTTGTTGGTTTGTTGGCTTGTTGGTTTGTTGGTTTGTTGGTTTGTTGGCTTGTTATCTTGTTGGTTTGTTGGTTTGTTGCTTTGTTGGTTTGTTGGTTTGTTGGTTTTTTGGTTTGTTGGTTTGTTGGTTTGTTGGCTTGTTGGTTTGTTGGTATATTGGTTTGTTGGCTGGTTGGTTTGTTGGTTTGTTGGCTTGTTGGTTTGTTGGTTTGTTGGTTTGTTGGCTTGTTGGCTTGTTGGTTTGTTGGTTTGTTGGCTTGTTGGTTTGTTGGTTTGTTGGTTTTTTGGTTTGTTGGTTTGTTGGTTTGTTGGCTTGTTGGTTTGTTGGCTTGTTGGTTTGTTGGCTTGTTGGTTTGTTGGTTTATTGGTTTGTTGGCTTGTTGGCTTGTTGGCTTGTTGATTTGTTGGTTTGTTGGTTTGTTGGTTTGTTGGTTTGTTGGTTTGTTGGCTTGTTGGTTTGTTTGTTTGTTAGCTTGTTGGTTTGTTGGTTTGTTGGCTTGTCGGCTTGTTGGCTTGTTAGTTTGTTAGTTTGTTGGCTTTTTGGTTACTTGGTTTGTTGGTTTGTTGGTTTGTTGGTTTGTTGGCTTGTTGGTTTGTTGGTTTGTTGGTTTGTTGGTTTGTTAGTTTGTTGGTTTGTTGGTTTTTTTGTTTGTTGGTTTGTTGGTTTGTTGGCTTGTTGGTTTGTTGGTTTGTTGGCTTGTTAGTTTGTTGGCTTTTTGGTTACTTGGTTGGTTGGTTTGTTGGTTTGTTGGTTTGTTGGTTTGTTGGTTTGTTGGCTTGTTGGTTTGTTGGTTTGTTGATTTGTTAATTTGTTGGCTTGTTGGTTTGTTGGTTTGTTGGTTTGTTGGTTTGTTGGTTTGTTGGTTTGTTGGTTTGTTGGTTTGTTGGCTTGTTGGTTTGTTGGTTTGTTGGCTTGTTGGCTTGTTGGTTTGTTGGTTTGTTGGCTTGTTGGTTACTTGGTTTGTTGGTTTGTTGGTTTGTTGGCTTGTTGGTTTGTTGGTTTGTTGGTTTTTTGGTTTGTTGGTTTATTTGTTTGTTGGTTTGTTGGCTTGTTGGTTTGTTGGTTTGTTGGTTTGTTGGTTAGTTAGTTTGTTGGTTTGTTGGTTTGTTGGCTTGTTGGTTTGTTGGTTTGTTGGCTTGTTGGCTTGTTGGTTTGTTGGTGTTTTGGTTTGTTGGTTTGTTGGTTTGTTGGTTTGTTGGTTTGTTGGTTTATTTATTTGTTGGTTTGTTGGCTTGTTGGTTTGTTGGTTTGTTGGTTTGTTGGCTTGTTGGTTTGTTGGTTTGTTGGTTTGTTAGTTTGTTGGCTTTTTGGTTTGTTGGTTTATTTGTTTGTTGGTTTGTTGGCTTGTTGGTTTGCTGGTTTGTTGGTTTGTTGGCTTGTTGGTTTGTTGGTTTGTTGGTTTGTTGGCTTGTTGGCTTGTTGGTTTGTTGGTTTGTTGGTTTTTTGGTTTGTTGGTTTGTTGGTTTGTTGGTTTGTTGGTTTGTTGGTTAGTTGGTTTGTTGGTTTATTTGTTTGTTGGTTTGTTGGTTTATTTGTTTGTTGGTTTATTGGCTTGTTGGTTTGTTGGTTGGTTGGTTTGTTGCTTTGTTCGTTTGATGGTTTGTTGGTTTGTTGGTTACTTGGTTTGTTGGTTTGTTGGTTTGTTGGTTTGTTGGTTTGTTGGTTTGTTGGTTTGTTGGCTCGTTGGCTTGTTGGTTTGTAGGTTTGTTGGCTTGTTGGTTACTTAGTTTGTTGGTTTGTTGGCATGTTGGTTTGCTGTTTTGTTGGTTTTTTGGCTTGTTGGTTTGTTGGTTTGTTGGTTTGTTGGTTTGTTGGGTTGTTGGTTTGTTGGCTTGTTGGCTTGTTGGTTTGTTGGTTTGTTGGTTTGTTGGTTTGTTGGCTTGTTGGTTTGTTGGTTTGTTGGTTTGTTGGCTTGTTGGCTTGTTGGTTTGTTGGTTTGTTGGTTTGTTGGCTTGTTGGCTTGTTGGTTTGTTGGTTTGTTGGTTTGTTGGTTTGTTGGTTTGTTGGCTTGTTGGTTTGTTGGCTTGTTGGCTTGTTGCTTTGTTCGTTTGATGGTTTGTTGGTTTTTTGGTTTGTTGGTTTTTTGGTTTGTTGCTTTGTTGGTTTGTTGGTTTGTTGGCTTGTTGGCTTGTTGGTTTGTTGGTTTGTTGGTTTGTTGGTTTGTTGGCTTGTTGGTGTGTTGGCTTGTTGGTTTGTTGGTTTGTTGGTTTGTTGGTTTGTTGGCTTGTTCGCTTGTTGGTTTGTTGGCTTGTTGCTTTGTTGGTTTGTTGGTTTATGGTTTTTTGGTTTGTTGGTTTGTTGGTTTGTTGGCTTGTTGGTTTGTTGGTTTGTTGGTTTGTTGGCTTGTTGGTTTGTTGGTTTGTTGGCTTGTTGGTTTGTTGGTTTGTTGGTTTGTTGGCTTGTTGGCTTGTTGGCTTCTTGGTTTGTTGGTTTGTTGGCTTGTTGGTTTGTTGGTTTTTTGGTTTGTTGGTTTGTTGGTTTGTTGGCTTGTTGGTTGGTTGGTTTGTTGGTTTGTTGGTTTGTTGGCTTGTTGGTTTGTTGGTTTGTTGGCTTGTTGGTTTGTTGGTTTGTTGGCTTGTTGGTTTGTTGGTTTGTTGGCTTGTTGGCTTGTTGGTTTGTTGGTTTGTTGGCTTGTTGGCTTGTTGGCCTGTTGGTTTGTTAGTTTGTTGGCTTTTTGGTTACTTGGTTTGTTGGTTTGTTGGTTTGTTGGTTTGTTGGCTTGTTGGCTTGTTGGTTTGTTGGTTTGTTGGCTTGTTGGTTTGTTGGTTTGTTGGTTTGTTGGCTTGTTGGTTTGTTAGTTTGTTGGTTTGTTGGCTTGTTGGCTTGTTGGTTTGTTGGTTTGTTGGTTTGTTGGTTTGTTGGTTTGTTGGTTAGTTCGTTTGTTGGTTTGTTAGTTTGTCAGTTTGTTGGTTTGTTGGCTTGTTGGTTTGTTAGTTTGTTGGTTTGTTGGCTTGTTGGCTTGTTGGTTTGTTGGTTTGTTGGTTTTTTGGTTTGTTGGTTTGTTGGTTTGTTGGTTTGTTGGTTTGTTGGTTTATTTGTTTGTTGGTTTGTTGGTTTATTTGTTTGTTGGTTTGTTGGCTTGTTGGTTTGTTGGTTTGTTGGTTTGTTGCTTTGTTCGTTTGATGGTTTGTTGGTTACTTGGTTTGTTGGTTTGTTGGTTTGTTGGTTTGTTGGTTTGTTGGCTCGTTGGGTTGTTGGTTTGTAGGTTTGTTGGCTTGTTGGTTACTTAGTTTGTTGGTTTGTTGGCATGTTGGTTTGCTGGTTTGTTGGTTTTTTGGCTTGTTGGTTTGTTGGTTTGTTGGTTTGTTGGTTTGTTGGCTTGTTGGCTTGTTGGTTTGTTGGTTTGTTGGCTTGTTGGTTACTTAGTTTGTTGGTTTGTTGGCATGTTGGTTTGTTGGTTTGTTGGTTTGTTGGCTTGTTGGTTTGTTGGTTTGTTGGCTTGTTGGTTTGCTGGTTTGTTGGCTTGTTGGCTTGTTGGTTTGTTGGTTTGCTGGTTTGTTGGTTTGTTGGCTTGTTGGTTTGTTGGTTTGTTGGTTTGTTGGTTTGTTGGTTTGTTGGTTTGTTGGTTTGTTGGTTTGTTGGCTCGTTGGGTTGTTGGTTTGTAGGTTTGTTGGCTTGTTGGTTACTTAGTTTGTTGGTTTGTTGGCATGTTGGTTTGCTGGTTTGTTGGTTTTTTGGCTTGTTGGTTTGTTGGTTTGTTGGTTTGTTGGTTTGTTGGCTTGTTGGCTTGTTGGTTTGTTGGTTTGTTGGCTTGTTGGTTACTTAGTTTGTTGGTTTGTTGGCATGTTGGTTTGTTGGTTTGTTGTTTTTTTGGCTTGTTGGTTTGTTGGTTTGTTGGCTTGTTGGTTTGCTGGTTTGTTGGCTTGTTGGCTTGTTGGTTTGTTGGTTTGCTGGTTTGTTGGTTTGTTGGCTTGTTAGTTTGTTGGTTTGTTGGCTTGTTGGTTTGTTGGTTTGTTTGTTTGTTGGCTTGTTGGCTTGTTGGTTTGTTGGTATGTTGGTTTGTTGGTTTGTTGGTTTGTTGGTTTGTTGGTTTGTTGGCTTGTTGGTTTGTTGGCTTGTTGGCTTGTTGCTTTGTTCGTTTGATGGTTTGTTGGTTTTTTGGTTTGTTGGTTTTTTGGTTTGTTGCTTTGTTGGTTTGTTGGTTTGTTGGCTTGTTGGCTTGTTGGTTTGTTGGTTTGTTGGTTTGTTGGTTTGTTGGCTTGTTGGTGTGTTGGCTTGTTGGTTTGTTGGTTTGTTGGTTTGTTGGTTTGTTGGCTTGTTCGCTTGTTGGTTTGTTGGCTTGTTGCTTTGTTGGTTTGTTGGTTTATGGTTTTTTGGTTTGTTGGTTTGTTGGTTTGTTGGCTTGTTGGTTTGTTGGTTTGTTGGTTTGTTGGCTTGTTGGTTTGTTGGTTTGTTGGCTTGTTGGTTTGTTGGTTTGTTGGTTTGTTGGCTTGTTGGCTTGTTGGCTTCTTGGTTTGTTGGTTTGTTGGCTTGTTGGTTTGTTGGTTTTTTGGTTTGTTGGTTTGTTGGTTTGTTGGCTTGTTGGTTGGTTGGTTTGTTGGTTTGTTGGTTTGTTGGCTTGTTGGTTTGTTGGTTTGTTGGCTTGTTGGTTTGTTGGTTTGTTGGCTTGTTGGTTTGTTGGTTTGTTGGCTTGTTGGCTTGTTGGTTTGTTGGTTTGTTGGCTTGTTGGCTTGTTGGCCTGTTGGTTTGTTAGTTTGTTGGCTTTTTGGTTACTTGGTTTGTTGGTTTGTTGGTTTGTTGGTTTGTTGGCTTGTTGGCTTGTTGGTTTGTTGGTTTGTTGGCTTGTTGGTTTGTTGGTTTGTTGGTTTGTTGGCTTGTTGGTTTGTTAGTTTGTTGGTTTGTTGGCTTGTTGGCTTGTTGGTTTGTTGGTTTGTTGGTTTGTTGGTTTGTTGGTTTGTTGGTTAGTTCGTTTGTTGGTTTGTTAGTTTGTCAGTTTGTTGGTTTGTTGGCTTGTTGGTTTGTTAGTTTGTTGGTTTGTTGGCTTGTTGGCTTGTTGGTTTGTTGGTTTGTTGGTTTTTTGGTTTGTTGGTTTGTTGGTTTGTTGGTTTGTTGGTTTGTTGGTTTATTTGTTTGTTGGTTTGTTGGTTTATTTGTTTGTTGGTTTGTTGGCTTGTTGGTTTGTTGGTTTGTTGGTTTGTTGCTTTGTTCGTTTGATGGTTTGTTGGTTACTTGGTTTGTTGGTTTGTTGGTTTGTTGGTTTGTTGGTTTGTTGGCTCGTTGGGTTGTTGGTTTGTAGGTTTGTTGGCTTGTTGGTTACTTAGTTTGTTGGTTTGTTGGCATGTTGGTTTGCTGGTTTGTTGGTTTTTTGGCTTGTTGGTTTGTTGGTTTGTTGGTTTGTTGGTTTGTTGGCTTGTTGGCTTGTTGGTTTGTTGGTTTGTTGGCTTGTTGGTTACTTAGTTTGTTGGTTTGTTGGCATGTTGGTTTGTTGGTTTGTTGGTTTGTTGGCTTGTTGGTTTGTTGGTTTGTTGGCTTGTTGGTTTGCTGGTTTGTTGGCTTGTTGGCTTGTTGGTTTGTTGGTTTGCTGGTTTGTTGGTTTGTTGGCTTGTTGGTTTGTTGGTTTGTTGGTTTGTTGGTTTGTTGGTTTGTTGGTTTGTTGGTTTGTTGGCTCGTTGGGTTGTTGGTTTGTAGGTTTGTTGGCTTGTTGGTTACTTAGTTTGTTGGTTTGTTGGCATGTTGGTTTGCTGGTTTGTTGGTTTTTTGGCTTGTTGGTTTGTTGGTTTGTTGGTTTGTTGGTTTGTTGGCTTGTTGGCTTGTTGGTTTGTTGGTTTGTTGGCTTGTTGGTTACTTAGTTTGTTGGTTTGTTGGCATGTTGGTTTGTTGGTTTGTTGTTTTTTTGGCTTGTTGGTTTGTTGGTTTGTTGGCTTGTTGGTTTGCTGGTTTGTTGGCTTGTTGGCTTGTTGGTTTGTTGGTTTGCTGGTTTGTTGGTTTGTTGGCTTGTTAGTTTGTTGGTTTGTTGGCTTGTTGGTTTGTTGGTTTGTTTGTTTGTTGGCTTGTTGGCTTGTTGGTTTGTTGGTATGTTGGTTTTTTGGTTTGTTGGTTTATTTGTTTGTTGGTTTGTTGGCTTGTTAGTTTGTTTGTTTGTTGGCTTGTTGGCTTGTTGCTTTGTTCGTTTGATGGTTTTTTGGTTTGTTGCTTTGTTGGTTTGTTGGTTTGTTGGCTTGTTGGCTTGCTGGTTTGTTGGCTTGTTGGTTTGTTAGTTTGTTGGCTTTTTGGTTACTTGGTTTGTTGGTTTGTTGGCTTGTTGGTTTGTTGGTTTGTTGGTTTGTTGGCTTGTTGGCTTGTTGGTTTGTTGGTTTGTTGGTTTGTTGGTTTGTTGGTTTTTTGGTTTGTTGGTTTGTTGGTTTGTTGGCTTGTTGGTTTGTTGGTTTGTTGGTTTGTTGGTTTGTTGGTTTGTTGGCTTCTTGGTTTGTTGGTTTGTTGGTTTGTTGGCTTGTTGGTTTGTTGGTTTGTTGGTTTGTTGGCTTGTTGGTTTGTTAGTTTGTTGGTTTGTTGGTTTGTTGGTTTGTTGGCTTGTTGGTGTGTTGGCTTGTTGGTTTGTTGGTTTGTTGGTTTGTTGGTTTGTTGGTTTGTTGGTTTGTTGGCTTGTTGGTGTGTTGGCTTGTTGGTTTGTTGGTTTGTTGGTTTGTTGGCTTGTTGGTTTGTTGGTTTGTTGGCTTGTTGGTTACTTAGTTTGTTGGTTTGTTGGCATGTTGGTTTGTTGGTTTGTTGGTTTGTTGGCTTTTTGGTTTGTTGGTTTGTTGGCTTGTTGGTTTGTTGGTTTGTTGGCTTGTTGGCTTGTTGGTTTGTTGGTTTGTTGGTTTGTTGGTTTGTTGGTTTGTTGGTTTGTTGGTTTGTTGGTTTTTTGGTTTGTTGGTTTGTTGGTTTGTTGCTTAGTTCGTTTGTTGGTTTGTTAGTTTGTCGGTTTGTTGGTTTGTTAGTTTGTTGGCTTGTTGGTTTGTTAGTTTGTTGGTTTGTTGGCTTGTTGGCTTGTTGGTTTGTTGGTTTGTTGGTTTATTTGTTTGTTGGTTTGTTGGCTTGTTGGTTTGTTGGTTTGTTGGTTTGTTGCTTTGTTCGTTTGATGGTTTGTTGGTTTGTTGGTTACGTTTGATGGTTTGTTGGCTTGTTGGCTTGTTGGTTTGTTGGTTTGTTGGTTTGTTGCTTTGTTCGTTTGATGGTTTGTTGGTTTGTTGGTTACTTGGTTTGTTGGTTTGTTGGTTTGTTGGTTTGTTGGTTTGTTGGCTCGTTGGGTTGTTGGTTTGTAGGTTTGTTGGCTTGTTGGTTACTTAGTTTGTTGGTTTGTTGGCATGTTGGTTTGCTGGTTTGTTGGTTTTTTGGCTTGTTGGTTTGTTGGTTTGTTGGTTTGTTGGTTTGTTGGCTTGTTGGCTTGTTGGTTTGTTGGTTTGTTGGCTTGTTGGTTACTTAGTTTGTTGGTTTGTTGGCATGTTGGTTTGTTGGTTTGTTGGTTTGTTGGCTTGTTGGTTTGTTGGTCTGTTGGCTTGTTGGTTTGCTGGTTTGTTGGCTTGTTGGCTTGTTGGTTTGTTGGTTTGCTGGTTTGTTGGTTTGTTGGCTTGTTGGTTTGTTGGTTTGTTGGTTTGTTGGCTTGTTGGTTTGTTGGTTTGTTTGTTTGTTGGCTTGTTGGTTTGTTGGTTTGTTGGTTTGTTGGTTTGTTGGCTTGTTGGTTTGTTGGTTTGTTGGTTTGTTGGCTTGTTGGTTTGTTGGTTTGTTGGTTTGTTGGCTTGTTGGTTTGTTGGTTTGTTGGCTTGTTGGTTTGTTGCTTTGTTGGTTTGTTGGTTTGTTGGTTTGTTGGCTTGTTGGCTTGTTGGTTTATTAGTTTGTTGGCTTTTTGGTTACTTGGTTTGTTGGTTTGTTGATTTGTTGGCTTGTTGGTTTGTTGGTTTGTTGGCTTATTGGTTTGTTGGTTTGTTGGTTTGTTGGCTTGTTGGCTTGTTGGTTTGTTTGTTTGTTGGCTTGTTGGTTTGTTGGTTTTTTGGTTTGTTGGTTTGTTGGTTTGTTGGCTTGTTGGTTTGTTGGTTTGTTGGTTTGTTGGCTTGTTGGTTTGTTGGTTTGTTGGCTTGTTGGTTTGTTGGTTTGTTGGCTTGTTGGCTTGTTGGTTTGTTGGTTTGTTGGCTTGTTGGTTTGTTGGTTTTTTGGTTTGTTGGTTTGTTGGTTTGTTGGCTTGTTGGTTTGTTGGTTTGTTGGTTTGTTGGGTTGTTGGTTTGTTTGTTTGTTGGCTTGTTGGTTTGTTGGTTTGTTGGTTTGTTGGCTTCTTGGGTTGTTGGTTTGTTGGTTTGTTGGCTTGTTGGTTTGTTGGCTTGTTGGTTTGTTGGTTTGTTGGCTTGTTGGATTGTTGGCTTGTTGGTTTGTTAGTTTGTTGGCTTTTTGGTTACTTGGTTTGTTGGTTTGTGGGTTTGTTGGCTTTTTGGTTTGTTGGTTTGTTGGTTTGTTGGCTTGTTGGTTTGTTGGCTTGTTGGTTTGTTGGCTTGTTGGTTTGTTGGTTTGTTGGTTTGTTGGCTTGTTGGCTTGTTTGTTTGTTGGTTTGTTGGTTTGTTGGCTTGTTGGTTTGTTGGTTTGTTGGCTTGTTGGCTTGTTGGTTTGTTGGTTTGTTGGCTTGTTGGTTACTTGGTTTGTTGGTTTGTTGGTTTGTTGGCTTGTTGTTTTGTTGGTTTGTTGGTTTTTTGGTTTGATGGTTTATTTGTTTGTTGGTTTGTTGGTTTGTTAGTTTGTTGGATTGTTGGTTTGTTGGCTTGTTGGTTTGTTGGTTTGTTGGCTTGTTGGCTTGTTGGTTTGTGGGTTTGTTAGCTTGTTGGTTACTTAGTTTGTTGGTTTCTTGGTTAGTTCGTTTGTTGGTTTGTTAGTTTGTTGGTTTGTTGGCTTGTTGGCTTGTTGGTTTGTTGGTTTTTTAGTTTGTTGGTTTGTTGCTTTGTTGGTTTGTTGGTTTATTTGTTTGTTGGTTTGTTGGCTTGTTGGTTTGTTGGTTTGTTGGTTTGTTGGCTTGTTGGTTTGTTGGCTTGTTGGTTTGTTGGTTTGTTGGTTTGTTGGTTTTTTGGTTTGTTGGTTTATTTGTTTGTTGGTTTGTTGGCTTGTTGGTTTGTTAGTTTGTTGGTTTGTTGGCTTGTTGGTTTGTTGGTTTGTTGGTTTGTTGGCTTGTTGGTTTGTTGGTTTGTTGGTTTGTTGCTTTGTTTGTGTGAGGGTTTGTTGGTTTGTTGGTTACTTGGTTTGTTGTTTTGTTGGTTTGTTGGTTTGTTGGTTTGTTGGTTAGTTGGTTTGTTGGCTTGTTGGCTTGTTGGTTTGTTAGTTTGTTGGCTTTTTGGTTACTTGGTTTGTTGGTTTGTTGGTTTGTAGGCTTGTTGGTTTGTTGGTTTGTTGGCTTGTAGGCTTGTTGGCTTGTTGGTTTGTTGGTTTGTTGGTTTGTTGGTTTGTTGGTTTGTTGGTTTGTTGGTTTTTTGGTTTGTTGGTTTGTTGTTTTGTTGGCATGTTGGTTTGTTGGTTTGTTGGCTTGTTGGTTTGTTGGTTTGTTGGTATGTTGACTTGTTGGCTTGTTGGTTTGTTGGTTTGTTTGTTTGTTGGCTTGTTGGTTTGTTGGTTTGTTTGTTTGTTGGCTTGTTGGTTTGTTGGTTTGTTGGCTTGTTGGCTTGTTGTTTTGTTGGTTTGTTGGTTTGTTGGCTTGTTGGCTTGTTGGTTTGTTAGTTTGTTGGCTTTTTGGTTACTTGGTTTGTTGGTTTGTTGGTTTGTTGGCTTGTTGGTTTGTTGGCTTGTTGGTTTGTTGGTTTGTCGGTTTGTTGGCTTATTGGCTTGTTGGTTTGTTGGTTTGTTGGTTTGTTGGTTTGTTGGTTTGTTGGTTTTTTGGTTTGTTGGTTTGTTGGTTTGTTGGTTTGTTGGTTTGTTGGTTTGTTGGTTTGTTGGTTTGTTGGTTTGTTGCTTTGTTGGCTTGTTGGCTTGTTGGTTTGTTGGTTTGTTGGCTTGTTGGTTACTTAGTTTGTTGGTTTGTTGGTTTGTTGGTTTGTTGGCTTCTTGGCTTGTTGGTTTGGTGTTAGTTCGTTTGTTGGTTTGTTGGCTTGTTGGTTTGTTGGTTTGTTGGTATGTTGACTTGTTGGCTTGTTGGTTTGTTGGTTTGTTTTTTTGTTGGCTTGTTGGTTTGTTGGTTTGTTGGCTTGTTGGCTTGTTGTTTTGTTGGTTTGTTGGTTTGTTGGTTTGTTGGATTGTTGGCTTGTTGGTTTGTTCGTTTGTTGGCTTTTTGGTTACTTGGTTTGTTGGTTTGTTGGTTTGTTGGCTTGTTGGTTTGTTGGCTTGTTGGTTTGTTGGTTTGTCGGTTTGTTGGCTTATTGGCTTGTTGGTTTGTTGGTTTGTTGGTTTGTTGGTTTGTTGGTTTGTTGGTTTTATGGTTTGTTGGTTTGTTGGTTTGTTGGTTTGTTGGTTTGTTGGTTTGTTGGTTTGTTGCTTTGTTGGCTTGTTGGCTTGTTGGTTTGTTGGTTTTTTGGTTTGTTGGTTTATTTGTTTGTTGGTTTGTTGGCTTGTTGGTTTGTTGGTTTGTTAGTTTGTTGGCTTGTTGGCTTGTTGGTTTGTTAGTTTGTTGACTTTTTGGTTACTTGGTTTGTTGGTTTGTTGGTTTGTTGGCTTGTTGGCTTGTTGGTTTGTTGGTTTGTTGGCTTGTTGGTTTGTTGGGTTGTTGGCTTGTTGGCTTGTTGCTTTGGTGGTTTGTTGGTTTGTTGGCTTGTTGGCTTGTTGGCTTGTTGGTTTGTTAGTTTGTTGGCTTTTTGGTTACTTGGTTTGTTGGTTTGTTGGCTTGTTGGTTTGTTGGTTTGTTGGTTTCTTGGCTTGTTGGCTTGTTGGTTTGTTGGTTTGTTGGCTTGTTATTTTGTTGGTTTGTTGGCTTGTTGGCTTGCTGCTTTGTTCGTTTGATGGTTTGTTGGTTTTTTGGTTTTTTGGTTTGTTGGTTTTTTGGTTTGTTGCTTTGTTGGTTTGTTGGTTTGTTGGGTTGTTGGCTTGTTGGTTTGTTGGCTTGTTGGTTTGTTAGTTTGTTGGCTTTTTGGTTACTAGGTTTGTTGGTTTGTTGGTTTTTTGGTTTGTTGGTTTGTTGGTTTGTTGGCTTGTTGGTTTGTTGGTTTGTTGGTTTGTTGGCTTGTTGGTTTGTTGGTTTGTTGGCTTGTTAGTTTGTTGGTTTGTTGGATTGTGGGCTTGTTGGCTTGTTAGTTTGTTGGTTTGTTGGCTTGTTGGTTTGTTGTTTTTTTGGTTTGTTGGTTTGTTGGTTTGTTGGCTTGTTGGTTTGTTGGTTTGTTGGTTTGTTGGCATGTTGGTTACTTGGTTTGTTGGTTTGTTGGCTTGTTGGTTTGTTGGTTTGTTGGTTTTTTAGTTTGTTGGTTTATTTGTTTGTTGGTTTGTTGGCTTGTTGGTTTGTTGGTTTGTTGGTTTGTTGGTTTGTTTGTTTGTTAGTTTGTTGGTTTGTTGGTTTGTTGGCTTGTTGGTTTGTTGGTTTGTTGGCTTGTTGGCTTGTTGGTTTGTTGGTTTGTTGGCTTGTTGGCTTGTTAGTTTGTTGGTTTGTTGGCTTGTTGGCTTGTTGGTTTGTTGGTTTGTTGGCTTGTTGGTTTGTTGGTTTGTTGGCTTGTTGCCTTGTTGGTTTGTTGGTTTGTTGGCATGTTGGTTACTTGGTTTGTTGGTTTGTTGGCTTGTTGGTTTGTTGGTTTGTTGGTTTTTTAGTTTGTTGGTTTATTTGTTTGTTGGTTTGTTGGCTTGTTGGTTTGTTGGTTTGTTGGTTTGTTGGTTTGTTTGTTTGTTAGTTTGTTGGTTTGTTGGTTTGTTGGCTTGTTGGTTTGTTGGTTTGTTGGCTTGTTGGCTTGTTGGTTTGTTGGTTTGTTGGCTTGTTGGTTACTTAGTTTGTTGGTTTGTTGGTTAGTTCGTTTGTTGGTTTGTTAGTTTGTTGGTTTGTTGGCTTGTTGGCTTGTTGGTTTGTTGGTTTTTTGGTTTGTTGGTTTGTTGGTTTGTTGGTTTGTTGGTTTATTTGTTTGTTGGTTTGTTGGCTTGTTGGTTTGTTGGTTTGTTGGCTTGTTGGTTTGTTGGTTTGTTGGTTTGTTGGTTTGTTGGTTTGTTGGTTTGTTGGTTTTTTGGTTTGTTGGTTTATTTGTTTGTTGGTTTGTTGGCTTGTTGGTTTGTTGGTTTGTTGGTTTGTTGGTTTGTTGGCTTGTTAGTTTGTTGGTTTGTTGGCTTGTTGGCTTGTTGGTTTGTTGGTTTTTTGGTTTGTTGGTTTGTTGGTTTGTTGGTTTGTTGGTTTGTTGGTTTTTTGCTTTGTTGGTTTATTTGTTTGTTGGTTGGTTTTTTGGTTTGGTTGGTTTGTTGGTTTGTTGGTTTGTTGGTTTGTTGGTTTTTTGGTTTGTTGGTTTATTTGTTTGTTGGTTTGTTGGCTTGTTGGTTTGTTGGTTTGTTGGTTTGTTGGTTTGTTGGCTTGTTGGTTTGTTGACTTGTTGGCTTGTTGGTTTGTTGGTTTGTTGGTTTGTTGGTTTGTTGGTTTGTTGGCTTGTTGGTTTGTTGGTTTGTTGGTTTGTTGGTTTGTTGGTTTGTTGGTTTGTTGGTTTGTTGGCTTGTTGGCTTGTTGGTTTGTTGGTTTGTTGGCTTGTTGGTTTGTTGGTTTGTTGGCTTGTTGGCTTGTTGCTTTATTTGTTTGATGGTTTGTTGGTTTGTTGGTTTTTTGGTTTGTTGGTTTTTTGGTTTGTTGCTTTGTTGGTTTGTTGGTTTGTTGGCTTGTTGGCTTGTTGGCTTGTTGGCTTGTTGGTTTGTTAGTTTGTTGGCTTTTTGGTTACTTGGTTTGTTGGTTTGTTGGCTTGTTGGTTTGTTGGCTTGTTGGTTTGTTGGTTTGTTGGTTTGTTGGCTTGTTGGCTTGTTGGTTTGTTGGTTTGTTGGTTTGTTGGTTTGTTGGTTTGTTGGTTTGTTGGTTTTTTGGTTTGTTGGTTTGTTGGTTTCTTGGCTTGTTGGTTTGTTGGTTTGTTGGTTTGTTGGCTTGTTGGTTTGTTGGTTTGTTGGTTTGTTGGTTTGTTGGCTTGTTGGCTTGTTGGTTTGTTGGTTTGTTGGCTTGTTGGTTTGTTGGTTTGTTGGCTTGTTGGCTTGTTGCTTTGCTGGTTTATTGGTTTGTTGGCTTGTTGGCTTGTTGGTTTGTTAGTTTGTTGGCTTTTTGGTTACTTGGTTTGTTGGTTTGTTGGTTTGTTGGCTTGTGGGTTTGTTGGCTAGTTGGTTTGTTGGTTTATTGGTTTGTTGGCTTGTTGGCTTGTTGGTTTGTTGGTTTGTTGGTTTGTTGGTTTGTTGGTTTGTTGGTTTGTTGGTTTTTTTGTTTGTTGGTTTGTTGGTTTGTTGGCTTGTTGGTTTGTTGGTTTGTTGGCTTGTTGGCTTGTTGGCTTGTTGGTTTGTTGGTTTGTTGGCTTGTTGGTTACTTAGTTTGTGGGTTTGTTGGTTTGTTAGTTTGTTGGTTTGTTGGCTTGTTGGCTTGTTGGTTTGCTGGTTTTTTTGTTTGTTGGTTTGTTGGTTTGTTGGTTTGTTGGTTTGTTGGTTTGTTGGTTTGTTTGTTTGTTGGTTTGTTGGCTTGTTGGTTTGTTGGTTTGTTGGTTTGTTGGCTTGTTGGCTTTTTGGTTTGTTAGTTTGTTGGCTTTTTGGTTACTTGGTTTGTTGGTTTGTTGGTGTTGGCTTGTTGGCTTGTTGGTTAGTTGGTTTGTTGGCTTGTTGGTTTGTTGGTTTGTTGGCTTGTTGGCTTGTTGCTTTGTTGGTTTGTTGGTTTGTTAACTTGTTGGTTTGTTGGCTTGTTGGCTTGTTGGTTTGTTAGTTTGTTGGCTTTTTGGTTACTTGGTTAGTTGGTTTGTTGGTTTGTTGGTTTGTTGGCTTGTTGGTTTGTTGGTTTGTTGGTTTGTTGGTTTGTTGGTTTGTTGGTTTTTTGGTTTGTTGGTTTGTTGGTTTGTTGGCTTGTTGGTTTGTTGGTTTGTTGGCTTGTTGGTTTGTTGGTTTGTTTGCTTGTTGGCTTGTTGGTTTGTTTGTTTGTTGGCTTGTTGGTTACTTAGTTTGTTGGTTTGTTGGTTTGTTGGTTTGTTGGCTTGTTGGCTTGTTGGTTTGATGGTTTGTTGGCTTGTTGGCTTCTTGGTTTGTTAGTTTGTTGGCTTTTTGGTTACTTGGTTTGTTGGTTTGTTGGTTTGTTGGCTTGTTGGTTTGTTGGTTTGTTGGCTTGTTGGTTTGTTGGTTTGTTGGCTTGTTAGCTTGTTGCTTTGTTCGTTTGTTGGTTTGTTGGCTTGTTAGTTTGTCGGCTTGTTGGCTTGTTGGTTTGTTAGTTTGTTGGCTTTTTGGTTACTTGGTTTGTTGGTTTGTTGGTTTGTTGGTTTGTTGGCTTGTTGGTTTGTTGGTTTGTTGGTTTGTTGGTTTGTTGGTTTGTTGGTTTGTTGGTTTTTTGGTTTGTTGGTTTGTTGGTTTGTTGGTGTGTTGGTTTTTTGGTTTTTTCGTTTGTTGGTTTATTTGTTTGTTGGTTTGTTGGCTTGTTGGTTTGTTGGTTTGTTGGTTTGTTTGTTTGTTGGCTTGTTGGTTTGTTGGTTTGTTGGTTTGTTGGCTTGTTGGCTTGTTGGTTTGTTGGTTTGTTGGTTTGTTGGTTTATTTGTTTGTTGGTTTGTTGGTTTGTTGGTTTGTTGGTTTGTTGGTTTGTTGGCTTGTTGGTTTGTTGGTTTGTTGGTTTGTTGGCTTGTTGGTTTGTTGGTTTGTTGGCTTGTTGTTTACTTAGTTTGTGGGTTTGTTAGCATGTTGGTTTGTTGGTTTTTGGTTTGTTGGTTTGTTGGTTTGTTGGCTAGTTGGTTTGTTGGTTTGTTGGCTTGTTGGCTTGTTGGTTTGTTGGTTTGTTGGCTTGTTGGCTTGTTGGTTTGTTGGTTTGTTGGTTTATTGGTTTGTTGCTTTGTTGGTTTGTTGGTTTGTTGGCTTGTTGGCTTGTTGGTTTGTTAGTTTGTTGGCTTTTTGGTTACTTGGTTTGTTGGTTTGCTGGTTTGTTGGCTTGATGGTTTGTTGGCTTGTTGCTTTGTTGGTTTGTTGGTTTGTTGGCTTGTTGGCTTGTTGGTTTGTTGGTTTGTTGGTTTGTTGGCTTGTTGGTTTGTTGGTTTGTTGGTTTGTTGGTTTGTTGGTTTGTTGGTTTGTTGGCTTGTTGGTTTGTTGGTTTGTTGGCTTGTTGGTTACTTAGTTTGTTGGTTCGTTGGCATGTTGGTTTGTTGGCTTGTTGGTTTGTTGCTTTGTTCGTTTGATGGTTTGTTGGTTTGTTGGTTACTTGGTTTGTTGGTTTGTTGGTTTGTTGGCTTGCTGGTTTGTTGGCTCGTTGGTTTGTTGGTTTGTTGGTTTGTTAGCTTGTTGGTTTGTTGGTTTATTGGCTTGTTGGTTTGTTAGTTTGTTGGCTTTTTGGTTACTTGGTTTGTTGGTTTGTTGGTTTGTTGGCTTGTTGGTTTGTTGGCTTGTTGGTTTGTTGGTTTGTTGGTTTGTTGGCTTGTTGGTTTGTTGGTTTGTTGGTTTGTTGGCTTGTTGGCTTGTTGGTTTGTTGGTTTGTTGGCTTGTTGGTTTATTGGTTTGTTGGCTTGTTGGCTTGTTGCTTTGTTCGTTTGATAGCTTGTTGGTTTGTTGGTTTTTTGGTTCGTTGGTTTTTTGGTTTGTTGCTTTGTTGGTTTGTTGCTTTGTTGGCTTGTTGGCTTGTTGGTTTGTTGGCTTGTTGGTTTGTTGGCTTGTTGGTTACTTGGTTTGTTTGGTTTGTTGGTTTGTTGGTTTGTTGGTTTGTTGGTTTGTTGGCTTGTTGGTTTGTTGGCTTGTTGGTTTGTTGCTTTGTTCGTTTGATGGTTTGTTGGTTTGTTGGTTACTTGGTTTGTTGGTTTGTTGGTTTGTTGGCTTGCTGGTTTGTTGGCTTGTTGGTTTGTTGGTTTGTTGGTTTGTTGGTTTGTTAGCTTGTTGGTTTGTTGGTTTATTGGCTTGTTGGTTTGTTAGTTTGTTGGCTTTTTGGTTACTTGGTTTGTTGGTTTGTTGGTTTGTTGGCTTGTTGGTTTGTTGGCTTATTGGTTTGTTGGTTTGTTGGTTTGTTGGCTTGTTGGTTTGTTGGTTTGTTGGTTTGTTGGCTTGTTGGCTTGTTGGTTTGTTGGTTTGTTGGCTTGTTGGTTTATTGGTTTGTTGGCTTGTTGGCTTGTTGCTTTGTTCGTTTGATGGCTTGTTGGTTTGTTGGTTTTTTGGTTCGTTGGTTTTTTGGTTTGTTGCTTTGTTGGTTTGTTGCTTTGTTGGCTTGTTGGCTTGTTGGTTTGTTGGCTTGTTGGTTTGTTGGCTTGTTGGTTACTTGGTTTGTTTGGTTTGTTGGTTTGTTGGTTTGTTGGTTTGTTGGTTTGTTGGTTTGTTGGTTTGTTGGTTTATTTGTTTGTTGGTTTGTTGGTTTGTTGGTTTGTTGGTTTGTTGGTTTGTTGGTTTGTTGGTTTGTTGACTTGTTGGTTTGTTGGTTTGTTGGTTTGTTGGCTTGTTGGTTTGTTGGTTTGTTGGCTTGTTGTTTACTTAGTTTGTGGGTTTGTTAGCATGTTGGTTTGTTGGTTTATTGGCTTGTTGGTTTGTTAGTTTGTTGGCTTTTTGGTTACTTGGTTTGTTGGTTTGTTGGTTTGTTGGCTTGTTGGTTTGTTGGCTTGTTGGTTTGTTGGTTTGTTGGTTTGTTGGCTTGTTGGTTTGTTGGTTTGTTGGTTTGTTGGCTTGTTGGCTTGCTGGTTTGTTGGCTTGTTGGTTTATTGGTTTGTTGGTTTGTTGGCTTGTTGGTTTGTTGGTTTGTTGGTTTGTTGGTTTGTTAGTTTGTTGGCTTTTTGGTTACTTGGTTTGTTGGTTTGTTGGTTTGTTGGCTTGTTGGTTTGTTGGCTTGTTGGTTTGTTGGTTTGCTGGCTTTTTGGTTTGTTGGTTTGTTCGTTTGTTGGTTTGTTGGTGAATTGGTTTGTTGGTTTGTTGGTTTGTTGGTTTGTTGGTTTGTTGGTTTGTTGGTTTATTTGTTTGTTGGTTTGTTGGTTTGTTGGTTTATTGGTTTGTTGGTTTGTTAGTTTATTTGTTTGTTGGTTTCTTAGTTTGTTGGTTTGTTGGCTTGTTGGTTTGTTGGCTTGTTGGCTTGTTGGTTTGTTGGTTTGTTGGTTTATTTGTTTGTTGGTTTGTTGGCTTGTTGGTTTGTTGGTTTGTTAGCTTATTGGTTTGTTGGTTTGTTGGCTTCTTGGTTTGTTGGTTTGTTGGTTTGTTAGCTTGTTGGCTTGTTGGTTTGTTAGTTTGTTGCCTTTTTTGGTTGTTGGCTTGTTGGTTTGTTGGTTTGTTGGTTTGTTGGCTTGTCGGCTTGTTGGTTTGTTGGTTTGTTGGTTACTTAGTTTGTTGGTTTGTTGGTTTGTTGGTTTGTTGGCTTGTGGGTTTGTTGGTTTGTTGGCTTGTTGGCCTGTTGGTTTGTTGATTTGTTGGTTTGTTGGCTTGTTGGTTTGTTAGTTTGTTGGCTTGTTGGCTTGATGGTTTGTTGGTTTGTTGGCTTCTTGGTTTGTTGGTTTGTTGGTTTGTTAGCTTGTTGGTTTGTTAGTTTGTTGCCTTTTTTGGTTGTTGGCTTGTTGGTTTGTTGGTTTGTTGGTTTGTTGGCTTGTCGGCTTGTTGGTTTGTTGGTTTGTTGGTTACTTAGTTTGTTGGTTTGTTGGCATGTTGGTTTGTTGGTTTGTTGGTTTGTTGGCTTGTGGGTTTGTTGGTTTGTTAGTTTGTTGGTTACTTAGTTTGTTGGTTTGTTGGCATGTTGGTTTGTTGGTTTGTTCGTTTGATGGTTTGTTGGTTTGTTGGTTTTTTGGTTTGTTGGTTTTTTGGTTTGTTGCGTTGTTGGTTTGTTGGCTTGTTGGCTTTTTGGTTTGTTGGCTTGTTGGTTTGTTAGTTTGTTGGCTTTTTGGTTACTTGGTTTGTTGGTTTGTTGGCTTGTTGGTTTGTTGGCTTGTTGGTTTGTTGGTTTGTTGGTTTGTTGGCTTGTCGGCTTGTTGGTTTGTTGGTTTGTTAGTTTGTTAGTTACTTAGTTTGTTGGTTTGCTGGCATGTTGGTTTGTTGGTTTGTTGGTTACTTGGTTTGTTGGTTTGTTGGCTTGTTGGTTTGTTGGCTTGTTGGTTTGTTGGTTTGCTGGTTTGTTGGCTTGTGGGTTTGTTGGTTTGTTGGCTTGTTGGCTTGTTGGTTTGTTGATTTGTTGGTTTGTTGGCTTGTTGGTTTGTTGGTTTGTTGGTTACTTGGTTTGTTGGTTTGTTGGTTTGTTGGCTTGTTGGTTTGTTGGCTTGTTGGTTTGTTGGTTTGCTGGTTTGTTGGCTTGTTGGCTTGTTGGTTTTATGGTTTGTTGGTTTATTTGTTTGTTGGTTTGTTGGTTTGTTGGTTTGTTGGTTTGTTGGTTTGTTGGCTTGTTGGTTTGTTGGTTTGTTGGCTTTTTGGCTTGTTGGTTTGTTGGTTTGTTGGTTTGTTGGTTTGTTGGCTTGTTGGTTTGTTGGCTTGTTGGTTTGTTGCTTTGTTCGTTTGATGGTTTGTTGGTTTGTTGGTTACTTGGTTTATTGGTTTGTTGGTTTGTTGGCTTGCTGGTTTGTTGGTTTGTTGGTTTGTTGGTTTGTTGGTTTGTTGGCTTGTTGGTTTGTTGGTTTATTGGCTTGTTGGTTTGTTAGTTTGTTGGCTTTTTGGTTACTTGGCTTGTTGGTTTGTTGGTTTGTTGGCTTGTTGGTTTGTTGGCTTGTTAGTTTGTTGGTTTGTTGGTTTGTTGGCTTGTTGGTTTGTTGGTTTGTTGGTTTGTTGGCTTGTTGGTTTGTTGGTTTGTTTGTTTGTTGGCTTGTTGGTTTGTTGGTTTGTTGGCTTGTTGGCTTGTTGCTTTGTTCGTTTGATGGCTTGTTGGTTTGTTGGTTTTTTGGTTCGTTGGTTTTTTGGTTGGTTGGTTTGTTGCTTTGTTGGCTTGTTGGCTTGTTGGTTTGTTGGCTTGTTGGTTTGTTGGCTTGTTGGTTACTTGGTTTGTTTGGTTTGTTGGTTTGTTGGTTTGTTGGTTTTGTTGGTTTGTTGGCTTGTTGGTTTGTTGGTTTGTTGGTTTGTTGGTTTGTTGGTTTGTTGGTTTGTTGGTTTGTTGGTTTGTTGGCTTGTTGGTTTGTTGGTTTGTTGGTTTGTTGGCTTGTTGGTTTGTTGATTTGTTGGCTTGTTGGCTTGATGCTTTGTTCGTTTGATGGTTTGTTGGTTTGTTGGTTTTTTGGTTTGTTGGTTTTTTGGTTTGTTGCGTTGTTGGTTTGTTGGCTTGTTGGCTTTTTGGTTTGTTGGCTTGTTGGTTTGTTAGTTTGTTGGCTTTTTGGTTACTTGGTTTTGTTGGTTTGTTGGCTTGTTGGTTTGTTGGCTTGTTGGTTTGTTGGTTTGTTGGTTTGTTGGCTTGTCGGCTTGTTGGTTTGTTGGTTTGTTAGTTTGTTGGTTACTTAGTTTGTTGGTTTGTTGGCATGTTGGTTTGTTGGTTTGTTGGTTTGTTGGCTTGTGGGTTTGTTGGTTTGTTGGCTTGTTGGCTTGTTGGTTTATTGATTTGTTTGTTTGTTGGCTTGTTGGTTTGTTGGCTTGTTGGTTTGTTGGCTTGTTGGTTTGTTGGTTCGCTGGTTTGTTGGCTTGTTGGCTTGTTGGTTTTATAGTTTGTTGGTTTATTTGTTTGTTGGTTTGTTGGTTTGTTGGTTTGTTGGCTTGTTGGTTTGTTGGTTTGTTGGCTTTTTGGATTGTTGGTTTGTTGGTTTGTTGGTTTGTTGGTTTGTTGGCTTGTTGGTTTGTTGGCTTGTTGGTTTGTTGGCTTGTTGGTTTGTTGCTTTGTTCGTTTGATGGTTTGTTGGTTTGTTGGTTACTTGGTTTGTTGGTTTGTTGGTTTGTTGGATTGCTGGTTTGTTGGCTTGTTGGTTTGTTGGTTTGTTGGTTTGTTGGCTTGTTGGTTTGTTGGTTTATTGGCTTGTTGGTTTGTTAGTTTGTTGGCTTTTTGGTTACTTGGTTTGTTGGTTTGTTGGTTTGTTGGCTTGTTGGTTTGTTGGCTTGTTGGTTTGTTGGTTTGTTGGTTTGTTGGCTTGTTGGTTTGTTGGTTTGTTGGTTTGTTGGCTCGTTGGCTTGTTGGTTTGTTGGTTTGTTGGCTTGTTGGTTTGTTGGTTTGTTGGCTTGTTGGCTTGTTGCTATGCTCGTTTGATGGCTTGTTGGTTTGTTGGTTTTTTGGTTCGTTGGTTTTTTGGTTTGTTGCTTTGTTGGTTTGTTGCTTTGTTGGCTTGTTTGCTTGTTGGTTTGTTGGCTTGTTGGTTTGTTGGCTTGTCGGTTACTTGGTTTGTTTGGTTTGTTGGTTTGTTGGTTTCTTGGTTTTTTTGTTTGTTGGCTTGTTGGTTTGTTGGCTTGTTGGTTTGTTGCTTTGTTCGTTTGATGGTTTGTTGGTTTGTTGGTTACTTGGTTTGTTGGTTTGTTGGTTTGTTGGCTTGCTGGTTTGTTGGCTTGTTGGTTTGTTGGTTTGTTGGTTTGTTGGCTTGTTGGTTTGTTGGTTTGTTGGCTTGTTGGTTTGTTAGTTTGTTGGCTTTTTGGTTACTTGGTTTGTTGGTTGGTTGGTTTGTTGGCTTGTTGGTTTGTTGGCTTGTTGGTTTGTTGGTTTGCTGGCTTTTTGGTTTGTTGGTTTGTTGGTTTGTTCGTTTGTTGGTTTGTTGGTTAATTGGTTTGTTGGTTTATTGGTTTGTTGGTTTGTTGGCTTGTTGGCTTGTTGGTTTGTTGGTTTATTTGTTTGTTGGTTTGTTGGTTTGTTGGTTTGTTGGTTTGTTGGCTTGTTGGTTTGTTGGCTTGTTGGCTTGTTGGTTTGTTGGTTTGTTGGTTTATTTGTTTCTTGGTTTGTTGGCTTGTTGGTTTGTTAGCTTATTGGTTTGTTGGTTCGTTGGCTTCTTGGTTTGTCGGTTTGTTGGTTTGTTGGCTTGTTTGCTTGTTGGTTTGTTAGTTTGTTGGCTTGTTGGTTTGTTGGCTTGTTGGTTTGTTGGTTTGTTGGTTTGTTGGCTTGTCGGCTTTTTGGTTTGTTGGTTTGTTGGTTTGTTGGTTACTTAGTTTGTTGGCATGTTGGTTTGTTGGTTTGTTGGTTTGTTGGCTTGTGGGTTTGTTGGTTTGTTGGCTTGTTGGCTTGTTGGTTTGTTGATTTGTTGGTTTGTTGGCTTGTTGGTTTGTTCGTCTGTTGGCTTGTTGGCTTGATGGTTTGTTGGTTTGTTGGTTTGTTGGTTTGTTGATTTGTTGGTTTGTTGGCTTGTTGGTTTGTTGGTTTGTTGGCTTGTTGGCTTGTTGGTTTGTTGGTTTGTTGGTTTGTTAGTTTGTTGGTTTGTTGGTTTGTTGGCTTGTTGGTTTGTTGGTTTGTTGGTTTGTTGGTTTGTTGGTTTGTTGGTTTGTTGGTTTGTTGGTTTGTTAGTTTGTTGGTTTGTTGGTTTGTTGGCTTGTTGGCTTGTTGGTTTGTTGGTTTGTTGGCTTGTTGGTTTGTTGATTTGTTGGCTTGTTGGCTTGATGCTTTGTTCGTTTGATGGTTTGTTGGTTTGTTGGTTTTTTGGTTTGTTGGTTTTTTGGTTTGTTGCGTTGTTCGTTTGATGGTTTGTTGGTTTGTTGGTTACTTGGTTTGTTGGTTTGTTGGTTTGTTGGCTTGTTGGCTTGTTGGTTTGTTGGCTTGTTGGTTTGTTGGTTTGCTGGTTTGTTGGCTTGTTGGCTTGTTGGTTTTTTGGTTTGTTGGTTTATTTGTTTGTTGGTTTGTTGGTTTGTTGGTTTGTTGGTTTGTTGGCTTGTTGGTTTGTTGGTTTGTTGGTTTGTTGGCTTGTTGGCTTGTTGGTTTGTTGGTTTGTTGGTTTATTTGTTTGTTGGTTTGTTGGCTTGTTGGTTTGTTGGTTTGTTGGTTTGTTGGCTTGTTGGTTTGTTGGTTTGTTAGTTTGTTGGTTTGTTGGTTTGTTGGTTTGTTGGTTTGTTGGCTTGTTGGTTTGTTGGTTTGTTGGTTTGTTGGTTTGTTGGCTTGTTGGTTTGTTGGTTTGTTAGTTTGTTGGCTTTTTGGTTACTTGGTTTGTTGGTTTGTTGGCTTGTTGGCTTGTTGGTTTGTTGGCTTGTTGGTTTGTTGGTTTGTTGGTTTGTTGGCTTGTTGGTTTGTTGATTTGTTGGCTTGTTGGCTTGTTGGTTTGTTGGTTTGTTGGTTTGTTGGTTTGTTGGCTTGTTGGTTTGTTGGTTTGTTGGTTTGTTGGTTTGTTGGCTTGTTGGTTTGTTGGCTTGTTGGTTTGTTGGTTTGTTGGTTTGTTGGCTTGTTGGCTTGTTGGCTTGTTGGCTTGTTGGCTTGTTGGTTTGTTGGTTTATTTGTTTGTTGGTTTGTTGGCTTGTTGGTTTTTTGGTTTGTTAGCTTATTGGTTTGTTGGTTTGTTGGCTTCTTGGTTTGTTGGTTTGTTGGTTTGTTGGCTTGTTGGCTTGTTGGTTTGTTAGTTTGTTGGCTTGTTGGTTTGTTGGCTTGTTGGTTTGTTGGTTTGTTGGTTTGTTGGCTTGTCGGCTTGTTGGTTTGTTGGTTTGTTGGTTTGTTGGTTACTTAGTTTGTTGGTTTGTTGGCATGTTGGTTTGTTGGTTTGTTGGTTTGTTGGCTTGTGGGTTTGTTGGTTTGTTGGCTTGTTGGCTTGTTGGTTTGTTGATTTGTTGGTTTGTTGGCTTGTTGGTTTGTTGGTTTGTTGGCTTGTTGGCTTGATGGTTTGTTGGTTTGTTGGTTTGTTGGTTTGTTGGTTTGTTGGTTTGTTGGTTTGTTGGCTTGTTGGTTTGTTGGTTTGTTGGCTTGTTGGGTTGTTGGTTTGTTGGTTTGTTAGTTTGTTGGTTTGTTGGTTTGTTGGCTTGTTGGTTTGTTGGTTTGTTGGTTTGTTGGTTTGTTGGTTTTTTGGTTTGTTGGTTTGTTGGTTTGTTGGCTTGTTGGCTTGTTGGTTTGTTGGTTTGTTGGCTTGTTGGTTTTTTTGTTTTGTTGGCTTGTTGGCTTGTTGCTTTGTTCGTTTGATGGCTTGTTGGTTTGTTGGTTTTTTGGTTCGTTGGTTTTTTGGTTTGTTGCTTTGTTGGTTTGTTGGTTTGTTGGCTTGTTGGCTTGTTGGTTTGTTGGCTTGTTGGTTTGTTGGCTTGTTGGTTACTTGGTTTGTTTGGTTTATTGTTTTGTTGGTTTGTTGGTTTGTTGGTTTGTTGGTTTGTTGGCTTGTTGGTTTGTTGGCTTGTTGGTTTGTTGCTTTGTTCGTTTGATGGTTTGTTGGTTTGTTGGTTACTTGGTTTGTTGGTTTGTTGGTTTGTTGGCTTGCTGGTTTGTTGGCTTGTTGGGTTGTTGGTTTGTTGGTTTGTTGGCTTGTTGGTTTGTTGGTTTGTTGGTTTGTTGGTTTGTTGGTTTGTTAGTTTGTTGGCTTTTTGGTTACTTGGTTTGTTGGTTTGTTGGCTTGTTGGTTTGTTGGCTTGTTGGTTTGTTGGTTTGCTGGCTTTTTGGTTTGTTGGTTTGTTGGTTTGTTCGTTTGTTGGTTTGTTGGTTAATTGGTTTGTTGGTTTGTTGGTTTGCTGGTTTGTTGGTTTGTTGGTTTATTTGTTTGTTGGTTTGTTGGTTTGTTGGTTTATTGGTTTGTTGGTTTGTTGGTTTATTTGTTTGTTGGTTTGTTGGTTTGTTGGTTTGTTGGCTTGTTGGTTTGTTGGCTTGTTGGCTTGTTGGTTTGTTGGTTTGTTGGTTTATTTGTTTGTTGGCTTGTTGGCTTGTTGGTTTGTTGGTTTATTTGTTTGTTGGTTTGTTGGCTTGTTGGTTTTTTGGTTTGTTAGCTTATTGGTTTGTTGGTTTGTTGGCTTCTTGGTTTGTTGGTTTGTTGGTTTGTTGGCTTGTTGGCTTGTTGGTTTGTTAGTTTGTTGGCTTGTTGGTTTGTTGGCTTGTTGGTTTGTTGGTTTGTTGGTTTGTTGGCTTGTCGGCTTGTTGGTTTGTTGGTTTGTTGGTTTGTTGGTTACTTAGTTTGTTGGTTTGTTGGCATGTTGGTTTGTTGGTTTGTTGGTTTGTTGGCTTGTGGGTTTGTTGGTTTGTTGGCTTGTTGGCTTGTTGGTTTGTTGATTTGTTGGTTTGTTGGCTTGTTGGTTTGTTGGTTTGTTGGCTTGTTGGCTTGATGGTTTGTTGGTTTGTTGGTTTGTTGGTTTGTTGGTTTGTTGGTTTGTTGGTTTGTTGGCTTGTTGGTTTGTTGGTTTGTTGGCTTGTTGGCTTGTTGGTTTGTTGGTTTGTTAGTTTGTTGGTTTGTTGGTTTGTTGGCTTGTTGGTTTGTTGGTTTGTTGGTTTGTTGGTTTGTTGGTTTGTTGGTTTGTTGGTTTGTTGGTTTGTTGGCTTGTTGGCTTGTTGGTTTGTTGGTTTGTTGGCTTGTTGGTTTTTTTGTTTTGTTGGCTTGTTGGCTTGTTGCTTTGTTCGTTTGATGGCTTGTTGGTTTGTTGGTTTTTTGGTTCGTTGGTTTTTTGGTTTGTTGCTTTGTTGGTTTGTTGGTTTGTTGGCTTGTTGGCTTGTTGGTTTGTTGGCTTGTTGGTTTGTTGGCTTGTTGGTTACTTGGTTTGTTTGGTTTATTGGTTTGTTGGTTTGTTGGTTTGTTGGTTTGTTGGTTTGTTGGCTTGTTGGTTTGTTGGCTTGTTGGTTTGTTGCTTTGTTCGTTTGATGGTTTGTTGGTTTGTTGGTTACTTGGTTTGTTGGTTTGTTGGTTTGTTGGCTTGCTGGTTTGTTGGCTTGTTGGGTTGTTGGTTTGTTGGTTTGTTGGCTTGTTGGTTTGTTGGTTTGTTGGTTTGTTGGTTTGTTGGTTTGTTAGTTTGTTGGCTTTTTGGTTACTTGGTTTGTTGGTTTGTTGGTTTGTTGGCTTGTTGGTTTGTTGGCTTGTTGGTTTGTTGGTTTGCTGGCTTTTTGGTTTGTTGGTTTGTTGGTTTGTTCGTTTGTTGGTTTGTTGGTTAATTGGTTTGTTGGTTTGTTGGTTTGCTGGTTTGTTGGTTTGTTGGTTTATTTGTTTGTTGGTTTGTTGGTTTGTTGGTTTATTGGTTTGTTGGTTTGTTGGTTTATTTGTTTGTTGGTTTGTTGGTTTGTTGGTTTGTTGGCTTGTTGGTTTGTTGGCTTGTTGGCTTGTTGGTTTGTTGGTTTGTTGGTTTATTTGTTTGTTGGTTTGTTGGCTTGTTGGTTTGTTGGTTTGTTAGCTTATTGGTTTGTTGGTTTGTTGGCTTCTTGGTTTTTTGGTTTGTTGGTTTGTTAGCTTGTTGGCTTGTTGGTTTGTTAGTTTGTTGGCTTGTTGGTTTGTTGGCTTGTTGGTTTGTTGGTTTGTTGGTTTGTTGGCTTGTCGGCTTGTTGGTTTGTTGGTTTGTTGGTTACTTAGTTTGTTGGCTTGTTGGCATGTTGGTTTGTTGGTTTGTTGGTTTGTTGGCTTGTGGGTTTGTTGGTTTGTTGGCTTGTTGGCTTGTTGGTTTGTTGATTTGTTGGTTTGTTGGCTTGTTGGTTTGTTGGTTTGTTGGCTTGTTGGCTTGATAGTTTGTTAGTTTGTTGGTTTGTTGGTTTGTTGGTGTGTTGGTTTGTTGGCTTGTTGGTTTGTTGGTTTGTTGGCTTGTTGGCTTGTTGGTTTGTTGGTTTGTTAGTTTGTTGGTTTGTTGTTTTGTTGGATTGTTGGTTTGTTGGTTTGTTGGTTTGTGGGTTTGTTGGTTTGTTGGTTTGTTGGTTTGTTGGTTTGTTGGCTTGTTGGCTTGTTGGTTTGTTGGTTTGTTGGCTTGTTGGTTTGTTGATTTGTTGGCTTGTTGGCTTGATGCTTTGTTCGTTTGATGGTTTGTTGGTTTGTTGGTTTTTTGGTTTGTTGGTTTTTTGGTTTGTTGCGTTGTTGGTTTGTTGGCTTGTTGGCTTTATGGTTTGTTGGCTTGTTGGTTTGTTAGTTTGTTGGCTTTTTGGTTACTTGGTTTGTTGGTTTGTTGGCTTGTTGGTTTGTTGGCTTGTTGGTTTGTTGGTTTGTTGGTTTGTTGGCTTGTCGGCTTGTTGGTTTGTTGGTTTGTTAGTTTGTTGGTTACTTAGTTTGTTGGTTTGTTGGCATGTTGGTTTGTTGGTTTGTTGGTTACTTGGTTTGTTGGTTTGTTGGCTTGTTGGTTTGTTGGCTTGTTGGTTTGTTGGTTTGCTGGTTTGTTGGCTTGTGGGTTTGTTGGTTTGTTGGCTTGTTGGCTTGTTGGTTTGTTGATTTGTTGGTTTGTTGGCTTGTTGGTTTGTTGGTTTGTTGGTTACTTGGTTTGTTGGTTTGTTGGTTTGTTGGCTTGTTGGTTTGTTGGCTTGTTGGTTTGTTGGTTTGCTGGTTTGTTGGCTTGTTGGCTTGTTGTTTTTATGGTTTGTTGGTTTGTTGGTTACTTAGTTTGTTGGTTTGTTGGCATGTTGGTTTGTTGGTTTGTTGGTTACTTGGTTTGTTGGTTTGTTGGCTTGTTGGTTTGTTGGCTTGTTGGTTTGTTGGTTTGCTGGTTTGTTGGCTTGTGGGTTTGTTGGTTTGTTGGCTTGTTGGCTTGTTGGTTTGTTGATTTGTTGGTTTGTTGGCTTGTTGGTTTGTTGGTTTGTTGGTTACTTGGTTTGTTGGCTTGTTGGTTTGTTGGCTTGTTGGTTTGTTGGTTTGTTGGTTTGTTGGCTTGTCGGCTTGTTGGTTTGTTGGTTTGTTAGTTTGTTGGTTACTTAGTTTGTTGGTTTGTTGGCATGTTGGTTTGTTGGTTTGTTGGTTTGTTGGCTTGTGGGTTTGTTGGTTTGTTGGCTTGTTGGCTTGTTGGTTTATTGATTTGTTTGTTTGTTGGCTTGTTGGTTTGTTGGCTTGTTGGTTTGTTGGCTTGTTGGTTTGTTGGCTTGTTGGTTTGTTGGTTCGCTGGTTTGTTGGCTTGTTGGCTTGTTGGTTTTATGGTTTGTTGGTTTATTTGTTTGTTGGTTTGTTGGTTTGTTGGTTTGTTGGTTTGTTGGCTTGTTGGTTTGTTGGTTTGTTGGCTTTTTGGATTGTTGGTTTGTTGGTTTGTTGGTTTGTTGGTTTGTTGGCTTGTTGGTTTGTTGGCTTGTTGGTTTGTTGGCTTGTTGGTTTGTTGCTTTGTTCGTTTGATGGTTTGTTGGTTTGTTGGTTACTTGGTTTGTTGGTTTGTTGGTTTGTTGGATTGCCGGTTTGTTGGCTTGTTGGTTTGTTGGTTTGTTGGTTTGTTGGCTTGTTGGTTTGTTGGTTTATTGGCTTGTTGGTTTGTTAGTTTGTTGGCTTTTTGGTTACTTGGTTTGTTGGTTTGTTGGTTTGTTGGCTTGTTGGTTTGTTGGCTTGTTGGTTTGTTGGTTTGTTGGTTTGCTGGCTTGTTGGTTTGTTGGTTTGTTGGTTTGTTGGCTCGTTGGCTCGTTGGTTTGTTGGTTTGTTGGATTGTTGGTTTGTTGGTTTGTTGGCTTGTTGGCTTGTTGCTATGCTCGTTTGATGGCTTGTTGGTTTGTTGGTTTTTTGGTTCGTTGGTTTTTTGGTTTGTTGCTTTGTTGGTTTGTTGCTTTGTTGGCTTGTTTGCTTGTTGGTTTGTTGGCTTGTTGGTTTGTTGGCTTGTCGGTTACTTGGTTTGTTTGGTTTGTTGGTTTGTTGGTTTGTTGGTTTTTTTGTTTGTTGGCTTGTTGGTTTGTTGGCTTATTGGTTTGTTGCTTTGTTCGTTTGATGGTTTGTTGGTTTGTTGGTTACTTGGTTTGTTGGTTTGTTGGTTTGTTGGCTTGCTGGTTTGTTGGCTTGTTGGTTTGTTGGTTTGTTGGTTTGTTGGCTTGTTGGTTTGTTGGTTTGTTGGCTTGTTGGTTTGTTAGTTTGTTGGCTTTTTGGTTACTTGGTTTGTTGGTTGGTTGGTTTGTTGGCTTGTTGGTTTGTTGGCTTGTTGGTTTGTTGGTTTGCTGGCTTTTTGGTTTGTTGGTTTGTTGGTTTGTTCGTTTGTTGGTTTGTTGGTTAATTGGTTTGTTGGTTTATTGGTTTGTTGGTTTGTTGGCTTGTTGGTTTGTTGGTTTATTTGTTTGTTGGTTTGTTGGTTTGTTGGTTTGTTGGTTTGTTGGCTTGTTGGTTTGTTGGCTTGTTGGCTTGTTGGTTTGTTGGTTTGTTGGTTTATTTGTTTCTTGGTTTGTTGGCTTGTTGGTTTGTTAGCTTATTGGTTTGTTGGTTCGTTGGCTTCTTGGTTTGTCGGTTTGTTGGTTTGTTGGCTTGTTTGCTTGTTGGTTTGTTAGTTTGTTGGCTTGTTGGTTTGTTGGCTTGTTGGTTTGTTGGTTTGTTGGTTTGTTGGCTTGTCGGCTTGTTGGTTTGTTGGTTTGTTGGTTTGTTGGTTACTTAGTTTGTTGGCATGTTGGTTTGTTGGTTTGTTGGTTTGTTGGCTTGTGGGTTTGTTGGTTTGTTGGCTTGTTGGCTTGTTGGTTTGTTGATTTGTTGGTTTGTTGGCTTGTTGGTTTGTTGGTTTGTTGGCTTGTTGGCTTGATGGTTTGTTGGTTTGTTGGTTTGTTGGTTTGTTGATTTGTTGGTTTGTTGGCTTGTTGGTTTGTTGGTTTGTTGGCTTGTTGGCTTGTTGGTTTGTTGGTTTGTTAGTTTGTTGGTTTGTTGGTTTGTTGGCTTGTTGGTTTGTTGGTTTGTTGGTTTGTTGGTTTGTTGGTTTGTTGGTTTGTTGGTTTGTTGGTTTGTTGGTTTGTTAGTTTGTTGGTTTGTTGGTTTGTTGGCTTGTTGGCTTGTTGGTTTGTTGGTTTGTTGGCTTGTTGGTTTGTTGATTTGTTGGCTTGTTGGCTTGATGCTTTGTTCGTTTGATGGTTTGTTGGTTTGTTGGTTTTTTGGTTTGTTGGTTTTTTGGTTTGTTGCGTTGTTCGTTTGATGGTTTGTTGGTTTGTTGGTTACTTGGTTTGTTGGTTTGTTGGTTTGTTGGCTTGTTGGCTTGTTGGTTTGTTGGCTTGTTGGTTTGTTGGTTTGCTGGTTTGTTGGCCTGTTGGCTTGTTGGTTTTTTGGTTTGTTGGTTTATTTGTTTGTTGGTTTGTTGGTTTGTTGGTTTGTTGGTTTGTTGGTTTGTTGGCTTGTTGGTTTGTTGGTTTGTTGGTTTGTTGGCTTGTTGGCTTGTTGGTTTGTTGGTTTGTTGGTTTATTTGTTTGTTGGTTTGTTGGCTTGTTGGTTTGTTGGTTTGTTGGTTTGTTGGCTTGTTGGCTTGTTGGTTTGTTAGTTTGTTGGTTTGTTGGTTTGTTGGTTTGTTGGTTTGTTGGCTTGTTGGTTTGTTGGTTTGTTGGTTTGTTGGTTTGTTGGCTTGTTGGTTTGTTGGTTTGTTAGTTTGTTGGCTTTTTGGTTACTTGGTTTGTTGGTTTGTTGGCTTGTTGGCTTGTTGGTTTGTTGGCTTGTTGGTTTGTTGGTTTGTTGGTTTGTTGGCTTGTTGGTTTGTTGATTTGTTGGCTTGTTGGCTTGTTGGTTTGTTGGTTTGTTGGTTTGTTGGTTTGTTGGCTTGTTGGTTTGTTGGTTTGTTGGTTTGTTGGTTTGTTGGCTTGTTGGTTTGTTGGCTTGTTGGTTTGTTGGTTTGTTGGTTTGTTGGCTTGTTGGCTTGTTGGCTTGTTGGCTTGTTGGCTTGTTGGTTTGTTGGTTTATTTGTTTGTTGGTTTGTTGGCTTGTTGGTTTTTTGGTTTGTTAGCTTATTGGTTTGTTGGTTTGTTGGCTTCTTGGTTTGTTGGTTTGTTGGTTTGTTGGCTTGTTGGCTTGTTGGTTTGTTAGTTTGTTGCCTTGTTGGTTTGTTGGCTTGTTGGTTTGTTGGTTTGTTGGTTTGTTGGCTTGTCGGCTTGTTGGTTTGTTGGTTTGTTGGTTTGTTGGTTACTTAGTTTGTTGGTTTGTTGGCATGTTGGTTTGTTGGTTTGTTGGTTTGTTGGCTTGTGGGTTTGTTGGTTTGTTGGCTTGTTGGCTTGTTGGTTTGTTGATTTGTTGGTTTGTTGGCTTGTTGGTTTGTTGGTTTGTTGGCTTGTTGGCTTGATGGTTTGTTGGTTTGTTGGTTTGTTGGTTTGTTGGTTTGTTGGTTTGTTGGTTTGTTGGCTTGTTGGTTTGTTGGTTTGTTGGCTTGTTGGCTTGTTGGTTTGTTGGTTTGTTAGTTTGTTGGTTTGTTGGTTTGTTGGCTTGTTGGTTTGTTGGTTTGTTGGTTTGTTGGTTTGTTGGTTTGTTGGTTTGTTGGTTTGTTGGTTTGTTGGCTTGTTGGCTTGTTGGTTTGTTGGTTTGTTGGCTTGTTGGTTTTTTTGTTTTGTTGGCTTGTTGGCTTGTTGCTTTGTTCGTTTGATGGCTTGTTGGTTTGTTGGTTTTTTGGTTCGTTGGTTTTTTGGTTTGTTGCTTTGTTGGTTTGTTGGTTTGTTGGCTTGTTGGCTTGTTGGTTTGTTGGCTTGTTGGTTTGTTGGCTTGTTGGTTACTTGGTTTGTTTGGTTTATTGGTTTGTTGGTTTGTTGGTTTGTTGGTTTGTTGGTTTGTTGGCTTGTTGGTTTGTTGGCTTGTTGGTTTGTTGCTTTGTTCGTTTGATGGTTTGTTGGTTTGTTGGTTTGTTGGTTTGTTGGTTTGTTGGCTTGCTGGTTTGTTGGCTTGTTGGGTTGTTGGTTTGTTGGTTTGTTGGCTTGTTGGTTTGTTGGTTTGTTGGTTTGTTGGTTTGTTGGTTTGTTAGTTTGTTGGCTTTTTGGTTACTTGGTTTGTTGGTTTGTTGGTTTGTTGGCTTGTTGGTTTGTTGGCTTGTTGGTTTGTTGGTTTGCTGGCTTTTTGGTTTGTTGGTTTGTTGGTTTGTTCGTTTGTTGGTTTGTTGGTTAATTGGTTTGTTGGTTTGTTGGTTTGCTGGTTTGTTGGTTTGTTGGTTTATTTGTTTGTTGGTTTGTTGGTTTGTTGGTTTATTGGTTTGTTGGTTTGTTGGTTTATTTGTTTGTTGGTTTGTTGGTTTGTTGGCTTGTTGGTTTGTTGGCTTGTTGGTTTGTTGGTTTGTTAGTTTGTTGGTTACTTAGTTTGTTGGTTTGTTGGCATGTTGGTTTGTTGGTTTGTTGGTTTGTTGGCTTGTGGGTTTGTTGGTTTGTTGGCTTGTTTGCTTGTTGGTTTGTTGGCTAGTTGGTTTGTTGGCTTGTCGGTTACTTGGTTTGTTTGGTTTGTTGGTTTGTTGGTTTGTTGGTTTTTTTGTTTGTTGGCTTGTTGGTTTGTTGGCTTATTGGTTTGTTGCTTTGTTCGTTTGATGGTTTGTTGGTTTGTTGGTTACTTGGTTTGTTGGTTTGTTGGTTTGTTGGCTTGTTGGTTTGTTAGTTTGTTGGCTTTTTGGTTACTTGGTTTGTTGGTTGGTTGGTTTGTTGGCTTGTTGGTTTGTTGGCTTGTTGGTTTGTTGGTTTGCTGGCTTTTTGGTTTGTTGGTTTGTTGGTTTGTTCGTTTGTTGGTTTGTTGGTTAATTGGTTTGTTGGTTTATTGGTTTGTTGGTTTGTTGGCTTGTTGGTTTGTTGGTTTATTTGTTTGTTGGTTTGTTGGTTTGTTGGCTTGTTGGTTTGTTGGCTTGTTGGCTTGTTGGTTTGTTGGTTTGTTGGTTTATTTGTTTCTTGGTTTGTTGGCTTGTTGGTTTGTTAGCTTATTGGTTTGTTGGTTCGTTGGCTTCTTGGTTTGTCGGTTTGTTGGTTTGTTGGCTTGTTTGCTTGTTGGTTTGTTAGTTTGTTGGCTTGTTGGTTTGTTGGCTTGTTGGTTTGTTGGTTTGTTGGTTTGTTGGCTTGTCGGCTTGTTGGTTTGTTGGTTTGTTGGTTTGTTGGTTACTTAGTTTGTTGGCATGTTGGTTTGTTGGTTTGTTGGTTTGTTGGCTTGTGGGTTTGTTGGTTTGTTGGCTTGTTGGCTTGTTGGTTTGTTGATTTGTTGGTTTGTTGGCTTGTTGGTTTGTTGGTTTGTTGGCTTGTTGGCTTGATGGTTTGTTGGTTTGTTGGTTTGTTGGTTTGTTGATTTGTTGGTTTGTTGGCTTGTTGGTTTGTTGGTTTGTTGGCTTGTTGGCTTGTTGGTTTGTTGGTTTGTTAGTTTGTTGGTTTGTTGGTTTGTTGGCTTGTTGGTTTGTTGGTTTGTTGGTTAGTTGGTTTGTTGGTTTTTTGGTTTGTTGGTTTGTTGGTTTGTTGGTTTGTTAGTTTGTTGGTTTGTTGGTTTGTTGGCTTGTTGGCTTGTTGGTTTGTTGGTTTGTTGGCTTGTTGGTTTGTTGATTTGTTGGCTTGTTGGCTTGATGCTTTGTTCGTTTGATGGTTTGTTGGTTTGTTGGTTTTTTGGTTTGTTGGTTTTTTGGTTTGTTGCGTTGTTCGTTTGATGGTTTGTTGGTTTGTTGGTTACTTGGTTTGTTGGTTTGTTGGTTTGTTGGCTTGTTGGCTTGTTGGTTTGTTGGCTTGTTGGTTTGTTGGTTTGCTGGTTTGTTGGCCTGTTGGCTTGTTGGTTTTTTGGTTTGTTGGTTTATTTGTTTGTTGGTTTGTTGGTTTGTTGGTTTGTTGGTTTGTTGGTTTGTTGGCTTGTTGGTTTGTTGGTTTGTTGGTTTGTTGGCTTGTTGGCTTGTTGGTTTGTTGGTTTGTTGGTTTATTTGTTTGTTGGTTTGTTGGCTTGTTGGTTTGTTGGTTTGTTGGTTTGTTGGCTTGTTGGCTTGTTGGTTTGTTAGTTTGTTGGTTTGTTGGTTTGTTGGTTTGTTGGTTTGTTGGCTTGTTGGTTTGTTGGTTTGTTGGTTTGTTGGTTTGTTGGCTTGTTGGTTTGTTGGTTTGTTAGTTTGTTGGCTTTTTGGTTACTTGGTTTGTTGGTTTGTTGGCTTGTTGGCTTGTTGGTTTGTTGGCTTGTTGGTTTGTTGGTTTGTTGGTTTGTTGGCTTGTTGGTTTGTTGATTTGTTGGCTTGTTGGCTTGTTGGTTTGTTGGTTTGTTGGTTTGTTGGTTTGTTGGCTTGTTGGTTTGTTGGTTTGTTGGTTTGTTGGTTTGTTGGCTTGTTGGTTTGTTGGCTTGTTGGTTTGTTGGTTTGTTGGTTTGTTGGCTTGTTGGCTTGTTGGCTTGTTGGCTTGTTGGCTTGTTGGTTTGTTGGTTTATTTGTTTGTTGGTTTGTTGGCTTGTTGGTTTTTTGGTTTGTTAGCTTATTGGTTTGTTGGTTTGTTGGCTTCTTGGTTTGTTGGTTTGTTGGTTTGTTGGCTTGTTGGCTTGTTGGTTTGTTAGTTTGTTGCCTTGTTGGTTTGTTGGCTTGTTGGTTTGTTGGTTTGTTGGTTTGTTGGCTTGTCGGCTTGTTGGTTTGTTGGTTTGTTGGTTTGTTGGTTACTTAGTTTGTTGGTTTGTTGGCATGTTGGTTTGTTGGTTTGTTGGTTTGTTGGCTTGTGGGTTTGTTGGTTTGTTGGCTTGTTGGCTTGTTGGTTTGTTGATTTGTTGGTTTGTTGGCTTGTTGGTTTGTTGGTTTGTTGGCTTGTTGGCTTGATGGTTTGTTGGTTTGTTGGTTTGTTGGTTTGTTGGTTTGTTGGTTTGTTGGTTTGTTGGCTTGTTGGTTTGTTGGTTTGTTGGCTTGTTGGCTTGTTGGTTTGTTGGTTTGTTAGTTTGTTGGTTTGTTGGTTTGTTGGCTTGTTGGTTTGTTGGTTTGTTGGTTTGTTGGTTTGTTGGTTTGTTGGTTTGTTGGTTTGTTGGTTTGTTGGCTTGTTGGCTTGTTGGTTTGTTGGTTTGTTGGCTTGTTGGTTTTTTTGTTTTGTTGGCTTGTTGGCTTGTTGCTTTGTTCGTTTGATGGCTTGTTGGTTTGTTGGTTTTTTGGTTCGTTGGTTTTTTGGTTTGTTGCTTTGTTGGTTTGTTGGTTTGTTGGCTTGTTGGCTTGTTGGTTTGTTGGCTTGTTGGTTTGTTGGCTTGTTGGTTACTTGGTTTGTTTGGTTTATTGGTTTGTTGGTTTGTTGGTTTGTTGGTTTGTTGGTTTGTTGGCTTGTTGGTTTGTTGGCTTGTTGGTTTGTTGCTTTGTTCGTTTGATGGTTTGTTGGTTTGTTGGTTTGTTGGTTTGTTGGTTTGTTGGCTTGCTGGTTTGTTGGCTTGTTGGGTTGTTGGTTTGTTGGTTTGTTGGCTTGTTGGTTTGTTGGTTTGTTGGTTTGTTGGTTTGTTGGTTTGTTAGTTTGTTGGCTTTTTGGTTACTTGGTTTGTTGGTTTGTTGGTTTGTTGGCTTGTTGGTTTGTTGGCTTGTTGGTTTGTTGGTTTGCTGGCTTTTTGGTTTGTTGGTTTGTTGGTTTGTTCGTTTGTTGGTTTGTTGGTTAGTTGGCTTGTTGGTTTGTTGGTTTGCTGGCTTTTTGGTTTGTTGGTTTGTTGGTTTGTTCGTTTGTTGGTTTGTTGGTTAATTGGTTTGTTGGTTTGTTGGTTTGCTGGTTTGTTGGTTTGTTGGTTTATTTGTTTGTTGGTTTGTTGGTTTGTTGGTTTATTGGTTTGTTGGTTTGTTGGTTTATTTGTTTGTTGGTTTGTTGGTTTGTTGGCTTGTTGGTTTGTTGGCTTGTTGGTTTGTTGGTTTGTTAGTTTGTTGGTTACTTAGTTTGTTGGTTTGTTGGCATGTTGGTTTGTTGGTTTGTTGGTTTGTTGGCTTGTGGGTTTGTTGGTTTGTTGGCTTGTTTGCTTGTTGGTTTGTTGGCTTGTTGGTTTGTTGGCTTGTCGGTTACTTGGTTTGTTTGGTTTGTTGGTTTGTTGGTTTGTTGGTTTTTTTGTTTGTTGGCTTGTTGGTTTGTTGGCTTATTGGTTTGTTGCTTTGTTCGTTTGATGGTTTGTTGGTTTGTTGGTTACTTGGTTTGTTGGTTTGTTGGTTTGTTGGCTTGTTGGTTTGTTAGTTTGTTGGCTTTTTGGTTACTTGGTTTGTTGGTTGGTTGGTTTGTTGGCTTGTTGGTTTGTTGGCTTGTTGGTTTGTTGGTTTGCTGGCTTTTTGGTTTGTTGGTTTGTTGGTTTGTTCGTTTGTTGGTTTGTTGGTTAATTGGTTTGTTGGTTTATTGGTTTGTTGGTTTGTTGGCTTGTTGGTTTGTTGGTTTATTTGTTTGTTGGTTTGTTGGTTTGTTGGTTTGTTGGTTTGTTGGCTTGTTGGTTTGTTGGCTTGTTGGCTTGTTGGTTTGTTGGTTTGTTGGTTTATTTGTTTCTTGGTTTGTTGGCTTGTTGGTTTGTTAGCTTATTGGTTTGTTGGTTCGTTGGCTTCTTGGTTTGTCGGTTTGTTGGTTTGTTGGCTTGTTTGCTTGTTGGTTTGTTAGTTTGTTGGCTTGTTGGTTTGTTGGCTTGTTGGTTTGTTGGTTTGTTGGTTTGTTGGCTTGTCGGCTTGTTGGTTTGTTGGTTTGTTGGTTTGTTGGTTACTTAGTTTGTTGGCATGTTGGTTTGTTGGTTTGTTGGTTTGTTGGCTTGTGGGTTTGTTGGTTTGTTGGCTTGTTGGCTTGTTGGTTTGTTGATTTGTTGGTTTGTTGGCTTGTTGGTTTGTTGGTTTGTTGGCTTGTTGGCTTGATGGTTTGTTGGTTTGTTGGTTTGTTGGTTTGTTGATTTGTTGGTTTGTTGGCTTGTTGGTTTGTTGGTTTGTTGGCTTGTTGGCTTGTTGGTTTGTTGGTTTGTTAGTTTGTTGGTTTGTTGGTTTGTTGGCTTGTTGGTTTGTTGGTTTGTTGGTTTGTTGGTTTGTTGGTTTGTTGGTTTGTTGGTTTGTTGGTTTGTTGGTTTGTTAGTTTGTTGGTTTGTTGGTTTGTTGGCTTGTTGGCTTGTTGGTTTGTTGGTTTGTTGGCTTGTTGGTTTGTTGATTTGTTGGCTTGTTGGCTTGATGCTTTGTTCGTTTGATGGTTTGTTGGTTTGTTGGTTTTTTGGTTTGTTGGTTTTTTGGTTTGTTGCGTTGTTCGTTTGATGGTTTGTTGGTTTGTTGGTTACTTGGTTTGTTGGTTTGTTGGTTTGTTGGCTTGTTGGCTTGTTGGTTTGTTGGCTTGTTGGTTTGTTGGTTTGCTGGTTTGTTGGCCTGTTGGCTTGTTGGTTTTTTGGTTTGTTGGTTTATTTGTTTGTTGGTTTGTTGGTTTGTTGGTTTGTTGGTTTGTTGGTTTGTTGGCTTGTTGGTTTGTTGGTTTGTTGGTTTGTTGGCTTGTTGGCTTGTTGGTTTGTTGGTTTGTTGGTTTATTTGTTTGTTGGTTTGTTGGCTTGTTGGTTTGTTGGTTTGTTGGTTTGTTGGCTTGTTGGCTTGTTGGTTTGTTAGTTTGTTGGTTTGTTGGTTTGTTGGTTTGTTGGTTTGTTGGCTTGTTGGTTTGTTGGTTTGTTGGTTTGTTGGTTTGTTGGCTTGTTGGTTTGTTGGTTTGTTAGTTTGTTGGCTTTTTGGTTACTTGGTTTGTTGGTTTGTTGGCTTGTTGGCTTGTTGGTTTGTTGGCTTGTTGGTTTGTTGGTTTGTTGGTTTGTTGGCTTGTTGGTTTGTTGATTTGTTGGCTTGTTGGCTTGTTGGTTTGTTGGTTTGTTGGTTTGTTGGTTTGTTGGCTTGTTGGTTTGTTGGTTTGTTGGTTTGTTGGTTTGTTGGCTTGTTGGTTTGTTGGCTTGTTGGTTTGTTGGTTTGTTGGTTTGTTGGCTTGTTGGCTTGTTGGCTTGTTGGCTTGTTGGCTTGTTGGTTTGTTGGTTTATTTGTTTGTTGGTTTGTTGGCTTGTTGGTTTTTTGGTTTGTTAGCTTATTGGTTTGTTGGTTTGTTGGCTTCTTGGTTTGTTGGTTTGTTGGTTTGTTGGCTTGTTGGCTTGTTGGTTTGTTAGTTTGTTGCCTTGTTGGTTTGTTGGCTTGTTGGTTTGTTGGTTTGTTGGTTTGTTGGCTTGTCGGCTTGTTGGTTTGTTGGTTTGTTGGTTTGTTGGTTACTTAGTTTGTTGGTTTGTTGGCATGTTGGTTTGTTGGTTTGTTGGTTTGTTGGCTTGTGGGTTTGTTGGTTTGTTGGCTTGTTGGCTTGTTGGTTTGTTGATTTGTTGGTTTGTTGGCTTGTTGGTTTGTTGGTTTGTTGGCTTGTTGGCTTGATGGTTTGTTGGTTTGTTGGTTTGTTGGTTTGTTGGTTTGTTGGTTTGTTGGTTTGTTGGCTTGTTGGTTTGTTGGTTTGTTGGCTTGTTGGCTTGTTGGTTTGTTGGTTTGTTAGTTTGTTGGTTTGTTGGTTTGTTGGCTTGTTGGTTTGTTGGTTTGTTGGTTTGTTGGTTTGTTGGTTTGTTGGTTTGTTGGTTTGTTGGTTTGTTGGCTTGTTGGCTTGTTGGTTTGTTGGTTTGTTGGCTTGTTGGTTTTTTTGTTTTGTTGGCTTGTTGGCTTGTTGCTTTGTTCGTTTGATGGCTTGTTGGTTTGTTGGTTTTTTGGTTCGTTGGTTTTTTGGTTTGTTGCTTTGTTGGTTTGTTGGTTTGTTGGCTTGTTGGCTTGTTGGTTTGTTGGCTTGTTGGTTTGTTGGCTTGTTGGTTACTTGGTTTGTTTGGTTTATTGGTTTGTTGGTTTGTTGGTTTGTTGGTTTGTTGGTTTGTTGGCTTGTTGGTTTGTTGGCTTGTTGGTTTGTTGCTTTGTTCGTTTGATGGTTTGTTGGTTTGTTGGTTTGTTGGTTTGTTGGTTTGTTGGCTTGCTGGTTTGTTGGCTTGTTGGGTTGTTGGTTTGTTGGTTTGTTGGCTTGTTGGTTTGTTGGTTTGTTGGTTTGTTGGTTTGTTGGTTTGTTAGTTTGTTGGCTTTTTGGTTACTTGGTTTGTTGGTTTGTTGGTTTGTTGGCTTGTTGGTTTGTTGGCTTGTTGGTTTGTTGGTTTGCTGGCTTTTTGGTTTGTTGGTTTGTTGGTTTGTTCGTTTGTTGGTTTGTTGGTTAATTGGTTTGTTGGTTTGTTGGTTTGCTGGTTTGTTGGTTTGTTGGTTTATTTGTTTGTTGGTTTGTTGGTTTGTTGGTTTATTGGTTTGTTGGTTTGTTGGTTTATTTGTTTGTTGGTTTGTTGGTTTGTTGGCTTGTTGGTTTGTTGGCTTGTTGGTTTGTTGGTTTGTTAGTTTGTTGGTTACTTAGTTTGTTGGTTTGTTGGCATGTTGGTTTGTTGGTTTGTTGGTTTGTTGGCTTGTGGGTTTGTTGGTTTGTTGGCTTGTTTGCTTGTTGGTTTGTTGGCTTGTTGGTTTGTTGGCTTGTCGGTTACTTGGTTTGTTTGGTTTGTTGGTTTGTTGGTTTGTTGGTTTTTTTGTTTGTTGGCTTGTTGGTTTGTTGGCTTATTGGTTTGTTGCTTTGTTCGTTTGATGGTTTGTTGGTTTGTTGGTTACTTGGTTTGTTGGTTTGTTGGTTTGTTGGCTTGCTGGTTTGTTGGCTTGTTGGTTTGTTGGTTTGTTGGTTTGTTGGCTTGTTGGTTTGTTGGTTTGTTGGCTTGTTGGTTTGTTAGTTTGTTGGCTTTTTGGTTACTTGGTTTGTTGGTTGGTTGGTTTGTTGGCTTGTTGGTTTGTTGGCTTGTTGGTTTGTTGGTTTGCTGGCTTTTTGGTTTGTTGGTTTGTTGGTTTGTTCGTTTGTTGGTTTGTTGGTTAATTGGTTTGTTGGTTTATTGGTTTGTTGGTTTGTTGGCTTGTTGGTTTGTTGGTTTATTTGTTTGTTGGTTTGTTGGTTTGTTGGTTTGTTGGTTTGTTGGCTTGTTGGTTTGTTGGCTTGTTGGCTTGTTGGTTTGTTGGTTTGTTGGTTTATTTGTTTCTTGGTTTGTTGGCTTGTTGGTTTGTTAGCTTATTGGTTTGTTGGTTCGTTGGCTTCTTGGTTTGTCGGTTTGTTGGTTTGTTGGCTTGTTTGCTTGTTGGTTTGTTAGTTTGTTGGCTTGTTGGTTTGTTGGCTTGTTGGTTTGTTGGTTTGTTGGTTTGTTGGCTTGTCGGCTTGTTGGTTTGTTGGTTTGTTGGTTTGTTGGTTACTTAGTTTGTTGGCATGTTGGTTTGTTGGTTTGTTGGTTTGTTGGCTTGTGGGTTTGTTGGTTTGTTGGCTTGTTGGCTTGTTGGTTTGTTGATTTGTTGGTTTGTTGGCTTGTTGGTTTGTTGGTTTGTTGGCTTGTTGGCTTGATGGTTTGTTGGTTTGTTGGTTTGTTGGTTTGTTGATTTGTTGGTTTGTTGGCTTGTTGGTTTGTTGGTTTGTTGGCTTGTTGGCTTGTTGGTTTGTTGGTTTGTTAGTTTGTTGGTTTGTTGGTTTGTTGGCTTGTTGGTTTGTTGGTTTGTTGGTTTGTTGGTTTGTTGGTTTGTTGGTTTGTTGGTTTGTTGGTTTGTTGGTTTGTTAGTTTGTTGGTTTGTTGGTTTGTTGGCTTGTTGGCTTGTTGGTTTGTTGGTTTGTTGGCTTGTTGGTTTGTTGATTTGTTGGCTTGTTGGCTTGATGCTTTGTTCGTTTGATGGTTTGTTGGTTTGTTGGTTTTTTGGTTTGTTGGTTTTTTGGTTTGTTGCGTTGTTCGTTTGATGGTTTGTTGGTTTGTTGGTTACTTGGTTTGTTGGTTTGTTGGTTTGTTGGCTTGTTGGCTTGTTGGTTTGTTGGCTTGTTGGTTTGTTGGTTTGCTGGTTTGTTGGCCTGTTGGCTTGTTGGTTTTTTGGTTTGTTGGTTTATTTGTTTGTTGGTTTGTTGGTTTGTTGGTTTGTTGGTTTGTTGGTTTGTTGGCTTGTTGGTTTGTTGGTTTGTTGGTTTGTTGGCTTGTTGGCTTGTTGGTTTGTTGGTTTGTTGGTTTATTTGTTTGTTGGTTTGTTGGCTTGTTGGTTTGTTGGTTTGTTGGTTTGTTGGCTTGTTGGCTTGTTGGTTTGTTAGTTTGTTGGTTTGTTGGTTTGTTGGTTTGTTGGTTTGTTGGCTTGTTGGTTTGTTGGTTTGTTGGTTTGTTGGTTTGTTGGCTTGTTGGTTTGTTGGTTTGTTAGTTTGTTGGCTTTTTGGTTACTTGGTTTGTTGGTTTGTTGGCTTGTTGGCTTGTTGGTTTGTTGGCTTGTTGGTTTGTTGGTTTGTTGGTTTGTTGGCTTGTTGGTTTGTTGATTTGTTGGCTTGTTGGCTTGTTGGTTTGTTGGTTTGTTGGTTTGTTGGTTTGTTGGCTTGTTGGTTTGTTGGTTTGTTCGTTTGTTGGTTTGTTGGCTTGTTGGTTTGTTGGCTTGTTGGTTTGTTGGTTTGTTGGTTTGTTGGCTTGTTGGCTTGTTGGCTTGTTGGCTTGTTGGCTTGTTGGTTTGTTGGTTTATTTGTTTGTTGGTTTGTTGGCTTGTTGGTTTTTTGGTTTGTTAGCTTATTGGTTTGTTGGTTTGTTGGCTTCTTGGTTTGTTGGTTTGTTGGTTTGTTGGCTTGTTGGCTTGTTGGTTTGTTAGTTTGTTGCCTTGTTGGTTTGTTGGCTTGTTGGTTTGTTGGTTTGTTGGTTTGTTGGCTTGTCGGCTTGTTGGTTTGTTGGTTTGTTGGTTTGTTGGTTACTTAGTTTGTTGGTTTGTTGGCATGTTGGTTTGTTGGTTTGTTGGTTTGTTGGTTTGTGGGTTTGTTGGTTTGTTGGCTTGTTGGCTTGTTGGTTTGTTGATTTGTTGGTTTGTTGGCTTGTTGGTTTGTTGGTTTGTTGGCTTGTTGGCTTGATGGTTTGTTGGTTTGTTGGTTTGTTGGTTTGTTGGTTTGTTGGTTTGTTGGTTTGTTGGCTTGTTGGTTTGTTGGTTTGTTGGCTTGTTGGCTTGTTGGTTTGTTGGTTTGTTAGTTTGTTGGTTTGTTGGTTTGTTGGCTTGTTGGTTTGTTGGTTTGTTGGTTCGTTGGTTTTTTGGTTTGTTGCTTTGTTGGTTTGTTGGTTTGTTGGCTTGTTGGCTTGTTGGTTTGTTGGCTTGTTGGTTTGTTGGCTTGTTGGTTACTTGGTTTGTTTGGTTTATTGGTTTGTTGGTTTGTTGGTTTGTTGGTTTGTTGGTTTGTTGGCTTGTTGGTTTGTTGGCTTGTTGGTTTGTTGCTTTGTTTGTTTGATGGTTTGTTGGTTTGTTGGTTTGTTGGTTTGTTGGCTTGCTGGTTTGTTGGCTTGTTGGGTTGTTGGTTTGTTGGTTTGTTGGCTTGTTGGTTTGTTGGTTTGTTGGTTTGTTGGTTTGTTGGTTTGTTAGTTTGTTGGCTTTTTGGTTACTTGGTTTGTTGGTTTGTTGGTTTGTTGGCTTGTTGGTTTGTTGGCTTGTTGGTTTGTTGGTTTGCTGGCTTTTTGGTTTGTTGGTTTGTTGGTTTGTTCGTTTGTTGGTTTGTTGGTTAATTGGTTTGTTGGTTTGTTGGTTTGCTGGTTTGTTGGTTTGTTGGTTTATTTGTTTGTTGGTTTGTTGGTTTGTTGGTTTATTGGTTTGTTGGTTTGTTGGTTTATTTGTTTGTTGGTTTGTTGGTTTGTTGGCTTGTTGGTTTGTTGGCTTGTTGGCTTGTTGGTTTGTTGGTTTGTTGGTTTATTTGTTTGTTGGTTTGTTGGCTTGTTGGTTTGTTGGTTTGTTAGCTTATTGGTTTGTTGGTTTGTTGGCTTCTTGGTTTTTTGGTTTGTTGGTTTGTTAGCTTGTTGGCTTGTTGGTTTGTTAGTTTGTTGGCTTGTTGGTTTGTTGGCTTGTTGGTTTGTTGGTTTGTTGGTTTGTTGGCTTGTCGGCTTGTTGGTTTGTTGGTTTGTTGGTTACTTAGTTTGTTGGTTTGTTGGCATGTTGGTTTGTTGGTTTGTTGGTTTGTTGGCTTGTGGGTTTGTTGGTTTGTTGGCTTGTTGGCTTGTTGGTTTGTTGATTTGTTGGTTTGTTGGCTTGTTGGTTTGTTGGTTTGTTGGCTTGTTGGCTTGATGGTTTGTTAGTTTGTTGGTTTGTTGGTTTGTTGGTGTGTTGGTTTGTTGGCTTGTTGGTTTGTTGGTTTGTTGGCTTGTTGGCTTGTTGGTTTGTTGGTTTGTTAGTTTGTTGGTTTGTTGTTTTGTTGGATTGTTGGTTTGTTGGTTTGTTGGTTTGTTGGTTTGTTGGTTTGTTGGTTTGTTGGTTTGTTGGTTTGTTGGTTTGTTGGCTTGTTGGCTTGTTGGTTTGTTGGTTTGTTGGCTTGTTGGTTTGTTGATTTGTTGGCTTGTTGGCTTGATGCTTTGTTCGTTTGATGGTTTGTTGGTTTGTTGGTTTTTTGGTTTGTTGGTTTTTTGGTTTGTTGCGTTGTTGGTTTGTTGGCTTGTTGGCTTTATGGTTTGTTGGCTTGTTGGTTTGTTAGTTTGTTGGCTTTTTGGTTACTTGGTTTGTTGGTTTGTTGGCTTGTTAGTTTGTTGGCTTGTTGGTTTGTTGGTTTGTTGGTTTGTTGGCTTGTCGGCTTGTTGGTTTGTTGGTTTGTTAGTTTGTTGGTTACTTAGTTTGTTGGTTTGTTGGCATGTTGGTTTGTTGGTTTGTTGGTTACTTGGTTTGTTGGTTTGTTGGCTTGTTGGTTTGTTGGCTTGTTGGTTTGTTGGTTTGCTGGTTTGTTGGCTTGTGGGTTTGTTGGTTTGTTGGCTTGTTGGCTTGTTGGTTTGTTGATTTGTTGGTTTGTTGGCTTGTTGGTTTGTTGGTTTGTTGGTTACTTGGTTTGTTGGTTTGTTGGTTTGTTGGCTTGTTGGTTTGTTGGCTTGTTGGTTTGTTGGTTTGCTGGTTTGTTGGCTTGTTGGCTTGTTGTTTTTATGGTTTGTTGGTTTATTTGTTTGTTGGTTTGTTGGTTTGTTGGTTTGTTGGTTTGTTGGTTTGTTGGTTTGTTGGCTTGTTGGTTTGTTGGTTTGTTGGCTTTTTGGCTTGTTGGTTTGTTGGTTTGTTGGTTTGTTGGTTTGTTGGTTTGTTGGCTTGTTGGTTTGTTGGCTTGTTGGTTTGTTGCTTTGTTCGTTTGATGGTTTGTTGGTTTGTTGGTTACTTGGTTTGTTGGTTTGTTGGTTTGTTGGCTTGCTGGTTTGTTGGCTTGTTGGTTTGTTGGTTTGTTGGTTTGTTGGCTTGTTGGTTTGTTGGTTTATTGGCTTGTTGGTTTGTTAGTTTGTTGGCTTTTTGGTTACTTGGTTTGTTGTTTTGTTGGCTTGTTGGTTTGTTGGCTTGTTGGTTTGTTGGTTTGTTGGTTTGTTGGCTTGTTGGTTTGTTGGTTTGTTGGTTTGTTGGCTTGTTGGCTTGTTGGTTTGTTGGTTTGTTGGCTTGTTGGTTTGTTGGTTTGTTGGCTTGTTGGCTTGTTGCTTTGTTCGTTTGATGGCTTGTTGGTTTGTTGGGTTTTTGGTTCTTTGGTTTTTTGGTTTGTTGGCTTGTTGGTTTGTTGGCTTGTTGGTTTGTTGGCTTGTTGGTTACTTGGTTTGTTTGGTTTGTTAGTTTGTTGGTTTGTTGGTTTTTTGGTTTGTTGGCTTGTTGGTTTGTTGGTTTGTTGGTTTGTTGGTTTGTTGGTTTGTTGGTTTGTTGGTTTGTTGGCTTGTTGGCTTGTTGGTTTGTTGGTTTGTTGGCTTGTTGGTTTGTTGATTTGTTGGCTTGTTGGCTTGATGCTTTGTTCGTTTGATGGTTTGTTGGTTTGTTGGTTTTTTGGTTTGTTGGTTTTTTGGTTTGTTGCGTTGTTGGTTTGTTAGCTTGTTGGCTTTTTGGTTTGTTGGCTTGTTGGTTTGTTAGTTTGTTGGCTTTTTGGTTACTTGGTTTGTTGGTTTGTTGGCTTGTTGGTTTGTTGGCTTGTTGGTTTGTTGGTTTGTTGGTTTGTTGGCTTGTCGGCTTGTTGGTTTGTTGGTTTGTTAGTTTGTTGGTTACTTATTTTGTTGGTTTGTTGGCATGTTGGTTTGTTGGTTTGTTGGTTTGTTGGCTTGTGGGTTTGTTGGTTTGTTGGCTTGTTGGCTTGTTGGTTTGTTGATTTGTTTGTTTGTTGGCTTGTTGGTTTGTTGGTTTGTTGGTTACTTGGTTTGTTGGTTTGTTGGTTTGTTGGCTTGTTGGTTTGTTGGTTTGTTGGCTTGTTGGTTTGTTGGTTTGCTGGTTTGTTGGCTTGTTGGCTTGTTGGTTTTATGGTTTGTTGGTTTATTTGTTTGTTGGTTTGTTGGTTTGTTGGTTTGTTGGTTTGTTGGTTTGTTGGTTTGTTGGTTTGTTGGCTTGTTGGTTTGTTGGCTTTTTGGCTTGTTGGTTTGTTGGTTTGTTGGTTTGTTGGTTTGTTGGCTTGTTGGTTTGTTGGCTTGTTGGCTTGTTGGGTTGTTGCTTTGTTCGTTTGATGGTTTGTTGGTTTGTTGGTTACTTGGTTTGTTGGTTTGTTGGTTTGTTGGCTTGCTGGTTTGTTGGCTTGTTGGTTTGTTGGTTTGTTGGTTTGTTGGCTTGTTGGTTTGTTGGTTTATTGGCTTGTTGGTTTGTTAGTTTGTTGGCTTTTTGGTTACTTGGTTTGTTGGTTTGTTGGTTTGTTGGCTTGTTAGTTTGTTGGCTTGTTGGTTTGTTGGTTTGTTGGTTTGTTGGTTTGTTGGCTTGTTGGTTTGTTGGTTTGTTGGTTTGTTGGCTTGTTGGCTTGTTGGTTTGTTGGTTTGTTGGCTTGTTGGTTTGTTGGTTTGTTGGCTTGTTGGCTTGTTGCTATGTTCGTTTGATGGCTTGTTGGTTTGTTGGTTTTTTGGTTCGTTGGTTTTTTGGTTTGTCGTTTTGTTGGTTTGTTGCTTTGTTGGCTTGTTGGCTTGTTGGTTTGTTGGCTTGTTGGTTTGTTGGCTTGTTGGTTACTTGGTTTGTTTGGTTTGTTGGTTTGTTGGTTTGTTGGTTTTTTGGTTTGTTGGCTTGTTGGTTTGTTCGCTTGTTGGTTTGTTGCTTTGTTCGTTTGATGGTTTGTTGGTTTGTTGGTTATTTGGTTTGTTGGTTTGTTGGTTTGTTGGCTTGCTGGTTTGTTGGCTTGTTGGTTTGTTGGTTTGTTGGTTTGTTGGCTTGTTGGTTTGTTGGTTTGTTGGCTTGTTGGTTTGTTAGTTTGTTGGCTTTTTGGTTACTTGGTTTGTTGGTTTGTTGGTTTGTTGGCTTGTTGGTTTGTTGGCTTGTTGGTTTGTTGGTTTGCTGGCTTTTTGGTTTGTTGGTTTGTTGGTTTGTTCGTTTGTTGGTTTGTTGGTTAATTGGTTTGTTGGTTTGTTGGTTTGTTAGTTTGTTGGTTTGTTGGTTTGTTGGTTTATTTGTTTGTTGGTTTGTTGGTTTGTTGGTTTATTGGTTTGTTGGTTTGTTGGTTTATTTGTTTGTTGGTTTGTTGGTTTGTTGGTTTGTAGGTTTGTTGGCTTGTTGGTTTGTTGGCTTGTTGGCTTGTTGGTTTGTTGGTTTGTTGGTTTATTTGTTTCTTGGTTTGTTGGCTTGTTGGTTTGTTGGTTTGTTAGCTTATTGGTTTGTTGGTTCGTTGGCTTCTTGGTTTGTCGGTTTGTTGGTTTGTTGGCTTGTTGGCTTGTTGGTTTGTTAGTTTGTTGGCTTGTTGGTTTGTTGGCTTGTTGGTTTGTTGGTTTGTTGGTTTGTTGGCTTGTCGGCTTGTTGGTTTGTTGGTTTGTTGGTTTGTTGGTTACTTAGTTTGTTGGCATGTTGGTTTGTTGGTTTGTTGGTTTGTTGGCTTGTGTGTTTGTTGGTTTGTTGGCTTGTTGGCTTGTTGGTTTGTTGATTTGTTGGTTTGTTGGCTTGTTGGTTTGTTGGTTTGTTGGCTTGTTGGCTTGATGGTTTGTTGGTTTGTTGGTTTGTTGGTTTGTTGGTTTGTTGATTTGTTGGTTTGTTGGCTTGTTGGTTTGTTGGTTTGTTGGCTTGTTGGCTTGTTGGTTTGTTGGTTTGTTAGTTTGTTGGTTTGTTGGTTAGTTGGCTTGTTGGTTTGTTGGTTTGTTGGTTTGTTGGTTTGTTGGTTTGTTGGTTTGTTGGTTTGTTGGTTTGTTGGTTTGTTGGTTTGTTGGCTTGTTGGCTTGTTGGTTTGTTGGTTTGTTGGCTTGTTGGTTTGTTGATTTGTTGGCTTGTTGGCTTGATGCTTTGTTCGTTTGATGGTTTGTTGGTTTGTTGGTTTTTTGGTTTGTTGGTTTTTTGGTTTGTTGCGTTGTTGGTTTGTTGGCTTGATGGCTTTTTGGTTTGTTGGCTTGTTGGTTTGTTAGTTTGTTGGCTTTTCGGTTACTTGGTTTGTTGGTTTCTTGGCTTGTTGGTTTGTTGATTTGTTGCTTTGTTCGTTTGATGGTTTGTTGGTTTGTTGGTTACTTGGTTTGTTGGTTTGTTGGTTTGTTGGCTTGTTGGCTTGTTGGTTTGTTAGCTTGTTGGTTTGTTGGTTTGCTGGTTTGTTGGCTTGTTGGCTTGTTGGTTTTTTGGTTTGTTGGTTTATTTGTTTGTTGGTTTGTTGGTTTGTTGGTTTGTTGGTTTGTTGGTTTGTTGGCTTGTTGGTTTGTTGGTTTGTTGGTTTGTTGGCTTGTTGGCTTGTTGGTTTGTTGGTTTGTTGGTTTATTTGTTTGTTGGTTTGTTGGCTTGTTGGTTTGTTGGTTTGTTGGTTTGTTGGCTTGTTGGCTTGTTGGTTTGTTAGTTTGTTGGTTTGTTGGTTTGTTGGTTTGTTGGTTTGTTGGCTTGTTGGTTTGTTGGTTTGTTGGTTTGTTGGTTTGTTGGCTTGTTGGTTTGTTGGTTTGTTAGTTTGTTGGCTTTTTGGTTACTGGGTTTGTTGGTTTGTTGGCTTGTTGGCTTGTTGGTTTGTTGGCTTGTTGGTTTGTTGGTTTGTTGGTTTGTTGGCTTGTTGGTTTGTTGGTTTGTTGGCTTGTTGGCTTGTTGGTTTGTTGGTTTGTTGGTTTGTTGGTTTGTTGGCTTGTTGGTTTGTTGGTTTGTTGGTTTGTTGGTTTGTTGGCTTGTTGGTTTGTTGGCTTGTTGGTTTGTTGGTTTGTTGGTTTGTTGGCTTGTTGGCTTGTTGGCTTGTTGGCTTGTTGGTTTGTTGGTTTGTTGGTTTATTTGTTTGTTGGTTTGTTGGCTTGTTGGTTTTTTGGTTTGTTAGCTTATTGGTTTGTTGGTTTGTTGGCTTCTTGGTTTGTTGGTTTGTTGGCTTGTTGGCTTGTTGGCTTGTTAGTTTGTTGGCTTGTTGGTTTGTTGGCTTGTTGGTTTGTTGGTTTGTTGGTTTGTTGGCTTGTCGGCTTGTTGGTTTGTTGGTTTGTTGGTTTGTTGGTTACTTAGTTTGTTGGTTTGTTGGCATGTTGGTTTGTTGGTTTGTTGGTTTGTTGGCTTGTGGGTTTGTTGGTTTGTTGGCTTGTTGGCTTGTTGGTTTGTTGATTTGTTGGTTTGTTGGCTTGTTGGTTTGTTGGTTTGTTGGTTTGTTGGTTTATTTGTTTGTTGGTTTGTTGGTTTGTTGGTTTATTGGTTTGTTGGTTTGTTGGTTTATTTGTTTGTTGGTTTGTTGGTTTGTTGGTTTGTAGGTTTGTTGGCTTGTTGGTTTGTTGGCTTGTTGGCTTGTTGGTTTGTTGGTTTGGTGGTTTATTTGTTTCTTGGTTTGTTGGTTTGTTGGTTTATTGGCTTGTTGGTTTGTTAGTTTGTTGGCTTTTTGGTTACTTGGTTTGTTGGTTTGTTGGTTTGTTGGCTTGTTGGTTTGTTGGCTTGTTGGTTTGTTGGTTTGTTGGTTTGCTGGTTTGTTGGTTTATTTGTTTGTTGGTTTGTTGGTTTGTTGGTTTGTAGGTTTGTTGGCTTGTTGGTTTGTTGGCTTGTTGGCTTGTTGGTTTGTTGGTTTGGTGGTTTATTTGTTTCTTGGTTTGTTGGTTTGTTGGTTTATTGGCTTGTTGGTTTGTTAGTTTGTTGGCTTTTTGGTTACTTGGTTTGTTGGTTTGTTGGCTTGTTGGTTTGTTGATTTGTTGCTTTGTTCGTTTGATGGTTTGTTGGTTTGTTGGTTACTTGGTTTGTTGGTTTGTTGGTTTGTTGGCTTGTTGGCTTGTTGGTTTGTTGGCTTGTTGGTTTGTTGGTTTGCTGGTTTGTTGGCTTGTTGGCTTGTTGGTTTTTTGGTTTGTTGGTTTATTTGTTTGTTGGTTTGTTGGTTTGTTGGTTTGTTGGTTTGTTGGTTTGTTGGCTTGTTGGTTTGTTGGTTTGTTGGTTTGTTGGCTTGTTGGCTTGTTGGTTTGTTGGTTTGTTGGTTTATTTGTTTGTTGGTTTGTTGGCTTGTTGGTTTGTTGGTTTGTTGGTTTGTTGGCTTGTTGGCTTGTTGGTTTGTTAGTTTGTTGGTTTGTTGGTTTGTTGGTTTGTTGGTTTGTTGGCTTGTTGGTTTGTTGGTTTGTTGGTTTGTTGGTTTGTTGGCTTGTTGGTTTGTTGGTTTGTTAGTTTGTTGGCTTTTTGGTTACTGGGTTTGTTGGTTTGTTGGCTTGTTGGCTTGTTGGTTTGTTGGCTTGTTGGTTTGTTGGTCTGTTGGTTTGTTGGCTTGTTGGTTTGTTGGTTTGTTGGCTTGTTGGCTTGTTGGTTTGTTGGTTTGTTGGTTTGTTAGTTTGTTGGCTTGTTGGTTTGTTGGTTTGTTGGCTTGTTGGTTTGTTGGTTTGTTGGTTTGTTGGTTTGTTGGCTTGTTGGTTACTTGGTTTGTTTGGTTTGTTGGTTTGTTGGTTTGTTGGTTTTTTGGTTTGTTGGCTTGTTGGTTTGTTCGCTTGTTGGTTTGTTGCTTTGTTCGTTTGATGGTTTGTTGGTTTGTTGGTTATTTGGTTTGTTGGTTTGTTGGTTTGTTGGCTTGCTGGTTTGTTGGCTTGTTGGTTTGTTGGTTTGTTGGTTTGTTGGCTTGTTGGTTTGTTGGTTTGTTGGCTTGTTGGTTTGTTAGTTTGTTGGCTTTTTGGTTACTTGGTTTGTTGGTTTGTTGGTTTGTTGGCTTGTTGGTTTGTTGGCTTGTTGGTTTGTTGGTTTGCTGGCTTTTTGGTTTGTTGGTTTGTTGGTTTGTTCGTTTGTTGGTTTGTTGGTTAATTGGTTTGTTGGTTTGTTGGTTTGTTAGTTTGTTGGTTTGTTGGTTTGTTGGTTTATTTGTTTGTTGGTTTGTTGGTTTGTTGGTTTATTGGTTTGTTGGTTTGTTGGTTTATTTGTTTGTTGGTTTGTTGGTTTGTTGGTTTGTAGGTTTGTTGGCTTGTTGGTTTGTTGGCTTGTTGGCTTGTTGGTTTGTTGGTTTGTTGGTTTATTTGTTTCTTGGTTTGTTGGCTTGTTGGTTTGTTGGTTTGTTAGCTTATTGGTTTGTTGGTTCGTTGGCTTCTTGGTTTGTCGGTTTGTTGGTTTGTTGGCTTGTTGGCTTGTTGGTTTGTTAGTTTGTTGGCTTGTTGGTTTGTTGGCTTGTTGGTTTGTTGGTTTGTTGGTTTGTTGGCTTGTCGGCTTGTTGGTTTGTTGGTTTGTTGGTTTGTTGGTTACTTAGTTTGTTGGCATGTTGGTTTGTTGGTTTGTTGGTTTGTTGGCTTGTGGGTTTGTTGGTTTGTTGGCTTGTTGGCTTGTTGGTTTGTTGATTTGTTGGTTTGTTGGCTTGTTGGTTTGTTGGTTTGTTGGCTTGTTGGCTTGATGGTTTGTTGGTTTGTTGGTTTGTTGGTTTGTTGGTTTGTTGATTTGTTGGTTTGTTGGCTTGTTGGTTTGTTGGTTTGTTGGCTTGTTGGCTTGTTGGTTTGTTGGTTTGTTAGTTTGTTGGTTTGTTGGTTAGTTGGCTTGTTGGTTTGTTGGTTTGTTGGTTTGTTGGTTTGTTGGTTTGTTGGTTTGTTGGTTTGTTGGTTTGTTGGTTTGTTGGTTTGTTGGTTTGTTGGCTTGTTGGCTTGTTGGTTTGTTGGTTTGTTGGCTTGTTGGTTTGTTGATTTGTTGGCTTGTTGGCTTGATGCTTTGTTCGTTTGATGGTTTGTTGGTTTGTTGGTTTTTTGGTTTGTTGGTTTTTTGGTTTGTTGCGTTGTTGGTTTGTTGGCTTGATGGCTTTTTGGTTTGTTGGCTTGTTGGTTTGTTAGTTTGTTGGCTTTTTGGTTACTTGGTTTGTTGGTTTGTTGGCTTGTTGGTTTGTTGATTTGTTGCTTTGTTCGTTTGATGGTTTGTTGGTTTGTTGGTTACTTGGTTTGTTGGTTTGTTGGTTTGTTGGCTTGTTGGCTTGTTGGTTTGTTAGCTTGTTGGTTTGTTGGTTTGCTGGTTTGTTGGCTTGTTGGCTTGTTGGTTTTTTGGTTTGTTGGTTTATTTGTTTGTTGGTTTGTTGGTTTGTTGGTTTGTTGGTTTGTTGGCTTGTTGGTATGTTGGTTTGTTGGTTTGTTGGCTTGTTGGCTTGTTGGTTTGTTGGTTTGTTGGTTTATTTGTTTGTTGGTTTGTTGGCTTGTTGGTTTGTTGGTTTGTTGGTTTGTTGGCTTGTTGGCTTGTTGGTTTGTTAGTTTGTTGGTTTGTTGGTTTGTTGGTTTGTTGGTTTGTTGGCTTGTTGGTTTGTTGGTTTGTTGGTTTGTTGGTTTGTTGGCTTGTTGGTTTGTTGGTTTGTTAGTTTGTTGGCTTTTTGGTTACTGGGTTTGTTGGCTTGTTGGCTTGTTGGTTTGTTGGCTTGTTGGTTTGTTGGTTTGTTGGTTTGTTGGCTTGTTGGTTTGTTGGTTTGTTGGCTTGTTGGCTTGTTGGTTTGTTGGTTTGTTGGTTTGTTGGTTTGTTGGCTTGTTGGTTTGTTGGTTTGTTGGTTTGTTGGTTTGTTGGCTTGTTGGTTTGTTGGCTTGTTGGTTTGTTGGTTTGTTGGTTTGTTGGCTTGTTGGCTTGTTGGCTTGTTGGCTTGTTGGTTTGTTGGTTTGTTGGTTTATTTGTTTGTTGGTTTGTTGGCTTGTTGGCTTGTTGGTTTTTTGGTTTGTTAGCTTATTGGTTTGTTGGTTTGTTGGCTTCTTGGTTTGTTGGTTTGTTGGCTTGTTGGCTTGTTGGCTTGTTAGTTTGTTGGCTTGTTGGTTTGTTGGCTTGTTGGTTTGTTGGTTTGTTGGTTTGTTGGCTTGTCGGCTTGTTGGTTTGTTGGTTTGTTGGTTTGTTGGTTACTTAGTTTGTTGGTTTGTTGGCATGTTGGTTTGTTGGTTTGTTGGTTTGTTGGCTTGTGGGTTTGTTGGTTTGTTGGCTTGTTGGCTTGTTGGTTTGTTGATTTGTTGGTTTGTTGGCTTGTTGGTTTGTTGGTTTGTTGGTTTGTTGGTTTATTTGTTTGTTGGTTTGTTGGTTTGTTGGTTTATTGGTTTGTTGGTTTGTTGGTTTATTTGTTTGTTGGTTTGTTGGTTTGTTGGTTTGTAGGTTTGTTGGCTTGTTGGTTTGTTGGCTTGTTGGCTTGTTGGTTTGTTGGTTTGGTGGTTTATTTGTTTCTTGGTTTGTTGGTTTGTTGGTTTATTGGCTTGTTGGTTTGTTAGTTTGTTGGCTTTTTGGTTACTTGGTTTGTTGGTTTGTTGGTTTGTTGGCTTGTTGGTTTGTTGGCTTGTTGGTTTGTTGGTTTGTTGGTTTGTTGGCTTGTTGGTTTGTTGGTTTGTTGGTTTGTTGGCTTGTTGGCTTGTTGGTTTGTTGGTTTGTTGGCTTGTTGGTTTGTTGGTTTGTTGGCTTGTTGGCTTGTTGCTTTGTTCGTTTGATGGCTTGTTGGTTTGTTGGTTTTTTGGTTCTTTGGTTTGTTGGTTTGTTGGTTTGTTGGCTTGTTGGCTTGTTGGTTTTTTGGTTTGTTGGCTTGTTGGTTTGTTGATTTGTTGGCTTGTTGGCTTGATGCTTTGTTCGTTTGATGGTTTGTTGGTTTGTTGGTTTTTTGGTTTGTTGGTTTTTTGGTTTGTTGCGTTGTTGGTTTGTTGGCTTGTTGGCTTTTTGGTTTGTTGGCTTGTTGGTTTGTTAGTTTGTTGGCTTTTTGGTTACTTGGTTTGTTGGTTTGTTGGCTTGTTGGTTTGTTGATTTGTTGCTTTGTTCGTTTGATGGTTTGTTGGTTTGTTGGTTACTTGGTTTGTTGGTTTGTTGGTTTGTTGGCTTGTTGGCTTGTTGGTTTGTTGGCTTGTTGGTTTGTTGGTTTGCTGGTTTGTTGGCTTGTTGGCTTGTTGGTTTTTTGGTTTGTTGGTTTATTTGTTTGTTGGTTTGTTGGTTTGTTGGTTTGTTGGTTTGTTGGTTTGTTGGCTTGTTGGTTTGTTGGTTTGTTGGTTTGTTGGCTTGTTGGCTTGTTGGTTTGTTGGTTTGTTGGTTCATTTGTTTGTTGGTTTGTTGGCTTGTTGGTTTGTTGGTTTGTTGGTTTGTTGGCTTGTTGGCTTGTTGGTTTGTTAGTTTGTTGGTTTGTTGGTTTGTTGGTTTGTTGGTTTGTTGGCTTGTTGGTTTGTTGGTTTGTTGGTTTGTTGGTTTGTTGGCTTGTTGGTTTGTTGGTTTGTTAGTTTGTTGGCTTTTTGGTTACTGGGTTTGTTGGTTTGTTGGCTTGTTGGCTTGTTGGTTTGTTGGCTTGTTGGTTTGTTGGTCTGTTGGTTTGTTGGCTTGTTGGTTTGTTGGTTTGTTGGCTTGTTGGCTTGTTGGTTTGTTGGTTTGTTGGTTTGTTAGTTTGTTGGCTTGTTGGTTTGTTGGTTTGTTGGCTTGTTGGTTTGTTGGTTTGTTGGTTTGTTGGTTTGTTGGCTTGTTGGCTTGTTGGTTTGTTGGTTTGTTGGCTTGTTGGTTTGTTGGTTTGTTGGCTTGTTGGCTTGTTGCTATGTTCGTTTGATGGCTTGTTGGTTTGTTGGTTTTTTGGTTCGTTGGTTTTTTGGTTTGTTGTTTTGTTGGTTTGTTGGCTTGTTGGCTTGTTGGTTTGTTGGCTTGTTGGTTTGTTGGCTTGTTGGTTACTTGGTTTGTTTGGTTTGTTGGTTTGTTGGTTTGTTGGTTTTTTGGTTTGTTGGCTTGTTGGTTTGTTCGCTTGTTGGTTTGTTGCTTTGTTCGTTTGATGGTTTGTTGGTTTGTTGGTTATTTGGTTTGTTGGTTTGTTGGTTTGTTGGCTTGCTGGTTTGTTGGCTTGTTGGTTTGTTGGTTTGTTGGTTTGTTGGCTTGTTGGTTTGTTGGTTTGTTGGCTTGTTGGTTTGTTAGTTTGTTGGCTTTTTGGTTACTTGGTTTGTTGGTTTGTTGGTTTGTTGGCTTGTTGGTTTGTTGGCTTGTTGGTTTGTTGGTTTGCTGGCTTTTTGGTTTGTTGGTTTGTTGGTTTGTTCGTTTGTTGGTTTGTTGGTTAATTGGTTTGTTGGTTTGTTGGTTTGTTGGTTTGTTGGTTTGTTGGTTTGTTGGTTTATTTGTTTGTTGGTTTGTTGGTTTGTTGGTTTATTGGTTTGTTGGTTTGTTGGTTTATTTGTTTGTTGGTTTGTTGGTTTGTTGGTTTGTAGGTTTGTTGGCTTGTTGGTTTGTTGGCTTGTTGGCTTATTGGTTTGTTGGTTTGTTGGTTTATTTGTTTCTTGGTTTGTTGGATTGTTGGTTTGTTGGTTTGTTAGCTTATTGGTTTGTTGGTTCGTTGGCTTCTTGGTTTGTCGGTTTGTTGGTTTGTTGGCTTGTTGGCTTGTTGGTTTGTTAGTTTGTTGGCTTGTAGGTTTGTTGGCTTGTTGGTTTGTTGGTTTGTTGGTTTGTTGGCTTGTCGGCTTTTTGGTTTGTTGGTTTGTTGGTTTGTTGGTTACTTAGTTTGTTGGCATGTTGGTTTGTTGGTTTGTTGGTTTGTTGGCTTGTGGGTTTGTTGGTTTGTTGGCTTGTTGGCTTGTTGGTTTGTTGATTTGTTGGTTTGTTGGCTTGTTGGTTTGTTGGTTTGTTGGCTTGTTGGCTTGATGGTTTGTTGGTTTGTTGGTTTGTTGGTTTGTTGATTTGTTGGTTTGTTGGCTTGTTGGTTTGTTGGTTTGTTGGCTTGTTGGCTTGTTGATTTGTTGGTTTGTTAGTTTGTTGGTTTGTTGGTTTGTTGGCTTGTTGGTTTGTTGGTTTGTTGGTTTGTTGGTTTGTTGGTTTGTTGATTTGTTGGTTTGTTGGTTTGTTGGTTTGTTGGTTTGTTGGCTTGTTGGCTTGTTGGTTTGTTGGTTTGTTGGCTTGTTGGTTTGTTGATTTGTTGGCTTGTTGGCTTGATGCTTTGTTCGTTTGATGGTTTGTTGGTTTGTTGGTTTTTTGGTTTGTTGGTTTTTTGGTTTGTTGCGTTGTTGGTTTGTTGGCTTGATGGCTTTTTGGTTTGTTGGCTTGTTGGTTTGTTAGTTTGTTGGCTTTTTGGTTACTTGGTTTGTTGGTTTGTTGGCTTGTTGGTTTGTTGATTTGTTGCTTTGTTCGTTTGATGGTTTGTTGGTTTGTTGGTTACTTGGTTTGTTGGTTTGTTGGTTTGTTGGCTTGTTGGCTTGTTGGTTTGTTGGCTTGTTGGTTTGTTGGTTTGCTGGTTTGTTGGCTTGTTGGCTTGTTGGTTTTTTGGTTTGTTGGTTTATTTGTTTGTTGGTTTGTTGGTTTGTTGGTTTGTTGGTTTGTTGGTTTGTTGGCTTGTTGGTTTGTTGGTTTGTTGGTTTGTTGGCTTGTTGGCTTGTTGGTTTGTTGGTTTGTTGGTTTATTTGTTTGTTGGTTTGTTGGCTTGTTGGTTTGTTGGTTTGTTGGTTTGTTGGCTTGTTGGCTTGTTGGTTTGTTAGTTTGTTGGTTTGTTGGTTTGTTGGTTTGTTGGTTTGTTGGCTTGTTGGTTTGTTGGTTTGTTGGTTTGTTGGTTTGTTGGCTTGTTGGTTTGTTGGTTTGTTAGTTTGTTGGCTTTTTGGTTACTGGGTTTGTTGGTTTGTTGGCTTGTTGGCTTGTTGGTTTGTTGGCTTGTTGGTTTGTTGGTTTGTTGGTTTGTTGGCTTGTTGGTTTGTTGGTTTGTTGGCTTGTTGGCTTGTTGGTTTGTTGGTTTGTTGGTTTGTTGGTTTGTTGGCTTGTTGGTTTGTTGGTTTGTTGGTTTGTTGGTTTGTTGGCTTGTTGGTTTGTTGGCTTGTTGGTTTGTTGGTTTGTTGGTTTGTTGGCTTGTTGGCTTGTTGGCTTGTTGGCTTGTTGGTTTGTTGGTTTGTTGGTTTATTTGTTTGTTGGTTTGTTGGCTTGTTGGTTTTTTGGTTTGTTAGCTTATTGGTTTGTTGGTTTGTTGGCTTCTTGGTTTGTTGGTTTGTTGGCTTGTTGGCTTGTTGGCTTGTTAGTTTGTTGGCTTGTTGGTTTGTTGGCTTGTTGGTTTGTTGGTTTGTTGGTTTGTTGGCTTGTCGGCTTGTTGGTTTGTTGGTTTGTTGGTTTGTTGGTTACTTAGTTTGTTGGTTTGTTGGCATGTTGGTTTGTTGGTTTGTTGGCTTGTGGGTTTGTTGGTTTGTTGGCTTGTTGGCTTGTTGGTTTGTTGATTTGTTGGTTTGTTGGTTTGTTGGCTTGTTGGTTTGTTGGTTTGTTGGTTTGTTGGTTTATTTGTTTGTTGGTTTGTTGGTTTGTTGGTTTATTGGTTTGTTGGTTTGTTGGTTTATTTGTTTGTTGGTTTGTTGGTTTGTTGGTTTGTAGGTTTGTTGGCTTGTTGGTTTGTTGGCTTGTTGGCTTGTTGGTTTGTTGGTTTGGTGGTTTATTTGTTTCTTGGTTTGTTGGTTTGTTGGTTTATTGGCTTGTTGGTTTGTTAGTTTGTTGGCTTTTTGGTTACTTGGTTTGTTGGTTTGTTGGTTTGTTGGCTTGTTGGTTTGTTGGCTTGTTGGTTTGTTGGTTTGTTGGTTTGTTGGCTTGTTGGTTTGTTGGTTTGTTGGTTTGTTGGCTTGTTGGCTTGTTGGTTTGTTGGTTTGTTGGCTTGTTGGTTTGTTGGTTTGTTGGCTTGTTGGCTTGTTGCTTTGTTCGTTTGATGGCTTGTTGGTTTGTTGGTTTTTTGGTTCTTTGGTTTGTTGGTTTGTTGGTTTGTTGGCTTGTTGGCTTGTTGGTTTGTTGGTTTGTTGGCTTGTTGGTTTGTTGATTTGTTGGCTTGTTGGCTTGATGCTTTGTTCGTTTGATGGTTTGTTGGTTTGTTGGTTTTTTGGTTTGTTGGTTTTTTGGTTTGTTGCGTTGTTGGTTTGTTGGCTTGTTGGCTTTTTGGTTTGTTGGCTTGTTGGTTTGTTAGTTTGTTGGCTTTTTGGTTACTTGGTTTGTTGGTTTGTTGGCTTGTTGGTTTGTTGATTTGTTGCTTTGTTCGTTTGATGGTTTGTTGGTTTGTTGGTTACTTGGTTTGTTGGTTTGTTGGTTTGTTGGCTTGTTGGCTTGTTGGTTTGTTGGCTTGTTGGTTTGTTGGTTTGCTGGTTTGTTGGCTTGTTGGCATGTTGGTTTTTTGGTTTGTTGGTTTATTTGTTTGTTGGTTTGTTTGTTTGTTGGTTTGTTGGTTTGTTGGTTTGTTGGCTTGTTGGTTTGTTGGTTTGTTGGTTTGTTGGCTTGTTGGCTTGTTGGTTTGTTGGTTTTTTGGTTTATTTGTTTGTTGGTTTGTTGGCTTGTTGGTTTGTTGGTTTGTTGGTTTGTTGGCTTGTTGGCTTGTTGGTTTGTTAGTTTGTTGGTTTGTTGGTTTGTTGGTTTGTTGGTTTGTTGGCTTGTTGGTTTGTTGGTTTGTTGGTTTGTTGGTTTGTTGGCTTGTTGGTTTGTTGGTTTGTTAGTTTGTTGGCTTTTTGGTTACTGGGTTTGTTGGTTTGTTGGCTTGTTGGCTTGTTGGTTTGTTGGCTTGTTGGTTTGTTGGTCTGTTGGTTTGTTGGCTTGTTGGTTTGTTGGTTTGTTGGCTTGTTGGCTTGTTGGTTTGTTGGTTTGTTGGTTTGTTGGTTTGTTGGCTTGTTGGTTTGTTGGTTTGTTGGTTTGTTGGTTTGTTGGCTTGTTGGTTTGTTGGCTTGTTGGTTTGTTGGTTTGTTGGTTTGTTGGCTTGTTGGCTTGTTAGCTTGTTGGCTTGTTGGTTTGTTGGTTTGTTGGTTTATTTGTTTGTTGGTTTGCTGGCTTGTTGGTTTTTTGGTTTGTTAGCTTATTGGTTTGTTGGTTTGTTGGCTTCTTGGTTTGTTGGTTTGTTGGCTTGTTGGCTTGTTAGTTTGTTGGCTTGTTGGTTTGTTGGCTTGTTGGTTTGTTGGTTTGTTGGTTTGTTGGCTTGTCGGCTTGTTGGTTTGTTGGTTTGTTGGTTTGTTGGTTACTTAGTTTGTTGGTTTGTTGGCATGTTGGTTTGTTGGTTTGTTGGTTTGTTGGCTTGTGGGTTTGTTGGTTTGTTGGCTTGTTGGCTTGTTGATTTGTTGATTTGTTGGTTTGTTGGCTTGTTGGTTTGTTGGTTTGTTGGTTTGTTGGTTTGTTGGTTTATTTGTTTGTTGGTTTGTTGGTTTGTTGGTTTATTGGTTTGTTGGTTTGTTGGTTTATTTGTTTGTTGGTTTGTTGGTTTGTTGGTTTGTAGGTTTGTTGGCTTGTTGGTTTGTTGGCTTGTTGGCTTGTTGGTTTGTTGGTTTGTTGGTTTATTTGTTTCTTGGTTTGTTGGTTTGTTGGTTTATTGGCTTGTTGGTTTGTTAGTTTGTTGGCTTTTCGGTTACTTGGTTTGTTGGTTTGTTGGCTTGTTGGTTTGTTGGCTTGTTGGTTTGTTGGTTTGTTGGTTTGTTGGCTTGTTGGTTTGTTGGTTTGTTGGTTTGTTGGCTTATTGGCTTGTTGGTTTGTTGGTTTGTTGGCTTGTTGGTTTGTTGGTTTGTTGGCTTGTTGGCTTGTTGCTTTGTTCGTTTGATGGCTTGTTGGTTTGTTGGTTTTTTGGTTCTTTGGTTTTTTGGTTTGTTGGTTTGTTGCTTTGTTGGCTTGTTGGCTTGTTGGTTTGTTGGCTTGTTGGTTTGTTGGCTTGTTGGTTACTTGGTTTGTTTGGTTTGTTGGTTTGTTGGTTTGTTGGTTTTTTGGTTTGTTGGCTTGTTGGTTTGTTGGTTTGTTGGTTTGTTGGTTTGTTGGTTTGTTGGTTTGTTGGCTTGTTGGCTTGTTGGTTTGTTGGTTTGTTGGCTTGTTGGTTTGTTGATTTGTTGGCTTGTTGGCTTGATGCTTTGTTCGTTTGATGGTTTGTTGGTTTGTTGGTTTTTTGGTTTGTTGGTTTTTTGGTTTGTTGCGTTGTTGGTTTGTTGGCTTGTTGGCTTTTTGGTTTGTTGGCTTGTTGGTTTGTTAGTTTGTTGGCTTTTTGGTTGCTTGGTTTGTTGGTTTGTTGGCTTGTTGGTTTGTTGGCTTGTTGGTTTGTTGGTTTGTTGGTTTGTTGGCTTGTCGGCTTGTTGGTTTGTTGGTTTGTTAGTTTGTTGGTTACTTAGTTTGTTGGTTTGTTGGCATGTTGGTTTGTTGGTTTGTTGGTTTGTTGGCTTGTGGGTTTGTTGGTTTGTTGGCTTGTTGGCTTGTTGGTTTGTTGATTTGTTTGTTTGTTGGCTTGTTGGTTTGTTGGTTTGTTGGTTACTTGGTTTGTTGGTTTGTTGGTTTGTTGGCTTGTGGGTTTGTTGGCTTGTTGGTTTGTTGGTTTGCTGGTTTGTTGGCTTGTTGGTTTGTTGGTTTTATGGTTTGTTGGTTTATTTGTTTGTTGATTTGTTGGTTTGTTGGTTTGTTGGTTTGTTGGTTTGTTGGCTTGTTGGTTTGTTGGTTTGTTGACTTTTTGGCTTGTTGGTTTGTTGGTTTGTTGGTTTGTTGGTTTGTTGGTTTGTTGGCTTGTTGGTTTGTTGGCTTGTTGGTTTGTTGCTTTGTTCGTTTGATGGTTTGTTGGTTTGTTGGTTACTTGGTTTGTTGGTTTGTTGGTTTGTTGGCTTGCTGGTTTGTTGGCTTGTTGGTTTGTTGGTTTGTTGGTTTGTTGGCTTGTTGGTTTGTTGGTTTATTGGCTTGTTGGTTTGTTAGTTTGTTGGCTTTTTGGTTACTTGGTTTGTTAGTTTGTTGGTTTGTTGGCTTGTTAGTTTGTTGGCTTGTTGGTTTGTTGGTTTGTTGGTTTGTTGGTTTGTTGGCTTGTTGGTTTGTTGGTTTGTTGGTTTGTTGGCTTGTTGGCTTGTTGGTTTATTGGTTTGTTGGCTTGTTGGTTTGTTGGTTTGTTGGCTTGTTGGCTTGTTGCTATGTTCGTTTGATGGCTTGTTGGTTTGTTGGTTTTTTGGTTCGTTGGTTTTTTGGTTTGTTGCTTTGTTGGTTTGTTGCTTTGTTGGCTTGTTGGCTTGTTGGTTTGTTGGCTTGTTGGTTTGTTGGCTTGTTGGTTACTTGGTTTGTTTGGTTTGTTGGTTTGTTGGTTTGTTGGTTTTTTGGTTTGTTGGCTTGTTGGTTTGTTGGCTTGTTGGTTTGTTGCTTTGTTCGTTTGATGGTTTGTTGGTTTGTTGGTTACTTGGTTTGTTGGTTTGTTGGTTTGTTGGCTTGCTGGTTTGTTGGCTTGTTGGTTTGTTGGTTTGTTGGCTTGTTGGTTTCTTGCTTTGTTGGCTTGTTGGTTTGTTAGTTTGTTGGCTTTTTGGTTACTTGGTTTGTTGGTTTGTTGGTTTGTTGGCTTGTTGGTTTGTTGGCTTGTTGGTTTGTTGGTTTGCTGGCTTTTTGGTTTGTTGGTTTGTTGGTTTGTTCGTTTGTTGGTTTGTTGGTTAATTGGTTTGTTGGTTTGTTGGTTTGTTGGTTTGTTGGTTTGTTGGTTTGTTGGTTTATTTGTTTGTTGGTTTGTTGGTTTGTTGGTTTATTGGTTTGTTGGTTTGTTGGTTTATTTGTTTGTTGGTTTGTTGGTTTGTTGGTTTGCAGGTTTGTTGGCTTGTTGGTTTGTTGGCTTGTTGGCTTGTTGGTTTGTTGGTTTGTTGGTTTATTTGTTTCTTGGTTTGTTGGCTTGTTGGTTTGTTGGTTTGTTAGCTTATTGGTTTGTTGGTTCGTTGGCTTCTTGGTTTGTCGGTTTGTTGGTTTGTTGGCTTGTTGGCTTGTTGGTTTGTTAGTTTGTTGGCTTGTTGGTTTGTTGGCTTGTTGGTTTGTTGGTTTGTTGGTTTGTTGGCTTGTCGGCTTGTTGGTTTGTTGGTTTGTTGGTTTGTCGGTTACTTAGTTTGTTGGCATGTTGGTTTGTTGGTTTGTTGGTTTGTTGGCTTGTGGGTTTGTTGGTTTGTTGGCTTGTTGGCTTGTTGGTTTGTTGATTTGTTGGTTTGTTGGCTTGTTGGTTTGTTGGTTTGTTGGCTTGTTGGCTTGATGGTTTGTTGGTTTGTTGGTTTGTTGGTTTGTTGATTTGTTGGTTTGTTGGCTTGTTAGTTTGTTGGTTTGTTGGCTTGTTGGCTTGTTGGTTTGTTGGTTTGTTAGTTTGTTGGTTTGTTGGTTTGTTGGCTTGTTGGTTTGTTGGTTTGTTGGTTTGTTGGTTTGTTGGTTTGTTGGTTTGTTGGTTTGTTGGTTTGTTGGTTTGTTGGCTTGTTGGCTTGTTGGCTTGTTGGTTTGTTGGTTTGTTGGTTTGTTGGCTTGTTGGTTTGTTGGTTTGTTGATTTGTTGGCTTGTTGGCTTGATGCTTTGTTCGTTTGATGGTTTGTTGGTTTGTTGGTTTTTTGGTTTGTTGGTTTTTTGGTTTGTTGCGTTGTTGGTTTGTTGGCTTGTTGGCTTTTTGGTTTGTTGGCTTGTTGGTTTGTTAGTTTGTTGGCTTTTTGGTTACTTGGTTTGTTGGTTTGTTGGCTTGTTGGTTTGTTGATTTGTTGCTTTGTTCGTTTGATGGTTTGTTGGTTTGTTGGTTACTTGGTTTGTTGGTTTGTTGGTTTGTTGGCTTGTTGGCTTGGTGGTTTGTTGGCTTGTTGGTTTGTTGGTTTGCTGGTTTGTTGGCTTGTTGGCTTGTTGGTTTTTTGGTTTGTTGGTTTATTTGTTTGTTGGTTTGTTGGTTTGTTGGTTTGTTGGTTTGTTGGTTTGTTGGCTTGTTGGTTTGTTGGTTTGTTGGTTTGTTGGCTTGTTGGCTTGTTGGTTTGTTGGTTTGTTGGTTTATTTGTTTGTTGGTTTGTTGGCTTGTTGGTTTGTTGGTTTGTTGGTTTGTTGGCTTGTTGGCTTTTTTGTTTGTTAGTTTGTTGGTTTGTTGGTTTGTTGGTTTGTTGGTTTGTTGGCTTGTTGGTTTGTTGGTTTGTTGGTTTGTTGGTTTGTTGGCTTGTTGGTTTGTTGGTTTGTTAGTTTGTTGGCTTTTTGGTTACTGGGTTTGTTGGTTTGTTGGCTTGTTGGCTTGTTGGTTTGTTGGCTTGTTGGTTTGTTGGTTTGTTGGTTTGTTGGCTTGTTGGTTTGTTGGTTTGTTGGCTTGTTGGCTTGTTGGTTTGTTGGTTTGTTGGTTTGTTGGCTTGTTGGTTTGTTGGTTTGTTGGTTTGTTGGTTTGTTGGCTTGTTGGTTTGTTGGTTTGTTGGCTTGTTGGCTTGTTGGCTTGTTGGCTTGTTGGTTTGTTGGTTTGTTGGTTTATTTGTTTGTTGGTTTGTTGGCTTGTTGGTTTTTTGGTTTGTTAGCTTATTGGTTTGTTGGTTTGTTGGCTTCTTGGTTTGTTGGTTTGTTGGCTTGTTGGCTTGTTGGCTTGTTAGTTTGTTGGCTTGTTGGTTTGTTGGCTTGTTGGTTTGTTGGTTTGTTGGCTTGTCGGCTTGTTGGTTTGTTGGTTTGTTGGTTTGTTGGTTACTTAGTTTGTTGGTTTGTTGGCATGCTGGTTTGTTAGTTTGTTGGTTTGTTGGCTTGTGGGTTTGTTGGTTTGTTGGCTTGTTGGCTTGTTGGTTTGTGATTTGTTGGTTTGTTGGCTTGTTGGTTTGTTGGTTTGTTGGCCTGTTGGCTTGATGGTTTGTTGGTTTGTTGGTTTGTTAGTTTGTTGGTTTGTTGGTTTGTTGGCTTGTTGGTTTGTTGGTTTGTTGGCTTGTTGGCTTGTTGGTTTTTTGGTTTTTTGGTTTGTTGGCTTGTTGGTTTGTTGGCTTGTTGGTTTGTTGGTTTGTTGGTTTGTTGGTTTGTTGGTTTGTTGGTTTGTTGGCTTGTTGGTTTGTTGATTTGTTGGCTTGTTGGCTTGATGCTTTGTTCGTTTGATGGTTTGTTGGTTTGTTGGTTTTTTGGTTTGTTGGTTTTTTGGTTTGTTGCGTTGTTGGTTTGTTGGCTTGTTGGCTTTTTGGTTTGTTGGCTTATTGGTTTGTTAGTTTGTTGGCTTTTTGGTTACTTGGTTTGTTGGTTTGTTGGCTTGTTGGTTTGTTGGTTTGTTGCTTTGTTCGTTTGATGGTTTGTTGGTTTGTTGGTTACTTGGTTTGTTGGTTTGTTGGTTTGTTGGCTTGTTGGTTTGTTGGCTTGTTGGTTTGTTGGTTTGCTGGTTTGTTGGCTTGTTGGCTTGTTGGTTTTTTGGTTTGTTGGTTTATTTGTTTGTTGGTTTGTTGGTTTGTCGGTTTGTTGGTTTGTTGGTTTGTTGGTTTGTTGGCTTGTTGGTTTGTTGGTTTGTTGGTTTGTTGGCTTGTTGGCTTGTTGGTTTGTTGGTTTGTTGGTTTATTTGTTTGTTGGTTTGTTGGCTTGTTGGTTTGTTGGTTTGTTGGTTTGTTGGTTTGTTGGCTTGTTGGCTTGTTGGTTTGTTAGTTTGTTGGTTTGTTGGTTTGTTGGTTTGTTAGTTTGTTGGCTTGTTGGTTTGTTGGTTTGTTAGTTTGTTGGCTTTTTGGTTACTTGGTTTGTTGGTTTGTTGGCTTGTTGGCTGGTTGGTTTGTTGGCTTGTTGGTTTGTTGGTTTGTTGGTTTGTTGGCTTGTTGGTTTGTTGGTTTGTTGGCTTGTTGGTTTGTTGGCTTGTTGGCTTGTTGGTTTGTTGGTTTGTTTGTTTATTTGTTTGTTGGTTTGTTGGCTTGTTGGTTTGTTGGTTTGTTGGTTTGTTGGTTTGTTGGCTTGTTGGCTTGTTGGTTTGTTAGTTTGTTGGTTTGTTGTTTTGTTGGTTTGTTAGTTTGTTGGCTTGTTGGTTTGTTGGTTTGTTAGTTTGTTGGCTTTTTGGTTACTTGGTTTGTTGGTTTGTTGGCTTGTTGGCTGGTTGGTTTGTTGGCTTGTTGGTTTGTTGGTTTGTTGGTTTGTTGGCTTGTTGGTTTGTTGGTTTGTTGGCTTGTTGGTTTGTTGGTTTGTTGGTTTGTTGGTTTGTTGGCTTGTTGGTTTGTTGGTTTGTTGGTTTGTTGGTTTGTTGTCTTGTTGGCTTGTTGGTTTGTTGGTTTGTTGGCTTGTTGGTTTGTTGCTTTGTTGGTTCGTTGGTTTGTTGGTTCGTTGGTTTGTTGGCTTGTTGGTTTGTTGGTTTGTTGGTTTGTTGTCTTGTTGGCTTGTTGGTTTGTTGGTTTGTTGGCTTGTTGGTTTGTTGCCTTGTTGGTTCGTTGGTTTGTTGGTTTGTTGGTTTGTTGGCTTGTTGGTTTGTTGGTTTGTTGGTTTGTTGGCTTGTTGGTTTGTTGGTTTGTTGGTTTGTTGGCTTGTTGGTTTGTTGGTTTGTTGGCTTGTTGGCTTGTTGGTTTGTTGGTTTGTTGGTTTGTTGGTTTGTTGGTTTGTTGGCTTGTTGGTTTGTTGGTTTGTTGGTTTGTTGGTTTGTTGGCTTGTTGGTTTGTTGGTTTGTTGGCTTGTTGGTTTGTTGGTTTGTTGGTTTGTTGTCTTGTTGGCTTGTTGTTTGTTGGTTTGTTGGCTTGTTGGTTTGTTGCCTTGTTGGTTCGTTGGTTTGTTGGTTTGTTGGTTTGTTGGCTTGTTGGCTTGTTGGTTTGTTGATTTGTTGGTTTGTTGGCTTGTTGGTTTGTTGGTTTGTTGGTTACTTGGTTTGTTGGTTTGTTGGTTTGCTGGTTTGTTGGCTTGTTGGCTTGTTGGTTTTATGGTTTGTTGGTTTATTTGTTTGTTGGTTTGTTGGCTTTTTGGCTTGTTGGTTTGTTGGTTTGTTGGTTTGTTGGTTTGTTGGCTTGTTGGTTTGTTGGCTTGTTGGTTTGTTGCTTTGTTCGTTTGATGGTTTGTTGGTTTGTTGGTTACTTGGTTTGTTGGTTTGTTGGCTTGCTGGTTTGTTGGCTTGTTGGTTTGTTGGTTTGTTGGTTTGTTGGCTTGTTGGTTTGTTGGTTTATTGGCTTGTTGGTTTGTTAGTTTGTTGGCTTTTTGGTTACTTGGTTTGTTGGTTTGTTGGTTTGTTGGCTTGTTGGTTTGTTGACTTGTTGGTTTGTTGGTTTGTTGGTTTGTTGGCTTGTTGGTTTGTTGGTTTGTTGGTTTGTTGGCTTGTTGGCTTGTTGGTTTGTTGGTTTGTTGGCTTGTTGGTTTGTTGGTTTGTTGGCTTGTTGGCTTGTTGCTATGTTCGTTTGATGGCTTGTTGGTTTGTTGGTTTTTTGGTCCGTTGGTTTTTTGGTTTGTTGCTTTGTTGGTTTGTTGCTTTGTTGGCTTGTTGGCTTGTTGGGTTGTTGGCTTGTTGGTTTGTTGGCTTGTTGGTTACTTGGTTTGTTTGGTTTGTTGGTTTGTTGGTTTGTTGGTTTTTTGGTTTGTTGGCTTGTTTATTTGTTGGCTTGTTGGTTTGTTGCTTTGTTCGTTTGATGGTTTGTTGGTTTGTTGGTTACTTGGTTTGTTGGTTTGTTGTTTTGTTGGCTTGCTGGTTTGTTGGCTTGTTGGTTTGTTGGTTTGTTGGTTTGTTGGCTTGTTGGTTTGTTGGTTTGTTGGCTTGTTGGTTTGTTGGCTTGTTGGTTTGTTGGCTTGTTGGTTTGTTGGTTTGCTGGCTTTTTGGTTTGTTGGTTTGTTGGTTTGTTCGTTTGTTGGTTTGTTGGTTAATTGGTTTGTTGGTTTGTTGGTTTGTTGGTTTGTTGGTTTGTTGGTTTGTTGGATTGTTGGTTTGTTGGTTTATTTGTTTGTTGGTTTGTTGGTTTGTTGGTTTATTGGTTTGTTGGTTTGTTGGTTTTTTGGTTTGTTGGCTTGTTGGTTTGTTGGCTTGTTGGTTTGTTGCTTTGTTCGTTTGATGGTTTGTTGGTTTGTTGGTTACTTGGTTTGTTGGTTTGTTGTTTTGTTGGCTTGTTGGTTTGTTGGCTTGTTGGCTTGTTGGTTTGTTGGTTTGTTGGTTTATTTGTTTCTTGGTTTGTTGGCTTGTTGGTTTGTTGGTTTGTTAGCTTATTTATTTGTTGGTTCGTTGGCTTCTTGGTTTGTCGGTTTGTTGGTTTGTTGGCTTGTTGGCTTGTTGGTTTGTTAGTTTGTTGGCTTGTTGGTTTGTTGGCTTGTTGGTTTGTTGGTTTGTTGGTTTGTTGGCTTGTCGGCTTGTTGGTTTGTTGGTTTGTTGGTTTGTTGGTTACTTAGTTTGTTGGCATGTTGGTTTGTTGGTTTGTTGGCTTGTTGGTTTGTTGGTTTGTTGGCTTGTTGGCTTGATGGTTTGTTGGTTTGATGGTTTGTTGGTTTGTTGATTTGTTGGTTTGTTGGCTTGTTGGTTTGTTGGTTTGTTGGCTTGTTGGCTTGTTGGTTTGTTGGTTTGTTAGTTTGTTGGTTTGTTGGTTTGTTGGCTTGTTGGTTTGTTGGTTTGTTGGTTTGTTGGTTTGTTGGTTTGTTGGTTTGTTGGTTTGTTTGTTTGTTGGTTTGTTGGTTTGTTGGCTTGTTGGCTTGTTGGTTTGTTGGTTTGTTGGCTTGTTGGTTTGTTGATTTGTTGGCTTGTTGGCTTGATGCTTTGTTCGTTTGATGGTTTGTTGGTTTGTTGGTTTTTTGGTTTGTTGGTTTTTTGGTTTGTTGCGTTGTTGGTTTGTTGGCTTGTTGGCTTTTTGGTTTGTTGGCTTGTTGGTTGTTTAGTTTGTTGGCTTTTTGGTTACTTGGTTTGTTGGATTGTTGGCTTGTTGGTTTGTTGATTTGTTGCTTTGTTCGTTTGATGGTTTGTTGGTTTGTTGGTTTGTTGGCTTGTTGGCTTGTTGGTTTTTTGGTTTGTTGGTTTATTTGTTTGTTGGTTTGTTGGTTTGTTGGTTTGTTGGTTTGTTGGTTTGTTGGCTTGTTGGTTTGTTGGTTTGTTGGTTTGTTGGCTTGTTGGCTTGTTGGTTTGTTGGTTTGTTGGTTTATTTGTTTGTTGGTTTGTTGGCTTGTTGGTTTGTTGGTTTGTTGGTTTGTTGGCTTGTTGGCTTGTTGGTTTGTTAGTTTGTTGGTTTGTTGGTTTGTTGGTTTGTTGGTTTGTTGGCTTGTTGGTTTGTTGGTTTGTTGGTTTGTTGGCTTGTTGGTTTGTTGGTTTGTTAGTTTGTTGGCTTTTTGGTTACTTGGTTTGTTGGTTTGTTGGCTTGTTGGCTTGTTGGTTTGTTGGCTTGTCGGCTTGTTGGTTTGTTGGTTTGTTGGTTTGTTGGTTACTTAGTTTGTTGGTTTGTTGGCATGTTGGTTTGTTGGTTTGTTGGTTTGTTGGCTTGTGGGTTTGTTGGTTTGTTGGCTTGTTGGCTTGTTGGTTTGTTGATTTGTTGGTTTGTTGGCTTGTTGGTTTGTTGGTTTGTTGGCTTGTTGGCTTGATGGTTTGTTGGTTTGTTGTTTTTTGGTTTGTTGGTTTGTTTGTTTGTTGGTTTGTTGGTTTGTTGGCTTGTTGGCTTGTTGGTTTGTTGGTTTGTTGGCTTGTTGGTTTGTTGATTTGTTGGCTTGTTGGCTTGATGCTTTGTTCGTTTGATGGTTTGTTGGTTTGTTGGTTTTTTGGTTTGTTGGTTTTTTGGTTTGTTGCGTTGTTGGTTTGTTGGCTTGTTGGCTTTTTGGTTTGTTGGCTTGTTGGTTGTTTAGTTTGTTGGCTTTTTGGTTACTTGGTTTGTTGGTTTGTTGTCTTGTTGGTTTGTTGATTTGTTGCTTTGTTCGTTTGATGGTTTGTTGGTTTGTTGGTTTGTTGGCTTGTTGGCTTGTTGGTTTTTTGGTTTGTTGGTTTATTTGTTTGTTGGTTTGTTGGTTTGTTGGTTTGTTGGTTTGTTGGTTTGTTGGCTTGTTGGTTTGTTGGTTTGTTGGTTTGTTGGCTTGTTGGCTTGTTGGTTTGTTGGTTTGTTGGTTTATTTGTTTGTTGGTTTGTTGGCTTGTTGGTTTGTTGGTTTGTTGGTTTGTTGGCTTGTTGGCTTGTTGGTTTGTTAGTTTGTTGGTTTGTTGGTTTGTTGGTTTGTTGGTTTGTTGGCTTGTTGGTTTGTTGGTTTGTTGGTTTGTTGGCTTGTTGGTTTGTTGGTTTGTTAGTTTGTTGGCTTTTTGGTTACTTGGTTTGTTGGTTTGTTGGCTTGTTGGCTTGTTGGTTTGTTGGCTTGTCGGCTTGTTGGTTTGTTGGTTTGTTGGTTTGTTGGTTACTTAGTTTGTTGGTTTGTTGGCATGTTGGTTTGTTGGTTTGTTGGTTTGTTGGCTTGTGGGTTTGTTGGTTTGTTGGCTTGTTGGCTTGTTGGTTTGTTGATTTGTTCGTTTGTTGGCTTGTTGGTTTGTTGGTTTGTTGGCTTGTTGGCTTGATGGTTTGTTGGTTTGTTGGTTTGTTGGTTTGTTGGTTTGTTGGTTTGTTGGCTTGTTGGTTTGTTGGTTTGTTGGCTTGTTGGCTTGTTGGTTTGTTGGTTTGTTAGTTTGTTGGTTTGTTGGTTTGTTGGCTTGTTGGTTTGTTGGTTTGTTGGTTTGTTGATTTGTTGGCTTGTTGGCTTGATGCTTTGTTCGTTTGATGGTTTGTTGGTTTGTTGGTTTTTTGGTTTGTTGGTTTTTTGGTTTGTTGCGTTGTTGGTTTGTTGGCTTGTTGGCTTTTTGGTTTGTTGGCTTGTTGGTTTGTTAGTTTGTTGGCTTTTTGGTTACTTGGTTTGTTGGTTTGTTGGCTTGTTGGTTTGTTGGTTTGTTGCTTTTTTCGTTTGATGGTTTGTTGGTTTGTTGGTTACTTGGTTTGTTGGTTTGTTGGTTTGTTGGCTTGTTGGTTTGTGGGCTTGTTGGTTTGTTGGTTTGTTGGTTTGCTGGTTTGTTGGCTTGTTGGCTTGTTGGTTTTTTGGTTTGTTGGTTTATTTGTTTGTTGGTTTGTTGGTTTGTCGGTTTGTTGGTTTGTTGGTTTGTTGGTTTGTTGGCTTGTTGGTTTGGTGGTTTGTTGGTTTGTTGGCTTGTTGGCTTGTTGGTTTGTTGGTTTGTTGGTTTATTTGTTTGTTGGTTTGTTGGCTTGTTGGTTTGTTGGTTTGTTGGTTTGTTGGTTTGTTGGCTTGTTGGCTTGTTGGTTTGTTAGTTTGTTGGTTTGTTGGTTTGTTGGTTTGTTGGTTTGTTGGCTTGTTGGTTTGTTGGTTTGTTTGTTTGTTGGCTTGTTGGTTTGTTGGTTTGTTAGTTTGTTGGATTTTTGGTTACTTGGTTTGTTGGTTTGTTGGCTTGTTAGCTTGTTGGTTTGTTGGCTTGTTGGTTTGTTGGTTTGTTGGTTTGTTGGCTTGTTGTTTTGTTGGTTTGTTGGCTTGTTGGCTTGTTGGTTTGTTGGTTTGTTGGTTTGTTGGTTTGTTGGCTTGTTGGTTTGTTGGTTTGTTGGTTTGTTGGTTTGTTGGCTTGTTGGTTTGTTGGTTTGTTGGCTTGTTGGTTTGTTGGTTTGTTGGTTTGTTGTCTTGTTGGCTTGTTGGTTTGTTGGTTTGTTGGCTTGTTGGTTTGTTGCCTTGTTGGTTCGTTGGTTTGTTGGTTTGTTGGTTTGTTGGCTTGTTGGCTTGTTGGTTTGTTAGTTTGTTGGCTTGTTGGTTACTTAGTTTGTTGGTTTGTTGGCATGTTGGTTTGTTGGTTTGTTGGCTTGTTGGTTTGTTCGTTTGTTGGCTTGTTGGCTTGTTGGTTTGTTGGTTTGTTGGTTTGTTGGTTTGTTGGCTTGTTGGTTTGTTGGTTTGTTGGTTTGTTGGTTTGTTGGTTTGTTGGTTTGTTGGTTTGTTGGTTTGTTGGTTTGTTGGTTTGTTGGTTTGTTGGTTTGTTGGCTTGTTGGTTTGTTGGTTTGTTGGCTTGTAGCTTGTTGGCTTGTTGATTTGTTGGTTTGTTGGTTTGTTGGTTTGTTGGCTTGTTGGTTTGTTGGTTTGTTGGTTTGTTGGCTTGTTGGTTTGTTGGTTTGTTGGTTTGTTGGCTTGTTGGCTTGTTGGTTTTTTGGTTTGTTGGCTTGTTGGTTTGTTGTTTTGTTGGCTTGTTGGCTTGTTGCTTTGTTCGTTTGATGGTTTGTTGGTTTGTTGGTTTTTTGGTTTGTTGGTTTTTTGGTTTGTTGCTTTGTTGGTTTGCCGGTTTGTTGGCTTGTTGGCTTGTTGGTTTTTTGGTTTGTTGGTTTATTTGTTTGTTGGTTTGTTGGTTTGTCGGTTTGTTGGTTTGTTGGTTTGTTGGTTTGTTGGCTTGTTGGTTTGTTGGTTTGTTGGTTTGTTGGCTTGTTGGCTTGTTGGTTTGTTGGTTTGTTGGTTTATTTGTTTGTTGGTTTGTTGGCTTGTTGGTTTGTTGGTTTGTTGGTTTGTTGGTTTGTTGGCTTGTTGGCTTGTTGGTTTGTTAGTTTGTTGGTTTGTTGGTTTGTTGGTTTGTTGGTTTGTTGGCTTGTTGGTTTGTTGGTTTGTTTGTTTGTTGGCTTGTTGGTTTGTTGGTTTGTTAGTTTGTTGGATTTTTGGTTACTTGGTTTGTTGGTTTGTTGGCTTGTTAGCTTGTTGGTTTGTTGGCTTGTTGGTTTGTTGGTTTGTTGGTTTGTTGGCTTGTTGTTTTGTTGGTTTGTTGGCTTGTTGGCTTGTTGGTTTGTTGGTTTGTTGGTTTGTTGGTTTGTTGGCTTGTTGGTTTGTTGGTTTGTTGGTTTGTTGGTTTGTTGGCTTGTTGGTTTGTTGGTTTGTTGGCTTGTTGGTTTGTTGGTTTGTTGGTTTGTTGTCTTGTTGGCTTGTTGGTTTGTTGGTTTGTTGGCTTGTTGGTTTGTTGCCTTGTTGGTTCGTTGGTTTGTTGGTTTGTTGGTTTGTTGGCTTGTTGGCTTGTTGGTTTGTTAGTTTGTTGGCTTGTTGGTTACTTAGTTTGTTGGTTTGTTGGCATGTTGGTTTGTTGGTTTGTTGGCTTGTTGGTTTGTTCGTTTGTTGGCTTGTTGGCTTGTTGGTTTGTTGGTTTGTTGGTTTGTTGGTTTGTTGGCTTGTTGGTTTGTTGGTTTGTTGGTTTGTTGGTTTGTTGGTTTGTTGGTTTGTTGGTTTGTTGGTTTGTTGGTTTGTTGGTTTGTTGGTTTGTTGGTTTGTTGGCTTGTTGGTTTGTTGGTTTGTTGGCTTGTAGCTTGTTGGCTTGTTGATTTGTTGGTTTGTTGGTTTGTTGGTTTGTTGGCTTGTTGGTTTGTTGGTTTGTTGGTTTGTTGGCTTGTTGGTTTGTTGGTTTGTTGGTTTGTTGGCTTGTTGGCTTGTTGGTTTTTTGGTTTGTTGGCTTGTTGGTTTGTTGTTTTGTTGGCTTGTTGGCTTGTTGCTTTGTTCGTTTGATGGTTTGTTGGTTTGTTGGTTTTTTGGTTTGTTGGTTTTTTGGTTTGTTGCTTTGTTGGTTTGTTGGTTTGTTGGTTTTTTGGTTTGTTTGTTTTTAGGTTTGTTGCTTTGTTGGTTTGTTGGTTTGATGGCTTGTTGGCTTGTTGGTTTGTTGGCTTGTTGGTTTGTTAGTTTGTTGGTTTTTGGTTACTTGGTTTGTTGGTTTGTGGACTTGTTGGCTTGTTGGTTTGTTGCTTTGTTCGTTTGATGGTTTTTTGGTTTGTTGGTTACTTGGTTTGTTGGTTTGTTGGTTTGTTGGCTTGTTGGTTTGTTGGCTTGTTGGTTTGTTGGTTTGTTGGCTTGTTGGCTTGTTGGTTTGTTGGCTTGTCGGCTTGTTGGTTTGTTGGTTTGTTGGTTTGTTGGTTACTTAGTTTGTTGGTTTGTTGGCATGTTGGTTTGTTGGTTTGTTGGTTTGTTGGCTTGTGGGTTTGTTGGTTTGTTGGCTTGTTGGCTTGTTGGTTTGTTGATTTGTTGGTTTGTTGGCTTGTTGGTTTGTTGGTTTGTTGGCTTGTTGGCTTGATGGTTTGTTGGTTTGTTGGTTTGTTGGTTTGTTGGTTTGTTGGTTTGTTGGCTTGTTGGTTTGTTGGTTTGTTGGCTTGTTGGCTTGTTGGTTTGTTGGTTTGTTAGTTTGTTGGTTTGTTGGTTTGTTGGCTTGTTGGTTTGTTGGTTTGTTGGTTTGTTGATTTGTTGGCTTGTTGGCTTGATGCTTTGTTCGTTTGATGGTTTGTTGGTTTGTTGGTTTTTTGGTTTGTTGGTTTTTTGGTTTGTTGCGTTGTTGGTTTGTTGGCTTGTTGGCTTTTTGGTTTGTTGGCTTGTTGGTTTGTTAGTTTGTTGGCTTTTTGGTTACTTGGTTTGTTGGTTTGTTGGCTTGTTGGTTTGTTGGTTTGTTGCTTTTTTCGTTTGATGGTTTGTTGGTTTGTTGGTTACTTGGTTTGTTGGTTTGTTGGTTTGTTGGCTTGTTGGTTTGTGGGCTTGTTGGTTTGTTGGTTTGTTGGTTTGCTGGTTTGTTGGCTTGTTGGCTTGTTGGTTTTTTGGTTTGTTGGTTTATTTGTTTGTTGGTTTGTTGGTTTGTCGGTTTGTTGGTTTGTTGGTTTGTTGGTTTGTTGGCTTGTTGGTTTGGTGGTTTGTTGGTTTGTTGGCTTGTTGGCTTGTTGGTTTGTTGGTTTGTTGGTTTATTTGTTTGTTGGTTTGTTGGCTTGTTGGTTTGTTGGTTTGTTGGTTTGTTGGTTTGTTGGCTTGTTGGCTTGTTGGTTTGTTAGTTTGTTGGTTTGTTGGTTTGTTGGTTTGTTGGTTTGTTGGCTTGTTGGTTTGTTGGTTTGTTTGTTTGTTGGCTTGTTGGTTTGTTGGTTTGTTAGTTTGTTGGATTTTTGGTTACTTGGTTTGTTGGTTTGTTGGCTTGTTAGCTTGTTGGTTTGTTGGCTTGTTGGTTTGTTGGTTTGTTGGTTTGTTGGCTTGTTGTTTTGTTGGTTTGTTGGCTTGTTGGCTTGTTGGTTTGTTGGTTTGTTGGTTTGTTGGTTTGTTGGCTTGTTGGTTTGTTGGTTTGTTGGTTTGTTGGTTTGTTGGCTTGTTGGTTTGTTGGTTTGTTGGCTTGTTGGTTTGTTGGTTTGTTGGTTTGTTGTCTTGTTGGCTTGTTGGTTTGTTGGTTTGTTGGCTTGTTGGTTTGTTGCCTTGTTGGTTCGTTGGTTTGTTGGTTTGTTGGTTTGTTGGCTTGTTGGCTTGTTGGTTTGTTAGTTTGTTGGCTTGTTGGTTACTTAGTTTGTTGGTTTGTTGGCATGTTGGTTTGTTGGTTTGTTGGCTTGTTGGTTTGTTCGTTTGTTGGCTTGTTGGCTTGTTGGTTTGTTGGTTTGTTGGTTTGTTGGTTTGTTGGCTTGTTGGTTTGTTGGTTTGTTGGTTTGTTGGTTTGTTGGTTTGTTGGTTTGTTGGTTTGTTGGTTTGTTGGTTTGTTGGTTTGTTGGTTTGTTGGTTTGTTGGCTTGTTGGTTTGTTGGTTTGTTGGCTTGTAGCTTGTTGGCTTGTTGATTTGTTGGTTTGTTGGTTTGTTGGTTTGTTGGCTTGTTGGTTTGTTGGTTTGTTGGTTTGTTGGCTTGTTGGTTTGTTGGTTTGTTGGTTTGTTGGCTTGTTGGCTTGTTGGTTTTTTGGTTTGTTGGCTTGTTGGTTTGTTGTTTTGTTGGCTTGTTGGCTTGTTGCTTTGTTCGTTTGATGGTTTGTTGGTTTGTTGGTTTTTTGGTTTGTTGGTTTTTTGGTTTGTTGCTTTGTTGGTTTGCCGGTTTGTTGGCTTGTTGGCTTGTTGGTTTTTTGGTTTGTTGGTTTATTTGTTTGTTGGTTTGTTGGTTTGTCGGTTTGTTGGTTTGTTGGTTTGTTGGTTTGTTGGCTTGTTGGTTTGTTGGTTTGTTGGTTTGTTGGCTTGTTGGCTTGTTGGTTTGTTGGTTTGTTGGTTTATTTGTTTGTTGGTTTGTTGGCTTGTTGGTTTGTTGGTTTGTTGGTTTGTTGGTTTGTTGGCTTGTTGGCTTGTTGGTTTGTTAGTTTGTTGGTTTGTTGGTTTGTTGGTTTGTTGGTTTGTTGGCTTGTTGGTTTGTTGGTTTGTTTGTTTGTTGGCTTGTTGGTTTGTTGGTTTGTTAGTTTGTTGGATTTTTGGTTACTTGGTTTGTTGGTTTGTTGGCTTGTTAGCTTGTTGGTTTGTTGGCTTGTTGGTTTGTTGGTTTGTTGGTTTGTTGGCTTGTTGTTTTGTTGGTTTGTTGGCTTGTTGGCTTGTTGGTTTGTTGGTTTGTTGGTTTGTTGGTTTGTTGGCTTGTTGGTTTGTTGGTTTGTTGGTTTGTTGGTTTGTTGGCTTGTTGGTTTGTTGGTTTGTTGGCTTGTTGGTTTGTTGGTTTGTTGGTTTGTTGTCTTGTTGGCTTGTTGGTTTGTTGGTTTGTTGGCTTGTTGGTTTGTTGCCTTGTTGGTTCGTTGGTTTGTTGGTTTGTTGGTTTGTTGGCTTGTTGGCTTGTTGGTTTGTTAGTTTGTTGGCTTGTTGGTTACTTAGTTTGTTGGTTTGTTGGCATGTTGGTTTGTTGGTTTGTTGGCTTGTTGGTTTGTTCGTTTGTTGGCTTGTTGGCTTGTTGGTTTGTTGGTTTGTTGGTTTGTTGGTTTGTTGGCTTGTTGGTTTGTTGGTTTGTTGGTTTGTTGGTTTGTTGGTTTGTTGGTTTGTTGGTTTGTTGGTTTGTTGGTTTGTTGGTTTGTTGGTTTGTTGGCTTGTTGGTTTGTTGGTTTGTTGGCTTGTAGCTTGTTGGCTTGTTGATTTGTTGGTTTGTTGGTTTGTTGGTTTGTTGGCTTGTTGGTTTGTTGGTTTGTTGGTTTGTTGGCTTGTTGGTTTGTTGGTTTGTTGGTTTGTTGGCTTGTTGGCTTGTTGGTTTTTTGGTTTGTTGGCTTGTTGGTTTGTTGTTTTGTTGGCTTGTTGGCTTGTTGCTTTGTTCGTTTGATGGTTTGTTGGTTTGTTGGTTTTTTGGTTTGTTGGTTTTTTGGTTTGTTGCTTTGTTGGTTTGTTGGTTTGTTGGTTTTTTGGTTTGTTTGTTTTTAGGTTTGTTGCTTTGTTGGTTTGTTGGTTTGTTGGCTTGTTGGCTTGTTGGTTTGTTGGCTTGTTGGTTTGTTAGTTTGTTGGTTTTTGGTTACTTGGTTTGTTGGTTTGTGGACTTGTTGGCTTGTTGGTTTGTTGCTTTGTTCGTTTGATGGTTTTTTGGTTTGTTGGTTACTTGGTTTGTTGGTTTGTTGGTTTGTTGGCTTGTTGGTTTGTTGGCTTGTTGGTTTGTTGGTTTGTTGGTTTGTTGGCTTGTTGGTTTGTTGTGGTTTGTTGGCTTGTTGGCTTGTTGGTTTGTTGGTTTGTTGGTTTGTTGGTTTGTTGGTTTGTTGGTTTGTTGGTTTGTTGGTTTGTTGGCTTGTTGGTTTTTTGGTTTGTTGGTTTGTTGGTTTATTTGTTTGTTGGTTTGTTGGTTTGTCGGTTTGTTGGTTTGTTGGTTTGTTGGTTTGTTGGCTTGTTGGTTTGTTGGTTTGTTGGTTTGTTGGCTTGTTGGCTTGTTGGTTTGTTGGTTTGTTGGTTTATTTGTTTGTTGGTTTGTTGGCTTGTTGGTTTGTTGGTTTGTTGGTTTGTTGGTTTGTTGGCTTGTTGGCTTTTTGGTTTGTTAGTTTGTTGGTTTGTTGGTTTGTTGGTTTGTTGGTTTGTTGGCTTGTTGGTTTGTTGGTTTGTTTGTTTGTTGGCTTGTTGGTTTGTTGGTTTGTTAGTTTGTTGGATTTTTGGTTACTTGGTTTGTTGGTTTGTTGGCTTGTTAGCTTGTTGGTTTGTTGGCTTGTTGGTTTGTTGGTTTGTTGGTTTGTTGGCTTGTTGTTTTGTTGGTTTGTTGGCTTGTTGGCTTGTTGGTTTGTTGGTTTGTTGGTTTGTTGGTTTGTTGGTTTGTTCGCTTGTTGGTTTGTTGGTTTGTTGGTTTGTTGTCTTGTTGGCTTGTTGGTTTGTTGGTTTGTTGGCTTGTTGGTTTGTTGCCTTGTTGGTTCGTTGGTTTGTTGGTTTGTTGGTTTGTTGGCTTGTTGGCTTGTTGGTTTGTTAGTTTGTTGGCTTGTTGGTTACTTAGTTTGTTGGTTTGTTGGCATGTTGGTTTGTTGGTTTGTTGGCTTGTTGGTTTGTTCGTTTGTTGGCTTGTTGGCTTGTTGGTTTGTTGGTTTGTTGGCTTGTTGGTTTGTTGGTTTGTTGGCTTGTTGGTTTGTTGGTTTGTTGGTTTGTTGTCTTGTTGGCTTGTTGGTTTGTTGGTTTGTTGGCTTGTTGGTTTGTTGCCTTGTTGGTTCGTTGGTTTGTTGGTTTGTTGGTTTGTTGGCTTGTTGGCTTGTTGGTTTGTTAGTTTGTTGGCTTGTTGGTTACTTAGTTTGTTGGTTTGTTGGCATGTTGGTTTGTTGGTTTGTTGGCTTGTTGGTTTGTTCGTTTGTTGGCTTGTTGGCTTGTTGGTTTGTTGGTTTGTTGGTTTGTTGGTTTGTTGGCTTGTTGGTTTGTTGGTTTGTTGGTTTGTTGGTTTGTTGGTTTGTTGGTTTGTTGGTTTGTTGGTTTGTTGGTTTGTTGGTTTGTTGGCTTGTTGGTTTGTTGGTTTGTTGGCTTGTAGCTTGTTGGCTTGTTGATTTGTTGGTTTGTTGGTTTGTTGGTTTGTTGGCTTGTTGGTTTGTTGGTTTGTTGGTTTGTTGGCTTGTTGGTTTGTTGGTTTGTTGGTTTGTTGGCTTGTTGGCTTGTTGGTTTTTTGGTTTGTTGGCTTGTTGGTTTGTTGTTTTGTTGACTTGTTGGCTTGTTGCTTTGTTCGTTTGATGGTTTGTTGGTTTGTTGGTTTTTTGGTTTGTTGGTTTTTTGGTTTGTTGCTTTGTTGGTTTGTTGGTTTGTTGGTTTTTTGGTTTGTTGGTTTTTTGGTTTGTTGCTTTGTTGGTTTGTTGGTTTGTTGGCTTGTTGGCTTGTTGGTTTGTTGGCTTGTTGGTTTGTTAGTTTGTTAATTTTTGGTTACTTGGTTTGTTGGTTTGTGGACTTGTTGGCTTGTTGGTTTGTTGCTTTGTTCGTTTGATGGTTTTTTGGTTTGTTGGTTACTTGGTTTGTTGGTTTGTTGGTTTGTTGGCTTGTTGGTTTGTTGGCTTGTTGGTTTGTTGGTTTGTTGGTTTGTTGGCTTGTTGGTTTGTTGGTTTGTTGGTTTGTTGGCTTGTTGGCTTGTTGGTTTGTTGGTTTGTTGGTTTGTTGGTTTGTTGGTTTGTTGGTTTGTTGGTTTGTTGGTTTGTTGGTTTGTTGGTTTGTTGGTTTGTTGGCTTGTTGGTTTGTTGGTTTGTTGGTTTGTTGGCTTGTCGGCTTGTTGGTTTGTTGGTTTGTTGGTTTATTTGTTTGTTGGTTTGTTGGCTTGTTGGATTGTTGGTTTGTTGGCTTGTTGGCTTGTTGGTTTGTTGGTTTGTTGGCTTGTTGGCTTGTTGGTTTGTTGGTTAGTTCGTTTGTTGTTTTGTTAGTTTGTTGGTTTGTTGGCTTGTTGGCTTGTTGGTTTGTTGGTTTGTTGGCTTGTTGGCTTGTTGGTTTGTTGGTTAGTTCGTTTGTTTGTTTGTTAGTTTGTTGGCTTGTTGGCTTGTTGGCTTGTTGGTTTGTTGGTTTGTTGGTTTGTTGGTTTGTTGCTTTGTTGGCTTGTTGGTTTGTTGGTTTGTTGGTTTGTTGATTTGTTGGCTTGTTGGCTTGATGCTTTGTTCGTTTGATGGTTTGTTGGTTTGTTGGTTTTTTCGTTTGTTGGTTTTTTGGTTTGTTGCTTTGTTGGTTTGTTGGCTTGTTGGCTTTTTGGTTTGTTGGCTTGTTGGTTTGTTAGTTTGTTGGCTTTTTGGTTACTTGGTTTGTTGGTTTGTTGGTTTGTTGGCTTGTAGCTTGTTGGCTTGTTGATTTGTTGGTTTGTTGGTTTGTTGGTTTGTTGGCTTGTTGGTTTGTTGGTTTGTTGGTTTGTTGGCTTGTTGGTTTGTTGGTTTGTTGGTTTGTTGGCTTGTTGGCTTGTTGGTTTTTTGGTTTGTTGGCTTGTTGGTTTGTTGTTTTGTTGACTTGTTGGCTTGTTGCTTTGTTCGTTTGATGGTTTGTTGGTTTTTTGGTTTGTTGGTTTTTTGGTTTGTTGCTTTGTTGGTTTGTTGGTTTGTTGGTTTTTTGGTTTGTTGGTTTTTTGGTTTGTTGCTTTGTTGGTTTGTTGGTTTGTTGGCTTGTTGGCTTGTTGGTTTGTTGGCTTGTTGGTTTGTTAGTTTGTTAATTTTTGGTTACTTGGTTTGTTGGTTTGTGGACTTGTTGGCTTGATGGTTTGTTGCTTTGTTCGTTTGATGGTTTTTTGGTTTGTTGGTTACTTGGTTTGTTGGTTTGTTGGTTTGTTGGCTTGTTGGTTTGTTGGCTTGTTGGTTTGTTGGTTTGTTGGTTTGTTGGCTTGTTGGTTTGTTGGTTTGTTGGTTTGTTGGCTTGTTGGCTTGTTGGTTTGTTGGTTTGTTGGTTTGTTGGTTTGTTGGTTTGTTGGTTTGTTGGTTTGTTGGTTTGTTGGTTTGTTGGTTTGTTGGTTTGTTGGTTTGTTGGTTTGTTGGCTTGTTGGTTTGTTGGTTTGTTGGTTTGTTGGCTTGTCGGCTTGTTGGTTTGTTGGTTTGTTGGTTTATTTGTTTGTTGGTTTGTTGGCTTGTTGGATTGTTGGTTTGTTGGCTTGTTGGCTTGTTGGTTTGTTGGTTTGTTGGCTTGTTGGCTTGTTGGTTTGTTGGTTAGTTCGTTTGTTGGTTTGTTAGTTTGTTGGTTTGTTGGCTTGTTGGCTTGTTGGTTTGTTGGTTTGTTGGCTTGTTGGCTTGTTGGTTTGTTGGTTAGTTCGTTTGTTTGTTTGTTAGTTTGTTGGTTTGTTGGCTTGTTGGCTTGTTGGTTTGTTGGTTTGTTGGTTTGTTGGTTTGTTGCTTTGTTGGCTTGTTGGTTTGTTGGTTTGTTGGTTTGTTGATTTGTTGGCTTGTTGGCTTGATGCTTTGTTCGTTTGATGGTTTGTTGGTTTGTTGGTTTTTTGGTTTGTTGGTTTTTTGGTTTGTTGCGTTGTTGGTTTGTTGGCTTGTTGGCTTTTTGGTTTGTTGGCTTGTTGGTTTGTTAGTTTGTTGGCTCTTTGGTTACTTGGTTTGTTGGTTTGTTGGCTTGTTGGTTTGTTGGTTTGTTGCTTTTTTCGTTTGATGGTTTGTTGGTTACTTGGTTTGTTGGTTTGTTGGTTTGTTGGCTTGTTGGTTTGTTGGCTTGTTGGTTTGTTGGTTTGTTGGTTTGCTGGTTTGTTGGCTTGTTGGCTTGTTGGTTTTTTGGTTTGTTGGTTTATTTGTTTGTTGGTTTGTTGGTTTGTCGGTTTGTTGGTTTGTTGGTTTGTTGGTTTGTTGGCTTGTTGGTTTGTTGGTTTGTTGGTTTGTTGGCTTGTTGGCTTGTTGGTTTGTTGGTTTGTTGGTTTATTTGTTTGTTGGTTTGTTGGCTTGTTGGTTTGTTGGTTTGTTGGTTTGTTGGTTTGTTGGCTTGTTGGCTTGTAGGTTTGTTAGTTTGTTGGTTTGTTGGTTTGTTGGTTTGTTGGTTTGTTGGTTTGTTGGCTTGTTGGCTTGTTGGTTTGTTGGTTTGTTTGTTTGTTGGCTTGTTGGTTTGTTAGTTTGTTGGATTTTTGGTTACTTGGTTTGTTGGTTTGTTGGCTTGTTAGCTTGTTGGTTTGTTGGCTTGTTGGTTTGTTGGTTTGTTGGTTTGTTGGCTTGTTGTTTTGTTTGTTTGTTGGCTTGTTGGCTTGTTGGTTTGTTGGTTTGTTGGTTTGTTGGTTTGTTGGTTTGTTGGCTTGTTGGTTTGTTGGTTTGTTGGTTTGTTGGTTTGTTGGCTTGTTGGCTTGTTGGTTTGTTGGTTTGTTGGCTTGTTGGTTTGTTGGTTTGTTGGTTTGTTGTCTTGTTGGCTTGTTGGTTTGTTGGTTTGTTGGCTTGTTGGTTTGTTGCCTTGTTGGTTCGTTGGTTTGTTGGTTTGTTGGTTTGTTGGCTTGTTGGCTTGTTGGTTTGTTAGTTTGTTGGCTTGTTGGTTACTTAGTTTGTTGGTTTGTTGGCATGTTGGTTTGTTGGTTTGTTGGCTTGTCGGTTTGTTCGTTTGTTGGCTTGTTGGCTTGTTGGTTTGTTGGTTTGTTGGTTTGTTGGTTTGTTGGCTTGTTGGTTTGTTGCTTTGTTGGTTTGTTGGTTTGTTGGTTTGTTGGTTTGTTGGTTTGTTGGTTTGTTGGTTTGTTGGTTTGTTGGCTTGTTGGTTTGTTGGTTTGTTGGCTTGTAGCTTGTTGGCTTGTTGATTTGTTGGTTTGTTGGTTTGTTGGTTTGTTGGCTTGTTGGTTTGTTGGTTTGTTGGTTTGTTGGCTTGTTGGTTTGTTGGTTTGTTGGTTTGTTGGCTTGTTGGCTTGTTGGTTTTTTGGTTTGTTGGCTTGTTGGTTTGTTGTTTTGTTGGCTTGTTGGCTTGTTGCTTTGTTCGTTTGATGGTTTGTTGGTTTGTTGGTTTTTTGGTTTGTTGGTTTTTTGGTTTGTTGCTTTGTTGGTTTGTTGGTTTGTTGGTTTTTTGGTTTGTTGGTTTTTTGGTTTGTTGCTTTGTTGGTTTGTTGGTTTGTTGGCTTGTTGGCTTGTTGGTTTGTTGGCTTGTTGGTTTGTTAGTTTGTTGGTTTTTGGTTACTTGGTTTGTTGGTTTGTGGACTTGTTGGCTTGTTGGTTTGTTGCTTTGTTCGTTTGATGGTTTTTTGGTTTGTTGGTTACTTGGTTTGTTGGTTTGTTGGTTTGTTGGCTTGTTGGTTTGTTGGCTTGTTGGTTTGTTGGTTTGTTGGTTTGTTGGTTTGTTGGTTTGTTGGCTTGTTGGCTTGTTGGTTTGTTGGTTTGGTAGTTTGTTGGTTTGTTGGTTTGTTGGTTTGTTGGTTTGTTGGTTTGTTGGCTTGTTGGTTTTTTGGTTTCTTGGTTTATTTGTTTGTTGGTTTGTTGGTTTGTCGGTTTGTTGGTTTGTTGGTTTGTTGGTTTGTTGGCTTGTTGGTTTGTTGGTTTGTTGGTTTGTTGGCTTGTTGGCTTGTTGGTTTGTTGGTTTGTTGGTTTATTTGTTTGTTGGTTTGTTGGCTTGTTGGTTTGTTGGTTTGTTGGTTTGTTGGTTTGTTGGCTTGTTGGTTTTTTTGGTTTGTTAGTTTGTTGGTTTGTTGGTTTGTTGGTTTGTTGGTTTGTTGGCTTGTTGGTTTGTTGGTTTGTTTGTTTGTTGGCTTGTTGGTTTGTTGGTTTGTTGGATTTTTGGTTACTTGGTTTGTTGGTTTGTTGGCTTGTTAGCTTGTTGGTTTGTTGGCTTGTTGGTTTGTTGGTTTGTTGGTTTGTTGGCTTGTTGTTTTGTTGGTTTGTTGGCTTGTTGGCTTGTTGGTTTGTTGGTTTGTTGGTTTGTTGGTTTGTTGGTTTGTTGGCTTGTTGGTTTGTTGGTTTGTTGGTTTGTTGGTTTGTTGGCTTGTTGGTTTGTTGATTTGTTGGCTTGTTGGCTTGTTGGTTTGTTGGTTTGTTGGTTTGTTGTCTTGTTGGCTTGTTGGTTTGTTGGTTTGTTGGCTTGTTGGTTTGTTGCCTTGTTGGTTAGTTGGTTTGTTGGTTTGTTGGTTTGTTGGCTTGTTGGCTTGTTGGTTTGTTAGTTTGTTGGCTTGTTGGTTACTTAGTTTGTTGGTTTGTTGGCATGTTGGTTTGTTGGTTTGTTGGCTTGTTGGTTTGTTCGTTTGTTGGCTTGTTGGCTTGTTGGTTTGTTGGTTTGTTGGTTTGTTGGTTTGTTGGCTTGTTGGTTTGTTGGTTTGTTGGCTTGTTGGTTTGCTGGTTTGTTGGCTTGTAGCTTGTTGGCTTGTTGATTTGTTGGTTTGTTGGTTTGTTGGTTTGTTGGCTTGTTGGTTTGTTGGTTTGTTGGTTTGTTGGCTTGTTGGTTTGTTGGTTTGTTGGTTTGTTGGCTTGTTGGCTTGTTGGTTTTTTGGTTTGTTGGCTTGTTGGTTTGTTGTTTTGTTGGCTTGTTGGCTTGTTGCTTTGTTCGTTTGATGGTTTGTAGGTTTGTTGGTTTTTTGGTTTGTTGGTTTTTTGGTTTGTTGCTTTGTTGGTTTGTTGGTTTGTTGGTTTTTTGGTTTGTTGGTTTTTTGGTTTGTTGCTTTGTTGGTTTGTTGGTTTGTTGGCTTGTTGGCTTGTTGGTTTGTTGGCTTGTTGGTTTGTTAGTTTGTTGGTTTTTGGTTACTTGGTTTGTTGGTTTGTGGACTTGTTGGCTTGTTGGTTTGTTGCTTTGTTCGTTTGATGGTTTTTTGGTTTGTTGGTTACTTGGTTTGTTGGTTTGTTGGTTTGTTGGCTTGTTGGTTTGTTGGCTTGTTGGTTTGTTGGTTTGTTGGTTTGTTGGCTTGTTGGTTTGTTGGTTTGTTGGTTTGTTGGCTTGTTGGCTTGTTGGTTTGTTGGTTTGTTGGTTTGTTGGTTTGTTGGTTTGTTGGTTTGTTGGTTTGTTGGTTTGTTGGTTTGTTGGTTTGTTGGCTTGTTGGTTTGTTGGTTTGTTGGTTTGTTGGCTTGTCGGCTTGTTGGTTTGTTGGTTTGTTGGTTTATTTGTTTGTTGGTTTGTTGGCTTGTTGGATTGTTGGTTTGTTGGCTTGTTGGCTTGTTGGTTTGTTGGTTTGTTGGCTTGTTGGCTTGTTGGTTTGTTGGTTAGTTCGTTTGTTGGTTTGTTAGTTTGTTGGTTTGTTGGCTTGTTGGCTTGTTGGTTTGTTGGTTTGTTGGCTTGTTGGCTTGTTGGTTTGTTGGTTAGTTCGTTTGTTGGTTTGTTAGTTTGTTGGTTTGTTGGCTTGTTGGCTTGTTGGTTTGTTGGTTTGCTGGTTTGTTGGTTTGTTGCTTTGTTGGTTTGTTGGTTTGTTGGTTTGTTGGTTTGTTGGTTTGTTGGCTTGTTGGCTTGTTGGTTTGTTGGTTTGTTGGTTTATTTGTTTGTTGGTTTGTTGGCTTGTTGGTTTGTTGGTTTGTTGGTTTGTTGGCTTGTTGGCTTGTTCGTTTGTTAGTTTGTTGGTTTGTTGGTTTGTTGGTTTGTTGGTTTGTTGGCTTGTTGGTTTGTTGGTTTGTTGGTTTGTTGGCTTGTTGGTTTGTTGGTTTGTTAGTTTGTTGGCTTTTTGGTTACTTGGTTTGTTGGTTTGTTGGCTTGTTGGCTTGTTGGTTTGTTGGCTTGTTGGTTTGTTGGTTTGTTGGTTTGTTGGATTGTTGGTTTGTTGGTTTGTTGGCTTGTTGGCTTGTTGGTTTGTTGGTTTGTTGGTTTGTTGGTTTGTTGGCTTGTTGGTTTGTTGGTTTGTTGGTTTGTTGGTTTGTTGGCTTGTTGGTTTGTTGGTTTGTTGGCTTGTTGGTTTGTTGGTTTGTTGGTTTGTTGGCTTGTTGGCTTGTTGGGTTGTTGGCTTGTTGGTTTGTTGGTTTGTTGGTTTATTTGTTTGTTGGTTTGTTGGCTTGTTGGTTTTTTGGTTTGTTAGCTTATTGGTTTGTTGGCTTGTTGGTTTGTTGGCTTGTTGGTTTGTTGGTTTGTTGGTTTATTGGCTTGTTGGTTTGTTGGTTTGTTGGCTTGTTGGCTTTTTGGTTTGTTGGTTTGTTGGTTTGTTGGTTTGTTGGTTTGTTGGCTTGTTGGTTTGTTGGTTTGTTGGTTTTTTGGTTTGTTGGCTTGTTGGTTTGTTGGTTTGTTGGCTTGTTGGTTTGTTGGTTTGTTGGTTTGTTGTCTTGTTGGCTTGTTGGTTTGTTGGTTTGTTGGCTTGTTGGTTTGTTGCCTTGTTGGTTCGTTGGTTTGTTGGTTTGTTGGTTTGTTGGCTTGTTGGCTTGTTGGTTTGTTAGTTTGTTGGCTTGTTGGTTACTTAGTTTGTTGGTTTGTTGGCATGTTGGTTTGTTGGTTTGTTGGCTTGTTGGTTTGTTCGTTTGTTGGCTTGTTGGCTTGTTGGTTTGTTGGTTTGTTGGTTTGTTGGTTTGTTGGCTTGTTGGTTTGTTGGTTTGTTGGTTTGATCGTTTGTTGGTTTGTTGGTTTGTTGGTTTGTTGGTTTGTTGGTTTGTTGGCTTGTTGGTTTGTTGGTTTGTTGGCTTGTGGCTTGTTGGCTTGTTGATTTGTTGGTTTGTTGGTTTGTTGGTTTGTTGGCTTGTTGGTTTGTTGGTTTGTTGGCTTGTTGGTTTGTTGGTTTGTTGGTTTGTTGGCTTGTTGGCTTGTTGGTTTGTTGGTTTGTTGGCTTGTTGGTTTGTTGTTTTGTTGGCTTGTTGGCTTGTTGCTTTGTTCGTTTGATGGTTTGTTGGTTTGTTGGTTTTTTGGTTTGATGGTTTTTTGGTTTGTTGCTTTGTTGGTTTTTTGGTTTGTTGATTTTTTGGTTTGTTGGTTTTTTGGTTTGTTGCTTTGTTGGTTTGTTGGTTTGTTGGCTTGTTGGCTTGTTGGTTTGTTGGCTTGTTGGTTTGTTAGATTATTGGCTTTTTGTTTACTTGGTTTGTTGGTTTGTGGACTTGTTGGCTTGTTGGTTTGTTGCTTTGTTCGTTTGATGGTTTTTTGGTTTGTTGGTTACTTGGTTTGTTGGTTTGTTGGTTTGTTGGCTTGTTGGTTTGTTGGCTTGTTGGTTTGTTAATTTGTTGGTTTGTTGGCTTGTTGGCATGTTGGTTTGTTGGTTTGTTGGTTTGTTGGTTTGTTGTTTTGTTGGTTTGTTGGTTTGTTGGTTTGTTGGTTTGTTGGTTTGTTGGCTTGTTGGTTTGTTGGTTTGTTGGTTTGTTGGCTTGTCGGCTTGTTGGTTTGTTGGTTTGTTGGTTTATTTGTTTGTTGGTTTGTTGGCTTGTTGGTTTGTTGGTTTGTTGGCTTGTTGGCTTGTTGGTTTGTTGGCTTGTTGGTTTGTTGGTTTGTTGGCTAGTTGGCTTGTTGGTTTGTTGGTTAGTTCGTTTGTTGGTTTGTTAGTTTGTTGGTTTGTTGGCTTGTTGGCTTGTTGGTTTGTTGGTTTGTTGGTTTGTTGGTTTGTTGCTTTGTTGGTTTGTTGGTTTGTTGGCTTGTTGGCTTGATGGTTTGTTGGCTTGTTGGTTTGTTAGTTTGTTGGCTTTTTGGTTACTTGGTTTGTTGGTTTGTTGGTTTGTAGGATTGTTGGCTTGTTGGTTTGTTGGTTAGTTCGTTTGTTGGTTTGTTAGTTTGTTGGTTTGTTGGCTTGTTGGCTTGTTGGTTACTTAGTTTGTTGGTTTGTTGGCATGTTGGTTTGTTGATTTGTTGGTTTGTAGGCTTGTTGGTTACTTAGTTTTTTGGTTTGTTGGCATGTTGGTTTGTTGGTTTGTTGGTTTGTTGGTTTGTTGGCTTGTTGGTTTGTTGGTTTGTTGGCTTGTTGGCTTGTTGCTTTGTTGGTTACTTAGTTTGTTGGTTTGTTGGCATGTTGGTTTGTTGGTTTGCTGGTTTGTTGGATTGTTGGTTACTTAGTTTTTTGGTTTGTTGGCATATTGGTTTGTTGGTTTGTTGGTTTGTTGGTTTGTTGGTTTGTTGGTTTGTTGGCTTGTTGGTTTGTTGGTTTGTTGGCTTGTTGGCTTGTTGGTTTGTTGGTTTGTTGGCTTGTTGGCTTGTTGCTTTGTTGGTTTGTTGGTTTGTTGGTTTGTTGGCTTGTTGGTTTGTTGGTTTGCTGGCTTGTTGGTTTGTTGGTTTGTTGGCTTGTTGGCTTGTTGGCTTGTTGGTTTGTTAGTTTGTTGGCTTTTTGGTTACTTGGTTGGTTGGTTTGTTGGTTTGTTGGTTTGTTGGCTTGTTGGTTTGTTGGTTTGTTGGCTTGTTGGCTTGTTGGTTTGTTGGTTTGTTGTTTTGTGGCTTGTTGGTTACTTGGTTTGTTGGTTTGTTGGTTTGTTGGCTTGTTGGTTTGTTGGTTTGTTGGTTTTTTGATTTGTTGGTTTATTTGCTTGTTGGTTTGTTGGCTTGTTGGTTTGTTGGTTTGTTGGTTTGTTGGTTTGTTAGTTTGTTGGTTTGTTGGTTTGTTGGTTTGTTGGCTTGTTGGTTTGTTGGTTTGTTGGCTTGTTGGTTTGTAGGTTTGTTGGCTTGTTGGTTACTTAGTTTGTTGCTTTGTTGGTTAGTTCGTTTGTTGGTTTGTTAGTTTGTTGGTTTATTGGCTTGTTGGCTTGTTGGTTTGTTGGTTTGCTGGCTTGTTGGCTTGTTGGTTTGTTGGCTTGTTGGCTTGTTGGTTACTTGGTTTGTTGGTTTGTTGGTTTGTTGGTTTGTTGGTTTGTTAGTTTGTTGGCTTTTTGGTTACTTGGTTTGTTGGTTTGTTGGCTTGTTGGCTTGTTGGTTTGTTGGCTTGTTGGTTTGTTGGTTTGTTGGTTTATTGGCTTGTTGGTTTGTTGGTTTGTTGGCTTGTTGGCTTGTTGGTTTGTTGGTTTGTTGGTTTGTTGGTTTGTTGGTTTGTTGGCTTGTTGGTTTGTTGGTTTGTTGGTTTTTTGGTTTGTTGGCTTGTTGGTTTGTTGGTTTGTTGGCTTGTTGGTTTGTTGGTTTGTTGGTTTGTTGTCTTGTTGGCTTGTTGGTTTGTTGGTTTGTTGGCTTGTTGGTTTGTTGCCTTGTTGGTTCGTTGGTTTGTTGGTTTGTTGGTTTGTTGGCTTGTTGGCTTGTTGGTTTGTTAGTTTGTTGGCTTATTGGTTACTTAGTTTGTTGGTTTGTTGGCATGTTGGTTTGTTGGTTTGTTGGCTTGTTGGTTTGTTCGTTTGTTGGCTTGTTGGCTTGTTGGTTTGTTGGTTTGTTGGTTTGTTGGTTTGTTGGCTTGTTGGTTTGTTTGTTTGTTGGTTTGATCGTTTGTTGGTTTGTTGGTTTGTTGGTTTGTTGGTTTGTTGGTTTGTTGGTTTGTTGGCTTGTTGGTTTGTTGGTTTGTTGGCTTGTGGCTTGTTGGCTTGTTGATTTGTTGGTTTGTTGGTTTGTTGGTTTGTTGGCTTGTTGGTTTGTTGGTTTGTTGGCTTGTTGGTTTGTTGGTTTGTTGGTTTGTTGGCTTGTTGGCTTGTTGGTTTGTTGGTTTGTTGGCTTGTTGGTTTGTTGTTTTGTTGGCTTGTTGGCTTGTTGCTTTGTTCGTTTGATGGTTTGTTGGTTTGTTGGTTTTTTGGTTTGATGGTTTTTTGGTTTGTTGCTTTGTTGGTTTGTTGGTTTGTTGATTTTTTGGTTTGTTGGTTTGTTGCTTTGTTGTTTTGTTGGTTTGTTGGCTTGTTGGCTTGTTGGTTTGTTGGCTTGTTGGTTTGTTAGATTATTGGCTTTTTGTTTACTTGGTTTGTTGGTTTGTGGACTTGTTGGCTTGTTGGTTTGTTGCTTTGTTCGTTTGATGGTTTTTTGGTTTGTTGGTTACTTGGTTTGTTGGTTTGTTGGTTTGTTGGCTTGTTGGTTTGTTGGCTTGTTGGTTTGTTGGTTTGTTGGTTTGTTGGCTTGTTGGTTTGTTAATTTGTTGGTTTGTTGGCTTGTTGGCTTGTTGGTTTGTTGGTTTGTTGGTTTGTTGGTTTGTTGTTTTGTTGGTTTGTTGGTTTGTTGGTTTGTTGGTTTGTTGGTTTGTTGGCTTGTTGGTTTGTTGGTTTGTTGGTTTGTTGGTTTATTTGTTTGTTGGCTTGTTGGTTTGTTGGTTTGTTGGCTTGTTGGCTTGTTGGTTTGTTGGTTTGTTGGCTTGTTGGCTTGTTGGTTTGTTGGTTAGTTCGTTTGTTGGTTTGTTAGTTTGTTGGTTTGTTGGCTTGTTGGCTTGTTGGTTTGTTGGTTTGTTGGTTTGTTGGTTTGTTGCTTTGTTGGTTTGTGGGTTTGTTGGCTTGTTGGCTTGATGGTTTGTTGGCTTGTTGGTTTGTTAGTTTGTTGGCTTTTTGGTTACTTGGTTTGTTGGTTTGTTGGTTTGTTGGTTTGTAGAATTGTTGGCTTGTTGGTTTGTTGGTTAGTTCGTTTGTTGGTTTGTTAGTTTGTTGGTTTGTTGGCTTGTTGGCTTGTTGGTTTGTTGGTTTGTTGGTTTGTTGGTTTGTTGTTTTGTTGGTTTGTTGCTTTGTTGGTTTGTTGGTTTGTTGGCTTGTTGGCTTGTCGGTTTGTAAGCTTGTTGGTTTGTTAGTTTGTTGGCTTTTTGGCTTGTTGGTTTGTTGGTTTTTTGGATTGTTGGTTTGTTGCTTTGTTGGTTTGTTGGTTTGTTGGCTGGTTGGCTTGTTGGTTTCTTAGTTTTTTGGCTTTTTGGTTACTTGGTTTGTTGGTTTGTTGGTTTGTTGGCTTGTTGGTTTGTTGGCTTGTTGCTTTGTTGGTTTGTTGGCTTGTCAGCATGTTGGTTTGTTGGTTTGTTGGTTTGTTGGCTTGTTGGTTTGTTGGTTTGTTGGGTTATTGGTTTGTTGGTTTGTTGGTTTGTTAGCTTGTTGGCTTGTTGGTTTGTTGGTTTGTTGGCTTGTTGGTTTGTTGGCTTATTGGTTTGTTGGTTTGTTGGTTTGTTGGCTTGTTGGTTACTTAGTTTGTTGGTTTGTTGGCATGTTGGTTTGTTGGTTTGTTGGTTTGTTGGCTTGTTGGTTACTTAGTTTTTTGGTTTTTTGGCATGTTGGTTTGTTGGTTTGTTGGTTTGTTGGTTTGTTGGTTTGTTGGTTTGTTGGTTTGTTGGCTTGTTGGCTTGTTGCTTTAATGGTTACTTAGTTTGTTGGTTTGTTGGCATGTTGGTTTGTTGGTTTGCTGGTTTGTTGGCTTGTTGGTTACTTAGTTTTTTGGTTTGTTGGCATGTTGGTTTGTTGGTTTGTTGGTTTGTTGGTTTGTTGGTTTTTTGGTTTGTTGGCATGTTGGTTTGTTGGTTTGTTGGCTTGTTGGCTTGTTGCTTTGTTGGTTTGTTGGTTTGTTGGTTTGTTGGCTTGTTGGTTTGTTGGTTTGCTGGCTTGTTGGTTTGTTGGTTTGTTGGCTTGTTGTCTTGTTGGCTTGTTGGTTTGTAAGTTTGTTGGCTTTTTGGTTACTTGGTAGGTTGGTTTGTTGGTTTGTTGGCTTGTTGGTTTGTTGGTTTGTTGGTTTGTTGGCTTGTTGGTTTGTTGGCTTATTGGTTTGTTAGCTTGTTGGTTTGTTGGTTTGTTGGCTGGTTGGTTTTTTGGTTTGTTGGCATGTTGGTTTGTTGGTTTGTTGGTTTGTTGGTTTGTTAATTTGTTGGCTTGTTGGTTTGCTGGTTTGTTGGTTTGTTGGTTTGTTGGCTTGTTGGTTTGTTGGTTTGTTGGCTTGTTGGTTTGTTGGTTTTTTGATTTGTTGGTTTATTTGCTTGTTGGTTTGTTGGTTTGTTGGTTTGTTGGTTTGTTGGTTTGTTGGTTTGTTGGTTTGTTGGTTTGTTAGTTTGTTGGTTTGTTGGTTTGTTGGTTTGTTAGCTTGTTGGTTTGTTGGTTTGTTGGCTGGTTGGTTTGTAGGTTTGTTGGCTTGTTGGTTACTTAGTTTGTTGGTTTGTTGGTTAGTTCGTTTGTTGGTTTGTTAGTTTGTTGGTTTATTGGCTTGTTGGCTTGTTGGTTTGTTGGTTTGTTGGCTTGTTGGCTTTTTGGTTTGTTGGTTTGTTGGCTTGTTGGTTACTTGGTTTGTTGGTTTGTTGGTTTGTTGGCTTGTTGGTTTGTTGGTTTGTTGGTTTTTTGGTTTGTTGGTTTATTTGTTTGTTGGTTTGTTGGCTTGTTGGTTTGTTGGTTTGTTGGTTTGTTGGTTTGTTAGTTTGTTGGTTTGTTGGTTTGTTGGCTTGTTGGTTTGTTGGTTTGTTGGCTTGTTGGCTTGTTGGTTTGTAGGTTTGTTGGCTTGTTGGTTACTTAGTTTGTTGGTTTGTTTGTTAGTTCGTTTGTTGGTTTGTTAGTTTGTTGGTTTGTTGGCTTGTTGGCTTGTTGACTTGTTGGTTTGTTGGTTTTTGGGTTTGTTGGTTTGTTGGTTTGTTGGTTTGTTGGTTTATTTGTTTGTTGGTTTGTTGGCTTGTTGGTTTGTTGGTTTGTTGGTTTGTTGGCTTGTTGGTTTGTTGGTTTGTTGGTTTGTTGGTTTGTTGGTTTGTTGGTTTTTTGGTTTGTTCGTTTATTTGTTTGTTGGTTTGTTGGCTTGTTGGTTTGTTGGTTTGTTGGTTTGTTGGTTTGTTGGCTTGTTGGTTTGTTGGTTTGTTGGTTTGTTGGCTTGTTGGCTTGTTGGTTTGTTCGTTTGTTGGTTTTTTGGTTTGTTGGTTTGTTGGTTTGTTGGTTTGTTGGTTTGTTGGTTTGTTGGTTTATTTGTTTGTTGGTTTGTTGGTTTATTTTTTTGTTGGTTTGTTGGCTTGTTGGTTTGTTGGTTTGTTGGTTTGTTGCTTTGTTCGTTTGTTGGCTTGTTGGCTTGTTGGTTTGATAGTTTGTTGGTTTGTTGGTTTGTTGGTTTGTTGGCTTGTTGGTTTGTTGGTTTGTTGGCTTGTTGGTTTGTTGGTTTGTTGGTTTGTTGGCTTGTTGGCTTGTTGGTTTGATAGTTTGTTGGTTTGTTGGTTTGTTGGCTTGTTGGCTTGTTGGTTTGTTGGTTTATTGGCTTGTTGGCTTGTTGGTTTGTTGGTTTGTTGGTTTGTTGGTTTGTTGGCTTGTTGGTTTGTTGGTTTGTTGGCTCGTTGGTTTGTTGGTTTGTTGGTTTGTTGGCTTGTTGGCTTGTTGGTTTGATAGTTTGTTGGCTTGTTGGTTTGTTGATTTGTTGTCTTGTTGGCTTGTTGTTTTGTTCGTTTGATGGTTTGTTGGTTTGTTGGTTTTTTGGTTTGTTGGTTTTTTGGTTTGTTGCTTTGTAGGTTTGTTGGATTGTTGGCTTGTTGTCTTGTTGGTTTGTTGGCTTGTTGGTTTGTTAGTTTGTTGGCTTTTTGGTTACTCGGTTTAATGGTTTGTTGGTTTGTTGGCTTGTTGGTTTGTTGGCTTGTTGGTTTGTTGGTTTGTTGGTTTGTTGGATTGTTGGCTTGTTGGTTTGTTGGTTTGTTGGTTTGTTGGTTTGTTGGTTTGTTGGTTTTTTGGTTTGTTGATTTGTTGGTTTGTTGGCTTGTTGGTTTGTTGGTTTGTTGGCTTGTTGGTTTGTTGGTTTGTTGGCTTGTTGGTTTGTTGGTTTGTTGGCTTGTTGGCTTGTTGGTTTGTTGGTTTGTTGGCTTGTTGGTTTGTTGGTTTTTTGGTTTGTTGGTTTGTTGGTTTGTTGGCTTGTTGGTTTGTTGGTTTGTTGGTTTGTTGGCTTGTTGGTTTGTTGGTTTGTTGGCTTGTTGGTTTGTTGGTTTGTTGGTTTGTTGGCTTGTTGGCTTGTTGGTTTGTTGGTTTGTTGGCTTGTTGGTTTGTTGGTCTGTTGGCTTGTTGGTTTGTTGGTTTGTTGGCTTGTTGGCTTGTTGGCTTGTTGGTTTGTTAGTTTGTTGGCTTTTTGGTTACTTGGTTGGTTGGTTTGTTGGTTTGTTGGTTTGTTGGCTTGTTGGTTTGTTGGTTTGTTGGTGTGTTGGCTTGTTGGTTTGTTGGCTTGTTGGTTTGTTGGTTTGTTGGTTTGTTAATTTGTTGGCTTGTTGGTTTGTTGGTTTGTTGGTTTGTTGGTTTGTTGGGTCGTTGGTTTGTTGGTTTGTTGGCCTGTTGGCTTGTTGGTTTGTTGGTTTTTTTGGCTTGTTGGTTACTTGGTTTGTTGGTTTGTTGGCTTGTTGGTTTGTTGGTTTGTTGGTTTTTTGGTTTGTTGGTTTATTTGTTTGTTGGTTTGTTGGCTTGTTGGTTTGTTGGTTTGTTGGTTTGTTGGTTTCTTAGTTTGTTGGTTTGTTGGTTTGTTGGCTTGTTGGCTTGTTGGTTTGTTGGTTTTTTGGGTTGTTGGTTTGTTGGTTTGTTGGTTTGTTGGTTTGTTGGTTTGTTGGTTTGTTGGTTTGTTGGTTTGTTGGTTTGTTGGTTTGTTGGTTTGTTGGCTCTTTGGTTTGTTGGTTTGTTGGTTTGTTGGTTTGTTGGTTTGTTGGTTTTTTGGTTTGTTGGTTTATTTGTTTGTTGGTTTGTTGGCTTGTTGGTTTGTTGGTTTGTTGGTTTGTTGGTTTGTTGGCTTGTTGGTTTGTTGGTTTGTTGGTTTGTTGGCTTGTTGGCTTGTTGGTTTGTTGGTGTGTTGGTTTTTTGGTTTGTTGGTTTGTTGGTTTTTTGGTTACTTAGTTTGTTGGTTTGTTGGCATGTTGGCTTGTTGGTTTGTTGGTTTGTTGGCTTGTTGGTTTGTTGGTTTGTTGGTTTGTTGGCTTGTTGGCTTGTTGTTTTGTTGGTTTCTTGGCTTGTTGGTTTGTTGGTTTGTTGTCTTGTTGGCTTGTTGCTTTGTTCGTTTGATGGTTTGTTGGTTTGTTGGTTTGTTGGCTTGTTGGCTGGTTGGTTTGTTGGTTTGTTTGGTTTGTTGGTTTGTTGGCTTGTTGGTTTGTTGGTATGTTGGCTTGTTGGTTTGTTGGTTTGTTGGTTTGTTGGCTTGTTGGCTTGTTGTTTTGTTGGTTTCTTGGCTTGTTAGTTTGTTGGTTTGTTGTCTTGTTGGCTTGTTGCTTTGTTCGTTTGATGGTTTGTTGGTTTGTTGGTTTTTTGGTTTGTTGGTTTTTTGGTTTGTTGCTTTGTTGGTTTGTTGGTTTGTTGGCTTGTTGGCTTGTTGATTTGTTGGCTTGTTGGTTTGTTAGTTCGTTGGCTTTTTGGTTACTTGGTTTGTTGGTTTGTTGGTTTGTTGGCTTGTTGGTTTGTTGGCTTGTTGGTTTGTTGGTTTGTTGGTTTGTTGGTTTGTTGGCTTGTTGGCTTGTTGGTTTGTTGGTGTGTTGGTTTTTTGGTTTGTTGGTTTGTTGGTTTGTTGGTTAATTAGTTTGTTGGTTTGTTGGCATGTTGGCTTGTTGGTTTGTTGGTTTGTTGGCTTGTTGGTTTGTTGGTTTGTTGGCTTGTTGGTTTGTTGGTTTGTTGGCTTGTTGGCTGGTTGGTTTGTTGGTTTGTTTGGTTTTTTGGTTTGTTGGCTTGTTGGTTTGTTGGTTTATTGTTTTGTTGGTTTGTTGGTTTGTTGGTTTGTTGGCTTGTTGGCTTGTTGTTTTGTTGGTTTCTTGGTTTGTTGGTTTGTTGGTTAGTTCGTTTGTTGGTTTGTTAGTTTGTCAGTTTGTTGGTTTGTTGGCTTGTTGGTTTGTTAGTTTGTTGGTTTGTTGGCTTGTTGGCTTGTTGGTTTGTTGGTTTTTTGGTTTGTTGGTTTGTTGGTTTGTTGGCTTGTTGGTTTGTTGGTTTGTTGGTTTGTTGGCTTGTTGGTTTGTTGGTTACTTAGTTTGTTGGTTTGTTGGCATGTTGGTTTGTTGGTTTGCTGGTTTGTTGGCTTGTTGGTTACTTAGTTTTTTGGTTTGTTGGCATGTTGGTTTGTTGGTTTGTTGGTTTGTTGGTTTGTTGGTTTGTTGGTTTGTTGGTTTGTTGGCATGTTGGTTTGTTGGTTTGTTGGCTTGTTGGCTTGTTGCTTTGTTGGTTTGTTGGTTTGTTGGTTTGTTGGCTTGTTGGTTTGTTGGTTTGCTGGCTTGTTGGTTTGTTGGTTTGTTGGCTTGTTGGCTTGTTGGCTTGTTGGTTTGGTAGTTTGTTGGCTTTTTGGTTACTTGGTTGGTTGGTTTGTTGGTTTGTTGGTTTGTTGGCTTGTTGGTTTGTTGGTTTGTTGGTTTGTTGGCTTGTTGGTTTGTTGGCTTGTTGGTTTGTTGGTTTGTTGGTTTGTTAACTTGTTGGCTTGTTGGTTTGCTGGTTTGTTGGTTTGTTGGTTTGTTAGCTTGTTGGTTTGTTGGTTTGTTGGCTTGTTGGTTTGTTGGTTTTTTGATTTGTTGGTTTATTTGCTTGTTGGTTTGTTGCCTTGTTGGTTTGTTGGTTTGTTGGTTTGTTGGTTTGTTGGTTTGTTGGTTTGTTGGTTTGTTAGTTTGTTGGTTTGTTGGTTTGTTGGCTTGTTGGTTTGTTGGTTTGTTGGCTTGTTGGTTTGTAGGTTTGTTGGCTTGTTGGTTACTTAGTTTGTTGGTTTGTTGGTTAGTTCGTTTGTTGGTTTGTTAGTTTGTTGTTTTATTGGCTTGTTGGCTTGTTGGTTTGTTGGTTTGTTGGCTTGTTGGCTTTTTGGTTTGTTGGTTTGTTGGCTTGTTGGTTACTTGGTTTGTTGGTTTGTTGGTTTGTTGGCTTGTTGGTTTGTTGGTTTGTTGGTTTTTTGGTTTGTTGGTTTATTTGTTTGTTGGTTTGTTGGCTTGTTGGTTTGTTGGTTTGTTGGTTTGTTGGTTTGTTAGTTTGTTGGTTTGTTGGTTTGTTGGCTTGTTGGTTTGTTGGTTTGTTGGCTTGTTGGCTTGTTGGTTTGTAGGTTTGTTGGCTTGTTGGTTACTTAGTTTGTTGGTTTGTTGGTTAGTTCGTTTGTTGGTTTGTTAGTTTGTTGGTTTGTTGGCTTGTTGGCTTGTTGACTTGTTGGTTGTTGGTTTTTTGGTTTGTTGGTTTGTTGGTTTGTTGGTTTATTTGTTTGTTGGTTTGTTGGCTTGCTGGTTTGTTGGTTTGTTGGTTTATTTGTTTGTTGGTTTGTTGGTTTATTTTTTTGTTGGTTTGTTGGCTTGTTGGTTTGTTGGTTTGTTGGTTTGTTGATTTGTTGGCTTGTTGGTTTGTTGGCTTGTTGGTTTGTTGGTTTGTTGGTTTATTTGTTTGTTGGTTTGTTGGCTTGTTGGTTTGTTGGTTTGTTGGTTTGTTGGTTTGTTAGTTTGTTGGTTTGTTGGCTTGTTGGCTTGTTGGTTTGTTGTTTTTTTGGGTTGTTGGTTTGTTGGTTTGTTGGTTTGTTGGTTTGTTGGTTTGTTGGTTTGTTGGTTTGTTGGTTTGTTGGCTCTTTGGTTTGTTGGTTTGTTGGTTTGTTGGTTTGTTGGTTTTTTGGTTTGTTGCTTTATTTGTTTGTTGGTTTGTTGGCTTGTTGGTTTGTTGGTTTGTTGGTTTATTGGTTTGTTGGTTTGTTGGCTTGTTGGTTTGTTGGTTTGTTGGTTTGTTGGCTTGTTGGCTTGTTGGTTTGTTGGTGTGTTGGTTTTTTGGTTTGTTGGTTTGTTGGTTTGTTGGTTACTTAGTTTGTTGGTTTGTTGGCATGTTGGTTTGTTGGTTTGTTGGTTTGTTGGCTTGTTGGTTTGTTGGTTTGTTGGCTTGTTGGTTTGTTGGTTTGTTGGTCTGTTGGTTTGTTGGCTTGTTGGCTTGTTGGTTTGTTGGTTTGTTGGCTTGTTGGTTTGTTGGTTTGTTGGCTTGTTGGTTTGTTGGTTTGTTGGCTTGTTGGCTTGTTGGCTTGTTGGTTTGTTAGTGTGTTGGCTTTTTGGTTACTTGGTTGGTTGGTTTGTTGGTTTGTTGGCTTGTTGGTTTGTTGGTTTGTTGGTGTGTTGGCTTGTTGGTTTGTTGGCTTGTTGGTTTGTTGGTTTGTTGGTTTGTTGGTTTGTTGGTTTGTTGGTTTGTTGGCTCTTTGGTTTGTTGGTTTGTTGGTTTGTTGGTTTGTTGGTTTTTTGGTTTGTTGGTTTGTTGGTTTGTTGGCTTGTTGGTTTGTTGGTTTGTTGGTTTTTTTGGTTTGTTGGTTTATTTGTTTGTTGGTTTGTTGGCTTGTTGGTTTGTTGGTTTGTTGGTTTGTTGGTTTGTTGGTTTGTTGGTTTGTTGGCATGTTGGTTTGTTGGTTTGTTGGCTTGTTGGCTTGTTGCTTTGTTGGTTTGTTGGTTTGTTGGTTTGTTGGCTTGTTGGTTTGTTGGTTTGCTGGCTTGTTGGTTTGTTGGTTTGTTGGCTTGTTGGCTTGTTGGCTTGTTGGTTTGGTAGTTTGTTGGCTTTTTGGTTACTTGGTTGGTTGGTTTGTTGGTATGTTGGCTTGTTGGTTTGTTGGTTTGTTGGTTTGTTGGCTTGTTGGCTTGTTGTTTTGTTGGTTTCTTGGCTTTTTAGTTTGTTGGTTTGTTGTCTTGTTGGCTTGTTGCTTTGTTCGTTTGATGGTTTGTTGGTTTGTTGGTTTTTTGGTTTGTTGGTTTTTTGGTTTGTTGCTTTGTTGGTTTGTTGGTTTGTTGGCTTGTTGGCTTGTTGATTTGTTGGCTTGTTGGTTTGTTAGTTCGTTGGCTTTTTGGTTACTTGGTTTGTTGGTTTGTTGGTTTGTTGGCTTGTTGGTTTGTTGGCTTGTTGGTTTGTTGGTTTGTTGGTTTGTTGGTTTGTTGGCTTGTTGGCTTGTTGGTTTGTTGGTGTGTTGGTTTTTTGGTTTGTTGGTTTGTTGGTTTGTTGGTTAATTAGTTTGTTGGTTTGTTGGCATGTTGGCTTGTTGGTTTGTTGGTTTGTTGGCTTGTTGGTTTGTTGGTTTGTTGGCTTGTTGGTTTGTTGGTTTGTTGGCTTGTTGGCTGGTTGGTTTGTTGGTTTGTTTGGTTTTTTGGTTTGTTGGCTTGTTGGTTTGTTGGTTTATTGTTTTGTTGGTTTGTTGGTTTGTTGGTTTGTTGGCTTGTTGGCTTGTTGTTTTGTTGGTTTCTTGGTTTGTTGGTTTGTTGGTTAGTTCGTTTGTTGGTTTGTTAGTTTGTCAGTTTGTTGGTTTGTTGGCTTGTTGGTTTGTTAGTTTGTTGGTTTGTTGGCTTGTTGGCTTGTTGGTTTGTTGGTTTTTTGGTTTGTTGGTTTGTTGGTTTGTTGGCTTGTTGGTTTGTTGGTTACTTAGTTTGTTGGTTTGTTGGCATGTTGGTTTGTTGGTTTGCTGGTTTGTTGGCTTGTTGGTTACTTAGTTTTTTGGTTTGTTGGCATGTTGGTTTGTTGGTTTGTTGGTTTGTTGGTTTGTTGGTTTGTTGGTTTGTTGGTTTGTTGGCATGTTGGTTTGTTGGTTTGTTGGCTTGTTGGCTTGTTGCTTTGTTGGTTTGTTGGTTTGTTGGTTTGTTGGCTTGTTGGTTTGTTGGTTTGCTGGCTTGTTGGTTTGTTGGTTTGTTGGCTTGTTGGCTTGTTGGCTTGTTGGTTTGGTAGTTTGTTGGCTTTTTGGTTACTTGGTTGGTTGGTTTGTTGGTTTGTTGGTTTGTTGGCTTGTTGGTTTGTTGGTTTGTTGGTTTGTTGGCTTGTTGGTTTGTTGGCTTGTTGGTTTGTTGGTTTGTTGGTTTGTTAACTTGTTGGCTTGTTGGTTTGCTGGTTTGTTGGTTTGTTGGTTTGTTAGCTTGTTGGTTTGTTGGTTTGTTGGCTTGTTGGTTTGTTGGTTTTTTGATTTGTTGGTTTATTTGCTTGTTGGTTTGTTGCCTTGTTGGTTTGTTGGTTTGTTGGTTTGTTGGTTTGTTGGTTTGTTGGTTTGTTGGTTTGTTAGTTTGTTGGTTTGTTGGTTTGTTGGCTTGTTGGTTTGTTGGTTTGTTGGCTTGTTGGTTTGTAGGTTTGTTGGCTTGTTGGTTACTTAGTTTGTTGGTTTGTTGGTTAGTTCGTTTGTTGGTTTGTTAGTTTGTTGTTTTATTGGCTTGTTGGCTTGTTGGTTTGTTGGTTTGTTGGCTTGTTGGCTTTTTGGTTTGTTCGTTTGTTGGCTTGTTGGTTACTTGGTTTGTTGGTTTGTTGGTTTGTTGGCTTGTTGGTTTGTTGGTTTGTTGGTTTTTTGGTTTGTTGGTTTATTTGTTTGTTGGTTTGTTGGCTTGTTGGTTTGTTGGTTTGTTGGTTTGTTGGTTTGTTAGTTTGTTGGTTTGTTGGTTTGTTGGCTTGTTGGTTTGTTGGTTTGTTGGCTTGTTGGCTTGTTGGTTTGTAGGTTTGTTGGCTTGTTGGTTACTTAGTTTGTTGGCTGGTTGGTTTGTTGGTTTGTTTGGTTTTTTGGTTTGTTGGCTTGTTGGTTTGTTGGTTTATTGTTTTGTTGGTTTGTTGGTTTGTTGGTTTGTTGGCTTGTTGGCTTGTTGTTTTGTTGGTTTCTTGGTTTGTTGGTTTGTTGGTTAGTTCGTTTGTTGGTTTGTTAGTTTGTCAGTTTGTTGGTTTGTTGGCTTGTTGGTTTGTTAGTTTGTTGGTTTGTTGGCTTGTTGGCTTGTTGGTTTGTTGGTTTTTTGGTTTGTTGGTTTGTTGGTTTGTTGGCTTGTTGGTTTGTTGGTTACTTAGTTTGTTGGTTTGTTGGCATGTTGGTTTGTTGGTTTGCTGGTTTGTTGGCTTGTTGGTTACTTAGTTTTTTGGTTTGTTGGCATGTTGGTTTGTTGGTTTGTTGGTTTGTTGGTTTGTTGGTTTGTTGGTTTGTTGGTTTGTTGGCATGTTGGTTTGTTGGTTTGTTGGCTTGTTGGCTTGTTGCTTTGTTGGTTTGTTGGTTTGTTGGTTTGTTGGCTTGTTGGTTTGTTGGTTTGCTGGCTTGTTGGTTTGTTGGTTTGTTGGCTTGTTGGCTTGTTGGCTTGTTGGTTTGGTAGTTTGTTGGCTTTTTGGTTACTTGGTTGGTTGGTTTGTTGGTTTGTTGGTTTGTTGGCTTGTTGGTTTGTTGGTTTGTTGGTTTGTTGGCTTGTTGGTTTGTTGGCTTGTTGGTTTGTTGGTTTGTTGGTTTGTTAACTTGTTGGCTTGTTGGTTTGCTGGTTTGTTGGTTTGTTGGTTTGTTAGCTTGTTGGTTTGTTGGTTTGTTGGCTTGTTGGTTTGTTGGTTTTTTGATTTGTTGGTTTATTTGCTTGTTGGTTTGTTGCCTTGTTGGTTTGTTGGTTTGTTGGTTTGTTGGTTTGTTGGTTTGTTGGTTTGTTAGTTTGTTGGTTTGTTGGTTTGTTGGCTTGTTGGTTTGTTGGTTTGTTGGCTTGTTGGTTTGTAGGTTTGTTGGCTTGTTGGTTACTTAGTTTGTTGGTTTGTTGGTTAGTTCGTTTGTTGGTTTGTTAGTTTGTTGTTTTATTGGCTTGTTGGCTTGTTGGTTTGTTGGTTTGTTGGCTTGTTGGCTTTTTGGTTTGTTGGTTTGTTGGCTTGTTGGTTACTTGGTTTGTTGGTTTGTTGGTTTGTTGGCTTGTTGGTTTGTTGGTTTGTTGGTTTTTTGGTTTGTTGGTTTATTTGTTTGTTGGTTTGTTGGCTTGTTGGTTTGTTGGTTTGTTGGTTTGTTGGTTTGTTAGTTTGTTGGTTTGTTGGTTTGTTGGCTTGTTGGTTTGTTGGTTTGTTGGCTTGTTGGCTTGTTGGTTTGTAGGTTTGTTGGCTTGTTGGTTACTTAGTTTGTTGGTTTGTTGGTTAGTTCGTTTGTTGGTTTGTTAGTTTGTTGGTTTGTTGGCTTGTTGGCTTGTTGACTTGTTGGTTGTTGGTTTTTTGGTTTGTTGGTTTGTTGGTTTGTTGGTTTATTTGTTTGTTGGTTTGTTGGCTTGCTGGTTTGTTGGTTTGTTGGTTTATTTGTTTGTTGGTTTGTTGGTTTATTTTTTTGTTGGTTTGTTGGCTTGTTGGTTTGTTGGTTTGTTGGTTTGTTGCTTTGTTCGTTTGATGGTTTGTTGGCTTGTTGGTTTGTTGGTTTGTTGGTTTGTTGATTTGTTGGCTTGTTGGTTTGTTGGCTTGTTGGTTTGTTGGTTTGTTGGTTTATTTGTTTGTTGGTTTGTTGGCTTGTTGGTTTGTTGGTTTGTTGGTTTGTTGGTTTGTTAGTTTGTTGGTTTGTTGGCTTGTTGGCTTGTTGGTTTGTTGTTTTTTTGGGTTGTTGGTTTGTTGGTTTGTTGGTTTGTTGGTTTGTTGGTTTGTTGGTTTGTTGGTTTGTTGGTTTGTTGGCTCTTTGGTTTGTTGGTTTGTTGGTTTGTTGGTTTGTTGGTTTTTTGGTTTGTTGCTTTATTTGTTTGTTGGTTTGTTGGCTTGTTGGTTTGTTGGTTTGTTGGTTTGTTGGTTTGTTGGTTTGTTGGCTTGTTGGTTTGTTGGTTTGTTGGTTTGTTGGCTTGTTGGCTTGTTGGTTTGTTGGTGTGTTGGTTTTTTGGTTTGTTGGTTTGTTGGTTTGTTGGTTACTTAGTTTGTTGGTTTGTTGGCATGTTGGTTTGTTGGTTTGTTGGTTTGTTGGCTTGTTGGTTTGTTGGTTTGTTGGCTTGTTGGTTTGTTGGTTTGTTGGTCTGTTGGTTTGTTGGCTTGTTGGCTTGTTGGTTTGTAAGTTTGTTGGCTTGTTGGTTTGTTGGTTTGTTGGCTTGTTGGTTTGTTGGTTTGTTGGCTTGTTGGCTTGTTGGCTTGTTGGTTTGTTAGTGTGTTGGCTTTTTGGTTACTTGGTTGGTTGGTTTGTTGGTTTGTTGGCTTGTTGGTTTGTTGGTTTGTTGGTGTGTTGGCTTGTTGGTTTGTTGGCTTGTTGGTTTGTTGGTTTGTTGGTTTGTTGGTTTGTTGGTTTGTTGGTTTGTTGGCTCTTTGGTTTGTTGGTTTGTTGGTTTGTTGGTTTGTTGGTTTTTTGGTTTGTTGGTTTGTTGGTTTGTTGGCTTGTTGGTTTGTTGGTTTGTTGGTTTTTTTGGTTTGTTGGTTTATTTGTTTGTTGGTTTGTTGGCTTGTTTGCTTGTTGGTTTGTTGGTTTGTTGGTTTGTTGGTTTGTTAGTTTGTTGGTTTGTTGGCTTGTTGGCTTGTTGGTTTGTTGGTTTTTTGGGTTGTTGGTTTGTTGGTTTGTTGGTTTGTTGGTTTGTTGGTTTGTTGGTTTGTTGGTTTGTTGGTTTGTTGGTTTGTTGGCTGTTTGGCTTGTTGGTTTGTTGGTTTTTTGGTTTGTTGGTTTGTTGGTTTGTTGGTTTGTTGGCTTGTTGGTTTGTTGGTTTGTTTGTTTTTTTTGTTTGTTGGTTTATTTGTTTGTTGGTTTGTTGGCTTGTTGGTTTGTTGGTTTGTTGGTTTGTTGGTTTGTTAGTTTGTTGGTTTGTTGGCTTGTTGGCTTGTTGGTTTGTTGGTTTTTTGGGTTGTTGGTTTGTTGGTTTGTTGGTTTGTTGGTTTGTTGGTTTGTTGGTTTGTTGGTTTGTTGGTTTGTTGGCTCTTTGGTTTGTTGGTTTGTTGGTTTGTTGGTTTTTTGGTTTGTTGGTTTATTTGTTTGTTGGTTTGTTCGCTTGTTGGTTTGTTGGTTTGTTGGTTTGTTGGTTTGTTGGCTTGTTGGTTTGTTGGTTTGTTGGTTTGTTGGCTTGTTGGCTTGTTGGTTTGTTGGTGTGTTGGTTTTTTGGTTTGTTGGTTTGTTGGTTTGTTGGTTACTTAGTTTGTTGGTTTGTTGGCATGTTGGCTTGTTGGTTTGTTGGTTTGTTGGCTTGTTGGTTTGTTGGTTTGTTGGCTTATCGGTTTGTTGGTTTGTTGGCTTGTTGGCTGGTTGGTTTGTTGGTTTGTTTGGTTTGTTGGTTTGTTGGCTTGTTGGTTTGTTGGTTTGTTGGCTTGTTGGTTTGTTGGTTTGTTGGTTTGTTGGCTTGTTGGCTTGTTGTTTTGTTGGTTTCTTGGCTTGTTGGTTTGTTAGTTTGTTGTCTTGTTGGCTTGTTGCTTTGTTCGTTTGATGGTTTGTTGGTTTGTTGGTTTTTTGGTTTGTTGGTTTTTTGGTTTGTTGCTTTGTTGGTTTGTTGGTTTGTTGGCTTGTTGGCTTGTTGGTTTGTTGGCTTGTTGGTTTGTTAGTTTGTTGGCTTTTTGGTTACTTGGTTTGTTGGTTTGTTGGTTTGTTGGCTTGTTGGTTTGTTGGCTTGTTGGTTTGTTGGTTTGTTGGTTTGTTGGTTTGTTGGTTTGTTGGTTTGTTGGCTTGTTGGTTTGTTGGTTTGCTGGTTTGTTGGTTTGTTGGTTTGTTGGTTTTTTGGTTTGTTGGTTTGTTGGTTTGTTGGCTTATTGGTTTTTTGGTTTGTTGGTTTGTTGGCTTGTTGGTTTGTTGGTTTGTTGGTTTGTTGGTTGGTTGGCTCGTTGGCTTGTTGGTTTGTTGGTTTGTTGGTTTGTTGGTTTGTTGGTTTTTTGGTTTGTTGGTTTGTTGGTTTGTTGGCTTGTTGGTTTGTTGGTTTGTTGGTTTGTTGGCTTGTTGGTTTGTTGGTTTGTTGGTTTGTTGGTTTGTTGGCTCGTTGGCTTGTTGGTTTGTTGGTTTGTTGGTTTGTTGGCTTGTTGGTTTGTTGGTTTTTTGGTTTGTTGGTTTGTTGGTTTGTTGGCTTGTTGGTTTGTTGGCTTGTTGGTTTGTTGGTTTGTTGGTTTGTTAACTTGTTGGCTTGTTGGTTTGTTGGTTTGTTGGTTTGTTGGTTTGTTGGGTTGTTGGTTTGTTGGTTTGTTGGCTTGTTGGCTTGTTGGTTTGTTGGTTTGTTGGCTTGTTGGTTACTTAGTTTGTTGGTTTGTTGGTTTGTTGGCTTGTTGGTTTGTTGGCTTGTTGGTTTGTTGGTTTGTTGGTTTTTTGGTTTGTTGGTTTCTTTGTTTGTTGGTTTGTTGGCTTGTTGGCTTCTTGGTTTGTAGGTTTGTTGGCTTGTTGGTTACTTAGTTTGTTGGTTTGTTGGTTAGTTCGTTTGTTGGTTTGTTAGTTTGTTGGTTTGTTGGCTTGTTGGCTTGTTGGTTTGTTGGTTTTTTGGTTTGTTGGTTTGTTGGTTTGTTGGTTTGTTGGTTTGTTGGTTTGTTGGTTTGTTGGTTTGTTGGTTTGTTGGTTTGTTGGCTTGTTGGTCTGTTGGTTTGTTGGTTTGTTGGTTTGTTGGTTTGTTCGTTTTTTGGTTTGTTGGTTTATTTGTTTGTTGGTTTGTTGGCTTGTTGGTTTGTTGGTTTGTTGGTTTGTTGGTTTGTTGGCTTGTTGGTTTGTTAGTTTGTTGGTTTGTTGGCTTGTTGGCTTGTTGGTTTGTTGGTTTGTTGGTTTTTTGGTTTGTTGGTTTGTTGGTTTGTTGGTTACTTAGTTTGTTGGTTTGTTGGCATGTTGGCTTGTTGGTTTCTTGGTTTGTTGGCTTGTTGGTTTGTTGGTTTGTTGGCTTGTTGGTTTGTTGGTTTGTTGGCTTGTTGGCTGGTTGGTTTGTTGGTTTGTTTGGTTTGTTGGTTTGTTGGCTTGTTGGTTTGTTGGTTTGTTGGCTTGTTGGTTTGTTGGTTTGTTGGTTTGTTGGCTTGTTGGCTTGTTGTTTTGTTGGTTTCTTGGCTTGTTGGTTTGTTGGTTTGTTGTCTTGTTGGCTTGTTGCTTTGTTCGTTTGGCGGTTTGTTGGTTTGTTGGTTTTTTGGTTTGTTGGTTTTTTGGTTTGTTGCTTTGTTGGTTTGATGGTTTGTTGGCTTGTTGGCTTGTTGGTTTGTTGGCTTGTTGGCTTGTTAGTTTGTTGGCTTTTTGGTTACTTGGTTTGTTGGTTTGTTGGTTTGTTGGCTTGTTGGTTTGTTGGCTTGTTGGTTTGTTGGTCTGTTGGTTTGTTGGTTTGTTGGCTTGTTGGTTTGTTGGTTTGTTGGTTTGTTGGTTTGTTGGTTTGTTGGTTTTTTGGTTTGTTGGTTTGTTGGTTTGTTGGCTTGTTGGTTTGTTGGTTTGTTGGCTTGTTGGCTTGTTGGCTTGTTGGTTTGTTGGTTTGTTGGCTTGTTGGTTTGTTGGTTTGTTGCTTTGTTGGCTTGTTGCCTTGTTGGTTTGTTGGTTTGTTGGTTTGTTGGCTTGTTGGTTTGTTGGTTTTTTGGTTTGTTGGTTTGTTGGTTTGTGGCTTGTTGGTTTGTTGGTTTGTTAACTTGTTGGCTTGTTGGTTTGTTGGTTTGTTGGTTTGTTGGTTTGTTGGGTTGTTGGTTTGTTGGTTTGTTGGCTTGTTGGCTTGTTGGTTTGTTGGTTTGTTGGTTTGTTGGCTTGTTGGTTACTTGGTTTTTTGGTTTGTTGGCTTGTTGGTTTGTTGGTTTGTTGGTTTTTTGGTTTGTTGGTTTATTTGTTTGTTGGTTTGTTGGCTTGTCGGTTTGTTGGTTTGTTGATTTGTTGGTTTGTTAGTTTGTTGGTTTGTTGGTTTGTTGGCTTGTTGGTTTGTTGGTTTGTTGGCTTGTTAGCTTCTTGGTTTGTAGGTTTGTTGGCTTGTTGGTTACTTAGTTTGTTGGTTTGTTGGTTAGTTCGTTTGTTGGTTTGTTGGTTTGTTGGTTTGTTGGCTTGTTGGCTTGTTGGTTTGTTGGTTTTTTGGATTGTTGGTTTGTTGGTTTGTTGGTTTGTTGGTTTGTTGGTTTGTTGGCTTGCTGGTTTGTTGGCTTGTTGGTTTGTTGGTTTGTTGGTTTGTTGGTTTGTTGGTTTGTTGGTTTTTTGGTTTGTTGGTTTATTTGTCTGTTGGTTTGTTGGCTTGTTGGTTTGTTGGTTTGTTGGTTTGTTGGTTTGTTGGCTTGTTGGTTTGTTGGTTTGTTGGTTTGTTGGCTTGTTGGCTTGTTGGTTTGTTGGTTTGTTGGTTTTTTGGTTTGTTGGTTTGTTGGTTTGTTGGTTACTTAGTTTGTTGGTTTGTTGGCATGTTGGCTTGTTGGTTTGTTGGTTTGTTGGCTTGTTGGTTTGTTGGTTTGTTGGCTTGTTGGTTTGTTGGTTTGTTGGCTTGTTGGCTGGTTAGTTTGTTCGTTTGTTTGGTTTGTTGGTTTGTTGGCTTGTTGGTTTGTTGGTTTGTTGGCTTGTTGGTTTGTTGGTTTGTTGGTTTGTTGGTTTGTTGGCTTGTTGGCTTGTTGTTTTGTTGGTTTCTTGGCTTGTTGGTTTGTTGGTTTGTTGTCTTGTTGGCTTGTTGCTTTGTTCGTTTGATGGTTTGTTGGTTTGTTGGTTTTTTGGTTTGTTGGTTTTTTGGTTTGTTGCTTTGTTGGTTTGTTGGTTTGTTGGCTTGTTGGCTTGTTGGTTTGTTGGCTTGTTGGTTTGTTAGTTTGTTGGCTTTTTGGTTAATTGGTTTGTTGGTTTGTTGGTTTGTTGGCTTGTTGGTTTGTTGGCTTGTTGGTTTGTTGGTTTGTTGGTTTGTTGGTTTGTTGGTTTGTTGGCTTGTTGGTTTGTTGGTTTGTTGGTTTGTTGGTTTGTTGGTTTGTTGGTTTGTTGGCTTGTTGGTTTGTTGGTTTGTTGGTTTGTTGGCTTGTTGGTTTGTTGGTTTGTTGGCTTGTTGGTTTGTTGGTTTGTAAGTTTGATGGCTTGTTGGCTTGTTTGTTTGTTGGTTTGTTGGTTTGTTGGCTTGTTGGTTTGTTGGTTTTTTGGTTTGTTGGCCTGTTGGTTTGTTGGCTTGTTGGTTTGTTGGTTTGTTGGTTTGTTGGCTTGTTGGTTTGTTCGTTTGTTGGTTTGTTGGTTTGTTGGTTTGTTGGCTTGTTGGTTTGTTGGTTTGTTGGCTTGTTAGCTTGTTGGTTTGTTGGTTTGTTGGCTTGTTGGTTACTTGGTTTGTTGGTTTGTTGGTTTGTTGGTTTGTTGGTTTGTTGGTTTTTTGGTTTGTTGGTTTATTTGTTTGTTGTTTTGTTGGCTTGTTGGTTTGTTGGTTTGTTGGTTTGTTGGTTTGTTGGCTTGTTGGTTTGTTAATTTGTTTGTTTTGTTGGCTTGTTGGCTTGTTGGTTTGTTGATTTGTTGGTTTTTTGGTTTGTTGGTTTGTTGGTTTGTTGGTTTGTCGGTTTATTTGTTTGTTCGTTTGTTGGTTTATTTGTTTGTTGGTTTGTTGGCTGGTTGGTTTGTTGGTTTGTTGGTTTTTTGCTTTGTTCGTTTGATGGTTTGTTGGTTTGTTGGTTACTTGGTTTGTTGGTTTGTTGGTTTATTGGTTTGTTGGTTTGTTGGCTTGTTGGCTTGTTGGTTTGTTGGTTTGTTGGCTTGTTGGTTACTTAGTTTGTTGGTTTAATGGCATGTTGGTTTGTTGGTTTGTTGGTTTGTTGGCTTGTTGGTTTGTTGGTTTGTTGGCTTGTTGGTTTGTTGGTTTGTTGGCTTGTTGGCTTGTTGGGTTGTTGGTTTGTTGGTTTGTTGGTTTGGTAACTTGTTGGTTTGTTGGTTTGTTGGCTTGTTGGTTTGTTGGTTTGTTGGTTTGTTGGCTTGTTGGCTTGTTGGTTTTTTGGTTTGTTGGCTTTTTGGTTTGTTGGTTTGTTGGCTTGTTGGCTTGCTGCTTTGTTCGTTTGATGGTTTTTTGGTTTGTTGCTTTGTTGGTTTGTTGGTTTGTTGGCTTCTTGGTTTGTTGGTTTGTTGGCTTGTTGGCTTGTAAGTTTGTTGGCTTTTTGGTTACTTGGTTTGTTGGTTTATTGGTTTGTTGGCTTGTTGGTTTGTTGGCTTGTTGGTTTGTTGGTTTGTTGGTTTGTTGGCTTGTTGGCTTGTTGGTTTGTTGGTTTGTTGGTTTGTTGGTTTGTTGGTTTGTTGGCTTGTTGGCTTGTTGGTTTGTTGGTTTGTTGGCTTGTTGGTTTGTTGGTTTGTTGGTTTGTTGGTTGGTTGGCTCGTTGGCTTGTTGGTTTGTTGGTTTGTTGGTTTGTTGGTTTGTTGGTTTTTTGGTTTGTTGGTTTGTTGGTTTGTTGGCTTGTTGGTTTGTTGGTTTGTTGGTTTGTTGGCTTGTTGGTTTGTTGGTTTGTTGGTTTGTTGGTTTGTTGGTTTGTTGGCTCGTTGGCTTGTTGGTTTGTTGGTTTGTTGGTTTGTTGGCTTGTTGGTTTGTTGGTTTTTTGGTTTGTTGGTTTGTTGGTTTGTTGGCTTGTTGGTTTGTTGGCTTGTTGGTTTGTTGGTTTGTTGGTTTGTTAACTTGTTGGCTTGTTGGTTTGTTGGTTTGTTGGTTTGTTGGTTTGTTGGGTTGTTGGTTTGTTGGTTTGTTGGCTTGTTGGCTTGTTGGTTTGTTGGTTTGTTGGCTTGTTGGTTACTTAGTTTGTTGGTTTGTTGGTTTGTTGGCTTGTTGGTTTGTTGGCTTGTTGGTTTGTTGGTTTGTTGGTTTTTTGGTTTGTTGGTTTCTTTGTTTGTTGGTTTGTTGGCTTGTTGGTTTGTTGGTTTGTTGGTTTGTTGGTTTGTTAGTTTGTTGGTTTGTTCGTTTGTTGGCTTATTGGTTTGTTGGTTTGTTGGCTTGTTGGCTTCTTGGTTTGTAGGTTTGTTGGCTTGTTGGTTACTTAGTTTGTTGGTTTGTTGGTTAGTTCGTTTGTTGGTTTGTTAGTTTGTTGGTTTGTTGGCTGGTTGGCTTGTTGGTTTGTTGGTTTTTTGGTTTGTTGGTTTGTTGGTTTGTTGGTTACTTAGTTTGTTGGTTTGTTGGCATGTTGGCTTGTTGGTTTGTTGGTTTGTTGGCTTGTTGGTTTGTTGGTTTGTTGGCTTATCGGTTTGTTGGTTTGTTGGCTTGTTGGCTGGTTGGTTTGTTGGTTTGTTTGGTTTGTTGGTTTGTTGGCTTGTTGGTTTGTTGGTTTGTTGGCTTGTTGGTTTGTTGGTTTGTTGGTTTGTTGGCTTGTTGGCTTGTTGTTTTGTTGGTTTCTTGGCTTGTTGGTTTGTTAGTTTGTTGTCTTGTTGGCTTGTTGCTTTGTTCGTTTGATGGTTTGTTGGTTTGTTGGTTTTTTGGTTTGTTGGTTTTTTGGTTTGTTGCTTTGTTGGTTTGTTGGTTTGTTGGCTTGTTGGCTTGTTGGTTTGTTGGCTTGTTGGTTTGTTAGTTTGTTGGCTTTTTGGTTACTTGGTTTGTTGGTTTGTTGGTTTGTTGGCTTGTTGGTTTGTTGGCTTGTTGGTTTGTTGGTTTGTTGGTTTGTTGGTTTGTTGGTTTGTTGGTTTGTTGGCTTGTTGGTTTGTTGGTTTGCTGGTTTGTTGGTTTGTTGGTTTGTTGGTTTGTTGGTTTTTTGGTTTGTTGGTTTGTTGGTTTGTTGGCTTATTGGTTTTTTGGTTTGTTGGTTTGTTGGCTTGTTGGTTTCTTGGTTTGTTGGTTTGTTGGTTGGTTGGCTCGTTGGCTTGTTGGTTTGTTGGTTTGTTGGTTTGTTGGTTTGTTGGTTTTTTGGTTTGTTGGTTTGTTGGTTTGTTGGCTTGTTGGTTTGTTGGTTTGTTGGTTTGTTGGCTTGTTGGTTTGTTGGTTTGTTGGTTTGTTGGCTTGTTGGTTTGTTGGTTTTTTGGTTTGTTGGTTTGTTGGTTTGTTGGCTTGTTGGTTTGTTGGCTTGTTGGTTTGTTGGTTTGTTGGTTTGTTAACTTGTTGGCTTGTTGGTTTGTTGGTTTGTTGGTTTGTTGGTTTGTTGGGTTGTTGGTTTGTTGGTTTGTTGGCTTGTTGGCTTGTTGGTTTGTTGGTTTGTTGGCTTGTTGGTTACTTAGTTTGTTGGTTTGTTGGTTTGTTGGCTTGTTGGTTTGTTGGCTTGTTGGTTTGTTGGTTTGTTGGTTTTTTGGTTTGTTGGTTTCTTTGTTTGTTGGTTTGTTGGCTTGTTGGTTTGTTGGTTTGTTGGTTTGTTGGTTTGTTAGTTTGTTGGTTTGTTCGTTTGTTGGCTTGTTGGTTTGTTGGTTTGTTGGCTTGTTGGCTTCTTGGTTTGTAGGTTTGTTGGCTTGTTGGTTACTTAGTTCGTTGGTTTGTTGGTTAGTTCGTTTGTTGGTTTGTTAGTTTGTTGGTTTGTTGGCTTGTTGGCTTGTTGGTTTGTTGGTTTTTTGGTTTGTTGGTTTGTTGGTTTGTTGGTTTGTTGGTTTGTTGGTTTGTTGGTTTGTTGGTTTGTTGGTTTGTTGGTTTGTCGGCTTGTTGGTCTGTTGGTTTGTTGGTTTGTTGGTTTGTTGGTTTGTTGGTTTTTTGGTTTGTTGGTTTATTTGTTTGTTGGTTTGTTGGCTTGTTGGTTTGTTGGTTTGTTGGTTTGTTGGTTTGTTGGCTTGTTGGTTTGTTAGTTTGTTGGTTTGTTGGCTTGTTGGCTTGTTGGTTTGTTGGTTTGTTGGTTTGTTGGCTTATCGGTTTGTTGGTTTGTTGGCTTGTTGGCTGGTTGGTTTGTTGGTTTGTTTGGTTTGTTGGTTTGTTGGCTTGTTGGTTTGTTGGTTTGTTGGCTTGTTGGTTTGTTGGTTTGTTGGTTTGTTGGCTTGTTGGCTTGTTGTTTTGTTGGTTTCTTGGCTTGTTGGTTTGTTAGTTTGTTGTCTTGTTGGCTTGTTGCTTTGTTCGTTTGATGGTTTGTTGGTTTGTTGGTTTTTTGGTTTGTTGGTTTTTTGGTTTGTTGCTTTGTTGGTTTGTTGGTTTGTTGGCTTGTTGGCTTGTTGGTTTGTTGGCTTGTTGGTTTGTTAGTTTGTTGGCTTTTTGGTTACTTGGTTTGTTGGTTTGTTGGTTTGTTGGCTTGTTGGTTTGTTGGCTTGTTGGTTTGTTGGTTTGTTGGTTTGTTGGTTTGTTGGTTTGTTGGTTTGTTGGCTTGTTGGTTTGTTGGTTTGCTGGTTTGTTGGTTTGTTGGTTTGTTGGTTTGTTGGTTTTTTGGTTTGTTGGTTTGTTGGTTTGTTGGCTTATTGGTTTTTTGGTTTGTTGGTTTGTTGGCTTGTTGGTTTCTTGGTTTGTTGGTTTGTTGGTTGGTTGGCTCGTTGGCTTGTTGGTTTGTTGGTTTGTTGGTTTGTTGGTTTGTTGGTTTTTTGGTTTGTTGGTTTGTTGGTTTGTTGGCTTGTTGGTTTGTTGGTTTGTTGGTTTGTTGGCTTGTTGGTTTGTTGGTTTGTTGGTTTGTTGGCTTGTTGGTTTGTTGGTTTTTTGGTTTGTTGGTTTGTTGGTTTGTTGGCTTGTTGGTTTGTTGGCTTGTTGGTTTGTTGGTTTGTTGGTTTGTTAACTTGTTGGCTTGTTGGTTTGTTGGTTTGTTGGTTTGTTGGTTTGTTGGGTTGTTGGTTTGTTGGTTTGTTGGCTTGTTGGCTTGTTGGTTTGTTGGTTTGTTGGCTTGTTGGTTACTTAGTTTGTTGGTTTGTTGGTTTGTTGGCTTGTTGGTTTGTTGGCTTGTTGGTTTGTTGGTTTGTTGGTTTTTTGGTTTGTTGGTTTCTTTGTTTGTTGGTTTGTTGGCTTGTTGGTTTGTTGGTTTGTTGGTTTGTTGGTTTGTTAGTTTGTTGGTTTGTTCGTTTGTTGGCTTGTTGGTTTGTTGGTTTGTTGGCTTGTTGGCTTCTTGGTTTGTAGGTTTGTTGGCTTGTTGGTTACTTAGTTCGTTGGTTTGTTGGTTAGTTCGTTTGTTGGTTTGTTAGTTTGTTGGTTTGTTGGCTTGTTGGCTTGTTGGTTTGTTGGTTTTTTGGTTTGTTGGTTTGTTGGTTTGTTGGTTTGTTGGTTTGTTGGTTTGTTGGTTTGTTGGTTTGTTGGTTTGTTGGTTTGTTGGCTTGTTGGTCTGTTGGTTTGTTGGTTTGTTGGTTTGTTGGTTTGTTGGTTTTTTGGTTTGTTGGGTTATTTGTTTGTTGGTTTGTTGGCTTGTTGGTTTGTTGGTTTGTTGGTTTGTTGGTTTGTTGGCTTGTTGGTTTGTTAGTTTGTTGGTTTGTTGGCTTGTTGGCTTGTTGGTTTGTTGGTTTGTTGGTTTTTTGGTTTGTTGGTTTGTTGGTTTGTTGGTTACTAAGTTTGTTGGTTTGTTGGCATGTTGGCTTGTTGCTTTCTTGGTTTGTTGGCTTGTTGGTTTGTTGGTTTGTTGGCTTGTTGGTTTGTTGGTTTGTTGGCTTGTTGGCTGGTTGGTTTGTTGGTTTGTTTGGTTTGTTGGTTTGTTGGCTTGTTGGTTTGTTGGTTTGTTGGCTTGTTGGTTTGTTGGTTTGTTGGTTTGTTGGCTTGTTGGCTTGTTGTTTTGTTGGTTTCTTGGCTTGTTGGTTTGTTGGTTTGTTGGTTTGTTGTCTTGTTGGCTTGTTGCTTTGTTCGTTTGGCGGTTTGTTGGTTTGTTGGTTTTTTGGTTTGTTGGTTTTTTGGTTTGTTGCTTTGTTGGTTTGTTGGTTTGTTGGCTTGTTGGCTTGTTGGTTTGTTGGCTTGTTGGCTTGTTAGTTTGTTGGCTTTTTGGTTACTTGGTTTGTTGGTTTGTTGGTTTGTTGGCTTGTTGGTTTGTTGGCTTGTTGGTTTGTTGGTCTGTTGGTTTGTTGGTTTGTTGGCTTGTTGGTTTGTTGGTTTGTTGGTTTGTTGGTTTGTTGGTTTGTTGGTTTTTTGGTCTGTTGGTTTGTTGGTTTGTTGGCTTGTTGGTTTGTTGGTTTGTTGGCTTGTTGGCTTGTTGGCTTGTTGGCTTGTTGGTTTGTTGGTTTGTTGGCTTGTTGGTTTGTTGGTTTGTTGCTTTGTTGGCTTGTTGCCTTGTTGGTTTGTTGGTTTGTTGGTTTGTTGGCTTGTTGGTTTGTTGGTTTTTTGGTTTGTTGGTTTGTTGGTTTGTGGCTTGTTGGTTTGTTGGTTTGTTAACTTGTTGGCTTGTTGGTTTGTTGGTTTGTTGGTTTGTTGGTTTGTTGGGTTGTTGGTTTGTTGGTTTGTTGGCTTGTTGGCTTGTTGGTTTGTTGGTTTGTTGGTTTGTTGGCTTGTTGGTTACTTGGTTTGTTGGTTTGTTGGCTTGTTGGTTTGTTGGTTTGTTGGTTTTTTGGTTTGTTGGTTTATTTGTTTGTTGGTTTGTTGGCTTGTCGGTTTGTTGGTTTGTTGATTTGTTGGTTTGTTAGTTTGTTGGTTTGTTGGTTTGTTGGCTTGTTGGTTTGTTGGTTTGTTGGCTTGTTGGCTTCTTGGTTTGTAGGTTTGTTGGCTTGTTGGTTACTTAGTTTGTTGGTTTGTTGGTTAGTTCGTTTGTTGGTTTGTTGGTTTGTTGGTTTGTTGGCTTGTTGGCTTGTTGGTTTGTTGGTTTTTTGGATTGTTGGTTTGTTGGTTTGTTGGTTTGTTGGTTTGTTGGTTTGTTGGTTTGTTGGCTTGTTGGCTTGTTGGTTTGTTGGTTTGTTGGTTTGTTGGCTTGTTGGCTTGTTGGTTTGTTGGTTTGTTGGTTTTTTGGTTTGTTGGTTTGTTGGTTTGTTGGTTACTTAGTTTGTTGGTTTGTTGGCATGTTGGCTTGTTGGTTTGTTGGTTTGTTGGCTTGTTGGTTTGTTGGTTTGTTGGCTTGTTGGTTTGTTGGTTTATTGGCTTGTTGGCTGGTTAGTTTGTTCGTTTGTTTGGTTTGTTGGTTTGTTGGCTTGTTGGTTTGTTGGTTTGTTGGCTTGTTGGTTTGTTGGTTTGTTGGTTTGTTGGTTTGTTGGCTTGTTGGCTTGTTGTTTTGTTGGTTTCTTGGCTTGTTGGTTTGTTGGTTTGTTGTCTTGTTGGCTTGTTGCTTTGTTCGTTTGATGGTTTGTTGGTTTGTTGGTTTTTTGGTTTGTTGGTTTTTTGGTTTGTTGCTTTGTTGGTTTGTTGGTTTGTTGGCTTGTTGGCTTGTTGGTTTGTTGGCTTGTTGGTTTGTTAGTTTGTTGGCTTTTTGGTTAATTGGTTTGTTGGTTTGTTGGTTTGTTGGCTTGTTGGTTTGTTGGCTTGTTGGTTTGTTGGTTTGTTGGTTTGTTGGTTTGTTGGTTTGTTGGCTTGTTGGTTTGTTGGTTTGTTGGTTTGTTGGTTTGTTGGTTTGTTGGTTTGTTGGCTTGTTGGTTTGTTGGTTTGTTGGTTTGTTGGCTTGTTGGTTTGTTGGTTTGTTGGCTTGTTGGTTTGTTGGTTTGTAAGTTTGATGGCTTGTTGGCTTGTTTGTTTGTTGGTTTGTTGGTTTGTTGGCTTGTTGGTTTGTTGGTTTTTTGGTTTGTTGGCCTGTTGGTTTGTTGGCTTGTTGGTTTGTTGGTTTGTTGGTTTGTTGGCTTGTTGGTTTGTTCGTTTGTTGGTTTGTTGGTTTGTTGGTTTGTTGGCTTGTTGGTTTGTTGGTTTGTTGGCTTGTTAGCTTGTTGGTTTGTTGGTTTGTTGGCTTGTTGGTTACTTGGTTTGTTGGTTTGTTGGTTTGTTGGTTTGTTGGTTTGTTGGTTTTTTGGTTTGTTGGTTTATTTGTTTGTTGTTTTGTTGGCTTGTTGGTTTGTTGGTTTGTTGGTTTGTTGGTTTGTTGGCTTGTTGGTTTGTTAATTTGTTTGTTTTGTTGGCTTGTTGGCTTGTTGGTTTGTTGATTTGTTGGTTTTTTGGTTTGTTGGTTTGTTGGTTTGTTGGTTTGTTGGTTTGTCGGTTTATTTGTTTGTTCGTTTGTTGGTTTATTTGTTTGTTGGTTTGTTGGCTGGTTGGTTTGTTGGTTTGTTGGTTTTTTGCTTTGTTCGTTTGATGGTTTGTTGGTTTGTTGGTTACTTGGTTTGTTGGTTTGTTGGTTTGTTGGTTTGTTGGTTTGTTGGCTTGTTGGCTTGTTGGTTTGTTGGTTTGTTGGCTTGTTGGTTACTTAGTTTGTTGGTTTGTTGGCATGTTGGTTTGTTGGTTTGTTGGTTTGTTGGCTTGTTGGTTTGTTGGTTTGTTGGCTTGTTGGTTTGTTGGTTTGTTGGCTTGTTGGCTTGTTGGGTTGTTGGTTTGTTGGTTTGTTGGTTTGGTAACTTGTTGGTTTGTTGGTTTGTTGGCTTGTTGGTTTGTTGGTTTGTTGGTTTGTTGGCTTGTTGGCTTGTTGGTTTTTTGGTTTGTTGGCTTTTTGGTTTGTTGGTTTGTTGGTTTGTTGGTTTGTTGGTTTGTTGGTTTGTTGGTTTGTTGGTTTGTTGGTTTGTTGGCTTGTTGGTCTGTTGGTTTGTTGGTTTGTTGGTTTGTTGGTTTGTTGGTTTTTTGGTTTGTTGGTTTATTTGTTTGTTGGTTTGTTGGCTTGTTGGTTTGTTGGTTTGTTGGTTTGTTGGTTTGTTGGCTTGTTGGTTTGTTAGTTTGTTGGTTTGTTGGCTTGTTGGCTTGTTGGTTTGTTGGTTTGTTGGTTTTTTGGTTTGTTGGTTTGTTGGTTTGTTGGTTACTTAGTTTGTTGGTTTGTTGGCATGTTGGCTTGTTGGTTTCTTGGTTTGTTGGCTTGTTGGTTTGTTGGTTTGTTGGCTTGTTGGTTTGTTGGTTTGTTGGCTTGTTGGCTGGTTGGTTTGTTGGTTTGTTTGGTTTGTTGGTTTGTTGGCTTGTTGGTTTGTTGGTTTGTTGGCTTGTTGGTTTGTTGGTTTGTTGGTTTGTTGGCTTGTTGGCTTGTTGTTTTGTTGGTTTCTTGGCTTGTTGGTTTGTTGGTTTGTTGGTTTGTTGTCTTGTTGGCTTGTTGCTTTGTTCGTTTGGCGGTTTGTTGGTTTGTTGGTTTTTTGGTTTGTTGGTTTTTTGGTTTGTTGCTTTGTTGGTTTGTTGGTTTGTTGGCTTGTTGGCTTGTTGGTTTGTTGGCTTGTTGGCTTGTTAGTTTGTTGGCTTTTTGGTTACTTGGTTTGTTGGTTTGTTGGTTTGTTGGCTTGTTGGTTTGTTGGCTTGTTGGTTTGTTGGTCTGTTGGTTTGTTGGTTTGTTGGCTTGTTGGTTTGTTGGTTTGTTGGTTTGTTGGTTTGTTGGTTTGTTGGTTTTTTGGTCTGTTGGTTTGTTGGTTTGTTGGCTTGTTGGTTTGTTGGTTTGTTGGCTTGTTGGCTTGTTGGCTTGTTGGTTTGTTGGTTTGTTGGCTTGTTGGTTTGTTGGTTTGTTGCTTTGTTGGCTTGTTGCCTTGTTGGTTTGTTGGTTTGTTGGTTTGTTGGCTTGTTGGTTTGTTGTTTTTTTGGTTTGTTGGTTTGTTGGTTTGTGGCTTGTTGGTTTGTTGGTTTGTTAACTTGTTGGCTTGTTGGTTTGTTGGTTTGTTGGTTTGTTGGTTTGTTGGGTTGTTGGTTTGTTGGTTTGTTGGCTTGTTGGCTTGTTGGTTTGTTGGTTTGTTGGTTTGTTGGCTTGTTGGTTACTTGGTTTGTTGGTTTGTTGGCTTGTTGGTTTGTTGGTTTGTTGGTTTTTTGGTTTGTTGGTTTATTTGTTTGTTGGTTTGTTGGCTTGTCGGTTTGTTGGTTTGTTGATTTGTTGGTTTGTTAGTTTGTTGGTTTGTTGGTTTGTTGGCTTGTTGGTTTGTTGGTTTGTTGGCTTGTTGGCTTCTTGGTTTGTAGGTTTGTTGGCTTGTTGGTTACTTAGTTTGTTGGTTTGTTGGTTAGTTCGTTTGTTGGTTTGTTGGTTTGTTGGTTTGTTGGCTTGTTGGCTTGTTGGTTTGTTGGTTTTTTGGATTGTTGGTTTGTTGGTTTGTTGGTTTGTTGGTTTGTTGGTTTGTTGGTTTGTTGGCTTGTTGGCTTGTTGGTTTGTTGGTTTGTTGGTTTGTTGGCTTGTTGGCTTGTTGGTTTGTTGGTTTTTTGGTTTTTTTGGTTTGTTGGTTTGTTGGTTTGTTGGTTACTTAGTTTGTTGGTTTGTTGGCATGTTGGCTTGTTGGTTTGTTGGTTTGTTGGCTTGTTGGTTTGTTGGTTTGTTGGCTTGTTGGTTTGTTGGTTTATTGGCTTGTTGGCTGGTTAGTTTGTTCGTTTGTTTGGTTTGTTGGTTTGTTGGCTTGTTGGTTTGTTGGTTTGTTGGCTTGTTGGTTTGCTGGTTTGTTGGTTTGTTGGTTTGTTGGCTTGTTGGCTTGTTGTTTTGTTGGTTTCTTGGCTTGTTGGTTTGTTGGTTTGTTGTCTTGTTGGCTTGTTGCTTTGTTCGTTTGATGGTTTGTTGGTTTGTTGGTTTTTTGGTTTGTTGGTTTTTTGGTTTGTTGCTTTGTTGGTTTGTTGGTTTGTTGGCTTGTTGGCTTGTTGGTTTGTTGGCTTGTTGGTTTGTTAGTTTGTTGGCTTTTTGGTTAATTGGTTTGTTGGTTTGTTGGTTTGTTGGCTTGTTGGTTTGTTGGCTTGTTGGTTTGTTGGTTTGTTGGTTTGTTGGTTTGTTGGTTTGTTGGCTTGTTGGTTTGTTGGTTTGTTGGTTTGTTGGTTTGTTGGTTTGTTGGTTTGTTGGCTTGTTGGTTTGTTGGTTTGTTGGTTTGTTGGCTTGTTGGTTTGTTGGTTTGTTGGCTTGTTGGTTTGTTGGTTTGTAAGTTTGATGGCTTGTTGGCTTGTTTGTTTGTTGGTTTGTTGGTTTGTTGGCTTGTTGGTTTGTTGGTTTTTTGGTTTGTTGGCCTGTTGGTTTGTTGGCTTGTTGGTTTGTTGGTTTGTTGGTTTGTTGGCTTGTTGGTTTGTTCGTTTGTTGGTTTGTTGGTTTGTTGGTTTGTTGGCTTGTTGGTTTGTTGGTTTGTTGGCTTGTTAGCTTGTTGGTTTGTTGGTTTGTTGGCTTGTTGGTTACTTGGTTTGTTGGTTTGTTGGTTTGTTGGTTTGTTGGTTTGTTGGTTTTTTGGTTTGTTGGTTTATTTGTTTGTTGTTTTGTTGGCTTGTTGGTTTGTTGGTTTGTTGGTTTGTTGGTTTGTTGGCTTGTTGGTTTGTTAATTTGTTTGTTTTGTTGGCTTGTTGGCTTGTTGGTTTGTTGATTTGTTGGTTTTTTGGTTTGTTGGTTTGTTGGTTTGTTGGTTTGTTGGTTTGTCGGTTTATTTGTTTGTTCGTTTGTTGGTTTATTTGTTTGTTGGTTTGTTGGCTGGTTGGTTTGTTGGTTTGTTGGTTTTTTGCTTTGTTCGTTTGATGGTTTGTTGGTTTGTTGGTTACTTGGTTTGTTGGTTTGTTGGTTTGTTGGTTTGTTGGTTTGTTGGCTTGTTGGCTTGTTGGTTTGTTGGTTTGTTGGCTTGTTGGTTACTTAGTTTGTTGGTTTGTTGGCATGTTGGTTTGTTGGTTTGTTGGTTTGTTGGCTTGTTGGTTTGTTGGTTTGTTGGCTTGTTGGTTTGTTGGTTTGTTGGCTTGTTGGCTTGTTGGGTTGTTGGTTTGTTGGTTTGTTGGTTTGGTAACTTGTTGGTTTGTTGGTTTGTTGGCTTGTTGGTTTGTTGGTTTGTTGGTTTGTTGGCTTGTTGGCTTGTTGGTTTTTTGGTTTGTTGGCTTTTTGGTTTGTTGGTTTGTTGGCTTGTTGGCTTGCTGCTTTGTTCGTTTGATGGTTTTTTGGTTTGTTGCTTTGTTGGTTTGTTGGTTTGTTGGCTTCTTGGTTTGTTGGTTTGTTGGCTTGTTGGTTTGTTAGTTTGTTGGCTTTTTGGTTACTTGGTTTGTTGGTTTATTGGTTTGTTGGCTTGTTGGTTTGTTGGCTTGTTGGTTTGTTGGTTTGTTGGTTTGTTGGCTTGTTGGCTTGTTGGTTTGTTGGTTTGTTGGTTTGTTGGTTTGTTGGTTTGTTGGTTTTTTGGTTTGTTGGTTTGTTGGTTTGTTGGCTTGTTGGTTTGTTGGTTTGTTGGTTTGTTGGCTTATTGATTTGTTGGCTTGTTGGCTTGTTGTTTTGTTGGTTGGTTGGTTTGTTGGCTTGTTGGCTTGTTAATTTGTTAGTTTGTTGGCTTTTTGGTTACTTGGTTTGTTGGTTTGTTGGCTTGTTGGTTTGTTGGCTTGTTGGTTTGTTGGTTTGTTGGTTTGTTGGCTTCTTGGCTTGTTGGTTTGTTGGTTTGTTGGCTTGTTGGTTTGTTGGTTTTTTGGTTTATTGGTTTGTTGGTTTGTTGGCTTGTTGGTTTGTTGGTTTGTTGGTTTGTTTGCTTATTGGTTTGTTGGTTTGTTGGCTTGTTGGTTTGTTGGTTTGTTGGTTTGTTGGCTTGTTGGCTTGTTGGTTTGTTGGTTTGTTGGCTTATTGGCTTGTTGGTTTGTTGGTTTTTTGGTTTGTTGGTTTGGTGGCTTGTTGGTTTGTTGGTTTGTTGGTTTGTTGGGTTGTTGGTTTGTTGGTTTGTTGGCTTGTTGGTTTTTTGGTTTGTTGGTTTGTTGGCTTCTTGGCTTGTTGGTTTGTTGGTTTGTTGGCTAGTTGGTTTGTTGGCTTGTTGGTTTGTTGGTTTGTTGGCTTGTTGGCTTGTTGGCTTGTTGGTTTGTTAGTTTGTTGGTTTTTGGTTACTTGGTTTGTGGTTTGTTGGTTTGTTGGCTTTTTGGTTTGTTGGTTTGTTTGTTTGTTGGCTTGTTGGTTTGTTGGCTTGTTGGTTTGTTGGCTTGTTGGTTTGTTGGTTTGTTGGTTTGTTGGCTTGTTGGCTTGTTCGTTTGTTGGTTTGTTGGTTTGTTAATTTGTTGGCTTGTTGGTTTGTTGGTTTGTTGGCTTGTTGGCTTGTTGGTTTGTTGGTTTGTTGGCTTGTTGGTTACTTGGTTTGTTGGTTTGTTGGTTTGTTGGCTTGTTGTTTTGTTGGTTTTTTGGTTTGTTGCTTTGTTGGTTTGTTGGTTTGTTAGTTTGTTGGCTTGTTGGCTTGTTGGTTTGTTGGCTTGTTGGTTTGTTAGTTTGTTGGCTATTTGGTTACTTGGTTTGTTGGTTTGTTAGCTTGTTGGTTTGTTTGCTTGTTGGTTTGTTGGTTTGTTAATTTGTTGGCTTGTTGGCTTGCTGGTTTGTTGGTTTGTTGGTTTGTTGGTTTGTTGGTTTGTTGGTTTGTTGGTTTGTTGGTTTGTTGGTTTGTTGGATTTTTGGTTTGTTGGTTTGTTGGTTTGTTGGCTTGTTGGTTTGTTGGTTTGTTGGTTGGTTGGCTTGTTGGTTTGTTGGTTTGTTGGCTTGTTGGTTTGTTGGTTTGTTGGTTTGTTGGCTTGTTGGCTTGTTGGTTTTTTGGTTTGTTGGTTTGTTGGCTTGTTGGTTTGTTGGTTTGTTGGCTTCTTGGCTTGTTGCTTTGTTGGTTTGTTGGTTTGTTGGCTTGTTGGTTTGTTGGTTTGTTAGTTTGTTGGCTTTTTGGTTACTTGGTTTGTTGGTTTGTTGGTTTGTTGGCTTGTTGGTTTGTAGGCTTGTTGGTTTGTTGATTTGTTGGTTTGTTGGCTTATTAGCTTGTTGGTTTGTTGGTTTGTTGGTTTGTTGGTTTGTTGGTTTGTTGGTTTTTTGGTTTGTTGGTTTGTTGGTTTGTTGGTTTGTTGGTTTGTTGGCTTGTTGGCTTGTTGGTTTGTTGGTTTGTTGGCTTGTTGGTTACTTAGTTTGTTGGCTTGTTGGTTTGTTGGTTTGTTGGTTTGTTGGCTTGTTGGCTTGTTGGTTTGTTGGTTAGTTCGTTTGTTTGTTTGTCAGTTTGTTGGTTTGTTGGCTTGTTGGCTTGTTGGTTTGTTGGTTTTTTGGTTTGTTGGTTTATTTGTTTGTTTTTTTGTTGGCTTGTTGGTTTGTTGGTTTGTTAGTTTGTTGGCTTGTTGGTTTGTTGGTTTGTTAGTTTGTTGGCTTTTTGGTTACTTCGTTTGTTGGTTTGTTGGCTTGTTGGCTTGTTGGTTTGTTGGTTTGTTGGCTTGTTGGTTTGTTGGTTCGTTGGTTCGTTGGTTACTTGGTTTGTTGGTTTGTTGGCTTGTTGGTTTGTTGGTTTGTTGGTTTCTTGGCTTGTTGGCTTGTTGGTTTGTTGGTTTGTTGGCTTGTTATTTTGTTGGTTTGTTGGCTTTTTGGCTTGCTGCTTTGTTCGTTTGATTGTTTGTTGGTTTGTTGGTTTGTTGGTTTTTTGGTTTGTTGGTTTTTTGGTTTGTTGCTTTGTTGGTTTGTTGGTTTGTTGGCTTGTTGGCTTGTTGGTTTGTTGGCTTGTTGGTTTGTTAGTTTGTTGGCTTTTTGGTTACTTGGTTTGTTGGTTTGTTGGTTTTTTGGTTTGTTGGTTTGTTGGTTTGTTGGCTTGTTGGTTTGTTGGTTTGTTGTTTTGTTGGCTTGTTGGTTTGTTGGTTTGTGGGCTCGTTGGTTTGTTGGTTTGTTGGTTTGTTGGCTTGTTGGCTTGTTGGCTTGTTAGTTTGTTGGTTTGTTGGCTTGTTGGTTTGTTGGTTTTTTGGTTTGTTGGTTTGTTGGTTTGTTGGCTTGTTGCTTTGTTGGTTTGTTGGTTTGTTGGCTTGTTGGTTTGTTGGTTTGTTGGCTTGTTGGTTTGTTGGTTTGTTGGTTTGTTGGCTTTTTGGCTTGTTGGTTTGTTGGTTTGTTGGCTTGTTGGTTTGTTGGCTTGTTGGTTTGTTGGTTTGCTGGCTTGTTTGCTTGTTGGCTTGTTGGTTTGTTAGTTTGTTGGCTTTTTAGTTACTTGGTTTGTTGTTTTGTTGGTTTGTTGGTTTGTTGGTTTTTTGGCTTGTTGGTTTGTTGGCTTGTTGGTTTGTTGGCTTGTTGGTTTGTTGGTTTGTTGGTTTGTTGGCTTGTTGGCTTGTTGGCTTGTTGGCTTATTAGATTGTTGGTTTGTTGGTTTTTTGGTTTGTTGGTTTGTTGGTTTGTTGGCTTGTTGGTTTGTTGGTTTGTTGGTTTATTGGTTTGTTGGTTTGTTGGCTTGTTGGTTTGTTGGTTTGTCGGCTTGTTGGTTTGTTGGTTTGTTGGTTTGTTGGCTTGTTGGCTTGTTGGTTTGTTGGTTTGTTGGCTTGTTGGTTTGTTGGCTTGTTGGCTTGTTGGCTTGTTGGTTTGTTAGTTTGTTGGCTTTTTGGTAACTTGGTTTGTTGGTTTGTTGGTTTGTTGGCTTTTTGGTTTGTTGGTTTGTTGGTTTGTTGGCGTGTTGGGTTGTTGGCTTGTTGGTTTGTTGGCTTGTTGGTTTGTTGGTTTGTTGGTTTGTTGGCTTGTTGGCTTGTTCGTTTTTTGGTTTGTTGGTTTGTTGGTTTGTTGGCTTGTTGGTTTGTTGGTTTGTTGGCTTGTTGGCTTGTTGGTTTGTTGGTTTGTTGGCTTGTTGGTTACTTGGTTTGTTGGTTTGTTGGTTTGTTGGTTTGTTGGCTTGTTGTTTTGTTGGTTTGTTGTTTTTTTGGTTTGTTGGTTTATTTGTTTGTTGGTTTGTTGGCTTGTTGGTTTGTTGGTTTGTTGGCTTGTTGGTTTGTTGGTTTGTTGGCTTGTTGGTTTGTTGATTTGTTGGCTTGTTGGTTTGTTGGTTTGTTAGCTTGTTGGTTACTTAGTTAGTTGGTTTGTTGGTTAGTTCGTTTGTTGGTTTGTTAGTTTGTTGGTTTGTTGGCTTGTTGGCTTGTTGGTTTGTTGGTTTTTTAGTTTGTTGGTTGGTTGGTTTGTTGGTTTGTTGGTTTGTTGGTTTATTTGTTTGTTGGTTTGTTGGCTTGTTGGTTTGTTGGTTTGTTGGCTTATTGGTTTGTTGGTTTGTTGGTTTGTTGGCTTGTTGGCTTGTTGGTTTGTTAGTTTGTTGGCTTTTTGGTTACTTGGTTTGTTGGTTTGTTGGTTTGTTGGCTTGTTGGTTTGTTGGCTTGTTGGTTTGTTGGTTTGTTGGTTTGTTGGCTTATTGGCTTTTTGGTTTGTTGGTTTGTTGGTTTGTTGGTTTGTTGGTTTTTTGGTTTGTTGGTTTGTTGGTTTGTTGGTTTGTTGGCTTGTTGTTTTGTTGGTTTGTTGGCTTGTTGGTTACTTAGTTTGTTGGTTTCTTGGTTTGTTGGTTTGTTGGTTTGGTGGATTGTTGGCTTGTTGGTTTGTTGGTTAGTTCGTTTGTTGGTTTGTTAGTTTGTTGGTTTGTTGGCTTGTTGGCTTGTTGGTTTGTTGGTTTTTTGGTTTGTTGGTTTATTTGTTTGTTGGTTTGTTGGCTTGTTGGTTTGTTGGTTTGTTAGTTTGTTGGCTTGTTGGCTTGTTGGTTTGTTAGTTTGTTGGCTTTATGGTTACTTGGTTTGTTGGTTTATTTGTTTGTTGGTTTGTTGGCTTGTTGGTTTGTTGGTTTGTTGGTTTGTTGGTTTGTTGGTTTGTTGGCTTGTTGGTTTGTTGGTTTGTTGGCTTGTTGGCTTGTTGGTTTGTTGGTTTGTTAGCTTGTTGGTTACTTAGTTTGTTGGTTTGTTGGTTAGTTCGTTTGTTGGTTTGTTAGTTTGTTGGTTTGTTGGCTTGTTGGCTTGTTGGTTTGTTGGTTTTTTAGTTTGTTGGTTTGTTGGTTTGTTGGTTTGTTGGTTTACTTGTTTGTTGGTTTGTTGGCTTGTTGGTTTGTTGGTTTGTTGGTTTGTTGGCTTGTTGGTTTGTTGGTTTGTTGGTTTGTTGGTTTGTTGGTTTGTTGGTTTTTTGGTTTGTTGGTTTATTTGTTTATTGGTTTGTTGGCTTGTTGGTTTGTTGGTTTGTTGGTTTGTTGGTTTGTTGGCTAGTTGGTTTGTTGGTTTGTTGGTTTGTTGGCTTGTTGGTTTGTTAGTTTGTTGGCTTTATGGTTACTTGGTTTGTTGGTTTATTTGTTTGTTGGTTTGTTGGCTTGTTGGTTTGTTGGTTTGTTGGTTTGTTGGCTTGTTGGCTTGTTGGTTTGTTGGTTTTTTAGTTTGTTGGTTGGTTGGTTTGTTGGTTTGTTGGTTTGTTGGTTTATTTGTTTGTTGGTTTGTTGGTTTGTTGGCTTGTTGGTTTGTTGGCTTGTTGGTTTGTTGGTTTGCTGGCTTGTTTGCTTGTTGGCTTGTTGGTTTGTTAGTTTGTTGGCTTTTTAGTTACTTGGTTTGTTGTTTTGTTGGTTTGTTGGTTTGTTGGTTTTTTGGCTTGTTGGTTTGTTGGCTTGTTGGTTTGTTGGCTTGTTGGTTTGTTGGTTTGTTGGTTTGTTGGCTTGTTGGCTTGTTGGCTTGTTGGCTTATTAGATTGTTGGTTTGTTGGTTTTTTGGTTTGTTGGTTTGTTGGTTTGTTGGCTTGTTGGTTTGTTGGTTTGTTGGTTTATTGGTTTGTTGGTTTGTTGGCTTGTTGGTTTGTTGGTTTGTCGGCTTGTTGGTTTGTTGGTTTGTTGGTTTGTTGGCTTGTTGGCTTGTTGGTTTGTTGGTTTGTTGGCTTGTTGGTTTGTTGGCTTGTTGGCTTGTTGGCTTGTTGGTTTGTTAGTTTGTTGGCTTTTTGGTAACTTGGTTTGTTGGTTTGTTGGTTTGTTGGCTTTTTGGTTTGTTGGTTTGTTGGTTTGTTGGCGTGTTGGGTTGTTGGCTTGTTGGTTTGTTGGCTTGTTGGTTTGTTGGTTTGTTGGTTTGTTGGCTTGTTGGCTTGTTCGTTTTTTGGTTTGTTGGTTTGTTGGTTTGTTGGCTTGTTGGTTTGTTGGTTTGTTGGCTTGTTGGCTTGTTGGTTTGTTGGTTTGTTGGCTTGTTGGTTACTTGGTTTGTTGGTTTGTTGGTTTGTTGGTTTGTTGGCTTGTTGTTTTGTTGGTTTGTTGTTTTTTTGGTTTGTTGGTTTATTTGTTTGTTGGTTTGTTGGCTTGTTGGTTTGTTGGTTTGTTGGCTTGTTGGTTTGTTGGTTTGTTGGCTTGTTGGTTTGTTGATTTGTTGGCTTGTTGGTTTGTTGGTTTGTTAGCTTGTTGGTTACTTAGTTAGTTGGTTTGTTGGTTAGTTCGTTTGTTGGTTTGTTAGTTTGTTGGTTTGTTGGCTTGTTGGCTTGTTGGTTTGTTGGTTTTTTAGTTTGTTGGTTGGTTGGTTTGTTGGTTTGTTGGTTTGTTGGTTTATTTGTTTGTTGGTTTGTTTGCTTGTTGGTTTGTTGGTTTGTTGGCTTATTGGTTTGTTGGTTTGTTGGTTTGTTGGCTTGTTGGCTTGTTGGTTTGTTAGTTTGTTGGCTTTTTGGTTACTTGGTTTGTTGGTTTGTTGGTTTGTTGGCTTGTTGGTTTGTTGGCTTGTTGGTTTGTTGGTTTGTTGGTTTGTTGGCTTATTGGCTTTTTGGTTTGTTGGTTTGTTGGTTTGTTGGTTTGTTGGTTTTTTGGTTTGTTGGTTTGTTGGTTTGTTGGTTTGTTGGCTTGTTGTTTTGTTGGTTTGTTGGCTTGTTGGTTACTTAGTTTGTTGGTTTCTTGGTTTGTTGGTTTGTTGGTTTGGTGGATTGTTGGCTTGTTGGTTTGTTGGTTAGTTCGTTTGTTGGTTTGTTAGTTTGTTGGTTTGTTGGCTTGTTGGCTTGTTGGTTTGTTGGTTTTTTGGTTTGTTGGTTTATTTGTTTGTTGGTTTGTTGGCTTGTTGGTTTGTTGGTTTGTTAGTTTGTTGGCTTGTTGGCTTGTTGGTTTGTTAGTTTGTTGGCTTTATGGTTACTTGGTTTGTTGGTTTATTTGTTTGTTGGTTTGTTGGCTTGTTGGTTTGTTGGTTTGTTGGTTTGTTGGTTTGTTGGTTTGTTGGCTTGTTGGTTTGTTGGTTTGTTGGCTTGTTGGCTTGTTGGTTTGTTGGTTTGTTAGCTTGTTGGTTACTTAGTTTGTTGGTTTGTTGGTTAGTTCGTTTGTTGGTTTGTTAGTTTGTTGGTTTGTTGGCTTGTTGGCTTGTTGGTTTGTTGGTTTTTTAGTTTGTTGGTTTGTTGGTTTGTTGGTTTGTTGGTTTACTTGTTTGTTGGTTTGTTGGCTTGTTGGTTTGTTGGTTTGTTGGTTTGTTGGCTTGTTGGTTTGTTGGTTTGTTGGTTTGTTGGTTTGTTGGTTTGTTGGTTTTTTGGTTTGTTGGTTTATTTGTTTATTGGTTTGTTGGCTTGTTGGTTTGTTGGTTTGTTGGTTTGTTGGTTTGTTGGCTAGTTGGTTTGTTGGTTTGTTGGTTTGTTGGCTTGTTGGTTTGTTAGTTTGTTGGCTTTATGGTTACTTGGTTTGTTGGTTTATTTGTTTGTTGGTTTGTTGGCTTGTTGGTTTGTTGGTTTGTTGGTTTGTTGGCTTGTTGGCTTGTTGGTTCGTTGGTTTGTAGGCTTGTTGGTTTGTTGGCTTGTTGGTTTGTTGTTTTATTGGCTTGTTGGCTTGTTGGCTTGTTGGTTTGTTAGTTTGTTGGCTTTTTAGTTACTTGGTTTGTTGGTTTCTTGGTTTGTTGGTTTTTTGGCTTGTTGGTTTGTTGGCTTGTTGGTTTGTTGGCTTGTTGGTTTGTTGGTTTGTTGGTTTGTTGGCTTGTTGGCTTGTTCGTTTGTTGGTTTGTTGGTTTGTTAATTTGTTGGCTTGTTGGTTTGTTGGTTTGTTGGCTTGTTGGCTTGTTGGTTTGTTGGTTTGTTGGCTTGTTGGTTACTTGGTTTGTTGGTTTGTTGGTTTGTTGGCTTGTTGTTTTGTTGGTTTTTTGGTTTGTTGCTTTGTTGGTTTGTTGGTTTGTTAGTTTGTTGGCTTGTTGGCTTGTTGGTTTGTTGGCTTGTTGGTTAGTTAGTTTGTTAGCTATTTGGTTACTTGGTTTGTTGGTTTGTTAGCTTGTTGGTTTGTTTGCTTGTTGGTTTGTTGGTTTGTTAATTTGTTGGCTTGTTGGCTTGCTGGTTTGTTGGTTTGTTGGCTTGTTGGTTACTTAGTTTGTTGGCTTGTTGGTTTGTTGGTTTGTTGGTTTGTTGGCTTGTTGGCTTGTTGGTTTGTTGGTTAGTTCGTTTGTTTGTTTGTCAGTTTGTTGGTTTGTTGGCTTGTTGGCTTGTTGGTTTGTTGGTTTTTTGGTTTGTTGGTTTATTTGTTTGTTTTTTTGTTGGCTTGTTGGTTTGTTGGTTTGTTAGTTTGTTGGCTTGTTGGCTTGTTGGTTTGTTAGTTTGTTGGCTTTTTGGTTACTTGGTTTGTTGGTTTGTTGGTTTGTTGGCTTGTTGGCTTGTTGGTTTGTTGGTTTGTTGGCTTGTTGGTTTGTTGGTTCGTTGGTTCGTTGGTTACTTGGTTTGTTGGTTTGTTGGCTTGTTGGTTTGTTGGTTTGTTGGTTTCTTGGCTTGTTGGCTTGTTGGTTTGTTGGTTTGTTGGCTTGTTATTTTGTTGGTTTGTTGGCTTTTTGGCTTGCTGCTTTGTTCGTTTGATTGTTTGTTGGTTTGTTGGTTTGTTGGTTTTTTGGTTTGTTGGTTTTTTGGTTTGTTGCTTTGTTGGTTTGTTGGTTTGTTGGCTTGTTGGCTTGTTGGTTTGTTGGCTTGTTGGTTTGTTAGTTTGTTGGCTTTTTGGTTACTTGGTTTGTTGGTTTGTTGGTTTTTTGGTTTGTTGGTTTGTTGGTTTGTTGGCTTGTTGGTTTGTTGGTTTGTTGTTTTGTTGGCTTGTTGGTTTGTTGGTTTGTGGGCTCGTTGGTTTGTTGGTTTGTTGGTTTGTTGGCTTGTTGGCTTGTTGGCTTGTTGGCTTGTTAGTTTGTTGGTTTGTTGGCTTGTTGGTTTGTTGGTTTTTTGGTTTGTTGGTTTGTTGGTTTGTTGGCTTGTTGGTTTGTTGGTTTGTTGGTTTGTTGGTTTGTTGGCTTGTTGGTTTGTTGGTTTGTTGGCTTGTTGGTTTGTTGGTTTGTTGGTTTGTTGGCTTTTTGGCTTGTTGGTTTGTTGGTTTGTTGGCTTGTTGGTTTGTTGGCTTGTTGGTTTGTTGGTTTGCTGGCTTGTTTGCTTGTTGGCTTGTTGGTTTGTTAGTTTGTTGGCTTTTTAGTTACTTGGTTTGTTGTTTTGTTGGTTTGTTGGTTTGTTGGTTTTTTGGCTTGTTGGTTTGTTGGTTTGTTGGCTTGTTGGTTTGTTGGTTTGTTGGTTTGTTGGCTTGTTGGCTTGTTGGCTTGTTGGCTTATTAGATTGTTGGTTTGTTGGTTTTTTGGTTTGTTGGTTTGTTGGTTTGTTGGCTTGTTGGTTTGTTGGTTTGTTGGTTTGTTGGTTGTTGGCTTGTTGGTTTGTTGGTTTGTCGGCTTGTTGGTTTGTTGGTTTGTTGGTTTGTTGGCTTGTTGGCTTGTTGGTTTGTTGGTTTGTTGGCTTGTTGGTTTGTTGGCTTGTTGGCTTGTTGGCTTGTTGGTTTGTTAGTTTGTTGGCTTTTTGGTTACTTGGTTTGTTGGTTTGTTGGTTTGTTGGCTTTTTGGTTTGTTGGTTTGTTGGTTGGCGTGTTGGGTTGTTGGCTTGTTGGTTTGTTGGCTTATTGGTTTGTTGGTTTGTTGGTTTGTTGGCTTGTTGGCTTGTTCGTTTTTTGGTTTGTTGGTTTGTTGGTTTGTTGGCTTGTTGGTTTGTTGGTTTGTTGGCTTGTTGGCTTGTTGGTTTGTTGGTTTGTTGGCTTGTTGGTTACTTGGTTTGTTGGTTTGTTGGTTTGTTGGCTTGTTGTTTTGTTGGTTTGTTGTTTTTTTGGTTTGTTGGTTTATTTGTTTGTTGGTTTGTTGGCTTGTTGGTTTGTTGGTTTGTTGGCTTGTTGGTTTGTTAGTTTGTTGGTTTGTTGGCTTGTTGGTTTGTTGGTTTGTTGATTTGTTGGCTTGTTGGTTTGTTGGTTTGTTAGCTTGTTGGTTACTTAGTTAGTTGGTTTGTTGGTTAGTTCGTTTGTTGGTTTGTTAGTTTGTTGGTTTGTTGGCTTGTTGGCTTGTTGGTTTGTTGGTTTTTTAGTTTGTTGGTTGGTTGGTTTGTTGGTTTGTTGGTTTGTTGGTTTATTTGTTTGTTGGTTTGTTGGCTTGTTGGTTTGTTGGTTTGTTGGCTTATTGGTTTGTTGGTTTGTTGGTTTGTTGGCTTGTTGGCTTGTTGGTTTGTTAGTTTGTTGGCTTTTTGGTTACTTGGTTTGTTGGTTTGTTGGTTTGTTGGCTTGTTGGTTTGTTGGCTTGTTGGTTTGTTGGTTTGTTGGTTTGTTGGCTTATTGGCTTTTTGGTTTGTTGGTTTGTTGGTTTGTTGGTTTTTTGGTTTGTTGGTTTGTTGGTTTGTTGGCTTGTTGTTTTGTTGGTTTGTTGGCTTGTTGGTTACTTAGTTTGTTGGTTTCTTGGTTTGTTGGTTTGTTGGTTTGGTGGCTTGTTGGCTTGTTGGTTTGTTGGTTAGTTCGTTTGTTGGTTTGTTAGTTTGTTGGTTTGTTGGCTTGTTGGCTTGTTGGTTTGTTGGTTTTTTGGTTTGTTGGTTTATTTGTTTGTTGGTTTGTTGGCTTGTTGGTTTGTTGGTTTGTTAGTTTGTTGGCTTGTTGGCTTGTTGGTTTGTTAGTTTGTTGGCTTTATGGTTACTTGGTTTGTTGGTTTATTTGTTTGTTGGTTTGTTGGCTTGTTGGTTTGTTGGTTTGTTGGTTTGTTGGTTTGTTGGTTTGGTGGCTTGTTGGTTTGTTGGTTTGTTGGTTTGTTGGCTTGTTGGCTTGTTGGTTTGTTGGTTTGTTAGCTTGTTGGTTACTTAGTTTGTTGGTTTGTTGGTTAGTTCGTTTGTTGGTTTGTTAGTTTGTTGGTTTTTTGGCTTGTTGGCTTGTTGGTTTGTTGGTTTTTTAGTTTGTTGGTTTGTTGGTTTGTTGGTTTGTTGGTTTACTTGTTTGTTGGTTTGTTGGCTTGTTGGTTTGTTGGTTTGTTGGTTTGTTGGCTTGTTGGTTTGTTGGTTTGTTGGTTTCTTGGTTTGTTGGTTTGTTGGTTTTTTGGTTTGTTGGTTTATTTGTTTATTGGTTTGTTGGCTTGTTGGTTTGTTGGTTTGTTGGTTTGTTGGTTTGTTGGCTAGTTGGTTTGTTGGTTTGTTGGTTTGTTGGCTTGTTGGTTTGTTAGTTTGTTGGCTTTATGGTTGCTTGGTTTGTTGGTTTATTTGTTTGTTGGTTTGTTGGCTTGTTGGTTTGTTGGTTTGTTGGTTTGTTGGCTTGTTGGCTTGTTGGTTCGTTGGTTTGTAGGCTTGTTGGTTTGTTGGCTTGTTGGTTTGTTGTTTTATTGGCTTGTTGGCTTGTTGGCTTGTTGGTTTGTTAGTTTGTTGGCTTTTTAGTTACTTGGTTTGTTGGTTTGTTGGTTTGTTGGTTTTTTGGCTTGTTGGTTTGTTGGCTTGTTGGTTTGTTGGCTTGTTGGTTTGTTGGTTTGTTGGTTTGCTGGCTTGTTTGCTTGTTCGTTTGTTGGTTTGTTGGTTTGTTAATTTGTTGGCTTGTTGGTTTGTTGGTTTGTTGGCTTGTTGGCTTGTTGGTTTGTTGGTTTGTTGGCTTGTTGGTTACTTGGTTTGTTGGTTTGTTGGTTTGTTGGCTTGTTGTTTTGTTGGTTTTTTGGTTTGTTGCTTTGTTGGTTTGTTGGTTTGTTAGTTTGTTGGCTTGTTGGCTTGTTGGTTTGTTGGCTTGTTGGTTTGTTAGTTTGTTAGCTATTTGGTTACTTGGTTTGTTGGTTTGTTAGCTTGTTGGTTTGTTTGCTTGTTGGTTTGTTGGTTTGTTAATTTGTTGGCTTGTTGGCTTGCTGGTTTGTTGGTTTGTTGGTTTGTTGGTTTGTTGGTTTGTTGGTTTGTTGGTTTGTTGGATTTTTGGTTTGTTGGTTTGTTGGTTTGTTGGCTTGTTGGTTTGTTGGTTTGTTGGTTGGTTGGCTTGTTGGTTTGTTGGTTTGTTGGCTTGTTGGTTTGTTGGTTTGTTGGTTTGTTGGCTTGTTGGCTTGATGGTTTTTTGGTTTGTTGGTTTGTTGGCTTGTTGGCTTGTTGGTTTGTTGGCTTCTTGGCTTGTTGCTTTGTTGGTTTGTTGGTTTGTTGGCTTGTTGGTTTGTTGGTTTGTTAGTTTGTTGGCTTTTTGGTTACTTGGTTTGTTGGTTTGTTGGTTTGTTGGCTTGTTGGTTTGTAGGAGTGTTGGTTTGTTGATTTGTTGGTTTGTTGGCTTATTAGCTTGTTGGTTTGTTGGTTTGTTGGTTTGTTGGTTTGTTGGTTTGTTGGTTTGTTGGTTTTTTGGTTTGTTGGTTTGTTGGTTTGTTGGCTTGTTGGTTTGTTGGTTTGTTGGCTTGTTGGCTTGTTGGTTTGTTGGTTTGTTGGCTTGTTGGTTACTTAGTTTGTTGGTTTGTTGGTTTGTTGGTTTGTTGGTTTGTTGGCTTGTTGGCTTGTTGGTTTGTTGGTTTTTTGGTTTATTGGTTTATTTGTTTGTTTTTTTGTTGGCTTATTGGTTTGTTGGTTTGTTAGTTTGTTGGCTTGTTGGCTTGTTGGTTTGTTAGTTTGTTGGCTTTTTGGTTACTTGGTTTGTTGGTTTGTTGGTTTGTTGGCTTGTTGGCTTGTTGGTTTGTTGGTTTGTTGGCTTGTTGGTTTGTTGGTTCGTTGGTTTGTTGGCTTGTTGCTTTGTTGGTTTGTTGGTTTGTTGACTTGTTGGTTTGTTGGCTTGTTGGTTTGTTGGTTTGTTAGTTTGTTGGCTTTTTGGTTACTTGGTTTGTTGGTTTGTTGGCTTGTTGGTTTGTTGGTTTGTTGGTTTCTTGGCTTGTTGGCTTGTTGGTTTGTTGGTTTGTTGGCTTGTTATTTTGTTGGTTTGTTGGTTTTTTGGTTTGTTGGTTTTTTGGTTTGTTGCTTTGTTGGTTTGTTGGTTTGTTGGCTTGTTGGCTTGTTGGTTTGTTGGCTTGTTGGTTTGTTAGTTTGTTGGCTTTTTGGTTACTTGGTTTGTTGGTTTGTTGGTTTTTTGGTTTGTTGGTTTGTTGGTTTGTTGGCTTGTTGGTTTGTTGGTTTGTTGTTTTGTTGGCTTGTTGGTTTGTTGGTTTGTGGGCTCGTTGGTTTGTTGGTTTGTTGGTTTGTTGGCTTGTTGGCTTGTTGGCTTGTTAGTTTGTTGGTTTGTTGGCTTGTTGGTTTGTTGGTTTTTTGGTTTGTTGGTTTGTTGGTTTGTTGGCTTGTTGGTTTGTTGGTTTGTTGGTTTGTCGGTTTGTTGGTTTGTTGGTTTGTTGGCTTGTTGGTTTGTTGGTTTGTTGGTTTGTTGGCTTGTTGGCTTGTTGGTTTGTTGGTTTGTTGGCTTGTTGGTTTGTTGGCTTGTTGGTTTGTTGGTTTGCTGGCTTGTTTGCTTGTTGGCTTGTTGGTTTGTTAGTTTGTTGGCTTTTTAGTTACTTGGTTTGTTGTTTTGTTGGTTTGTTGGTTTGTTGGTTTTTTGGCTTGTTGGTTTGTTGGCTTGTTGGTTTGTTGGCTTGTTGGTTTGTTGGTTTGTTGGTTTGTTGGCTTGTTGGCTTATTGGCTTGTTGGCTTATTAGATTGTTGGTTTGTTGGTTTTTTGGTTTGTTGGTTTGTTGGTTTGTTGGCTTGTTGGTTTGTTGGTTTGTTGGTTTGTTGGTTTGTTGGCTTGTTGGTTTGTTGGTTTGTCGGCTTGTTGGTTTGTTGGTTTGTTGGTTTGTTGGTTTGTTGGCTTGTTGGCTTGTTGGTTTGTTGGTTTGTTGGCTTGTTGGGTTGTTGGCTTGTTGGTTTGTTGGCTTGTTGGTTTGTTAGTTTGTTGGCTTTTTGGTTACTTGGTTTGTTGGTTTGTTGGTTTGTTGGCTTTTTGGTTTGTTGGTTTGTTGGTTTGTTGGCTTGTTGGTTTGTTGGCTTGTTGGTTTGTTGGCTTGTTGGTTTGTTGGTTTGTTGGTTTGTTGGCTTGTTGGCTTGTTCGTTTTTTGGTTTGTTGGTTTGTTGGTTTGTTGGCTTGTTGGTTTGTTGGTTTGTTGGCTTGTTGGTTACTTGGTTTGTTGGTTTGTTGGTTTGTTGGTTTGTTGGTTTGTTGGCTTGTTGTTTTGTTGGTTTGTTGTTTTTTTGGTTTGTTGGTTTATTTGTTTGTTGGTTTGTTGGCTTGTTGGTTTGTTGGTTTGTTGGCTTGTTGGTTTGTTAGTTTGTTGGTTTGTTGGTTTGTTGGCTTGTTGGTTTGTTGGTTTGTTGGCTTGTTGGCTTGTTGGTTTGTTGGTTTGTTAGCTTGTTGGTTACTTAGTTTGTTGGTTTGTTGGTTAGTTCGTTTGTTGGTTTGTTAGTTTGTTGGTTTGTTGGCTTGTTGGCTTGTTGGTTTGTTGGTTTTTTAGTTTGTTGGTTGGTTGGTTTGTTGGTTTGTTGGTTTGTTGGTTTATTTGTTTGTTGGTTTGTTGGCTTGTTGGTTTGTTGGTTTGTTGGCTTGTTGGTTTGTTGGTTTGTTGGCTTGTTGGCTTGTTGGTTTGTTAGTTTGTTGGCTTTTTGGTTACTTGGTTTGTTGGTTTGTTGGTTTGTTGGCTTGTTGGTTTGTTGGCTTGTTGGTTTGTTGGTTTGTTGGTTTGTTGGCTTATTGGCTTTTTGGTTTGTTGGTTTGTTGGTTTGTTGGTTTGTTGGTTTGTTGGCTTGTTGGTTTGTTGGTTTGTTGGCTTGTTGGCTTGTTGGTTTGTTGGTTTGTTGGCTTGTTGGTTACTTAGTTTGTTGGTTTCTTGGTTTGTTGGTTTGTTGGTTTGTTGGTTTGGTGGCTTGTTGGCTTGTTGGTTTGTTGGTTAGTTCGTTTGTTGGTTTGTTAGTTTGTTGGTTTGTTGGCTTGTTGGCTTGTTGGTTTGTTGGTTTTTTGGTTTGTTGGTTTATTTGTTTGTTGGTTTGTTGGCTTGTTGGTTTGTTGGTTTGTTAGTTTGTTGGCTTGTTGGCTTGTTGGTTTGTTAGTTTGTTGGCTTTATGGTTACTTGGTTTGTTGGTTTATTTGTTTGTTGGTTTGTTGGCTTGTTGGTTTGTTAGTTTGTTGGTTTGTTGGTTTGTTGGTTTGTTGGCTTGTTGGTTTGTTGGTTTGTTGGTTTGTTGGCTTGTTGGTTTGTTGGTTTGTTAGCTTGTTGGTTACTTAGTTTGTTGGTTTGTTGGTTAGTTCGTTTGTTGGTTTGTTAGTTTGTTGGTTTGTTGGCTTGTTGGCTTGTTGGTTTGTTGGTTTTTTAGTTTGTTGGTTTGTTGGTTTGTTGGTTTGTTGGTTTACTTGTTTGTTGGTTTGTTGGCTTGTTGGTTTGTTGGTTTGTTGGTTTGTTGGCTTATTGGTTTGTTTGTTTGTTGGTTTCTTGGTTTGTTGGTTTGTTGGTTTTTTGGTTTGTTGGTTTATTTGTTTATTGGTTTGTTGGCTTGTTGGTTTGTTGGTTTGTTGGTTTGTTGGTTTGTTGGCTAGTTGATTTGTTGGTTTGTTCGTTTGTTGGCTTGTTGGTTTGTTAGTTTGTTGGCTTTATGGTTACTTGGTTTGTTGGTTTATTTGTTTGTTGGTTTGTTGGCTTGTTGGTTTGTTGGTTTGTTGGTTTGTTGGCTTGTTGGCTTGTTGGTTCGTTGGTTTGTAGGCTTGTTGGTTTGTTGGCTTGTTGGTTTGTTGTTTTGTTGGCTTGTTGGCTTGTTGGCTTGTTGGTTTGTTAGTTTGTTGGCTTTTTAGTTACTTGGTTTGTTGGTTTGTAGGTTTGTTGGTTTTTTGGCTTGTTGGTTTGTTGGCTTGTTGGTTTGTTGGCTTGTTGGTTTGTTGGTTTGTTGGCTTGTTGGTTTGTTGGTTTGTTGGCTTGTTGGTTTGTTGGTTTGTTGGTTTATTGGTTTGTTGGCTTGTTGGTTTGTTGGTTTGTTGGCTTGTTGGTTTGTTGGCTTGTTGGCTTGTTAGCTTGTTGGTTTGTTAGTTTGTTGGTTTTTCGGTTACTTGGTTTGTTGGTTTGTTGGTTTGTTGGCTTTTTGGTTTGTTGGTTTGTTGGTTTGTTAGCTTGTTGGTTTGTTGGCTTGTTGGTTTGTTGGCTTGTTGGTTTGTTGGTTTGTTGGTTTGTTGGCTTGTTGGCTTGTTCGTTTGTTGGTTTGTTGGTTTGTTGGTTTGTTGGCTTGTTGGATTGTTGGTTTGTTGGCTTGTTGGATTGTTAGTTTGTTGGTTTGTTGGCTTGTTGGTTACTTGGTTTGTTGGTTTGTTGGTTTGTTGGTTTTTTGGCTTGTTGTTTTGTTGGTTTGTTGTTTTTTTGGTTTGTCGGTTTATTTGTTTGTTGGTTTGTTGGCTTGTTGGTTTGTTGGTTTGTTGGTTTGTTGGTTTGTTAGTTTGTTGGTTTGTTGGCTTGTTGGTTTGTTGGTTTGTTGGCTTGTTGGCTTGTTGGTTTGTTGGTTTGTTAGCTTGTTGGTTACTTAGTTTGTTGGTTTGTTGGTTAGTTTGTTTTTTGGTTAGTTCGTTTGTTGGTTTGTTAGTTTGTTGGTTTGTTGGCTTGTTGGCTTGTTGGTTTGTTGGTTTTTTAGTTTGTTGGTTTGTTGGTTTGTTGGTTTGTTGGTTTGTTGGTTTATTTGTTTGTTGGTTTGTTGGCTTGTTGGTTTGTTGGTTTGTTGGTTTGTTGGCTTGTTGGTTTGTTGGTTTGTTGGTTTCTTGGTTTGTTGGTTTGTTGGTTTTTTGGTTTGTTGGTTTATTTGTTTATTGGTTTGTTGGTTTGTTGGTTTGTTGGTTTGTTGGTTTGTTGGTTTGTTGGCTAGTTGGTTTGTTGGTTTGTTGGTTTGTTGGCTTGTTGGTTTGTTAGTTTGTTGGCTTTATGGTTACTTGGTTTGTTGGTTTATTTGTTTGTTGGTTTGTTGGCTTGTTGGTTTGTTGGTTTGTTGGCTTGTTGGCTTGTTGGTTTGTTGGTTTGTTGGCTTGTTGGTTACTTGGTTTGTTGGTTTGTTGGTTTGTTGGTTTGTTGGCTTGTTGTTTTGTTGGTTTGTTGTTTTTTTGGTTTGTTGGTTTATTTGTTTGTTGGTTTCTTGGCTTGTTGGTTTGTTGGTTTGTTGGCTTGTTGGGTTGTTAGTTTGTTGGTTTGTTGGCTTGTTGGTTTGTTGGTTTGTTGGCTTGTTGGCTTGTTGGTTTGTTGGTTTGTTAGCTTGTTGGTTACTTAGTTTGTTGGTTGGTTTGTTGGTTTGTTGGTTTGTTGGTTTATTTGTTTGTTGGTTTGTTGGCTTGTTGGTTTGTTGGTTTGTTGGCTTGTTGGTTTGTTAGTTTGTTGGTTTGTTGGCTTGTTGGCTTGTTGGTTTGTTAGTTTGTTGGCTTTTTGGTTACTTGGTTTGTTGGTTTGTTGGTTTTTTAGTTTGTTGGTTTGTTGGTTTGTTGGTTTGTTGGTTTGTTGGTTTATTTGTTTGTTGGTTTGTTGGCTTGTTGGTTTGTTGGTTTGTTGGTTTGTTGGTTTGTTGGCTTGTTGGTTTGTTAGTTTGTTGGTTTCTTGGTTGGTTGGTTTGTTGGTTTTTTGGTTTGTTGGTTTATTTGGTAATTGGTTTGTTGGCTTGTTGGTTGGTTGGTTTGTTGTTTTGTTGGTTTGTTGGCTAGTTGGTTTGTTGGTTTGTTGGTTTGTTGGCTTGTTGGTTTGTTAGTTTGTTGGCTTTATGGTTACTTGGTTTGTTGGTTTATTTGTTTGTTGGTTTGTTGGCTTGTTGGTTTGTTGGTTTGTTGGCTTGTTGGCTTGTTGGTTTGTTGGTTTGTTGGCTTGTTGGTTACTTGGTTTGTTGGTTTGTTGGTTTGTTGGTTTGTTGGCTTGTTGTTTTGTTGGTTTGTTGTTTTTTTGGTTTGTTGGTTTATTTGTTTGTTGGTTTGTTGGCTTGTTGGTTTGTTGGTTTGTTGGCTTGTTGGTTTGTTAGTTTGTTGGTTTGTTGGCTTGTTGGTTTGTTGGTTTGTTGGCTTGTTGGTTTGTTGGTTTGTTGGTTTGTTAGCTTGTTGGTTACTTAGTTTGTTGGTTTGTTGGTTAGTTCGTTTGTTGGCTTGTTGGTTTGTTGGCTTGTTGGTTTGTTGGTTTGTTGGTTTGTTGGCTTGTTGGCTTGTTCGTTTTTTGGTTTGTTGGTTTGTTGGTTTGTTGGCTTGTTGGTTTGTTGGTTTGTTGGCTTGTTGGCTTGTTGGTTTATTGGTTTGTTGGCTTGTTGGTTACTTGGTTTGTTGGTTTGTTGGTTTGTTGGTTTGTTGGCTTGTTGTTTTGTTGGTTTGTTGTTTTTTTGGTTTGTTGGTTTATTTGTTTGTTGGTTTGTTGGCTTGTTGGTTTGTTGGTTTGTTGGCTTGTTGGTTTGTTAGTTTGTTGGTTTATTGGCTTGTTGGTTTGTTGGTTTGTTGGCTTGTTGGCTTGTTGGTTTGTTGGTTTGTTAGCTTGTTGGTTACTTAGTTTGTTGGTTTGTTGGTTAGTTCGTTTGTTGGTTTGTTAGTTTGTTGGTTTGTTGGCTTGTTGGCTTGTTGGTTTGTTGGTTTCTTAGTTTGTTGGTTGGTTGGTTTGTTGGTTTGTTGGTTTGTTGGTTTATTTGTTTGTTGGTTTGTTGGCTTGTTGGTTTGTTGGTTTGTTGGCTTGTTGGTTTGTTGGTTTGTTGGTTTGTTGGTTTGTTGGCTTGTTGGCTTGTTGGTTTGTTAGTTTGTTGGCTTTTTGGTTACTTGGTTTGTTGGTTTGTTGGTTTTTTAGTTTGTTGGTTTGTTGGTTTGTTGGTTTGTTGGTTTGTTGGTTTATTTGTTTGTTGGTTTGTTGGCTTGTTGGTTTGTTGGTTTGTTGGTTTGTTGGCTTGTTGGTTTGTTAGTTTGTTGGTTTCTTGGTTTGTTGGTTTGTTGGTTTTTTGGTTTGTTGGTTTATTTGGTTATTGGTTTGTTGGCTTGTTGGTTTGTTGGTTTGTTGGTTTGTTGGTTTGTTGGTTTGTTGGCTAGTTGGTTTGTTGGTTTGTTGGTTTGTTGGCTTGTTGGTTTGTTAGTTTGTTGGCTTTATGGTTACTTGGTTTGTTGGTTTATTAGTTTGTTGGTTTGTTGGCTTGTTGGTTTGTTGGTTTGTTGGCTTGTTGGCTTGTTGGTTTGTTGGTTTGTTGGCTTGTTGGTTACTTGGTTTGTTGGTTTGTTGGTTTGTTGGTTTGTTGGCTTGTTGTTTTGTTGGTTTGTTGTTTTTTTGGTTTGTTGGTTTATTTGTTTGTTGGTTTGTTGGCTTGTTGGTTTGTTGGTTTGTTGGCTTGTTGGTTTGTTAGTTTGTTGGTTTGTTGGCTTGTTGGTTTGTTGGTTTGTTGGCTTGTTGGTTTGTTGGTTTGTTGGTTTGTTAGCTTGTTGGTTACTTAGTTTGTTGGTTTGTTGGTTAGTTCGTTTGTTGGCTTCTTGGTTTGTTGGCTTGTTGGTTTGTTGGTTTGTTGGTTTGTTGGCTTGTTGGCTTGTTCGTTTTTTGGTTTGTTGGTTTGTTGGTTTGTTGGCTTGTTGGTTTGTTGGTTTGTTGGCTTGTTGGCTTGTTGGTTTATTGGTTTGTTGGCTTGTTGGTTACTTGGTTTGTTGGTTTGTTGGTTTGTTGGTTTGTTGGCTTGTTGTTTTGTTGGTTTGTTGTTTTTTTGGTTTGTTGGTTTATTTGTTTGTTGGTTCGTTGGCTTGTTGGTTTGTTGGTTTGTTGGCTTGTTGGTTTGTTAGTTTGTTGGTTTGTTGGCTTGTTGGTTTGTTGGTTTGTTGGCTTGTTGGCTTGTTGGTTTGTTGGTTTGTTAGCTTGTTGGTTACTTAGTTTGTTGGTTTGTTGGTTAGTTCGTTTGTTGGTTTGTTAGTTTGTTGGTTTGTTGGCTTGTTGGCTTGTTGGTTTGTTGGTTTTTTAGTTTGTTGGTTGGTTGGTTTGTTGGTTTGTTGGTTTGTTGGTTTATTTGTTTGTTGGTTTGTTGGCTTGTTGGTTTGTTGGTTTGTTGGCTTGTTGGTTTGTTGGTTTGTTGGTTTGTTGGCTTGTTGGCTTGTTGGTTTGTTAGTTTGTTGGTTTATTGGCTTTTTTGGTTTGTTGGTTTGTTGGTTTGTTGGTTTGTTGGTTTTTTGGTTTGTTGGTTTGTTGGTTTGTTGGCTTGTTGGTTTGTTGGTTTGTTGGCTTGTTGGCTTGTTGGTTTGTTGGTTTGTTGGCTTGTTGGTTACTTAGTTTGTTGGTTTCTTGGTTTGTTGGTTTGTTGGTTTGGTGGCTTGTTGGCTTGTTGGTTTGTTGGATAGTTCGTTTGTTGGTTTGTTAGTTTGTTGGTTTGTTGGCTTGTTGGCTTGTTGGTTTGTTGGTTTTTTGGTTTGTTGGTTTTTTGGTTTGTTGGTTTATTTGTTTGTTGGTTTGTTGGGTTGTTGGTTTGTTGGTTTGTTAGTTTGTTGGATTTTTGGCTTGTTGGTTTGTTAGTTTGTTGGCTCTATGGTTACTTGGTTTGTTGGTTTATTTGTTTGTTGGTTTGTTGGCTTGTTGGTTTGTTGGTTTGTTGGTTTGTTGATTTGTTGGTTTGTTGGTTTGTTGGCTTGTTGGTTTTTTGGTTTGTTGGCTTGTTGGCTTGTTGGTTTGTTGGTTTGTTAGCTTGTTGGTTACTTAGTTTGTTGGTTTGTTGGTTTGTTAGTTTGTTGGTTTGTTGGCTTGTTGGCTTGTTGGTTTGTTGGTTTTTTAGTTTGTTGGTTTGTTGGTTTGTTGGTTTGTTGGTTTGTTGGTTTACTTGTTTGCTGGTTTGTTGGCTTGTTAGTTTGTTGGTTTGTTGGTTTGTTGGCTTGTTGGTTTGTTTGTTTGTTGGTTTCTTGGTTTGTTGGTTTGTTGGTTTTTTGGTTTGTTGGTTTATTTGTTTATTGGTTTGTTGGTTTGTTGGTTTGTTGGTTTGTTGGTTTGTTGGCTAGTTGGTTTGTTGGTTTGTTGGTTTGTTGGCTTGTTGGCTTGTTGGTTTGTTAGTTTGTTGGCTTTATGGTTACTTGGTTTGTTGGTTTATTTGTTTGTTGGTTTGTTGGCTTGTTGGTTTGTTGGTTTGTTGGCTTGTTAGCTTGTTGGTTCGTTGGTTTGTAGGCTTGTTGGTTTGTTGGCTTGTTGGTTTGTTGTTTTGTTGGCTTGTTGGCTTGTTGGCTTGTTGGTTTGTTAGTTTGTTGGCTTTTTAGTTACTTGGTTTGTTGGTTTGTTGGTTTGTTGGTTTTTTGGCTTGTTGGTTTGTTGGCTTGTTGGTTTGTTGGCTTGTTGGTTTGTTGGTTTGTTGGTTTGTTGGCTTGTTGGCTTGTTGGCTTGTTGGCTTGTTGGCTTATTAGTTTGTTGGTTTGTTGGTTTTTTGGTTTGTTGGTTTGTTTGTTTTTTTGGCTTGTTGGTTTGTTGGTTTGTTGGTTTGTTGGCTTGTTGGTTTGTTGGTTTGTTGGCTTGTTGGTTTGTTGGTTTGTTGGTTTGTTGGTTTGTTGGCTTGTTGGTTTGTTGGTTTGTTGGCTTGTTGGTTTGTTGGCTTGTTGGCTTGTTAGCTTGTTAGTTTGTTAGTTTGTTGGCTTTTCGGTTACTTGGTTTGTTGGTTTGTTGGTTTGTTGGCTTTTTGGTTTGTTGGTTTGTTGGTTTGTTAGCTTGTTGGTTTGTTGGCTTGTTGGTTTGTTGGCTTGTTGGTTTGTTGGTTTGTTGGTTTGTGGGCTTGTTGGCTTGCTCGTTTGTTGGTTTGTTGGTTTGTTGGTTTGTTGGATTGTTGGATTGTTGGTTTGTTGGCTTGTTGGATTGTTAGTTTGTTGGTTTGTTGGCTTGTTGGTTACTTGGTTTGTTGGTTTGTTGGTTTGTTGGTTTGTTGGCTTGTTGTTTTGTTGGTTTGTTGTTTTTTTGGTTTGTTGGTTTATTTGTTTGTTGGTTTGTTGGCTTGTTGGTTTGTTGGTTTGTTGGTTTGTTGGTTTGTTAGTTTGTTGGTTTGTTGGCTTGTTGGTTTGTTGGTTTGTTGGCTTGTTGGCTTGTTGGTTTGTTGGTTTGTTAGCTTGTTGGTTACTTAGTTTGTTGGTTTGTTGGTTAGTTTGGTTGTTGGTTAGTTCGTTTGTTGGTTTGTTAGTTTGTTGGTTTGTTGGCTTGTTGGCTTGTTGGTTTGTTGGTTTTTTAGTTTGTTGGTTTGTTGGTTTGTTGGTTTGTTGGTTTGTTGGTTTATTTGTTTGTTGGTTTGTTGGCTTGTTGGTTTGTTGGTTTGTTGGTTTGTTGGCTTGTTGGTTTGTTGGTTTGTTGGTTTCTTGGTTTGTTGGTTTGTTGGTTTTTTGGTTTGTTGGTTTATTTGTTTATTGGTTTGTTGGCTTGTTGGTTTGTTGGTTTGTTGGTTTGTTGGTTTGTTGGCTAGTTGGTTTGTTGGTTTGTTGGTTTGTTGGCTTGTTGGTTTGTTAGTTTGTTGGCTTTATGGTTACTTGGTTTGTTGGTTTATTTGTTTGTTGGTTTGTTGGCTTGTTGGTTTGTTGGTTTGTTGGCTTGTTGGCTTGTTGGTTTGTTGGTTTGTTGGCTTGTTGGTTACTTGGTTTGTTGGTTTGTTGGTTTGTTGGTTTGTTGGCTTGTTGTTTTGTTGGTTTGTTGTTTTTTTGGTTTGTTGGTTTATTTGTTTGTTGGTTTGTTGGCTTGTTGGTTTGTTGGTTTGCTGGCTTGTTGGTTTGTTAGTTTGTTGGTTTGTTGGCTTGTTGGTTTGTTGGTTTGTTGGCTTGTTGGCTTGTTGGTTTGTTGGTTTGTTAGCTTGTTGGTTACTTAGTTTGTTGGTTTGTTGGTTAGTTCGTTTGTTGGTTTGCTAGTTTGTTGGTTTGTTGGCTTGTTGGCTTGTTGGTTTGTTGGTTTTTTAGTTTGTTGGTTGGTTGGTTTGTTGGTTTGTTGGTTTGTTGGTTTATTTGTTTGTTGGTTTGTTGGCTTGTTGGTTTGTTGGTTTGTTGGCTTGTTTGTTTGTTGGTTTGTTGGTTTGTTGGCTTGTTGGCTTGTTGGTTTGTTAGTTTGTTGGCTTTTTGGTTACTTGGTTTGTTGGTTTGTTGGTTTTTTAGTTTGTTGGTTTGTTGGTTTGTTGGTTTGTTGGTTTGTTGGTTTATTTGTTTGTTGGTTTGTTGGCTTGTTGGTTTGTTGGTTTGTTGGTTTGTTGGCTTGTTGGTTTGTTAGTTTGTTGGTTTCTTGGTTTGTTGGTTTGTTGGTTTTTTGGTTTGTTGGTTTATTTGTTTATTGGTTTGTTGGTTTGTTGGTTTGTTGGTTTGTTGGTTTGTTGGTTTGTTGGCTAGTTGGTTTGTTGGTTTGTTGGTTTGTTGGCTTGTTGGTTTGTTAGTGTGTTGGCTTTATGGTTACTTGGTTTGTTGGTTTATTTGTTTGTTGGTTTGTTGGCTTGTTGGTTACTTAGTTTGTTGGTTTCTTGGTTTGTTGGTTTGTTGGTTTGGTGGCTTGTTGGCTTGTTGGTTTGTTGGTTAGTTCGTTTGTTGGTTTGTTAGTTTGTTGGTTTGTTGGCTTGTTGGCTTGTTGGTTTGTTGGTTTTTTGGTTTGTTGGTTTATTTGTTTGTTGGTTTGTTGGCTTGTTGGTTTGTTGGTTTGTTAGTTTGTTGGCTTGTTGGCTTGTTGGTTTGTTAGTTTGTTGGCTTTATGGTTACTTGGTTTGTTGGTTTATTTGTTTGTTGGTTTGTTGGCTTGTTGGTTTGTTGGTTTGTTGGTTTGTTGGTTTGTTGGTTTGTTGGTTTGTTGGCTTGTTGGTTTGTTGGTTTGTTGGCTTGTTGGCTTGTTGGTTTGTTGGTTTGTTAGCTTGTTGGTTACTTAGTTTGTTGGTTTGTTGGTTAGTTCGTTTGTTGGTTTGTTAGTTTGTTGGTTTGTTGGCTTGTTGGCTTGTTGGTTTGTTGGTTTTTTAGTTTGTTGGTTTGTTGGTTTGTTGGTTTGTTGGTTTGTTGGTTTACTTGTTTGTTGGTTTGTTGGCTTGTTGGTTTGTTGGTTTGTTGGCTTGTTGGCTTGTTGGTTTGTTTGTTTGTTGGTTTCTTGGTTTGTTGGTTTGTTGGTTTTTTGGTTTGTTGGTTTATTTGTTTATTGGTTTGTTGGTTTGTTGGTTTGTTGGTTTGTTGGCTAGTTGGTTTGTTGGTTTGTTGGTTTGTTGGCTTGTTGGTTTGTTAGTTTGTTGGCTTTATGGTTACTTGGTTTGTTGGTTTATTTGTTTGTTGGTTTGTTGGCTTGTTGGTTTGTTGGTTTGTTGGTTTGTTGGCTTGTTGGCTTGTTGGTTCGTTGGTTTGTAGGCTTGTTGGTTTGTTGGCTTGTTGGTTTGTTGTTTTGTTGGCTTGTTGGCTTGTTGGCTTGTTGGTTTGTTAGTTTGTTGGCTTTTTAGTTACTTGGTTTGCTGGTTTGTTGGTTTGTTGGTTTGTTGGTTTTTTGGCTTGTTGGTTTGTTGGCTTGTTGGTTTGTTGGCTTGTTGATTTGTTGGTTTGTTGGTTTGTTGGCTTGTTGGCTTGTTGGCTTGTTGGCTTATTAGTTTGTTGGTTTGTTGGTTTTTTGGTTTGTTGGTTTGTTTGTTTTTTTGGCTTGTTGGTTTGTTGGTTTGTTGGTTTGTTGGCTTGTTGGTATGTTGGTTTGTTGGCTTGTTGGTTTGTTAGTTTGTTGGTTTGTTGGTTTGTTGGCTTGTTGGTTTGTTGGTTTGTTGGCTTGTTGGTTTGTTGGCTTGTTGGCTTGTTAGCTTGTTGGTTTGTTAGTTTGTTGGCTTTTCGGTTACTTGGTTGGTTGGTTTGTTGGTTTGTTGGTTTGTTGGTTTGTTAGCTTGTTGGTTTGTTGGCTTGTTGGTTTGTTGGCTTGTTGGTTTGTTGGTTTGTTGGTTTGTTGGCTTGTTGGCTTGTTCGTTTGTTGGTTTGTTGGTTTGTTGGTTTGTTGGCTTGTTGGATTGTTGGTTTGTTGGCTTGTTGGATTGTTAGTTTGTTGGTTTGTTGGCTTGTTGGTTACTTGGTTTGTTGGTTTGTTGGTTTGTTGGTTTGTTGGCTTGTTGTTTTGTTGGTTTGTTGTTTTTTTGGTTTGTTGGTTTATTTGTTTGTTGGTTTGTTGGCTTGTTGGTTTGTTGGTTTGTTGGTTTGTGGTTTGTTAGTTTGTTGGTTTGTTGGCTTGTTGTTTTGTTGGTTTGTTGGCTTGTTGGCTTGTTGGTTTGTTGGTTTGTTAGCTTGTTGGTTACTTAGTTTGTTGGTTTGTTGGTTAGTTTGTTTGTTGGTTAGTTCGTTTGTTGGTTTGTTAGTTTGTTGGTTTGTTGGCTTGTTGGCTTGTTGGTTTGTTGGTTTTTTAGTTTGTTGGTTTGTTGGTTTGTTGGTTTGTTGGTTTATTTGTTTGTTGGTTTGTTGGCTTGTTGGTTTGTTGGTTTGTTGGTTTGTTGGCTTGTTGGTTTGTTGGTTTGTTGGTTTCTTGGTTTGTTGGTTTATTTGTTTGTTGGTTTGTTGGCTTGTTGGTTTGTTGGTTTGTTGGCTTGTTGGTTTGTTGGCTAGTTGGTTTGTTGGTTTGTTGGTTTGTTGGCTTGTTGGTTTGTTAGTTTGTTGGCTTTATGGTTACTTGGTTTGTTGGTTTATTTGTTTGTTGGTTTGTTGGCTTGTTGGTTTGTTGGTTTGTTGGCTTGTTGGCTTGTTGGTTTGTTGGTTTGTTGGCTTGTTGGCTACTTGGTTTGTTGGTTTGTTGGTTTGCTGGTTTGTTGGCTTGTTGTTTTGTTGGTTTGTTGTTTTTTTGGTTTGTTGGTTTATTTGTTTGTTGGTTTGTTGGCTTGTTGGTTTGTTGGTTTGTTGGCTTGTTGGTTTGTTAGTTTGTTGGTTTGTTGGCTTGTTGGTTTGTTGGTTTGTTGGCTTGTTGGCTTGTTGGTTTGTTGGTTTGTTAGCTTGTTGGTTACTTAGTTTGTTGGTTTGTTGGTTAGTTCGTTTGTTGGTTTGTTATTTTGTTGGTTTGTTGGCTTGTTGGCTTGTTGGTTTGTTGGTTTTTTAGTTTGTTGGTTGGTTGGTTTGTTGGTTTGTTGGTTTGTTGGTTTATTTGTTTGTTGGTTTGTTGGCTTGTTGGTTTGTTGGTTTGTTGGCTTGTTGGTTTGTTGGTTTGTTGGTTTGTTGGCTTGTTGGCTTGTTGGTTTGTTAGTTTGTTGGCTTTTTGGTTACTTGGTTTGTTGGTTTGTTGGTTTTTTAGTTTGTTGGTTTGTTGGTTTGTTGGTTTGTTGGTTTGTTGGTTTATTTGTTTGTTGGTTTGTTGGCTTGTTGGTTTGTTGGTTTGTTGGTTTGTTGGCTTGTTGGTTTGTTAGTTTGTTGGTTTCTTGGTTTGTTGGTTTGTTGGTTTTTTGGTTTGTTGGTTTATTTGTTTATTGGTTTGTTGGCTTGTTGGTTTGTTGGTTTGTTGGTTTGTTGGTTTGTTGGCTAGTTGGTTTGTTGGTTTGTTGGTTTGTTGGCTTGTTGGTTTGTTAGTTTGTTGGCTTTATGGTTACTTGGTTTGTTGGTTTATTTGATTGTTGGTTTGTTGGCTTGTTGGTTTGTTGGCTTGTTGGCTTGTTGGTTTGTTGGTTTGTTGGCTTGTTGGTTACTTGGTTTGTTGGTTTGTTGGTTTGTTGGTTTGTTGGCTTGTTGTTTTGTTGGTTTGTTGTTTTTTTGGTTTGTTGGTTTATTTGTTTGTTGGTTTGTTGGCTTGTTGGTTTGTTGGCTTGTTGGTTTGTTGGTTTGTTGGCTTGTTGGCTTGTTGGTTTGTTGGTTTGTAAGCTTGTTGGTTACTTAGTTTGTTGGTTTGTTGGTTAGTTCGTTTTGTTGGTTTGTTAGTTTGTTGGTTTGTTGGCTTGTTGGCTTGTTGGCTTGTTGGTTTGTTGGTTTTTTAGTTTGTTGGTTGGTTGGTTTGTTGGTTTGTTGGTTTGTTGGTTTATTTGTTTGTTGGTTTGTTGGCTTGTTGGTTTGTTGGTTTGTTGGCTTGTTGGTTTGTTGGTTTGTTGGTTTGTTGGCTTGTTGGCTTGTTGGTTTGTTAGTTTGTTGGCTTTTTGGTTACTTGGTTTGTTGGTTTGTTGGTTTGTTGGCTTGTTGGTTTGTTGGCTTGTTGGTTTGTTGGTTTGTTGGTTTGTTGGCTTATTGGCTTTTTTGTTTGTTGGTTTGTTGGTTTGTTGGTTTGTTGGTTTGTTGGTTTTTTGGTTTGTTGGTTTGTTGGTTTGTTGGCTTGTTGGTTTGTTGGTTTGTTGGCTTGTTGGCTTGTTGGTTTGTTGGTTTGTTGGCTTGTTGGTTACTTAGTTTGTTGGTTTCTTGGTTTGTTGGTTTGTTGGTTTGGTGGCTTGTTGGCTTGTTGGTTTGTTGGTTAGTTCGTTTGTTGGTTTGTTAGTTTGTTAGTTTGTTGGCTTGTTGGCTTGTTGGTTAATTGGTTTTTTGGTTTGTTGGTTTATTAGTTTGTTGGTTTGTTGGCTTGTTGGTTTGTTGGTTTGTTAGTTTGTTGGCTTGTTGGCTTGTTGGTTTGTTAGTTTGTTGGCTTTATGGTTACTTGGTTTGTTGGTTTATTTGTTTGTTGGTTTGTTGGCTTGTTGGTTTGTTGGTTTGTTGGCTTGTTGGTTTGTTGGTTTGTTGGTTTGTTGGTTTGTTGGTTTGTTGGCTTGTTGGTTTGTTGGTTTGTTGGCTTGTTGGCTTGTTGGTTTGTTGGTTTGTTAGCTTGTTGGTTACTTAGTTTGTTGGTTTGTTGGTTAGTTCGTTTGTTGGTTTGTTAGTTTGTTGGTTTGTTGGCTTGTTGGCTTGTTGGTTTGTTGGTTTTTTAGTTTGTTGGTTTGTTGGTTTGTTGGTTTGTTGGTTTGTTGGTTTACTTGTTTGTTGGTTTGTTGGCTTGTTGGTTTGTTGGTTTGTTGGTTTGTTGGCTTGTTGGTTTGTTGGTTTGTTAGTTTCTTGGTTTGTTGGTTTGTTGGTTTTTTGGTTTGTTGGTTTATTTGTTTATTGGTTTGTTGGCTTGTTGGTTTGTTGGTTTGTTGGTTTGTTGGTTTGTTGGCTAGTTGGTTTGTTGGTTTGTTGGTTTGTTGGCTTGTTGGTTTGTTAGTTTGTTGGCTTTATGGTTACTTGGTTTGTTGGTTTATTTGTTTGTTGGTTTGTTGGCTTGTTGGTTTGTTGGTTTGTTGGTTTGTTGGCTTGTTGGCTTGTTGGTTCGTTGGTTTGTAGGCTTGTTGGTTTGTTGGCTTGTTGGTTTGTTGTTTTGTTGGCTTGTTGGCTTGTTGGCTTGTTGGTTTGTTGGTTTGTTGGCTTGTTAGCTTGTTGGTTTGTTGGTTTGTTAGCTTGTTGGTTACTTAGTTTGTTGGTTTGTTGGTTAGTTTGTTTGTTGGTTAGTTCGTTTGTTGGTTTGTTAGTTTGTTGGTTTGTTGGCTTGTTGGCTTGTTGGTTTGTTGGTTTTTTAGTTTGTTGGTTTGTTGGTTTGTTGGTTTGTTGGTTTGTTGGTTTATTTGTTTGTTGGTTTGTTGGCTTGTTGGTTTGTTGGTTTGTTGGTTTGTTGGCTTGTTGGTTTGTTGGTTTGTTGGTTTCTTGGTTTGTTGGTTTGTTGGTTTTTTGGTTTGTTGGTTTATTTGTTTATTGGTTTGTTGGCTTGTTGGTTTGTTGGTTTGTTGGTTTGTTGGTTTGTTGGTTTGTTGGCTAGTTGGTTTGTTGGTTTGTTGGTTTATTGGCTTGTTGGTTTGTTAGTTTGTTGGCTTTATGGTTACTTGGTTTGTTGGTTTATTTGTTTGTTGGTTTGTTGGCTTGTTGGTTTGTTGGTTTGTTGGCTTGTTGGCTTGTTGGTTTGTTGGTTTGTTGGCTTGTTGGTTACTTGGTTTGTTGGTTTGTTGGTTTGTTGGTTTGTTGGCTTGTTGTTTTGTTGGTTTGTTGTTTTTTTGGTTTGTTGGTTTATTTGTTTGTTGGTTTGTTGGCTTGTTGGTTTGTTGGTTTGTTGGCTTGTTGGTTTGTTAGTTTGTTGGTTTGTTGGCTTGTTGGTTTGTTGGTTTGTTGGCTTGTTGGCTTGTTGGTTTGTTGGTTTGTTAGCTTGTTGGTTACTTAGTTTGTTGGTTTGTTGGTTAGTTCGTTTGTTGGTTTGTTAGTTTGTTGGTTTGTTGGCTTGTTGGCTTGTTGGTTTGTTGGTTTTTTAGTTTGTTGGTTGGTTGGTTTGTTGGTTTGTTGGTTTGTTGGTTTATTTGTTTGTTGGTTTGTTGGCTTGTTGGTTTGTTGGTTTGTTGGCTTGTTGGTTTGTTGGTTTGTTGGTTTGTTGGCTTGTTGGCTTGTTGGTTTGTTAGTTTGTTGGCTTTTTGGTTACTTGGTTTGTTGGTTTGTTGGTTTTTTAGTTTGTTGGTTTGTTGGTTTGTTGGTTTGTTGGTTTATTTGTTTGTTGGTTTGTTGGCTTGTTGGTTTGTTGGTTTGTTGGTTTGTTGGCTTGTTGGTTTGTTAGTTTGTTGGTTTCTTGGTTTGTTGGTTTGTTGGTTTTTTGGTTTGTTGGTTTATTTGTTTATTGGTTTGTTGGCTTGTTGGTTTGTTGGTTTGTTGGTTTGTTGGCTAGTTGGTTTGTTGGTTTGTTGGTTTGTTGGCTTGTTGGTTTGTTAGTTTGTTGGCTTTATGGTTACTTGGTTTGTTGGTTTATTTGTTTGTTGGTTTGTTGGCTTGTTGGTTACTTAGTTTGTTGGTTTCTTGGTTTGTTGGTTTGTTGGTTTGGTGGCTTGTTGGCTTGTTGGTTTGTTGGTTAGTTCGTTTGTTGGTTTGTTAGTTTGTTGGTTTGTTGGCTTGTTGGCTTGTTGGTTTGTTGGTTTTTTGGTTTGTTGGTTTATTTGTTTGTTGGTTTGTTGGCTTGTTGGTTTGTTGGTTTGTTAGTTTGTTGGCTTGTTGGCTTGTTGGTTTGTTAGTTTGTTGGCTTTATGGTTACTTGGTTTGTTGGTTTATTTGTTTGTTGGTTTGTTGGCTTGTTGGTTTGTTGGTTTGTTGGTTTGTTGGTTTGTTGGTTTGTTGGTTTGTTGGTTTGTTGGCTTGTTGGTTTGTTGGTTTGTTGGCTTGTTGGCTTGTTGGTTTGTTGGTTTGTTAGCTTGTTGGTTACTTAGTTTGTTGGTTTGTTGGTTAGTTCGTTTGTTGGTTTGTTAGTTTGTTGGTTTGTTGGCTTGTTGGCTTGTTGGTTTGTTGGTTTTTTAGTTTGTTGGTTTGTTGGTTTGTTGGTTTGTTGGTTTGTTGGTTTACTTGTTTGTTGGTTTGTTGGCTTGTTGGTTTGTTGGTTTGTTGGTTTGTTGGCTTGTTGGTTTGTTTGTTTGTTGGTTTCTTGGTTTGTTGGTTTGTTGGTTTTTTGGTTTGTTGGTTTATTTGTTTATTGGTTTGTTGGTTTGTTGGTTTGTTGGTTTGTTGGCTAGTTGGTTTGTTGGTTTGTTAGTTTGTTGGCTTTTTAGTTACTTGGTTTGTTGGTTTGTTGGTTTTTTGGCTTGTTGGTTTGTTGGCTTGTTGGTTTGTTGGCTTGTTGGTTTGTTGGTTTGTTGGTTTGTTGGCTTGTTGGTTTGTTAGTTTGTTGGCTTTATGGTTACTTGGTTTGTTGGTTTATTTGTTTGTTGGTTTGTTGGTTCGTTGGTTTGTAGGCTTGTTGGTTTGTTGGCTTGTTGGTTTGTTGTTTTGTTGGCTTGTTGGCTTGTTGGCTTGTTGGTTTGTTAGTTTGTTGGCTTTTTAGTTACTTGGTTTGTTGGTTTGTTGGTTTTTTGGCTTGTTGGTTTGTTGGCTTGTTGGTTTGTTGGCTTGTTGGTTTGTTGGTTTGTTGGTTTGTTGGCTTGTTGGCTTGTTGGCTTGTTGGCTTGTTGGCTTATTAGTTTGTTGGTTTGTTGGTTTTTTGGTTTGTTGGTTTGTTTGTTTTTTTGGCTTGTTGGTTTGTTGGTTTGTTGGCTTGTTGGTTTGTTGGTTTGTTGGCTTGTTGGTTTGTTGGTTTGTTGGTTTGTTGGTTTGTTGGCTTGTTGGTTTGTTGGTTTGTTGGCTTGTTGGTTTGTTGGCTTGTTGGCTTGTTAGCTTGTTGGTTTGTTAGTTTGTTGGCTTTTCGGTTACTTGGTTTGTTGGTTTGTTGGTTTGTTGGCTTTTTGGTTTGTTGGTTTGTTGGTTTGTTAGCTTGTTGGTTTGTTGGCTTGTTGGTTTTTTGGCTTGTTGGTTTGTTGGTTTGTTGGTTTGTTGGCTTGTTGGCTTGTTCGTTTGTTGGTTTGTTGGTTTGTTGGTTTGTTGGCTTGTTGGATTGTTGGTTTGTTGGCTTGTTGGATTGTTAGTTTGTTGGTTTGTTGGCTTGTTGGTTACTTGGTTTGTTGGTTTGTTGGTTTGTTGGTTTGTTGGCTTGTTGTTTTGTTGGTTTGTTGTTTTTTTGGTTTGTTGGTTTATTTGTTTGTTGGTTTGTTGGCTTGTTGGTTTGTTGGTTTGTTGGTTTGTTGGTTTGTTAGTTTGTTGGTTTGTTGGCTTGTTGTTTTGTTGGTTTGTTGGCTTGTTGGCTTGTTGGTTTGTTGGTTTGTTAGCTTGTTGGTTACTTAGTTTGTTGGTTTGTTGGTTAGTTTGTTTGTTGGTTAGTTCGTTTGTTGGTTTGTTAGTTTGTTGGTTTGTTGGCTTGTTGGCTTGTTGGTTTGTTGGTTTTTTAGTTTGTTGGTTTGTTGGTTTGTTGGTTTGTTGGTTTGTTGGTTTATTTGTTTGTTGGTTTGTTGGCTTGTTGGTTTGTTGGTTTGTTGGTTTGTTGGCTTGTTGGTTTGTTGGTTTGTTGGTTTCTTGGTTTGTTGGTTTGTTGGTTTTTTGGTTTGTTGGTTTATTTGTTTATTGGTTTGTTGGCTTGTTGGTTTGTTGGTTTGTTGGTTTGTTGGTTTGTTGGCTAGTTGGTTTGTTGGTTTGTTGGTTTGTTGGCTTGTTGGTTTGTTAGTTTGTTGGCTTTATGGTTACTTGGTTTGTTGGTTTATTTGTTTGTTGGTTTGTTGGCTTGTTGGTTTGTTGGTTTGTTGGCTTGTTGGCTTGTTGGTTTGTTGGTTTGTTGGCTTGTTGGTTACTTGGTTTGTTGGTTTGTTGGTTTGTTGGCTTTTTGTTTTGTTGGTTTGTTGTTTTTTTGGTTTGTTGGTTTATTTGTTTGTTGGTTTGTTGGCTTGTTGGTTTGTTGGTTTGTTGGCTTGTTGGTTTGTTAGTTTGTTGGTTTGTTGGCTTGTTGGTTTGTTGGTTTGTTGGCTTGTTGGCTTGTTGGTTTGTTGGTTTGTTAGCTTGTTGGTTACTTAGTTTGTTGGTTTGTTGGTTAGTTCGTTTGTTGGTTTGTTAGTTTGTTGGTTTGTTGGCTTGTTGGCTTGTTGGTTTGTTGGTTTTTTAGTTTGTTGGTTGGTTGGTTTGTTGGTTTGTTGGTTTGTTGGTTTATTTGTTTGTTGGTTTGTTGGCTTGTTGGTTTGTTGGTTTGTTGGCTTGTTGGTTTGTTGGTTTGTTGGTTTGTTGGCTTGTTGGCTTGTTGGTTTGTTAGTTTGTTGGCTTTTTGGTTACTTGGTTTGTTGGTTTGTTGGTTTTTTAGTTTGTTGGTTTGTTGGTTTGTTGGTTTGTTGGTTTATTTGTTTGTTGGTTTGTTGGCTTGTTGGTTTGTTGGTTTGTTGGTTTGTTGGCTTGTTGGTTTGTTAGTTTGTTGGTTTCTTGGTTTGTTGGTTTGTTGGTTTTTTGGTTTGTTGGTTTATTTGTTTATTGGTTTGTTGGCTTGTTGGTTTGTTGGTTTGTTGGTTTGTTGGTTTGTTGGCTAGTTGGTTTGTTGGTTTGTTGGTTTGTTGGCTTGTTGGTTTGTTAGTTTGTTGGCTTTATGGTTACTTGGTTTGTTGGTTTATTTGTTTGTTGGTTTGTTGGCTTGTTGGTTTGTTGGTTTGTTGGCTTGTTGGCTTGTTGGTTTGTTGGTTTGTTGGCTTGTTGGTTACTTGGTTTGTTGGTTTGTTGGTTTGTTGGTTTGTTGGCTTGTTGTTTTGTTGGTTTGTTGTTTTTTTGGTTTGTTGGTTTATTTGTTTGTTGGTTTGTTGGCTTGTTGGTTTGTTGGCTTGTTGGTTTGTTGGTTTGTTGGCTTGTTGGCTTGTTGGTTTGTTGGTTTGTAAGCTTGTTGGTTACTTAGTTTGTTGGTTTGTTGGTTAGTTCGTTTGTTGGTTTGTTAGTTTGTTGGTTTGTTGGCTTGCTGGCTTGTTGGTTTGTTGGTTTTTTAGTTTGTTGGTTGGTTGGTTTGTTGGTTTGTTGGTTTGTTGGTTTATTTGTTTGTTGGTTTGTTGGCTTGTTTGTTTGTTGGTTTGTTGGCTTGTTGGTTTGTTGGTTTGTTGGTTTGTTGGCTTGTTGGCTTGTTGGTTTGTTAGTTTGTTGGCTTTTTGGTTACTTGGTTTGTTGGTTTGTTGGTTTGTTGGCTTGTTGGTTTGTTGGCTTGTTGGTTTGTTGGTTTGTTGGTTTGTTGGCTTATTGGCTTTTTGGTTTGTTGGTTTGTTGGTTTGTTGGTTTGTTGGTTTGTTGGTTTTTTGGTTTGTTGGTTTGTTGGTTTGTTGGTTTGTTGGCTTGTTGGTTTGTTGGTTTGTTGGCTTGTTGGCTTGTTGGTTTGTTGGTTTGTTGGCTTGTTGGTTACTTAGTTTGTTGGTTTCTTGGTTTGTTGGTTTGTTGGTTTGGTGGCTTGTTGGCTTGTTGGTTTGTTGGTTAGTTCGTTTGTTGGTTTGTTAGTTTGTTGGTTTGTTGGCTTGTTGGCTTGTTGGTTTATTGGTTTTTTGGTTTGTTGGTTTATTTGTTTGTTGGTTTGTTGGCTTGTTGGTTTGTTGGTTTGTTAGTTTGTTGGCTTGTTGGCTTGTTGGTTTGTTAGTTTGTTGGCTTTATGGTTACTTGGTTTGTTGGTTTATTTGTTTGTTGGTTTGTTGGCTTGTTGGTTTGTTGGTTTGTTGGCTTGTTGGTTTGTTGGTTTGTTGGTTTGTTGGTTTGTTGGTTTGTTGGCTTGTTGGTTTGTTGGTTTGTTGGCTTGTTGGCTTGTTGGTTTGTTGGTTTGTTAGCTTGTTGGTTACTTAGTTTGTTGGTTTGTTGGTTAGTTCGTTTGTTGGTTTGTTAGTTTGTTGGTTTGTTGGCTTGTTGGCTTGTTGGTTTGTTGGTTTTTTAGTTTGTTGGTTTGTTGGTTTGTTGGTTTGTTGGTTTGTTGGTTTGTTGGTTTACTTGTTTGTTGGTTTGTTGGCTTGTTGGTTTGTTGGTTTGTTGGTTTGTTGGTTTGTTGGCTTGTTGGTTTGTTGGTTTCTTGGTTTGTTGGTTTGTTGGTTTGTTGGTTTTTTGGTTTGTTGGTTTATTTGTTTATTGGTTTGTTGGCTTGTTGGTTTGTTGGTTTGTTGGTTTGTTGGTTTGTTGGCTAGTTGGTTTGTTGGTTTGTTGGTTTGTTGGCTTGTTGGTTTGTTAGTTTGTTGGCTTTATGGTTACTTGGTTTGTTGGTTTATTTGTTTGTTGGTTTGTTGGCTTGTTGGTTTGTTGGTTTGTTGGTTTGTTGGCTTGTTGGCTTGTTGGTTCGTTGGTTTGTAGGCTTGTTGGTTTGTTGGCTTGTTGGTTTGTTGTTTTGTTGGCTTGTTGGCTTGTTGGCTTGTTGGTTTGTTAGTTTGTTGGCTTTTTAGTTACTTGGTTTGTTGGTTTGTTGGTTTTTTGGCTTGTTGGTTTGTTGGCTTGTTGGTTTGTTGGCTTGTTGGTTTGTTGGTTTGTTGGTTTGTTGGCTTGTTGGCTTGTTGTCTTGTTGGCTTGTTGGCTTATTAGTTTGTTGGTTTGTTGGTTTTTTGGTTTGTTGGTTTGTTTGTTTTTTTGGCTTGTTGGTTTGTTGGTTTGTTGGTTTGTTGGCTTGTTGGTTTGTTGGTTTGTTGGCTTGTTGGTTTGTTGGTTTGTTGGTTTGTTGGTTTGTTGGTTTGTTGGCTTGTTGGTTTGTTGGTTTGTTGGCTTGTTGGTTTGTTGGCTTGTTGGCTTGTTAGCTTGTTGGTTTGTTAGTTTGTTGGCTTTTCGGTTACTTGGTTTGTTGGCTTTTTGGTTTGTTGGTTTGTTGGTTTGTTAGCTTGTTGGTTTGTTGGCTTGTTGGTTTGTTGGCTTGTTGGTTTGTTGGTTTGTTGGTTTGTTGGTTTGTTGGCTTGTTGGCTTGTTCGTTTGTTGGTTTGTTGGTTTGTTGGTTTGTTGGCTTGTTGGATTGTTGGTTTGTTGGCTTGTTGGATTGTTAGTTTGTTGGTTTGTTGGCTTGTTGGTTACTTGGTTTGTTGGTTTGTTGGTTTGTTGGTTTGTTGGCTTGTTGTTTTGTTGGTTTGTTGTTTTTTTGGTTTGTTGGTTTATTTGTTTGTTGGTTTGTTGGCTTGTTGGTTTGTTGGTTTGTTGGTTTGTTGGTTTGTTAGTTTGTTGGTTTGTTGGCTTGTTGGTTTGTTGGTTTGTTGGCTTGTTGGCTTGTTGGTTTGTTGGTTTGTTAGCTTATTGGTTACTTAGTTTGTCGGTTTGTTGGTTAGTTCGTTTGTTGGTTAGTTCGTTTGTTGGTTTGTTAGTTTGTTGGTTTGTTGGCTTGTTGGCTTGTTGGTTTGTTGGGTTTTTAGTTTGTTGGTTTGTTGGTTTGTTGGTTTGTTGGTTTATTTGTTTGTTGGTTTGTTGGCTTGTTGGTTTGTTGGTTTGTTGGTTTGTTGGCTTGTTGGTTTGTTGGTTTGTTGGTTTGTTGGTTTGTTGGTTTGTTGGTTTGTTGGTTTGTTGGTTTGTTGGTTTGTTGGTTTTTTGGTTTGTTGGTTTATTTGTTTGTTGATTTGTTGGCTTGTTGGTTTGTTGGTTTGTTGGTTTGTTGGTTTGTTGGCTTGTTGGTTTGTTGGTTTGTTGGTTTGTTGGCTTGTTGGCTTGTTGGTTTGTTGGTTTGTTGGTTTTTTGGTTTGTTGGTTTGTTGGTTTGTTGGTTTGTTGGTTTGTTGGTTTATTTGTTTGTTGGTTTGTTGGCTTATTTGTTTGTTGGTTTGTTGGCTTGTTGGTTTGTTGGTTTGTTGGTTTGTTGCTTTGTTTGTTTGATGGTTTGTTGGTTTGTTGGTTTGTTGGTTTGTTGGCTTGTTGGCTTGTTGGTTTGTTGGTTTGTTGGCTTGTTGGTTACTTAGTTTGTTGGTTTGTTGGCATGTTGGTTTGTTGGTTTGTTGGTTTGTTGGCTTGTTGGTTTGTTGGTTTGTTGGTTTGTTGGCTTCTTGGTTTGTTAGTTTGTTGGCTTTATGGTTACTTGGTTTGTTGGTTTATTTGTTTCTTGGTTTGTTGGCTTGTTGGCTGTTGGTTTGTTGGTTTGTAAGCTTGTTGGTTACTTAGTTTGTTGGTTTGTTGGTTAGTTCGTTTGTTGGTTTGTTAGTTTGTTGGTTTGTTGGCTTGTTGGCTTGTTGGTTTGTTGGTTTTTTAGTTTGTTGGTTGGTTGGTTTGTTGGTTTGTTGGTTTGTTGGTTTATTTGTTTGTTGGTTTGTTGGCTTGTTGGTTTGTTGGTTTGTTGGCTTGTTGGTTTGTTGGTTTGTTGGTTTGTTGGCTTGTTGGCTTGTTGGTTTGTTAGTTTGTTGGCTTTTTGGTTACTTGGTTTGTTGGTTTGTTGGTTTGTTGGCTTGTTGGTTTGTTGGCTTGTTGGTTTGTTGGTTTGTTGGTTTGTTGGCTTATTGGCTTTTTGGTTTGTTGGTTTGTTGGTTTGTTGGTTTGTTGGTTTGTTGGTTTTTTGGTTTGTTGGTTTGTTGGTTTGTTGGCTTGTTGGTTTGTTGGTTTGTTGGCTTGTTGGCTTGTTGGTTTGTTGGTTTGTTGGCTTGTTGGTTACTTAGTTTGTTGGTTTCTTGGTTTGTTGGTTTGTTGGTTTGGTGGCTTGTTGGCTTGTTGGTTTGTTGGTTAGTTCGTTTGTTGGTTTGTTAGTTTGTTGGTTTGTTGGCTTGTTGGCTTGTTGGTTTATTGGTTTTTTGGTTTGTTGGTTTATTTGTTTGTTGGTTTGTTGGCTTGTTGGTTTGTTGGTTTGTTAGTTTGTTGGCTTGTTGGCTTGTTGGTTTGTTAGTTTGTTGGCTTTATGGTTACTTGGTTTGTTGGTTTATTTGTTTGTTGGTTTGTTGGCTTGTTGGTTTGTTGGTTTGTTGGCTTGTTGGTTTGTTGGTTTGTTGGTTTGTTGGTTTGTTGGTTTGTTGGCTTGTTGGTTTGTTGGTTTGTTGGCTTGTTGGCTTGTTGGTTTGTTGGTTTGTTAGCTTGTTGGTTACTTAGTTTGTTGGTTTGTTGGTTAGTTCGTTTGTTGGTTTGTTAGTTTGTTGGTTTGTTGGCTTGTTGGCTTGTTGGTTTGTTGGTTTTTTAGTTTGTTGGTTTGTTGGTTTGTTGGTTTGTAGGTTTGTTGGTTTACTTGTTTGTTGGTTTGTTGGCTTGTTGGTTTGTTGGTTTGTTGGTTTGTTGGTTTGTTGGCTTGTTGGTTTGTTGGTTTCTTGGTTTGTTGGTTTGTTGGTTTGTTGGTTTTTTGGTTTGTTGGTTTATTTGTTTATTGGTTTGTTGGCTTGTTGGTTTGTTGGTTTGTTGGTTTGTTGGTTTGTTGGCTAGTTGGTTTGTTGGTTTGTTGGTTTGTTGGCTTGTTGGTTTGTTAGTTTGTTGGCTTTATGGTTACTTGGTTTGTTGGTTTATTTGTTTGTTGGTTTGTTGGCTTGTTGGTTTGTTGGTTTGTTGGTTTGTTGGCTTGTTGGCTTGTTGGTTCGTTGGTTTGTAGGCTTGTTGGTTTGTTGGCTTGTTAGTTTGTTGTTTTGTTGGCTTGTTGGCTTGTTGGCTTGTTGGTTTGTTAGTTTGTTGGCTTTTTAGTTACTTGGTTTGTTGGTTTGTTGGTTTGTTGGTTTTTTGGCTTGTTGGTTTGTTGGCTTGTTGGTTTGTTGGCTTGTTGGTTTGTTGGTTTGTTGGTTTGTTGGCTTGTTGGCTTGTTGTCTTGTTGGCTTGTTGGCTTATTAGTTTGTTGGTTTGTTGGTTTTTTGGTTTGTTGGTTTGTCTGTTTTTTTGGCTTGTTGGTTTGTTGGTTTGTTGGTTTGTTGGCTTGTTGGTTTGTTGGTTTGTTGGTTTGTTGGCTTGTTGGTTTGTTGGTTTGTTGGTTTGTTGGTTTGTTGGTTTGTTGGCTTGTTGGTTTGTTGGTTTGTTGGCTTGTTGGTTTGTTGGCTTGTTGGCTTGTTAGCTTGTTGGTTTGTTAGTTTGTTGGCTTTTCGGTTACTTGGTTTGTTGGCTTTTTGGTTTGTTGGTTTGTTGGTTTGTTAGCTTGTTGGTTTGTTGGCTTGTTGGTTTGTTGGCTTGTTGGTTTGTTGGTTTGTTGGTTTGTTGGCTTGTTGGCTTGTTCGTTTGTTGGTTTGTTGGTTTGTTGGTTTGTTGGCTTGTTGGATTGTTGGTTTGTTGGCTTGTTGGATTGTTAGTTTGTTGGTTTGTTGGCTTGTTGGTTACTTGGTTTGTTGGTTTGTTGGTTTGTTGGTTTGTTGGCTTATTGTTTTGTTGGTTTGTTGTTTTTTTGGTTTGTTGGTTTATTTGTTTGTTGGTTTGTTGGCTTGTTGGTTTGTTGGTTTGTTGGTTTGTTGGTTTGTTAGTTTGTTGGTTTGTTGGCTTGTTGGTTTGTTGGTTTGTTGGCTTGTTGGCTTGTTGGTTTGTTGGTTTGTTAGCTTATTGGTTACTTAGTTTGTCGGTTTGTTGGTTAGTTCGTTTGTTGGTTAGTTCGTTTGTTGGTTTGTTAGTTTGTTGGTTTGTTGGCTTGTTGGCTTGTTGGTTTGTTGGGTTTTTAGTTTGTTGGTTTGTTGGTTTGTTGGTTTGTTGGTTTGTTGGTTTATTTTTTTGTTGGTTTGTTGGCTTGTTGGTTTGTTGGTTTGTTGGTTTGTTGGCTTGTTGGTTTGTTGGTTTGTTGGTTTGTTGGTTTGTTGGTTTGTTGGTTTGTTGGTTTGTTGGTTTGTTGGTTTGTTGGTTTTTTGGTTTGTTGGTTTATTTGTTTGTTGATTTGTTGGCTTGTTGGTTTGTTGGTTTGTTGGTTTGTTGGTTTGTTGGCTTGTTGGTTTGTTGGTTTGTTGGTTTGTTGGCTTGTTGGCTTGTTGGTTTGTTGGTTTGTTGGTTTTTTGGTTTGTTGGTTTGTTGGTTTGTTGGTTTGTTGGTTTGTTGGTTTATTTGTTTGTTGGTTTGTTGGCTTATTTGTTTGTTGGTTTGTTGGCTTGTTGGTTTGTTGGTTTGTTGGTTTGTTGCTTTGTTTGTTTGATGGTTTGTTGGTTTGTTGGTTTGTTGGTTTGTTGGCTTGTTGGCTTGTTGGTTTGTTGGTTTGTTGGCTTGTTGGTTACTTAGTTTGTTGGTTTGTTGGCATGTTGGTTTGTTGGTTTGTTGGTTTGTTGGCTTGTTGGTTTGTTGGTTTGTTGGTTTGTTGGCTTCTTGGTTTGTTAGTTTGTTGGCTTTATGGTTACTTGGTTTGTTGGTTTATTTGTTTGTTGGTTTGTTGGCTTGTTGGTTTGTTGGTTTGTTGGTTTGTTGGCTTGTTGGCTTGTTGGTTTGTTGGTTTGTTGGCTTGTTGGCTTGTTGGTTTGTTGGCTTGTTGGTTTGTTGGTTTGTTGGCTTGTTGGCTTGTTGGTTTGTTGGCTTATTAGTTTGTTGGTTTGTTGGTTTTTTGGTTTGTTGGTTTGTTTGTTTTTTTGGATTGCTGGTTTGTTGGTTTGTTGGTTTGTTGGCTTGTTGGTTTGTTGGTTTGTTGGCTTGTTGGTTTGTTGGTTTGTTGGTTTGTTGGTTTGTTGGCTTGTTGGTTTGTTGGCTTGTTGGCTTGTTGGCTTGTTGGTTTGTTAGTTTGTTGGCTTTTCGGTTACTTGGTTTGTTGGTTTGTTGGTTTGTTGGCTTTTTGGTTTGTTGGTTTGTTGGCTTGTTGGCTTGTTCGTTTGTTGGTTTGTTGGTTTGTTGGTTTGTTCGATTGTTGGTTTGTTGGCTTGTTGGATTGTTGGTTTGTTGGTTTGTTGGCTTGTTGGCTTGTTGGTTACTTGGTTTGTTGGTTTGTTGGTTTGTTGGTTTGTTGGCTTGTTGTTTTGTTGGTTTGTTGTTTTTTTGGTTTGTTGGTTTATTTGTTTGTTGGTTTGTTGGCTTGTTGGTTTGTTGGTTTGTTGGTTTGTTGGTTTGTTAGTTTGTTGGTTTGTTGGCTTGTTGGTTTGTTGGCTTGTTGGATTGTTGGTTTGTTGGTTTGTTGGTTTGTTGGTTTGTTGGCTTGTTGGTTTGTTGGTTTGTTGGCTTGTTGGTTTGTTGGCTTGTTGGCTTGTTAGCTTGTTGGTTTGTTAGTTTGTTGGCTTTTCGGTTACTTGGTTTGTTGGTTTGTTGGTTTGTTGGCTTTTTGGTTTGTTGGTTTGTTGGTTTGTTAGCTTGTTGGTTTGTTGGCTTGTTGGTTTGTTGGCTTGTTGGTTTGTTGGTTTGTTGGTTTGTTGGCTTGTTGGCTTATTCGTTTGTTGGTTTGTTGGTTTGTTGGTTTGTTGGCTTGTTGGATTGTTGGTTTGTTGGCTTGTTGGATTGTTAGTTTGTTGGTTTGTTGGCTTGTTGGTTACTTGGTTTGTTGGTTTGTTGGTTTGTTGGTTTGTTGGCTTGTTGTTTTGTTGGTTTGTTGTTTTTTTGGTTTGTTGGTTTATTTGTTTGTTGGTTTGTTGGCTTGTTGGTTTGTTGGTTTGTTGGTTTTTTGGTTTGTTAGTTTGTTGGTTTGTTGGCTTGTTGGTTTGTTGGTTTGTTGGCTTGTTGGCTTGTTGGTTTGTTAGCTTGTTGGTTACTTAGTTTGTCGGTTTGTTGGTTAGTTCGTTTGTTGGTTAGTTCGTTTGTTGGTTTGTTAGTTTGTTGGTTTGTTGGCTTGTTGGCTTTTCGGTTACTTGGTTTGTTGGTTTGTTGGTTTGTTGGCTTTTTGGTTTGTTGGTTTGTTGGCTTGTTGGCTTGTTCGTTTGTTGGTTTGTTGGTTTGTTGGTTTGTTGGCTTGTTGGATTGTTGGTTTGTTGGCTTGTTGGATTGTTGGTTTGTTGGTTTGTTGGCTTGTTGGCTTGTTGGTTACTTGGTTTGTTGGTTTGTTGGTTTGTTGGTTTGTTGGCTTGTTGTTTTGTTGGTTTGTTGTTTTTTTGGTTTGTAGGTTTATTTGTTTGTAGGTTTGTTGGCTTGTTGGTTTGTTGGTTTGTTGGTTTGTTGGTTTGTTAGTTTGTTGGTTTGTTGGCTTGTTGGTTTGTTGGTTTGTTGGCTTGTTGGTTTGTTGGCTTGTTGGCTTGTTAGCTTGTTGGTTTGTTAGTTTGTTGGCTTTTCGGTTACTTGGTTTGTTGGTTTGTTGGTTTGTTGGCTTTTTGGTTTGTTGGTTTGTTGGTTTGTTAGCTTGTTGGTTTGTTGGCTTGTTGGTTTGTTGGTTTGTTGGTTTGTTGGCTTGTTGTTTTGTTGGTTTGTTGTTTTTTTGGTTTGTTGGTTTATTTGTTTGTTGGTTTGTTGGCTTGTTGGTTTGTTGGTTTGTTGGTTTGTTGGTTTGTTAGTTTGTTGGTTTGTTGGCTTGTTGGTTTGTTGGTTTGTTGGCTTGTTGGCTTGTTGGTTTGTTAGCTTGTTGATTACTTAGTTTGTCGGTTTGTTGGTTAGTTCGTTTGTTGGTTAGTTCGTTTGTTGGTTTGTTAGTTTGTTGGTTTGTTGGCTTGTTGGCTTGTTGGTTTGTTGGTTTTTTAGTTTGTTGGTTTGTTGGTTTGTTGGTTTGTTGGTTTGTTGGTTTGTTGGTTTATTTGTTTGTTGGTTTGTTGGCTTGTTGGTTTGTTGGTTTGTTGGTTTGTTGGCTTGTTGGTTTGTTGGTTTGTTGGTTTGTTGGTTTGTTGGTTTGTTGGTTTGTTGGTTTGTTGGTTTTTTGGTTTGTTGGTTTATTTGTTTGTTGGTTTGTTGGTTTGTTGGTTTGTTGGTTTGTTGGTTTGTTGGCTTGTTGGTTTGTTGGTTTGTTGGTTTGTTGGCTTGTTGGCTTGTTGGTTTGTTGGTTTGTTGGTTTTTTGGTTTGTTGGTTTGTTGGGTTGTTGGTTTGTTGGTTTGTTGGTTTATTTGTTTGTTGGTTTGTTGGCTTATTTGTTTGTTGGTTTGTTGGCTTGTTGGTTTGTTGGTTTGTTGGTTTGTTGCTTTGTTTGTTTGATGGTTTGTTGGTTTGTTGGTTTGTTGGTTTGTTGGCTTGTTGGCTTGTTGGTTTGTTGGTTTGTTGGCTTGTTGGTTACTTAGTTTGTTGGTTTGTTGGCATGTTGGTTTGTTGGTTTGTTGGTTTGTTGGCTTGTTGGTTTGTCGGTTTGTTGGTTTGTTGGCTTGTATGTTTGTTAGTTTGTTGGCTTTATGGTTACTTGGTTTGTTGGTTTAGTTGTTTGTTGATTTGTTGGCTTGTTGGTTTGTTGGTTTGTTGGTTTGTTGGCTTGTTGGCTTGTTGGTTTGTTGGTTTGGTGATTTGTTGGTTTGTTGGCTTGTTGGCTTGTTGGTTTGTTGGCTTGTTGGTTTGTTGGTTTGTTGGCTTGTTGGCTTGTTGGTTTGTTGGCTTATTAGTTTGTTGGTTTGTTGGTTTTTTGGTTTGTTGGTTTGTTTGTTTTTTTGGCTTGTTGGTTTGTTGGTTTGTTGGCTTGTTGGTTTGTTGGTTTGTTGGCTTGTTGGTTTGTTGGTTTGTTGGTTTGTTGGTTTGTTGGCTTGTTGGTTTGTTGGTTTGTTGGCTTGTTGGTTTGTTGGCTTGTTGGCTTGTTGGCTTGTTGGTTTGTTAGTTTGTTGGCTTTTCGGTTACTTGGTTTGTTGGTTTGTTGGTTTGTTGGCTTTTTGGTTTGTTGGTTTGTTGGCTTGTTGGCTTGTTCGTTTGTTGGTTTGTTGGTTTGTTGGTTTGTTGGCTTGTCGGATTGTTGGTTTGTTGGCTTGTTGGATTGTTGGTTTGTCGGTTTGTTGGCTTGTTGGTTACTTGGTTTATTGGTTTGTTGGTTTGTTGGTTTGTTGGCTTGTTGTTTTGTTGGTTTGTTGTTTTTTTGGTTTGTTGGTTTATTTGTTTGTTGGTTTGTTGGCTTGTTGGTTTGTTGGTTTGTTGGTTTGTTGGTTTGTTGGTTTGTTAGTTTGTTGGTTTGTTGGCTTGTTGGTTTGTTGGTTTGTTGGCTTGTTGGCTTTTTGGTTTGTTGGTTTGTTAGCTTGTTGGTTAATTAGTTTGTTGGTTTGTTGGTTAGTTCGTTTCTTGGTTAGTTCGTTTGTTGGTTTGTTAGTTTGTTGGTTTGTTGGGTTGTTGGCTTGTTGGTTTGTTGGTTTTTTAGTTTGTTGGTTTGTTGGTTTGTTGGTTTGTTAGTTTGTTGGTTTATTTGTTTGTTGGTTTGTTGGCTTGTTGGTTTGTTGGTTTGTTGGTTTGTTGGTTTGTTGGCTTGTTGGTTTGTTGGTTTGTTGGTTTGTTGGTTTGTTGGTTTGTTGGTTTGTTGGTTTGTTGGTTTGTTGGTTTGTTGGTTTTTTGGTTTGTTGGTTTATTTGTTTGTTGGTTTGTTGGCTTGTTGGTTTGTTGGTTTGTTGGTTTGTTGGTTTGTTGGCTTGTTGGTTTGTTGGTTTGTTGGTTTGTTGGCTTGTTGGCTTGTTGGTTTGTTGGTTTGTTGGTTTTTTGGTTTGTTGGTTTGTTGGTTTGTTGGTTTGTTGGTTTGTTGGTTTGTTGGTTTGTTGGTTTATTTGTTTGTTGGTTTGTTGGCTTATTTGTTTGTTGGTTTGTTGGCTTGTTGGTTTGTTGGTTTGTTGGTTTGTTGATTTGTTTGTTTGATGGTTTGTTGGTTTGTTGGTTTGTTGGTTTGTTGGCTTGTTGGCTTGTTGGTTTGTTGGTTTGTTGGCTTGTTGGTTACTTAGTTTGTTGGTTTGTTGGCATGTTGGTTTGTTGGTTTGTTGGTTTGTTGGCTTGTTGGTTCGTTGGTTTGTTGGTTTGTTGGCTTGTTGGTTTGTTAGTTTGTTGGCTTTATGGTTACTTGGTTTGTTGGTTTATTTGTTTGTTGGTTTGTTGGCTTGTTGGTTTGTTGGTTTGTTGGTTTGTTGGCTTGGTGGCTTGTTGGTTTGTTGGTTTGTTGGCTTGTTGGCTTGTTGGTTTGTTGGCTTGTTGGTTTGTTGGTTTGTTGGCTTGTTGGCTTGTTGGCTTGTTGGTTTATTAGTTTGTTGGCTTTTTAGTTACTTGGTTTGTTGGTTTGTTGGTTTGTTGGTTTGTTGGTTTTTTGGCTTTTTGGTTTGTTGGCTTGTTGGTTTGTTGGCTTGTTGGTTTGTTGGTTTGTTGGTTTGTTGGCTTGTTGGCTTTTTGGCTTGTTGGCTTGTTGGCTTATTAGTTTGTTGGTTTGTTGGTTTTTTGGTTTGTTGGTTTGTTTGTTTTTTTGGTTTGTTGGTTTGTTGGTTTGTTGGTTTGTTGGCTTGTTGGTTTGTTGGTTTGTTGGCTTGTTGGGTTGTTGGTTTGTTGGTTTGTTGGTTTGTTGGTTTGTTGGTTTGTTGGTTTGTTGGTTTGTTGGTTTGTTGGCTTGTTGGTTTGTTGGCTTGTTGGCTTGGTGGCTTGTTGGTTTGTTAGTTTGTTGGCTTTTCGGTTACTTGGTTTGTTGGTTTGTTGGCTTTTTGGTTTGTTGGTTTGTTGGCTTGTTGGCTTGTTCGTTTGTTGGTTTTTTGGTTTGTTGGTTTGTTGGCTTGTTGGATTGTTGGTTTGTTGGCTTGTTGGATTGTTGGCTTGTTGGTTTGTTGGCTTGTTGGTTACTTGGTTTGTTGGTTTGTTGGTTTGTTGGTTTGTTGGCTTGTTGTTTTGTTGGTTTGTTGTTTTTTTGGTTTGTTGGTTTGTTGGCTTGTTGGTTTGTTGGTTTGTTGGTTTGTTGGCTTGTTGGCTTGTTGGTTTGTTGGTTTGTTGGTTTTTTGGTTTGTTGGTTTGTTGGTTTGTTGGTTTGTTGGTTTGTTGGCTTGTTGGTTTGTTGGTTTGTTGGCTTGTTGGCTTGTTGGTTTGTTGGTTTGTTAGCTTGTTGGTTAATTAGTTTGTTGGTTTGTTGGTTAGTTCGTTTGTTGGTTAGTTCGCTTGTTGGTTTGTTGGCTTGTTGGCTTGTTGGTTTGTTGGTTTTTTAGTTTGTTGGTTTGTTGGTTTGTTGGTTTGTTAGTTTGTTGGTTTATTTGTTTGTTGGTTTGTTGGCTTGTTGGTTTGTTGGTTTGTTGGTTTGTTGGCTTGTTGGTTTGTTGGTTTGTTGGTTTGTTGGTTTGTTGGTTTGTTGGTTTGTTGGTTTGTTTGGTTTTTTGGTTTGTTGGTTTATTTGTTTGTTGGTTTGTTGGCTTGTTGGTTTGTTGGTTTGTTGGTTTGTTGGTTTGTTGGCTTGTTGGTTTGTTGGTTTGTTGGTTTGTTGGCTTGTTGGCTTGTTGGTGTGTTGGTTTGTTGGTTTTTTGGTTTGTTGGTTTGTTGGTTTGTTGGTTTGTTGGTTTGTTGGTTTATTTGTTTGTTGGTTTTTTGGCTTATTTGTTTGTTGGTTTGTTGGCTTGTTGGTTTGTTGGTTTGTTGGCTTGTTGCTTTGTTTGTTTGATGGTTTGTTGGTTTGTTGGTTTGTTGGTTTGTTGGCTTATTGGCTTGTTGGCTTGTTGGTTTGTTGGTTTGTTGGCTTGTTGGTTACTTAGTTTGTTGGTTTGTTGGCATGTTGGTTTGTTGGTTTGTTGGTTTGTTGGCTTGTTGGTTTGTTGGTTTGTTGGTTTGTTGGCTTGTTGGTTTGTTAGTTTGTTGGCTTTATGGTTACTTGGTTTGTTGGTTTATTTGTTTGTTGGTTTGTTGGCTTGTTGGCTTGTTGGCTTGTTGGTTTGTTGGTTTGTTGGCTTGTTGGCTTGTAGGTTTGTTGGCTTGTTGGTTTGTTGGTTGGTTGGCTTGTTGGCTTGTTGGTTTGTTGGTTTGTTGGTTTGTTTGTTTTTTTGGCTTGTTGGTTTGTTGGTTTGTTGGTTTGTTGGCTTGTTGGTTTGTTGGTTTGTTGGCTTGTTGGTTTGTTGGTTTGTTGGTTTGTTGGTTTGTTGGCTTGTTGGTTTGTTGGTTTGTTGGCTTGTTGGTTTTTTGGCTTGTTGGCTTGTTGGCTTGTTGGTTTGTTAGTTTGTTGGCTTTTCGGTTACTTGGTAGGTTGGTTTGTTGGCTTTTTGGTTTGTTGGTTTGTTGGCTTGTTGGCTTGTTCGTTTGTTGGTTTGTTGGTTTGTTGGTTTGTTGGCTTGTTGGATTGTTGGTTTGTTGGCTTGTTGGATTGTTGGTTTGTTGGTTTGTTGGCTTGTTGGTTACTTGGTTTGTTGGTTTGTTGGTTTGTTGGTTTGTTGGCTTGTTGTTTTGTTGGTTTGTTGTTTTTTTGGTTTGTTGGTTTATTTGTTTGTTGGTTTGTTGGCTTGTTGGTTTGTTGGTTTGTTGGTTTGTTGATTTGTTAGTTTGTTGGTTTGTTGGCTTGTTGGTTTGTTGGTTTGTTGGCTTGTTGGCTTGTTGGTTTGTTGGTTTGTTAGCTTGTTGGTTAATTAGTTTGTTGGTTTGTTGGTTAGTTCGTTTGTTGGTTAGTTCGTTTGTTGGTTTGTTAGTTTGTTGGTTTGTTGGCTTGTTCGCTTGTTGGTTTGTTGGTTTTTTAGTTTGTTGGTTTGTTGGTTTGTTGGTTTGTTAGTTTGTTGGTTTATTTGTTTGTTGGTTTGTTGGCTTGTTGGTTTGTTGGTTTGTTGGTTTGGGCTTGTTGGTTTGTTGGTTTGTTGGTTTGTTGGTTTGTTGGTTTGTTGGTTTGTTGGTTTGTTGGTTTTTTGGTTTGTTGGTTTATTTGTTTGTTGGTTTGTTGGCTTGTTGGTTTGTTGGTTTGTTGGTTTGTTGGTTTGTTGGCTTGTTGGTTTGTTGGTTTGTTGGTTTGTTGGCTTGTTGGCTTGTTGGTTTTTTGGTTTGTTGGTTTGTTGGTTTGTTGGTTTGTTGGTTTGTTGGTTTGTTGGTTTATTTGTTTGTTGGTTTGTTGGCTTATTTGTTTGTTGGCTTGTTGGTTTGTTGGTTTGTTGGTTTGTTGCTTTGTTTGTTTGATGGTTTGTTGGTTTGTTGGTTTGTTGGTTTGTTGGCTTGTTGGCTTGTTGGTTTGTTGGTTTGTTGGCTTGTTGGTTACTTAGTTTGTTGGTTTGTTGGCATGTTGGTTTGTTGGTTTGTTGGTTTGTTGGCTTGTTGGTTTGTTGGTTTGTTGGTTTGTTGGCTTGTTGGTTTGTTAGTTTGTTGGCTTTATGGTTACTTGGTTTGTTGGTTTATTTGTTTGTTGGTTTGTTGGCTTGTTGGTTTGTTGGTTTGTTGGTTTGTTGGCTTGTTGGCTTGTTGGTTTGTTGGTTTGTTGGCTTGTTGGCTTGTTGGTTTGTTGGCTTGTTAGTTTGTTGGTTTGTTGGCTTGTTGGCTTGTTGGCTTGTTGGTTTATTAGTTTGTTGGCTTTTTAGTTACTTGGTTTGTTGGTTTGTTAGTTTGTTGGTTTTTTGGCTTGTTGGTTTGTTGACGTGTTGGTTTGCTGGCTGGTTGGTTTGTTGGTTTGTTGGTTTGTTGGCTTGTTGGCTTTTTGGCTTGTTGGCTTGTTGGCTTATTAGTTTGTTGGTTTGTTGGTTTTTTGGTTTATTGGTTTGTTTGTTTTTTTGGCTTGTTGGTTTGTTGGTTTGTTGGTTTGTTGGCTTGTTGGTTTGTTGGTTTGTTGGCTTGTTGGTTTGTTGGTTTGTTGGTTTGTTGGCTTGTTGGCTTGTTGGTTTGTTGGTTTGTTGGCTGGTTGGTTTGTTGACTTGTTGGCTTGTTGGCTTGTTGGCTTGTTGGTTTGTTAGTTTGTTGGCTTTTCGGTTACTTGGTTTGTTGGTTTGTTGGCTTTTTGGTTTGTTGGTTTGTTGGTTTGTTGGCTTGTTGGTTTGTTAGCTTGTTGGTTTGTTGGCTTGTTGGTTTGTTGGTTTGTTGGTTTGTTGGCTTGTTGGCTTGTTCGTTTGTTTATTTGTTGGTTTGCTGGTTTGTTGGCTAGTTGGTTTGTTAGTTTGTTAGCTTGTTGGCTTGTTGGTTTGTTGGTTTGTTGGCTTGTTGATTACTTGGTTTGTTGGTTTGTTGGTTTGTTGGCTTGTTGTTTTGTTGGTTTGTTGTTTTTTTGGTTTGTTGGTTTATTTGTTTGTTGGTTTGTTGGCTTGTTGGTTTGTTGGTTTGTTGGTTTGTTGGTTTGTTAGTTTGTTGGTTTGTTGGCTTGTTGGTTTGTTGGTTTGTTGGCTTGTTGGCTTTTTGCTTTGTTGGTTTGTTAGCTTGTTGGTTACTTAGTTTGTTGGTTTGTTGGTTAGTTCGTTTGTTGGTTTGTTAGTTTGTTGGTTTGTTGGCTTGTTGGCTTGTTGGTTTGTTGGTTTGTTGGTTTGTTGGTTTGTTGGTTTGTTGGTTTTTTGGTTTGTTGGTTTATTTGTTTGTTGGTTTGTTGGCTTGTTGGTCTGTTGGTTTGTTGGTTTGTTGGTTTGTTGGCTTGTTGGTTTGTTGGTTTGTTGGTTTGTTGGCTTGTTGGCTTGTTGGTTTGTTGGTTTGTTGGTTTTTTGGTTTGTTGGTTTGTTGGTTTGTTGGTTTGTTGGTTTGTTGGTTTATTTGTTTGTTGGTTTGTTGGCTTATTTGTTTGTTGGTTTGTTGGCTTGTTGGTTTGTTGGTTTGTTGGTTTGTTGGTTTGTTGGTTTGTTGCTTTGTTTGTTTGATGGTTTGTTGGTTTGTTGGTTTGTTGGCTTGTTGGTTACTTAGTTTGTTGGTTTTTTGGCATGTTGGTTTGTTGGTTTGTTGGTTTGTTGGCTTGTTGGTTTGTTGGTTTGTTGGCTTGGTGGTTTGTTGGCTTGTTGGCTTGTTGGCTTGTTGGTTTGTTGGTTTGTTGGTTTGTTTGCTTGTTGGTTTGTTGGTTTGTTGGCTTGCTGGTTTGCTTGTTTGTTGGTTTGTTGGTTTGTTGGCTTGTTGGCTTGTTGGTTTGTTGGTTTGTTGGCTTGTTGGTTTGTTGGTTTGTTGGCTTGTTGGCTTGTTGCTTTGTTCGTTTGATGGTTATTTGGTTTGTTGCTTTGTTTGTTTGATGGTTTGTTGGTTTGTTGGTTTGTTGGCTTGTTGGCTTGTTGGTTTGTTGGTTTGTACGCTTGTTGGTTACTTAGTTTGTTGGTTTGTTGGTTTGTTGGTTTGTTGGTTTGTTGGCTTGTTGGTTTGTTGGTTTGTTGGTTTGTTGGCTTGTTGGTTTGTTAGTTTGTTGGCTTTATGGTTACTTGGTTTGTTGGTTTATATGTTTGTTGGTTTGTTGGCTTGTTGGTTTGTTGGTTTGTTGGTTTGTTGGCTTGTTGGCTTGTTGGTTTGTTGGTTTGTTGGCTTGTTGTTTTGTTGGCTTGTTGGTTTGTTGGTTTGTTGGCTTGTTGGCTTGTTGGCTTGTTGGTTTGTTAGTTTGTTGGCTTTTTAGTTACTTGGTTTGTTGGTTTGTTGGTTTGTTGGTTTGTTGGTTTTTTGGCTTGTTGGTTTGTTGGCTTGTTGGTTTGTTGGCTTGTTGGTTTGTTGGTTTGTTGGTTTGTTGGTTTGTTAGTTTGTTGGTTTGTTGGCTTGTTGGTTTGTTGGTTTGTTGGCTTGTTGGCTTGTTGCTTTGTTGGTTTGTTAGCTTGTTGGTTACTTAGTTTGTTGGTTTGTTGGTTAGTTCATTTGTTGGTTTGTTAGTTTGTTGGTTTGTTGGCTTGTTGGCTTGTTGGTTTGTTGGTTTTTTATGTTGTTGGTTTGTTGGTTTGTTGGTTTGTTGGTTTATTTGTTTGTTGGTTTGTTGGCTTGTTGGTTTGTTGGTTTGTTGGTTTGTTGGCTTGTTGCTTTGTTGGTTTGTTAGCTTGTTGGTTACTTAGTTTGTTGGTTTGTTGGTTAGTTCGTTTGTTGGTTTCTTAGTTTGTTGGTTTGTTGGCTTGTTGGCTTGTTGGTTTGTTGGTTTTTTAGTTTGTTATTTTGTTGGTTTGTTGGTTTGTTGGTTTGTTGGTTTGTTGGTTTATTTGTTTGTTGGTTTGTTGGCTTGTTGGTTTGTTGGTTTGTTGGCTTGTTGGTTTGTTGGTTTGTTGGTTTGTTGGTTTGTTGGTTTGTTGGTTTGTTGGTTTTTTGGTTTGTTGGTTTATTTGTTTGTTGGTTTGTTGGCTTGTTGGTTTGTTGGTTTGTTGGTTTGTTGGCTTGTTGGTTTGTTGGTTTGTTGGTTTGTTGGCTTGTTGGCTTGTTGGTTTGTTGGTTTGTTTGTTTTTTGGTTTGTTGGTTTGTTGGTTTGTTGGTTTGTTGGTTTGTTGGTTTGTTGGTTTGTTGGTTTGTTGGTTTGTTGGTTTGTTGGCTTGTTGGCTTGTTCGTTTGTTGGTTTGTTGGTTTGTTGGTTTGTTGGTTTGTTGGCTTGTTGGTTTGTTAGTTTGTTAGCTTGTTGGCTTGTTGGTTTGTTGGTTTGTTGGCTTGTTGATTACTTGGTTTGTTGGTTTGTTGGTTTGTTGGTTTGTTGGCTTGTTGTTTTGTTGGTTTGTTGTTTTTTTGGTTTGTTGGTTTATTTGTTTGTTGGTTTGTTGGCTTGTTGGTTTGTTGGTTTGTTGGTTTGTTAGTTTGTTGGTTTGTTGGCTTGTTGGTTTGTTGGTTTGTTGGCTTGTTGGCTTGTTGCTTTGTTGGTTTGCTAGCTTGTTGGTTACTTAGTTTGTTGGTTTGTTGGTTAGTTCGTTTGTTGGTTTGTTAGTTTGTTGGTTTGTTGGCTTGTTGGCTTGTTGGTTTGTTGGTTTTTTAGTTTGTTGGTTTGTTGGTTTGTTGGTTTGTTGGTTTGTTGGTTTATTTGTTTGTTGGTTTGTTGGCTTGTTGGTTTGTTGGTTTGTTGCTTTGTTGGCTTGTTGGTTTGTTGGTTTGTTGGTTTGTTGGTTTGTTGGTTTCTTGGTTTTTTGGTTTTTTGGTTTGTTGGTTTATTTGTTTGTTGGTTTGTTGGCTTGTTGGTTTGTTGGTTTGTACGCTTGTTGGTTACTTAGTTTGTTGGTTTGTTGGCATGTTGGTTTGTTGGTTTGTTGGTTTGTTGGCTTGTTGGTTTGTTGGTTTGTTGGTTTGTTGGCTTGTTGGTTTGTTAGTTTGTTGGCTTTATGGTTACTTGGTTTGTTGGTTTATATGTTTGTTGGTTTGTTGGCTTGTTGGTTTGTTGGTTTGTTGGTTTGTTGGCTTGTTGGCTTGTTGGTTTGTTGGTTTGTTGGCTTGTTGTTTTGTTGGCTTGTTGGTTTGTTGGTTTGTTGGCTTGTTGGCTTGTTGGCTTGTTGGTTTGTTAGTTTGTTGGCTTTTTAGTTACTTGGTTTGTTGGTTTGTTGGTTTGTTGGTTTGTTGGTTTTTTGGCTTGTTGGTTTGTTGGCTTGTTGGTTTGTTGGCTTGTTGGTTTGTTGGTTTGTTGGTTTGTTGGTTTGTTAGTTTGTTGGTTTGTTGGCTTGTTGGTTTGTTGGTTTGTTGGCTTGTTGGCTTGTTGCTTTGTTGGTTTGTTAGCTTGTTGGTTACTTAGTTTGTTGGTTTGTTGGTTAGTTCATTTGTTGGTTTGTTAGTTTGTTGGTTTGTTGGCTTGTTGGCTTGTTGGTTTGTTGGTTTTTTATGTTGTTGGTTTGTTGGTTTGTTGGTTTGTTGGTTTATTTGTTTGTTGGTTTGTTGGCTTGTTGGTTTGTTGGTTTGTTGGTTTGTTGGCTTGTTGCTTTGTTGGTTTGTTAGCTTGTTGGTTACTTAGTTTGTTGGTTTGTTGGTTAGTTCGTTTGTTGGTTTCTTAGTTTGTTGGTTTGTTGGCTTGTTGGCTTGTTGGTTTGTTGGTTTTTTAGTTTGTTATTTTGTTGGTTTGTTGGTTTGTTGGTTTGTTGGTTTGTTGGTTTATTTGTTTGTTGGTTTGTTGGCTTGTTGGTTTGTTGGTTTGTTGGCTTGTTGGTTTGTTGGTTTGTTGGTTTGTTGGTTTGTTGGTTTGTTGGTTTGTTGGTTTTTTGGTTTGTTGGTTTATTTGTTTGTTGGTTTGTTGGCTTGTTGGTTTGTTGGTTTGTTGGTTTGTTGGCTTGTTGGTTTGTTGGTTTGTTGGTTTGTTGGCTTGTTGGCTTGTTGGTTTGTTGGTTTGTTTGTTTTTTGGTTTGTTGGTTTGTTGGTTTGTTGGTTTGTTGGTTTGTTGGTTTGTTGGTTTGTTGGTTTGTTGGTTTGTTGGTTTGTTGGCTTGTTGGCTTGTTCGTTTGTTGGTTTGTTGGTTTGTTGGTTTGTTGGTTTGTTGGCTTGTTGGTTTGTTAGTTTGTTAGCTTGTTGGCTTGTTGGTTTGTTGGTTTGTTGGCTTGTTGATTACTTGGTTTGTTGGTTTGTTGGTTTGTTGGTTTGTTGGCTTGTTGTTTTGTTGGATTGTTGTTTTTTTGGTTTGTTGGTTTATTTGTTTGTTGGTTTGTTGGCTTGTTGGTTTGTTGGTTTGTTGGTTTGTTAGTTTGTTGGTTTGTTGGCTTGTTGGTTTGTTGGTTTGTTGGCTTGTTGGCTTGTTGCTTTGTTGGTTTGCTAGCTTGTTGGTTACTTAGTTTGTTGGTTTGTTGGTTAGTTCGTTTGTTGGTTTGTTAGTTTGTTGGTTTGTTGGCTTGTTGGCTTGTTGGTTTGTTGGTTTTTTAGTTTGTTGGTTTGTTGGTTTGTTGGTTTGTTGGTTTGTTGGTTTATTTGTTTGTTGGTTTGTTGGCTTGTTGGTTTGTTGGTTTGTTGCTTTGTTGGCTTGTTGGTTTGTTGGTTTGTTGGTTTGTTGGTTTGTTGGTTTCTTGGTTTTTTGGTTTTTTGGTTTGTTGGTTTATTTGTTTGTTGGTTTGTTGGCTTGTTGGTTTGTTGGTTTGTTGGTTTGTTGGTTTGTTGGCTTGTTGGTTTTTTGGTTTGTTGGTTTGTTGGCTTGTTGGCTTGTTGGTTTGTTGGTTTGTTGGTTTGTTGCTTTGTTTGTTTGATGGTTTGTTGGTTTGTTGGTTTGTTGGTTTGTTGGCTTGTTGGCTTGTTGGTTTGTTGGTTTATTGGCTTGTTGGTTACTTAGTTTGTTGGTTTGTTGGCTTATTTGTTTGTTGGTTTGTTGGCTTGTTGGTTTGTTGGTTTGTTGGTTTGTTGCTTTGTTTGTTTGATGGTTTGTTGGTTTGTTGGTTTGTTGGTTTGTTGGCTTGTTGGCTTGTTGGTTTGTTGGTTTGTTGGCTTGTTGGTTACTTAGTTTGTTGGTTTGTTGGCATGTTGGTTTGTTGGTTTGTTGGTTTGTTGGCTTGTTGGTTTGGTGGTTTGTTGGCTTGTTGGTTTGTTTGCTTGTTGGCTTGTTGGCTTGTTGGTTTGTTGGTTTGTTGGTTTGTTGGTTTGTTGGTTTGTTTGCTTGTTGGTTTATTGGTTTGTTGGCTTGCTGGTTTGCTGGTTTGTTGGTTTGTTGGTTTGTTGGTTTGTTGGCTTGTTGGCTTGTTGGTTTGTTAATTTGTTGGCTTGTTGGTTTGTTGGTTTGTTGGCTTGTTGGCTTGTTGCTTTGTTCGTTTGATGGTTTTTTGGTTTGTTGCTTTGTTTGTTTGATGGTTTGTTGGTTTGTTGGTTTGATGGTTTGTTGGCTTGTTGGCTTGTTGGTTTGTTGGTTTGTTGGCTTGTTGGTTACTTAGTTTGTTGGTTTGTTGGCATGTTGGTTTGTTGGTTTGTTGGTTTGTTGGCTTGTTGGTTTGTTGGTTTGTTGGTTTGTTGGCTTGTTGGTTTGTTAGTTTGTTGGCTTTATGGTTACTTGGTTTGTTGGTTTATTTGTTTGTTGGTTTGTTGGCTTGTTGGTTTGTTGGTTTGTTGGTTTGTTGGTTTGTTGGCTTGTTGGCTTGTTGGTTTGTTGGTTTGTTGGCTTGTTGTTTTGTTGGCTTGTTGGTTTGTTGGTTTGTTGGCTTGTTGGCTTGTTGGCTTGTTGGTTTGTTAGTTTGTTGGGTTTTTAGTTACTTGGTTTGTTGGTTTGTTGGTTTGTTGGTTTGTTGGTTTTTTGGCTTCTTGGTTTGTTGGCTTGTTGGTTTGTTGGCTTGTTGGTTTTTTGGCTTCTTGGTTTGTTGGCTTGTTGGTTTGTTGGCTTGTTGGTTTGTTGGTTTGTTGGTTTGTTGGTTTGTTAGTTTGTTAGTTTGTTGGTTTTTTAGTTTGTTGGTTTGTTGGTTTGTTGGTTTGTTGGTTTGTTGGTTTGTTGGTTTGTTGGTTTATTTGTTTGTTGGTTTGTTGGCTTGTTGGTTTGTTGGTTTGTTGGTTTGTTGACTTGTTGCTTTATTGGTTTGTTAGCTTGTTGGTTACTTAGTTTGTTGGTTTGTTGGTTAGTTCGTTTGTTGGTTTGTTAGTTTGTTGGTTTGTTGGCTTGTTGGTTTGTTGGTTTGTTGGTTTTTTAGTTTGTTGGTTTGTTGGTTTGTTGGTTTGTTGGTTTGTTGGTTTGTTGGTTTGTTGGTTTGTTGGCTTGTTGGTTTGTTGGTTTGTTGGCTTGTTGGTTTGTTGGCTTGTTGGCTTGTTGGCTTGTTGGTTTGTTGGTTTGTTGGTTTGTTGGTTTGTTTGCTTGTTGGTATGTTGGTTTGTTGGCTTGCTGGTTTGCTGGTTTGTTGGTTTGTTGGTTTGTTGGTTTATTTGTTTGTTGGTTTGTTGGCTTGTTGGTTTGTTGGTTTGTTGCTTTGTTGGCTTGTTGGTTTGTTGGTTTGTTGGTTTGTTGGTTTGTTGGTTTGTTGGTTTTTTGGTTTTTGGTTTGTTGGTTTATTTGTTTGTTGGTTTGTTGGTTTGTTGGTTTGTTGGTTTGTTGGTTTGTTGGTTTGTTGGCTTGTTGGTTTGTGTGTTTGTTGGTTTCTTGGCTTGTTGGCTTGTTGGTTTGTTGGTTTGTTGGTTTTTTGGTTTGTTGATTTGTTGCTTTGTTGGTTTGTTGGTTTGTTGGTTTATTTGTTTGTTGGTTTGTTGGCTTATTTGTTTGTTGGTTTGTTGGCTTGTTGGTTTGTTGGTTTGTTGGTTTGTTGGCTTGTTGGCTTGCTGGTTTGTTGGTTTGTTGGCTTGTTGGTTACTTAGTTTGTTGGTTTGTTGGCATGTTGGTTTGTTGGTTTGTTGGTTTGTTGGCTTGTTGGTTTGTTGGTTTGTTGGCTTGTTGGTTTGTTGGCTTGTTGGCTTGTTGGCTTTTTGGTTTGTTGGTTTGTTGGTTTGTTGGTTTGTTGGTTTGTTTGCTTGTTGGTTTGTTGGTTTGTTGGCTTGCTGGTTTGCTGGTTTGTTGGTTTGTTGGTTTGTTGGTTTGTTGGCTTGTTGGCTTGTTGGTTTGTTGGTTTGTTGGCTTGTTGGTTTGTTGGTTTGTTGGCTTGTTGGCTTGTTGCTTTCTTCGTTTGATGGTTTTTTGGTTTGTTGCTTTGTTTGTTTGATGGTTTGTTGGTTTGTTGGTTTGATGGTTTGTTGGCTTGTTGGCTTGTTGGTTTGTTGGTTTGTTGGCTTGTTGGTTACTTAGTTTGTTGGTTTGTTGGCATGTTGGTTTGTTGGTTTGTTGGTTTGTTGGCTTGTTGGTTTGTTGGTTTGTTGGTTTGTTGGCTTGTTGGTTTGTTAGTTTGTTGGCTTTATGGTTACTTGGTTTGTTGGTTTATTTGTTTGTTGGTTTGTTGGCTTGTTGGTTTGTTGGTTTGTTGGTTTGTTGGTTTGTTGGCTTGTTGGCTTGTTGGTTTGTTGGTTTGTTGGCTTGTTGTTTTGTTGGCTTGTTGGTTTGTTGGTTTGTTGGCTTGTTGGCTTGTTGGCTTGTTGGTTTGTTAGTTTGTTGGCTTTTTAGTTACTTGGTTTGTTGGTTTGTTGGTTTGTTGGTTTTTTGGCTTCTTGGTTTGTTGGCTTGTTGGTTTGTTGGCTTGTTGGTTTGTTGGTTTGTTGGTTTGTTGGTTTGTTAGTTTGTTGGTTTGTTGGCTTGTTGGTTTGTTGGTTTGTTGGGTTGTTGGCTTGTTGCTTTGTTGGTTTGTTAGCTTGTTGGTTACTTAGTTTGTTGGTTTGTTGGTTAGTTCATTTGTTGGTTTGTTAGTTTGTTGGTTTGTTGGCTTGTTGGCTTGTTGGTTTGTTGGTTTTTTAGTTTGTTCGTTTGTTGGTTTGTTGGTTTGTTGGTTTGTTGGTTTGTTGGTTTATTTGTTTGTTGGTTTGTTGGCTTGTTGGTTTGTTGGTTTGTTGGTTTGTTGACTTGTTGCTTTATTGGTTTGTTAGCTTGTTGGTTACTTAGTTTGTTGGTTTGTTGGTTAGTTCGTTTGTTGGTTTGTTAGTTTGTTGGTTTGTTGGCTTGTTGGTTTGTTGGTTTGTTGGCTTGTTGGCTTGTTGCTTTGTTGGTTTGTTAGCTTGTTGGTTACTTAGTTTGTTGGTTTGTTGGTTAGTTCATTTGTTGGTTTGTTAGTTTGTTGGTTTGTTGGCTTGTTGGCTTGTTGGTTTGTTGGTTTTTTAGTTTGTTCGTTTGTTGGTTTGTTGGTTTGTTGGTTTGTTGGTTTGTTGGTTTATTTGTTTGTTGGTTTGTTGGCTTGTTGGTTTGTTGGTTTGTTGGTTTGTTGACTTGTTGCTTTATTGGTTTGTTAGCTTGTTGGTTACTTAGTTTGTTGGTTTGTTGGTTAGTTCGTTTGTTGGTTTGTTAGTTTGTTGGTTTGTTGGCTTGTTGGTTTGTTTGTTTGTTGGTTTTTTAGTTTGTTGGTTTGTTGGTTTGTTGGTTTGTTGGTTTATTTGTTTGTTGGTTTGTTGGCTTGTTGGTTTGTTGGTTTGTTGGCTTGTTGGTTTGTTGGTTTGTTGGTTTGTTGGTTTGTTGGTTTGTTGGTTTTTTGGTTTGTTGGTTTATTTGTTTGTTGGTTTGTTGGCTTGTTGGTTTGTTGGTTTATTGGTTTGTTGGTTTGTTAGCTTGTTGGTTTGTTGGTTTGTTGGTTTGTTGGCTTGTTGGCTTGTTGGTTTGTTGGTTTGTTGGTTTTTTGGTTTGTTGGTTTGTTGGTTTGTTGGTTTGTTGGTTTGTTGGTTTGTTGGTTTGTTGGTTTGTTGGTTTATTTGTTTGTTGGTTTGTTGGCTTATTTGTTTGTTGGTTTGTTGGCTTGTTGGTTTGTTGGTTTGTTGGTTTGTTGCTTTGTTTGTTTGATGGTTTGTTGGTTTGTTGGCTTGTTGGCTTGTTGGCTTGTTGGTTTGTTGGTTTGTTGGCTTGTTGGTTACTTAGTTTGTTGGTTTGTTGGCATGTTGGTTTGTTGGTTTGTTGGTTTGTTGGCTTGTTGGTTTGTTGGTTTGTTGGCTTGTTGGTTTGTTGGCTTGTTGGCTTGTTGGCTTGTTGGTTTGTTGGGTTGTTGGTTTGTTGGTTTGTTTGCTTGTTGGTTTGTTGGTTTGTTGGCTTGCTGGTTTGCTGGTTTGTTGGTTTGTTGGTTTGTTGGCTTGTTGGCTTGTTGGTTTGTTGGTTTGTTGGCTTGTTGGTTTGTTGGTTTGTTGGCTTGTTGGCTTGTTGCTTTGTTCGTTTGATGGTTTTTTGGTTTGTGGCTTTGTTTGTTTGATGGTTTGTTGGTTTGTTGGTTTGTTGGTTTGTTGGCTTGTTGGCTTGTTGGTTTGTTGGTTTGTTGGCTTGTTGGTTACTTAGTTTGTTGGTTTGTTGGCATGTTGGTTTGTTGGTTTGTTGGTTTGTTGGCTTGTTGGTTTGTTGGTTTGTTGGTTTGTTGGCTTGTTGGTTTCTTAGTTTGTTGGCTTTATGGTTACTTGGTTTGTTGGTTTATTTATTTGTTGGTTTGTTGGCTTGTTGGTTTGTTGGTTTGTTGGTTTGTTGGCTTGTTGGCTTGTTGGTTTGTTGGTTTGTTGGCTTGTTGGTTTGTTGGTTTGTTGGTTTGTTGGTTTATTTGTTTGTTGGTTTGTTGGCTGGTTGGTTTGTTGGTTTGTTGGTTTGTTGGCTTATTGCTTTGTTGGTTTGTTAGCTTGTTGGTTACTTAGTTTGTTGGTTTGTTGGTTAGTTCGTTTGTTGGTTTGTTAGTTTGTTGGTTTGTTGGCTTGTTGGCTTGTTGGTTTGTTGGTTTTTTAGTTTGTTGGTTTGTTGGTTTGTTGGTTTGTTGGTTTATTTGTTTGTTGGTTTGTTGGCTTGTTGGTTTATTGGTTTGTTGGTTTGTTGGCTTGTTGGTTTGTTGGTTTGTTGGTTTGTTGGTTTGTTGGTTTGTTGGTTTTTTGGTTTGTTGGTTTATTTGTTTGTTGGTTTGTTGGCTTGTTGGTTTGTTGGTTTGTTGGTTTGTTGGCTTGTTGGTTTGTTGGTTTGTTGGTTTGTTGGCTTGTTGGCTTGTTGGTTTGTTGGTTTGTTGGTTTTTTGGTTTGTTGGTTTGTTGGTTTGTTGGTTTGTTGGTTTGTTGGGTTTTTGGTTTATTTGTTTGTTGGTTTGTCGACTTATTTGTATGTTGGTTTGTTGGCTTGTTGGTTTGTTGGTTTGTTGGTTTGTTGCTTTGTTTGTTTGATGGTTTGTTGGTTTGTTGGTTTGTTGGTTTGTTGGCTTGTTGGTTTGTTGGTTTGTTGGCTTGTTGGTTACTTAGTTTGTTGGTTTGTTGGCATGTTGGTTTGTTGGTTTGTTGGTTTGTTGGCTTGTTGGTTTGTTGGTTTGTTGGCTTGTTGGTTTGTTGGCTTGTTGGCTTGTTGGCTTGTTGGTTTGTTGGTTTGTTGGTTTGTTGGTTTGTTTGCTTGTTGGTTTGTTGGTTTGTTGGCTTGTTGGTTTGTTGGCTTGTTGGTTTGTTGGTTTGTTGGCTTGTTGGCTTGTTGCTTTGTTCGTTTGATGGTTTTTTGGTTTGTTGCTTTGTTTGTTTGATGGTTTGTTGGTTTGTTGGTTTGTTGGTTTGTTGGCTTGTTGGATTGTTGGTTTGTTGGTTTGTTGGCTTGTTGGTTACTTAGTTTGTTGGTTTGTTGGCATGTTGGTTTGTTGGTTTGTTGGTTTGTTGGCTTGTTGGTTTGTTGGTTTGTTGGCTTGTTGGTTTGTTAGTTTGTTGGATTTATGGTTACTTGGTTTGTTGGTTTATTTGTTTGTTGGTTTGTTGGCTTGTTGGTTTGTTGGTTTGTTGGTTTGTTGGCTTGTTGGCTTGTTGGTTTGTTGGTTTGTTGGCTTGTTGGTTTGTTGGCTTGTTGGTTTGTTTGTTTGTTGGCTTGTTGGCTTGTTGGCTTGTTGGTTTGTTAGTTTGTTGGCTTTTTAGTTACTTGGTTTGTTGGTCTGTTGGTTTGTTGGTTTTTTGGCTTCTTGGTTAGTTGGCTTGTTGGTTTGTTGGCTTGTTGGTTTGTTGGTTTGTTGGTTTGTTGGCTTGTTTGCTTGTTGGCTTGTTGGCTTGTTGGATTATTTGTTTGTTAGTTTGTTGGCTTTTCGGTTACTTGGTTTGTTGGTTTGTTGGCTTTTTGGTTTGTTAGTTTGTTGGTTTGTTGGCTTGTTGGTTTGTTGGCTTGTTGGTTTGTTGGCTTGTTGGTTTGTTGGTTTGTTGGTTTGTTGGCTTGTTGGCTTGTTGGCTTGTTCGTTTGTTGGTTTGTTGGTTTGTTGGTTTGTTGGCTTGTTGGTTTGTTGGTTTGTTCGCTTGTTGGCTTGTTGGTTTGTTGGTTTGTTGGTTTGTTGGCTTGTTGTTTTGTTGATTTGTTGTTTTTTTGGTTTGTTGGTTTATTTGTTTGTTGGTTTGTTGGCTTGTTGGTTTGTTGGTTTGTTGGTTTGTTGGTTTGTTAGTTTGTTGGTTTGTTGGCTTGTTGGTTTGTTGGTTTGTTGGCATGTTGGTTTGTTGGTTTGTTGGTTTGTTGGCTTGTTGGTTTGTTGGTTTGTTGGTTTGTTGGCTTGTTGGTTTGTTAGTTTGTTGGATTTATGGTTACTTGGTTTGTTGGTTTGTTGGCTTGTTGGTTTGTTGGTTTGTTGGTTTGTTGGCTTGTTGGCTTGTTGGTTTGTTGGTTTGTTGGCTTGTTGGTTTGTTGGCTTGTTGGTTTGTTTGTTTGTTGGCTTGTTGGCTTGTTGGCTTGTTGGCTTGTTGGTTTATTAGTTTGTTGGCTTTTTAGTTACTTGGTTTGTTGGTTTGTTGGTTTGTTGGTTTTTTGGCTTCTTGGTTAGTTGGCTTGTTGGTTTGTTGGCTTGTTGGTTTGTTGGTTTGTTGGTTTGTTGGCTTGTTGGCTTGTTGGCTTGTTGGCTTGTTGGCTTATTTGTTTGTTAGTTTGTTGGCTTTTCGGTTACTTGGTTTGTTGGTTTGTTGGTTTGTTGGCTTTTTGGTTTGTTGGTTTGTTGGCTTGTTGGTTTGTTGGCTTGTTGGTTTGTTGGCTTGTTGGTTTGTTGGTTTGTTGGTTTGTTGGTTTGTTGGCTTGTTGGCTTGTTCGTTTGTTGGTTTGTTGGTTTGTTGGTTTGTTGGCTTGTTGGTTTGTTGGTTTGTTCGCTTGTTGGCTTGTTGGTTTGTTGGTTTGTTGGCTTGTTGGTTACTTGGTTTGTTGGTTTGTTGGTTTGTTGGTTTGTTGGCTTGTTGTTTTGTTGATTTGTTGTTTTTTTTGGTTTGTTGGTTTATTTGTTTGTTGGTTTGTTGGCTTGTTGGTTTGTTGGTTTGTTGGCTTGTTGGCTTGTTGCTTTGTTGGTTTGTTAGCTTGTTGGTTACTTAGTTTGTTGGTTAGTTCGTTTGTTGGTTTGTTAGTTTGTTGGTTTGTTGGATTGTTGGCTTTTTGGTTTGTTGGTTTGTTGGTTTGTTGGTTTTTTGGTTTGTTGGTTTATTTGTTTGTTGGTTTGTTGGGTTGTTGGTTTGTTGGTTTGTTAGTTTGTTGGTTTGTTGGCTTGTTTGTTTGTTGGTTTGTTGGTTTGTTGGCTTGTTGGTTTGTTGGTTTGTTGGTTTTTTGGTTTGTTGGTTTGTTGGTTTGTTGGTTTGTTGGTTTGTTGGTTTATTTGTTTGTTGGTTTGTTGGCTTATTTGTTTCTTGGTTTGTTGGCTTGTTGGTTTGTTGGTTTGTTGCTTTGTTTGTTTGATGGTTTGTTGGTTTGTTGGTTTGTTGGTTTGTTGGCTTGTTGGCTTGTTGTTTTGTTGGTTTGTTTGCTTGTTGGTTTGTTGGTTTGTTGGCTTGTTGGTTTGTTGGCTTGTTGGTTTGTTGGTTTGTTGGCTTGTTGGCTTGTTGCTTTGTTCGTTTGATGGTTTTTTGGTTTGTTGCTTTGTTTGTTTGATGGTTTGTTGGTTTGTTGGTTTGTTGGTTTGTTGGCTTGTTGGATTGTTGGTTTGTTGGTTTGTTGGCTTGTTGGTTACTTAGTTTGTTGGTTTGTTGGCATGTTGGTTTGTTGGTTTGTTGGTTTGTTGGCTTGTTGGTTTGTTGGTTTGTTGGTTTGTTGGCTTGTTGGTTTGTTAGTTTGTTGGATTTATGGTTACTTGGTTTGTTGGTTTATTTGTTTGTTGGTTTGTTGGCTTGTTGGTTTGTTGGTTTGTTGGTTTGTTGGCTTGTTGGCTTGTTGGTTTGTTGGTTTGTTGGTTTGTTGGCTTGTTGGTTTGTTAGTTTGTTGGCTTTATGGTTACTTGGTTTGTTGGTTTATTTGTTTGTTGGTTTGTTGGCTTGTTGGTTTGTTGGTTTGTTGGTTTGTTGGCTTGTTGGCTTGTTGGTTTGTTGGTTTGTTGGCTTGTTGGTTTGTTGGTTTGTTGGTTTGTTGGTTTATTTGTTTGTTGGTTTGTTGGCTGGTTGGTTTGTTGGTTTGTTGGTTTGTTGGCTTATTGCTTTGTTGGTTTGTTAGCTTGTTGGTTACTTAGTTTGTTGGTTTGTTGGTTAGTTCGTTTGTTGGTTTGTTAGTTTGTTGGTTTGTTGGCTTGTTGGCTTGTTGGTTTGTTGGTTTTTTAGTTTGTTGGTTTGTTGGTTTGTTGGTTTGTTGGTTTATTTGTTTGTTGGTTTGTTGGCTTGTTGGTTTATTGGTTTGTTGGTTTGTTGGCTTGTTGGTTTGTTGGTTTGTTGGTTTGTTGGTTTGTTGGTTTGTTGGTTTTTTGGTTTGTTGGTTTATTTGTTTGTTGGTTTGTTGGCTTGTTGGTTTGTTGGTTTGTTGGTTTGTTGGCTTGTTGGTTTGTTGGTTTGTTGGTTTGTTGGCTTGTTGGCTTGTTGGTTTGTTGGTTTGTTGGTTTTTTGGTTTGTTGGTTTGTTGGTTTGTTGGTTTGTTGGTTTGTTGGGTTTTTGGTTTATTTGTTTGTTGGTTTGTCGACTTATTTGTATGTTGGTTTGTTGGCTTGTTGGTTTGTTGGTTTGTTGGTTTGTTGCTTTGTTTGTTTGATGGTTTGTTGGTTTGTTGGTTTGTTGGTTTGTTGGCTTGTTGGTTTCTTGGTTTGTTGGCTTGTTGGTTACTTAGTTTGTTGGTTTGTTGGCATGTTGGTTTGTTGGTTTGTTGGTTTGTTGGCTTGTTGGTTTGTTGGTTTGTTGGCTTGTTGGTTTGTTGGCTTGTTGGCTTGTTGGCTTGTTGGTTTGTTGGTTTGTTGGTTTGTTGGTTTGTTTGCTTGTTGGTTTGTTGGTTTGTTGGCTTGTTGGTTTGTTGGCTTGTTGGTTTGTTGGTTTGTTGGCTTGTTGGCTTGTTGCTTTGTTCGTTTGATGGTTTTTTGGTTTGTTGCTTTGTTTGTTTGATGGTTTGTTGGTTTGTTGGTTTGTTGGTTTGTTGGCTTGTTGGATTGTTGGTTTTTTTGGTTTGTTGGCTTGTTGGTTACTTAGTTTGTTGGTTTGTTGGCATGTTGGTTTGTTGGTTTGTTGGTTTGTTGGCTTGTTGGTTTGTTGGTTTGTTGGTTTGTTGGCTTGTTGGTTTGTTAGTTTGTTGGATTTATGGTTACTTGGTTTGTTGGTTTATTTGTTTGTTGGTTTGTTGGCTTGTTGGTTTGTTGGTTTGTTGGTTTGTTGGCTTGTTGGCTTGTTGGTTTGTTGGTTTGTTGGCTTGTTGGTTTGTTGGCTTGTTGGTTTGTTTGTTTGTTGGCTTGTTGGCTTGTTGGCTTGTTGGCTTGTTGGTTTGTTAGTTTGTTGGCTTTTTAGTTACTTGGTTTGTTGGTCTGTTGGTTTGTTGGTTTTTTGGCTTCTTGGTTAGTTGGCTTGTTGGTTTGTTGGCTTGTTGGTTTGTTGGTTTGTTGGTTTGTTGGCTTGTTTGCTTGTTGGCTTGTTGGCTTGTTGGCTTATTTGTTTGTTAGTTTGTTGGCTTTTCGGTTACTTGGTTTGTTGGTTTGTTGGCTTTTTGGTTTGTTAGTTTGTTGGTTTGTTGGCTTGTTGGTTTGTTGGCTTGTTGGTTTGTTGGTTTGTTGGCTTGTTGGTTTGTTGGTTTGTTCGCTTGTTGGCTTGTTGGTTTGTTGGTTTGTTGGTTTGTTGGCTTGTTGTTTTGTTGATTTGTTGTTTTTTTGGTTTGTTGGTTTATTTGTTTGTTGGTTTGTTGGCTTGTTGGTTTGTTGGTTTGTTGGTTTGTTGGTTTGTTAGTTTGTTGGTTTGTTGGCTTGTTGGTTTGTTGGTTTGTTGGCATGTTGGTTTGTTGGTTTGTTGGCTTGTTGGTTTGTTGGTTTGTTGGTTTGTTGGTTTGTTGGCTTGTTGGTTTGTTAGTTTGTTCGATTTATGGTTACTTGGTTTGTTGGTTTATTTGTTTGTTGGTTTGTTGGCTTGTTGGTTTGTTGGTTTGTTGGTTTGTTGGCTTGTTGGCTTGTTGGTTTGTTGGTTTGTTGGCTTGTTGGTTTGTTGGCTTGTTGGTTTGTTTGTTTGTTGGCTTGTTGGCTTGTTGGCTTGTTGGCTTGTTGGTTTATTAGTTTGTTGGCTTTTTAGTTACTTGGTTTGTTGGTTTGTTGGTTTGTTGGTTTTTTGGCTTCTTGGTTAGTTGGCTTGTTGGTTTGTTGGCTTGTTGGTTTGTTGGTTTGTTGGTTTGTTGGCTTGTTGGCTTGTTGGCTTGTTGGCTTGTTGGCTTATTTGTTTGTTAGTTTGTTGGCTTTTCGGTTACTTGGTTTGTTGGTTTGTTGGTTTGTTGGCTTTTTGGTTTGTTGGTTTGTTGGTTTGTTGACTTGTTGGTTTGTTGGCTTGTTGGTTTGTTGGCTTGTTGGTTTGTTGGTTTGTTGGTTTGTTGGTTTGTTGGCTTGTTGGCTTGTTCGTTTGTTGGTTTGTTGGTTTGTTGGTTTGTTGGCTTGTTGGTTTGTTGGTTTGTTCGCTTGTTGGCTTGTTGGTTTGTTGGTTTGTTGGCTTGTTGGTTACTTGGTTTGTTGGTTTGTTGGTTTGTTGGTTTGTTGGCTTGTTGTTTTGTTGATTTGTTGTTTTTTTTGGTTTGTTGGTTTATTTGTTTGTTGGTTTGTTGGCTTGTTGGTTTGTTGGTTTGTTGGCTTGTTGGCTTGTTGCTTTGTTGGTTTGTTAGCTTGTTGGTTACTTAGTTTGTTGGTTAGTTCGTTTGTTGGTTTGTTAGTTTGTTGGTTTGTTGGATTGTTGGCTTTTTGGTTTGTTGGTTTGTTGGTTTGTTGGTTTTTTGGTTTGTTGGTTTATTTGTTTGTTGGTTTGTTGGGTTGTTGGTTTGTTGGTTTGTTAGTTTGTTGGTTTGTTGGCTTGTTTGTTTGTTGGTTTGTTGGTTTGTTGGCTTGTTGGTTTGTTGGTTTGTTGGTTTTTTGGTTTGTTGGTTTGTTGGTTTGTTGGTTTGTTGGTTTGTTGGTTTATTTTTTTGTTGGTTTGTTGGCTTATTTGTTTGTTGGTTTGTTGGCTTGTTGGTTTGTTGGTTTGTTGCTTTGTTTGTTTGATGGTTTGTTGGTTTGTTGGTTTGTTGGTTTGTTGGCTTGTTGGCTTGTTGTTTTGTTGGTTTGTTTGCTTGTTGGTTTGTTGGTTTGTTGGCTTGTTGGTTTGTTGGCTTGTTGGTTTGTTGGTTTGTTGGCTTGTTGGCTTGTTGCTTTGTTCGTTTGATGGTTTTTTGGTTTGTTGCTTTGTTTGTTTGATGGTTTGTTGGTTTGTTGGTTTGTTGGTTTGTTGGCTTGTTGGATTGTTGGTTTGTTGGTTTGTTGGCTTGTTGGTTGCTTAGTTTGTTGGTTTGTTGGCATGTTGGTTTGTTGGTTTGTTGGTTTGTTGGCTTGTTGGTTTGTTGGTTTGTTGGTTTGTTGGCTTGTTGGCTTGTTGGTTTGTTAGTTTGTTGGATTTATGGTTACTTGGTTTGTTGGTTTATTTGTTTGTTGGTTTGTTGGCTTGTTGGTTTGTTGGTTTGTTGGTTTGTTGGCTTGTTGGCTTGTTGGTTTGTTGGTTTGTTGGCTTGTTGGTTTGTTGGCTTGTTGGTTTGTTTGTTTGTTGGCTTGTTGGCTTGTTGGCTTGTTGGCTTGTTGGTTTGTTAGTTTGTTGGCTTTTTAGTTACTTGGTTTGTTGGTCTGTTGGTTTGTTGGTTTTTTGGCTTCTTGGTTAGTTGGCTTGTTGGTTTGTTGGCTTGTTGTTTTGTTGGTTTGTTGGTTTGTTGGCTTGTTTGCTTGTTGGCTTGTTGGCTTGTTGGCTTATTTGTTTGTTAGTTTGTTGGCTTTTCGGTTACTTGGTTTGTTGGTTTGTTGGCTTTTTGGTTTGTTAGTTTGTTGGTTTGTTGGCTTGTTGGTTTGTTGGCTTGTTGGTTTGTTGGCTTGTTGGTTTGTTGGTTTGTTGGTTTGTTGGCTTGTTGGCTTGTTGGCTTGTTCGTTTGTTGGTTTGTTGGTTTGTTGGTTTGTTGGCTTGTTGGTTTGTTGGTTTGTTCGCTTGTTGGCTTGTTGGTTTGTTGGTTTGTTGGTTTGTTGGCTTGTTGTTTTGTTGATTTGTTGTTTTTTTGGTTTGTTGGTTTATTTGTTTGTTGGTTTGTTGGCTTGTTGGTTTGTTGGTTTGTTGGTTTGTTGGTTTGTTAGTTTGTTGGTTTGTTGGCTTGTTGGTTTGTTGGTTTGTTGGCATGTTGGTTTGTTGGTTTGTTGGTTTGTTGGCTTGTTGGTTTGTTGGTTTGTTGGTTTGTTGGCTTGTTGGTTTGTTAGTTTGTTGGATTTATGGTTACTTGGTTTGTTGGTTTATTTGTTTGTTGGTTTGTTGGCTTGTTGGTTTGTTGGTTTGTTGGTTTGTTGGCTTGTTGGCTTGTTGGTTTGTTGGTTTGTTGGCTTGTTGGTTTGTTTGTTTGTTGGCTTGTTGGCTTGTTGGCTTGTTGGCTTGTTGGTTTATTAGTTTGTTGGCTTTTTAGTTACTTGGTTTGTTGGTTTGTTGGTTTGTTGGTTTTTTGGGCTTCTTGGTTAGTTGGCTTGTTGGTTTGTTGGCTTGTTGGTTTGTTGGTTTGTTGGTTTGTTGGCTTGTTGGCTTGTTGGCTTGTTGGCTTGTTGGCTTATTTGTTTGTTAGTTTGTTGGCTTTTCGGTTACTTGGTTTGTTGGTTTGTTGGCTTTTTGGTTTGTTGGTTTGTTGGTTTGTTGGCTTGTTGGTTTGTTGGCTTGTTGGTTTGTTGGCTTGTTGGTTTGTTGGTTTGTTGGTTTGTTGGTTTGTTGGCTTGTTGGCTTGTTCGTTTGTTGGTTTGTTGGTTTGTTGGTTTGTTGGCTTGTTGGTTTGTTGGTTTGTTCGCTTGTTGGCTTGTTGGTTTGTTGGTTTGTTGGCTTGTTGGTTACTTGGTTTGTTGGTTTGTTGGTTTGTTGGTTTGTTGGCTTGTTGTTTTGTTGATTTGTTGTTTTTTTTGGTTTGTTGGTTTATTTGTTTGTTGGTTTGTTGGCTTGTTGGTTTGTTGGTTTGTTGGCTTGTTGGCTTGTTGCTTTGTTGGTTTGTTAGCTTGTTGGTTACTTAGTTTGTTGGTTAGTTCGTTTGTTGGTTTGTTAGTTTGTTGGTTTGTTGGATTGTTGGCTTTTTGGTTTGTTGGTTTGTTGGTTTGTTGGTTTTTTGGTTTGTTGGTTTATTTGTTTGTTGGTTTGTTGGGTTGTTGGTTTGTTGGTTTGTTAGTTTGTTGGTTTGTTGGCTTGTTTGTTTGTTGGTTTGTTGGTTTGTTGGCTTGTTGGTTTGTTGGTTTTTTGGTTTGTTGGTTTGTTGGTTTGTTGGTTTGTTGGTTTGTTGGTTTATTTGTTTGTTGGTTTGTTGGCTTATTTGTTTGTTGGTTTGTTGGCTTGTTGGTTTGTTGGTTTGTTGCTTTGTTTGTTTGATGGTTTGTTGGTTTGTTGGTTTGTTGGTTTGTTGGCTTGTTGGCTTGTTGTTTTGTTGGTTTGTTGGCTTGTTGGTTACTTAGTTTGTTGGTTTGTTGGCATGTTGGTTTGTTGGTTTGTTGGTTTGTTGGCTTGTTGGTTTGTTGGTTTGGTGGCTTGTTGGTTTGTTTGCTTGTTGGTTTGTTTGCTTGTTGGTTTGTTGGCTTGTTGACTTGCTGGTTTGCTGGTTTGTTGGTTTGTTGGTTTGTTGGCTTGTTGGCTTGTTGGTTTGTTGGTTTGTTGGCTTGTTGGTTTGTTGGTTTGTTGCTTTGTTTGTTTGATGGTTTGTTGGTTTGTTGGTTTGTTGGTTTGTTGGCTTGTTGGCTTGTTGGTTTGTTGGTTTGTTGGCTTGTTGGTTACTTAGTTTGTTGGTTTGCTGGTTTGTTGGTTTGTTGGTTTGTTGGCTTGTTGGCTTGTTGGTTTGTTGGTTTGTTGGCTTGTTGGTTTGTTGGTTTGTTGGCTTGTTGGCTTGTTGCTTTGTTCGTTTGATGGTTTTTTGGTTTGTTGCTTTGTTGGTTTGTTGGTTTGTTGGTTTGTTGGTTTGTTGGCTTGTTGGCTTGTGGGTTTGTTGGCTTGTTGGTTTGTTAGTTTGTTGGTTTGTTGGTTTGTTGGCTTATTGGCTTGTTGGTTTGTTGGTTTGTTGGTTTGTGGGTTTGTTGGTTTGTTGGTTTGTTGGTTTTTTGGTTTGTTGGTTTGTTGGTTTGTTGGCTTCTTGGTTTGTTGGTTTGTTGGGTTGTTGGCTTGTTGGTTTGTTGGTTTGTTGGCTTGTTGGTTTGTTGGTTAGTTGGTATGTTGGCTTGTTGGCTTGTTGGTTTGTTGGTTTGTTGGTTTGTTTGTTTGTTGGCTTCTTGGCTTGTTGCTTTGTTGGTTTGTTGGTTTGTTGGCTTGTTGGCTTGTTGGTTTGTTAGTTTGTTGGCTTTTTGGTTACTTGGTTTGTTGGTTTGTTGGTTTGTTGGCTTGTTGGTTTGTTGGCTTGTTTGTTTCTTGGTTTGTTGGTTTGTTGGCTTATTGGCTTGTTGGTTTGTTGGTTTGTTGGTTTGTTGGTTTATTTATTTGTTGGTTTTTTGGTTTGTTGGTTTGTTAAATTGTGTGCTTGTTGGTTTGTTGGTTTGTTGGCTTGTTGGCTTGTTGGTTTGTTGGTTTGCTGGCTTGTTGGTTACTTAGTTTGTTGGTTTGTTGGTTTATTGGTTTGTTGATTTGTTGGCTTGTTGGCTTGTTGGTTTGTTGGTTAGTTCGTTTGTTGGTTTGTTAGTTTGTTGGTTTGTTGGCTTGTTGACTTGTTGGTTTGTTGGTTTTTTGGTTTGTTGGTTTATTTGTTTGTTGGTTTGTTGGCTTGTTGGTTTGTTGGTTTGTTAGTTTGTTGGCTTGTTGGCTTGTTGGTTTGTTATTTTGTTGTCTTTATGGCTACTTGGTTTGTTGGTTTATTTGTTTGTTGGTTTGTTGGCTTGTTGGTTTGTTGGTTTGTTGGTTTGTTGGTTTGTTGGCTTGTTGGTTAGTTGGTTTGTTGGCTTGTTGGCTTGTTGGTTTGTTGGTTTGTTAGCTTGTTGGTTACTTAGTTTGTTGGTTTGTTGGTTAGTTCGTTTGTTGGTTTGTTAGGTTGTTGGTTTGTTGGCTTGTTGGCTTGTTGGTTTGTTGGTTTTTTAGTTTGTTGGTTTGTTGGTTTGTTGGTTTGTTGGTTTGTTGGTTTATTTGTTTGTTGGTTTGTTGGCTTGTTGGTTTGTTGGTTTGTTGGTTTGTTGGCTTGTTGGTTTGTTGGTTTGTTGGTTTGTTGGTTTGTTGGTTTGTTGGTTTGTTGGTTTTTTGGTTTGTTGGTTTATTTGTTTGTTGGTTTGTTGGCTTGTTGGTTTGTTGGTTTGTTGGTTTGTTGGTTTGTTGGTTTGTTGGTATGTTGGTTTGTTGGTTTGTTGGTTTGTTGACTTGTTGGCTTGTTGGTTTGTTGGTTTGTTGGTTTTTTGGTTTGTTGGTTTGTTGGTTTGTTGGTTTGTTGGTTTATTTGTTTGTTGGTTTGTTGGCTTATTTGTTTGTTGGTTTGTTGGCTTGTTGGTTTGTTGGTTTGATGGTTTGTTGCTTTGTTTGTTTGATGGTTTGTTGGTTTGTTGGTTTGTTGGTTTGTTGGCTTGTTGGCTTGTTGGTTTGTTGGTTTGTTGGTTTGTTGATTTGTTGGTTAGTTGGTATGTTGGCTTGTTGGCTTGTTTGTTTGTTGGTTTGTTGGTTTGTTGGCTTGTTGGTTTGTTGGTTTGTTGGCTTCTTGGCTTGTTGCTTTGTTGGTTTGTTGGTTTGTTGGCTTGTTGGCTTGTTGGTTTGGTAGTTTGTTGGCTTCTTGGTTACTTGGTTTGTTGGTTTGTTGGTTTGTTGGCTTGTTGGTTTGTTGGCTTGTTGGTTTGTTGGTTTGTTGGTTTGTTGGCTTATTGGCTTGATGGTTTGTAGGTTTGTTGGTTTGTTGGTTTGTTTATTTGTTGGTTTTTTGGTTTGTTGGTTTGTTGGCTTGTTGGTTTGTTGGTTTGTTGGCTTGTTGGCTTGTTGGTTTGTTGGTTTGTTGGCTTGTTGGTTACTTAGTTTGTTGGTTTGTTGGTTTGTTGGTTTGTTGGTTTGTTGGCTTGTTGGCTTGTTGGTTTGTTTGTTTTTTGGTTTGTTGATTTATTTGTTAGTTGGTTTGTTGGCTTGTTGGTTTGTTGGTTTGTTAGTTTGTTGGATTGTTGGCTTGTTGGTTTGTTAGTTTGTTGGCTTTATGTTTACTTGGTTTATTGGTTTATTTGTTTGTTGGTTTGTTGGCTTGTTGGTTTGTTGGTTTGTTGGTTTGTTGGTTTGTTGGCTTGTTGGTTTGTTGGTTTGTTGGCTTGTTGGCTTGTTGGTTTGTTGGTTTGTTAGCTTGTTGGTTACTTAGTTTGTTGGTTTGTTGGTTAGCTCGTTTGTTGGTTTGTTAGTTTGTTGGTTTTGTTGGCTTGTTGGCTTGTTGGTTTGTTGGTTTGTTGGCTTGTTGGTTTGTTGGTTTGTTGGTTTGTTGGTTTGTTGGTTTGTTGGTTTGTTGGTTTTTTGGTTTGTTGGTTTATTTGTTTGTTGGTTTGTTTGCTTGTTGGTTTGTTGGTTTGTTGGTTTGTTGGTTTGTTGGCTTGTTGGTTTGTTGGTTTGTTGGTTTGTTGGCTTGTTGGCTTGTTGGTTTGTTGGTTTGTTGTTTTTTTGGTTTGTTGGTTTGTTGGTTTGTTGGTTTGTTGGTTTGTTGGTTTATTTGTTTGCTGGTTTGTTGGCTTGTTGGTTTGTTGGTTTGTTGGTTTGTTGCTTTGTTTGTTTGATGGTTTGTTGGTTTGTTGGTTTGTTGGTTTGTTGGCTTGTTGGCTTGTTGGTTTGTTGGTTTGTTGGCTTGTTGGTTACTTAGTTTGTTGGTTTGCTGGTTTGTTGGTTTGTTGGTTTGTTGGCTTGTTGGCTTGTTGGTTTGTTGGTTTGTTGGCTTGTTGGTTTGTTGGTTTGTTGGCTTGTTGGCTTGTTGCTTTGTTCGTTTGATGGTTTTTTGGTTTGTTGCTTTGTTGGTTTGTTGGTTTGTTGGTTTGTTGGTTTGTTGGCTTGTTGGCTTGTGGGTTTGTTGGCTTGTTGGTTTGTTAGTTTGTTGGTTTGTTGGTTTGTTGGCTTATTGGCTTGTTGGTTTGTTGGTTTGTTGGTTTGTGGGTTTGTTGGTTTGTTGGTTTGTTGGTTTTTTGGTTTGTTGGTTTGTTGGTTTGTTGGCTTCTTGGTTTGTTGGTTTGTTGGGTTGTTGGCTTGTTGGTTTGTTGGTTTGTTGGCTTGTTGGTTTGTTGGTTAGTTGGTATGTTGGCTTGTTGGCTTGTTGGTTTGTTGGTTTGTTGGTTTGTTTGTTTGTTGGCTTCTTGGCTTGTTGCTTTGTTGGTTTGTTGGTTTGTTGGCTTGTTGGCTTGTTGGTTTGTTAGTTTGTTGGCTTTTTGGTTACTTGGTTTGTTGGTTTGTTGGTTTGTTGGCTTGTTGGTTTGTTGGCTTGTTTGTTTCTTGGTTTGTTGGTTTGTTGGCTTATTGGCTTGTTGGTTTGTTGGTTTGTTGGTTTGTTGGTTTATTTATTTGTTGGTTTTTTGGTTTGTTGGTTTGTTAAATTGTGTGCTTGTTGGTTTGTTGGTTTGTTGGCTTGTTGGCTTGTTGGTTTGTTGGTTTGCTGGCTTGTTGGTTACTTAGTTTGTTGGTTTGTTGGTTTATTGGTTTGTTGATTTGTTGGCTTGTTGGCTTGTTGGTTTGTTGGTTAGTTCGTTTGTTGGTTTGTTAGTTTGTTGGTTTGTTGGCTTGTTGGCTTGTTGGTTTGTTGGTTTTTTGGTTTGTTGGTTTATTTGTTTGTTGGTTTGTTGGCTTGTTGGTTTGTTGGTTTGTTAGTTTGTTGGCTTGTTGGCTTGTTGGTTTGTTATTTTGTTGTCTTTATGGCTACTTGGTTTGTTGGTTTATTTGTTTGTTGGTTTGTTGGCTTGTTGGTTTGTTGGTTTGTTGGTTTGTTGGTTTGTTGGCTTGTTGGTTAGTTGGTTTGTTGGCTTGTTGGCTTGTTGGTTTGTTGGTTTGTTAGCTTGTTGGTTACTTAGTTTGTTGGTTTGTTGGTTAGTTCGTTTGTTGGTTTGTTAGGTTGTTGGTTTGTTGGCTTGTTGGCTTGTTGGTTTGTTGGTTTTTTAGTTTGTTGGTTTGTTGGTTTGTTGGTTTGTTGGTTTGTTGGTTTATTTGTTTGTTGGTTTGTTGGCTTGTTGGTTTGTTGGTTTGTTGGTTTGTTGGCTTGTTGGTTTGTTGGTTTGTTGGTTTGTTGGTTTGTTGGTTTGTTGGTTTGTTGGTTTTTTGGTTTGTTGGTTTATTTGTTTGTTGGTTTGTTGGCTTGTTGGTTTGTTGGTTTGTTGGTTTGTTGGTTTGTTGGTTTGTTGGTATGTTGGTTTGTTGGTTTGTTGGTTTGTTGACTTGTTGGCTTGTTGGTTTGTTGGTTTGTTGGTTTTTTGGTTTGTTGGTTTGTTGGTTTGTTGGTTTGTTGGTTTATTTGTTTGTTGGTTTGTTGGCTTATTTGTTTGTTGGTTTGTTGGCTTGTTGGTTTGTTGGTTTGATGGTTTGTTGCTTTGTTTGTTTGATGGTTTGTTGGTTTGTTGGTTTGTTGGTTTGTTGGCTTGTTGGCTTGTTGGTTTGTTGGTTTGTTGGTTTGTTGATTTGTTGGTTAGTTGGTATGTTGGCTTGTTGGCTTGTTTGTTTGTTGGTTTGTTGGTTTGTTGGCTTGTTGGTTTGTTGGTTTGTTGGCTTCTTGGCTTGTTGCTTTGTTGGTTTGTTGGTTTGTTGGCTTGTTGGCTTGTTGGTTTGGTAGTTTGTTGGCTTCTTGGTTACTTGGTTTGTTGGTTTGTTGGTTTGTTGGCTTGTTGGTTTGTTGGCTTGTTGGTTTGTTGGTTTGTTGGTTTGTTGGCTTATTGGCTTGATGGTTTGTAGGTTTGTTGGTTTGTTGGTTTGTTTATTTGTTGGTTTTTTGGTTTGTTGGTTTGTTGGCTTGTTGGTTTGTTGGTTTGTTGGCTTGTTGGCTTGTTGGTTTGTTGGTTTGTTGGCTTGTTGGTTACTTAGTTTGTTGGTTTGTTGGTTTGTTGGTTTGTTGGTTTGTTGGCTTGTTGGCTTGTTGGTTTGTTTGTTTTTTGGTTTGTTGATTTATTTGTTAGTTGGTTTGTTGGCTTGTTGGTTTGTTGGTTTGTTAGTTTGTTGGATTGTTGGCTTGTTGGTTTGTTAGTTTGTTGGCTTTATGGTTACTTGGTTTATTGGTTTATTTGTTTGTTGGTTTGTTGGCTTGTTGGTTTGTTGGTTTGTTGGTTTGTTGGTTTGTTGGCTTGTTGGTTTGTTGGTTTGTTGGCTTGTTGGCTTGTTGGTTTGTTGGTTTGTTACCTTGTTGGTTACTTAGTTTGTTGGTTTGTTGGTTAGCTCGTTTGTTGGTTTGTTAGTTTGTTGGTTTTGTTGGCTTGTTGGCTTGTTGGTTTGTTGGTTTGTTGGCTTGTTGGTTTGTTGGTTTGTTGGTTTGTTGGTTTGTTGGTTTGTTGGTTTGTTGGTTTTTTGGTTTGTTGGTTTATTTGTTTGTTGGTTTGTTTGCTTGTTGGTTTGTTGGTTTGTTGGTTTGTTGGTTTGTTGGCTTGTTGGTTTGTTGGTTTGTTGGTTTGTTGGCTTGTTGGCTTGTTGGTTTGTTGGTTTGTTGTTTTTTTGGTTTGTTGGTTTGTTGGTTTGTTGGTTTGTTGGTTTGTTGGTTTATTTGTTTGCTGGTTTGTTGGCTTGTTGGTTTGTTGGTTTGTTGGTTTGTTGCTTTGTTTGTTTGATGGTTTGTTGGTTTGTTGGTTTGTTGGTTTGTTGGCTTGTTGGCTTGTTGGCTTGTTGGTTTGTTGGTTTGTTGGTTTGTTGGCTTGTTGGTTACTTAGTTTCTTGGTTTGTTGGCATGTTGGTTTGTTGGTTTGTTGGTTTGTTGGCTTGTTGGCTTGTTGGTTTGTTGGATTGTTGGCTTGTTGGTTTGTTGGTTTGTTGGCTTGTTGGCTTGTTGGTTTGTTGGTTTGTTGGTTTGTTGGTTTGTTGGTTTGTTGGTTTGTTGGTCTGTTGGTTTGTTGGTTTGTTTGCTTGTTGGTTTGTTGGTTTGTTGGCTTGCTGATTTGTTGGTTTGTTGGTTTGTTGGTTTGTTGGCTTGTTGGTTTGCTGGTTTTTTGGCTTGTTGGTTTGTTGGTTTGTTGGCTTGTTGGCTTGTTGCTTTGTTCGTTTGATGGTTTTTTGGTTTGTTGCTTTGTTGGTTTGTTGGTTTGTTTGCTTGTTGGCTTGTTGGTTTGTTGGCTTGTTGGTTTGTTAGTTTGTTGGCTTTTTGGTTAATTGGTTTGTTGGTTTGTTGGCTTGTTGGGTTGTTGGCTTGTTGGTTTGTTGGTTTGTTTGTTTGTTGGCTTGTTGGCTTGTTGGTTTGTTGGTTTGTTGGTTTGTTGGTTTGTTGGTTTGTTGGTTTGTTGGTTTGTTGGTTTGTTGGTTTTTTGGTTTGTTGGTTTGTTGGTTTGTTGGCTTGTTGGTTTGTTGGCTTGTTGGTTTGTTGGTTTGTTGGGTTGTTGGCTTGTTGGTTTGTTGTTTTGTTGGCTTGTTGGTTTGTTGGTTTGTTGGTATGTTGGCTTGTTGGCTTGTTGGTTTGTTGGTTTGTTGGTTTGTTGGCTTGTTGGTTTGTTGGTTTGTTGGCTTCTTGGCTTGTTGCTTTGTTGGTTTGTTGGTTTGTTGGCTTGTTGGCTTGTTGGTTTGTTAGTTTGTTGGCTTTTTGGTTACTTGGGTTGTTGGTTTGTTGGTTTGTTGGCTTGTTGGTTTGTTGGCTTGTTGGTTTGTGGTTTGTTGGTTTGTTGGCTTATTGGCTTGTTGGTTTGTTTGTTTGTTGGTTTGTTGGTTTGTTGGTTTTTTGGTTTGTTGGTTTGTTGGTTTGTTGGCTTGTTGGTTTGTTGGTTTGTTGGCTTGTTGGCTTGTTGGTTTGTTGGTTTGTTGGCTTGTTGGTTACTTAGTTTGTTGGTTTGTTGGTTTGTTGGTTTGTTGGTTTGTTGGCTTGTTGGCTTGTTGGTTTGTTGGTTAGTTCGTTTGTTGGTTTGTTAGTTTGTTGGTTTGTTGGCTTGTTGGCTTGTTGGTTTGTTGGTATTTTGGTTTGTTGGTTTATTTGTTTGTTGGTTTGTTGGCTTGTTGGTTTATTGGTTTTTTAGTTTGTTGGCTTGTTGGGTTGTTGGTTTGTTAGTTTGTTGGCTTTATGGTTACTTGGTTTGTTGGTTTGTTGGTTTGTTGGCTTGTTGGTTTGTTGGCTTGTTGGTTTGTTGGTTTGTTGGTTTGTTAGCTTATTGGCTTGTTGGTTTGTTGGTTTGTTGGTTTGTTGGTTTGTTTATTTGTTGGTTTTTTGGTTTCTTGGTTTGTTGGTTTGTTGGCTTGTTGGTTTGTTGGTTTGTTGGCTTGTTGGCTTGTTGGTTTGTTGGTTTGTTGGCTAGTTGGTTACTTAGTTTGTTGGTTTGTTGGTTTGTTGGTTTGTTGGTTTGTTGGCTTGTTGGCTTGTTGGTTTGTTGGTTAGTTCGTTTGTTGGTTTGTTAGTTTGTTGGTTTGTTGGCTTGTTGGCTTGTTGGTTTGTTGGTTTTTTGGTTTGTTGGTTTATTTGTTTGTTGGTTTGTTGGCTTGTTGGTTTGTTGGTTTGTTAGTTTGTTGGTTTGTTGGTTTGTTGGTTTGTTGGTTTGTTGGTTTGTTGGCTTGTTGGTTTGTTGGTTTGTTGGCTTGTTGGCTTGTTGGTTTGTTGGTTTGTTAGCTTGTTGGTTACTTAGTTTGTTGGTTTGTTGGTTTGTTAGTTTGTTGGTTTGTTGGCTTGTTGGCTTGTTGGTTTGTTGGTTTTTTGGTTTGTTGGTTTATTTGTTTGTTGGTTTGTTGGCTTCTTGGTTTGTTGGTTTGTTAGTTTGTTGGCTTGTTGGCTTGTTGGTTTGTTAGTTTGTTGTCTTTATGGTTACTTGGTTTGTTGGTTTATTTGTTTGTTGGTTTGTTGGTTTGTTGGTTTGTTGGTTTGTTGGCTTGTTGGTTTGTTGGTTTGTTGGCTTGTTGGCTTGTTGGTTTGTTGGTTTGTTAGCTTGTTGGTTACTTAGTTTGTTGGTTTGTTGGTTAGTTCGTTTGTTGGTTTGTTAGGTTGTTGGTTTGTTGGCTTGTTGGCTTGTTGGTTTGTTGGTTTTTTAGTTTGTTGGTTTGTTGGTTTGTTGGTTTGTTGGTTTGTTGGTTTATTTGTTTGTTGGTTTGTTGGCTTGTTGGTTTGTTGGTTTGTTGGTTTGTTGGCTTGTTGGTTTGTTGGTTTGTTGGTTTGTTGGTTTGTTGGTTTGTTGGTTTGTTGGTTTGTTGGTTTTTTGGTTTGTTGGTTTATTTGTTTGTTGGTTTGTTGGCTTGTTGGTTTGTTGGTTTGTTGGTTTGTTGGTTTGTTGGTTTGTTGGTTTGTTGGTATGTTGGTTTGTTGGTTTGTTGGTTTGTTGACTTGTTGGTTTGTTGGTTTGTTGGTTTGTTGGTTTTTTGGTTTGTTGGTTTGTTGGTTTGTTGGTTTGTTGGTTTATTTGTTTGTTGGTTTGTTGGCTTATTTGTTTGTTGGTTTGTTGGCTTGTTGGTTTGTTGGTTTGTTGGTTTGTTGCTTTGTTTGTTTGATGGTTTGTTGGTTTGTTGGTTTGTTGGTTTGTTGGCTTGTTGGCTTGTTGGTTTGTTGGTTTGTTGGTTTGTTGATTTGTTGGTTAGTTGGTATGTTGGCTTGTTGGCTTGTTTGTTTGTTGGTTTGTTGGTTTGTTGGCTTGTTGGTTTGTTGGTTTGTTGGCTTCTTGGCTTGTTGCTTTGTTGGTTTGTTGGTTTGTTGGCTTGTTGGCTTGTTGGTTTGGTAGTTTGTTGGCTTTTTGGTTACTTGGTTTGTTGGTTTGTTGGTTTGTTGGTTTGTTGGTTTGTTTATTTGTTGGTTTTTTGGTTTGTTGGTTTGTTGGTTTGTTGGCTTGTTGGCTTGTTGGTTTGTTGGTTTGTTGGTTTGTTGGTTTGTTGGTTTGTTGGTTTGTTGGTCTGTTGGTTTGTTGGTTTGTTTGCTTGTTGGTTTGTTGGTTTGTTGGCTTGCTGATTTGTTGGTTTGTTGGTTTGTTGGTTTGTTGGCTTGTTGGTTTGCTGGTTTTTTGGCTTGTTGGTTTGTTGGTTTGTTGGCTTGTTGGCTTGTTGCTTTGTTCGTTTGATGGTTTTTTGGTTTGTTGCTTTGTTGGTTTGTTGGTTTGTTGGCTTGTTGGCTTGTTGGTTTGTTGGCTTGTTGGTTTGTTAGTTTGTTGGCTTTTTGGTTAATTGGTTTGTTGGTTTGTTGGCTTGTTGGGTTGTTGGCTTGTTGGTTTGTTGGTTTGTTTGTTTGTTGGCTTGTTGGCTTGTTGGTTTGTTGGTTTGTTGGTTTGTTGGTTTGTTGGTTTGTTGGTTTGTTGGTTTGTTGGTTTGTTGGTTTTTTGGTTTGTTGGTTTGTTGGTTTGTTGGCTTGTTGGTTTGTTGGCTTGTTGGTTTGTTGGTTTGTTGGGTTGTTGGCTTGTTGGTTTGTTGTTTTGTTGGCTTGTTGGTTTGTTGGTTTGTTGGTATGTTGGCTTGTTGGCTTGTTGGTTTGTTGGTTTGTTGGTTTGTTGGCTTGTTGGTTTGTTGGTTTGTTGGCTTCTTGGCTTGTTGCTTTGTTGGTTTGTTGGTTTGTTGGCTTGTTGGCTTGTTGGTTTGTTAGTTTGTTGGCTTTTTGGTTACTTGGGTTGTTGGTTTGTTGGTTTGTTGGCTTGTTGGTTTGTTGGCTTGTTGGTTTGTGGTTTGTTGGTTTGTTGGCTTATTGGCTTGTTGGTTTGTTTGTTTGTTGGTTTGTTGGTTTGTTGGTTTTTTGGTTTGTTGGTTTGTTGGTTTGTTGGCTTGTTGGTTTGTTGGTTTGTTGGCTTGTTGGCTTGTTGGTTTGTTGGTTTGTTGGCTTGTTGGTTACTTAGTTTGTTGGTTTGTTGGTTTGTTGGTTTGTTGGTTTGTTGGCTTGTTGGCTTGTTGGTTTGTTGGTTAGTTCGTTTGTTGGTTTGTTAGTTTGTTGGTTTGTTGGCTTGTTGGCTTGTTGGTTTGTTGGTATTTTGGTTTGTTGGTTTATTTGTTTGTTGGTTTGTTGGCTTGTTGGTTTATTGGTTTTTTAGTTTGTTGGCTTGTTGGGTTGTTGGTTTGTTAGTTTGTTGGCTTTATGGTTACTTGGTTTGTTGGTTTGTTGGTTTGTTGGCTTGTTGGTTTGTTGGCTTGTTGGTTTGTTGGTTTGTTGGTTTGTTAGCTTATTGGCTTGTTGGTTTGTTGGTTTGTTGGTTTGTTGGTTTGTTTATTTGTTGGTTTTTTGGTTTCTTGGTTTGTTGGTTTGTTGGCTTGTTGGTTTGTTGGTTTGTTGGCTTGTTGGCTTGTTGGTTTGTTGGTTTGTTGGCTAGTTGGTTACTAAGTTTGTTGGTTTGTTGGTTTGTTGGTTTGTTGGTTTGTTGGCTTGTTGGCTTGTTGGTTTGTTGGTTAGTTCGTTTGTTGGTTTGTTAGTTTGTTGGTTTGTTGGCTTGTTGGCTTGTTGGTTTGTTGGTTTTTTGGTTTGTTGGTTTATTTGTTTGTTGGTTTGTTGGCTTGTTGGTTTGTTGGTTTGTTAGTTTGTTGGTTTGTTGGTTTGTTGGTTTGTTGGTTTGTTGGTTTGTTGGCTTGTTGGTTTGTTGGTTTGTTGGCTTGTTGGCTTGTTGGTTTGTTGGTTTGTTAGCTTGTTGGTTACTTAGTTTGTTGGTTTGTTGGTTTGTTAGTTTGTTGGTTTGTTGGCTTGTTGGCTTGTTGGTTTGTTGGTTTTTTGGTTTGTTGGTTTATTTGTTTGTTGGTTTGTTGGCTTCTTGGTTTGTTGGTTTGTTAGTTTGTTGGCTTGTTGGCTTGTTGGTTTGTTAGTTTGTTGTCTTTATGGTTACTTGGTTTGTTGGTTTATTTGTTTGTTGGTTTGTTGGTTTGTTGGTTTGTTGGTTTGTTGGCTTGTTGGTTTGTTGGTTTGTTGGCTTGTTGGCTTGTTGGTTTGTTGGTTTGTTAGCTTGTTGGTTACTTAGTTTGTTGGTTTGTTGGTTTGTTAGTTTGTTGGTTTGTTGGCTTGTTGGCTTGTTGGTTTGTTGGTATTTTGGTTTGTTGGTTTATTTGTTTGTTGGTTTGTTGGCTTGTTGGTTTATTGGTTTTTTAGTTTGTTGGCTTGTTGGGTTGTTGGTTTGTTAGTTTGTTGGCTTTATGGTTACTTGGTTTGTTGGTTTGTTGGTTTGTTGGCTTGTTGGTTTGTTGGCTTGTTGGTTTGTTGGTTTGTTGGTTTGTTAGCTTATTGGCTTGTTGGTTTGTTGGTTTGTTGGTTTGTTGGTTTGTTTATTTGTTGGTTTTTTGGTTTCTTGGTTTGTTGGTTTGTTGGCTTGTTGGTTTGTTGGTTTGTTGGCTTGTTGGCTTGTTGGTTTGTTGGTTTGTTGGCTAGTTGGTTACTTAGTTTGTTGGTTTGTTGGTTTGTTGGTTTGTTGGTTTGTTGGCTTGTTGGCTTGTTGGTTTGTTGGTTAGTTCGTTTGTTGGTTTGTTAGTTTGTTGGTTTGTTGGCTTGTTGGCTTGTTGGTTTGTTGGTTTTTTGGTTTGTTGGTTTATTTGTTTGTTGGTTTGTTGGCTTGTTGGTTTGTTGGTTTGTTAGTTTGTTGGTTTGTTGGTTTGTTGGTTTGTTGGTTTGTTGGTTTGTTGGCTTGTTGGTTTGTTGGTTTGTTGGCTTGTTGGCTTGTTGGTTTGTTGGTTTGTTAGCTTGTTGGTTACTTAGTTTGTTGGTTTGTTGGTTTGTTAGTTTGTTGGTTTGTTGGCTTGTTGGCTTGTTGGTTTGTTGGTTTTTTGGTTTGTTGGTTTATTTGTTTGTTGGTTTGTTGGCTTCTTGGTTTGTTGGTTTGTTAGTTTGTTGGCTTGTTGGCTTGTTGGTTTGTTAGTTTGTTGTCTTTATGGTTACTTGGTTTGTTGGTTTATTTGTTTGTTGGTTTGTTGGTTTGTTGGTTTGTTGGTTTGTTGGCTTGTTGGTTTGTTGGTTTGTTGGCTTGTTGGCTTGTTGGTTTGTTGGTTTGTTAGCTTGTTGGTTACTTAGTTTGTTGGTTTGTTGGTTAGTTCGTTTGTTGGTTTGTTAGGTTGTTGGTTTGTTGGCTTGTTGGCTTGTTGGTTTGTTGGTTTTTTAGTTTGTTGGTTTGTTGGTTTGTTGGTTTGTTGGTTTGTTGGTTTATTTGTTTGTTGGTTTGTTGGCTTGTTGGTTTGTTGGTTTGTTGGTTTGTTGGCTTGTTGGTTTGTTGGTTTGTTGGTTTGTTGGTTTGTTGGTTTGTTGGTTTGTTGGTTTGTTGGTTTTTTGGTTTGTTGGTTTATTTGTTTGTTGGTTTGTTGGCTTGTTGGTTTGTTGGTTTGTTGGTTTGTTGGTTTGTTGGTTTGTTGGTTTGTTGGTATGTTGGTTTGTTGGTTTGTTGGTTTGTTGACTTGTTGGTTTGTTGGTTTGTTGGTTTGTTGGTTTTTTGGTTTGTTGGTTTGTTGGTTTGTTGGTTTGTTGGTTTATTTGTTTGTTGGTTTGTTGGCTTATTTGTTTGTTGGTTTGTTGGCTTGTTGGTTTGTTGGTTTGTTGGTTTGTTGCTTTGTTTGTTTGATGGTTTGTTGGTTTGTTGGTTTGTTGGTTTGTTGGCTTGTTGGCTTGTTGGTTTGTTGGTTTGTTGGTTTGTTGGTTTGTTGATTTGTTGGTTAGTTGGTATGTTGGCTTGTTGGCTTGTTTGTTTGTTGGTTTGTTGGTTTGTTGGCTTGTTGGTTTGTTGGTTTGTTGGCTTCTTGGCTTGTTGCTTTGTTGGTTTGTTGGTTTGTTGGCTTGTTGGCTTGTTGGTTTGGTAGTTTGTTGGCTTTTTGGTTACTTGGTTTGTTGGTTTGTTGGTTTGTTGGCTTGTTGGTTTGTTGGCTTGTTGGTTTGTTGGTTTGTTGGTTTGTTGGCTTATTGGCTTGATGGTTTGTAGGTTTGTTGGTTTGTTGGTTTGTTTATTTGTTGGTTTTTTGGTTTGTTGGTTTGTTGGCTTGTTGGTTTGTTGGTTTGTTGGCTTGTTGGCTTGTTGGTTTGTTGGTTTGTTGGCTTGTTGGTTACTTAGTTTGTTGGTTTGTTGGTTTGTTGGTTTGTTGGTTTGTTGGCTTGTTGGCTTGTTGGTTTGTTTGTTTTTTGGTTTGTTGATTTATTTGTTTGTTGGTTTGTTGGCTTGTTGGTTTGTTGGTTTGTTAGTTTGTTGGCTTGTTGGCTTGTTGGTTTGTTAGTTTGTTGGCTTTATGGTTACTTGGTTTATTGGTTTATTTGTTTGTTGGTTTGTTGGCTTGTTGGTTTGTTGGTTTGTTGGTTTGTTGGTTTGTTGGCTTGTTGGTTTGTTGGTTTGTTGGCTTGTTGGCTTGTTGGTTTGTTGGTTTGTTAGCTTGTTGGTTACTTAGTTTGTTGGTTTGTTGGTTAGCTCGTTTGTTGGTTTGTTAGTTTGTTGGTTTTGTTGGCTTGTTGGCTTGTTGGTTTGTTGGTTTGTTGGCTTGTTGGTTTGTTGGTTTGTTGGTTTGTTGGTTTGTTGGTTTGTTGGTTTGTTGGTTTGTTGGTTTGTTGGCTTGTTGGCTTGTTGGTTTGTTGGTTTGTTGTTTTTTTGGTTTGTTGGTTTGTTGGTTTGTTGGCTTGTTGGCTTGTTGGTTTGTTGGTTTGTTAGCTTGTTGGTTACTTAGTTTGTTGGTTTGTTGGTTTGTTAGTTTGTTGGTTTGTTGGCTTGTTGGCTTGTTGGTTTGTTGGTTTTTTGGTTTGTTGGTTTATTTGTTTGTTGGTTTGTTGGCTTCTTGGTTTGTTGGTTTGTTAGTTTGTTGGCTTGTTGGCTTGTTGGTTTGTTAGTTTGTTGTCTTTATGGTTACTTGGTTTGTTGGTTTATTTGTTTGTTGGTTTGTTGGCTTGTTGGTTTGTTGGTTTGTTGGTTTGTTGGTTTGTTGGCTTGTTGGTTTGTTGGTTTGTTGGCTTGTTGGCTTGTTGGTTTGTTGGTTTGTTAGCTTGTTGGTTACTTAGTTTGTTGGTTTGTTGGTTAGTTCGTTTGTTGGTTTGTTAGGTTGTTGGTTTGTTGGCTTGTTGGCTTGTTGGTTTGTTGGTTTTTTAGTTTGTTGGTTTGTTGGTTTGTTGGTTTGTTGGTTTGTTGGTTTATTTGTTTGTTGGTTTGTTGGCTTGTTGGTTTGTTGGTTTGTTGGTTTGTTGGCTTGTTGGTTTGTTGGTTTGTTGGTTTGTTGGTTTGTTGGTTTGTTGGTTTGTTGGTTTGTTGGTTTGTTGGTTTTTTGGTTTGTTGGTTTATTTGTTTGTTGGTTTGTTGGCTTGTTGGTTTGTTGGTTTGTTGGTTTGTTGGTTTGTTGGTTTGTTGGTTTGTTGGTATGTTGGTTTGTTGGTTTGTTGGTTTGTTGACTTGTTGGTTTGTTGGTTTGTTGGTTTGTTGGTTTTTTGGTTTGTTGGTTTGTTGGTTTGTTGGTTTGTTGGTTTATTTGTTTGTTGGTTTGTTGGCTTATTTGTTTGTTGGTTTGTTGGCTTGTTGGTTTGTTGGTTTGTTGGTTTGTTGCTTTGTTTGTTTGATGGTTTGTTGGTTTGTTGGTTTGTTGGTTTGTTGGCTTGTTGGCTTGTTGGTTTGTTGGTTTGTTGGTTTGTTGATTTGTTGGTTAGTTGGTATGTTGGCTTGTTGGCTTGTTTGTTTGTTGGTTTGTTGGTTTGTTGGCTTGTTGGTTTGTTGGTTTGTTGGCTTCTTGGCTTGTTGCTTTGTTGGTTTGTTGGTTTGTTGGCTTGTTGGCTTGTTGGTTTGGTAGTTTGTTGGCTTTTTGGTTACTTGGTTTGTTGGTTTGTTGGTTTGTTGGCTTGTTGGTTTGTTGGCTTGTTGGTTTGTTGGTTTGTTGGTTTGTTGGCTTATTGGCTTGATGGTTTGTAGGTTTGTTGGTTTGTTGGTTTGTTTATTTGTTGGTTTTTTGGTTTGTTGGTTTGTTGGCTTGTTGGTTTGTTGGTTTGTTGGCTTGTTGGCTTGTTGGTTTGTTGGTTTGTTGGCTTGTTGGTTACTTAGTTTGTTGGTTTGTTGGTTTGTTGGTTTGTTGGTTTGTTGGCTTGTTGGCTTGTTGGTTTGTTTGTTTTTTGGTTTGTTGATTTATTTGTTTGTTGGTTTGTTGGCTTGTTGGTTTGTTGGTTTGTTAGTTTGTTGGCTTGTTGGCTTGTTGGTTTGTTAGTTTGTTGGCTTTATGGTTACTTGGTTTATTGGTTTATTTGTTTGTTGGTTTGTTGGCTTGTTGGTTTGTTGGTTTGTTGGTTTGTTGGTTTGTTGGCTTGTTGGTTTGTTGGTTTGTTGGCTTGTTGGCTTGTTGGTTTGTTGGTTTGTTAGCTTGTTGGTTACTTAGTTTGTTGGTTTGTTGGTTAGCTCGTTTGTTGGTTTGTTAGTTTGTTGGTTTTGTTGGCTTGTTGGCTTGTTGGTTTGTTGGTTTGTTGGCTTGTTGGTTTGTTGGTTTGTTGGTTTGTTGGTTTGTTGGTTTGTTGGTTTGTTGGTTTTTTGGTTTGTTGGTTTATTTGTTTGTTGGTTTGTTGGCTTGTTGGTTTGTTGGTTTGTTGGTTTGTTGGTTTGTTGGCTTGTTGGTTTGTTGGTTTGTTGGTTTGTTGGCTTGTTGGCTTGTTGGTTTGTTGGTTTGTTGTTTTTTTGGTTTGTTGGTTTGTTGGTTTGTTGTTTTGTTGGTTTATTTGTTTGTTGGTTTGTTGGCTTGTTGGTTTGTTGGTTTATTGGTTTATTGCTTTGTTTGTTTGATGGTTTGTTGGTTTGTTTGTTTGTTGGTTTGTTGGCTTGTTGGCTTGTTGGTTTGTTGGTTTGTTGGTTTGTTGGCTTGTTGGTTACTTAGTTTCTTGTTTTGTTGGCATGTTGGTTTGTTGGTTTGTTGGTTTGTTGGCTTGTTGGTTTGTTGGATTGTTGGCTTGTTGGTTTGTTGGTTTGTTGGCTTGTTGGCTTGTTGGTTTGTTGGTTTGTTGGTTTGTTGGTTTGTTGGTTTGTTGGTTTGTTGGTTTGTTTGCTTGTTGGTTTGTTGGTTTGTTGGCTTGCTGATTTGTTGGTTTGTTGGTTTGTTGGTTTGTTGGCTTGTTGGTTTGTTGGTTTTTTGGCTTGTTGGTTTGTTGGTTTGTTGGCTTGTTGGCTTGTTGCTTTGTTCGTTTGATGGTTTTTTGGTTTGTTGCTTTGTTGGTTTGTTGGTTTTTTGGTTTGTTGGCTTGTTGGCTTGTTGGTTTGTTGGCTTGTTGGTTTGTTAGTTTGTTGGCTTTTTGGTTAATTGGTTTGTTGGTTTGTTGGCTTGTTGGTTTGTTGGCTTGTTGGTTTGTTAGTTTGTTTGTGTGTTGGCTTGTTGGCTTGTTGGTTTGTTGGTTTGTTGGTTTGTTGGTTTGTTGGTTTGTTGGTTTGTTGGTTTGTTGGTTTGTTGGTTTTTTGGTTTGTTGGTTTGTTGGTTTGTTGGCTTGTTGGTTTGTTGGCTTGTTGGTTTGTTGGTTTGTTGGGTTGTTGGCTTGTTGGTTTGTTGGTTTGTTGGCTTGTTGGTTTGTTGGTTTGTTGGTATGTTGGCTTGTTGGCTTGTTGGTTTGTTGGTTTGTTGGTTTGTTGGCTTGTTGGTTTGTTGGTTTGTTGGCTTCTTGGCTTGTTGCTTTGTTGGTTTGTTGGTTTGTTGGCTTGTTGGCTTGTTGGTTTGTTAGTTTGTTGGCTTTTTGGTTACTTGGTTTGTTGGTTTGTTGGTTTGTTGGCTTGTTGGTTTGTTGGCTTGTTGCTTTGTTGGTTTGTTGGTTTGTTGGCTTGTTGGTTACTTAGTTTGTTGGTTTGTTGGTTTGTTGGTTTGTTGGTTTGTTGGCTTGTTGGCTTGTTGGTTTGTTGGTTAGTTCGTTTGTTGGTTTGTTAGTTTGTTGGTTTGTTGGCTTGTTGGCTTGTTGGTTTGTTGGTATTTTGGTTTGTTGGTTTATTTGTTTGTTGGTTTGTTGGCTTGTTGGTTTATTGGTTTTTTAGTTTGTTGGCTTGTTGGCTTGTTGGTTTGTTAGTTTGTTGGCTTTATGGTTACTTGGTTTGTTGGTTTGTTGGTTTGTTGGCTTGTTGGTTTGTTGGCTTGTTGGTTTGTTGGTTTGTTGGTTTGTTAGCTTATTGGCTTGTTGGTTTGTTGGTTTGTTGGTTTGTTGGTTTGTTTATTTGTTGGTTTTTTGGTTTGTTGGTTTGTTGGTTTGTTGGCTTGTTGGTTTGTTGGTTTGTTGGCTTGTTGGCTTGTTGGTTTGTTGGTTTGTTGGCTAGTTGGTTACTTAGTTTGTTGGTTTGTTGGTTTGTTGGTTTGTTGGTTTGCTGGCTTGTTGGCTTGTTGGTTTGTTGGTTAGTTCGTTTGTTGGTTTGTTAGTTTGTTGGTTTGTTGGCTTGTTGGCTTGTTGGTTTGTTGGTTTTTTGGTTTGTTGGTTTATTTGTTTGTTGGTTTGTTGGCTTGTTGGTTTGTTGGTTTGTTAGTTTGTTGGTTTGTTGGTTTGTTGGTTTGTTGGTTTGTTGGCTTGTTGGTTTGTTGGTTTGTTGGCTTGTTGGCTTGTTGGTTTGTTGGTTTGTTAGCTTGTTGGTTACTTAGTTTGTTGGTTTGTTGGTTTGTTGGTTTGTTGGTTTGTTGGTTTGTTGGTTTTTTGGTTTGTTGGTTTGTTGGTTTTTTGGTTTGTTGGTTTATTTGTTTGTTGGTTTGTTGGCTTGTTGGTTTGTTGGTTTGTTGGTTTGTTGGTTTGTTGGTTTGTTGGTTTGTTGGTTTGTTGGTTTTTTGGTTTGTTGGTTTATTTGTTTGTTGGTTTGTTGGCTTGTTGGTTTGTTGGTTTGTTGGTTTGTTGGTTTGTTGGTTTATTTGTTTGTTGGTTTGTTGGATTGTTGGTTTGTTGGTTTGTTGGTTTGTTGGCTTGTTGGTTTGTTGGTTTGTTGGTTTGTTGGTTTGTTGGTTTGTTGGTTTGTTGGTTTGTTGGTTTTTTGGTTTGTTGGTTTATTTGTTTGTTGGTTTGTTGGCTTGTTGGTTTGTTGGTTTGTTGGTTTGTTGGTTTGTTGGTTTGTTGGTTTGTTGGTTTGTTGACTTGTTGGTTTGTTGGTTTGTTGGTTTGTTGGCTTGTTGGCTTGTTGGTTTGTTGGTTTGTTGGTTTTTTGGTTTGTTGGTTTGTTGGTTTGTTGGTTTGTTGGTTTGTTGGTTTGTTGGTTTATTTGTTTGTTGGTTTGTTGGCTTGTTGGTTTGTTGGTTTGTTGGTTTGTTGCTTTGTTTGTTTGTTGGTTTGTTGGTTTGTTGGTTTGTTGGTTTGTTGGCTTGTTGGTTTGTTGGTTTGTTGGCTTGTTGGCTTGTTGGTTTGTTGGTTTGTTGGTTTGTTGGTTTGTTGGTTTGTTGGTTTATTTGTTTGTTGGTATGTTGGCTTGTTTGTTTGTTGGTTTGTTGGCTTGTTGGTTTGTTGGTTTGTTGGTTTGTTGCTTTGTTTGTTTGTTGGTTTGTTGGTTTGTTGGTTTGTTGGTTTGTTGGCTTGTTAGTTTGTTGGTTTGTTGGCTTGTTAGTTTGTTCATTTGTTGGCTTATTGGCTTGTTGCTTTGTTGGTTTGTTGGTTTGTTGGCTTGTTGGCTTGTTGGTTTGTTAGTTTGTTGGCTTTTTGGTTACTTGGTTTGTTGGTTTCTTGGTTTGTTGGCTTGTTCGTTTGTTGGCTTGTTGGTTTGTTGGTTTGTTGGTTTGTTGGCTTGTTGGCTTGTTGGTTTGTTGGTTTGTTGGCTTGTTGGTTACTTAGTTTGTTGGTTTGTTGGTTTGTTGGTTTGTTGGTTTGTTGGCTTGTTGGCTTGTTGATTTGTTGGTTAGTTCGTTTGTTGGTTTGTTAGTTTGTTGGTTTGTTGGCTTGTTGGCTTGTTGGTTTGTTGGTATTTTGGTTTGTTGGTTTATTTGTTTGTTGGTTTGTTGGCTTGTTGGTTTGTTGGTTTTTTAGTTTGTTGGCTTGTTGGCTTGTTGGTTTGTTAGTTTGTTGGCTTTATGGTTACTTGGTTTGTTGGTTTGTTGATTTGTTGGCTTGTAGGCTTGTTGGTTTGTTGGTTTGTTGGCTTGTTGGCTTGTTGCTTTCTTGGTTTGTTGGTTTGTTGGCTTGTTGGCCTGTTGGTTTGTTGGCTTGTTGGTTTGTTAGTTTGTTGGCTTTTTGGTTACTTGGTTTGTTGGTTTGTTGGCTTGTTGGTTTGTTGGCTTGTTGGTTTGTTGGTTTGTTGGTTTGTTGGCTTGTTGGCTTGTTGGCTTGTTGGTTTGTTGGTTTGTTGGTTTGTTGGTTTGTTGGTTTGTTGGTTTGTTGGTTTGGTGGCTTGTTGGTTTGTTGGTTTGTTGGGTTGTTGGCTTGTTGGTTTGTTGGTTTGTTGGCTTGTTGGTTTGTTGGTTTGTTGGTATGTTGGCTTGTTGGCTTGTTGGTTTGTTGGTTTGTTGGTTTGTTGGTTTGTTGGCTTGTTGGTTTGTTGGTTTGTTGGCTTCTTGGCTTGTTGCTTTGTTGGTTTGTTGGTTTGTTGGCTTGTTGGCTTGTTGGTTTGTTAGTTTGTTGGCTTTTTGGTTACTTGGTTTGTTGGTTTGTTGGTTTGTTGGCTTCTTGGTTTGTTGGCTTGTTGGTTTGTTGGTTTGTTGGTTTGTTGGCTTATTGGCTTGTTGGTTTGTTGGTTTGTTGGTTTGTTGGTTTGTTGGTTTTTTGGTTTGTTGGTTTGTTGGTTTGTTGGCTTGTTGGTTTGTTGGTTTGTTGGCTTGTTGGCTTGTTGGTTTGTTGGTTTGTTGGCATGTTGGTTACTTAGTTTGTTGGTTTGTTGGTTTGTTGGTTTGTTGGTTTGTTGGCTTGTTGGCTTGTTGGTTTGTTGGTTAGTTCGTTTGTTGGTTTGTTAGTTTGTTGGTTTGTTGGCTTGTTGGCTTGTTGGTTTGTTGGTATTTTGGTTTGTTGGTTTATTTGTTTGTTGGTTTGTTGGCTTGTTGGTTTGTTGGTTTTTTAGTTTGTTGGCTTGTTGGCTTGTTGGTTTGTTAGTTTGTTGGCTTTATGGTTACTTGGTTTGTTGGTTTGTTGATTTGTTGGCTTGTAGGATTGTTGGTTTGTTGGTTTGTTGGCTTGTTGGTTTGTTGGTTTGTTGGCTTGTTGGCTTGTTGCTTTCTTGGTTTGTTGGTTTGTTGGCTTGTTGGTTTGTTGGCTTGTTGGCTTGTTGGTTTGTTTGTTTGTTGGCTTTTTGGTTACTTGGTTTGTTGGTTTGTTGGCTTGTTGGTTTGTTGGTTTGTTGGTTTCTTGGCTTGTTGGCTTGTTGGTTTGTTGGTTTGCTGGCTTGTGATTTTGTTGGTTTGTTGGCTTGTTGGCTTGCTGCTTTGTTCGTTTGATAGTTTGTTGGTTTGTTGGTTTTTTGGTTTGTTGGTTTTTTGGTTTGTTGCTTTGTTGGTTTATTGGTTTGTTGGCTCTTTGGCTTGTTGGTTTGTTGGCTTGTTGGTTTGTTAGTTTGTTGGCTTTTTGGTTACTTGGTTTGTTGGTTTGTTTGTTTTTGGTTTGTTGGTTTGTTGGTTTGTTGGCTTGTTGGTTTATTGGATTGTTGGTTTGTTGGCTTATTGGTTTGTTGGTTTGTTGGCTTGTTGGTTTGTTGGTTTGTTGGTTTGTTGGCTTGTTGGCTTGTTAGTTTGTTGGTTTGTTGGCTTGTTGGTTTGTTGGTTTTTTGGTTTGTTGGTTTGTTGGTTTGTTGGCTTGCTGGTTTGTTGGTTTGTTCGTTTGTTGGCTTGTTGGGTTGTTGGTTTGTTGGCTTGTTGGTTTGTTGGTTTGTTGGTTTGTTGGCTTGTTCGCTTGTTGGTTTGTTGGTTTGTTGGCTTGTTGGTTTGTTGGCTTGTTGGTTTGTTGGTTTGTTGGCTTCTTGGCTTGTTGGCTTATTGGTTTGTTAGTTTGTTGGCTTTTTAGTTACTCGGTTTGTTGGTTTGTTGGTTTTTTGGCTTGTTGGTTTGTTGGCTTGTTGGTTTGTTGGTTTGTTGGTTTTTTGGTTTGTTGGTTTGTTGGTTTGTTGGCTTGTTGGTTTGTTGGTTTGTTCGTTTGTTGGCTTGTTGGTTTGTTGGTTTGTTGGCTTGTTGGTTTGTTGGTTTGTTGGTTTGTTGGCTTGTTGGCTTGTTCGTTTGTTGGTTTGTTGGTTTGTTGGTTTGTTGGCTTGTTGGTTTGTTGGTTTGTTGGCTTGTTGGCTTGTTGGTTTGTTGTTTTGTTGGTTTGTTGGTTACTTGGTTTGTTGGTTTGTTGGTTTGTTGGTTTGTTGGCTTGTTGGTTTGTTGGTTTGTTGGTTTTTTGGTTTGTTGGTTTATTTGTTTGTTGGTTTGTTGGCTTGTTGGCTTGTTGGTTTGTTGGTTTGTTGGTTTGTTGGTTTGTTGGTTTGTTACTTTGTTGGTTTGTTGGTTTGTCGGCTTGTTGGTTTGTTGGTTTGTTGGCTTTTTGGCTTGTTGGTTTGTTGGTTTGTTGGCTTGTTGGTTACTTAGTTTGTTGGTTTTTTGGTTAGTTCGTTTGTTGGTTTGTTAGTTTGTGGGTTTGTCGGCTTGTTGGCTTGTTGGTTTGTTGGTTTTTTGGTTTGTTGGTTTGTTAGTTTGTTGGTTTGTTGGTTTGTTTGTTTTTTGGTTTGTTGGTTTATTTGTTTGTTGGTTTGTTGGCTTGTTGGTTTGTTGGTTTGTTGGTTTGTTGGTTTGTTGGCTTGTTGGTTTGTTGATTTGTTGGTTTTATGGCTTGTTGGCTTGTTGGTTTGTTGGTTTGTTGGTTTTTTGGTTTGTTGGTTTGTTGGTTTGTTGGTTTGTTGGTTTGTTGGTTTGTTGGTTTATTTGTTTGTTGGTTTGTTGGTTTATTTGTTTGTTGGTTTGTTGGCTTGTTGGTTTGTTGGTTTGTTGGTTTGTTACTTTGTTCGTTTGATAGTTTGTTGGTTTGTTGGTTACTTGGTTTGTTGGCTTGTTGGTTTGTTGGTTTGTTCGCTTGTTGGCTTGTTGGTTTGTTGGGTTGTTGGCTTGTTGGTTACTTAGTTTGTTGGTTTGTTGGCATGTTGGTATGTTGGTTTGTTGGTTTGTTGGCTTGTTGGCTTGTTGGTTTGTTGTTTTGTTGGTTTGTTGGTTTGTTGGCTTGTTTGTTTGTTGGTTTGTTGGTTTGTTGGCTTGTTGGCTTGTTGGTTTGTTGGTTTGTTGGCTTGTTGGTTTGTTGGTTTGTTCGTTTTTTGGTTTGTTGCTTTGTTGGTTTGTTGGTTTGTTGGCTTGTTGGCTTGTTGTTTTGTTGGCTTGTTGGTTTGTTAGTTTGTTGGCTTTTTGGTTACTTGGTTTGTTGGTTTGTTGGTTTGTTGGCTTGTTGGTTTGTTGGCTTTTTCGTTTGTTGGTTTGTTGGTTTGTTGGCTTGTTGGCTTGTTGGTTTGTTGGTTTGTTGGTTTGTTGGTTTGTTGGTTTTTTGGTTTGTTGCTTTGTTGGTTTGTTGGTTTGTTGGCTTGTTGGCTTGTTGGCTTGTTGGCTTGTTGGTTTGTTAGTTTGTTAGTTTGTTGGCTTTATGGTTACTTGGTTTGTTGGTTTGTTGATTTGTTGGCTTGTAGGCTTGTTGGTTTGTTGGTTTGTTGGCTTGTTGGTTTGTTGGTTTGTTGGCTTGTTGGCTTCTTGCTTTCTTGGTTTGTTGGTTTGTTGGCTTGTTGGTTTGTTGGCTTGTTGGCTTGTTGTTTTGTTTGTTTGTTGGCTTTTTGGTTACTTGGTTTGTTGGTTTGTTGGCTTGTTGGTTTGTTGGTTTGTTGGTTTGTTGGTTTCTTGGCTTGTTGGCTTGTTGGTTTGTTGGTTTGCTGGCTTGTTATTTTGTTGGTTTGTTGGCTTGTTGGCTTGCTGCTTTGTTCGTTTGATAGTTTGTTGGTTTGTTGGTTTTTTGGTTTGTTGGTTTTTTGGTTTGTTGCTTTGTTGGTTTATTGGTTTGTTGGCTTGTTGGCTTGTTGGTTTGTTGGCTTGTTGGTTTGTTAGTTTGTTGGCTTTTTGGTTACTTGGTTTGTTGGTTTGTTTGTTTTTGGTTTGTTGGTTTGTTGGTTTGTTGGCTTGTTGGTTTATTGGATTGTTGGTTTGTTGGCTTATTGGTTTGTTGGTTTGTTGGCTTGTTGGTTTGTTGGTTTGTTGGTTTGTTGGCTTGTTGGCTTGTTAGTTTGTTGGTTTGTTGGCTTGTTGGTTTGTTGGTTTTTTGGTTTGTTGGTTTGTTGGTTTGTTGGCTTGTTGGTTTGTTGGTTTGTTCGTTTGTTGGCTTGTTGGTTTGTTGGTTTGTTGGCTTGTTGGTTTGTTGGTTTGTTGGTTTGTTGGCTTGTTCGCTTGTTGGTTTGTTGGTTTGTTGGTTTGGTGGCTTGTTGGTTTGTTGGCTTGTTGGTTTGTTGGCTTGCTGGTTTGTTGGTTTGTTGGCTTGTTGGCTTGTTGGCTTATTGGTTTGTTAGTTTGTTGGCTTTTTAGTTACTCGGTTTATTGGTTTGTTGGTTTTTTGGCTTGTTGGTTTGTTGTCTTGTTGGTTTGTTGGTTTGTTGGTTTTTTGGTTTGTTGGTTTGTTGGTTTGTTGGCTTGTTGGTTTGTTGGTTTGTTCGTTTGTTGGCTTGTTGGTTTGTTGGTTTGTTGGTTTGTTGGTTTGTTGGTTTGTTGGTTACTTCGTTTGTTAGTTTGTTGGTTTGTTGGCTTGTTGGTTTGTTGGCTTGTTGGTTTGTTGGTTTGTTGGTTTGTTGGCTTGTTGGCTTGTTGGTTTGTTGGTTTGTTGGTTTGTTGGTTTGTTGGTTTGTTGGTTTGTTGGTTTTTTGATTTGTTGGTTTGTTGGCTTGTTGGTTTGTTAGTTTGTTGGTTTGTTGGCTTGTTGGTTTGTTGGTTTGTTGGCTTGTTGGTTTGTTGGTTTGTTGGTTTGTTGGCTTGTTGGCTTGTTGGTTTGTTGGTTTGTTGGCTTGTTGGTTTGTTGGTTTGTTGGCTTGTTGGCTTGTTGGCTTTTTGGTTACTTGGTTTGTTGGTTTGTTGGTTTGTTGACTTGTTGGTTTGTTGGCTTGTTGGTTTGTTGGCTTGTTATTTTGTTGGCTTGTTGGCTTGTTGGTTTGTTGGTTTGTTGGTTTGTTGGTTTGTTGGTTTGTTGGTTTTTTGGTTTGTTGGTTTGTTGGCTTGTTGGTTTGTTGGTTTGTTGGCTTGTTGGCTTGTTGGTTTGTTGGTTTGTTGGCTTGTTGGTTACTTAGTTTATTGGTTTGTTGGTTTGTTGGTTTGTTGGTTTGTTGGTTTGTTGGTTTGTTGGCTTGTTGGCTTGTTGGTTTGTTGGTTTGTTGGTTAGTTCGTTTGTTGGTTTGTTAGTTTGTTGGTTTGTTGGCTTGTTGGCTTGTTGGTTTGTTGGTTTTTTGGTGTGTTGGTTTGTTGGTTTGTTGGTTTGTTCGTTTGTTGGTTTGTTTGTTTGTTGGTTTGTTGGCTTGTTGGTTTGTTGGTTTGTTGGTTTGTTGGCTTGTTGGCTTGTTGGTTTGTTAGTTTGTTGGCTTTTTGGTTACTTGGTTTGTTGGTTTGTTGGGGTTGGCTTGTTGGCTTGTTGGTTAGTTGGTTTGTTGGCTTGTTGGTTTGTTGGTTTGTTGGCTTGTTGGCATGTTGCTTTGTTGGTTTGTTGGTTTGTTGGCTTGTTGGTTTGTTGGCTTATTGGCTTGTTGGTTTGTTAGTTTGTTGGCTTTTTGGTTACTTGGTTTGTTGGTTTGTTGGTTTGTTGGTTTGTTGGCTTGTTGGTTTTTTGGTTTGTTGGTTTGTTGATTTGTTGGTTTGTTGGTTTGTCGGTTTTTTGGTTTGTTGGTTTGTTGGTTTGTTGACTTGTTGGTTTGTTGGTTTGTTGGCTTGTTGAATTGTTGGTTTATTGGCTTGTTGGCTTGTTGGTTTGTTGGTTTGTTGGCTTGTTGGTTACTTAGTTTGTTGGTTTGTTGGTTTGTTGGTTTGTTGGTTTGTTGGCTTGTTGGCTTGTTGGTTTGTTAGTTTGTTGGCTTGTTGGTTTGTTGCTTTGTTGGCTTGTTGGCTTGTTGCTTTGTTGGTTTGTTGGCTTGTTGGTTTGTTGGCTTGTTGGCTTGTTTGTTTGTTAGTTTGTTGGCTTTTTGGTTACTTGGTTTGTTGGTTTGTTGTTTTGTTGGTTTATTGGCTTGTTGGTTTGTTGGTTTGTTGGTTTGTTGGTTTGTTGGTTTGTTGGTTTTTTGGTTTGTTAGTTTGTTGGTTTGTTGGTGTGTTGGTTTGTTGGTATATTTGTTTGTTGGTTTGTTGGCTTGTTGGTTTGTTGGTTTGTTGGTTTGTTGTTGTGTTGGCTTGTTGGTTTGTTGGTTTGTTGGTTTGTTGGCTTGTTGGCTTGTTGGTTTGTTGGTTTATTTGTTTGTTGGTTTGTTGGTTTGTTGGTTTGTTGGTTTGTTGGCTTGTTGGTTTGTTGGTTTGTTGGCTTGTTGGTTTGTTGGTTTGTTGGCTTGTTGGTTACTTAGTTTGTTGGTTTGTTAGCTTGTTGGTTTGTTGGTTTTTTGGTTTGTTGGTTTGTTGGTTTGTTGGTTTGTTGGCTTGTTGGTTTGTTGGTTTGTTGGTTTGTTGCTTGTTGGTTTGTTGGTTTGTTGGCTTGTTGAATTGTTGGTTTGTTGGCTTGTTGGCTTGTTGGTTTGTTGGTTTGTTGGCTTGTTGGTTACTTAGTTTGTTGGTTTGTTGGTTTGTTGGTTTGTCGGCTTGTTGGCTTGTTGGTTTGTTGGTTTGTTGGCTTGTTGGTTTGTTGGTTTGTTAGTTTGTTGGCTTTTTGGTTACTTGGTTTGTTTGTTTGTTGGTTTGTTGGCTTGTTGGCTTGTTCGCTTGTTGGTTTGTTGGCTTGTTGGTTTGTTGGTTTGTTGGCTTGTTGGCTTGTTGCTTTGTTGGTTTGTTGGTTTGTTGGCTTGTTGGTTTGTTGGCTTGTTGGCTTGTTGGTTTGTTAGTTTTGTTGGCTTTTTGTTTACTTGGTTTGTTGGTTTGTTGTTTTATTGGTTTATTGGCTTGTTGGTTTGTTGGTTTGTTGGTTTGTTGGTTTTTTGGTTTGTTGGTTTGTTGGTTTGTTGGTGTGTTGGTTTTTTGGTTTGTTGGTTTATTTGTTTGTTGGTTTGTTGGCTTGTTGGTTTGTTGGTTTGTTGGTTTGTTGTTTTGTTGGCTTGTTGGTTTGTTGGCTTATTGGCTTGTTGGTTTGTTAGTTTGTTGGCTTTTTGGTTACTTGGTTTGTTGGTTTGTTGGTTTGTTGGTTTGTTGGCTTGTTGGTTTGTTGGTTTGTTGGTTTGTTGGTTTGTTGGTTTGTTGGTTTGTTGGTTTGTTGGTTTGTTGGTTTGTCGGTTTTTTGGTTTGTTGGTTTGTTGGTTTGTTGGCTTGTTGGTTTGTTGGTTTGTTGGCTTGTTGAATTGTTGGTTTGTTGGCTTGTTGGCTTGTTGGTTTGTTGGTTTGTTGGCTTGTTGGTTACTTAGTTTGTTGGTTTGTTGGTTTGTTGGTTTGTTGGCTTGTTGGCTTGTTGGTTTGTTGGTTTGTTGGCTTGTTGGTTTGTTGGTTTGTTAGTTTGTTGGCTTTTTGGTTACTTGGTTTGTTTGTTTGTTGGTTTGTTGGCTTGTTGGCTTGTTGGCTTGTTGGTTTGTTGGCTTGTTGGTTTGTTGGTTTGTTGGCTTGTTGGCTTGTTGCTTTGTTGGTTTTTTGGTTTGTTGGCTTGTTGGTTTGTTGGCTTGTTGGCTTGTTGGTTTGTTAGTTTTGTTGGCTTTTTGTTTACTTGGTTTGTTGGTTTGTTGTTTTGTTGGTTTATTGGCTTGTTGGTTTGTTGGTTTGTTGGTTTGTTGGTTTTTTGGTTTGTTGGTTTGTTGGTTTGTTGGTGTGTTGGTTTTTGGGTTTGTTGGTTTATTTGTTTGTTGGTTTGTTGGCTTGTTGGTTTGTTGGTTTGTTGGTTTGTTGGTTTGTTGTTTTGTTGGCTTGTTGGTTTGTTGGTTTGTTGGTTTGTTGGCTTGTTGGCTTGTTGGCTTGTTGGTTTGTTGGTTTCTTGGTTTATTTGTTTGTTGGTTTGTTGGTTTGTTGGTTTGTTGCTTTGTTGGTTTGTTGGTTTGTTGGTTTGTTGGTTTGTTGGTTTGTTGGTTTGTTGGCTTGTTGGTTTGTTGGTTTGTTGGCTTGTTGGTTTGTTGGTTTGTTGGCTTGTTGGTTACTTAGTTTGTTGGTTTGTTAGCTTGTTTGTTTGTTGGTTTTTTGGTTTGTTGGTTTGTTGGTTTGTTGGCTTGTTGGCTTGTTGGTTTGTTGGTTTGTTGGCTTGTTGGCTTGTTGGCTTGTTGGTTTGTTGGTTTGTTGGTTTGTTGGTTTGTTGCTTTGTTGGTTTGTTGGTTTGTTAACTTGTTGGCTTGTTGGTTTGTTAGTTTGTTGGCTTTTTGGTTACTTGGTTTGTTGGATTGTTGGTATGTTGGCTTGTTGGTTTGTTGGCTCGTTGCTTTGTTGGTTTGTTGGTTTGTTGGCTTGTTGGCTTGTTGGTTTGTTGGTTTGTTGGTTTGTTGGTTTGTTGGCTTGTTGGTTTGTTGGTTTGTTGGCTTGTTGGTTTGTTGGTTTGTTGGCTTGTTGGCTTGTTGGCTTCTTGGTTTGTTGGTTTGTTGGCTTGTTAGTTTGTTGGTTTGTTGGTTTGTTGGTTTGTTGGTTTGTTGGCTTGTTGGTTTGTTGGTTTGTTGGCTTGTTGGTTACTTAGTTTGTTGGTTTGTTGGCATGTTGGTTTGTTGGTTTGTTGGTTTGTTGGCTTGTTGGTTACTTAGTTTGTTGGTTTGTTGGCATGTTGGTTTGTTGGTTTGTTTGTTTATTGGCTTGTTGGTTTGTTGGCTTGTTGGTTTGTTGCTTTGTTCGTTTGATGGTTTGTTGGTTTGTTGGTTACTTGGTTTTTTGGTTTGTTGGTTTGTTGGCTTGCTGGTTTGTTGGCTTGTTGGTTTGTTGGTTTGTTTGTTTGTTGGCTTGTTGGTTTGTTGGTTTGTTGGCTTGTTGGTTTGTTAGTTTGTTGGCTTTTTGGTTACTTGGTTTGTTGGTTTGTTGGTTTGTTGGCTTGTTGGTTTGTTGGCTTGTTGGTTTGTTGGTTTGTTGGTTTGTTGGCTTGTTGGTTTTTTGGTTTGTTGGTTTGTTGGCTTGTTGGCTTGTTGGTTTGTTGGTTTGTTGGCTTGTTGGTTTGTTGGTTTGTTGGCTTGTTGGCTTGTGGCTTTGTTCGTTTGATGGTTTGTTGGTTTGTTGGTTTTTTGGTTTGTTGGTTTTTTGGTTTGTTGCTTTGTTGGTTTGTTGGTTTGTTGGCTTGTTGGATTGTTGGTTTGTTAGCTTGTTGGTTTGTTGGTTTGTTGGCTTGTTGGTTACTTGGTTTGTTGGTTTGTTGGTTTGTTGGTTTGTTGATTTGTTGGTTTGTTGGTTTGTTGGCTTGTTGGTTTGTTGGTTTGTTGGCTTGTCGGCTTGTTGGTTTGTTGGTTTGTTGGTTTGTTGGTTTGTTGGCTTGTTGGCTTGTTGGTTTGTTGGTTAGTTCGTTTGTTGGTTTGTTAGTTTGTTGGTTTGTTGGCTTGTTGGCTTGTTGGTTTGTTGGTTTTTTGGTTTGTTGGTTTTTTGGTTTGTTGGTTTATTTGTTTGTTGGTTTGTTAGTTTTTTGGCTTGTTGGTTTGTTGGCTTGTTGGTTTGTTGGTTTGTTGGCTTGTTGGTTTGTTCGTTTGTTGGTTTGTAGGTTTGTTGGTTTAATGGCTTGTTGGTTTGTTGGTTTGTTGGCTTGTTGGTTACTTGGTCTGTTGGTTTGTTGGCTTGTTGGCTTGTTGGTTTGTTGGTTTGTTGGCTTGTTGGTTACTTGGTTTGTTGGTTTGTTGGTTTGTTGGTTTGTTGGCTTGTTGGTTTGTTGGTTTGTTGGTTTTTTGGTTTGTTGGTTTATTTGTTTGTTGGTTTGTTAGTTTTTTGGCTTGTTGGTTTGTTGGCTTGTTGGTTTGTTGGTTTGTTGGCTTGTTGGTTTGTTCGTTTGTTGGTTTGTAGGTTTGTTGGTTTAATGGATTGTTGGTTTGTTGGTTTGTTGGCTTGTTGGTTACTTGGTCTGTTGGTTTGTTGGCTTGTTGGCTTGTTGGTTTGTTGGTTTGTTGGCTTGTTGGTTACTTGGTTTGTTGGTTTGTTGGTTTGTTGGTTTGTTGGCTTGTTGGTTTGTTGGTTTGTTGGTTTTTTGGTTTGTTGGTTTATTTGTTTGTTGGTTTGTTGGCTTGTTGGTTTGTCGGTTTGTTGGTTTGTTGGTTTGTTAGTTTGTTGGTTTGTTGGTTTGTTGGCTTGTTGGTTTGTTGGTTTGTTGGCTTATTGGCTTGTTGGTTTGTTGGTTTGTTGGCTTGTTGGTTACTTAGTTTGTTGGTTTGTTGGCTAGTTGGTCTGTTGGTTTGTTAGTTTGTTGGTTTGTTGGCTTGTTGGCTTGTTGGTTTGTTGGTTTTTTGGTTTGTTGGTTTGTTGGTTTGTTGGTTTGTTGGTTTGTTGGTTTGTTTGTTTGTAGGTTTGTTGGTTTGTTGGTTTGTTGGTTTGTTGGTTACTTGGTTTGTTGGTTTGTTGGTTTGTTGGTTTGTTGGTTTGTTGGCTTGTTGGCTTATTGGCTTGTTGGTTTGTTGGTTTGTTGGTTTGTTGGTTACTTAGTTTGTTGGTTTGTTGGCATGTTGGTTTGTTGGTTTGTTGGTTTGTTGGCTTGTTGGTTTGTTGGTTTGTTGGCTTGTTCGTTTGTTGGTTTGTTGGCTTGTTGGCTTGTTGGTTTGTTGGTTTGTTGGTTTGTTGGTTTGTTGGCTTGTTGGTTTGTTGGTTTTTTGGCTTGTTGGTTTGTTGGTTTGTTGGTTTGTTGGCTTGTTGGCTTGTTGGTTTGTTGGTTTGTTGGCTTGTTGGTTTGTTGGTTTGTTGGCTTGTTGGCTTGTTGCTTTGTTCGTTTGATGGTTTGTTGGTTTGTTGGTTTGTTGGTTTTTTGGTTTGTTGGTTTGTTGGTTTGTTGGCTTTTTGGTTTGTAGGTTTGTTGGCTTGTTGGTTTGTTGGTTTGTTGGCTTGTTGGTTTGTTGGTTTGTTGGTTTGTTGGTTTGTTGGCTTGTTGGTTTGATGGTTTGTTGGTTTGTTGGTTTGTTGGTTTGTTGGTTTGTTGGTTTTTTGGTTTGTTGGTTTGTTGGTTTGTTGGCTTTTTGGTTTGTAGGTTTGTTGGCTTGTTGGTTTGTTGGTTTGTTGGCTTGTTGGTTTGTTGGTTTGTTGGTTTGTTGGTTTGTTGGCTTGTTGGCTTGTTGGTTTGTTGGTTTGTTGGCTTGTTGGTTTGTTGGTTTGTTGGCTTGTTGGCTTGTTACTTTGTTCGTTTGATGGTTTGTTGGTTTGTTGGTTTTTTGGTTTGTTGGTTTTTTGGTTTGTTGCTTTGTTGGTTTGTTGGTTTGTTGGCTTGTTGGCTTGTTGGTTGGTTGGCTTGTTGGTTTGTTAGTTTGTTGGCTTTTTGGTTACTTGGTTTGTTGGTTTGTTGGTTTGTTGGTTTGTTGGTTACTTAGTTTGTTGGTTTGTTGGCATGTTGGTTTGTTGGTTTGTTGGTTTGTTGGCTTGTTGGTTTGTTGGTTTGTTGGCTTGTTCGTTTGTTGGTTTGTTGGCTTGTTGGCTTGTTGGTTTGTTGGCTTGTTGGCTTGTTGGTTTGTTGGTTTGTTGGCTTGTTGGTTTGTTGGTTTGTTGGCTTGTTGGCTTGTTACTTTGTTCGTTTGATGGTTTGTTCGTTTGTTGGTTTGTTGGTTTGTTTGTTTGTAGGTTTGTTGGTTTGTTGGTTTGTTGGTTTGTTGGTTACTTGGTTTGTTGGTTTGTTGGTTTGTTGGTTTGTTGGTTTGTTGGCTTGTTGGCTTATTGGCTTGTTGGTTTGTTGGTTTGTTGGTTTGTTGGTTACTTAGTTTGTTGGTTTGTTGGCATGTTGGTTTGTTGGTTTGTTGGTTTGTTGGCTTGTTGGTTTGTTGGTTTGTTGGCTTGTTCGTTTGTTGGTTTGTTGGCTTGTTGGCTTGTTGGTTTGTTGGTTTGTTGGTTTGTTGGTTTGTTGGCTTGTTGGTTTGTTGGTTTTTTGGCTTGTTGGTTTGTTGGTTTGTTGGTTTGTTGGCTTGTTGGCTTGTTGGTTTGTTGGTTTGTTGGCTTGTTGGTTTGTTGGTTTGTTGGCTTGTTGGCTTGTTGCTTTGTTCGTTTGATGGTTTGTTGGTTTGTTGGTTTGTTGGTTTTTTGGTTTGTTGGTTTGTTGGTTTGTTGGCTTTTTGGTTTGTAGGTTTGTTGGCTTGTTGGTTTGTTGGTTTGTTGGCTTGTTGGTTTGTTGGTTTGTTGGTTTGTTGGTTTGTTGGTTTGTTGGTTTGTTGGTTTGTTGGTTTGTTGGCTTGCTGGTTTGTTGGTTTGTTGGTTTGTTGGCTTGTTGGTTTGTTGGTTTTTTGGTTTGTTGGCTTGTTGGCTTGTTGGCTTGTTGGCTTGTTGGTTTGTTGGTTTTTTGGTTTGTTGGTTTATTGGTTTGTTTGCTTGTTGGTTTGTTGGTTTGTTAGTTTGTTGGCTTGTTGGTTTGTTGGTTTGTTGGCTTGTTGGTTTGTTGGTTTGTTGGCTTGTTGGCTTGTTGGTTTGTTGGTTTGTTGGCTTGTTGGTTTGTTGGCTTGTTGGTTTGTTGGTTTGTTGGCTTGTTGGCTTGTTGGCTTGTTGGTTTGTTAGTTTGTTGGCTTTTTAGTTACTTGGTTTGTTGGTTTGTTGGTTTGTTGGTTTGTTAGTTTTTTGGCTTGTTGGTTTGTTGGCTTGTTGGTTTGTTGGTTTGTTGGTTTGTTGGCTTGTTGGTTTGTTGGTTTGTTGGTTTGTTGGCTTGTTGGTTTTTTGGTTTGTTGGTTTGTTGGCTTGTTGGCTTGTTGGTTTGTTGGTTTGTTGGCTTGTTGGTTTGTTGGTTTGTTGGCTTGTTGGCTTGTTGCTTTGTTCGTTTGATGGTTTGTTGGTTTGTTGGTTTTTTGGTTTGTTGGTTTTTTGGTTTGTTGCTTTGTTGGTTTGTTGGTTTGTTGGCTTGTTGGATTGTTGGTTTGTTAGCTTGTTGGTTTGTTGGTTTGTTGGCTTGTTGGTTACTTGGTTTGTTGGTTTGTTGGTTTGTTGGTTTGTTGATTTGTTGGTTTGTTGGTTTGTTGGCTTGTTGGTTTGATGGTTTGTTGGCGTGTCGGCTTGTTGGTTTGTTGGTTTGTTGGTTTGTTGGTTTGTTGGCTTGTTGGCTTGTTGGTTTGTTGGTTAGTTCGTTTGTTGGTTTGTTAGTTTGTTGGTTTGTTGCCTTGTTGGCTTGTTGGTTTGTTGGTTTTTTGGTTTGTTGGTTTGTTGGTTTGTTGGTTTGTTGGTTTGTTGGTTTATTTGTTTGTTGGTTTGTTGGTTTGTTGGTTTGTTGGTTTGTTGGCTTGTTGGCTTGTTGGTTTGTTGGTTTGTTGGTTTGTTGGTTTGTTGGTTTGTTTGTTTGTTGGCTTGTTGGTTTGTTGGTTTGTTGGTATGGTGGCTTGTTGGCTTGTTGGTTTGTGTGTTTGTTGGTTTATTTGTTTGTTGGTTTGTTGGCTTGTTGGTTTGTTGGTTTGTTGGCTTGTTGGCTTGTTGGTTTGTTGGTTTGTTGGTTTGTGGGTTTGAAGGCTTGTTGGTTTGTTGGCTTGTCGGTTTGTTGGTTTGTTGGTTTGTTGGCTTGTTGGTTTGTTGGTTTGTTGGCTTGTTGGCTTGTTGGTTTGTTGGTTTGTTGGTTTGTTGGTTTCTTGGCTTGTTGGTTTGTTGGTTTGTTGGCTTGTTGGTTTGTTGGTTTGTTGGTTTTTTGGTTTGTTGGTTTGTTGGTTTGTTGGCTTGTTGGTTTGTTGGTTTGTTGGTTTGTTGGCTTGTTGGTTTGTTGGTTTGTTGGCTTGTTGGTTTGTTGGTTTGTTGGTTTGTTGGCTTGTTGGCTTGTTAGTTTGTTGGTTTGTTGGCTTGTTGGTTTGTTGGTTTTTTGGTTTGTTGGTTTATTGGTTTGTTTGCTTGTTGGTTTGTTGGTTTGTTGGCTTGTTGGTTTGTTGGCTTGTTGGTTTGTTGGTTTGTTGGCTTGTTGGCTTGTTGGCTTGTTGGTTTGTTAGTTTGTTGGCTTTTTAGTTACTTGGTTTGTTGGTTTGTTGGTTTGTTGGTTTGTTAGTTTTTTGGCTTGTTGGTTTGTTGGCTTGTTGGTTTGTTGGTTTGTTGGTTTGTTGGCTTGTTGGTTTGTTCGTTTGTTGGTTTGTAGGTTTGTTGGTTTAATGGATTGTTGGTTTGTTGGTTTGTTGGCTTGTTGGTTACTTGGTCTGTTGGTTTGTTGGCTTGTTGGCTTGTTGGTTTGTTGGTTTGTTGGCTTGTTGGTTACTTGGTTTGTTGGTTTGTTGGTTTGTTGGTTTGTTGGCTTGTTGGTTTGTTGGTTTGTTGGTTTTTTGGTTTGTTGGTTTATTTGTTTGTTGGTTTGTTGGCTTGTTGGTTTGTCGGTTTGTTGGTTTGTTGGTTTGTTAGTTTGTTGGTTTGTTGGTTTGTTGGCTTGTTGGTTTGTTGGTTTGTTGGCTTGTTGGCTTGTTGGTTTGTTGGTTTGTTGGCTTGTTGGTTACTTAGTTTGTTGGTTTGTTGGCTAGTTGGTCTGTTGGTTTGTTAGTTTGTTGGTTTGTTGGCTTGTTGGCTTGTTAGTTTGTTTGTTTTTTGGTTTGTTGGTTTGTTGGTTTGTTGGTTTGTTGGTTTGTTGGTTTGTTTGTTTGTTGGTTTGTTGGTTTGTTGGTTTGTTGGTTTGTTGGTTACTTGGTTTGTTGGTTTGTTGGTTTGTTGGTTTGTTGGTTTGTTGGCTTGTTGGCTTATTGGCTTGTTGGTTTGTTGGTTTGTTGGTTTGTTGGTTACTTAGTTTGTTGGTTTGTTGGCATGTTGGTTTGTTGGTTTGTTGGTTTGTTGGCTTGTTGGTTTGTTGGTTTGTTGGCTTGTTCGTTTGTTGGTTTGTTGGCTTGTTGGCTTGTTGGTTTGTTGGTTTGTTGGTTTGTTGGTTTGTTGGCTTGTTGGTTTGTTGGTTTGTTGGCTTGTTGGTTTGTTGGTTTGTTGGTTTGTTGGCTTGTTGGCTTGTTGGTTTGTTGGTTTGTTGGCTTGTTGGTTTGTTGGTTTGTTGGCTTGTTGGCTTGTTGCTTTGTTCGTTTGATGGTTTGTTGGTTTGTTGGTTTGTTGGTTTTTTGGTTTGTTGGTTTGTTGGTTTGTTGGCTTTTTGGTTTGTAGGTTTGTTGGCTTGTTGGTTTGTTGGTTTGTTGGCTTGTTGGTTTGTTGGTTTGTTGGTTTGTTGGTTTGTTGGCTTGTTGGTTTGATGGTTTGTTGGTTTGTTGGTTTGTTGGTTTGTTGGTTTGTTGGTTTTTTGGTTTGTTGGTTTGTTGGTTTGTTGGCTTTTTGGTTTGTAGGTTTGTTGGCTTGTTGGTTTGTTGGTTTGTTGGCTTGTTGGTTTGTTGGTTTGTTGGTTTGTTGGTTTGTTGGCTTGTTGGCTTGTTGGTTTGTTGGTTTGTTGGCTTGTTGGTTTGTTGGTTTGTTGGCTTGTTGGCTTGTTACTTTGTTCGTTTGATGGTTTGTTGGTTTGTTGGTTTTTTGGTTTGTTGGTTTTTTGGTTTGTTGCTTTGTTGGTTTGTTGGTTTGTTGGCTTGTTGGCTTGTTGGTTGGTTGGCTTGTTGGTTTGTTAGTTTGTTGGCTTTTTGGTTACTTGGTTTGTTGGTTTGTTGGATTGTTGGTTTGTTGGCTTGTTGGTTTGTTGGTTTGTTGGTTTGTTGGCTTGTTGGCTTGTTGGTTTGTTGGTTTGTTGGTTTGTTGGTTTGTTGGTTTGTTGGTTTGTTGGCTTGCTGGTTTGTTGGTTTGTTGGTTTGTTGGCTTGTTGGTTTGTTGGTTTTTTGGTTTGTTGGCTTGTTGGCTTGTTGGCTTGTTGGCTTGTTGGTTTGTTGGTTTGTTGGTTTGTTGGTTTGTTGGTTTGTGGCTTGTTGGTTTGTTGGTTTGTTGGCTTGTTGGTTACTTAGTTTGTTGGTTTGTTAGCTTGTTGGTTTGTTGGTTTTTTGGTTTGTTGGTTTGTTGGTTTGTTGGTTTGTTGGCTTGTTGGTTTGTTGGTTTGTTGGCTTGTTGGTTTGTTGGTTTGTTGGTTTGTTGGCTTGTTGGCTTGTTAGTTTGTTGGTTTGTTGGCTTGTTGGTTTGTTGGTTTTTTGGTTTGTTGGTTTATTGGTTTGTTTGCTTGTTGGTTTGTTGGTTTGTTAGTTTGTTGGCTTGTTGGTTTGTTGGTTTTTGGCTTGTTGGTTTGTTGGTTTGTTGGCTTGTTGGCTTGTTGGTTTGTTGGTTTGTTGGCTTGTTGGTTTGTTGGCTTGTTGGTTTGTTGGTTTGTTGGCTTGTTGGCTTGTTGGCTTGTTGGTTTGTTAGTTTGTTGGCTTTTTAGTTACTTGGTTTGTTGGTTTGTTGGTTTGTTGGTTTGTTAGTTTTTTGGCTTGTTGGTTTGTTGGCTTGTTGGTTTGTTGGTTTGTTGGTTTGTTGGCTTGTTGGTTTGTTCGTTTGTTGGTTTGTAGGTTTGTTGGTTTAATGGCTTGTTGGTTTGTTGGTTTGTTGGCTTGTTGGATTGTTGGTTTGTTGGTTTGTTGGCTTGTTGGTTACTTGGTTTGTTGGTTTGTTGGCTTGTTGGCTTGTTGGTTTGTTGGTTTGTTGGTTTGTTGGTTACTTGGTTTGTTGGTTTGTTGGTTTGTTGGTTTGTTGGCTTGTTGGTTTGTTGGTTTGTTGGTTTTTTGGTTTGTTGGTTTATTTGTTTGTTGGTTTGTTGGCTTGTTGGTTTGTCGGTTTGTTGGTTTGTTGGTTTGTTAGTTTGTTGGTTTGTTGGTTTGTTGGCTTGTTGGTTTGTTGGTTTGTTGGCTTGTTGGCTTGTTGGTTTGTTGGTTTGTTGGCTTGTTGGTTACTTAGTTTGTTGGTTTGTTGGCTAGTTGGTTTGTTGGTTTGTTAGTTTGTTGGTTTGTTGGCTTGTTGGCTTGTTGGTTTGTTGGTTTTTTGGTTTGTTGGTTTGTTGGTTTGTTGGTTTGTTGGTTTGTTGGTTTGTTTGTTTGTTGGTTTGTTGGTTTGTTGGTTTGTTGGTTTGTTGGTTTGTGGGTTTGTTGCTTTGTTCGTTTGATGGTTTGTTGGTTTGTTGGTTACTTGGTTTGTTGGTTTGTTGGTTTGTTGGTTTGTTGGTTTGTTGGCTTGTTGGCTTATTGGCTTGTTGGTTTGTTGGTTTGTTGGTTTGTTGGTTACTTAGTTTGTTGGTTTGTTGGCATGTTGGTTTGTTGGTTTGTTGGTTTGTTGGCTTGTTGGTTTGTTGGTTTGTTGGCTTGTTCGTTTGTTGGTTTGTTGGCTTGTTGGCTTGTTGGTTTGTTGGTTTGTTGGTTTGTTGGTTTGTTGGCTTGTTGGTTTGTTGGTTTGTTGGCTTGTTGGTTTGTTGGTTTGTTGGTTTGTTGGCTTGTTGGCTTGTTGGTTTGTTGGTTTGTTGGCTTGTTGGTTTGTTGGTTTGTTGGCTTGTTGGCTTGTTGCTTTGTTCGTTTGATGGTTTGTTGGTTTGTTGGTTTGTTGGTTTTTTGGTTTGTTGGTTTGTTGGTTTGTTGGCTTTTTGGTTTGTAGGTTTGTTGGCTTGTTGGTTTGTTGGTTTGTTGGCTTGTTGGTTTGTTGGTTTGTTGGTTTGTTGGTTTGTTGGCTTGTTGGTTTGATGGTTTGTTGGTTTGTTGGTTTGTTGGTTTGTTGGTTTGTTGGTTTGTTGGTTTTTTGGTTTGTTGGTTTGTTGGTTTGTTGGCTTTTTGGTTTGTAGGTTTGTTGGCTTGTTGGTTTGTTGGTTTGTTGGCTTGTTGGTTTGTTGGTTTGTTGGTTTGTTGGTTTGTTGGCTTGTTGGCTTGTTGGTTTGTTGGTTTGTTGGCTTGTTGGTTTGTTGGTTTGTTGGCTTGTTGGCTTGTTACTTTGTTCGTTTGATGGTTTGTTGGTTTGTTGGTTTTTTGGTTTGTTGGTTTTTTGGTTTGTTGCTTTGTTGGTTTGTTGGTTTGTTGGCTTGTTGGCTTGTTGGTTGGTTGGCTTGTTGGTTTGTTAGTTTGTTGGCTTTTTGGTTACTTGGTTTGTTGGTTTGTTGGATTGTTGGTTTGTTGGCTTGTTGGTTTGTTGGTTTGTTGGTTTGTTGGCTTGTTGGCTTGTTGGTTTGTTGGTTTGTTGGTTTGTTGGTTTGTTGGTTTGTTGGTTTGTTGGCTTGCTGGTTTGTTGGTTTGTTGGTTTGTTGGCTTGTTGGTTTGTTGGTTTTTTGGTTTGTTGGCTTGTTGGCTTGTTGGCTTGTTGGTTTGTTGGTTTGTTGGTTTGTTGGTTTGTTGGTTTGTTGGTTTGTTGGCTTGTTGGTATGTTGGTTTGTTGGCTTGTTGGTTACTTAGTTTGTTGGTTTGTTAGCTTGTTGGTTTGTTGGTTTTTTGGTTTGTTGGTTTGTTGGTTTGTTGGCTTGTTGGTTTGTTGGTTTGTTGGCTTGTTGGCTTGTTGGTTTGTTGGTTTGTTGGCTTGTTGGCTTGTTGGTTTGTTGGTTTGTTGGTTTGTTGGTTTGTTGGTTTGTTGCTTTGTTGGTTTGTTGGTTTGTTGGCTTGTTGGCTTGTTGGTTTGTTAGTTTGTTGGCATTTTGGTTACTTGGTTTGTTGGATTGTTGGTTTGTTGGCTTGTTGGTTTGTTGGCTTGTTGCTTTGTTGGTTTGTTGGTTTGTTGGCTTGTTGGCTTGTTGGTTTGTTGGTTTGTTGGTTTGTTGGTTTGTTGGCTTGTTGGCTTCTTGGTTTGTTGGTTTGTTGGCTTGTTGGTTTGTTGGTTTGTTGGCTTGTTGGTTTGTTGGTTTGTTGGCTTGTTGGCTTGTTGGCTTCTTGGTTTGTTGGTTTGTTTGCTTGTTGGTTTGTTGGCTTGTTGGTTTGTTGGTTTGTTGGTTTGTTGGTTTGTTGGTTTGTTGCTTTGTTGGTTTGTTGGTTTGTTGGCTTGTTGGCTTGTTGGTTTGTTACTTTGTTGGCATTTTGTTACTTGGTTTGTTGGATTGTTGGTTTGTTGGCTTGTTGGTTTGTTGGCTTGTTGCTTTGTTGGTTTGTTGGTTTGTTGGCTTGTTGGCTTGTTGGTTTGTTGGTTTGTTGGTTTGTTGGTTTGTTGGCTTGTTGGTTTGTTGGTTTGTTGGCTTGTTGGTTTGTTGGCTTGTTGGCTTGTTGGTTTGTTGGTTTTTTGGTTTGTTGGTTTGTTGGTTTGTTGGTTTGTTCGTTTGTTGGTTTGTTTGTTTGTTGGTTTGTTGGCTTGTTGGTTTGTTGGTTTGTTTGTTTGTTGGTTTGTTGGCTTGTTGGTTTGTTAGTTTGTTGGCTTTTTGGTTACTTGGTTTGTTGGTTTGTTGGTGTTGGCTTGTTGGCTTGTTGGTTAGTTGGTTTGTTGGCTTGTAGGTTTGTTGGTTTGTTGGCTTGTTGGCTTGTTGCTTTGTTAGTTTGTTGGTTTGTTGGCTTGTTGGTTTGTTGGTTTATTGGCTTGTTGGTTTGTTAGTTTGTTGGCTTTTTGGTTACTTGGTTTGTTGGTTTGTTGGTTTGTTGGTTTGTTGGCTTGTTGATTTGTTGGTTTGTTGGTTTGTTGGTTTGTTGGTTTGTTGGTTTGTTGGTTTGTTGGTTTGTCGGTTTTTTGGTTTGTTGGTTTGTTGGTTTGTTGGCTTGTTGGTTTGTTGGTTTGTTGGCTTGTTGAATTGTTGGTTTGTTGGCTTGTTGGCTTGTTGGTTTGTTGGTTTGTTGGCTTGTTGGTTACTTAGTTTGTTGGTTTGTTGGTTTGTTGGTTTGTTGGCTTGTTGGCTTGTTGGCTTGTTGGTTTGTTGGTTTGTTGGCTTGTTGGTTTGTTGGTTTGTTAGTTTGTTGGCTTTTTGGTTACTTGGTTTATTTGTTTGTTGGTTTGTTGGCTTGTTGGCTTGTTGGCTTGTTGGTTTGTTGGCTTGTTGGTTTGTTGGTTTGTTGGCTTGTTGGCTTGTTGCTTTGTTGGTTTGTTGGTTTGTTGGCTTGTTGGTTTGTTGGCTTGTTGGCTTGTTGGTTTGTTAGTTTTGTTGGCTTTTTGTTTACTTGGTTTGTTGGGTTGTTGTTTTGTTGGTTTATTGGCTTGTTGGTTTGTTGGTTTGTTGGTTTGTTGGTTTGTTGGTTTTTTGGTTTGTTGGTTTGTTGGTTTGTTGGTGTGTTGGTTTTTTGGTTTGTTGGTTTATTTGTTTGTTGGTTTGTTGGCTTGTTGGTTTGTTGGTTTGTTGGTTTGTTGTTTTGTTGGCTTGTTGGTTTGTTGGTTTGTTGGTTTGTTGGCTTGTTGGCTTGTTGGCTTGTTGGTTTGTTGGTTTCTTGGTTTATTTGTTTGTTGGTTTGTTGGTTTGTTGGTTTGTTGGTTTGTTGGTTTGTTGGTTTGTTGGTTTGTTGGTTTGTTGGTTTGTTGGTTTGTTGGCTTGTTGGTTTGTTGGTTTGTTGGCTTGTTGGTTTGTTGGTTTGTTGGCTTGTTGGTTACTTAGTTTGTTGGTTTGTTAGCTTGTTTGTTTGTTGATTTTTTGGTTTGTTGGTTTGTTGGTTTGTTGGCTTGTTGGCTTGTTGGTTTGTTGGTTTGTTGGCTTGTTGGCTTGTTGGCTTGTTGGTTTGTTGGTTTGTTGGTTTGTTGGTTTGTTGCTTTGTTGGTTTGTTGGTTTGTTGGCTTGTTGGCTTGTTGGTTTGTTAGTTTGTTGGCTTTTTGGTTACTTGGTTTGTTGGATTGTTGGTATGTTGGCTTGTTGGTTTGTTGGCTCGTTGCTTTGTTGGTTTGTTGGTTTGTTGGCTTGTTGGCTTGTTGGTTTGTTGGTTTGTTGGTTTGTTGGTTTGTTGGCTTGTTGGTTTGTTGGTTTGTTGGCTTGTTGGTTTGTTGGTTTGTTGGCTTGTTGGCTTGTTGGCTTCTTGGTTTGTTGGTTTGTTGGCTTGTTAGTTTGTTGGTTTGTTGGTTTGTTGGTTTGTTGGTTTGTTGGTTTGTTGGCTTGTTGGTTTGTTGGTTTGTTGGCTTGTTGGTTACTTAGTTTGTTGGTTTGTTGGCATGTTGGTTTGTTGGTTTGTTGGTTTGTTGGCTTGTTGGTTACTTAGTTTGTTGGTTTGTTGGCATGTTGGTTTGTTGGTTTGTTTGTTTAATGGCTTGTTGGTTTGTTGGCTTGTTGGTTTGTTGCTTTGTTCGTTTGATACTTTGTTGGTTTGTTGGCTACTTGGTTTTTTGGTTTGTTGGTTTGTTGGCTTGCTGGTTTGTGGGCTTGTTGGTTTGTTGGTTTGTTTGTTTGTTGGCTTGTTGGTTTGTTGGTTTGTTGGCTTGTTGGTTTGTTAGTTTGTTGGCTTTTTGGTTACTTGGTTTGTTGGCTTGTTGGTTTGTTGGTTTGTTGGCTTGTCGGCTTGTTGGTTTGTTGGTTTGTTGGTTTGTTGGTTTGTTGGCTTGTTGGCTTGTTGGTTTGTTGGTTAGTTCGTTTGTTGGTTTGTTAGTTTGTTGGTTTTTTGGTTTGTTGGTTTGTTGGTTTGTTGGTTTGTTGGTTTGTTGGTTTATTTGTTTGTTGGTTTGTTGGCTTGTTGGTTTGTTGGTTTGTTGGCTTGTTGGCTTGTTGGTTTGTTGGTTTGTTGGTTTGTTGGTTTGTTGGTTTATTTGTTTGTTGGCTTGTTGGTTTGTTGGTTTGTTGGTATGGTGGCTTGTTGGCTTGTTGGTTTGTGTGTTTGTTGGTTTATTTGTTTGTTGGTTTGTTGGCTTGTTGGTTTGTTGGTTTGTTGGCTTGTTGGCTTGTTGGTTTGTTGGTTTGTTGGTTTGTGGGTTTGTAGGCTTATTGGTTTGTTGGCTTGTCGGTTTGTTGGTTTGTTGGTTTGTTGGCTTGTTGGTTTGTTGGTTTGTTGGCTTGTTGGCTTGTTGGTTTGTTGGTTTGTTGGTTTGTTGGTTTCTTGGCTTGTTGGTTTGTTGGTTTGTTGGCTTGTTGCTTTGTTGGTTTGTTGGTTTTTTGGTTTGTTGGTTTGTTGGTTTGTTGGCTTGTTGGTTTGTTGGTTTGTTGGTTTGTTGGCTTGTTGGTTTGTTGGTTTGTTGGCCTGTTGGTTTGTTGGTTTGTTGGTTTGTTGGCTTGTTGGGTTGTTAGTTTGTTGGTTTGTTGGCTTGTTGGTTTGTTGGTTTTTTGGTTTGTTGGTTTATTGGTTTGTTTGCTTGTTGGTTTGTTGGTTTGTTAGTTTGTTGGCTTGTTGGTTTGTTGGTTTGTTGGCTTGTTGGTTTGTTGGTTTGTTGGCTTGTTGGCTTGTTGGTTTGTTGGTTTGTTGGCTTGTTGGTTTGTTGGCTTGTTGGTTTGTTGGTTTGTTGGTTTGTTGGCTTGTTGGTTTGTTGGTTTGTTGGCTTGTTGGTTTGTTGGTTTGTTGGCTTGTTGGTTACTTAGTTTGTTGGTTTGTTAGCTTGTTTGTTTGTTGATTTTTTGGTTTGTTGGTTTGTTGGTTTGTTGGCTTGTTGGCTTGTTGGTTTGTTGGTTTGTTGGCTTGTTGGCTTGTTGGCTTGTTGGTTTGTTGGTTTGTTGGTTTGTTGGTTTGTTGCTTTGTTGGTTTGTTGGTTTGTTGGCTTGTTGGCTTGTTGGTTTGTTAGTTTGTTGGCTTTTTGGTTACTTGGTTTGTTGGATTGTTGGTATGTTGGCTTGTTGGTTTGTTGGCTCGTTGCTTTGTTGGTTTGTTGGTTTGTTGGCTTGTTGGCTTGTTGGTTTGTTGGTTTGTTGGTTTGTTGGTTTGTTGGCTTGTTGGTTTGTTGGTTTGTTGGCTTGTTGGTTTGTTGGTTTGTTGGCTTGTTGGCTTGTTGGCTTCTTGGTTTGTTGGTTTGTTGGCTTGTTAGTTTGTTGGTTTGTTGGTTTGTTGGTTTGTTGGTTTGTTGGTTTGTTGGCTTGTTGGTTTGTTGGTTTGTTGGCTTGTTGGTTACTTAGTTTGTTGGTTTGTTGGCATGTTGGTTTGTTGGTTTGTTGGTTTGTTGGCTTGTTGGTTACTTAGTTTGTTGGTTTGTTGGCATGTTGGTTTGTTGGTTTGTTTGTTTAATGGCTTGTTGGTTTGTTGGCTTGTTGGTTTGTTGCTTTGTTCGTTTGATACTTTGTTGGTTTGTTGGCTACTTGGTTTTTTGGTTTGTTGGTTTGTTGGCTTGCTGGTTTGTGGGCTTGTTGGTTTGTTGGTTTGTTTGTTTGTTGGCTTGTTGGTTTGTTGGTTTGTTGGCTTGTTGGTTTGTTAGTTTGTTGGCTTTTTGGTTACTTGGTTTGTTGGCTTGTTGGTTTGTTGGTTTGTTGGCTTGTCGGCTTGTTGGTTTGTTGGTTTGTTGGTTTGTTGGTTTGTTGGCTTGTTGGCTTGTTGGTTTGTTGGTTAGTTCGTTTGTTGGTTTGTTAGTTTGTTGGTTTTTTGGTTTGTTGGTTTGTTGGTTTGTTGGTTTGTTGGTTTGTTGGTTTATTTGTTTGTTGGTTTGTTGGCTTGTTGGTTTGTTGGTTTGTTGGCTTGTTGGCTTGTTGGTTTGTTGGTTTGTTGGTTTGTTGGTTTGTTGGTTTGTTTGTTTGTTGGCTTGTTGGTTTGTTGGTTTGTTGGTATGGTGGCTTGTTGGCTTGTTGGTTTGTGTGTTTGTTGGTTTATTTGTTTGTTGGTTTGTTGGCTTGTTGGTTTGTTGGTTTGTTGGCTTGTTGGCTTGTTGGTTTGTTGGTTTGTTGGTTTGTGGGTTTGTAGGCTTATTGGTTTGTTGGCTTGTCGGTTTGTTGGTTTGTTGGTTTGTTGGCTTGTTGGTTTGTTGGTTTGTTGGCTTGTTGGCTTGTTGGTTTGTTGGTTTGTTGGTTTGTTGGTTTCTTGGCTTGTTGGTTTGTTGGTTTGTTGGCTTGTTGGTTTGTTGGTTTGTTGGTTTTTTGGTTTGTTGGTTTGTTGGTTTGTTGGCTTGTTGGTTTGTTGGTTTGTTGGTTTGTTGGCTTGTTGGTTTGTTGGTTTTTTGGTTTGTTGGTTTATTGGTTTGTTTGCTTGTTGGTTTGTTGGTTTGTTAGTTTGTTGGCTTGTTGGTTTGTTGGTTTGTTGGCTTGTTGGTTTGTTGGTTTGTTGGCTTGTTGGCTTGTTGGTTTGTTGGTTTGTTGGCTTGTTGGTTTGTTGGCTTGTTGGTTTGTTGGTTTGTTGGCTTGTTGGCTTGTTGGCTTGTTGGTTTGTTAGTTTGTTAGTTTGTTGGCTTTTTAGTTACTTGGTTTGTTGGTTTGTTGGTTTGTTGGTTTGTTAGTTTTTTGGCTTGTTGGTTTGTTGGTTTGTTGGCTTGTTGGTTTGTTGGTTTGTTGGTTTTTTGGTTTGTTGGTTTGTTGGTTTGTTGGCTTGTTGGTTTGTTGGTTTGTTGGTTTGTTGGCTTGTTGGTTTGTTGGTTTTTTGGTTTGTTGGTTTATTGGTTTGTTTGCTTGTTGGTTTGTTGGTTTGTTAGTTTGTTGGCTTGTTGGTTTGTTGGTTTGTTGGCTTGTTGGTTACTTAGTTTGTTGGTTTGTTGGCTAGTTGGTTTGTTGGTTTGTTAGTTTGTTGGTTTGTTGGCTTGTTGGCTTGTTGGTTTGTTGGTTTTTTGGTTTGTTGGTTTGTTGGTTTGTTGGTTTGTTTGTTTGTTGGTTTGTTGGTTTGTTGGTTTGTTGGTTTGTTGGTTTGTGGGTTTGTTGCTTTGTTCGTTTGATGGTTTGTTGGTTTGTTGGTTACTTGGTTTGTTGGTTTGTTGGTTTATTGGTTTGTTGGTTTGTTGGCTTGTTGGCTTATTGGCTTGTTGGTTTGTTGGTTTGTTGGTTTGTTGGTTACTTAGTTTGTTGGTTTGTTGGCATGTTGGTTTGTTGGTTTGTTGGTTTGTTGGCTTGTTGGTTTGTTGGTTTGTTGGCTTGTTCGTTTGTTGGTTTGTTGGCTTGTTGGCTTGTTGGTTTGTTGGTTTGTTGGTTTGTTGGTTTGTTGGCTTGTTGGTTTGTTGGTTTGTTGGCTTGTTGGTTTGTTGGTTTGTTGGTTTGTTGGCTTGTTGGCTTGTTGGTTTGTTGGTTTGTTGGCTTGTTGGTTTGTTGGTTTGTTGGCTTGTTGGCTTGTTGCTTTGTTCGTTTGATGGTTTGTTGGTTTGTTGGTTTGTTGGTTTTTTGGTTTGTTGGTTTGTTGGTTTGTTGGCTTTTTGGTTTGTAGGTTTGTTGGCTTGTTGGTTTGTTGGTTTGTTGGCTTGTTGGTTTGTTGGTTTGTTGGTTTGTTGGTTTGTTGGCTTGTTGGTTTGTTGGTTTGTTGGTTTGTTGGTTTGTTGGTTTGTTGGTTTGTTGGTTTTTTGGTTTGTTGGTTTGTTGGTTTGTTGGCTTTTTGGTTTGTAGGTTTGTTGGCTTGTTGGTTTGTTGGTTTGTTGGCTTATTGGTTTGTTGGTTTGTTGGTTTGTTGGTTTGTTGGCTTGTTGGCTTGTTGGTTTGTTGGTTTGTTGGCTTGTTGGTTTGTTGGTTTGTTGGCTTGTTGGCTTGTTACTTTGTTCGTTTAATGGTTTGTTGGTTTGTTGGTTTTTTGGTTTGTTGGTTTTTTGGTTTGTTGCTTTGTTGGTTTGTTGGTTTGTTGGCTTGTTGGCTTGTTGGTTGGTTGGCTTGTTGGTTTGTTAGTTTGTTGGCTTTTTGGTTACTTGGTTTGTTGGTTTGTTGGATTGTTGGTTTGTTGGCTTGTTGGTTTGTTGGTTTGTTGGTTTGTTGGCTTGTTGGCTTGTTGGTTTGTTGGTTTGTTGGTTTGTTGGTTTGTTGGTTTGTTGGTTTGTTGGCTTGCTGGTTTGTTGGTTTGTTGGTTTGTTGGCTTGTTGGTTTGTTGGTTTTTTGGTTTGTTGGCTTGTTGGCTTGGTGGCTTGTTGGTTTGTTGGTTTGTTGGTTTGTTGGTTTGTTGGTTTGTTGGTTTGTTGGCTTGTTGTTTTGTTGGTTTGTTGGGTTGTTGGTTACTTAGTTTGTTGGTTTGTTAGCTTGTTGGTTTGTTGGTTTTTTGGTTTGTTGGTTTGTTGGTTTGTTGGCTTGTTGGTTTGTTGGTTTGTTGGCTTGTTGGCTTGTTGGTTTGTTGGTTTGTTGGCTTGTTGGCTTGTTGGTTTGTTGGTTTGTTGGTTTGTTGGTTTGTTGGTTTGTTGCTTTGTTGGTTTGTTGGTTTGTTGGCTTGTTGGCTTGTTGGTTTGTTAGTTTGTTGGCATTTTGGTTACTTGGTTTGTTGGATTGTTGGTTTGTTGGCTTGTTGGTTTGTTGGCTTGTTGCTTTGTTGGTTTGTTGGTTTGTTGGTTTGTTGGCTTGTTGGCTTGTTGGTTTGTTGGTTTGTTGGTTTGTTGGTTTGTTGGCTTGTTGGTTTGTTGGTTTGTTGGCTTGTTGGTTTGTTGGTTTGTTGGCTTGTTGGCTTGTTGGCTTCTTGGTTTGTTGGTTTGTTGGCTTGTTGGTTTGTTGGCTTGTTGGTTTCTTGGTTTGTTGGTTTGTTGGTTTGTTGGCTTGTTGGTTTGTTGGTTTGTTGGCTTGTTGGTTACTTAGTTTGTTGGTTTGTTGGTTTGTTGGTTTGTTGGCTTGTTGGTTACTTAGTTTGTTGGTTTGTTGGCATGTTGGTTTGTTGGTTTGTTGGTTTATTGGCTTGTTGGTTTGTTGGCTTGTTGGTTTGTTGCTTTGTTCGTTTGATGGTTTGTTGGTTTGTTGGTTACTTGGTTTGTTGGTTTGTTGGTTTGTTGGCTTGCTGGTTTGTTGGCTTGTTGGTTTGTTGGTTTGTTGGTTTGTTGGCTTGTTGGTTTGTTGGTTTGTTGGTTTGTTGGCTTGTTGGTTTGTTAGTTTGTTGGCTTTTTGGTTACTTGGTTTGTTGGTTTGTTGGTTTGTTGGCTTGTTGGTTTGTTGGCTTGTTGGTTTGTTGGTTTGTTGGTTTGTTAGCTTGTTAATTTTTTGGTTTGTTAGTTTGTTGGCTTGTTGGCTTGTTGGTTTGTTGGTTTGTTGGCTTGTTGGTTTGTTGGTTTGTTGGCTTGTTGGCTTGTTGCTTTGTTCGTTTTATGGTTTGTTGGTTTGTTGGTTTTTTGGTTTGTTGGTTTTTTGGTTTGTTGCTTTGTTGGTTTGTTGGTTTGTTGGCTTGTTGGCTTGTTGGTTTGTTGGCTTGTTGGTTTGTTGGCTTGTTGGTTACTTGGTTTGTTGGTTCGTTGGTTTGTTGGCTTGTTGGTTTTTTGGTTTGTTGGTTTGTTGGCTTGTTGGCTTGTTGGTTTGTTGGTTTGTTGGCTTGTTGGTTTGTTGGTTTGTTGGCTTGTTGGCTTGTTGCTTTGTTCGTTTGATGGTTTGTTGGTTTGTTGGTTTTTTGGTTTGTTGGTTTTTTGGTTTGTTGCTTTGTTGGTTTGTTGGTTTGTTGGCTTGTTGGCTTGTTGGTTTTTGGCTTGTTGGTTTGTTGGCTTGTTGGTTACTTGGTTTGTTGGTTTGTTGGTTTGTTGGTTTGTTGATTTGTTGGTTTGTTGGTTTGTTGGCTTGTTGGTTTGTTGGTTTGTTGGCTTGTCGGCTTGTTGGTTTGTTGGTTTGTTGGTTTGTTGGTTTGTTGGCTTGTTGGCTTGTTGGTTTGTTGGTTAGTTCGTTTGTTGGTTTGTTAGTTTGTTGGTTTGTTGGCTTGTTGGCTCGTTGGTTTGTTGGTTTTTTGGTTTGTTGGTTTGTTGGTTTGTTGGTTTGTTGGTTTGTTGGTTTATTTGTTTGTTGGTTTGTTGGCTTGTTGGTTTGTTTGTTTGTTGGCTTGTTGGCTTGTTGGTTTGTTGGTTTGTTGGTTTGTTGGTTTGTTGGTTTGTTGGTTTGTTGGTTTGTTTGTTTGTTGGCTTGTTGGTTTGTTGGTTTGTTGGTATGGTGGCTTGTCGGCTTGTTGGTTTGTGTGTTTGTTGGTTTATTTGTTTGTTGGTTTGTTGGCTTATTGGTTTGTTGGTTTGTTGGCTTGTTGGCCTGTTGGTTTGTTGGTTTGTTGGTTTGTTGGTTTGTAGGCTTGTTGGTTTGTTGGCTTGTCGGTTTGTTGGTTTGTTGGCTTGTTGGCTTGTTGGCTTGTTGGTTTGTTGGTTTGTTGGTTTGTTGGTTTGTTGGTTTCTTGGCTTGTTGGTTTGTTGGTTTGTTGGCTTGTTGGTTGGTTGGTTTGTTGGTTTTTTGGTTTGTTGGTTTGTTGGTTTGTTGGCTTGTTGGTTTGTTGGTTTGTTGGTTTGTTGGCTTGTTGGTTTGTTGGTTTGTTGGCTTGTTGGTTTGTTGGTTTGTTGGTTTGTTGGCTTGTTGGCTTGTTAGTTTGTTGGTTTGTTGGCTTGTTGGTTTGTTGGTTTTTTGGTTTGTTGGTTTGTTGGTTTGTTTGCTTGTTGGTTTGTTGGTTTGTTAGTTTGTTGGCTTGTTGGTATGTTGGTTTGTTGGCTTGTTGGTTTGTTGGTTTGTTGGCTTGTTGGCTTGTTGGTTTGTTGGTTTGTTGGCTTGTTGGTTTGTTGGCTTGTTGGTTTGTTGGTTTGTTGGCTTGTTGGCTTGTTGGCTTGTTGGTTTGTTAGTTTGTTAGTTTGTTGGCTTTTTAGTTACTTGGTTTGTTGGTTTGTTGGTTTGTTAGTTTTTTGGCTTGTTGGTTTGTTGGCTTGTTGGTTTGTTGGTTTGTTGGTTTGTTGGCTTGTTGGTTTGTTCGTTTGTTGGTTTGTAGGTTTGTTGGTTTGTTGGCTTGTTGGTTTGTTGGTTTGTTGGCTTGTTGGATTGTTGGTTTGTTGGCTTGTTGGCTTGTTGGCTTGTTGGTTTGTTGGTTTGTTGGCTTGTTGGTTACTTAGTTTGTTGGTTTGTTGGCTACTTGGTTTGTTGGTTTGTTAGTTTGTTGGTTTGTTGGCTTGTTGGCTTGTTGGTTTGTTGGTTTGTTGGTTTTTTGGTTTGTTGGTTTGTTGGATTGTTGGTTTGTTGATTTGTTGGTTTGTTTGTTTGTTGGTTTGTTGGTTTGTTGGTTTGTTGGTTTGTTGGTTTGTTGGTTTGTTGGTTTGTTGCTTTGTTCGTTTGATGGTTTGTTGGTTTGTTGGTTACTTGGTTTGTTGGTTTGTTGGTTTGTTAATTTGTTGGTTTGTTGGCTTGTTGGCTTGTTGGTTTGTTGGTTTGTTGGTTTGTTGGTTACTTAGTTTGTTGGTTTGTTGGTTTGTTGGTTTGTTGGTTTGTTGGCTTGTTGGTTTGTTGGTTTGTTGGCTTGTTCGTTTGTTGGTTTGTTGGCTTGTTGGCTTGTTAGTTTGTTGGTTTGTTGGTTTGTTGGCTTGTTGGTTTGTTGGTTTGTTGGCTTGTTGGTTTGTTGGTTTGTTGGTTTGTTGGCTTGTTGGCTTGTTGGTTTGTTGGTTTGTTGGCTTGTTGGTTTGTTGGTTTGTTGGCTTGTTGGCTTGTTGCTTTGTTCGTTTGATGGTTTGGTGGTTTGTTGGTTTTTTGGTTTATTGATTTTTTGGTTTGTTGCTTTGCTGGTTTGTTGGTTTGTTGGCTTGTTGGCTTGTTGGTTTGTTGGTTTGTTGGCTTGTTGGTTTGTTAGTTTGTTGGCTTTTTGGTTACTTGGTTTGTTGGTTTGTTGGCTTGTTGGTTTGTTGGCTTGTTGGTTTGTTGGTTTGTTGGTTTGTTGGCTTGTTGGTTTGTTGGTTTGTTGGTTTGTTGGTTTGTTGGTTTGTTGGTTTGTTGGTTTGTTGGTTTTTTGGTTTGTTGGTTTGTTGGTTTGTTGGCTTTTTGGTTTGTAGGTTTGTTGGCTTGTTGGTTTGTTGGTTTGTTGGCTTGTTGGTTTGTTGGTTTGTTGGTTTGTTGGTTTGTTGGTTTGTTGGCTTGTTGGTTTGTTGGTTTGTTGGCTTGTTGGTTTGTTGGTTTGTTGGCTTGTTGGCTTGTTACTTTGTTCGTTTGATGGTTTGTTGGTTTGTTGGTTTTTTGGTTTGTTGGTTTTTTGGTTTGTTGCTTTGTTGGTTTGTTGGTTTGTTGGCTTGTTGGCTTGTTGGTTGGTTGGCTTGTTGGTTTGTTAGTTTGTTGGCTTTTTGGTTACTTGGTTTGTTGGATTGTTGGTTTGTTGGCTTGTTGGTTTGTTGGTTTGTTGGTTTGTTGGCTTGTTGGCTTGTTGGTTTGTTTGTTTGTTGGTTTGTTGGTTTGTTGGTTTGTTGGTTTGTTGGTTTGTTGGTTTGTTGGCTTGCTGGTTTGTTGGTTTGTTGGTTTGTTGGCTTGTTGGTTTGTTGGTTTTTGGGTTTGTTGGCTTGTTGGCTTATTGGCTTGTTGGTTTGTTGGTTTGTTGGTTTGTTGGTTTGTTGGTTTGTTGGCTTGTTGGTTTGTTGGTTTGTTGGCTTGTTGGTTACTTAGTTTGTTGGTTTGTTAGCTTGTTGGTTTGTTGGTTTTTTGGTTTGTTGGTTTGTTGGTTTGTTGGCTTGTTGGTTTGTTGGTTTGTTGGCTTGTTGGCTTGTTGGTTTGTTGGTTTGTTGGCTTGTTGGCTTGTTGGTTTGTTGGTTTGTTGGTTTGTTGGTTTGTTGGTTTGTTGGTTTGTTGGTTTGTTGCTTTGTTGGTTTGTTGGTTTGTTGGCTTGTTGGCTTGTTGGTTTGTTAGTTTGTTGGCATTTTGGTTACTTGGTTTGTTGGATTGTTGGTTTGTTGGCTTGTTGGTTTGTTGGCTTGTTGCTTTGTTGGTTTGTTGGTTTGTTGGCTTGTTGGCTTGTTGGTTTGTTGGTTTGTTGGTTTGTTGGTTTGTTGGCTTGTTGGTTTGTTGGTTTTTTGGCTTGTTGGTTTGTTGGTTTGTTGGCTTGTTGGCTTGTTGGCTTCTTGGTTCGTTGGTTTGTTGGCTTGTTGGTTTGTTGGCTTGTTGGTTTGTTGGTTTGTTGGTTTGTTGGTTTGTTGGCTTGTTGGTTTGTTGGTTTGTTGGCTTGTTGGTTACTTAATTTGTTGGTTTGTTGGCATGTTGGTTTGTTGGTTTGTTGGTTTGTTGGCTTGTTGGTTACTTAGTTTGTTGGTTTGTTGGCATGTTGGTTTGTTGGTTTGTTGGTTTATTGGCTTGTTGGTTTGTTGGCTTGTTGGTTTGTTGCTTTGTTCGTTTGATGGTTTGTTGGCTTGTTGGTTACTTGGTTTGTTGGTTAGTTGGTTTGTTGGCTTGCTGGTTTGTTGGTTTTTTGGTTTGTTGGTTTTTTGGTTTGTTGCTTTGTTGGTTTGTTGGTTTGTTGGCTTGTTGGCTTGTTGGTTGGTTGGCTTGTTGGTTTGTTAGTTTGTTGGCTTTTTGGTTACTTGGTTTGTTGGTTTGTTGGATTGTTGGTTTGTTGGCTTGTTGGTTTGATGGTTTGTTGGTTTGTTGGCTTGTTGGCTTGTTGGTTTGTTTGTTTGTTGGTTTGTTGGTTTGTTGGTTTGTTGGTTTGTTGGCTTGCTGGTTTGTTGGTTTTTGGTTTGTTGGCTTGTTGGTTTGTTGGTTTTTTGGTTTGTTGGCTTGTTGGCTTGTTGGCTTGTTGGTTTGTTGGCTTGTTGGTTTGTTGGTTTGTTGGTTTGTTGGCTTGTTGGTTTGTTGGTTTGTTGGCTTGTTGGTTACTTAGTTTGTTGGTTTGTTAGCTTGTTGGTTTGTTGGTTTTTTGGTTTGTTGGTTTGTTGGTTTGTTGGCTTGTTGGTTTGTTGGTTTGTTGGCTTGTTGGCTTGTTGGTTTGTTGGTTTGTTGGCTTGTTGGCTTGTTGGTTTGTTGGTTTGTTGGTTTGTTGGTTTGTTGGTTTGTTGGTTTGTTGCTTTGTTGGTTTGTTGGTTTGTTGGCTTGTTGGCTTGTTGGTTTGTTAGTTTGTTGGCATTTTGGTTACTTGGTTTGTTGGATTGTTGGTTTGTTGGCTTGTTGGTTTGTTGGCTTGTTGCTTTGTTGGTTTGTTGGTTTGTTGGCATTTTGGTTACTTGGTTTGTTGGATTGTTGGTTTGTTGGCTTGTTGGTTTGTTGGCTTGTTGCTTTGTTGGTTTGTTGGTTTGTTGGCTTGTTGGCTTGTTGGTTTGTTGGTTTGTTGGTTTGTTGGTTTGTTGGCTTGTTGGTTTGTTGGTTTTTTGGCTTGTTGGTTTGTTGGTTTGTTGGCTTGTTGGCTTGTTGGCTTCTTGGTTTGTTGGTTTGTTGGCTTGTTGGTTTGTTGGTTTGTTGGTTTGTTGGTTTGTTGGCTTGTTGGTTTGTTGGTTTGTTGGCTTGTTGGTTACTTAGTTTGTTGGTTTGTTGGCATGTTGGTTTGTTGGTTTGTTGGCTTGTTGGCTTTTTGGTTACTTGGTTTGTTGGTTTGTTGGCTTGTTGGTTTGTTGGCTTGTTGGTTTGTTGGTTTGTTGGTTTGTTGGCTTGTTGGTTTGTTGGTTTGTTGGTTTGTTGGTTTGTTGGTTTGTTGGTTTGTTGGTTTGTTGGTTTTTTGGTTTGTTGGTTTGTTGGTTTGTTGGCTTTTTGGTTTGTAGGTTTGTTGGCTTGTTGGTTTGTTGGTTTGTTGGCTGGTTGGTTTGTTGGTTTGTTGGTTTGTTGGTTTGTTGGCTTGTTGGCTTGTTGGTTTGTTGGTTTGTTGGCTTGTTGGTTTGTTGGTTTGTTGGCTTGTTGGCTTGTTACTTTGTTCGTTTGATGGTTTGTTGGTTTGTTGGTTTTTTGGTTTGTTGGTTTTTTGGTTTGTTGCTTTGTTGGTTTGTTGGTTTGTTGGCTTGTTGGCTTGTTGGTTGGTTGGCTTGTTGGTTTGTTAGTTTGTTGGCTTTTTGGTTACTTGGTTTGTTGGTTTGTTGGATTGTTGGTTTGTTGGCTTGTTGGTTTGTTGGTTTGTTGGTTTGTTGGCTTGTTGGCTTGTTGGTTTGTTTGTTTGTTGGTTTGTTGGTTTGTTGGTTTGTTGGTTTGTTGGTTTGTTGGTTTGTTGGCATGCTGGTTTGTTGGTTTGTTGGTTTGTTGGCTTGTTGGTTTGTTGGTTTTTGGGTTTGTTGGCTTGTTGGCTTATTGGCTTGTTGGTTTGTTGGTTTGTTGGTTTGTTGGTTTGTTGGTTTGTTGGCTTGTTGGTTTGTTGGTTTGTTGGCTTGTTGGTTACTTAGTTTGTTGGTTTGTTAGCTTGTTGGTTTGTTGGTTTTTTGGTTTGTTGGTTTGTTGGTTTGTTGGCTTGTTGGTTTGTTGGTTTGTTGGCTTGTTGGCTTGTTGGTTTGTTGGTTTGTTGGCTTGTTGGCTTGTTGGTTTGTTGGTTTGTTGGTTTGTTGGTTTGTTGGTTTGTTGGTTTGTTGCTTTGTTGGTTTGTTGGTTTGTTGGCTTGTTGGCTTGTTGGTTTGTTAGTTTGTTGGCATTTTGGTTACTTGGTTTGTTGGATTGTTGGTTTGTTGGCTTGTTGGTTTGTTGGCTTGTTGCTTTGTTGGTTTGTTGGTTTGTTGGCTTGTTGGCTTGTTGGTTTGTTGGTTTGTTGGTTTGTTGGTTTGTTGGCTTGTTGGTTTGTTGGTTTTTTGGCTTGTTTTTTTGTTGGTTTGTTGGCTTGTTGGCTTGTTGGCTTCTTGGTTTGTTGGTTTGTTGGCTTGTTGGTTTGTTGGCTTGTTGGTTTGTTGGTTTGTTGGTTTGTTGGTTTGTTGGCTTGTTGGTTTGTTGGTTTTTTGGCTTGTTGGTTTGTTGGTTTGTTGGCTTGTTGGCTTGTTGGCTTGTTGGCTTCTTGGTTTGTTGGTTTGTTGGCATGTTGGTTTGTTGGTTTGTTGGTTTGTTGGCTTGTTGGTTACTTAGTTTGTTGGTTTGTTGGCATGTTGGTTTGTTGGGTTGTTGGTTTATTGGCTTGTTGGTTTGTTGGCTTGTTGGTTTGTTGCTTTGTTCGTTTGATGGTTTGTTGGTTTGTTGGTTACTTGGTTTGTTGGTTTGTTGGTTTGTTGGCTTGCTGGTTTGTTGGTTTTTTGGTTTGTTGGTTTTTTGGTTTGTTGCTTTGTTGGTTTGTTGGTTTGTTGGCTTGTTGGCTTGTTGGTTGGTTGGCTTGTTGGTTTGTTAGTTTGTTGGCTTTTTGGTTACTTGGTTTGTTGGTTTGTTGGATTGTTGGTTTGTTGGCTTGTTGGTTTGATGGTTTGTTGGTTTGTTGGCTTGTTGGCTTGTTGGTTTGTTTGTTTGTTGGTTTGTTGGTTTGTTGGTTTGTTGGTTTGTTGGCTTGCTGGTTTGTTGGTTTGTTGGTTTGTTGGCTTGTTGGTTTGTTGGTTTTTTGGTTTGTTGGCTTGTTGGCTTGTTGGCTTGTTGGTTTGTTGGCTTGTTGGTTTGTTGGTTTGTTGGTTTGTTGGCTTGTTGGTTTGTTGGTTTGTTGGCTTGTTGGTTACTTAGTTTGTTGGTTTGTTAGCTTGTTGGTTTGTTGGTTTTTTGGTTTGTTGGTTTGTTGGTTTGTTGGCTTGTTGGTTTGTTGGTTTGTTGGCTTGTTGGCTTGTTGGTTTGTTGGTTTGTTGGCTAGTTGGCTTGTTGGTTTGTTGGTTTGTTGGTTTGTTGGTTTGTTGGTTTGTTGGTTTGTTGCTTTGTTGGTTTGTTGGTTTGTTGGCTTGTTGGCTTGTTGGTTTGTTGGTTTGTTGGTTTGTTGGTTACTTAGTTTGTTGGTTTGTTGGTTTGTTGGTTTGTTGGCTTGTTGGTTTGTTGGTTTGTTGGCTTGTTCGTTTGTTGGTTTGTTGGCTTGTTGGCTTGTTAGTTTGTTGGTTTGTTGGTTTGTTGGTTTGTTGGCTTGTTGGTTTGTTGGTTTGTTGGCTTGTTGGTTTGTTGGTTTGTTGGTTTGTTGGCTTGTTGGCTTGTTGGTTTGTTGGTTTGTTGGCTTGTTGGTTTGTTGGTTTGTTGGCTTGTTGGCTTGTTGCTTTGTTCGTTTGATGGTTTGGTGGTTTGTTGGTTTTTTGGTTTATTGGTTTTTTGGTTTGTTGCTTTGCTGGTTTGTTGGTTTGTTGGCTTGTTGGCTTGTTGGTTTGTTGGTTTGTTGGCTTGTTGGTTTGTTAGTTTGTTGGCTTTTTGGTTACTTGGTTTGTTGGTTTGTTGGCTTGTTGGTTTGTTGGCTTGTTGGTTTGTTGGTTTGTTGGTTTGTTGGCTTGTTGGTTTGTTGGTTTGTTGGTTTGTTGGTTTGTTGGTTTGTTGGTTTGTTGGTTTGTTGGTTTTTTGGTTTGTTGGTTTGTTGGTTTGTTGGCTTTTTGGTTTGTAGGTTTGTTGGCTTGTTGGTTTGTTGGTTTGTTAGCTTGTTGGTTTGTTGGTTTGTTGGTTTGTTGGTTTGTTGGCTTGTTGGCTTGTTGGTTTGTTGGTTTGTTGGCTTGTTGGTTTGTTGGTTTGTTGGCTTGTTGGCTTGTTACTTTGTTCGTTTGATGGTTTGTTGGTTTGTTGGTTTTTTGGTTTGTTGGTTTTTTGGTTTGTTGCTTTGTTGGTTTGTTGGTTTGTTGGCTTGTTGGCTTGTTGGTTGGTTGGCTTGTTGGTTTGTTAGTTTGTTGGCTTTTTGGTTACTTGGTTTGTTGGTTTGTTGGATTGTTGGTTTGTTGGCTTGTTGGTTTGTTGGTTTGTTGGTTTGTTGGCTTGTTGGCTTGTTGGTTTGTTTGTTTGTTGGTTTGTTGGTTTGTTGGTTTGTTGGTTTGTTGGTTTGTTGGTTTGTTGGTTTGTTGGCTTGCTGGTTTGTTGGTTTGTTGGTTTGTTGGCTTGTTTGGTTTGTTGGTTTGTTGGCTTGTTGGTTTGTTGGTTTGTTGGCTTGTTGGTTTGTTGGTTTGTTGGTTTGTTGGTTTGTTGCTTTGTTGGTTTGTTGGTTTGTTGGTTTGTTGGTTTGTTGGTTTGTTGGCTTGTTGGCTTGTTGGCTTGTTGGCTTGTTGGCTTATTTGTTTGTTAGTTTGTTGGCTTTTCGGTTACTTGGTTTGTTGGTTTGTTGGTTTGTTGGTTTGTTGGTTTTTTGGTTTGTTGGCTTGTTGGTTTGTTGGTTTGTTGGCTTGTTGGCTTGTTGGTTTGTTGGTTTGTTGGCTTGTTGGCTTGTTGGTTTGTTGGTTTGTTGGTTTGTTGGTTTGTTGGTTTGTTGGTTTGTTGCTTTGTTGGTTTGTTGGTTTGTTGGCTTGTTGGCTTGTTGGTTTGTTAGTTTGTTGGCATTTTGGTTACTTGGTTTGTTGGATTGTTGGTTTGTTGGCTTGTTGGTTTGTTGGCTTGTTGCTTTGTTGGTTTGTTGGTTTGTTGGCTTGTTGGCTTGTTGGTTTGTTGGTTTGTTGGTTTGTTGGTTTGTTGGCTTGTTGGTTTGTTGGTTTTTTGGCTTGTTGGTTTGTTGGTTTGTTGGCTTGTTGGCTTGTTGGCTTCTTGGTTCGTTGGTTTGTTGGCTTGTTGGTTTGTTGGTTTGTTGGTTTGTTGGTTTGTTGGTTTGTTGGTTTGTTGGCTTGTTGGTTTGTTGGTTTGTTGGCTTGTTGGTTACTTAATTTGTTGGTTTGTTGGCATGTTGGTTTGTTGGTTTGTTTGTTTCTTGGCTTGTTGGTTACTTAGTTTGTTGGTTTGTTGGCATGTTGGTTTGTTGGTTTGTTGGTTTATTGGCTTGTTGGTTTGTTGGCTTGTTGGTTTGTTGCTTTGTTCGTTTGATGGTTTGTTGGTTTGTTGGGTACTTGGTTTGTTGGTTTGTTGGTTTGTTGGCTTGCTGGTTTGTTGGTTTTTTGGTTTGTTGGTTTTTTGGTTTGTTGCTTTGTTGGTTTGTTGGTTTGTTGGCTTGTTGGCTTGTTGGTTGGTTGGCTTGTTGGTTTGTTAGTTTGTTGGCTTTTTGGTTACTTGGTTTGTTGGTTTGTTGGATTGTTGGTTTGTTGGCTTGTTGGTTTGATGGTTTGTTGGTTTGTTGGTTTGTTGGCTTGCTGGTTTGTTGGTTTGTTGGTTTGTTGGCTTGTTGGTTTGTTGGTTTTTTGGTTTGTTGGCTTGTTGGCTTGTTGGCTTGTTGGTTTGTTGGCTTGTTGGTTTGTTGGTTTGTTGGTTTGTTGGCTTGTTGGTTTGTTGGTTTGTTGGCTTGTTGGTTACTTAGTTTGTTGGTTTGTTAGCTTGTTGGTTTGTTGGTTTGTTGGCTTGTTGGCTTGTTGGTTTGTTGGTTTGTTGGCTTGTTGGCTTGTTGGTTTTGTTGGTTTGTTGGTTTGTTGGTTTGTTGGTTTGTTGGTTTGTTGCTTTGTTGGTTTGTTGGTTTGTAGGCTTGTTGGCTTGTTGGTTTGTTAGTTTGTTGGCATTTTGGTTACTTGGTTTGTTGGATTGTTGGTTTGTTGGCTTGTTGGTTTGTTGGCTTGTTGCTTTGTTGGTTTGTTGGTTTGTTGGCATTTTGGTTACTTGGTTTGTTGGATTGTTGGTTTGTTGGCTTGTTGGTTTGTTGGCTTGTTGCTTTGTTGGTTTGTTGGTTTGTTGGCTTGTTGGCTTGTTGGTTTGTTGGTTTGTTGGTTTGTTGGTTTGTTGGCTTGTTGGTTTGTTGGTTTTTTGGCTTGTTGGTTTGTTGGTTTGTTGGCTTGTTGGCTTGTTGGCTTCTTGGTTTGTTGGTTTGTTGGCTTGTTGGTTTGTTGGTTTGTTGGTTTGTTGGTTTGTTGGCTTGTTGGTTTGTTGGTTTGTTGGCTTGTTGGTTACTTAGTTTGTTGGTTTGTTGGCATGTTGGTTTGTTGGTTTGTTGGCTTGTTGGCTTTTTGGTTACTTGGTTTGTTGGTTTGTTGGCTTGTTGGTTTGTTGGCTTGTTGGTTTGTTGGTTTGTTGGTTTGTTGGCTTGTTGGTTTGTTGGTTTGTTGGTTTGTTGGTTTGTTGGTTTGTTGGTTTGTTGGTTTGTTGGTTTTTTGGTTTGTTGGTTTGTTGGTTTGTTGGCTTTTTGGTTTGTAGGTTTGTTGGCTTGTTGGTTTGTTGGTTTGTTGGCTGGTTGGTTTGTTGGTTTGTTGGTTTGTTGGTTTGTTGGTTTTTTGGCTTGTTGGTTTGTTGGTTTGTTGGCTTGTTGGTTTGTTGGTTTGTTGGCTTGTTGGCTTGTTACTTTGTTCGTTTGATGGTTTGCTGGTTTGTTGGTTTTTTGGTTTGTTGGTTTTTTGGTTTGTTGGCTTGTTGGCTTGTTGGTTGGTGGGCTTGTTGGTTTGTTAGTTTGTTGGCTTTTTGGTTACTTGGTTTGTTGGTTTGTTGGATTGTTGGTTTGTTGGCTTGTTGGTTTGTTGGTTTGTTGGTTTGTTGGCTTGTTGGCTTGTTGGTTTGTTTGTTTGTTGGTTTGTTGGTTTGTTGGTTTGTTGGTTTGTTGGTTTGTTGGTTTGTTGGCTTGCTGGTTTGTTGGTTTGTTGGTTTGTTGGCTTGTTGGTTTGTTGGTTTTTGGGTTTGTTGGCTTGTTGGCTTATTGGCTTGTTGGTTTGTTGGTTTGTTGGTTTGTTGGTTTGTTGGTTTGTTGGCTTGTTGGTTTGTTGGTTTGTTGGCTTGTTGGTTACTTAGTTTGTTGGTTTGTTAGCTTGTTGGTTTGTTGGTTTTTTGGTTTGTTGGTTTGTTGGTTTGTTGGCTTGTTGGTTTGTTGGTTTGTTGGCTTGTTGGCTTGTAGGTTTGTTGGTTTGTTGGCTTGTTGGCTTGTTGGTTTGTTGGTTTGTTGGTTTGTTGGTTTGTTGGTTTGTTGGTTTGTTGCTTTGTTGGTTTGTTGGTTTGTTGGCTTGTTGGCTTGTTGGTTTGTTAGTTTGTTGGCATTTTGGTTACTTGGTTTGTTGGATTGTTGGTTTGTTGGCTTGTTGGTTTGTTGGCTTGTTGCTTTGTTGGTTTGTTGGTTTGTTGGCTTGTTGGTTTGTTGGTTTGTTGGTTTGTTGGTTTGTTGGCTTGTTGGTTTGTTGGTTTTTTGGCTTGTTGGTTTGTTGGTTTGTTGGCTTGTTGGCTTGTTGGCTTCTTGGTTTGTTGGTTTGTTGGCTTGTTGGTTTGTTGGCTTGTTGGTTTGTTGGTTTGTTGGTTTGTTGGTTTGTTGGCTTGTTGGTTTGTTGGTTTTTTGGCTTGTTGGTTTGTTGGTTTGTTGGCTTGTTGGCTTGTTGGCTTCTTGGTTTGTTGGTTTGTTGGCATGTTGGTTTGTTGGTTTGTTGGTTTGTTGGCTTGTTGGTTACTTAGTTTGTTGGTTTGTTGGCATGTTGGTTTGTTGGTTTGTTGGTTTATTGGCTTGTTGGTTTGTTGGCTTGTTGGTTTGTTGCTTTGTTCGTTTGATGGTTTGTTGGTTTGTTGGTTACTTGGTTTGTTGGTTTGTTGGTTTGTTGGCTTGCTGGTTTGTTGGTTTTTTGGTTTGTTGGTTTTTTGGTTTGTTGCTTTGTTGGTTTGTTGGTTTGTTGGCTTGTTGGCTTGTTGGTTGGTTGGCTTGTTGGTTTGTTAGTTTGTTGGCTTTTTGGTTACTTGGTTTGTTGGTTTGTTGGATTGTTGGTTTGTTGGCTTGTTGGTTTGATGGTTTGTTGGTTTGTTGGCTTGTTGGCTTGTTGGTTTGTTTGTTTGTTGGTTTGTTGGTTTGTTGGTTTGTTGGTTTGTTGGTTTGTTGGCTTGCTGGTTTGTTGGTTTGTTGGTTTGTTGGCTTGTTGGTTTGTTGGTTTTTTGGTTTGTTGGCTTGTTGGCTTGTTGGCTTGTTGGTTTGTTGGCTTGTTGGTTTGTTGGTTTGTTGGTTTGTTGGCTTGTTGGTTTGTTGGTTTGTTGGCTTGTTGGTTACTTAGTTTGTTGGTTTGTTAGCTTGTTGGTTTGTTGGTTTTTTGGTTTGTTGGTTTGTTGGTTTGTTGGCTTGTTGGTTTGTTGGTTTGTTGGCTTGTTGGCTTGTTGGTTTGTTGGTTTGTTGGCTTGTTGGCTTGTTGGTTTGTTGGTTTGTTGGTTTGTTGGTTTGTTGGTTTGTTGGTTTGTTGGTTTGTTGGTTTGTTGCTTTGTTGGTTTGTTGGTTTGTTGGCTTGTTGGCTTGTTGGTTTGTTAGTTTGTTGGCATTTTGGTTACTTGGTTTGTTGGATTGTTGGTTTGTTGGCTTGTTGGTTTGTTGGCTTGTTGCTTTGTTGGTTTGTTGGTTTGTTGGCATTTTGGTTACTTGGTTTGTTGGATTGTTGGTTTGTTGGCTTGTTGGTTTGTTGGCTTGTTGCTTTGTTGGTTTGTTGGTTTGTTGGCTTGTTGGCTTGTTGGTTTGTTGGTTTGTTGGTTTGTTGGTTTGTTGGCTTGTTGGTTTGTTGGTTTTTTGGCTTGTTGGTTTGTTGGTTTGTTGGCTTGTTGGCTTGTTGGCTTCTTGGTTTGTTGGTTTGTTGGCTTGTTGGTTTGTTGGTTTGTTGGTTTGTTGGTTTGTTGGCTTGTTGGTTTGTTGGTTTGTTGGCTTGTTGGTTACTTAGTTTGTTGGTTTGTTGGCATGTTGGTTTGTTGGTTTGTTGGTTTGTTGGCTTGTTGGTTACTTAGTTTGTTGGTTTGTTGGCATGTTGGTTTGTTGGTTTGTTGGTTTATTGGCTTGTTGGTTTGTTGGCTTGTTGGTTTGTTGCTTTGTTCGTTTGATGGTTTGTTGGTTTGTTGGTTACTTGGTTTGTTGGTTTGTTGGTTTGTTGGCTTGCTGGTTTGTTGGCTTGTTGGTTTGTTAGTTTGTTGGTTTGTTGGCTTGTTGGTTTGTTGGTTTGTTGGCTTGTTGGTTTGTTGGTTTGTTAGTTGATTGGCTTTTTGGTTACTTGGTTTGTTGGTTTGTTGGCTTGTTGGTTTGTTGGCTTGTTGGTTTGTTGGTTTGTTGGTTTGTTGGCTTGTTGATTTTTTGGTTTGTTGGTTTGTTGGCTTGTTGGCTTGTTGGTTTGTTGGTTTGTTGGCTTGTTGGTTTGTTGGTTTGTTGGCTTGTTGGCTTGTTGCTTTGTTCGTTTGATGGTTTGTTGGTTTGTTGGTTTTTTGGTTTGTTGGTTTTTTGGTTTGTTGCTTTGTTGGTTTGTTGGTTTGTTGGCTTGTTGGCTTGTTGGTTTGTTGGCTTGTTGGTTTGTTGGCTTGTTGGTTACTTGGTTTGTTGGTTTGTTGGTTTGTTGGTTTGTTGGTTTGTTGGTTTGTTGGCTTGTTGGTTTGTTGGTTTGTTGGCTTGTCGGCTTGTTGGTTTGTTGGTTTGTTGGTTTGTTGGTTTGTTGGCTTGTTGGCTTGTTGGTTTGTTGGTTAGTTCGTTTGTTGTTTTGTTAGTTTGTTGGTTTGTTGGCTTGTTGGCTTGTTGGTTTGTTGGTTTTTTGGTTTGTTGGTTTGTTGGTTTGTTGGTTTGTTGGTTTGTTGGTTTATTTGTTTGTTGGTTTGTTGGCCTGTTGGTTTGTTGGTTTGTTGGCTTGTTGGCTTGTTGGTCTGTTGGTTTGTTGGTTTGTTGGTTTGTTGGTTTGTTTGTTTGTTGGCTTGTTGGTTTGTTGGTTTGTTGGTATGTTGGCTTGTTGGCTTGTTGGTTTGTGTGTTTGTTGGTTTATTTGTTTGTTGGTTTGTTGGCTTGTTGGTTTGTTGGTTTGTTGGCTTGTTGGCTTGTTGGTTTGTTGGTTTGTTGGTTTGTTGGCTTGTTGGTTTGTTGGTTTGTTGGCTTGTTGGCTTGTTGGTTTGTTGGTTTGTTGGTTTGTTGGTTTCTTGGCTTGTTGGTTTGTTGGTTTGTTGGCTTGTTGGTTTGTTGGTTTGTTGGTTTTTTGGTTTGTTGGTTTGTTGGTTTGTTGGCTTGTTGGTTTGTTGGTTTGTTGGTTTGTTGGCTTGTTGGTTTGTTGGCTTGTTGGCTTGTTGGTTTTTTGGTTTGTTGGTTTGTTGGCTTGTTGGCTTGTTAGTTTGTTGGTTTGTTGGCTTGTTGGTTTGTTGGTTTTTTGGTTTGTTGGTTTGTTGGTTTGTTTGCTTGTTGGTTTGTTGGTTTGTTAGTTTGTTGGCTTGTTGGTTTGTTGGTTTGTTGGCTTGTTGGTTTGTTGGATTGTTGGCTTGTTGGCTTGTTGGTTTGTTGGTTTGTTGGCTTGTTGGTTTGTTGGCTTGTTGGTTTGTTGGTTTGTTGGCTTGTTGGCTTGTTGGCTTGTTGGTTTGTTAGTTTGTTAGTTTGTTGGCTTTTTAGTTACTTGGTTTGTTGGTTTGTTGGTTTGTTAGTTTTTTGGCTTGTTGGTTTGTTGGCTTGTTGGTTTGTTGGTTTGTTGGTATGTTGGCTTGTTGGTTTGTTCGTTTGTTGGTTTGTGGGTTTGTTGGTTTGTTGGCTTGTTGGTTTGTTGGTTTGTTGGCTTGTTGGCTTGTTGGTTTGTTGGTTTGTTGGCTTGTTGGTTACTTGGTTTGTTGGTTTGTTGGTTTGTTGGTTTGTTGGCTTGTTGGTTTGTTGGTTTGTTGGTTTTTTGGTTTGTTGGTTTATTTGTTTGTTGGTTTGTTGGTTTGTTGGCATTTTGGTTACTTGGTTTGTTGGATTGTTGGTTTGTTGGCTTGTTGGTTTGTTGGCTTGTTGCTTTGTTGGTTTGTTGGTTTGTTGGCTTGTTGGCTTGTTGGTTTGTTGGTTTGTTGGTTTGTTGGTTTGTTGGCTTGTTGGTTTGTTGGTTTTTTGGCTTGTTGGTTTGTTGGTTTGTTGGCTTGTTGGCTTGTTGGCTTCTTGGTTTGTTGGTTTGTTGGCTTGTTGGTTTGTTGGTTTGTTGGTTTGTTGGTTTGTTGGCTTGTTGGTTTGTTGGTTTGTTGGCTTGTTGGTTACTTAGTTTGTTGGTTTGTTGGCATGTTGGTTTGTTGGTTTGTTGGTTTGTTGGCTTGTTGGTTACTTAGTTTGTTGGTTTGTTGGCATGTTGGTTTGTTGGTTTGTTGGTTTATTGGCTTGTTGGTTTGTTGGCTTGTTGGTTTGTTGCTTTGTTCGTTTGATGGTTTGTTGGTTTGTTGGTTACTTGGTTTGTTGGTTTGTTGGTTTGTTGGCTTGCTGGTTTGTTGGCTTGTTGGTTTGTTAGTTTGTTGGTTTGTTGGCTTGTTGGTTTGTTGGTTTGTTGGCTTGTTGGTTTGTTGGTTTGTTAGTTGATTGGCTTTTTGGTTACTTGGTTTGTTGGTTTGTTGGCTTGTTGGTTTGTTGGCTTGTTGGTTTGTTGGTTTGTTGGTTTGTTGGCTTGTTGATTTTTTGGTTTGTTGGTTTGTTGGCTTGTTGGCTTGTTGGTTTGTTGGTTTGTTGGCTTGTTGGTTTGTTGGTTTGTTGGCTTGTTGGCTTGTTGCTTTGTTCGTTTGATGGTTTGTTGGTTTGTTGGTTTTTTGGTTTGTTGGTTTTTTGGTTTGTTGCTTTGTTGGTTTGTTGGTTTGTTGGCTTGTTGGCTTGTTGGTTTGTTGGCTTGTTGGTTTGTTGGCTTGTTGGTTACTTGGTTTGTTGGTTTGTTGGTTTGTTGGTTTGTTGGTTTGTTGGTTTGTTGGCTTGTTGGTTTGTTGGTTTGTTGGCTTGTCGGCTTGTTGGTTTGTTGGTTTGTTGGTTTGTTGGTTTGTTGGCTTGTTGGCTTGTTGGTTTGTTGGTTAGTTCGTTTGTTGTTTTGTTAGTTTGTTGGTTTGTTGGCTTGTTGGCTTGTTGGTTTGTTGGTTTTTTGGTTTGTTGGTTTGTTGGTTTGTTGGTTTGTTGGTTTGTTGGTTTATTTGTTTGTTGGTTTGTTGGCCTGTTGGTTTGTTGGTTTGTTGGCTTGTTGGCTTGTTGGTCTGTTGGTTTGTTGGTTTGTTGGTTTGTTGGTTTGTTTGTTTGTTGGCTTGTTGGTTTGTTGGTTTGTTGGTATGTTGGCTTGTTGGCTTGTTGGTTTGTGTGTTTGTTGGTTTATTTGTTTGTTTGTTTGTTGGCTTGTTGGTTTGTTGGTTTGTTGGCTTGTTGGCTTGTTGGTTTGTTGGTTTGTTGGTTTGTTGGCTTGTTGGTTTGTTGGTTTGTTGGCTTGTTGGCTTGTTGGTTTGTTGGTTTGTTGGTTTGTTGGTTTCTTGGCTTGTTGGTTTGTTGGTTTGTTGGCTTGTTGGTTTGTTGGTTTGTTGGTTTTTTGGTTTGTTGGTTTGTTGGTTTGTTGGCTTGTTGGTTTGTTGGTTTGTTGGTTTGTTGGCTTGTTGGTTTGTTGGCTTGTTGGCTTGTTGGTTTTTTGGTTTGTTGGTTTGTTGGCTTGTTGGCTTGTTAGTTTGTTGGTTTGTTGGCTTGTTGGTTTGTTGGTTTTTTGGTTTGTTGGTTTGTTGGTTTGTTTGCTTGTTGGTTTGTTGGTTTGTTAGTTTGTTGGCTTGTTGGTTTGTTGGTTTGTTGGCTTGTTGATTTGTTGGATTGTTGGCTTGTTGGCTTGTTGGTTTGTTGGTTTGTTGGCTTGTTGGTTTGTTGGCTTGTTGGTTTGTTGGTTTGTTGGCTTGTTGGCTTGTTGGCTTGTTGGTTTGTTAGTTTGTTAGTTTGTTGGCTTTTTAGTTACTTGGTTTGTTGGTTTGTTGGTTTGTTAGTTTTTTGGCTTGTTGGTTTGTTGGCTTGTTGGTTTGTTGGTTTGTTGGTATGTTGGCTTGTTGGTTTGTTCGTTTGTTGGTTTGTGGGTTTGTTGGTTTGTTGGCTTGTTGGTTTGTTGGTTTGTTGGCTTGTTGGCTTGTTGGTTTGTTGGTTTGTTGGCTTGTTGGTTACTTGGTTTGTTGGTTTGTTGGTTTGTTGGTTTGTTGGCTTGTTGGTTTGTTGGTTTGTTGGTTTTTTGGTTTGTTGGTTTATTTGTTTGTTGGTTTGTTGGCTTGTTGGTTTGTCGGTTTGTTGGTTTGTTGGTTTGTTAGTTTCTTGGTTTGCTGGTTTGTTGGCTTGTTGGTTTGTTGGTTTGTTGGCTTGTTGGCTTGTTGGTTTGTTGGTTTGTTGGCTTGTTGGTTACTTAGTTTGTTGGTTTGTTGGCTAGTTGGTTTGTTGGTTTGTTAGTTTGTTGGTTTGTTGGCTTGTTGGCTTGATGGTTTGTTGGTTTTTTGGTTTGTTGGTTTGTTGGTTTGTTGGTTTGTTGGTTTGTTGGTTTGTTGGTTTGTTTGTTTGTTGGTTTGTTGGCTTGTTGGTTTGTTGGTTTGTTGGCTTGTTGGTTTGTTGGTTTTTTGGTTTGTTGGCTTGTTGGCTTGTTGGCTTGTTGGTTTGTTGGCTTGTTGGTTTGTTGGTTTGTTGGCTTGTTGGTTACTTAGTTTGTTGGTTTGTTAGCTTGTTGGTTTGTTGGTTTTTTGGTTTGTTGGTTTGTTGGTTTGTTGGTTTGTTGGCTTGTTGGTTTGTTGGTTTGTTGGCTTGTTGGCTTGTTGGTTTGTTGGTTTGTTTGTTTGTTGGTTTGTTGGCTTGTTGGTTTGTTGGTTTGTTGGCTTGTTGGTTTGTTGGTTTTTTGGTTTGTTGGCTTGTTGGCTTGTTGGCTTGTTGGTTTGTTGGCTTGTTGGTTTGTTGGTTTGTTGGCTTGTTGGTTACTTAGTTTGTTGGTTTGTTAGCTTGTTGGTTTGTTGGTTTTTTGGCTTGTTGGTTTGTTGGTTTGTTGGTTTGTTGGCTTGTTGGTTTGTTGGTTTGTTGGCTTGTTGGCTTGTTGGTTTGTTGGTTTGTTGGCTTGTTGGCTTGTTGGTTTGTTGGTTTGTTGGTTTGTTGGTTTGTTGGTTTGTTGGTTTGTTGCTTTGTTGGTTTGTTGGTTTGTTGGCTTGTTGGCTTGTTGGTTTGTTAGTTTGTTGGCATTTTGGTTACTTGGTTTGTTGGATTGTTGGTTTGTTGGCTTGTTGGTTTGTTGGCTTGTTGCTTTGTTGGTTTGTTGGTTTGTTGGCTTGTTGGCTTGTTGGTTTGTTGGTTTGTTGGTTTGTTGGTTTGTTGGCTTGTTGGTTTGTTGGTTTTTTGGCTTGTTGGTTTGTTGGTTTGTTGGCTTGTTGGCTTGTTGGCTTCTTGGTTTGTTGGTTTGTTGGCTTGTTGGTTTGTTGGCTTGTTGGTTTGTTGGTTTGTTGGTTTGTTGGTTTATTGGCTTGTTGGTTTGTTGGTTTGTTGGCTTGTTGGTTACTTAGTTTGTTGGTTTGTTGGCATGTTGGTTTGTTGGTTTGTTGGTTTGTTGGCTTGTTGGTTACTTAGTTTGTTGGTTTGTTGGCATGTTGGTTTGTTGGTTTGTTGGTTTATTGGCTTGTTGGTTTGTTGGCTTGTTTGTTTGTTGCTTTGTTCGTTTGATGGTTTGTTGGTTTGTTGGTTACTTGGTTTGTTGGTTTGTTGGTTTGTTGGCTTGCTGGTTTGTTGGCTTGTTGGTTTGTTAGTTTGTTGGTTTGTTGGCTTGTTGGTTTGTTGGTTTGTTGGCTTGTTGGTTTGTTAGTTGGTTGGCTTTTTGGTTACTTGGTTTGTTGGTTTGTTGGTTTGTTGGCTTGTTGGTTTGTTGGCTTGTTGGTTTGTTGGTTTGTTGGTTTGTTGGCTTGTTGATTTTTTGGTTTGTTGGTTTGTTGGCTTGTTGGCTTGTTGGTTTGTTGGTTTGTTGGCTTGTTGGTTTGTTGGTTTGTTGGCTTGTTGGCTTGTTGCTTTGTTCGTTTGATGGTTTGTTGGTTTGTTGGTTTTTTGGTTTGTTGGTTTTTTGGTTTGTTGCTTTGTTGGTTTGTTGGTTTGTTGGCTTGTTGGCTTGTTGGTTTGTTGGCTTGTTGGTTTGTTGGCTTGTTGGTTACTTGGTTTGTTGGTTTGTTGGTTTGTTGATTTGTTGGTTTGTTGGTTTGTTGGCTTGTTGGTTTGTTGGTTTGTTGGCTTGTCGGCTTGTTGGTTTGTTGGTTTGTTGGTTTGTTGGTTTGTTGGCTTGTTGGCTTGTTGGTTTGTTGGTTAGTTCGTTTGTTGTTTTGTTAGTTTGTTGGTTTGTTGGCTTGTTGGCTTGTTGGTTTGTTGGTTTTTTGGTTTGTTGGTTGTTGGTTTGTTGGTTTGTTGGTTTGTTGGTTTGTTGGTTTATTTGTTTGTTGGTTTGTTGGCCTGTTGGTTTGTTGGTTTGTTGGCTTGTTGGCTTGTTGGTTTGTTGGTTTGTTGGTTTGTTGGTTTGTTGGTTTGTTTGTTTGTTGGCTTGTTGGTTTGTTGGTTTGTTGGTTTGTTGGTTTATTTGTTTGTTGGTTTGTTGGCCTGTTGGTTTGTTGGTTTGTTGGCTTGTTGGCTTGTTGGTTTGTTGGCTTGTTGGTTTGTTGGTTAGTTCGTTTGTTGTTTTGTTAGTTTGTTGGTTTGTTGGCTTGTTGGCTTGTTGGTTTGTTGGTTTTTTGGTTTGTTGGTTGTTGGTTTGTTGGTTTGTTGGTTTGTTGGTTTGTTGGTTTATTTGTTTGTTGGTTTGTTGGCCTGTTGGTTTGTTGGTTTGTTGGCTTGTTGGCTTGTTGGTTTGTTGGTTTGTTGGTTTGTTGGTTTGTTGGTTTGTTTGTTTGTTGGCTTGTTGGTTTGTTGGTTTGTTGGTATGTTGGCTTGTTGGCTTGTTGGTTTGTGTGTTTGTTGGCTTGTTGGTTTGTTGGTTTGTTGGCTTGTTGGCTTGTTGGTTTGTTGGTTTGTTGGTTTGTTGGTTTGTTGGCTTGTTGGTTTGTTGGCTTGTCGGTTTGTTGGTTTGTTGGTTTGTTGGCTTGTTGGTTTGTTGGTTTGTTGGCTTGTTGGCTTGTTGGTTTGTTGGTTTGTTGGTTTGTTGGTTTCTTGGCTTGTTGGTTTGTTGGTTTGTTGGCTTGTTGGTTTGTTGGTTTGTTGGTTTTTTGGTTTGTTGGTTTGTTGGTTTGTTGGCTTGTTGGTTTGTTGGTTTGTTGGTTTGTTGGCTTGTTGGTTTGTTGGCTTGTTGGCTTGTTGGTTTTTTGGTTTGTTGGTTTGTTGGCTTGTTGGCTTGTTAGTTTGGTGGTTTGTTGGCTTGTTGGTTTGTTGGTTTTTTGGTTTGTTGGTTTGTTGGTTTGTTCGTTTGTTGGTTTGTGGGTTTGTTGGTTTCTTGGCTTGTTGGTTTGTTGGTTTGTTGGCTTGTTGGCTTGTTGGTTTGTTGGTTTGTTGGCTTGTTGGTTACTTGGTTTGTTGGTTTGTTGGTTTGTTGGTTTGTTGGCTTGTTGGTTTGTTGGTTTGTTGGTTTTTTGGTTTGTTGGTTTATTTGTTTGTTGGTTTGTTGGCTTGTTGGTTTGTCGGTTTGTTGGTTTGTTGGTTTGTTAGTTTCTTGGTTTGCTGGTTTGTTGGCTTGTTGGTTTGTTGGTTTGTTGGCTTGTTGGCTTGTTGGTTTGTTGGTTTGTTGGCTTGTTGGTTACTTAGTTTGTTGGTTTGTTGGCTAGTTGGTTTGTTGGTTTGTTAGTTTGTTGGTTTGTTGGCTTGTTGGCTTGATGGTTTGTTGGTTTTTTGGTTTGTTGGTTTGTTGGTTTGTTGGTTTGTTGGTTTGTTGGTTTGTTTGTGTGTTGGTTTGTTGGCTATTTGGTTTGTTGGTTTGTTGGTTTGTTGGCTTGTTGGTTTGTTGGTTTGTTGGTTTGTTGGCTTGTTGGCTTGTTGGTTCGTTGGTTTGTTGGTTTTTTGGTTTGTTGGTTTGTTGGTTTGTTGGTTTGTTGGTTTATTTGTTTGTTGGTTTGTTGGCTTGTTGGTTTGTTGGTTTGTTGGTTTGTTGCTTTGTTCGTTTGATGGTTTGTTGGTTTGTTGGTTACTTGGTTTGTTGGTTTGTTGGTTTGTTGGTTTGTTGGCTTGTTGGCTTGTTGGTTTGTTGGTTTGTTGGTTTGTTGGTTACTTAGTTTGTTGGTTTGTTGGCATGTTGGTTTGTTGGTTTGTTGGTTTGTTGGCTTGTTGGTTTGTTGGTTTGTTGGCTTGTTCGTTTGTTGGTTTGTTGGCTTGTTGGCTTGTTGGTTTGTTGGTTTGTTGGTTTGTTGGTTTGTTGGCTTGTTGGTTTGTTGGTTTGTTGGCTTGTTGGTTTGTTGGTTTGTTGGTTTGTTGGCTTGTTGGCTTGTCGGTTTGTTGGTTTGTTGGCTTGTTGGTTTGTTGGTTTGTTGGCTTGTTGGCTTGTTGCTTTGTTCGTTTGATGGTTTGTTGGTTTGTTGGTTTTTTGGTTTATTGGTTTTTTGGTTTATTGCTTTGCTGGTTTGTTGGTTTGTTGGCTTGTTGGCTTGTTGGTTTGTTGGTTTGTTGGCTTGTTGGTTTGTTAGTTTGTTGGTTTTTTGGTTTCTTGGTTTGTTGGTTTGTTGGTTTGTTGGCTTGTTGGTTTGTTGGATTGTTGGTTTGTTGGTTTGTTGGCTTGTTGGTTTGTTGGTTTGTTGGCTTGTTGGTTTGTTGGCTTGTTGGTTTGTTGGTTTGTTGGTTTGTTGGTTTATTGGCTTGTTGGTTTGTTGGTTTGTTGGCTTGTTGGTTACTTAGTTTGTTGGTTTGTTGGCATGTTGGTTTGTTGGTTTGTTGGTTTGTTGGCTTGTTGGTTACTTAGTTTGTTGGTTTGTTGGCATGTTGGTTTGTTGGTTTGTTGGTTTATTGGCTTGTTGGTTTGTTGGCTTGTTTGTTTGTTGCTTTGTTCGTTTGATGGTTTGTTGGTTTGTTGGTTACTTGGTTTGTTGGTTTGTTGGTTTGTTGGCTTGCTGGTTTGTTGGCTTGTTGGTTTGTTAGTTTGTTGGTTTGTTGGCTTGTTGGTTTGTTGGTTTGTTGGCTTGTTGGTTTGTTAGTTGGTTGGCTTTTTGGTTACTTGGTTTGTTGGTTTGTTGGTTTGTTGGCTTGTTGGTTTGTTGGCTTGTTGGTTTGTTGGTTTGTTGGTTTGTTGGCTTGTTGATTTTTTGGTTTGTTGGTTTGTTGGCTTGTTGGCTTGTTGGTTTGTTGGTTTGTTGGCTTGTTGGTTTGTTGGTTTGTTGGCTTGTTGGCTTGTTGCTTTGTTCGTTTGATGGTTTGTTGGTTTGTTGGTTTTTTGGTTTGTTGGTTTTTTGGTTTGTTGCTTTGTTGGTTTGTTGGTTTGTTGGCTTGTTGGCTTGTTGGTTTGTTGGCTTGTTGGTTTGTTGGCTTGGTGGTTACTTGGTTTGTTGGTTTGTTGGTTTGTTGATTTGTTGGTTTGTTGGTTTGTTGGCTTGTTGGTTTGTTGGTTTGTTGGCTTGTCGGCTTGTTGGTTTGTTGGTTTGTTGATTTGTTGGTTCGTTGGTTTGTTGGCTTGTTGGCTTGTTGGTTTGTTGGTTAGTTCGTTTGTTGTTTTGTTAGTTTGTTGGTTTGTTGGCTTGTTGGCTTGTTGGTTTGTTGGTTTTTTGGTTTGTTGGTTGTTGGTTTGTTGGTTTGTTGGTTTGTTGGTTTATTTGTTTGTTGGTTTGTTGGCCTGTTGGTTTGTTGGTTTGTTGGCTTGTTGGCTTGTTGGTTTGTTGGTTTGTTGGTTTGTTGGTTTGTTGGTTTGTTTGTTTGTTGGCTTGTTGGTTTGTTGGTTTGTTGGTATGTTGGCTTGTTGGCTTGTTGGTTTGTGTGTTTGTTGGTTTATTTGTTTGTTGGTTTGTTGGCTTGTTGGTTTGTTGGTTTGTTGGCTTGTTGGTTTGTTGGTTTGTTGGTTTGTTGGCTTGTTGGCTTGTTGGTTTGTTGGTTTGTTGGTTTGTTGGCTTGTTGGTTTGTTGGCTTGTCGGTTTGTTGGTTTGTTGGTTTGTTGGCTTGTTGGTTTGTTGGTTTGTTGGCTTGTTGGCTTGTTGGTTTGTTGGTTTGTTGGTTTGTTGGTTTCTTGGCTTGTTGGTTTGTTGGTTTGTTGGCTTGTTGGTTTGTTGGTTTGTTGGTTTTTTGGTTTGTTGGTTTGTTGGTTTGTTGGCTTGTTGGTTTGTTGGTTTGTTGGTTTGTTGGCTTGTTGGTTTGTTGGCTTGTTGGCTTGTTGGTTTTTTGGTTTGTTGGTTTGTTGGCTTGTTGGCTTGTTAGTTTGGTGGTTTGTGGGTTTGTTGGTTTGTTGGCTTGTTGGTTTGTTGGTTTGTTGGCTTGTTGGCTTGTTGGTTTGTTGGTTTGTTGGCTTGTTGGTTACTTGGTTTGTTGGTTTGTTGGTTTGTTGGTTTGTTGGCTTGTTGGTTTGTTGGTTTGTTGGTTTTTTGGTTTGTTGGTTTATTTGTTTGTTGGTTTGTTGGCTTGTTGGTTTGTCGGTTTGTTGGTTTGTTGGTTTGTTAGTTTCTTGGTTTGCTGGTTTGTTGGCTTGTTGGTTTGTTGGTTTGTTGGCTTGTTGGCTTGTTGGTTTGTTGGCTTGTTGGTTACTTAGTTTGTTGGTTTGTTGGCTAGTTGGTTTGTTGGTTTGTTAGTTTGTTGGTTTGTTGGCTTGTTGGCTTGATGGTTTGTTGGTTTTTTAGTTTGTTGGTTTGTTGGTTTGTTGGTTTGTTGGTTTGTTGGTTTGTTGGTTTGTTTGTTTGTTGGTTTGTTGGCTTGTTGGTTTGTTGGTTTGTTGGTTTGTTGGCTTGTTGGTTTGTTGGTTTGTTGGTTTGTTGGCTTGTTGGCTTGTTGGTTCGTTGGTTTGTTGGTTTTTTGGTTTGTTGGTTTGTTGGTTTGTTGGTTTGTTGGTTTATTTGTTTGTTGGTTTGTTGGCTTGTTGGTTTGTTGGTTTGTTGGTTTGTTGCTTTGTTCGTTTGATGGTTTGTTGGTTTGTTGGTTACTTGGTTTGTTGGTTTGTTGGTTTGTTGGCTTGTTGGCTTGTTGGTTTGTTGGTTTGTTGGTTTGTTGGTTACTTAGTTTGTAGGTTTGTTGGCATGTTGGTTTGTTGGTTTGTTGGTTTGTTGGCTTGTTGGTTTGTTGGTTTGTTGGCTTGTTCGTTTGTTGGTTTGTTGGCTTGTTGGCTTGTTGGTTTGTTGGTTTGTTGGTTTGTTGGTTTGTTGGCTTGTTGGTTTGTTGGTTTGTTGGCTTGTTGGTTTGTTGGTTTGTTGGTTTGTTGGCTTGTTGGCTTGTTGGTTTGTTGGTTTGTTGGCTTGTTGGTTTGTTGGTTTGTTGGCTTGTTGGCTTGTTGCTTTGTTCTTTTGATGGTTTGTTGGTTTGTTGGTTTTTTGGTTTGTTGGTTTTTTGGTTTGTTGCTTTGTTGGTTTGTTGGTTTGTTGGCTTGTTGGCTTGTTGGTTTGTTGGCTTGTTGGTTTGTTGGCTTGTTGGTTACTTGGTTTGTTGGTTTGTTGGTTTGTTGATTTGTTGGTTTGTTGGTTTGTTGGCTTGTTGGTTTGTTGGTTTGTTGGCTTGTCGGCTTGTTGGTTTGTTGGTTTGTTGGTTTGTTGGTTTGTTGGCTTGTTGGCTTGTTGGTTTGTTGGTTAGTTCGTTTGTTGTTTTGTTAGTTTGTTGGTTTGTTGGCTTGTTGGCTTGTTGGTTTGTTGGTTTTTTGGTTTGTTGGTTGTTGGTTTGTTGGTTTGTTGGTTTGTTGGTTTATTTGTTTGTTGGTTTGTTGGCCTGTTGGTTTGTTGGTTTGTTGGCTTGTTGGCTTGTTGGTTTGTTGGTTTGTTGGTTTGTTGGTTTGTTGGTTTGTTTGTTTGTTGGCTTGTTGGTTTGTTGGTTTGTTGGTATGTTGGCTTGTTGGCTTGTTGGTTTGTGTGTTTGTTGGTTTATTTGTTTGTTGGTTTGTTGGCTTGTTGGTTTGTTGGTTTGTTGGCTTGTTGGTTTGTTGGCTTGTCGGTTTGTTGGTTTGTTGGTTTGTTGGCTTGTTGGTTTGTTGGTTTGTTGGCTTGTTGGCTTGTTGGTTTGTTGGTTTGTTGGTTTGTTGGTTTCTTGGCTTGTTGGTTTGTTGGTTTGTTGGCTTGTTGGTTTGTTGGTTTGTTGGTTTTTTGGTTTGTTGGTTTGTTGGTTTGTTGGCTTGTTGGTTTGTTGGTTTGTTGGTTTGTTGGCTTGTTGGTTTGTTGGCTTGTTGGCTTGTTGGTTTTTTGGTTTGTTGGTTTGTTGGCTTGTTGGCTTGTTAGTTTGGTGGTTTGTTGGCTTGTTGGTTTGTTGGTTTGTTGGCTTGTTGGCTTGTTGGTTTGTTGGTTTGTTGGCTTGTTGGTTACTTGGTTTGTTGGTTTGTTGGTTTGTTGGTTTGTTGGCTTGTTGGTTTGTTGGTTTGTTGGGTTTTTGGTTTGTTGGTTTATTTGTTTGTTGGTTTGTTGGCTTGTTGGTTTGTCGGTTTGTTGGTTTGTTGGTTTGTTAGTTTCTTGGTTTGCTGGTTTGTTGGCTTGTTGGTTTGTTGGTTTGTTGGCTTGTTGGCTTGTTGGTTTGTTGGCTTGTTGGTTACTTAGTTTGTTGGTTTGTTGGCTAGTTGGTTTGTTGGTTTGTTAGTTTGTTGGTTTGTTGGCTTGTTGGCTTGATGGTTTGTTGGTTTTTTGGTTTGTTGGTTTGTTGGTTTGTTGGTTTGTTGGTTTGTTGGTTTGTTGGTTTGTTTGTTTGTTGGTTTGTTGGCTTGTTGGTTTGTTGGTTTGTTGGTTTGTTGGCTTGTTGGTTTGTTGGTTTGTTGGTTTGTTGGCTTGTTGGCTGGTTGGTTCGTTGGTTTGTTGGTTTTTTGGTTTGTTGGTTTGTTTTTTTGTTGGTTTGTTGGTTTATTTGTTTGTTGGTTTGTTGGCTTGTTGGTTTGTTGGTTTGTTGGTTTGTTGCTTTGTTCGTTTGATGGTTTGTTGGTTTGTTGGTTACTTGGTTTGTTGGTTTGTTGGTTTGTTGGTTTGTTGGCTTGTTGGCTTGTTGGTTTGTTGGTTTGTTGGTTTGTTGGTTACTTAGTTTGTTGGTTTGTTGGCATGTTGGTTTGTTGGTTTGTTGGTTTGTTGGCTTGTTGGTTTGTTGGTTTGTTGGCTTGTTCGTTTGTTGGTTTGTTGGCTTGTTGGCTTGTTGGTTTGTTGGTTTGTTGGTTTGTTGGTTTGTTGGCTTGTTGGTTTGTTGGTTTGTTGGCTTGTTGGTTTGTTGGTTTGTTGGTTTGTTGGCTTGTTGGCTTGTTGGTTTGTTGGTTTGTTGGCTTGTTGGTTTGTTGGTTTGTTGGCTTGTTGGCTTGTTGCTTTGTTCGTTTGATGGTTTGTTGGTTTGTTGGTTTTTTGGTTTATTGGTTTTTTGGTTTATTGCTTTGCTGGTTTGTTGGTTTGTTGGCTTGTTGGCTTGTTGGTTTGTTGGTTTGTTGGCTTGTTGGTTTGTTAGTTTGTTGGTTTTTTGGTTTCTTGGTTTGTTGGTTTGTTGGTTTGTTGGCTTGTTGGTTTGTTGGATTGTTGGTTTGTTGGTTTGTTGTTTTGTTGGGTTGTTGGTTTGTTGGTTTGTTGGTTTGTTGGTTTGTTGGTTTGTTGGTTTGTTGGTTTTTTGGTTTGTTGGTTTGTTGGTTTGTTGGCTTGTTGGTTTGTTGGTTTGTTGGCTTGTTGGTTTGTTGGTTTGTTGGATTGTTGGTTTGTTGGTTTGTTGGTTGGTTGGCTTGTTGGCTTGTTGGTTTGTTGGTTTGTTGGCTTGTTGTTTTGTTGGTTTGTTGGCTTGTTGGCTTGTTACTTTGTTTGTTTGATGGTTTGTTGGTTTGTTGGTTTTTTGGTTTGTTGGTTTTTTGGTTTGTTGCTTTGTTGGTTTGTTGGTTTGTTGGCTTGTTGACTTGTTGGTTGGTTGGCTTGTTGGTTTGTTAGTTTGTTGGCTTTTTGGTTACTTGGTTTGTTGGTTTGTTGGCTTGTTGGTTTGTTGGTTTGTTGGTTTGTTGGCTTGTTGGCTTGTTGGTTTGTTGGTTTGTTGGTTTGTTGGTTTGTTGGTTTGTTGGTTTGTTGGTTTGTTGGCTTGCTGGTTTGTTGGTTTGTTGGTTTGTTGGCTTGTTGGTTTGTTGGTTTTTTGGTTTGTTGGTTTGTTGGTTTGTTGGTTTGTTGGTTTGTTGGTTTATTTTTTTATTGGTTTGTTGGCTTGTTGGTTTGTTGGTTTGTTGGTTTGTTGGTTTGTTGGCTTGTTGGTTTGTTGGTTTGTTGGTTTATTGGCTTGTTGGCTTGTTGGTTCGTTGGTTTGTTGGTTTTTTGGTTTGTTAGTTTGTTCGTTTGTTGGTTTGTTGGTTTATTTGTTTGTTGGTTTGTTGGCTTGTTGGTTTGTTGGTTTGTTGGTTTGTTGGCTTGTTGGTTTGTTGGTTTGTTGGCTTGTTGGTATGTTGGTTTGTTGATTTGTTAGTTTGTTGGCTTTTTGGTTACTTGGTCTGTTGGTTACTTAGTTTGTGGGTTTGTTAGCTTGTTGGTTTGTTGGTTTTTTGGTTTGTTGGTTTGTTGGCTTGTTGGCTTGTTGGTTTGTTGGTTTGTTGGTTTGTTGGCTTGTTGGCTTGTTGGTTTGTTGGTTTGTTGGCTTGTTGGCTTGTTGGTTTGTTGGTTTGTTGGTTTGTTGGTTTGTTGGTTTGTTGGTTTGTTGGTTTGTTGCTTTGTTGGTTTGTTGGTTTGTTGGCTTGTTGGCTTGTTGGTTTGTTGGTTTGTTGGCATTTTGGTTACTTGGTTTGTTGGATTGTTGGTTTGTTGGCTTGTTGGTTTGTTGGCTTGTTGCTTTGTTGGTTTGTTGGTTTGTTGGCATTTTGGTTACTTGGTTTGTTGGATTGTTGGTTTGTTGGCTTGTTGGTTTGTTGGCTTGTTGCTTTGTTGGTTTGTTGGTTTGTTGGCTTGTTGGCTTGTTGGTTTGTTGGTTTGTTGGTTTGTTGGTTTGTTGGCTTGTTGGTTTGTTGGTTTTTTGGCTTGTTGGTTTGTTGGTTTGTTGGCTTGTTGGCTTGTTGGCTTCTTGGTTTGTTGGTTTGTTGGCTTGTTGGTTTGTTGGTTTGTTGGTTTGTTGGTTTGTTGGCTTGTTGGTTTGTTGGTTTGTTGGCTTGTTGGTTACTTAGTTTGTTGGTTTGTTGGCATGTTGGTTTGTTGGTTTGTTGGTTTGTTGGCTTGTTGGTTACTTAGTTTGTTGGTTTGTTGGCATGTTGGTTTGTTGGTTTGTTGGTTTATTGGCTTGTTGGTTTGTTGGCTTGTTGGTTTGTTGCTTTGTTCGTTTGATGGTTTGTTGGTTTGTTGGTTACTTGGTTTGTTGTTTTGTTGGTTTGTTGGCTTGCTGGTTTGTTGGCTTGTTGGTTTGTTAGTTTGTTGGTTTGTTGGCTTGTTGGTTTGTTGGTTTGTTGGCTTGTTGGTTTGTTGGTTTGTTAGTTGGTTGGCTTGTTGGTTTGTTGGTTTGTTGGTTTGTTGGCTTGTTGATTTTTTGGTTTGTTGGTTTGTTGGCTTGTTGGCTTGTTGGTTTGTTGGTTTGTTGGCTTGTTGGTTTGTTGGTTTGTTGGCTTGTTGGCTTGTTGCTTTGTTCGTTTGATGGTTTGTTGGTTTGTTGGTTTTTTGGTTTGTTGGTTTTTTGGTTTGTTGCTTTGTTGGTTTGTTGGTTTGTTGGCTTGTTGGCTTGTTGGTTTTTGGCTTGTTGGTTTGTTGGCTTGTTGGTTACTTGGTTTGTTGGTTTGTTGGTTTGTTGATTTGTTGGTTTGTTGGTTTGTTGGCTTGTTGGTTTGTTGGTTTGTTGGCTTGTCGGCTTGTTGGTTTGTTGGTTTGTTGGTTTGTTGGTTTGTTGGCTTGTTGGCTTGTTGGTTTGTTGGTTAGTTCGTTTGTTGTTTTGTTAGTTTTTTGGTTTGTTGGCTTGTTGGCTTGTTGGTTTGTTGGTTTTTTGGTTTGTTGGTTTGTTGGTTTGTTGGTTTGTTGGTTTGTTGGTTTATTTGTTTGTTGGTTTGTTGGCCTGTTGGTTTGTTGGTTTGTTGGCTTGTTGGCTTGTTGGTTTGTTGGTTTGTTGGTTTGTTGGTTTGTTGGTTTGTTTGTTTGTTGGCTTGTTGGTTTGTTGGTTTGTTGGTATGTTGGCTTGTTGGCTTGTTGGTTTGTGTGTTTGTTGGTTTATTTGTTTGTTGGTTTGTTGGCTTGTTGGTTTGTTGGTTTGTTGGCTTGTTGGCTTGTTGGTTTGTTGGTTTGTTGGTTTGTTGGCTTGTTGGTTTGTTGGCTTGTCGGTTTGTTGGTTTGTTGGTTTGTTGGCTTGTTGGTTTGTTGGTTTGTTGGCTTGTTGGCTTGTTGGTTTGTTGGTTTGTTGGTTTGTTGGTTTCTTGGCTTGTTGGTTTGTTGGTTTGTTGGCTTGTTGGTTTGTTGGTTTGTTGGTTTTTTGGTTTGTTGGTTTGTTGGTTTGTTGGCTTGTTGGTTTGTTGGTTTGTTGGTTTGTTGGCTTGTTGGTTTGTTGGCTTGTTGGCTTGTTGGTTTTTTGGTTTGTTGGTTTGTTGGCTTGTTGGCTTGTTAGTTTGTTGGTTTGTTGGCTTGTTGGTTTGTTGGTTTTTTGGTTTGTTGGTTTGTTGGTTTGTTTGCTTGTTCGTTTGTTGGTTTGTTAGTTTGTTGGCTTGTTGGTTTGTTGGCTTGTTGGTTTGTTGGTTTGTTGGCTTGTTGGCTTGTTGGCTTGTTGGTTTGTTAGTTTGTTAGTTTGTTGGCTTTTTAGTTACTTGGTTTGTTGGTTTGTTGGTTTGTTAGTTTTTTGGCTTGTTGGTTTGTTGGCTTGTTGGTTTGTTGGTTTGTTGGTATGTTGGCTTGTTGGTTTGTTCGTTTGTTGGTTTGTGGGTTTGTTGGTTTGTTGGCTTGTTGGTTTGTTGGTTTGTTGGCTTGTTGGCTTGTTGGTTTGTTGGTTTGTTGGCTTGGTGGTTACTTGGTTTGTTGGTTTGTTGGTTTGTTGGTTTGTTGGCTTGTTGGTTTGTTGGTTTGTTGGTTTTTTGGTTTGTTGGTTTATTTGTTTGTTGGTTTGTTGGCTTGTTGGTTTGTCGGTTTGTTGGTTTGTTGGTTTGTTAGTTTCTTGGTTTGCTGGTTTGTTGGCTTGTTGGCTTGTTGGTTTGTTGGTTTGTTGGTTTGTTGGTTTGTTGGTTTGTTTGTTTGTTGGCTTGTTGGTTTGTTGGTTTGTTGGTATGTTGGCTTGTTGGCTTGTTGGTTTGTGTGTTTGTTGGTTTATTTGTTTGTTGGTTTGTTGGCTTGTTGGTTTGTTGGTTTGTTGGCTTGTTGGCTTGTTGGTTTGTTGGTTTGTTGGTTTGTTGGCTTGTTGGTTTGTTGGCTTGTCGGTTTGTTGGTTTGTTGGTTTGTTGGCTTGTTGGTTTGTTGGTTTGTTGGCTTGTTGGCTTGTTGGTTTGTTGGTTTGTTGGTTTGTTGGTTTCTTGGCTTGTTGGTTTGTTGGTTTGTTGGCTTGTTGGTTTGTTGGTTTGTTGGTTTTTTGGTTTGTTGGTTTGTTGGTTTGTTGGCTTGTTGGTTTGTTGGTTTGTTGGTTTGTTGGCTTGTTGGTTTGTTGGCTTGTTGGCTTGTTGGTTTTTTGGTTTGTTGGTTTGTTGGCTTGTTGGCTTGTTAGTTTGTTGGTTTGTTGGCTTGTTGGTTTGTTGGTTTTTTGGTTTGTTGGTTTGTTGGTTTGTTTGCTTGTTCGTTTGTTGGTTTGTTAGTTTGTTGGCTTGTTGGTTTGTTGGCTTGTTGGTTTGTTGGTTTGTTGGCTTGTTGGCTTGTTGGCTTGTTGGTTTGTTAGTTTGTTAGTTTGTTGGCTTTTTAGTTACTTGGTTTGTTGGTTTGTTGGTTTGTTAGTTTTTTGGCTTGTTGGTTTGTTGGCTTGTTGGTTTGTTGGTTTGTTGGTATGTTGGCTTGTTGGTTTGTTCGTTTGTTGGTTTGTGGGTTTGTTGGTTTGTTGGCTTGTTGGTTTGTTGGTTTGTTGGCTTGTTGGCTTGTTGGTTTGTTGGTTTGTTGGCTTGGTGGTTACTTGGTTTGTTGGTTTGTTGGTTTGTTGGTTTGTTGGCTTGTTGGTTTGTTGGTTTGTTGGTTTTTTGGTTTGTTGGTTTATTTGTTTGTTGGTTTGTTGGCTTGTTGGTTTGTCGGTTTGTTGGTTTGTTGGTTTGTTAGTTTCTTGGTTTGCTGGTTTGTTGGCTTGTTGGTTTGTTGGTTTGTTGGCTTGTTGGCTTGTTGGTTTGTTGGTTTGTTGGCTTGTTGGTTACTTAGTTTGTTGGTTTGTTGGCTTGTTGGTTTGTTGGTTTGTTAGTTTGTTGGTTTGTTGGCTTGTTGGCTTGATGGTTTGTTGGTTTTTTGGTTTGTTGGTTTGTTGGTTTGTTGGTTTGTTGGTTTGTTGGTTTGTTGGTTTGTTGGTTTGTTTGTTTGTTGGTTTGTTGGCTTGTTGGTTTGTTGGTTTGTTGGCTTGTTGGTTTGTTGGTTTTTTGGTTTGTTGGCTTGTTGGCTTGTTGGCTTGTTGGTTTGTTGGCTTGTTGGTTTGTTGGTTTGTTGGCTTGTTGGTTACTTAGTTTGTTGGTTTGTTAGCTTGTTGGTTTGTTGGTTTTTTGGTTTGTTGGTTTGTTGGTTTGTTGGTTTGTTGGCTTGTTGGTTTGTTGGTTTGTTGGCTTGTTGGCTTGTTGGTTTGTTGGTTTGTTTGTTTGGTGGTTTGTTGGCTTGTTGGTTTGTTGGTTTGTTGGCTTGTTGGTTTGTTGGTTTTTTGGTTTGTTGGCTTGTTGGCTTGTTGGCTTGTTGGTTTGTTGGCTTGTTGGTTTGTTGGTTTGTTGGCTTGTTGGTTACTTAGTTTGTTGGTTTGTTAGCTTGTTGGTTTGTTGGTTTTTTGGTTTGTTGGTTTGTTGGTTTGTTGGTTTGTTGGCTTGTTGGTTTGTTGGTTTGTTGGCTTGTTGGCTTGTTGGTTTGTTAGTTTGTTGGCTTGTTGGCTTGTTGGTTTGTTGGTTTGTTGGTTTGTTGGTTTGTTGGTTAGTTGGTTTGTTGCTTTGTTGGTTTGTTGGTTTGTTGGCTTGTTGGTTTGTTGGTTTGTTAGTTTGTTGGCATTTTGGTTACTTGGTTTGTTGGATTGTTGGTTTGTTGGCTTGTTGGTTTGTTGGCTTGTTGCTTTGTTGGTTTGTTGGTTTGTTGGCTTGTTGGCTTGTTGGTTTGTTGGTTTGTTGGTTTGTTGGTTTGTTGGCTTGTTGGTTTGTTGGTTTTTTGGCTTGTTGGTTTGTTGGTTTGTTGGCTTGTTGGCTTGTTGGCTTCTTGGTTTGTTGGTTTGTTGGCTTGTTGGTTTGTTGGCTTGTTGGTTTGTTGGTTTATTGGTTTGTTGGTTTATTGGCTTGTTGGTTTGTTGGTTTGTTGGCTTGTTGGTTACTTAGTTTGTTGGTTTGTTGGCATGTTGGTTTGTTGGTTTGTTGGTTTGTTGGCTTGTTGGTTACTTAGTTTGTTGGTTTGTTGGCATGTTGGTTTGTTGGTTTGTTGGTTTATTGGCTTGTTGGTTTGTTGGCTTGTTGGTTTGTTGCTTTGTTCGTTTGATGGTTTGTTGGTTTGTTGGTTACTTGGTTTGTTGGTTTGTTGGCTTGCTGGTTTGTTGGCTTGTTGGTTTGTTAGTTTGTTGGTTTGTTGGCTTGTTGGTTTGTTGGTTTGTTGGCTTGTTGGTTTGTTAGTTGGTTGGCTTTTTGGTTACTTGGTTTGTTGGTTTGTTGGTTTGTTGGCTTGTTGGTTTGTTGGCTTGTTGGTTTGTTGGTTTGTTGGTTTGTTGGCTTGTTGATTTTTTGGTTTGTTGGTTTGTTGGCTTGTTGGCTTGTTGGTTTGTTGGTTTGTTGGCTTGTTGGTTTGTTGGTTTGTTGGCTTGTTGGCTTGTTGCTTTGTTCGTTTGATGGTTTGTTGGTTTGTTGGTTTTTTGGTTTGTTGGTTTTTTGGTTTGTTGCTTTGTTGGTTTGTTGGTTTGTTGGTTTGTTGGTTTGTTGGCTTGTTGGCTTGTTGGTTTGTTGGCTTGTTGGTTTGTTGGCTTGTTGGTTACTTGGTTTGTTGGTTTGTCGGTTTGTTGATTTGTTGGTTTGTTGGTTTGTTGGCTTGTTGGTTTGTTGGTTTGTTGGCTTGTCGGCTTGTTGGTTTGTTGGTTTGTTGGTTTGTTGGTTTGTTGGCTTGTTGGCTTGTTGGTTTGTTGGTTAGTTCGTTTGTTGTTTTGTTAGTTTGTTGGTTTGTTGGCTTGTTGGCTTGTTGGTTTGTTGGTTTTTTGGTTTGTTGGTTGTTGGTTTGTTGGTTTGTTGGTTTGTTGGTTTGTTGGTTTATTTGTTTGTTGGTTTGTTGGCCTGTTGGTTTGTTGGTTTGTTGGCTTGTTGGCTTGTTGGTTTGTTGGTTTGTTGGTTTGTTGGTTTGTTGGTTTGTTTGTTTGTTGGCTTGTTGGTTTGTTGGTTTGTTGGTATGTTGGCTTGTTGGCTTGTTGGTTTGTGTGTTTGTTGGTTTATTTGTTTGTTGGTTTGTTGGTTTGTTGGCTTGTTGGTTTGTTGGTTTGTTGGCTTGTTGGCTTGTTGGTTTGTTGGTTTGTTGGTTTGTTGGTTTGTTGGCTTGTTGGTTTGTTGGCTTGTCGGTTTGTTGGTTTGTTGGTTTGTTGGCTTGTTGGTTTGTTGGTTTGTTGGCTTGTTGGCTTGTTGGTTTGTTGGTTTGTTGGTTTGTTGGTTTCTTGGCTTGTTGGTTTGTTGGTTTGTTGGCTTGTTGGTTTGTTGGTTTGTTGGTTTTTTGGTTTGTTGGTTTGTTGGTTTGTTGGCTTGTTGGTTTGTTGGTTTGTTGGTTTGTTGGCTTGTTGGTTTGTTGGCTTGTTGGCTTGTTGGTTTTTTGGTTTGTTGGTTTGTTGGCTTGTTGGCTTGTTAGTTTGTTGGTTTGTTGGCTTGTTGGTTTGTTGGTTTTTTGGTTTGTTGGTTTGTTGGTTTGTTTGCTTGTTGGTTTGTTGGTTTGTTAGTTTGTTGGCTTGTTGGTTTGTTGGTTTGTTGGCTTGTTGGTTTGTTGGATTGTTGGCTTGTTGGCTTGTTGGTTTGTTGGTTTGTTGGCTTGTTGGTTTGTTGGCTTGTTGGTTTGTTGGTTTGTTGGCTTGTTGGCTTGTTGGCTTGTTGGTTTGTTAGTTTGTTAGTTTGTTGGCTTTTTAGTTACTTGGTTTGTTGGTTTGTTGGTTTGTTAGTTTTTTGGCTTGTTGGTTTGTTGGCTTGTTGGTTTGTTGGTATGTTGGCTTGTTGGTTTGTTCGTTTGTTGGTTTGTGGGTTTGTTGGTTTGTTGGCTTGTTGGTTTGTTGGTTTGTTGGCTTGTTGGCTTGTTGGTTTGTTGGTTTGTTGGCTTGTTGGTTACTTGGTTTGTTGGTTTGTTGGTTTGTTGGTTTGTTGGCTTGTTGGTTTGTTGGTTTGTTGGTTTTTTGGTTTGTTGGTTTATTTGTTTGTTGGTTTGTTGGCTTGTTGGTTTGTCGGTTTGTTGGTTTGTTGGTTTGTTAGTTTCTTGGTTTGCTGGTTTGTTGGCTTGTTGGTTTGTTGGTTTGTTGGCTTGTTGGCTTGTTGGTTTGTTGGTTTGTTGGCTTGTTGGTTACTTAGTTTGTTGGTTTGTTGGCTAGTTGGTTTGTTGGTTTGTTAGTTTGTTGGTTTGTTGGCTTGTTGGCTTGATGGTTTGTTGGTTTTTTGGTTTGTTGGTTTGTTGGTTTGTTGGTTTGTTGGTTTGTTGGTTTGTTGGTTTGTTTGTTTGTTGGTTTGTTGGCTTGTTGGTTTGTTGGTTTGTTGGTTTGTTGGCTTGTTGGTTTGTTGGTTTGTTGGTTTGTTGGCTTGTTGGCTTGTTGGTTCGTTGGTTTGTTGGTTTTTTGGTTTGTTGGTTTGTTGGTTTGTTGGTTTGTTGGTTTATTTGTTTGTTGGTTTGTTGGCTTGTTGGTTTGTTGGTTTGTTGGTTTGTTGCTTTGTTCGTTTGATGGTTTGTTGGTTTGTTGGTTTCTTGGTTTGTTGGTTTGTTGGTTTGTTGGTTTGTTGGCTTGTTGGTTTGTTGGCTTGTTGGCTTGTTGGTTTGTTGGTTACTTAGTTTGTTGGTTTGTTGGCATGTTGGTTTGTTGGTTTGTTGGTTTGTTGGCTTGTTGGTTTGTTGGTTTGTTGGCTTGTTCGTTTGTTGGTTTGTTGGCTTGTTGGCTTGTTGGTTTGTTGGTATGTTGGTTTGTTGGTTTGTTGGCTTGTTGGTTTGTTGGTTTGTTGGCTTGTTGGTTTGTTGGTTTGTTGGTTTGTTGGCTTGTTGGCTTGTTGGTTTGTTGGTTTGTTGGCTTGTTGGTTTGTTGGTTTGTTGGCTTGTTGGCTTGTTGCTTTGTTCGTTTGATGGTTTGTTGGTTTGTTGGTTTTTTGGTTTATTGGTTTTTTGGTTTATTGCTTTGCTGGTTTGTTGGTTTGTTGGCTTGTTGGTTTGTTGGATTGTTGGTTTGTTGGTTTGTTGGTTTGTTGGCTTGTTGGTTTGTTGGTTTGTTGGTTTGTTGGTTTGTTGGTTTGTTGGTTTGTTGGTTTTTTGGTTTGTTGGTTTGTTGGTTTGTTGGCTTGTTGGTTTGTTGGTTTGTTGGCTTGTTGGTTTGTTGGTTTGTTGGATTGTTGGTTTGTTGGTTTGTTGGTTGGTTGGCTTGTTGGCTTGTTGGTTTGTTGGTTTGTTGGCTTGTTGTTTTGTTGGTTTGTTGGCTTGTTGGCTTGTTACTTTGTTTGTTTGATGGTTTGTTGGTTTGTTGGTTTTTTGGTTTGTTGGTTTTTTGGTTTGTTGCTTTGTTGGTTTGTTGGTTTGTTGGCTTGTTGACTTGTTGGTTGGTTGGCTTGTTGGTTTGTTAGTTTGTTGGCTTTTTGGTTACTTGGTTTGTTGGTTTGTTGGCTTGTTGGTTTGTTGGTTTGTTGGTTTGTTGGCTTGTTGGCTTGTTGGTTTGTTGGTTTGTTGGTTTGTTGGTTTGTTGGTTTGTTGGTTTGTTGGTTTGTTGGCTTGCTGGTTTGTTGGTTTGTTGGTTTGTTGGCTTGTTGGTTTGTTGGTTTTTTGGTTTGTTGGTTTGTTGGTTTGTTGGTTTGTTGGTTTGTTGGTTTATTTTTTTATTGGTTTGTTGGCTTGTTGGTTTGTTGGTTTGTTGGTTTGTTGGTTTGTTGGCTTGTTGGTTTGTTGGTTTGTTGGTTTATTGGCTTGTTGGCTTGTTGGTTCGTTGGTTTGTTGGTTTTTTGGTTTGTTAGTTTGTTCGTTTGTTGGTTTGTTGGTTTATTTGTTTGTTGGTTTGTTGGCTTGTTGGTTTGTTGGTTTGTTGGTTTGTTGGCTTGTTGGTTTGTTGGTTTGTTGGCTTGTTGGTATGTTGGTTTGTTGATTTGTTAGTTTGTTGGCTTTTTGGTTACTTGGTCTGTTGGTTTGTTGGTTTGTTGGCTTGTTGGTTTGTTGGCTTGTTGGTTTGTTGGTTTGTTGGTTTGTTGGCTTGTTGGTTTGTTGGTTTGTTGGTTTGTTGGCTTGTTGGCTTGTTGGTTTGTTGGTTTGTTGGCTTGTTGGTTTGTTGGTTTGTTGGCTTGTTGGCTTGTTGCTTTGTTCGTTTGATGGTTTGTTGGTTTGTTGGTTTTTTGGTTTGTTGGTTTTTTGGTTTGTTGCTTTGTTGGTTTGTTGGTTTGTTGGCTTGTTGGCTTGTTGGCTTGTTGTTTTGTTGCTTTGTTGGCTTGTTGGCTTGTTACTTTGTTTGTTTGATGGTTTGTTGGTTTATTTTTTTATTGGTTTGTTGGCTTGTTGGTTTGTTGGTTTGTTGGTTTGTTGGTTTGTTGGCTTGTTGGTTTGTTGGTTTGTTGGTTTATTGGCTTGTTGGCTTGTTGGTTCGTTGGTTTGTTGGTTTTTTGGTTTGTTAGTTTGTTCGTTTGTTGGTTTGTTGGTTTATTTGTTTGTTGGTTTGTTGGCTTGTTGGTTTGTTGGTTTGTTGGTTTGTTGGCTTGTTGGTTTGTTGGTTTGTTGGCTTGTTGGTATGTTGGTTTGTTGATTTGTTAGTTTGTTGGCTTGTTGGTTTGTTGGTTTGTTGGTTTGTTGGTTTGTTGGCTTGTTGGTTTGTTGGTTTGTTGGTTTATTGGCTTGTTGGCTTGTTGGTTCGTTGGTTTGTTGGTTTTTTGGTTTGTTAGTTTGTTCGTTTGTTGGTTTGTTGGTTTATTTGTTTGTTGGTTTGTTGGCTTGTTGGTTTGTTGGTTTGTTGGTTTGTTGGCTTGTTGGTTTGTTGGTTTGTTGGCTTGTTGGTATGTTGGTTTGTTGATTTGTTAGTTTGTTGGCTTTTTGGTTACTTGGTCTGTTGGTTTGTTGGTTTGTTGGCTTGTTGGTTTGTTGGCTTGTTGGTTTGTTGGTTTGTTGGTTTGTTGGCTTGTTGGTTTGTTGGTTTGTTGGTTTGTTGGTTTGTTGGCTTGTTGGCTTGTTGGTTTGTTGGTTTGTTGGCTTGTTGGTTTGTTCGTTTGTTGGCTTGTTGGCTTGTTGCTTTGTTCGTTTGATGGTTTGTTGGTTTGTTGGTTTTTTGGTTTGTTGGTTTTTTGGTTTGTTGCTTTGTTGGTTTGTTGGTTTGTTGGCTTGTTGGCTTGTTGGTTTGTTGGCTTGTTGGTTTGTTGGCTTGTTGGTTACTTGGTTTGTTGGTTTGTTCGTTTGTTGATTTGTTGGTTTGTTGGTTTGTTGGTTTGTTGGCTTGTTGGTTTGTTGGTTTGTTGGCTTGTCGGCTTGTTGGTTTGTTGGTTTGTGGGTTTGTTGGTTTGTTGGCTTGTTGGCTTATTGGTTTGTTGGTTAGTTCGTTTGTTGGTTTGTTAGTTTGTTGGTTTGTTGGCTTGTTGGCTTGTTGGTTTTTTGGTTTTTTGGTTTGTTGGTTTGTTGGTTTGTTGGTTTGTTGGTTTGTTAGTTTATTTGTTTGTTGGTTTGTTGGCTTGTTGGCTTACTGGTTTGTTGGCTTGTTGGCTTGTTGGTTTGTTGGTTTGTTGGTTTGTTGGTTTGTTGGTTTGTTTGTTTGTTGGCTTGTTGGTTTATTGGTTTGTTGGTATGTTGGCTTGTTGGCTTGTTGGTTTGTGTGTTTGTTGGTTTATTTGTTTGTTGGTTTGTTGGCTTGTTGGTTTGTTGGTTTGTTGGCTTGTTGGCTTGTTGGTTTGTTGGTTTGTTGGTTTGTTGGCTTGTTGGTTTGTTGGCTTGTTGGTTTGTTGGTTTGTTGGTTTGTTGGCTTATTGGTTTGTTGGTTTGTTGGCTTGTTGGTTTGTTGGTTTGTTGGCTTGTTGGCTTGTTGGTTTGTTGGTTTGTTGGTTTGTTGGTTTGTTGGCTTGTTGGCTTGTTAGTTTGTTGGTTTGTTGGCTTGTTGGTTTGTTGGTTTTTTGGTTTGTTGGTTTGTTGGTTTGTTGGCTTGTTGGTTTGTTGGTTTGTTGGTTTGTTGGCTTGTTGGTTTGTTGGTTTGTTGGCTTGTTGGTTTGTTGGTTTGTTGGCTTGTTGGCTTTTAAGTTTGTTGGTTTGTTGGCTTGTTGGTTTGTTGGCTTGTTGGTTTGCTGGTTTGTTGGCTTGTTGGCTTGTTGCCTTGTTGGTTTGTTAGTTTGTTGGTTTTTTAGTTACTTGGTTTGTTGGTTTGTTGGTTTGTTGGTTTGTTGGTTTGTTAGTTTTTTGGCTTGTTGGTTTGTTGGCTTGTTGGTTTGTTGGTTTGTTGGTTTGTTGGCTTGTTTATTTGTTCGTTTGTTGGTTTGTAGGTTTGTTGGTTTGTTGGCTTGTTGGTTTGTTGGTTTGTTGGCTTGTTGGTTTGTTGGTTTGTTGGCTTCTTGGTTACTTGGTTTGTTGGTTTGTTGGTTTGTTGGTTTGTTGGCTTGTTGGTTTGTTGGTTTGTTGGTTTTTTGGTTTGTTAGTTTATTTGTTTGTTGGTTTGTTGGCTTGTTGGTTTGTCGGTTTGTTGGTTTGTTGGTTTGTTAGTTTGGTGGTTTGTTGGTTTGTTGGCTTGTTGGTTTGTTGGTTTGTTGGCTTGTTGGTTACTTAGTTTGTTGGTTTGTTGGCTAGTTGGTTTGTTGGTTTGTTAGTTTGTTGGTTTGTTGGCTTGTTGGCTTGTTGGTTTGTTGGTTTTTTGGTTTGTTGGTTTGTTGGTTTGTTGGTTTGTTTGTTTGTTGGTTTGTTGGCTTGTTGGTTTGTTGGTTTGTTGGTTTGTTGGCTTGTTGGTTTGTTGGTTTGTTGGTTTGTTGGCTTGTTGGCTTGTTGGTTCGTTGGTTTCTTGGTTTTTTGGTTTGTTGGTTTGTTGGTTTGTTGGTTTGTTGGTTTGTTGGTTTATTTGTTTGTTGGTTTGTTGGCTTGTTGGTTTGTTGGTTTGTTGGTTTGTTGCTTTGTTCGTTTGATGGTTTGTTGGTTTGTTGGTTACTTGGTTTGTTGGTTTGTTGGTTTGTTGGTTTGTTGGTTTGTTGGTTTGTTGGCTTGTTGGTTTGTTGGTTTGTTGGTTTATTTTTTTATTGGTTTGTTGGCTTGTTGGTTTGTTGGTTTGTTGGTTTGTTGGTTTGTTGGCTTGTTGGTTTGTTGGTTTGTTGGTTTATTGGCTTGTTGGCTTGTTGGTTCGTTGGTTTGTTGGTTTTTTGGTTTGTTAGTTTGTTCGTTTGTTGGTTTGTTGGTTTATTTGTTTGTTGGTTTGTTGGCTTGTTGGTTTGTTGGTTTGTTGGTTTGTTGGCTTGTTGGTTTGTTGGTTTGTTGGCTTGTTGGTATGTTGGTTTGTTGATTTGTTAGTTTGTTGGCTTTTTGGTTACTTGGTCTGTTGGTTTGTTGGTTTGTTGGCTTGTTGGTTTGTTGGCTTGTTGGTTTGTTGGTTTGTTGGTTTGTTGGCTTGTTGGTTTGTTGGTTTGTTGGTTTGTTGGCTTGTTGGCTTGTTGGTTTGTTGGTTTGTTGGCTTGTTGGTTTGTTGGTTTGTTGGCTTGTTGGCTTGTTGCTTTGTTCGTTTGATGGTTTGTTGGTTTGTTGGTTTTTTGGTTTGTTGGTTTTTTGGTTTGTTGCTTTGTTGGTTTGTTGGTTTGTTGGCTTGTTGGCTTGTTGGTTTGTTGGCTTGTTGGTTTGTTGGCTTGTTGGTTACTTGGTTTGTTGGTTTGTTCGTTTGTTGATTTGTTGGTTTGTTGGTTTGTTGGTTTGTTGGCTTGTTGGTTTGTTGGTTTGTTGGCTTGTCGGCTTGTTGGTTTGTTGGTTTGTGGGTTTGTTGGTTTGTTGGCTTGTTGGCTTATTGGTTTGTTGGTTAGTTCGTTTGTTGGTTTGTTAGTTTGTTGGTTTGTTGGCTTGTTGGCTTGTTGGTTTGTTGGTTTTTTGGTTTGTTGGTTTGTTGGTTTGTTGGTTTGTTGGTTTGTTAGTTTATTTGTTTGTTGGTTTGTTGGCTTGTTGGCTTACTGGTTTGTTGGCTTGTTGGCTTGTTGGTTTGTTGGTTTGTTGGTTTGTTGGTTTGTTGGTTTGTTTGTTTGTTGGCTTGTTGGTTTATTGGTTTGTTGGTATGTTGGCTTGTTGGCTTGTTGGTTTGTGTGTTTGTTGGTTTATTTGTTTGTTGGTTTGTTGGCTTGTTGGTTTGTTGGTTTGTTGGCTTGTTGGCTTGTTGGTTTGTTGGTTTGTTGGTTTGTTGGCTTGTTGGTTTGTTGGCTTGTTGGTTTGTTGGTTTGTTGGTTTGTTGGCTTATTGGTTTGTTGGTTTGTTGGCTTGTTGGTTTGTTGGTTTGTTGGCTTGTTGGCTTGTTGGTTTGTTGGTTTGTTGGTTTGTTGGTTTGTTGGCTTGTTGGCTTGTTAGTTTGTTGGTTTGTTGGCTTGTTGGTTTGTTGGTTTTTTGGTTTGTTGGTTTGTTGGTTTGTTGGCTTGTTGGTTTGTTGGTTTGTTGGTTTGTTGGCTTGTTGGTTTGTTGGTTTGTTGGCTTGTTGGTTTGTTGGTTTGTTGGCTTGTTGGCTTTTAAGTTTGTTGGTTTGTTGGCTTGTTGGTTTGTTGGCTTGTTGGTTTGCTGGTTTGTTGGCTTGTTGGCTTGTTGCCTTGTTGGTTTGTTAGTTTGTTGGCTTTTTAGTTACTTGGTTTGTTGGTTTGTTGGTTTGTTGGTTTGTTAGTTTTTTGGCTTGTTGGTTTGTTGGCTTGTTGGTTTGTTGGTTTGTTGGTTTGTTGGCTTGTTTATTTGTTCGTTTGTTGGTTTGTAGGTTTGTTGGTTTGTTGGCTTGTTGGTTTGTTGGTTTGTTGGCTTGTTGGTTTGTTGGTTTGTTGGCTTCTTGGTTACTTGGTTTGTTGGTTTGTTGGTTTGTTGGTTTGTTGGCTTGTTGGTTTGTTGGTTTGTTGGTTTTTTGGTTTGTTAGTTTATTTGTTTGTTGGTTTGTTGGCTTGTTGGTTTGTCGGTTTGTTGGTTTGTTGGTTTGTTAGTTTGGTGGTTTGTTGGTTTGTTGGCTTGTTGGTTTGTTGGTTTGTTGGCTTGTTGGTTACTTAGTGTGTTGGTTTGTTGGCTAGTTGGTTTGTTGGTTTGTTAGTTTGTTGGTTTGTTGGCTTGTTGGCTTGTTGGTTTGTTGGTTTTTTGGTTTGTTGGTTTGTTGGTTTGTTGGTTTGTTTGTTTGTTGGTTTGTTGGCTTGTTGGTTTGTTGGTTTGTTGGTTTGTTGGCTTGTTGGTTTGTTGGTTTGTTGGTTTGTTGGCTTGTTGGCTTGTTGGTTCGTTGGTTTCTTGGTTTTTTGGTTTGTTGGTTTGTTGGTTTGTTGGTTTGTTGGTTTGTTGGTTTATTTGTTTGTTGGTTTGTTGGCTTGTTGGTTTGTTGGTTTGTTGGTTTGTTGCTTTGTTCGTTTGATGGTTTGTTGGTTTGTTGGTTACTTGGTTTGTTGGTTTGTTGGTTTGTTGGTTTGTTGGTTTGTTGGTTTGTTGGCTTGTTGGTTTGTTGGTTTGTTGGTTTGTTGGCTTGTTGGTTACTTAGTTTGTTGGTTTGTTGGCATGTTGGTTTGTTGGTTTGTTGGTTTGTTGGCTTGTTCGTTACTTAGTTTGTTGGTTTGTTGGCATGTTGGTTTGTTGGTTTGTTGGTTTATTGGCTTGTTGGTTTGTTGGCTTGTTGGTTTGTTGCTTTGTTCGTTTGATGGTTTGTTGGTTTGTTGGTTACTTAATTTGTTGGTTTGTTGGTTTGTTGGCTTGCTGGTTTGTTGGCTTGTTGGTTTGTTGGTTTGTTGGTTTGTTGGCTTGTTGGTTTGTTGGTTTGTTGGCTTGTTGGTTTGATAGTTTGTTGGCTTTTTGGTTACTTGGTTTGTTGGTTTGTTGGTTTGTTGGCTTGCTGGTTTGTTGGCTTGTTGGTTTGTTGGTTTGTTGGTTTGTTGGCTTGTTGATTTTTTGGTTTGTTGGTTTGTTGGCTTGTTGGCTTGTTGGTTTGTTGGTTTGTTGGCTTGTTGGTTTGTTGGTTTGTTGGCTTGTTGGCTTGTTGCTTTGTTCGTTTGATGGTTTGTTGGTTTGTTGGTTTTTTGGTTTGTTGGTTTTTTGGTTTGTTGCTTTGTTGGTTTGTTGGTTTGTTGGCTTGTTGGCTTGTTGGTTTGTTGGCTTGTTGGTTTGTTGGCTTGTTGGTTACTTGGTTTGTTGGTTTGTTGGTTTGTTGGCTTGTTGGTTTTTTGGTTTGTTGGTTTGTTGGCTTGTTGGCTTGTTGGTTTGTTGGTTTGTTGGCTTGTTGGTTTGTTGGTTTGTTGGCTTGTTGGCTTGTTGCTTTGTTCGTTTGATGGTTTGTTGGTTTGTTGGTTTTTTGGTTTGTTGGTTTTTTGGTTTGTTGCTTTGTTGGTTTGTTGGTTTGTTGGCTTGTTGGCTTGTTGGCTTGTTGGTTTGTTGGCTTGTTGGTTACTCGGTTTGTTGGTTTGTTGGTTTGTTGGTTTGTTGATTTGTTGGTTTGTTGGTTTGTTGGCTTGTTGGTTTGTTGGTTTGTTGGCTTGTCGGCTTGTTGGTTTGTTGGTTTGTTGGTTTGTTGGTTTGTTGGCTTGTTGGCTTGTTGGTTTTTTGGTTAGTTCGTTTGTTGGTTTGTTAGTTTGTTGGTTTGTTGGCTTGTTGGCTTGTTGGTTTGTTGGTTTTTTGGTTTGTTGGTTTGTTGGTTTGTTGGTTTGTTGGTTTGTTGGTTTATTTGTTTGTTAGTTTGTTGGCTTGTTGGTTTGTTGGTTTGTTGGCTTGTTGGCTTGTTGGTTTGCTGGTTTGTTGGTTTGTTGGTTTGTTGGTTTGTTTGTTTGTTGGCTTGTTGGTTTGTTGGTTTGTTGGTATGGTGGCTTGTTGGCTTGTTGGTTTGTGTGTTTGTTGGTTTATTTGTTTGTTGGTTTGTTGGCTTGTTGGTTTGTTGGTTTGTTGGTTTGTTGGCTTGTTGGCTTGTTAGTTTGTTGGTTTGTTGGTTTGTTGGTTTGTAGGCTTGTTGGTTTGTTGGCTTGTCGGTTTGTTGGTTTGTTGGTTTGTTGGCTTGTTGGCTTGTTGGTTTGTTGGTTTGTTGGTTTGTTGGTTTCTTGGCTTGTTGGTTTGTTGGTTTGTTGGCTTGTTGGTTTGTTGGTTTGTTGGTTTTTTGGTTTGTTGGTTTGTTGGTTTGTTGGCTTGTTGGTTTGTTGGTTTGTTGGTTTGTTGGCTTGTTGGTTTGTTGGTTTGGTGGCTTGTTGGTTTGTTGGTTTGTTGGTTTGTTGGCTTGTTGGCTTGTTAGTTTGTTGGTTTGTTGGCTTGTTGGTTTGTTGGTTTTTTTGGTTTGTTGGTTTGTTGGTTTGTTTGCTTGTTGGTTTGTTGGTTTGTTAGTTTGTTGGCTTGTTGGTTTGTTGGTTTGTTGGCTTGTTGGTTTGTTGGTTTGTTGGGTTGTTGGCTTGTTGGTTTGTTGGTTTGTTGGCTTGTTGGTTTGTTGGCTTGTTGGCTTGTTGGTTTGTTGGCTTGTTGGCTTGTTGGCTTGTTGGTTTGTTAGTTTGTTAGTTTGTTGGCTTTTTAGTTACTTGGTTTGTTGGTTTGTTGGTTTGTTGGTTTGTTAGTTTTTTGGCTTGTTGGTTTGTTGGCTTGTTGGTTTGTTGGTTTGTTGGTTTGTTGGCTTGTTGGTTTGTTCGTTTGTTGGTTTGTAGGTTTGTTGGTTTGTTGGCTTGTTGGTTTGTTGGTTTGTTGGCTTGTTGGATTGTTGGTTTGTTGGTTTGTTGGCTTGTTGGTTACTTGGTTTGTTGGTTTGTTGGCTTGTTGGCTTGTTGGTTTGTTGGTTTGTTGGCTTGTTGGTTACTTGGTTTGTTGGTTTGTTGGTTTGTTGGTTTGTTGGCTTGTTGGCTTGTTGGTTTGTTGGTTTGTTGGTTTATTTATTTGTTGGTTTGTTGGCTTGTTGGTTTGTCGGTTTGTTGGTTTGTTGGTTTGTTAGTTTGTTGGTTTGTTGGTTTGTTGGCTTGTTGGTTTGTTGGTTTGTTGGCTTGTTGGCTTGTTGGTTTGTTGGTTTGTTGGCTTGTTGGTTACTTAGTTTGTTGGTTTGTTGGCTAGTTGGTTTGTTGGTTTGTTAGTTTGTTGGTTTGTTGGCTTGTTGGCTTGTTGGTTTGTTGGTTTTTTGGTTTGTTGGTTTGTTGGTTTGTTGGTTTGTTGGTTTGTTGGTTTGTTTGTTTGTTGGTTTGTTGGTTTGTTGGCTGGTTGGTTTGTTGGTTTGTTGGTTTGTTGCTTTGTTCGTTTGATGGTTTGTTGGTTTGTTGGTTACTTGGTTTGTTGGTTTGTTGGTTTGTTGGTTTGTTGGTTTGTTGGCTTGTTGGCTTGTTGGTTTGTTGGTTTGTTGGTTTGTTGGTTACTTAGTTTGTTGGTTTTTTGGCATGTTGGTTTGTTGGTTTGTTGGTTTGTTGGCTTGTTGGTTTGTTGGTTTGTTGGCTTGTTCGTTTGTTGGTTTGTTGGCTTGTTGGCTTGTTGGTTTGTTGATTTGTTGGTTTGTTGGTTTGTTGGCTTGTTGGTTTGTTGGTTTGTTGGCTTATTGGTTTGTTGGTTTGTTGGTTTGTTGGCTTGTTGGCTTGTTGGTTTGTTGGTTTGTTGGCTTGTTGGTTTGTTGGTTTGTTGGCTTGTTGGCTTGTTGCTTTGTTCGTTTGATGGTTTGTTGGTTTGTTGGTTTTTTGGTTTATTGGTTTTTTGGTTTGTTGCTTTGCTGGTTTGTTGGTTTGTTGGCTTGTTGGCTTGTTGGTTTGTTGGTTTGTTGGCTTGTTGGTTTGTTAGTTTGTTGGCTTTTTGGTTACTTGGTTTGTTGGTTTGTTGGTTTGTTGGCTTGTTGGTTTGTTGGCTTGTTGGTTTGTTGGTTTGTTGGTTTGTTGGCTTGTTGGTTTGTTGGTTTGTTGGTTTGTTGGTTTGTTGGTTTGTTGGTTTGTTGGTTTGTTGGTTTTTTGGTTTGTTGGTTTGTTGGTTTGTTGGCTTTTTGGTTTGTAGGTTTGTTGGCTTGTTGGTTTGTTGGTTTGTTGGCTTGTTGGTTTGTTGGTTTGTTGGTTTGTTGGTTTGTTGGCTTTTTGGCTTGTTGGTTTGTTGGTTTTTTGGCTTGTTGGTTTGTTGGTTTGTTGGTTTGTTGGCTTGTTACTTTGTTCGTTTGATGGTTTGTTGGTTTGTTGGTTTTTTGGTTTGTTGGTTTTTTGGTTTGTTGCTTTGTTGGTTTGTTGGTTTGTTGGCTTGTTGGCTTGTTGGTTGGTTGGCTTGTTGGTTTGTTAGTTTGTTGGCTTTTTGGTTACTTGGTTTGTTGGTTTGTTGGATTGTTGGTTTGTTGGCTTGTTGGTTTGTTGGTTTGGTGGTTTGTTGGCTTGTTGGCTTGTTGGTTTGTTGGTTTGTTGGTTTGTTGGTTTGTTGGTTTGTTGGTTTGTTGGCTTGCTGGTTTGTTGGTTTGTTGGTTTGTTGGCTTGTTGGTTTGTTGGTTTTTTGGTTTGTTGGCTTGTTGGCTTGTTGGCTTGTTGGTTTGTTGGTTTGTTGGTTTGTTGGTTTGTTGGTTTGTTGGCTTGTTGGTTTGTTGGTTTGTTGGCTTGTTGGTTACTTAGTTTGTTGGTTTGTTAGCTTGTTGGTTTGTTGGTTTTTTGGTTTGTTGGTTTGTTGGTTTGTTGGCTTGTTGGTTTGTTGGTTTGTTGGCTTGTTGGCTTGTTGGTTTGTTGGTTTGTTGGCTTGTTGGCTTGTTGGTTTGTTGGTTTGTTGGTTTGTTGGTTTGTTGGTTTGTTGCTTTGTTGGTTTGTTGGTTTGTTGGCTTGTTGGCTTGTTGGCTTGTTGGTTTGTTAGTTTGTTGGCATTTTGGTTACTTGGTTTGTTGGATTGTTGGTTTGTTGGCTTGTTGGTTTGTTGGCTTGTTGCTTTGTTGGTTTGTTGGTTTGTTGGCTTGTTGGCTTGTTGGTTTGTTGGTTTGTTGGTTTGTTGGTTTGTTGGCTTGTTGGTTTGTTGGTTTGTTGGCTTGTTGGTTTGTTGGTTTGTTGGCTTGTTGGCTTGTTGGCTTCTTGGTTTGTTGGTTTGTTGGCTTGTTGGTTTGTTGGCTTGTTGGTTTGTTGGTTTGTTGGTTTGTTGGTTTGTTGGCTTGTTGGTTTGTTGGTTTGTTGGCTTGTTGGTTACTTAGTTTGTTGGTTTGTTGGCATGTTGGTTTGTTGGTTTGTTGGTTTGTTGGCTTGTTGGTTACTTACTTTTTGGTTTGTTGGCATGTTGGTTTGTTGGTTTGTTGGTTTATTGGCTTGTTGGTTTGTTGGCTTGTTGGTTTGTTGCTTTGTTCGTTTGATGGTTTGTTGGTTTGTTGGTTACTTGGTTTGTTGGTTTGTTGGTTTGTTGGCTTGCTGGTTTGTTGGCTTGTTGGTTTGTTGGTTTGTTGGTTTGTTGGCTTGTTGGTTTGTTGGTTTGTTGGCTTGTTGGTTTGTTAGTTTGTTGGCTTTTTGGTTACTTGGTTTGTTGGTTTGTTGGTTTGTTGGCTTGTTGGTTTTTTGGCTTGTTGGTTTGTTGGTTTGTTGGTTTGTTGGCTTGTTGATTTTTTGGTTTGTTGGTTTGTTGGCTTGTTGGCTTGTTGGTTTGTTGGTTTGTTGGCTTGTTGGTTTGTTGGTTTGTTGGCTTGTTGGCTTGTTGCTTTGTTCGTTTGATGGTTTGTTGGTTTGTTGGTTTTTTGGTTTGTTGGTTTTTTGGTTTGTTGCTTTGTTGGTTTGTTGGTTTGTTGGCTTGTTGGCTTGTTGGTTTGTTGGCTTGTTGGTTTGTTGGCTTGTTGGTTACTTGGTTTGTTGGTTTGTTGGTTTGTTGATTTGTTGGTTTGTTGGTTTGTTGGCTTGTTGGTTTGTTGGTTTGTTGGCTTGTCGGCTTGTTGGTTTGTTGGTTTGTTGGTTTGTTGGTTTGTTGGCTTGTTGGCTTGTTGGTTTGTTGGTTAGTTCGTTTGTTGGTTTGTTAGTTTGTTGGTTTGTTGGCTTGTTGGCTTGTTGGTTTTTTGGTTTTTTGGTTTGTTGGTTTGTTGGTTTGTTGGTTTGTTGGTTTGTTGGTTTATTTGTTTGTTGGTTTGTTGGTTTGTTGGCTTGTTGGCTTGTTGGTTTGTTGGTTTGTTGGTTTGTTGGTTTGTTGGTTTGTTTGTTTGTTGGCTTGTTGGTTTGTTGGTTTGTTGGTATGTTGGCTTGTTGGCTTGTTGGTTTGTGTGTTTGTTGGTTTATTTGTTTGTTGGTTTGTTGGCTTGTTGGTTTGTTGGTTTGTTGGCTTGTTGGCTTGTTGGTTTGTTGGTTTGTTGGTTTGTTGGTTTGTTGGCTTGTCGGTTTGTTGGTTTGTTGGTTTGTTGGCTTGTTGGTTTGTTGGTTTGTTGGCTTGTTGGCTTGTTGGTTTGTTGGTTTTTTTGTTTGTTGGTTTCTTGGCTTGTTGGTTTGTTGGTTTGTTGGCTTGTTGGTTTGTTGGTTTGTTGGTTTTTTGGTTTGTTGGTTTGTTGGTTTGTTGGCTTGTTGGCTTGTTGGTTTGTTGATTTGTTGGTTTGTTGGCTTGTTGGTTTGTTGGCTTGATGGCTTGTTGGTTTGTTGGTTTGTTGGTTTGTTGGCTTGCTGGCTTGTTAGTTTGTTGGTTTGTTGGCTTGTTGGTTTGTTGGTTTTTTGGTTTGTTGGTTTGTTGGTTTGTTTGCTTGTTGGTTTGTTGGTTTGTTAGTTTGTTGGCTTGTTGGTTTGTTGGTTTGGTGGCTTGTTGGTTTGTTGGTTTGTTGGCTTGTTGGCTTGTTGGTTTGTTGGTTTGTTGGCTTGTTGGTTTGTTGGCTTGTTGGTTTGTTGGTTTGTTGGCTTGTTGGCTTGTTGGCTTGTTGGTTTGTTAGTTTGTTAGTTTGTTGGCTTTTTAGTTACTTGGTTTGTTGGTTTGTTGGTTTGTTGGTTTGGTGGCTTGTTGGTTTGTTGGCTTGATGGCTTGTTGGTTTGTTGGTTTGTTGGTTTGTTGGCTTGCTGGCTTGTTAGTTTGTTGGTTTGTTGGCTTGTTGGTTTGTTGGTTTTTTGGTTTGTTGGTTTGTTGGTTTGTTTGCTTGTTGGTTTGTTGGTTTGTTAGTTTGTTGGCTTGTTGGTTTGTTGGTTTGTTGGCTTGTTGGTTTGTTCGTTTGTTGGTTTGTAGGTTTGTTGGTTTGTTGGCTTGTTGGTTTGTTGGTTTGTTGGTTGTTGGCTTGTTGGTTTGTTGGTTTGTTGGCTTGTTGGTTACTTGGTTTGTTGGTTTGTTGGTTTGTTGGTTTGTTGGCTTGTTGGTTTGTTGGTTTGTTGGTTTTTTGGTTTGTTGGTTTATTTATTTGTTGGTTTGTTGGCTTGTTGGTTTGTCGGTTTGTTGGTTTGTTTGTTTGTTAGTTTGTTGGTTTGTTGGTTTGTTGGCTTGTTGGTTTGTTGGTTTGTTGGCTTGTTGGCTTGTTGGTTTGTTGGTTTGTTGGCTTGTTGGTTACTTAGTTTGTTGGTTTGTTGGCTAGTTGGTTTGTTGGTTTGTTAGTTTGTTGGTTTGTTGGCTTGTTGGCTTGTTGGTTTGTTGGTTTTTTGGTTTGTTGGTTTGTTGGTTTGTTGGTTTGTTGGTTTGTTGGTTTGTTTGTTTGTTGGTTTGTTGGCTTGTTGGTTTGTTGGTTTGTTGGTTTGTTGGCTTGTTGGCTTGTTGGTTTGTTGGTTTGTTGGTTTGTTGGCTTGTTGGCTTGTTGGTTCGTTGGTTTATTGGTTTTTTGGTTTGTTGGTTTGTTGGTTTGTTGGTTTGTTGGCTAATTTGTTTGTTGGTTTGTTGGCTTGTTGGTTTGTTGGTTTGTTGGTTTGTTGCTTTGTTGGTTTGATGGTTTGTTGGTTTGTTGGTTACTTGGTTTGTTGGTTTGTTGGTTTGTTGGTTTGTTGGTTTGTTGGCTTGTTGGCTTGTTGGTTTGTTGGTTTGTTGGTTTGTTGGTTACTTAGTTTGTTGGTTTGTTGGCATGTTGGTTTGTTGGTTTGTTGGTTTTTGGCTTGTTGGCTTGTTGGTTTGTTGGTTTGTTGGCTTGTTCGTTTGTTGGTTTGTTGGCTTGTTGGCTTGTTGGTTTGTTGGTTTGTTGGTTTGTTGGTTTGTTGGTTTGTTGGTTTGTTGGCTTGTTGGTTTGTTGGTTTGTTGGTTTGTTGGCTTGTTGGCTTGTTGGTTTGTTGGTTTGTTGGCTTGTTGGTTTGTTGGTTTGTTGGCTTGTTGGCTTGTTGCTTTGTTCGTTTGATGGTTTGTTGGTTTGTTGGTTTTTTGGTTTATTGGTTTTTTGGTTTGTTGCTTTGCTGGTTTGTTGGTTTGTTGGCTTGTTGGCTTGTTGGTTTGTTGGTTTGTTGGCTTGTTGGTTTGTTAGTTTGTTGGCTTTTTGGTTACTTGGTTTGTTGGTTTGTTGGTTTGTTGGCTTTTTGGTTTGTTGGATTGTTGGTTTGTTGGTTTGTTGGTTTGTTGGCTTGTTGGTTTGTTGGTTTGTTGGTTTGTTGGCTTGTTGCTTTGTTGGTTTGTTGGTTTGTTGGCTTGTTGGCTTGTTGGTTTGTTGGTTTGTTGGTTTGTTGGTTTGTTGGCTTGTTGGTTTGTTGGTTTGTTGGCTTGTTGGTTTGTTGGTTTGTTGGCTTGTTGGCTTGTTGGCTTCTTGGTTTGTTGGTTTGTTGGCTTGTTGGTTTGTTGGCTTGTTGGTTTGTTGGTTTGTTGGTTTGTTGGTTTGTTGGTTTGTTGGCTTGTTGGTTTGTTGGTTTGTTGGCTTGTTGGTTACTTAGTTTGTTGGTTTGTTGGCATGTTGGTTTGTTGGTTTGTTGGTTTGTTGGCTTGTTGGTTACTTACTTTTTGGTTAGTTGGCATGTTGGTTTGTTGGTTTGTTGGTTTATTGGCTTGTTGGTTTGTTGGCTTGTTGGTTTGTTGCTTTGTTCGTTTGATGGTTTGTTGGTTTGTTGGTTACTTGGTTTGTTGGTTTGTTGGTTTGTTGGCTTGCTGGTTTGTTGGCTTGTTGGTTTGTTGGTTTGTTTGTTTGTTGGCTTGTTGGTTTGTTGGTTTGTTGGCTTGTTGGTTTGTTAGTTTTTTGGCTTTTTGGTTACTTGGTTTGTTGGTTTGTTGGTTTGTTGGCTTGTTGGTTTTTTGGCTTGTTGGTTTGTTGGTTTGTTGGTTTGTTGGCTTGTTGATTTTTTGGTTTGTTGGTTTGTTGGCTTGTTGGCTTGTTGGTTTGTTGGTTTGTTGGCTTGTTGGTTTGTTGGTTTGTTGGCTTGTTGGCTTGTTGCTTTGTTCGTTTGATGGTTTGTTGGTTTGTTGGTTTTTTGGTTTGTTGGTTTTTTGGTTTGTTGCTTTGTTGGTTTGTTGGTTTGTTGGCTTGTTGGCTTGTTGGTTTGTTGGCTTGTTGGTTTGTTGGCTTGTTGGTTACTTGGTTTGTTGGTTTGTTGGTTTGTTGATTTGTTGGTTTGTTGGTTTGTTGGCTTGTTGGTTTGTTGGTTTGTTGGCTTGTCGGCTTGTTGGTTTGTTGGTTTGTTGGTTTGTTGGTTTGTTGGCTTGTTGGCTTGTTGGTTTGTTGGTTAGTTCGTTTGTTGGTTTGTTAGTTTGTTGGTTTGTTGGCTTGTTGGCTTGTTGGTTTTTTGGTTTTTTGGTTTGTTGGTTTGTTGGTTTGTTGGTTTGTTGGTTTGTTGGTTTATTTGTTTGTTGGTTTGTTGGCTTGTTGGTTTGTTGGTTTGTTGGCTTGTTGGCTTGTTGGTTTGTTGGTTTGTTGGTTTGTTGGTTTGTTGGTTTGTTTGTTTGTTGGCTTGTTGGTTTGTTGGTTTGTTGGTATGTTGGCTTGTTGGCTTGTTGGTTTGTGTGTTTGTTGGTTTATTTGTTTGTTGGTTTGTTGGCTTGTTGGTTTGTTGGTTTGTTGGCTTGTTGGCTTGTTGGTTTGTTGGTTTGTTGGTTTGTTGGTTTGTTGGCTTGTCGGTTTGTTGGTTTGTTGGTTTGTTGGCTTGTTGGTTTGTTGGTTTGTTGGCTTGTTGGCTTGTTGGTTTGTTGGTTTTTTGGTTTGTTGGTTTCTTGGCTTGTTGGTTTGTTGGTTTGTTGGCTTGTTGGTTTGTTGGTTTGTTGGTTTTTTGGTTTGTTGGTTTGTTGGTTTGTTGGCTTGTTGGCTTGTTGGTTTGTTGATTTGTTGGTTTGTTGGCTTGTTGGTTTGTTGGCTTGATGGCTTGTTGGTTTGTTGGTTTGTTGGTTTGTTGGCTTGCTGGCTTGTTAGTTTGTTGGTTTGTTGGCTTGTTGGTTTGTTGATTTTTTGGTTTGTTGGTTTGTTGGTTTGTTTGCTTGTTGGTTTGTTGGTTTGTTAGTTTGTTGGCTTGTTGGTTTGTTGGTTTGTTGGCTTGTTGGTTTGTTGGTTTGTTGGCTTGTTGGCTTGTTGGTTTGTTGGTTTGTTGGCTTGTTGGTTTGTTGGCTTGTTGGTTTGTTGGTTTGTTGGCTTGTTGGCTTGTTGGCTTGTTGGCTTGTTGGTTTGTTAGTTTGTTAGTTTGTTGGCTTTTTAGTTACTTGGTTTGTTGGTTTGTTGGTTTGTTGGTTTGTTGGCTTGTTGGTTTGTTGGCTTGATGGCTTGTTGGTTTGTTGGTTTGTTGGTTTGTTGGCTTGCTGGCTTGTTAGTTTGTTGGTTTGTTGGCTTGTTGGTTTGTTGGTTTTTTGGTTTGTTGGTTTGTTGGTTTGTTTGCTTGTTGGTTTGTTGGTTTGTTAGTTTGTTGGCTTGTTGGTTTGTTGGTTTGTTGGCTTGTTGGTTTGTTCGTTTGTTGGTTTGTAGGTTTGTTGGTTTGTTGGCTTGTTGGTTTGTTGGTTTGTTGGTTGTTGGCTTGTTGGTTTGTTGGTTTGTTGGCTTGTTGGTTACTTGGTTTGTTGGTTTGTTGGTTTGTTGGTTTGTTGGTTTGTTGGCTTGTTGGTTTGTTGGTTTGTTGGTTTTTTGGTTTGTTGGTTTATTTATTTGTTGGTTTGTTGGCTTGTTGGTTTGTCGGTTTGTTGGTTTGTTTGTTTGTTAGTTTGTTGGTTTGTTGGTTTGTTGGCTTGTTGGTTTGTTGGTTTGTTAGCTTGTTGGCTTGTTGGTTTGTTGGTTTGTTGGCTTGTTGGTTACTTAGTTTGTTGGTTTGTTGGCTAGTTGGTTTGTTGGTTTGTTAGTTTGTTGGTTTGTTGGCTTGTTGGCTTGTTGGTTTGTTGGTTTTTTGGTTTGTTGGTTTGTTGGTTTGTTGGTTTGTTGGTTTGTTGGTTTGTTTGTTTGTTGGTTTGTTGGCTTGTTGGTTTGTTGGTTTGTTGGTTTGTTGGCTTGTTGGCTTGTTGGTTTGTTGGTTTGTTGGTTTGTTGGCTTGTTGGCTTGTTGGTTCGTTGGTTTGTTGGTTTTTTGGTTTGTTGGTTTGTTGGTTTGTTGGTTTGTTGGCTAATTTGTTTGTTGGTTTGTTGGCTTGTTGGTTTGTTGGTTTGTTGGTTTGTTGCTTTGTTGGTTTGATGGTTTGTTGGTTTGTTGGTTACTTGGTTTGTTGGTTTGTTGGTTTGTTGGTTTGTTGGTTTGTTGGCTTGTTGGCTTGTTGGTTTGTTGGTTTGTTGGTTTGTTGGTTACTTAGTTTGTTGGTTTGTTGGCATGTTGGTTTGTTGGTTTGTTGGTTTGTTGGCTTGTTGGTTTGTTGGTTTGTTGGCTTGTTCGTTTGTTGGTTTGTTGGCTTGTTGGCTTGTTGGTTTGTTGGTTTGTTGGTTTGTTGGTTTGTTGGTTTGTTGGTTTGTTGGTTTGTTGGCTTGTTGGTTCGTTGGTTTGTTGGTTTGTTGGCTTGTTGGCTTGTTGGTTTGTTGGTTTGTTGGCTTGTTGGTTTGTTGGTTTGTTGGCTTGTTGGCTTGTTGCTTTGTTCGTTTGATGGTTTGTTGGTTTGTTGGTTTTTTGGTTTATTGGTTTTTTGGTTTGTTGCTTTGCTGGTTTGTTGGTTTGTTGGCTTGTTGGCTTGTTGGTTTGTTGGTTTGTTGGCTTGTTGGTTTGTTAGTTTGTTGGCTTTTTGGTTACTTGGTTTGTTGGTTTGTTGGTTTGTTGGCTTTTTGGTTTGTTGGATTGTTGGTTTGTTGGTTTGTTGGTTTGTTGGCTTGTTGGTTTGTTGGTTTGCTGGTGTTTTGGTTTGTTGGTTTGTTGGTTTGTTGGCTTGTTGGTTTGTTGGTTTGTTGGCTTGTTGGTTTGTTGGTTTGTTGGCTTGTTGGTTTGTTGGTTTGTTGGTTTGTTGGCTTGTTGGCTTATTGGTTTGTTGGTTTGTTGGCTTGTTGTTTTGTTGGTTTGTTGGCTTGTTGGCTTGTTACTTTGTTTGTTTGATGGTTTGTTGGTTTGTTGGTTTTTTGGTTTGTTGGTTTTTTGGTTTGTTGCTTTGTTGGTTTGTTGGTTTGTTGGCTTGTTGGCTTGTTGGTTGGTTGGCTTGTTGGTTTGTTAGTTTGTTGGCTTTTTGGTTACTTGGTTTGTTGGTTTGTTGGCTTGTTGGTTTGTTGGCTTGTTGGTTTGTTGGTTTGTTGGCTTGTTGGCTTGTTGGTTTGTTGGTTTGTTGGTTTGTTGGTTTGTTGGTTTGTTGGTTTGTTGGCTTGCTGGTTTGTTGGTTTGTTGGTTTGTTGGCTTGTTGGTTTGTTGGTTTTTTGGTTTGTTGGTTTGTTAGTTTGTTGGTTTGTTGGTTTGTTGGTTTATTTTTTTATTGGTTTGTTGGCTTGTTGGTTTGTTGGTTTGTTGGTTTGTTGGTTTGTTGGCTTGTTGGTTTGTTGGTTTGTTGGTTTATTGGCTTGTTGGCTTGTTGGTTCGTTGGTTTGTTGGTTTTTTGGTTTGTTAGTTTGTTCGTTTGTTGGTTTGTTGGTTTATTTGTTTGTTGGTTTGTTGGCTTGTTGGTTTGTTGGTTTGTTGGTTTGTTGGCTTGTTGGTTTGTTGGTTTGTTGGCTTGTTGGTATGTTGGCTTGTTGGTTTGTTAGTTTGTTGGCTTTTTGGTTACTTGGTCTGTTGGTTTGTTGGTTTGTTGGCTTCTTGGTTTGTTGGCTTGTTGGTTTGTTGGTTTGTTGGTTTGTTGGCTTGTTGGTTTGTTGGTTTGTTTGTTTGTTGGCTTGTTGGCTTGTTGTTTTGTTGGTTTGTTGGCTTGTTGGTTTGTTGGTTTGTTGGCTTGTTGGCTTGTTACTTTGTTCGCTTGATGGTTTGTTGGTTTGTTGGTTTTTTGGTTTGTTGGTTTTTTGGTTTGTTGCTTTATTGGTTTGTTGGTTTGTTGGCTTGTTGGCTTGTTGGTTTGTTGGCTTGTTGGTTTGTTGGCTTGTTGGTTACTTGGTTTGTTGGTTTGTTGGTTTGTTGATTTGTTGGTTTGTTGGTTTGTTGGCTTGTTGGTTTGTTGGTTTGTTGGCTTGTCGGCTTGTTGGTTTGTTGGTTTGTGGGTTTGTTGGTTTGTTGGCTTGTTGGCTTGTTGGTTTGTTGGTTAGTTCGTTTGTTGGTTTGTTAGTTTGTTGGTTTGTTGGCTTGTTGGCTTGTTGGTTTGTTAGTTTATTTGTTTGTTGGTTTGTTGGCTTGTTGGCTTACTGGTTTGTTGGCTTGTTGGTTTGTTGGTTTGTTGGTTTGTTGGTTTGTTGGTTTGTTTGTTTGTTGGCTTGTTGGTTTGTTGGTTTGTTGGTATGTTGGCTTGTTGGCTTGTTGGTTTGTGTGTTTGTTGGCTTGTTGGTTTGTTGGTTTGTTGGCTTGTTGGCTTGTTGGTTTGTTGGTTTGTTGGTTTGTTGGCTTGTTGGTTTGTTGGCTTGTTGGTTTGTTGGTTTGTTGGTTTGTTGGCTTGTTGGTTTATTGGTTTGTTGGCTTGTTGGTTTGTTGGTTTGTTGGCTTGTTGGCTTGTTGGTTTGTTGGTTTGTTGGTTTGTTGGCTTGTTGGTTTGTTGGCTTGTTGGTTTGTTGGTTTGTTGGTTTGTTGGCTTGTTGGTTTATTGGTTTGTTGGCTTGTTGGTTTGTTGGTTTGTTGGCTTGTTGGCTTGTTGGTTTGTTGGTTTGTTGGTTTGTTGGTTTGTTGGCTTGTTGGCTTGTTAGTTTGTTGGTTTGTTGGCTTGTTGGTTTGTTGGTTTTTTGGTTTGTTGGTTTGTTGGTTTGTTGGCTTGTTGGTTTGTTGGTTTGTTGGTTTGTTGGCTTGTTGGTTTGTTGGTTTGCTGGCTTGTTGGTTTGTTGGTTTGTTGGCTTGTTGGCTTTTTGGTTTGTTGGTTTGTTGGCTTGTTGGTTTGTTGGCTTGTTGGTTTGTTGGTTTGTTGGCTTGTTGGCTTGTTGCCTTGTTGGTTTTTTAGTTTGTTGGCTTTTTAGTTACTTGGTTTGTTGGTTTGTTGGTTTGTTGGTTTGTTGGTTTGTTAGTTTTTTGGCTTGTTGGTTTGTTGGCTTGTTGGTTTGTTGGTTTGTTGGCTTGTTTATTTGTTCGTTTGTTGGTTTGTAGGTTTGTTGGTTTGTTGGCTTGTTGGTTTGTTGGTTTGTTGGCTTGTTGGTTTGTTGGTTTGTTGGCTTGTTGGTTACTTGGTTTGTTGGTTTGTTGGTTTGTTGGTTTGTTGGCTTGTTGGTTTGTTGGTTTGTTGGTTTTTTGGTTTGTTGGTTTATTTGTTTGTTGGTTTGTTGGCTTGTTGGTTTGTCGGTTTGTTGGTTTGTTGGTTTGTTAGTTTGGTGGTTTGTTGGTTTGTTAGCTTGTTGGTTTGTTGGTTTGTTGGCTTGTTGGCTTGTTGGTTTGTTGGTTTTTTGGCTTGTTGGTTACTTAGTTTGTTGGTTTGTTGGCTAGTTGGTTTGTTGGTTTGTTAGTTTGTTGGTTTGTTGGCTTGTTGGCTTGTTGGTTTGTTGGTTTTTTGGTTTTTTGGTTTGTTGGTTTGTTGGTTTGTTGGTTTATTTGTTTGTTGGTTTGTTGGCTTGTTGGTTTGTTGGTTTGTTGGTTTGTTGGCTTGTTGGTTTGTTGGTTTGTTGGTTTGTTGGCTTGTTGGCTTGTTGGTTCGTTGGTTTGTTGGTTTTTTGGTTTGTTGGTTTGTTGGTTTGTTGGTTTGTTGGTTTGTTGGTTTATTTGTTTGTTGGTTTGTTGGCTTGTTGGTTTGTTGGTTTGTTGGTTTGTTGCTTTGTTCGTTTGATGGTTTGTTGGTTTGTTGGTTACTTGGTTTGTTGGTTTGTTGGTTTGTTGGTTTGTTGGTTTGTTGGCTTGTTGGCTTGTTGGTTTGTTGGTTTGTTGGCTTGTTGGTTACTTAGTTTGTTGGTTTGTTGGCATGTTGGTTTGTTGGTTTGTTGGTTTGTTGGCTTGTTGGTTTGTTGGTTTGTTGGCTTGTTCGTTTGTTGGTTTGTTGGCTTGTTGGCTTGTTGGTTTGTTGGTGTGTTGGTTTGTTGGTTTGTTGGCTTGTTGGTTTGTTGGTTTGTTGGCTTGTTGGTTTGTTGGTTTATTGGTTTGTTGGTTTGTTGGCTTGTTGGCTTGTTGGTTTGTTGGTTTGTTGGCTTGTTGGTTTGTTGGTTTGTTGGCTTGTTGGCTTGTTGCTTTGTTCGTTTGATGGTTTGTTGGTTTGTTGGTTTTTTGGTTTGTTGGTTTTTTGGTTTGTTGCTTTGCTGGTTTGTTGGTTTGTTGGCTTGTTGGCTTGTTGGTTTGTTGGCTTGTTGGTTTGTTAGTTTGTTGGCTTTTTGGTTACTTGGTTTGTTGGTTTGTTGGTTTGTTGGCTTGTTGGTTTGTTGGCTTGTTGGTTTGTTGTTTTGTTGATTTGTTGGCTTGTTGGTTTGTTGGTTTGTTGGTTGGTTGGTTTGTTGGTTTGTTGGTTTGTTGGTTTTTTGGTTTGTCGGTTTGTTGGTTTGTTGGCTTGTTGGTTTGTTGGTTTGTTGGTTTGTTGGCTTGTTGGTTTGTTGGTTTGTTGGCTTGTTGGTTTGTTGGTTTGTTGGTTTGTTGGCTTGTTGGCTTGTTAGTTTGTTGGTTTGTTGGCTTGTTGGTTTGTTGGTTTGTTGGCTTGTTGGCTTGTTACTTTGTTCGTTTGATGGTTTGTTGGTTTGTTGGTTTTTTGTTTTGTTGGTTTTTTGGTTTGTTGCTTTGTTGGTTTGTTGGTTTGTTGGTTTTTTGGTTTGGTGGTTTGTTGGTTTGTTGGTTTGTTGGTTTGTTGGTTTGTTGGTTTATTTGTTTGTTGGTTTGTTGGCTTGTTGGTTTGTTGGTTTGTTGGTTTGTTGGCTTGTTGGTTTGTTGGTTTGTTGGTTTGTTGGCTTGTTGGCTTGTTGGTTCGTTGGTTTGTTGGTTTTTTGGTTTGTTGGTTTGTTGGTTTGTTGGTTTCTTGGTTTATTTGTTTGTTGGTTTGTTGGCTTGTTGGTTTGTTGGTTTGTTGGTTTGTTGCTTTGTTCGTTTGATGGTTTGTTGGTTTGTTGGTTACTTGGTTTGTTGGTTTGTTGGTTTGTTGGCTTGTTGGCTTGTTGGTTTGTTGGTTTGTTGGCTTGTTGGTTATTTAGTTTGTTGGTTTGTTGGTATGTTGGTTTGTTGGTTTGTTGGTTTGTTGGCTTGTTGGTTTGTTGGTTTGTTGACTTGTTCGTTTGTTGGTTTGTTGGCTTGTTGGCTTGTTGGTTTGTTGGTTTGTTGGTTTGTTAGTTTGTTGGCTTGTTGGTTTGTTGGTTTGTTGGTTTGTTGGCTTGTTGGCTTGTTGGTTTGTTGGTTTGTTGGTTTGTTGGTTTGTTGGTTTGTTGGTTTTTTGGTTTGTTGGTTTTTTGGTTTGTTGCTTTGCTGCTTTGTTGGTTTGTTGGCTTGTTGGCTTGTTGAATTGTTGGCTTGTTGGTTTGTTAGTTTGTTGGCTTTTTGGTTACTTGGTTTGTTGGTTTGTTGGTTTGTTGGTTTGTTGGCTTGTTGGTTTGTTGGTTTGTTGGTTTGTTGGCTTATTGGTTTGTTGGTTTGTTGGTTTGTTGGTTTGTTGGTTTGTTGGTTTGTTGGTTTTTTGGTTTGTTGGTTTGTTGGTTTGTTGGCTTGTTGGTTTGTTGGTTTGTTGGTTTGTTGGCTTGTTGGTTTGTTGGTTTGTTGGCTTGTTGGCTTGTTGGTTTGTTGGTTTGTTGGCTTGTTGGTTTGTTGGTTTGTTGGCTTGTTCGCTTGTTACTTTGTTCGTTTGATGGTTTGTTGGTTTGTTGGTTTTTTGGTTTGTTGGTTTTTTGGTTTGTTGCTTTGTTGGTGTGTTGGTTTGTTGGCTTGTTGGCTTGTTGGTTGGTTGGCTTGTTGGTTTGTTAGTTTGTTGGCTTTTTGGTTACTTGGTTTGTTGGTTTGTTGGCTTGTTGGTTTGTTGGCTTGTTGATTTGTTGGTTTGTTGGTTTGCTGGCTTGTAGGCTTGTTGGTTTGTTGGTTTGTTGGTTTGTTGGTTTGTTGGTTTATTGGTTTGTTGGTTTGTTGGCTTGCTGGTTTGTTGGTTTGTTGGTTTGTTGGCTTGTTGGTTTGTTGGTTTGTTGGCTTGTTGGTTTGTTGGTTTCCTGGTTTGTTGATTTGTTGGTTTGTTGGTTTGTTGGTTTGTTGGCTTGTTGGTTTGTTGGTTTGTTGGCTTGTTGGTTTGTTGGTTTGTTGGTTTGTTGGCTTGTTGGCTTGTTAGTTTGTTGGTTTGTTGGCTTGTGGGTTTGTTGGTTTTTTGGGTTGTTGGTTTGTTGGTTTGTTGGCTTGTTGGTTTGTTGGTTTGTTGGTTTGTTGGCTTGTTGGTTTGTTGGTTTGTTGACTTGTTGGTTTGTTGGTTTATTGGTTTGTTGGCTTGTTGGCTTGTTGGTTTGTTGGTTTGTTGGCTTGTTGGCTTGTTGGCTTGTTGGTTTGTTAGTTTGTTGGCTTTTTAGTTATTGGTTTGTTGGTTTGTTGGCTTTTTGGTTACTTGGTTTGTTGGTTTGTTGGCTTGTTGGTTTGTTGGCTTGTTGATTTGTTGGCTTGTTGGTTTGTTGGTTTGTTGGTTTGTTGATTTGTTGGCTTGTTGGCTTGTTGGTTGGTTGGTTTTTTGGTTTGTTAGTTTGTTGGCTTTTTGGTTACTTGGTTTGTTGGTTTGTTGGCTTGTTGGTTTGTTGGCTTGTTGATTTGTTGGTTTGTTGGTTTGTTGGCTTGTTGGCTTGTTGGTTTGTTGGTTTGTTGGTTTGTTGGCTTGTTGGTTTGTTGGTTTGTTGGCTTGTTGGTTTGTTGGTTTATTGGCTTGTTGGTTTGTTGGCTTGTTGGTTTGTTGGTTTGTTGGCTTGTTGGCTTGTTGGCTTGTTGGTTTGTTAGTTTGTTGGCTTTTTAGTTATTGGTTTGTTGGTTTGTTGGTTTGTTGGTTTGTTGGTTTTTTGGCTTGTTGATTTGTTGGCTTGTTGGTTTGTTGGTTTGTTGGTTTGTTGGCTTGTTGGTCTGTTCGTTTGTTGGTTTGTTGGTTTGTTGGTTTGTTGGCTTGTTGGTTTGTTGGTTTGTTGGCTTGTTGGCTTGTTGGTTTGTTGGTTTGTTGGCTTGTTGGTTACTTTGTTTGTTAGTTTGTTGGTTTGTTGGTTTGTTGGCTTGTTGGTTTGTTGGTTTGTTGGTTTTTTGGTTTGTTGGTTTATTTGTTTGTTGGTTTGTTGGCTTGTTGGTTTGTCGGTTTGTTGGTTTGTTGGTTTGTTAGTTTGTTGGTTTGTTGGTTTGTTGGATTTTTGGTTTGTTGGTTTGTTGGCTTGTTGGCTTGTTGGTTTGTTGGTTTGTTGGCTTGTTGATTACTTAGTTTGTTGGTTTGTTGGTTAGTTGGTTTGTTGGTTTGTTAGTTTGTTGGTTTGTTGGCTTGTTGGCTTGTTGGTTTGTTGGTTTTTTGGTTTGTTGGTTTGTTGGTTTGTTGGTTTGTTGGTTTGTTGGTTTGTTGGTTTATTTGTTTGTTGGTTTGTTGGCTTGTTGGTTTGTTGGCTTGTTGGTTTGTTGGTTTGTTGGTTTGTTGGTTTGTTGGCTTGTTGGCTTGTTGGTTCGTTGGTTTGTTGGTTTTTTGGCTTGTTGGTTTGTTGGTTTGTTGGTTTGTTGGTTTGTTGGTTTGTTGGTTTATTTGTTTGTTGGTTTGTTGGTTTATTTGTTTGTTGGTTTGTTGGCTTGTTGGTTTGTCGGTTTGTTGGTTTGTTGGTTTGTTAGTTTGTTGGTTTGTTGGTTTGTTGGATTTTTGGTTTGTTGGTTTGTTGGCTTGTTGGCTTGTTGGTTTGTTGGTTTGTTGGCTTGTTGATTACTTAGTTTGTTGGTTTGTTGGTTAGTTGGTTTGTTGGTTTGTTAGTTTGTTGGTTTGTTGGCTTGTTGGCTTGTTGGTTTGTTGGTTTTTTGGTTTGTTGGTTTGTTGGTTTGTTGGTTTGTTGGTTTGTTGGTTTGTTGGTTTATTTGTTTGTTGGTTTGTTGGCTTGTTGGTTTGTTGGCTTGTTGGTTTGTTGGTTTGTTGGTTTGTTGGTTTGTTGGCTTGTTGGCTTGTTGGTTCGTTGGTTTGTTGGTTTTTTGGCTTGTTGGTTTGTTGGTTTGTTGGTTTGTTGGCTTGTTGGTTTGTTGGTTTGTTTGTTTGTTGGCTTGTTGGCTTGTTGTTTTGTTGGTTTGTTGGCTTGTTGGTTTGTTGGTTTGTTGGCTTGTTGGCTTGTTACTTTGTTCGCTTGATGGTTTGTTGGTTTGTTGGTTTTTTGGTTTGTTGGTTTTTTGGTTTGTTGCTTTATTGGTTTGTTGGTTTGTTGGCTTGTTGGCTTGTTGGTTTGTTGGCTTGTTGGTTTGTTGGCTTGTTGGTTACTTGGTTTGTTGGTTTGTTGGTTTGTTGATTTGTTGGTTTGTTGGTTTGTTGGCTTGTTGGTTTGTTGGTTTGTTGGCTTGTCGGCTTGTTGGTTTGTTGGTTTGTGGGTTTGTTGGTTTGTTGGCTTGTTGGCTTGTTGGTTTGTTGGTTAGTTCGTTTGTTGGTTTGTTAGTTTGTTGGTTTGTTGGCTTGTTGGCTTGTTGGTTTGTTAGTTTATTTGTTTGTTGGTTTGTTGGCTTGTTGGCTTACTGGTTTGTTGGCTTGTTGGTTTGTTGGTTTGTTGGTTTGTTGGTTTGTTGGTTTGTTTGTTTGTTGGCTTGTTGGTTTGTTGGTTTGTTGGTATGTTGGCTTGTTGGCTTGTTGGTTTGTGTGTTTGTTGGCTTGTTGGTTTGTTGGTTTGTTGGCTTGTTGGCTTGTTGGTTTGTTGGTTTGTTGGTTTGTTGGCTTGTTGGTTTGTTGGCTTGTTGGTTTGTTGGTTTGTTGGTTTGTTGGCTTGTTGGTTTATTGGTTTGTTGGCTTGTTGGTTTGTTGGTTTGTTGGCTTGTTGGCTTGTTGGTTTGTTGGTTTGTTGGTTTGTTGGCTTGTTGGTTTGTTGGCTTGTTGGTTTGTTGGTTTGTTGGTTTGTTGGCTTGTTGGTTTATTGGTTTGTTGGCTTGTTGGTTTGTTGGTTTGTTGGCTTGTTGGCTTGTTGGTTTGTTGGTTTGTTGGTTTGTTGGTTTGTTGGCTTGTTGGCTTGTTAGTTTGTTGGTTTGTTGGCTTGTTGGTTTGTTGGTTTTTTGGTTTGTTGGTTTGTTGGTTTGTTGGCTTGTTGGTTTGTTGGTTTGTTGGTTTGTTGGCTTGTTGGTTTGTTGGTTTGCTGGCTTGTTGGTTTGTTGGTTTGTTGGCTTGTTGGCTTTTTGGTTTGTTGGTTTGTTGGCTTGTTGGTTTGTTGGCTTGTTGGTTTGTTGGTTTGTTGGCTTGTTGGCTTGTTGCCTTGTTGGTTTTTTAGTTTGTTGGCTTTTTAGTTACTTGGTTTGTTGGTTTGTTGGTTTGTTGGTTTGTTGGTTTGTTAGTTTTTTGGCTTGTTGGTTTGTTGGCTTGTTGGTTTGTTGGTTTGTTGGCTTGTTTATTTGTTCATTTGTTGGTTTGTAGGTTTGTTGGTTTGTTGGCTTGTTGGTTTGTTGGTTTGTTGGCTTGTTGGTTTGTTGGTTTGTTGGCTTGTTGGTTACTTGGTTTGTTGGTTTGTTGGTTTGTTGGTTTGTTGGCTTGTTGGTTTGTTGGTTTGTTGGTTTTTTGGTTTGTTGGTTTATTTGTTTGTTGGTTTGTTGGCTTGTTGGTTTGTCGGTTTGTTGGTTTGTTGGTTTGTTAGTTTGGTGGTTTGTTGGTTTGTTAGCTTGTTGGTTTGTTGGTTTGTTGGCTTGTTGGCTTGTTGGTTTGTTGGTTTTTTGGCTTGTTGGTTACTTAGTTTGTTGGTTTGTTGGCTAGTTGGTTTGTTGGTTTGTTAGTTTGTTGGTTTGTTGGCTTGTTGGCTTGTTGGTTTGTTGGTTTTTTGGTTTTTTGGTTTGTTGGTTTGTTGGTTTGTTGGTTTATTTGTTTGTTGGTTTGTTGGCTTGTTGGTTTGTTGGTTTGTTGGTTTGTTGGCTTGTTGGTTTGTTGGTTTGTTGGTTTGTTGGCTTGTTGGCTTGTTGGTTCGTTGGTTTGTTGGTTTTTTGGTTTGTTGGTTTGTTGGTTTGTTGGTTTGTTGGTTTGTTGGTTTATTTGTTTGTTGGTTTGTTGGCTTGTTGGTTTGTTGGTTTGTTGGTTTGTTGCTTTGTTCGTTTGATGGTTTGTTGGTTTGTTGGTTACTTGGTTTGTTGGTTTGTTGGTTTGTTGGTTTGTTGGTTTGTTGGCTTGTTGGCTTGTTGGTTTGTTGGTTTGTTGGCTTGTTGGTTACTTAGTTTGTTGGTTTGTTGGCATGTTGGTTTGTTGGTTTGTTGGTTTGTTGGCTTGTTGGTTTGTTGGTTTGTTGGCTTGTTCGTTTGTTGGTTTGTTGGCTTGTTGGCTTGTTGGTTTGTTGGTGTGTTGGTTTGTTGGTTTGTTGGCTTGTTGGTTTGTTGGTTTGTTGGCTTGTTGGTTTGTTGGTTTGTTGGTTTGTTGGCTTGTTGGCTTGTTGGTTTGTTGGTTTGTTGGCTTGTTGGTTTGTTGGTTTGTTGGCTTGTTGGCTTGTTGCTTTGTTCGTTTGATGGTTTGTTGGTTTGTTGGTTTTTTGGTTTGTTGGTTTTTTGGTTTGTTGCTTTGCTGGTTTGTTGGTTTGTTGGCTTGTTGGCTTGTTGGTTTGTTGGCTTGTTGGTTTGTTAGTTTGTTGGCTTTTTGGTTACTTGGTTTGTTGGTTTGTTGGTTTGTTGGCTTGTTGGTTTGTTGGCTTGTTGGTTTGTTGTTTTGTTGATTTGTTGGCTTGTTGGTTTGTTGGTTTGTTGGTTGGTTGGTTTGTTGGTTTGTTGGTTTGTTGGTTTTTTGGTTTGTCGGTTTGTTGGTTTGTTGGCTTGTTGGTTTGTTGGTTTGTTGGTTTGTTGGCTTGTTGGTTTGTTGGTTTGTTGGCTTGTTGGTTTGTTGGTTTGTTGGTTTGTTGGCTTGTTGGCTTGTTAGTTTGTTGGTTTGTTGGCTTGTTGGTTTGTTGGTTTGTTGGCTTGTTGGCTTGTTACTTTGTTCGTTTGATGGTTTGTTGGTTTGTTGGTTTTTTGTTTTGTTGGTATTTTGGTTTGTTGCTTTGTTGGTTTGTTGGTTTGTTGGTTTTTTGGTTTGGTGGTTTGTTGGTTTGTTGGTTTGTTGGTTTGTTGGTTTGTTGGTTTATTTGTTTGTTGGTTTGTTGGCTTGTTGGTTTGTTGGTTTGTTGGTTTGTTGGCTTGTTGGTTTGTTGGTTTGTTGGTTTGTTGGCTTGTTGGCTTGTTGGTTCGTTGGTTTGTTGGTTTTTTGGTTTGTTGGTTTGTTGGTTTGTTGGTTTGTTGGTTTATTTGTTTGTTGGTTTGTTGGCTTGTTGGTTTGTTGGTTTGTTGGTTTGTTGCTTTGTTCGTTTGATGGTTTGTTGGTTTGTTGGTTACTTGGTTTGTTGGTTTGTTGGTTTGTTGGCTTGTTGGCTTGTTGGTTTGTTGGTTTGTTGGCTTGTTGGTTATTTAGTTTGTTGGTTTGTTGGTATGTTGGTTTGTTGGTTTGTTGGTTTGTTGGCTTGTTGGTTTGTTGGTTTGTTGACTTGTTCGTTTGTTGGTTTGTTGGCTTGTTGGCTTGTTGGTTTGTTGGTTTGTTGGTTTGTTAGTTTGTTGGCTTGTTGGTTTGTTGGTTTGTTGGTTTGTTGGCTTGTTGGCTTGTTGGTTTGTTGGTTTGTTGGTTTGTTGGTTTGTTGGTTTGTTGGTTTTTTGGTTTGTTGGTTTTTTGGTTTGTTGCTTTGCTGCTTTGTTGGTTTGTTGGCTTGTTGGCTTGTTGAATTGTTGGCTTGTTGGTTTGTTAGTTTGTTGGCTTTTTGGTTACTTGGTTTGTTGGTTTGTTGGTTTGTTGGTTTGTTGGCTTGTTGGTTTGTTGGTTTGTTGGTTTGTTGGCTTATTGGTTTGTTGGTTTGTTGGTTTGTTGGTTTGTTGGTTTGTTGGTTTGTTGGTTTTTTGGTTTGTTGGTTTGTTGGTTTGTTGGCTTGTTGGTTTGTTGGTTTGTTGGTTTGTTGGCTTGTTGGTTTGTTGGTTTGTTGGCTTGTTGGCTTGTTGGTTTGTTGGTTTGTTGGCTTGTTGGTTTGTTGGTTTGTTGGCTTGTTCGCTTGTTACTTTGTTCGTTTGATGGTTTGTTGGTTTGTTGGTTTTTTGGTTTGTTGGTTTTTTGGTTTGTTGCTTTGTTGGTGTGTTGGTTTGTTGGCTTGTTGGCTTGTTGGTTGGTTGGCTTGTTGGTTTGTTAGTTTGTTGGCTTTTTGGTTACTTGGTTTGTTGGTTTGTTGGCTTGTTGGTTTGTTGGCTTGTTGATTTGTTGGTTTGTTGGTTTGCTGGCTTGTTGGCTTGTTGGTTTGTTGGTTTGTTGGTTTGTTGGTTTGTTGGTTTATTGGTTTGTTGGTTTGTTGGCTTGCTGGTTTGTTGGTTTGTTGGTTTGTTGGCTTGTTGGTTTGTTGGTTTGTTGGCTTGTTGGTTTGTTGGTTTGCTGGTTTGTTGATTTGTTGGTTTGTTGGTTTGTTGGTTTGTTGGCTTGTTGGTTTGTTGGTTTGTTGGCTTGTTGGTTTGTTGGTTTGTTGGTTTGTTGGCTTGTTGGCTTGTTAGTTTGTTGGTTTGTTGGCTTGTGGGTTTGTTGGTTTTTTGGGTTGTTGGTTTGTTGGTTTGTTGGCTTGTTGGTTTGTTGGTTTGTTGGTTTGTTGGCTTGTTGGTTTGTTGGTTTGTTGACTTGTTGGTTTGTTGGTTTATTGGTTTGTTGGCTTGTTGGCTTGTTGGTTTGTTGGTTTGTTGGCTTGTTGGCTTGTTGGCTTGTTGGTTTGTTAGTTTGTTGGCTTTTTAGTTATTGGTTTGTTGGTTTGTTGGTTTGTTGGCTTTTTGGTTACTTGGTTTGTTGGTTTGTTGGCTTGTTGGTTTGTTGGCTTGTTGATTTGTTGGCTTGTTGGTTTGTTGGTTTGTTGGTTTGTTGATTTGTTGGCTTGTTGGCTTGTTGGTTGGTTGGTTTTTTGGTTTGTTAGTTTGTTGGCTTTTTGGTTACTTGGTTTGTTGGTTTGTTGGCTTGTTGGTTTGTTGGCTTGTTGATTTGTTGGTTTGTTGGTTTGTTGGCTTGTTGGCTTGTTGGTTTGTTGGTTTGTTGGTTTGTTGGCTTGTTGGTTTGTTGGTTTGTTGGCTTGTTGGTTTGTTGGTTTATTGGCTTGTTGGTTTGTTGGCTTGTTGGTTTGTTGGTTTGTTGGCTTGTTGGCTTGTTGGCTTGTTGGCTTGTTGGTTTGTTAGTTTGTTGGCTTTTTAGTTATTGGTTTGTTGGTTTGTTGGTTTGTTGGTTTGTTGGTTTTTTGGCTTGTTGATTTGTTGGCTTGTTGGTTTGTTGGTTTGTTGGTTTGTTGGCTTGTTGGTCTGTTCGTTTGTTGGTTTGTTGGTTTGTTGGTTTGTTGGCTTGTTGGTTTGTTGGTTTGTTGGCTTGTTGGCTTGTTGGTTTGTTGGTTTGTTGGCTTGTTGGTTACTTTGTTTGTTAGTTTGTTGGTTTGTTGGTTTGTTGGCTTGTTGGTTTGTTGGTTTGTTGGTTTTTTGGTTTGTTGGTTTATTTGTTTGTTGGTTTGTTGGCTTGTTGGTTTGTCGGTTTGTTGGTTTGTTGGTTTGTTAGTTTGTTGGTTTGTTGGTTTGTTGGATTTTTGGTTTGTTGGTTTGTTGGCTTGTTGGCTTGTTGGTTTGTTGGTTTGTTGGCTTGTTGATTACTTAGTTTGTTGGTTTGTTGGTTAGTTGGTTTGTTGGTTTGTTAGTTTGTTGGTTTGTTGGCTTGTTGGCTTGTTGGTTTGTTGGTTTTTTGGTTTGTTGGTTTGTTGGTTTGTTGGTTTGTTGGTTTGTTGGTTTGTTGGTTTATTTGTTTGTTGGTTTGTTGGCTTGTTGGTTTGTTGGCTTGTTGGTTTGTTGGTTTGTTGGTTTGTTGGTTTGTTGGCTTGTTGGCTTGTTGGTTCGTTGGTTTGTTGGTTTTTTGGCTTGTTGGTTTGTTGGTTTGTTGGTTTGTTGGTTTGTTGGTTTGTTGGTTTATTTGTTTGTTGGTTTGTTGGTTTATTTGTTTGTTGGTTTGTTGGCTTGTTGGTTTGTTGGTTTGTTGGTTTGTTGCTTTGTTCGTTTGATGGTTTGTTGGTTTGTTGGTTACTTGGTTTGTTGGTTTGTTGGTTTGTTGGTTTGTTGGTTTGTTGGTTTGTTGGCTTGTTGGCTTGTTGGTTTGTTGGTTTGTTGGCTTGTTGGTTACTTAGTTTGTTGGTTTGTTGGCATGTTGGTTTGTTGGTTTGTTGGTTTGTTGGCTTGTTGGTTTGTTGGTTTGTTGGCTTGTTGGCTTGTTGGTTTGTTGGTTTGTTGGTTTGTTGGTTTGTTGGCTTGTTGGTTTGTTGGTTTGTTGGCTTGTTGGTTTGTTGGTTTGTTGGTTTGTTGGCTTGTTGGCTTGTTGGTTTGTTGGTTTGTTGGCTTGTTGGTTTGTTGGTTTGTTGGCTTGTTGGCTTGTTGCTTTGTTCGTTTGATGGTTTGTTGGTTTGTTGGTTTTTTGGTTTATTGGTTTTTTGGTTTGTTGCTTTATTGGTTTGTTGGTTTGTTGGTTTGTTGGCTTGTTGGCTTGTTGGCTTGTTGGTTTGTTGGCTTGTTGGTTTGTTAGTTTGTTGGTTTTTTGGTTACTTGGTTTGTTGGTTTGTTGGTTTGTTGGCTTGTTGGTTTGTTGGCTTGTTGGTTTGTTGGTTTGTTGGTTTGTTTGCTTGTTGGCTTGTTGGCTTGTTGGTTTGTTGGTTTGTTGGCTTGTTGGCTTGTTGGCTTGTTGGTTTGTTAGTTTGTTGGCTTTTTAGTTATTGGTTTGTTGGTTTGTTGGCTTTTTGGTTACTTGGTTTGTTGGTTTGTTGGCTTGTTGGTTTGTTGGCTTGTTGATTTGTTGGCTTGTTGGTTTGTTGGTTTGTTGGTTTGTTGGTTTGTTGGTTTGTTGATTTGTTGGCTTGTTGGCTTGTTGGTTGGTTGGCTTTTTGGTTTGTTAGTTTGTTGGCTTTTTGGTTACTTGGTTTGTTGGTTTGTTGGCTTGTTGGTTTGTTGGCTTGTTGATTTGTTGGTTTGTTGGTTTGTTGGCTTGTTGGCTTGTTGGTTTGTTGGTTTGTTGGTTTGTTGGCTTGTTGGTTTGTTGGTTTGTTGGCTTGTTGGTTTGTTGGTTTATTGGCTTGTTGGTTTGTTGGCTTGTTGGTTTGTTGGTTTGTTGGCTTGTTGGCTTGTTGGCTTGTTGGTTTGTTAGTTTGTTGCCTTTTTAGTTATTGGTTTGTTGGTTTGTTGGTTTGTTGGTTTGTTGGTTTGTTGGTTTTTTGGCTTGTTGATTTGTTGGCTTGTTGGTTTGTTGGTTTGTTGGTTTGTTGGCTTGTTGGTCTGTTCGTTTGTTGGTTTGTTGGTTTGTTGGTTTGTTGGCTTGTTGGTTTGTTGGTTTGTTGGCTTGTTGGCTTGTTGGTTTGTTGGTTTGTTGGCTTGTTGGTTACTTTGTTTGTTAGTTTGTTGGTTTGTTGGTTTGTTGGCTTGTTGGTTTGTTGGTTTGTTGGTTTTTTGGTTTGTTGGTTTATTTGTTTGTTGGTTTGTTGGCTTGTCGGTTTGTTGGTTTGTTGGTTTGTTAGTTTGTTGGTTTGTTGGTTTGTTGGATTTTTGGTTTGTTGGTTTGTTGGCTTGTTGGCTTGTTGGTTTGTTGGTTTGTTGGCTTGTTGATTACTTAGTTTGTTGGTTTGTTGGTTAGTTGGTTTGTTGGTTTGTTAGTTTGTTGGTTTGTTGGCTTGTTGGCTTGTTGGTTTGTTGGTTTTTTGGTTTGTTGGTTTGTTGGTTTGTTGGTTTGTTGGTTTGTTGGTTTGTTGGTTTATTTGTTTGTTGGTTTGTTGGCTTGTTGGTTTGTTGGCTTGTTGGTTTGTTGGTTTGTTGGTTTGTTGGTTTGTTGGCTTGTTGGCTTGTTGGTTCGTTGGTTTGTTGGTTTTTTGGCTTGTTGGTTTGTTGGTTTGTTGGTTTGTTGGTTTGTTGGTTTGTTGGTTTATTTGTTTGTTGGTTTGTTGGTTTATTTGTTTGTTGGTTTGTTGGCTTGTTGGTTTGTTGGTTTGTTGGTTTGTTGCTTTGTTCGTTTGATGGTTTGTTGGTTTGTTGGTTACTTGGTTTGTTGGTTTGTTGGTTTGTTGGTTTGTTGGTTTGTTGGTTTGTTGGCTTGTTGGCTTGTTGGTTTGTTGGTTTGTTGGCTTGTTGGTTACTTAGTTTGTTGGTTTGTTGGCATGTTGGTTTGTTGGTTTGTTGGTTTGTTGGCTTGTTGGTTTGTTGGCTTGTTGGCTTGTTGGCTTGTTGGTTTGTTGGTTTGTTGGTTTGTTGGCTTGTTGGCTTGTTGGTTTGTTGGTTTGTTGGTTTGTTGGTTTGTTGGCTTGTTGGCTTGTTGGTTCGTTGGTTTGTTGGTTTTTTGGCTTGTTGGTTTGTTGGTTTGTTGGTTTGTTGGTTTGTTGGTTTGTTGGTTTATTTGTTTGTTGGTTTGTTGGTTTATTTGTTTGTTGGTTTGTTGGCTTGTTGGTTTGTTGGTTTGTTGGTTTGTTGCTTTGTTCGTTTGATGGTTTGTTGGTTTGTTGGTTACTTGGTTTGTTGGTTTGTTGGTTTGTTGGTTTGTTGGTTTGTTGGTTTGTTGGCTTGTTGGCTTGTTGGTTTGTTGGTTTGTTGGCTTGTTGGTTACTTAGTTTGTTGGTTTGTTGGCATGTTGGTTTGTTGGTTTGTTGGTTTGTTGGCTTGTTGGTTTGTTGGTTTGTTGGCTTGTTGGCTTGTTGGTTTGTTGGTTTGTTGGTTTGTTGGTTTGTTGGCTTGTTGGTTTGTTGGTTTGTTGGCTTGTTGGTTTGTTGGTTTGTTGGCTTGTTGGTTTGTTGGTTTGTTGGTTTGTTGGCTTGTTGGCTTGTTGGTTTGTTGGTTTGTTGGCTTGTTGGTTTGTTGGTTTGTTGGCTTGTTGGCTTGTTGCTTTGTTCGTTTGATGGTTTGTTGGTTTGTTGGTTTTTTGGTTTATTGGTTTTTTGGTTTGTTGCTTTATTGGTTTGTTGGTTTGTTGGTTTGTTGGCTTGTTGGCTTGTTGGCTTGTTGGTTTGTTGGCTTGTTGGTTTGTTAGTTTGTTGGTTTTTTGGTTACTTGGTTTGTTGGTTTGTTGGTTTGTTGGCTTGTTGGTTTGTTGGCTTGTTGGTTTGTTGGTTTGTTGGTTTGTTTGCTTGTTGGCTTGTTGGCTTGTTGGTTTGTTGGTTTGTTGGCTTGTTGGCTTGTTGGCTTGTTGGTTTGTTAGTTTGTTGGCTTTTTAGTTATTGGTTTGTTGGTTTGTTGGCTTTTTGGTTACTTGGTTTGTTGGTTTGTTGGCTTGTTGGTTTGTTGGCTTGTTGATTTGTTGGCTTGTTGGTTTGTTGGTTTGTTGGTTTGTTGGTTTGTTGGTTTGTTGATTTGTTGGCTTGTTGGCTTGTTGGTTGGTTGGCTTTTTGGTTTGTTAGTTTGTTGGCTTTTTGGTTACTTGGTTTGTTGGTTTGTTGGCTTGTTGGTTTGTTGGCTTGTTGATTTGTTGGTTTGTTGGTTTGTTGGCTTGTTGGCTTGTTGGTTTGTTGGTTTGTTGGTTTGTTGGCTTGTTGGTTTGTTGGTTTGTTGGCTTGTTGGTTTGTTGGTTTATTGGCTTGTTGGTTTGTTGGCTTGTTGGTTTGTTGGTTTGTTGGCTTGTTGGCTTGTTGGCTTGTTGGTTTGTTAGTTTGTTGCCTTTTTAGTTATTGGTTTGTTGGTTTGTTGGTTTGTTGGTTTGTTGGTTTGTTGGTTTTTTGGCTTGTTGATTTGTTGGCTTGTTGGTTTGTTGGTTTGTTGGTTTGTTGGCTTGTTGGTCTGTTCGTTTGTTGGTTTGTTGGTTTGTTGGTTTGTTGGCTTGTTGGTTTGTTGGTTTGTTGGCTTGTTGGCTTGTTGGTTTGTTGGTTTGTTGGCTTGTTGGTTACTTTGTTTGTTAGTTTGTTGGTTTGTTGGTTTGTTGGCTTGTTGGTTTGTTGGTTTGTTGGTTTTTTGGTTTGTTGGTTTATTTGTTTGTTGGTTTGTTGGCTTGTCGGTTTGTTGGTTTGTTGGTTTGTTAGTTTGTTGGTTTGTTGGTTTGTTGGATTTTTGGTTTGTTGGTTTGTTGGCTTGTTGGCTTGTTGGTTTGTTGGTTTGTTGGCTTGTTGATTACTTAGTTTGTTGGTTTGTTGGTTAGTTGGTTTGTTGGTTTGTTAGTTTGTTGGTTTGTTGGCTTGTTGGCTTGTTGGTTTGTTGGTTTTTTGGTTTGTTGGTTTGTTGGTTTGTTGGTTTGTTGGTTTGTTGGTTTGTTGGTTTATTTGTTTGTTGGTTTGTTGGCTTGTTGGTTTGTTGGCTTGTTGGTTTGTTGGTTTGTTGGTTTGTTGGTTTGTTGGCTTGTTGGCTTGTTGGTTCGTTGGTTTGTTGGTTTTTTGGCTTGTTGGTTTGTTGGTTTGTTGGTTTGTTGGTTTGTTGGTTTGTTGGTTTATTTGTTTGTTGGTTTGTTGGTTTATTTGTTTGTTGGTTTGTTGGCTTGTTGGTTTGTTGGTTTGTTGGTTTGTTGCTTTGTTCGTTTGATGGTTTGTTGGTTTGTTGGTTACTTGGTTTGTTGGTTTGTTGGTTTGTTGGTTTGTTGGTTTGTTGGTTTGTTGGCTTGTTGGCTTGTTGGTTTGTTGGTTTGTTGGCTTGTTGGTTACTTAGTTTGTTGGTTTGTTGGCATGTTGGTTTGTTGGTTTGTTGGTTTGTTGGCTTGTTGGTTTGTTGGCTTGTTGGCTTGTTGGCTTGTTGGTTTGTTGGTTTGTTGGTTTGTTGGTTTGTTGGCTTGTTGGTTTGTTGGTTTGTTGGCTTGTTGGTTTGTTGGTTTGTTGGTTTGTTGGCTTGTTGGCTTGTTGGTTTGTTGGTTTGTTGGCTTGTTGGTTTGTTGGTTTGTTGGCTTGTTGGCTTGTTGCTTTGTTCGTTTGATGGTTTGTTGGTTTGTTGGTTTTTTGGTTTATTGGTTTTTTGGTTTGTTGCTTTATTGGTTTGTTGGTTTGTTGGTTTGTTGGCTTGTTGGCTTGTTGGCTTGTTGGTTTGTTGGCTTGTTGGTTTGTTAGTTTGTTGGTTTTTTGGTTACTTGGTTTGTTGGTTTGTTGGTTTGTTGGCTTGTTGGTTTGTTGGCTTGTTGGTTTGTTGGTTTGTTGGTTTGTTTGCTTGTTGGCTTGTTGGTTTGTTGGTTTGTTGGTTTGTTGGTTTGCTGCTTTGTTGGTTTTTTAGTTTGTTGGTTTGTTGGTTTGTTGGCTTGTTGGTTTGTTGGTTTGTTGGTTTGTTGGCTTGTTGGTTTGTTGGTTTGTTGGTTTGTTGGCTTGTTGGTTTGTTGGTTTGTTGGTTTGTTAGTTTGTTTGCTTTTTGGTTACTTGGTTTGTTGGTTTGTTGTTTTGTTGGTTTGTTGGCTTGTTGGTTTGTTGGTTTGTTGGTTTGTTGGTTTGTTGGTTTGTTGGTTTGTTGGTTTGTTGGTTTGTTGGTTTGTTGGTATGTTGGTTTGTTTGTTTGTTGGTTTGTTGGCTTGTTGGTTTGTTGGTTTGTTGGTTTGTTGGTTTGTTGGCTTGTTGGTTTGTGAGTTTGTTGGCTTTTTGGTTACTTGGTTTGTTGTTTTGTTGGTGTTGGCTTGTTGGCTTGTTGGTTAGTTGGTTTGTTAGTTTGTTGGTTTGTTGGTTTATTTGTTTGTTGGTTTATTGGTTTATTTGTTTATTGGTTTGTTGGCTTTTTGGTTTGTTGGTTTGTTGGTTTGTTGCTTTGTTCGTTTGGTGGTTTGTTGGTTTGTTGGTTACTTGGTTTGTTGGTTTGTTGGTTTGTTGGTTTGTTCGTTTGTTGGCTTGTTGGCTTGTTGGTTTGTTGGTTTGTTGGCTTGTTGGTTACTTAGTTTGTTGGTTTGTTGGCATGTTGATTTGTTGGTTTGTTAGTTTGTTGGCTTGTTGGTTTGTTGGTTTGTTGGCTTGTTCGTTTGTTGGTTTGTTGGCTTGTTGGCTTGTTGGTTTGTTGGTTTGTTGGTTTGTTGGTTTGTTGGTTTGTTGGTTTGTTGGCTTGTTGGTTTGTTGGTTTGTTGGCTTGTTGGTTTGTTGGTTTGTTGGTTTGTTGGCTTGTTGGCTTGTTGGTTTGTTGGTTTGTTGGCTTGTTGGTTTGTTGGTTTGTTGGCTTGTTGGCTTGTTGCTTTGTTCGTTTGATGGTTTGTTGGTTTGTTGGTTTTTTGGTTTGTTGGTTTTTTGGTTTGTTGCTTTGTTGGTTTGTTGGTTTGTTGGCTTGTTGGCTTGTTGGTTTGTTGGCTTGTTGGTTTGTTAGTTTGTTGGTTTTTTGGTTACTTGGTTTGTTGGTTTGTTGGTTTGTTGGCTTGTTGGTTTGTTGGCTTGTTGGTTTGTTGGTTTGTTGGTTTGTTTGCTTGTTGGCTTGTTGGTTTGTTGGTTTGTTGGTTTGTTGGTTTGCTGCTTTGTTGGTTTTTTAGTTTGTTGGTTTGTTGGTTTGTTGGCTTGTTGGTTTGTTGGTTTGTTGGTTTGTTGGCTTGTTGGTTTGTTGGTTTGTTGGCTTGTTGGTTTGTTGGTTTGTTGGTTTGTTGGCTTGTTGGCTTGTTGGTTTGTTGGTTTGTTGGCTTGTTGGTTTGTTGGTTTGTTGGCTTGTTGGCTTGTTGCTTTGTTGGTTTATTGGTTTGTTTGCTTGTTGGCTTGTTGGTTTGTTAGTTTGTTTGCTTTTTGGTTACTTAGTTTGTTGGTTTGTTGTTTTGTTGGCTTTTTGGATTGTTAGCTTGTTGGTTTGTTGGTTTGTTGGTTTGTTGGCTTGTTGGCTTGTTGGTTTGTTGGTTTGTTGGTTTGTTGGTTTGTTGGTTTTTTGGTTTTTTGGTTTGTTGGTTTGTTGGTTTGTTGGCTTGTTGGTTTGTTGGCTTGTTGGCTTGTTGGCTTGTTGGTTTGTTTGTTTGTTGGCTTGTTCGTTACTTAGTTTGTTGGTTTGTTGGTTTGTTGGTTTGTTGGTTAGTTCGTTTGTTGGTTTGTAGTTTGTTGGTTTGTTGGCTTGTTGGCTTGTTGGTTTGTTGGTTTGTTGGTTTGTTGGTTTGTTGCTTTGTTGGTTTGTTGGTTTGTTGGCTTGTTGGCTTGTTGGTTTGTTAGTTTGTTGGCTTTTTGGTTACTTGGTTTGTTGGTTTGTTGGTTTGTTGGCTTGTTGGTTTGTTGGCTTGTTGCTTTGTTGGTTTGTTGGTTTGTTGGCTTGTTGGCTTGTTGGTTTGTTGGTTTGTTGGTTTGTTGGTTTGTTGGCTTGTTGGTTTGTTGGCTTGTTGGATTGTTGGCTTGTTGGTTTGTTGGTTTGTTGGCTTGTTGGCTTGTTGGTTTGTTGGTTTGTTGGCTTGTTGGATTGTTGGCTTGTTGGTTTGTTGGTTTGTTGGTTTGTTGGTTTGTTGGCTTGTTGGTTTGTTTGTTTGTTGGCTTGTTGGTTACTTAGTTTGTTGGTTTTTTGGTTTGTTGGTTTGTTGGTTTGTTGGTTTGTTGGCTTGTTGGCTTGTTGGTTTGTTGGTTAGTTTGTTTGTTGGCTTGTAGTTTGTTGGTTTGTTGGCTTGTTGGTTTGTTGGCTTGTTGGCTTGTTGGTTTGTTGGCTTGTTGGTTTGTTAGTTTGTTGGTTTTTTGGTTACTTGGTTTGTTGGTTTGTTGGTTTGTTGGCTTGTTGGTTTGTTGGCTTGTTGGTTTGTTGGTTTGTTGGTTTGTTTGCTTGTTGGCTTGTTGGTTTGTTGGTTTGTTGGTTTGCTGCTTTGTTGGTTTTTTAGTTTGTTGGTTTGTTGGTTTGTTGGCTTGTTGGTTTGTTGGTTTGTTGGTTTGTTGGCTTATTGGTTTGTTGGTTTGTTGGCTTGTTGGTTTGTTGGTTTGTTGGTTTGTTGGCTTGTTGGCTTGTTGGTTTGTTGGTTTGTTGGCTTGTTGGTTTGTTGGTTTGTTGGCTTGTTGGCTTGTTGGTTTGTTGGTTTGTTGGCTTGTTGGTTTGCTGCTTTGTTGGTTTTTTAGTTTGTTGGTTTGTTGGTTTGTTGGCTTGTTGGTTTGTTGGTTTGTTGGTTTGTTGGCTTATTGGTTTGTTGGTTTGTTGGCTTGTTGGTTTGTTGGTTTGTTGGTTTGTTGGCTTGTTGGCTTGTTGGTTTGTTGGTTTGTTGGCTTGTTGGTTTGTTGGTTTGTTGGTTTGTTGGCTTGTTGGTTTGTTGGTTTGTTGGCTTGTTGGTTTGTTGGTTTGTTGGTTTGTTGGCTTGTTGGCTTGTTGGTTTGTTGGTTTGTTGGCTTGTTGGTTTGTTGGTTTGTTGGTTTGTTGGCTTGTTGGCTAGTTGGTTTGTTGGCTTGTTGGTTTGTTAGTTTGTTGGCTTTTTGGTTACTAGGTTTGTTGGTTTGTTGGTTTGTTGGCTTGTTGGTTTGTTGGCTTGTTGGTTTGTTGTTTTGTTGATTTGTTGGCTTGTTGGTTTGTTGGTTTGTTGGTTTGTTGGTTTGTTGGTTTGTTGGTTTGTTGGTTTTTTGGTTTGTCGGTTTGTTGGTTTGTTGGCTTGTTGGTTTGTTGGTTTGTTGGTTTGTTGGCTTGTTGGTTTGTTGGTTTGTTGGCTTGTTGGCTTGTTGGTTTGTTGGTTTGTTGGTTTGTTGGCTTGTTGGCTTGTTAGTTTGTTGGTTTGTTGGCTTGTTGGTTTGTTGGTTTGTTGGCTTGTTGGCTTGTTACTTTGTTCGTTTGATGGTTTGTTGGTTTGTTGGTTTTTTGTTTTGTTGGTTTTTTAGTTTGTTGCTTTGTTGGTTTGTTGGTTTGTTGGTTTTTTGGTTTGTTGGTTTGTTGGTTTGTTGGTTTGTTGGTTTGTTGGTTTGTTGGTTTATTTGTTTGTTGGTTTGTTGGCTTGTTGGTTTGTTGGTTTGTTGGTTTGTTGGCTTTTTGGTTTGTTGGTTTGTTGGTTTGTTGGCTTGTTGGCTTGTTGGTTCGTTGGTTTGTTGGTTTTTTGGTTTGTTGGTTTGTTGGTTTGTTGGTTTGTTGGTTTATTTGTTTGTTGGTTTGTTGGCTTGTTGGTTTGTTGGTTTGTTGGTTTGTTGCTTTGTTCGTTTGATGGTTTGTTGGTTTGTTGGTTACTTGGTTTGTTGGTTTGTTGGTTTGTTGGCTTGTTGGCTTGTTGGTTTGTTGGTTTGTTGGTTTGTTGGCTTGTTGGTTACTTAGTTTGTTGGTTTGTTGGTATGTTGGTTTGTTGGTTTGTTGGTTTGTTGGCTTGTTGGTTTGTTGGTTTGTTGACTTGTTCGTTTGTTGGTTTGTTGGCTTGTTGGCTTGTTGGTTTGTTGGTTTGTTGGTTTGTGAGTTTGTTGGCTTGTTGGTTTGTTGGTTTGTTGGTTTGTTGGCTTGTTGGCTTGTTGGTTTGTTGGTTTGTTGGTTTGTTGGTTTGTTGGTTTGTTGGTTTTTTGGTTTGTTGGTTTTTTGGTTTGTTGCTTTGCTGGTTTGTTGGTTTGTTGGCTTGTTGGCTTGTTGGTTTGTTGGCTTGTTGGTTTGTTAGTTTGTTGGCTTTTTGGTTACTTGGTTTGTTGGTTTGTTGGTTTGTTTGTTTGTTCGCTTGTTGGTTTGTTGGTTTGTTGGTTTGTTGGCTTGTTGGTTTGTTGGTTTGTTGGTTTGTTGGTTTGTTGGTTTGTTGGTTTGTTGGTTTGTTGGTTTTTTGGTTTGTTGGTTTGTTGGTTTGTTGGCTTGTTGGTTTGTTGGTTTGTTGGTTTGTTGGCTTGTTGGTTTGTTGGTTTGTTGGCTTGTTGGCTTGTTGGTTTGTTGGTTTGTTGGTTTGTTGGCTTGTTGGCTTGTTGGTTTGTTGGTTTGTTGGCTTGTTGGTTTGTTGGTTTGTTGGCTTGTTGGCTTGTTACTTTGTTCGTTTGATGGTTTGTTGGTTTGTTGGTTTTTTGGTTTGTTGGTTTTTTGGTTTGTTGCTTTGTTGGTGTGTTGGTTTGTTGGTTTGTTGGCTTGTTGATTTGTTGGTTTGTTGGTTTGCTGGCTTGTTGGCTTGTTGGTTTGTTGGTTTGTTGGTTTGTTGGTTTGTTGGTTTATTGGTTTGTTGGTTTGTTGGCTTGCTGGTTTGTTGGTTTGTTGGTTTGTTGGCTTGTTGGTTTGTTGGTTTGTTGGCTTGTTGGTTTGTTGGTTTGTTGGTTTGTTGATTTGTTGGTTTGTTGGTTTGTTGGTTTGTTGGCTTGTTGGTTTGTTGGTTTGTTGGCTTGTTGGTTTGTTGGTTTGTTGGTTTGTTGGCTTGTTGGCTTGTTAGTTTGTTGGTTTGTTGGCTTGTTGGTTTGTTGGTTTTTTGGGTTGTTGGTTTGTTGGTTTGTTGGCTTGTTGGTTTGTTGGTTTGTTGGTTTGTTGGCTTGTTGGTTTGTTGGTTTGTTGACTTGTTGGTTTGTTGGTTTATTGGTTTGTTGGCTTGTTGGCTTGTTGGTTTGTTGGTTTGTAGGCTTGTTGGCTTGTTGGCTTGTTGGCTTGTTGGTTTGTTAGTTTGTTGGCTTTTTAGTTATTGGTTTGTTGGTTTGTTGGTTTGTTGGCTTTTTGGTTACTTGGTTTGTTGGTTTGTTGGCTTGTTGGTTTGTTGGCTTGTTGATTTGTTGGCTTGTTGGTTTGTTGGTTTGTTGGTTTGTTGATTTGTTGGCTTGTTGGCTTGTTGGTTGGTTGGCTTTTTGGTTTGTTAGTTTGTTGGCTTTTTGGTTACTTGGTTTGTTGTTTTGTTGGCTTGTTGGTTTGTTGGCTTGTTGATTTGTTGGTTTGTTGGTTTGTTGGCTTGTTGGCTTGTTGGTTTGTTGGTTTGTTGGTTTGTTGGCTTGTTGGTTTGTTGGTTTGTTGGCTTGTTGGTTTGTTGGTTTGTTGGTTTGTTGGCTTGTTGGCTTGTTGGTTTGTTGGTTTGTTGGCTTGTTGGTTTGTTGGTTTGTTGGCTTGTTGGCTTGTTGCTTTGTTCGTTTGATGGTTTGTTGGTTTGTTGGTTTTTTGGTTTATTGGTTTTTTGGTTTGTTGCTTTATTGGTTTGTTGGTTTGTTGGTTTGTTGGCTTGTTGGCTTGTTGGCTTGTTGGTTTGTTGGCTTGTTGGTTTGTTAGTTTGTTGGTTTTTTGGTTACTTGGTTTGTTGGTTTGTTGGTTTGTTGGCTTGTTGGTTTGTTGGCTTGTTGGTTTGTTGGTTTGTTGGTTTGTTTGCTTGTTGGCTTGTTGGTTTGTTGGTTTGTTGGTTTGTTGGTTTGCTGCTTTGTTGGTTTTTTAGTTTGTTGGTTTGTTGGTTTGTTGGCTTGTTGGTTTGTTGGTTTGTTGGTTTGTTGGCTTGTTGGTTTGTTGGTTTGTTGGTTTGTTGGCTTGTTGGTTTGTTGGTTTGTTGGTTTGTTAGTTTGTTTGCTTTTTGGTTACTTGGTTTGTTGGTTTGTTGTTTTGTTGGTTTGTTGGCTTGTTGGTTTGTTGGTTTGTTGGTTTGTTGGTTTGTTGGTTTGTTGGTTTGTTGGTTTGTTGGTTTGTTGGTTTGTTGGTATGTTGGTTTGTTTGTTTGTTGGTTTGTTGGCTTGTTGGTTTGTTGGTTTGTTGGTTTGTTGGTTTGTTGGCTTGTTGGTTTGTGAGTTTGTTGGCTTTTTGGTTACTTGGTTTGTTGTTTTGTTGGTGTTGGCTTGTTGGCTTGTTGGTTAGTTGGTTTGTTAGTTTGTTGGTTTGTTGGTTTATTTGTTTGTTGGTTTATTGGTTTATTTGTTTGTTGGTTTGTTGGCTTGTTGGTTTGTTGGTTTGTTGGTTTGTTGCTTTGTTCGTTTGGTGGTTTGTTGGTTTGTTGGTTACTTGGTTTGTTGGTTTGTTGGTTTGTTGGTTTGTTCGTTTGTTGGCTTGTTGGCTTGTTGGTTTGTTGGTTTGTTGGCTTGTTGGTTACTTAGTTTGTTGGTTTGTTGGCATGTTGATTTGTTGGTTTGTTAGTTTGTTGGCTTGTTGGTTTGTTGGTTTGTTGGCTTGTTCGTTTGTTGGTTTGTTGGCTTGTTGGCTTGTTGGTTTGTTGGTTTGTTGGTTTGTTGGTTTGTTGGTTTGTTGGTTTGTTGGCTTGTTGGTTTGTTGGTTTGTTGGCTTGTTGGTTTGTTGGTTTGTTGGTTTGTTGGCTTGTTGGCTTGTTGGTTTGTTGGTTTGTTGGCTTGTTGGTTTGTTGGTTTGTTGGCTTGTTGGCTTGTTGCTTTGTTCGTTTGATGGTTTGTTGGTTTGTTGGTTTTTTGGTTTGTTGGTTTTTTGGTTTGTTGCTTTGTTGGTTTGTTGGTTTGTTGGCTTGTTGGCTTGCTGGTTTGTTGGCTTGTTGGTTTGTTAGTTTGTTGGTTTTTTGGTTACTTGGTTTGTTGGTTTGTTGGTTTGTTGGCTTGTTGGTTTGTTGGCTTGTTGGTTTGTTGGTTTGTTGGTTTGTTTGCTTGTTGGCTTGTTGGTTTGTTGGTTTGTTGGTTTGTTGGTTTGCTGCTTTGTTGGTTTTTTAGTTTGTTGGTTTGTTGGTTTGTTGGCTTGTTGGTTTGTTGGTTTGTTGGTTTGTTGGCTTGTTGGTTTGTTGGTTTGTTGGCTTGTTGGTTTGTTGGTTTGTTGGTTTGTTGGCTTGTTGGCTTGTTGGTTTGTTGGTTTGTTGGCTTGTTGGTTTGTTGGTTTGTTGGCTTGTTGGCTTGTTGCTTTGTTGGTTTATTGGTTTGTTTGCTTGTTGGCTTGTTGGTTTGTTAGTTTGTTTGCTTTTTGGTTACTTAGTTTGTTGGTTTGTTGTTTTGTTGGCTTTTTGGTTTGTTAGCTTGTTGGTTTGTTGGTTTGTTGGTTTGTTGGCTTGTTGGCTTGTTGGTTTGTTGGTTTGTTGGTTTGTTGGTTTGTTGGTTTTTTGGTTTTTTGGTTTGTTGGTTTGTTGGTTTGTTGGCTTGTTGGTTTGTTGGCTTGTTGGCTTGTTGGCTTGTTGGTTTGTTTGTTTGTTGGCTTGTTCGTTACTTAGTTTGTTGGTTTGTTGGTTTGTTGGTTTGTTGGTTAGTTCGTTTGTTGGTTTGTAGTTTGTTGGTTTGTTGGCTTGTTGGCTTGTTGGTTTGTTGGTTTGTTGGTTTGTTGGTTTGTTGCTTTGTTGGTTTGTTGGTTTGTTGGCTTGTTGGCTTGTTGGTTTGTTAGTTTGTTGGCTTTTTGGTTACTTGGTTTGTTGGTTTGTTGGTTTGTTGGCTTGTTGGTTTGTTGGCTTGTTGCTTTGTTGGTTTGTTGGTTTGTTGGCTTGTTGGCTTGTTGGTTTGTTGGTTTGTTGGTTTGTTGGTTTGTTGGCTTGTTGGTTTGTTGGCTTGTTGGATTGTTGGCTTGTTGGTTTGTTGGTTTGTTGGCTTGTTGGCTTGTTGGTTTGTTGGTTTGTTGGCTTGTTGGATTGTTGGCTTGTTGGTTTGTTGGTTTGTTGGTTTGTTGGTTTGTTGGCTTGTTGGTTTGTTTGTTTGTTGGCTTGTTGGTTACTTAGTTTGTTGGTTTTTTGGTTTGTTGGTTTGTTGGTTTGTTGGTTTGTTGGCTTGTTGGCTTGTTGGTTTGTTGGTTAGTTTGTTTGTTGGCTTGTAGTTTGTTGGTTTGTTGGCTTGTTGGTTTGTTGGCTTGTTGGCTTGTTGGTTTGTTGGCTTGTTGGTTTGTTAGTTTGTTGGTTTTTTGGTTACTTGGTTTGTTGGTTTGTTGGTTTGTTGGCTTGTTGGTTTGTTGGCTTGTTGGTTTGTTGGTTTGTTGGTTTGTTTGCTTGTTGGCTTGTTGGTTTGTTGGTTTGTTGGTTTGCTGCTTTGTTGGTTTTTTCGTTTGTTGGTTTGTTGGTTTGTTGGCTTGTTGGTTTGTTGGTTTGTTGGTTTGTTGGCTTATTGGTTTGTTGGTTTGTTGGCTTGTTGGTTTGTTGGTTTGTTGGTTTGTTGGCTTGTTGGCTTGTTGGTTTGTTGGTTTGTTGGCTTGTTGGTTTGTTGGTTTGTTGGCTTGTTGGCTTGTTGGTTTGTTGGTTTGTTGGCTTGTTGGTTTGCTGCTTTGTTGGTTTTTTAGTTTGTTGGTTTGTTGGTTTGTTGGCTTGTTGGTTTGTTGGTTTGTTGGTTTGTTGGCTTATTGGTTTGTTGGTTTGTTGGCTTGTTGGTTTGTTGGTTTGTTGGTTTGTTGGCTTGTTGGCTTGTTGGTTTGTTGGTTTGTTGGCTTGTTGGTTTGTTGGTTTGTTGGTTTGTTGGCTTGTTGGTTTGTTGGTTTGTTGGCTTGTTGGTTTGTTGGTTTGTTGGTTTGTTGGCTTGTTGGCTTGTTGGTTTGTTGGTTTGTTGGCTTGTTGGTTTGTTGGTTTGTTGGTTTGTTGGTTTGTTGGCTTGTTGGCTAGTTGGTTTGTTGGCTTGTTGGTTTGTTAGTTTGTTGGCTTTTTGGTTACTTGGTTTGTTGGTTTGTTGGTTTGTTGGCTTGTTGGTTTGTTGGCTTGTTGGTTTGTTGTTTTGTTGATTTGTTGGCTTGTTGGTTTGTTGGTTTGTTGGTTTGTTGGTTTGTTGGTTTGTTGGTTTGTTGGTTTTTTGGTTTGTCGGTTTGTTGGTTTGTTGGCTTGTTGGTTTGTTGGTTTGTTGGTTTGTTGGCTTGTTGGTTTGTTGGTTTGTTGGCTTGTTGGCTTGTTGGTTTGTTGGTTTGTTGGTTTGTTGGCTTGTTGGCTTGTTAGTTTGTTGGTTTGTTGGCTTGTTGGTTTGTTGGTTTGTTGGCTTGTTGGCTTGTTACTTTGTTCGTTTGATGGTTTGTTGGTTTGTTGGTTTTTTGTTTTGTTGGTTTTTTAGTTTGTTGCTTTGTTGGTTTGTTGGTTTGTTGGTTTTTTGGTTTGTTGGTTTGTTGGTTTGTTGGTTTGTTGGTTTGTTGGTTTGTTGGTTTATTTGTTTGTTGGTTTGTTGGCTTGTTGGTTTGTTGGTTTGTTGGTTTGTTGGCTTTTTGGTTTGTTGGTTTGTTGGTTTGTTGGCTTGTTGGCTTGTTGGTTCGTTGGTTTGTTGGTTTTTTGGTTTGTTGGTTTGTTGGTTTGTTGGTTTGTTGGTTTATTTGTTTGTTGGTTTGTTGGCTTGTTGGTTTGTTGGTTTGTTGGTTTGTTGCTTTGTTCGGTTGATGGTTTGTTGGTTTGTTGGTTACTTGGTTTGTTGGTTTGTTGGTTTGTTGGCTTGTTGGTTTGTTGGTTTGTTGGCTTGTTGGTTACTTAGTTTGTTGGTTTGTTGGTATGTTGGTTTGTTGGTTTGTTGGTTTGTTGGCTTGTTGGTTTGTTGGTTTGTTGACTTGTTCGTTTGTTGGTTTGTTGGCTTGTTGGCTTGTTGGTTTGTTGGTTTGTTGGTTTGTTAGTTTGTTGGCTTGTTGGTTTGTTGGTTTGTTGGTTTGTTGGCTTGTTGGCTTGTTGGTTTGTTGGTTTGTTGGTTTGTTGGTTTGTTGGTTTGTTGGTTTTTTGGTTTGTTGGTTTTTTGGTTTGTTGCTTTGCTGGTTTGTTGGTTTGTTGGCTTGTTGGCTTGTTGGTTTGTTGGCTTGTTGGTTTGTTAGTTTGTTGGCTTTTTGGTTACTTGGTTTGTTGGTTTGTTGGTTTGTTTGTTTGTTCGCTTGTTGGTTTGTTGGTTTGTTGGTTTGTTGGCTTGTTGGTTTGTTGGTTTGTTGGTTTGTTGGTTTGTTGGTTTGTTGGTTTGTTGGTTTGTTGGTTTTTTGGTTTGTTGGTTTGTTGGTTTGTTGGCTTGTTGGTTTGTTGGTTTGTTGGTTTGTTGGCTTGTTGGTTTGTTGGTTTGTTGGCTTGTTGGCTTGTTGGTTTGTTGGTTTGTTGGTTTGTTGGCTTGTTGGCTTGTTGGTTTGTTGGTTTGTTGGCTTGTTGGTTTGTTGGTTTGTTGGCTTGTTGGCTTGTTACTTTGTTCGTTTGATGGTTTGTTGGTTTGTTGGTTTTTTGGTTTGTTGGTTTTTTGGTTTGTTGCTTTGTTGGTGTGTTGGTTTGTTGGTTTGTTGGCTTGTTGATTTGTTGGTTTGTTGGTTTGCTGGCTTGTTGGCTTGTTGGTTTGTTGGTTTGTTGGTTTGTTGGTTTGTTGGTTTATTGGTTTGTTGGTTTGTTGGCTTGCTGGTTTGTTGGTTTGTTGGTTTGTTGGCTTGTTGGTTTGTTGGTTTGTTGGCTTGTTGGTTTGTTGGTTTGTTGGTTTGTTGATTTGTTGGTTTGTTGGTTTGTTGGTTTGTTGGCTTGTTGGTTTGTTGGTTTGTTGGCTTGTTGGTTTGTTGGTTTGTTGGTTTGTTGGCTTGTTGGCTTGTTAGTTTGTTGGTTTGTTGGCTTGTTGGTTTGTTGGTTTTTTGGGTTGTTGGTTTGTTGGTTTGTTGGCTTGTTGGTTTGTTGGTTTGTTGGTTTGTTGGCTTGTTGGTTTGTTGGTTTGTTGACTTGTTGGTTTGTTGGTTTATTGGTTTGTTGGCTTGTTGGCTTGTTGGTTTGTTGGTTTGTTGGCTTGTTGGCTTGTTGGCTTGTTGGCTTGTTGGTTTGTTAGTTTGTTGGCTTTTTAGTTATTGGTTTGTTGGTTTGTTGGTTTGTTGGCTTTTTGGTTACTTGGTTTGTTGGTTTGTTGGCTTGTTGGTTTGTTGGCTTGTTGATTTGTTGGCTTGTTGGTTTGTTGGTTTGTTGGTTTGTTGATTTGTTGGCTTGTTGGCTTGTTGGTTGGTTGGCTTTTTGGTTTGTTAGTTTGTTGGCTTTTTGGTTACTTGGTTTGTTGGTTTGTTGGCTTGTTGGTTTGTTGGCTTGTTGATTTGTTGGTTTGTTGGTTTGTTGGCTTGTTGGCTTGTTGGTTTGTTGGTTTGTTGGTTTGTTGGCTTGTTGGTTTGTTGGTTTGTTGGCTTGTTGGTTTGTTGGTTTATTGGCTTGTTGGTTTGTTGGCTTGTTGGTTTGTTGGTTTGTTGGCTTGTTGGCTTGTTGGCTTGTTGGTTTGTTTGTTTGTTGGCTTTTTAGTTATTGGTTTGTTGGTTTGTTGGTTTGTTGGTTTGTTGGTTTTTTGGCTTGTTGATTTGTTGGCTTGTTGGTTTGTTGGTTTGTTGGTTTGTTGGCTTGTTGGTCTGTTCGTTTGTTGGTTTGTTGGTTTGTTGGTTTGTTGGCTTGTTGGTTTGTTGGTTTGTTGGCTTGTTGGCTTGTTGGTTTGTTGGTTTGTTGGCTTGTTGGTTACTTTGTTTGTTAGTTTGTTGGTTTGTTGGTTTGTTGGCTTGTTTGTTTGTTGGTTTGTTGGTTTTTTGGTTTGTTGGTTTATTTGTTTGTTGGTTTGTTGGCTTGTTGGTTTGTCGGTTTGTTGGTTTGTTGGTTTGTTAGTTTGTTGGTTTGTTGGTTTGTTGGATTTTTGGTTTGTTGGTTTGTTGGCTTGTTGGCTTGTTGGTTTGTTGGTTTGTTGGCTTGTTGATTACTTAGTTTGTTGGTTTGTTGGTTAGTTGGTTTGTTGGTTTGTTAGTTTGTTGGTTTGTTGGCTTGTTGGCTTGTTGGTTTGTTGGTTTTTTGGTTTGTTGGTTTGTTGGTTTGTTGGTTTGTTGGTTTGTTGGTTTGTTGGTTTATTTGTTTGTTGGTTTGTTGGCTTGTTGGTTTGTTGGTTTGTTGGCTTGTTGGTTTGTTGGTTTGTTGGTTTGTTGGTTTGTTGGCTTGTTGGCTTGTTGGTTCGTTGGTTTGTTGGTTTTTTGGCTTGTTGGCTTGTTGGTTTGTTGGTTTGTTGGTTTGTTGGTTTGTTGGTTTGTTGGTTTATTTGTTTGTTGGTTTGTTGGTTTATTTGTTTGTTGGTTTGTTGGCTTGTTGGTTTGTTGGTTTGTTGGTTTGTTGCTTTGTTCGTTTGATGGTTTGTTGGTTTGTTGGTTACTTGGTTTGTTGGTTTGTTGGTTTATTGGTTTGTTGGCTTGTTGGCTTGTTGGTTTGCTGGTTTGTTGGCTTGTTGGTTACTTAGTTTGTTGGTTTGTTGGCATGTTGGTTTGTTGGTTTGTTGGCTTGTTGGTTTGTTGGTTTGTTGGCTTGTTCGTTTGTTGGTTTGTTGGCTTGTTGGCTTGTTGGTTTGTTGGTTTGTTGGTTTGTTGGTTTGTTGCCTTGTTGGTTTGTTGGTTTGTTGGCTTGTTGGTTTGTTGGTTTGTTGGTTTGTTGGCTTGTTGGCTTGTTGGTTTGTTGGTTTGTTGGCTTGTTGGTTTGTTGGTTTGTTGGCTTGTTGGCTTGTTGCTTTGTTCGTTTGATGGTTTGTTGGTTTGTTGGTTTTTTGGTTTATTGGTTTTTTGGTTTGTTGCTTTATTGGTTTGTTGGTTTGTTGGTTTGTTGGCTTGTTGGCTTGTTGGCTTGTTGGTTTGTTGGCTTGTTGGTTTGTTAGTTTGTTGGTTTTTTGGTTACTTGGTTTGTTGGTTTGTTGGTTTGTTGGCTTGTTGGTTTGTTGGCTTGTTGGTTTGTTGGTTTGTTGGTTTGTTTGCTTGTTGGCTTGTTGGTTTGTTGGTTTGTTGGTTTGTTGGTTTGCTGCTTTGTTGGTTTTTTAGTTTGTTGGTTTGTTGGTTTGTTGGCTTGTTGGTTTGTTGGTTTGTTGGTTTGTTGGCTTGTTGGTTTGTTGGTTTGTTGGTTTGTTGGCTTGTTGGTTTGTTGGTTTGTTGGTTTGTTTGTTTGTTTGCTTTTTGGTTACTTGGTTTGTTGGTTTGTTGTTTTGTTGGCTTGTTGGTTTGTTGGCTTGTTGGTTTGTTGGTTTGTTGGTTTGTTGGTTTGTTGGTTTGTTGGTTTGTTGGTTTGTTGGTTTGTTGGTATGTTGGTTTGTTTGTTTGTTGGTTTGTTGGCTTGTTGGTTTGTTGGTTTGTTGGTTTGTTGGTTTGTTGGCTTGTTGGTTTGTGAGTTTGTTGGCTTTTTGGTTACTTGGTTTGTTGTTTTGTTGGTGTTGGCTTGTTGGCTTGTTGGTTAGTTGGTTTGTTAGTTTGTTGGTTTGTTGGTTTATTTGTTTGTTGGTTTGTTGGTTTATTTGTTTGTTGGTTTGTTGGCTTGTTGGTTTGTTGGTTTGTTGGTTTGTTGCTTTGTTCGTTTGGTGGTTTGTTGGTTTGTTGGTTACTTGGTTTGTTGGTTTGTTGGTTTGTTCGTTTGTTGGCTTGTTGGCTTGTTGGTTTGTTGGTTTGTTGGCTTGTTGGTTACTTAGTTTGTTGGTTTGTTGGCATGTTGGTTTGTTGGTTTGTTAGTTTGTTGGCTTGTTGGTTTGTTGGTTTGTTGGCTTGTTCGTTTGTTGGTTTGTTGGCTTGTTGGCTTGTTGGTTTGTTGGTTTGTTGGTTTGTTGGTTTGTTGGCTTGTTGGCTTGTTGGTTTGTTGGTTTGTTGGCTTGTTGGTTTGTTGGTTTGTTGGTTTGTTGGCTTGTTGGCTTGTTGGTTTGTTGGTTTGTTGGCTTGTTGGTTTGTTGGTTTGTTGGCTTGTTGGCTTGTTGCTTTGTTCGTTTGATGGTTTGTTGGTTTGTTGGTTTTTTGGTTTGTTGGTTTTTTGGTTTGTTGCTTTGTTGGTTTGTTGGCTTGTTGGCTTGTTGGTTTGTTGGCTTGTTGGTTTGTTAGTTTGTTGGTTTTTTGGTTACTTGGTTTGTTGGTTTGTTGGTTTGTTGGCTTGTTGGTTTGTTGGCTTGTTGGTTTGTTGGTTTGTTGGTTTGTTTGCTTGTTGGCTTGTTGGTTTGTTGGTTTGTTGGTTTGTTGGTTTGCTGCTTTGTTGGTTTTTTAGTTTGTTGGTTTGTTGGTTTGTTGGCTTGTTGGTTTGTTGGTTTGTTGGTTTGTTGGCTTGTTGGTTTGTTGGTTTGTTGGCTTGTTGGTTTGTTGGTTTGTTGGTTTGTTGGCTTGTTGGCTTGTTGGTTTGTTGGTTTGTTGTCTTGTTGGTTTGTTGGTTTGTTGGCTTGTTGGCTTGTTGCTTTGTTGGTTTATTGGTTTGTTTGCTTGTTGGCTTGTTGGTTTGTTAGTTTGTTTGCTTTTTGGTTACTTAGTTTGTTGGTTTGTTGTTTTGTTGGCTTTTTGGTTTGTTAGCTTGTTGGTTTGTTGGTTTGTTGGTTTGTTGGCTTGTTGGCTTGTTGGTTTGTTGGTTTGTTGGTTTGTTGGTTTGTTGGTTTTTTGGTTTTTTGGTTTGTTGGTTTGTTGGTTTGTTGGCTTGTTGGTTTGTTGGCTTGTTGGCTTGTTGGCTTGTTGGTTTGTTTGTTTGTTGGCTTGTTGGTTACTTAGTTTGTTGGTTTGTTGGTTTGTTGGTTTGTTGGTTTGTTGGTTTGTTGGCTTGTTGGCTTGTTGGCTTGTTGGTTTGTTGGTTAGTTCGTTTGTTGGTTTGTAGTTTGTTGGTTTGTTGGCTTGTTGGCTTGTTGGTTTGTTGGTTTGTTGGTTTGTTGGTTTGTTGCTTTGTTGGTTTGTTGGTTTGTTGGCTTGTTGGCTTGTTGGTTTGTTAGTTTGTTAGTTTGTTGGCTTTTTGGTTACTTGGTTTGTTGGTTTGTTGGTTTGTTGGCTTGTTGGTTTGTTGGCTTGTTGCTTTGTTGGTTTGTTGGTTTGTTGGCTTGTTGGCTTGTTGGTTTGTTGGTTTGTTGGTTTGTTGGTTTGTTGGCTTGTTGGTTTGTTGGCTTGTTGGATTGTTGGCTTGTTGGTTTGTTGGTTTGTTGGCTTGTTGGCTTGTTGGTTTGTTGGTTTGTTGTCTTGTTGGATTGTTGGCTTGTTGGTTTGTTAGTTTGTTGGTTTGTTGGTTTGTTGGCTTGTTGGTTTGTTTGTTTGTTGGCTTGTTGGTTACTTAGTTTGTTGGTTTGTTGGTTTGTTGGTTTGTTGGTTTGTTGGTTTGTTGGCTTGTTGGCTTGTTGGTTTGTTGGTTAGTTCGTTTGTTGGTTTGTAGTTTGTTGGTTTGTTGGCTTGTTGGTTTGTTGGCTTGTTGGCTTGTTGGTTTGTTGGCTTGTTGGTTTGTTAGTTTGTTGGTTTTTTGGTTACTTGGTTTGTTGGTTTGTTGGTTTGTTGGCTTGTTGGTTTGTTGGCTTGTTGGTTTGTTGGTTTGTTGGTTTGTTTGCTTGTTGGCTTGTTGGTTTGTTGGTTTGTTGGTTTGTTGGTTTGCTGCTTTATTGGTTTTTTAGTTTGTTGGTTTGTTGGCTTGTTGTCTTGTTGGATTGTTGGCTTGTTGGTTTGTTGGTTTGTTGGCTTGTTGGTTTGTTGGCTTGTTGGATTGTTGGCTTGTTGGTTTGTTGGTTTGTTGGCTTGTTGGCTTGTTGGTTTGTTGGTTTGTTGTCTTGTTGGATTGTTGGCTTGTTGGTTTGTTAGTTTGTTGGTTTGTTGGTTTGTTTGTTTGTTGGCTTGTTGGTTACTTAGTTTGTTGGTTTGTTGGTTTGTTGGTTTGTTGGTTTGTTGGTTTGTTGGCTTGTTGGCTTGTTGGTTTGTTGGTTAGTTCGTTTGTTGGTTTGTAGTTTGTTGGTTTGTTGGCTTGTTGGTTTGTTGGCTTGTTGGCTTGTTGGTTTGTTGGCTTGTTGGTTTGTTAGTTTGTTGGTTTTTTGGTTACTTGGTTTGTTGGTTTGTTGGTTTGTTGGCTTGTTGGTTTGTTGGCTTGTTGCTTTGTTGGTTTGTTGGTTTGTTGGCTTGTTGGCTTGTTGGTTTGTTGGTTTGTTGGTTTGTTGGTTTGTTGGCTTGTTGGTTTGTTGGCTTGTTGGATTGTTGGCTTGTTGGTTTGTTGGTTTGTTGGCTTGTTGGCTTGTTGGTTTGTTGGTTTGTTGTCTTGTTGGATTGTTGGCTTGTTGGTTTGTTAGTTTGTTGGTTTGTTGGTTTGTTGGCTTGTTGGTTTGTTTGTTTGTTGGCTTGTTGGTTACTTAGTTTGTTGGTTTGTTGGTTTGTTGGTTTGTTGGTTTGTTGGTTTGTTGGCTTGTTGGCTTGTTGGTTTGTTGGTTAGTTCGTTTGTTGGTTTGTAGTTTGTTGGTTTGTTGGCTTGTTGGTTTGTTGGCTTGTTGGCTTGTTGGTTTGTTGGCTTGTTGGTTTGTTAGTTTGTTGGTTTTTTGGTTACTTGGTTTGTTGGTTTGTTGGTTTGTTGGCTTGTTGGTTTGTTGGCTTGTTGGTTTGTTGGTTTGTTGGTTTGTTTGCTTGTTGGCTTGTTGGTTTGTTGGTTTGTTGGTTTGTTGGTTTGCTGCTTTATTGGTTTTTTAGTTTGTTGGTTTGTTGGCTTGTTGGTTTGTTGGCTTGTTGGTTTGTTGGTTTGTTGGCTTGTTGGCTTGTTGCTTTGTTGGGTTATTGGTTTGTTGGCTTGTTGGCTTGTTGGTTTGTTAGTTTGTTTGCTTTTTGGTTACTTGGTTTGTTGGTTTATTGTTTTGTTGGCTTTTTGGTTTGTTGGCTTGTTGGTTTGTTGGTTTGTTGGTTTGTTGGTTTGTTGGCTTGTTGGCTTGTTGGTTTGTTGGTTTGTTGGTTTGTTGGTTTGTTGGTTTGTTGGTTTTTTGGTTTGTTGGTTTGTTGGTTTGTTGGCTTGTTTGTTTGTTGGCTTGTTGGCTTGTTGGCTTGTTGGTTTGTTTGTTTGTTGGCTTGTTGGTTACTTAGTTTGTTGGTTTGTTGGTTTGTTGGTTTGTTGGTTTGTTGGTTTGTTGGCTTGTTGGCTTGTTGGTTTGTTGGTTAGTTCGTTTGTTGGTTTGTAGTTTGTTGGTTTGTTGGCTTGTTGGCTTGTTGGTTTGTTGGTTTGTTGGTTTGTTGGTTTGTTGCTTTGTTGGTTTGTTGGTTTGTTGGCTTGTTGGCTTGTTGGTTTGTTAGTTTGTTGGCTTTTTGGTTTGTTGGTTTGTTGGTTTGTTGGTTTGTTGGTTTGTTGGTTTATTTGTTTGTTGGTTTGTTGGTTTATTTGTTTGTTGGTTTGTTGGCTTGTTGGTTTGTTGGTTTGTTGGTTTGTTGGTTTGTTGCTTTGTTCGTTTGAAGGTTTGTTGGTTTGTTGGTTACTTGGTTTGTTGGTTTGTTGGTTTGTTGGTTTGTTGGTTTGTTGGCTTGTTGGCTTGTTGGTTTGTTGGTTTGTTGGCTTGTTGGTTGCTTAGTTTGTTGGTTTGTTGGCATGTTGGTTTGTTGGTTTGTCGGCTTGTTGGTTTGTTGGTTTGTTTGCTTGTTGGTTTGTTGGTTTGTTGGCTTGTTGGCTTGTTGGTTTGTTGGTTTGTTGGTTTGTTGGTTTGTTGGCTTGTTGGTTTGTTAGTTTGTTGGCTTGTTGGTTTGTTGGTTTGTTGGTTTGTTGGCTTGTTGGCTTGTTGGTTTGTTGGTTTGTTGGCTTGTTGGTTCGTTGGTTTGTTGGCTCGTTGGCTTGTTGCTTTGTTCGTTTGATGGTTTGTTGGTTTGTTGGTTTGTTGGCTTGTTGGCTTTTTGGTTTGTTGGCTTGTTGGTTTGTTAGTTTGTTGGCTTTTTGGTTACTTGGTTTGTTGGTTTGTTGGCTTGTTGCTTTGTTCGTTTGATGGTTTGTTGGTTTGTTGGTTTTTTGGTTTGTTGGTTTTTTGGTTTGTTGCTTTGTTGGTTTGTTGGTTTGTTGGCTTGTTGGCTTGTTGGTTTGTTGGCTTGTTGGTTTGTTAGTTTGTTGGTTTTTTGGTTACTTGGTTTGTTGGTTTGTTGGTTTGTTGGCTTGTTGGTTTGTTGGCTTGTTGGTTTGTTGGTTTGTTGGTTTGTTTGCTTGTTGGCTTGTTGGTTTGTTAGTTTGTTCGCTTGTTGGTTTGTTGGTTTGTTGGTTTGTTGGCTTGTTGGCTTGTTGGTTTGTTGGTTTGTTGGCTTGTTGGTTTGTTGGTTTGTTGGCTCGTTGGCTTGTTGCTTTGTTCGTTTGATGGTTTGTTGGTTTGTTGGTTTTTTGGTTTGTTGGTTTTTTGGTTTGTTGCTTTGTTGGTTTGTTGGTTTGTTGGCTTGTTGGCTTGTTGGTTTGTTGGCTTGTTGGTTTGTTAGTTTGTTGGCTTTTTGGTTACTTGGTTTGTTGGTTTGTTGGCTTGTTGCTTTGTTCGTTTGACGGTTTGTTGGTTTGTTGGTTTTTTGGTTTGTTGGTTTTTTGATTTGTTGCTTTGTTGGTTTGTTGGTTTGTTGGCTTGTTGGCTTGTTGGTTTGTTGGCTTGTTGGTTTGTTAGTTTGTTGGTTTTTTGGCTTGTTGGTTTGTTGGTTTGTTGGTTTGTTGGCTTGTTGGTTTGTTGGCTTGTTGGTTTGTTGGTTTGTTGGTTTGTTTGCTTGTTGGCTTGTTGGTTTGTTGGTTTGTTGGTTTGTTGGTTTGCTGCTTTGTTGGTTTTTTAGTTTGTTGGTTTGTTGGCTTGTTGGTTTGTTGGTTTGTTGGTTTGTTGGCTTGTTGGTTTGTTGGTTTGTTGGCTTGTTGGTTTGTTGGTTTGTTGGTTTGTTGGTTTGTTGGCTTGTTGGCTTGTTGGTTTGTTGGTTTGTTGGCTTGTTGGTTTGTTCGTTTGTTGGCTTGTTGGCTTGTTGCTTTGTTGGGTTATTGGTTTGTTGGCTTGTTGGCTTGTTGGTTTGTTAGTTTGTTTGCTTTTTGGTTACTTGGTTTGCTGGTTTGTTGTTTTGTTGGCTTTTTGGTTTGTTGCCTTGTTGGTTTGTTGGTTTGTTGGTTTGTTGGCTTGTTGGCTTGTTGGTTTGTTGGTTTGTTAGTTTGTTGGTTTCTTGGTTTGTTGGTTTGTTGGTTTTTTGGATTGTTGGTTTGTTGGTTTGTTGGCTTGTTGGTTTGTTGGCTTGTTGGCTTGTTGGCTTGTTGGTTTGTTTGTTTGTTGGCTTGTTGGTTACTTAGTTTGTTGGTTTGTTGGTTTGTTGGTTTGTTGGTTAGTTCGTTTGTTGGTTTGTAGTTTGTTGGTTTGTTGGCTTGTTGGCTTGTTGGTTTGTTGGTTTTTTGGTTTGTTGGTTTGTTGGTTTGTTGGTTTGTTGGTTTGTTGGTTTGTTTGTTTGTTGGTTTGTTGGCTTGTTGGTTTGTTGGTTTGTTGGTTTGTTGGCTTGTTGGTTTGTTAGTTTGTTGGCTTTTTGGTTACTTGGTTTGTTGTTTTGTTGGTGTTGGCTTGTTGGCTTGTTGGTTAGTTGGTTTGTTGGCTTGTTGGTTTGTTGGTTTGTTGGCTTGTTGGCTTGTTGGTTTGTTGGTTTGTTGGTTTGTTGGTTTGTTGCTTTGTTGGTTTGTTGGTTTGTTGGCTTGTTGGCTTGTTGGTTTGTTAGTTTGTTGGCTTTTTGGTTACTTGGTTTGTTGGTTTGTTGGTTTGTTGGCTTGTTGGCTTGTTGGTTTGTTGGCTTGTTGCTTTGTTGGTTTGTTGGTTTGTTGGCTTGTTGGCTTGTTGGTTTGTTGGTTTGTTGGTTTGTTAGTTTGTTGGCTTGTTGGTTTGTTGGCTTGTTGGATTGTTGGCTTGTTGGTTTGTTGGTTTGTTGGCTTGTTGGCTTGTTGGTTTGTTGGTTTGTTGGCTTGTTGGATTGTTGGCTTGTTGGTTTGTTGGGTTGTCGGTTTGTTGGTTTGTTGGCTTGTTGGTTCGTTGGTTTGTTGGCTTGTTGGTTACTTAGTTTGTTGGTTTGTTGGCATGTTGGTTTGTTGGTTTGTAGGCTTGTTGGTTACTTAGTTTGTTGGTTTGTTGGCATGTTGGTTTGTTGGTTTGTTGGTTTGTTGGCTTGTTGGTTTGTTGGCTTGTTGGTTTGTTGCTTTGTTCGTTTGATGGTTTCTTGGTTTGTTGGTTACTTGTTTTGTTGGTTTGTTGGTTTGTTTGCTTGCTGGTTTGTTGGTTTGTTGGTTTGTTGGTTTGTTGGTTTGTTGGCTTGTTGGTTTGTTAGTTTGTTGGCTTGTTGGTTTGTTAGTTTGTTGGCTTTTTGGTTACTTGGTTTGTTGGTTTGTTGGTTTGTTGACTTGTTGGTTTGTTGGTTTGTTGGTTTGTTGGCTTGTTGGTTTGTTAGTTTGTTGGTTTGTTGGCTTGTTGGTTTGTTGGTTTTTTGGTTTGTTGGTTTGTTGGTTTGTTGGCTTGTTGGTTTGTTGGTTTGTTGGTTTGTTGGTTTGTTGGCTTGTTGATTTGTTGGTTTGTTGGCTTGTTGGTTTGTTGGTTTGTTGGTTTGTTGGTTTGTTGGCTTGTTGGTTTATTGCTTTTTTGGCTTGTTAGCTTGTTGGTTTGTTGGTTTGTTGGCTTGTTGGCTTGTTGGCTTGTTGGTTTGTTAGCTTATTGGCTTTTTAGTTACTTGGTTTGTTGGTTTGTTGGATTGTTGGTTTGTTGGTTTGTTGGTTTTTTGGCTTGTTGGTTTGTTGGTTTGTTGGTTTGTTGGTTTGTTGGCTTGTTGGCTTGTTCGTTTTTTGGTTTGTTGGTTTGATGGTTTGTTGGCTTGTTGGTTTGTTGGTTTGTTGGCTTGTTGGTTTGTTTGTTTGTTGGTTTGTTGGCTTGTTGGTTACTTGGTTTGTTGGTTTGTTGGTTTGTTGTTTTGTTGGCTTGTTGGTTTGTTGGTTTGTCGGTTTTTTGGTTTGTTGGTTTATTTGTTTGTTGGTTTGTTGGCTTGTTGGTTTGTTGGTTTGTTGGTTTGTTGGCTTCTTGGTTTGTTGGTTTGTTGGTTTGTTGGCTTGTTGGCTTGTTGGTTTGTTGGTTTGTTGGTTTTTTGGTTTGTTGGTTTGTTGGCTTGTTGGCTTGTTGGTTTGTTGGTTTGTTGGCTTGTTGGATTGTTGGCTTGTTGGTTTGTTGGTTTGTTGGTTTGTTGGCTTGTTGGTTTGTTGGTTTGTTGGCTTGTTGGTTACTTAGTTTGTGGGTTTGTTGGCTTGTTGGTTTGTTGGTTTGTTGGCTTGTTGGTTTGTTGGTTTGTTTGCTTGTTGGCTTGTTGCTTTGTTCGTTTGATGGTTTGTTGGTTTGTTGGTTTTTTGGTTTATTGGTTTTTTGGTTTGTTGCTTTATTGGTTTGTTGGTTTGTTGGTTTGTTGGCTTGTTGGCTTGTTGGCTTGTTGGTTTGTTGGCTTGTTGGTTTGTTAGTTTGTTGGTTTTTTGGTTACTTGGTTTGTTGGTTTGTTGGTTTGTTGGCTTGTTGGTTTGTTGGCTTGTTGGTTTGTTGGTTTGTTGGTTTGTTTGCTTGTTGGCTTGTTGGTTTGTTGGTTTGTTGGTTTGTTGGTTTGCTGCTTTGTTGGTTTTTTAGTTTGTTGGTTTGTTGGTTTGTTGGCTTGTTGGTTTGTTGGTTTGTTGGTTTGTTGGCTTGTTGGTTTGTTGGTTTGTTGGTTTGTTGGCTTGTTGGTTTGTTGGTTTGTTGGTTTATTAGTTTGTTTGCTTTTTGGTTACTTGGTTTGTTGGTTTGTTGTTTTGTTGGCTTGTTGGTTTGTTGGCTTGTTGGTTTGTTGGTTTGTTGGTTTGTTGGTTTGTTGGTTTGTTGGTTTGTTGGTATGTTGGTTTGTTTGTTTGTTGGTTTGTTGGCTTGTTGGTTTGTTGGTTTGTTGGTTTGTTGGTTTGTTGGCTTGTTGGTTTGTGAGTTTGTTGGATTTTTATTTACTTGGTTTGTTGTTTTGTTGGTGTTGGCTTGTTGGCTTGTTGGTTAGTTGGTTTGTTAGTTTGTTGGTTTGTTGGTTTATTTGTTTGTTGGTTTGTTGGTTTATTTGTTTGTTGGTTTGTTGGCTTGTTGGTTTGTTGGTTTGTTGGTTTGTTGCTTTGTTCGTTTGGTGGTTTGTTGGTTTGTTGGTTACTTGGTTTGTTGGTTTGTTGGTTTGTTGGTTTGTTCGTTTGTTGGCTTGTTGGATTGTTGGTTTGTTGGTTTGTTGGCTTGTTGGTTACTTAGTTTGTTGGTTTGTTGGCATGTTGGTTTGTTGGTTTGTTAGTTTGTTGGCTTGTTGGTTTGTTGGTTTGTTGGCTTGTTCGTTTGTTGGCTTGTTGGCTGGTTGGTTTGTTGGTTTGTTGGTTTGTTGGTTTGTTGGCTTGTTGGTTTGTTGGTTTGTTGGCTTGTTGGTTTGTTGGTTTGTTGGTTTGTTGGCTTGTTGGCTTGTTGGTTTGTTGGTTTGTTGGCTTGTTGGTTTGTTGGTTTGTTGGCTTGTTGGCTTGTTGCTTTGTTCGTTTGATGGTTTGTTGGTTTGTTGGTTTTTTGGTTTGTTGGTTTTTTGGTTTGTTGCTTTGTTGGTTTGTTGGTTTGTTGGCTTGTTGGCTTGTTGGTTTGTTGGCTTGTTGGTTTGTTAGTTTGTTGGTTTTTTGGTTACTTGGTTTGTTGGTTTGTTGGTTTGTTGGCTTGTTGGTTTGTTGGCTTGTTGGTTTGTTGGTTTGTTGGTTTGTTTGCTTGTTGGCTTGTTGGTTTGTTGGTTTGTTGGTTTGTTGGTTTGCTGCTTTGTTGGTTTTTTAGTTTGTTGGTTTGCTGGTTTGTTGGCTTGTTGGTTTGTTGGTTTGTTGGTTTGTTGGCTTGTTGGTTTGTTAGTTTGTTGGCTTGTTGGTTTGTTGGTTTGTTGGTTTGTTGGCTTGTTGGCTTGTTGGTTTGTTGGTTTGTTGGCTTGTTGGTTTGTTGGTTTGTTGGCTTGTTGGCTTGTTGCTTTGTTGGTTTATTGGTTTGTTTGCTTGTTGGCTTGTTGGTTTGTTAGTTTGTTTGCTTTTTGGTTACTTAGTTTGTTGGTTTGTTGTTTTGTTGGCTCTTTGGTTTGTTAGCTTGTTGGTTTGTTGGTTTGTTGGTTTGTTGGCTTGTTGGCTTGTTGGTTTGTTGGTTTGTTGGTTTGTTGGTTTGTTGGTTTTTTGGTTTTTTGGTTTGTTGGTTTGTTGGTTTGTTGGCTTGTTGGTTTGTTGGCTTGTTGGCTTGTTGGCTTGTTGGTTTGTTTGTTTGTTGGCTTGTTGGTTACTTAGTTTGTTGGTTTGTTGGTTTGTTGGTTTGTTGGTTTGTTGGTTTGTTGGCTTGTTGGCTTGTTGGTTTGTTGGTTAGTTCGTTTGTTGGTTTGTAGTTTGTTGGTTTGTTGGCTTGTTGGCTTGTTGGTTTGTTGGCTTGTTGGTTTGTTGGTTTGTTACTTTGTTGGTTTGTTGGTTTGTTGGCTTGTTGGCTTGTTGGTTTGTTAGTTTGTTGGCTTTTTGGTTACTTGGTTTGTTGGTTTGTTGGTTTGTTGGCTTGTTGGTTTGTTGGCTTGTTGCTTTGTTGGTTTGTTGGTTTGTTGGCTTGTTGGCTTGTTGGTTTGTTGGTTTGTTGGTTTGTTGGTTTGTTGGCTTGTTGGTTTGTTGGCTTGTTGGATTGTTGGCTTGTTGGTTTGTTGGTTTGTTGGCTTGTTGGCTTGTTGGTTTGTTGGTTTGTTGGCTTGTTGGATTGTTGGCTTGTTGGTTTGTTGGTTTGTTGGTTTGTTGGTTTGTTGGCTTGTTGGTTTGTTTGTTTGTTGGCTTGTTGGTTACTTAGTTTGTTGGTTTGTTGGTTTGTTGGTTTGTTGGTTTGTTGGTTTGTTGGCTTGTTGGCTTGTTGGTTTGTTGGTTAGTTCGTTTGTTGGTTTGTAGTTTGTTGGTTTGTTGGCTTGTTGGTTTGTTGGCTTGTTGGCTTGTTGGTTTGTTGGCTTGTTGGTTTGTTAGTTTGTTGGTTTTTTGGTTACTTGGTTTGTTGGTTTGTTGGTTTGTTGGCTTGTTGGTTTGTTGGCTTGTTGGTTTGTTGGTTTGTTGGTTTGTTTGCTTGTTGGCTTGTTGGTTTGTTGGTTTGTTGGTTTGTTGGTTTGTTGGCTTATTGGTTTGTTGGTTTGTTGGCTTGTTGGTTTGTTGGTTTGTTGGTTTGTTGGCTTGTTGGCTTGTTGGTTTGTTGGTTTGTTGGCTTGTTGGTTTGTTGGTTTGTTGGCTTGTTGGCTTGTTGCTTTGTTGGGTTATTGGTTTGTTGGCTTGTTGGCTTGTTGGTTTGTTAGTTTGTTTGCTTTTTGGTTACTTGGTTTGTTGGTTTATTGTTTTGTTGGCTTTTTGGTTTGTTGGCTTGTTGGTTTGTTGGTTTGTTGGTTTGTTGGCTTGTTGGCTTGTTGGCTTGTTGGTTTGTTGGTTTGTTGGTTTGTTGGTTTGTTGGTTTGTTGGTTTTTTGGTTTGTTGGTTTGTTGGTTTGTTGGCTTGTTGGTTTGTTGGCTTGTTGGCTTGTTGGCTTGTTGGTTTGTTTGTTTGTTGGCTTGTTGGTTACTTAGTTTGTTGGTTTGTTGGTTTGTTGGTTTGTTGGTTTGTTGGTTTGTTGGTTTGTTGGCTTGTTGGCTTGTTGGTTTGTTGGTTAGTTCGTTTGTTGGTTTGTAGTTTGTTGGTTTGTTGGCTTGTTGGCTTGTTGGTTTGTTGGTTTGTTGGTTTGTTGGTTTGTTGCTTTGTTGGTTTGTTGGTTTGTTGGCTTGTTGGCTTGTTGGTTTGTTAGTTTGTTGGCTTTTTGGTTTGTTGGTTTGTTGGTTTGTTGGTTTGTTGGTTTGTTGGTTTATTTGTTTGTTCGTTTGTTGGTTTATTTGTTTGTTGGTTTGTTGGCTTGTTGGTTTGTTGGTTTGTTGGTTTGTTGGTTTGTTGCTTTGTTCGTTTGAAGGTTTGTTGGTTTGTTGGTTGCTTGGTTTGTTGGTTTGTTGGTTTGTTGGTTTGTTGGTTTGTTGGCTTGTTGGCTTGTTGGTTTGTTGGTTTGTTGGCTTGTTGGTTGCTTAGTTTGTTGGTTTGTTGGCATGTTGGTTTGTTGGTTTGTCGGCTTGTTGGTTTGTTGGTTTGTTGGTTTGTTTGCTTGTTGGTTTGTTGGTTTGTTGGCTTGTTGGCTTGTTGGTTTGTTGGTTTGTTGGTTTGTTGGTTTGTTGGCTTGTTGGTTTGTTAGTTTGTTGGCTTGTTGGTTTGTTGGTTTGTTGGTTTGTTGGCTTGTTGGCTTGTTGGTTTGTTGGTTTGTTGGCTTATTGGTTCGTTGGTTTGTTGGCTCGTTGGCTTGTTGCTTTGTTCGTTTGATGGTTTGTTGGTTTGTTGGTTTGTTGGCTTGTTGGCTTTTTGGTTTGTTGGCTTGTTGGTTTGTTAGTTTGTTGGCTTTTTGGTTACTTGGTTTGTTGGTTTGTTGGCTTGTTGCTTTGTTCGTTTGATGGTTTGTTGGTTTGTTGGTTTTTTGGTTTGTTGGTTTTTTGGTTTGTTGCTTTGTTGGTTTGTTGGTTTGTTGGCTTGTTGGCTTGTTGGTTTGTTGGCTTGTTGGTTTGTTAGTTTGTTGGTTTTTTGGTTACTTGGTTTGTTGGTTTGTTGGTTTGTTGGCTTGTTGTATTGTTGGCTTGTTGGTTTGTTGGTTTGTTGGTTTGTTTGCTTGTTGGCTTGTTGGTTTGTTAGTTTGTTGGCTTGTTGGTTTGTTGGTTTGTTGGTTTGTTGGCTTGTTGGCTTGTTGGTTTGTTGGTTTGTTGGCTTGTTGGTTTGTTGGTTTGTTGGCTCGTTGGCTTGTTGCTTTGTTCGTTTGATGGTTTGTTGGTTTGTTGGTTTTTTGATTTGTTGGTCTTTTGGTTTGTTGCTTTGTTGGTTTGTTGGCTTGTTGGCTTGTTGGTTTGTTGGCTTGTTGGTTTGTTAGTTTGTTGGCTTTTTGGTTACTTGGTTTGTTGGTTTGTTGGCTTGTTGCTTTGTTCGTTTGATGGTTTGTTGGTTTGTTGGTTTTTTGGTTTGTTGGTTTTTTGGTTTGTTGCTTTGTTGGTTTGTTGGTTTGTTGGCTTGTTGGCTTGTTGGTTTGTTGGCTTGTTGGTTTGTTAGTTTGTTGGTTTTTTGGTTACTTGGTTTGTTGGTTTGTTGGTTTGTTGGCTTGTTGGTTTGTTGGCTTGTTGGTTTGTTGGTTTGTTGGTTTGTTTGCTTGTTGGCTTGTTGGTTTGTTGGTTTGTTGGTTTGTTGGTTTGCTGCTTTGTTGGTTTTTTAGTTTGTTGGTTTGTTGGCTTGTTGGTTTGTTGGTTTGTTGGTTTGTTGGCTTGTTGGTTTGTTGGTTTGTTGGCTTGTTGGTTTGTTGGTTTGTTGGTTTGTTGGTTTGTTGGCTTGTTGGCTTGTTGGTTTGTTGGTTTGTTGGCTTGTTGGTTTGTTCGTTTGTTGGCTTGTTGGCTTGTTGCTTTGTTGGGTTATTGGTTTGTTGGCTTGTTGGCTTGTTGGTTTTTTAGTTTGTTTGCTTTTTGGTTACTTGGTTTGTTGGTTTGTTGTTTTGTTGGCTTTTTGGTTTGTTGCCTTGTTGGTTTGTTGCCTTGTTGGTTTGTTGGCTTGTTGGCTTGTTGGTTTGTTGGTTTGTTGGTTTGTTGGTTTGTTGGTTTGTTGGTTTGTTGGTTTTTTGATTTGTTGGTTTGTTGGTTTGTTGGCTTGTTGGTTTGTTGGCTTGTTGGCTTGTTGGCTTGTTGGCTTGTTGGTTTGTTTGTTTGTTGGCTTGTTGGTTACTTAGTTTGTTGGTTTGTTGGTTTGTTGGTTTGTTGGTTTGTTGGCTTGTTGGCTTGTTGGTTTGTTGGTTAGTTCGTTTGTTGGTTTGTAGTTTGTTGGTTTGTTGGCTTGTTGGCTTGTTGGTTTGTTGGTTTTTTGGTTTGTTGGTTTGTTGGTTTGTTGGTTTGTTGGTTTGTTGGTTTGTTGGTTTGTTTGTTTGTTGGTTTGTTGGCTTGTTGGTTTGTTGGTTTGTTGGTTTGATGGTTTGTTGGCTTGTTGGTTTGTTAGTTTGTTGGCTTTTTGGTTACTTGGTTTGTTGTTTTGTTGGTGTTGGCTTGTTGGCTTGTTGGTTAGTTGGTTTGTTGGCTTGTTGGTTTGTTGGTTTGTTGGCTTGTTGGCTTGTTGGTTTGTTGGTTTGTTGGTTTGTTGGTTTGTTGCTTTGTTGGTTTGTTGGTTTGTTGGCTTGTTGGCTTGTTGGTTTGTTAGTTTGTTGGCTTTTTGGTTACTTGGTTTGTTGGTTTGTTGGTTTGTTGGCTTGTTGGCTTGTTGGTTTGTTGGCTTGTTGCTTTGTTGGTTTGTTGGTTTGTTGGCTTGTTGGCTTGTTGGTTTGTTGGTTTGTTGGTTTGTTAGTTTGTTGGCTTGTTGGTTTGTTGGCTTGTTGGATTGTTGGCTTGTTGGTTTGTTGGTTTGTTGGCTTGTTGGCTTGTTGGTTTGTTGGTTTGTTGGCTTGTTGGATTGTTGGCTTGTTGGTTTGTTGGGTTGTCGGTTTGTTGGTTTGTTGGCTTGTTGGTTCGTTGGTTTGTTGGCTTGTTGATTACTTAGTTTGTTGGTTTGTTGGCATGTTGGTTTGTTGGTTTGTAGGCTTGTTGGTTACTTAGTTTGTTGATTTGTTGGCATGTTGGTTTGTTGGTTTGTTGGTTTGTTGGCTTGTTGGTTTGTTGGCTTGTTGGTTTGTTGATTTGTTCGTTTGATGGTTTGTTGGTTTGTTGGTTACTTGTTTTGTTGGTTTGTTGGTTTGTTTGCTTGCTGGTTTGTTGGTTTGTTGGCTTGTTGGTTTGTTGGTTTGTTGGTTTGTTGGCTTGTTGGTTTGTTAGTTTGTTGGCTTGTTGGTTTGTTAGTTTGTTGGCTTTTTGGTTACTTGGTTTGTTGGTTTGTTGGTTTGTTGACTTGTTGGTTTGTTGGTTTGTTGGTTTGTTGGCTTGTTGGTTTGTTAGTTTGTTGGTTTGTTGGCTTGTTGGTTTGTTGGTTTTTTGGTTTGTTGGTTTGTTGGTTTGTTGGTTTGTTGGCTTGTTGGTTTGTTGGTTTGTTGGTTTGTTGGTTTGTTGGCTTGTTGGTTTGTTGGTTTGTTGGCTTGTTGGTTTGTTGGTTTGTTGGTTTGTTGGCTTGTTGGCTTGTTGGTTTATTGCTTTTTTGGCTTGTTGGCTTGTTGGTTTGTTGGTTTGTTGGCTTGTTGGCTTGTTGGCTTGTTGGTTGGTTAGCTTATTGGCTTTTTAGTTACTTGGTTTGTTGGTTTGTTGGTTTGTTGGATTGTTGGTTTGTTGGTTTGTTGGTTTTTTGGCTTGTTGGTTTGTTGGCTTGTTGGTTTGTTGGTTTGTTGGTTTGTTGGCTTGTTGGCTTGTTCGTTTTTTGGTTTGTTGGTTTGATGGTTTGTTGGCTTGTTGGTTTGTTGGTTTGTTGGCTTGTTGGTTTGTTTGTTTGTTGGTTTGTTGGCTTGTTGGTTACTTGGTTTGTTGGTTTGTTGTTTTGTTGGCTTGTTGGTTTGTTGGTTTGTCGGTTTTTTGGTTTGTTGGTTTATTTGTTTGTTGGTTTGTTGGCTTGTTGGTTTGTTGGTTTGTTGGTTTGTTGGCTTGTTGGTTTGTTGGTTTGTTGGTTTGTTGGCTTGTTGGCTTGTTGGTTTGTTGGTTTGTTGGTTTTTTGGTTTGTTGGTTTGTTGGCTTGTTGGCTTGTTGGTTTGTTGGTTTGTTGGCTTGTTGGATTGTTGGCTTGTTGGTTTGTTGGTTTGTTGGTTTGTTGGCTTGTTGGTTTGTTGGCTTGTTGGTTACTTAGTTTGTTGGTTTGTTGGCATGTTGGTTTATTGGTTTGTTGGTTTGTAGGCTTGTTGGTTACTTAGTTTGTTGGTTTGTTGGCATGTTGGTTTGTTGGTTTGTTGGTTTGTTGGCTTGTTGGTTTGTTGGCTTGTTAGTTTGTTGCTTTGTTCGTTTGATGGTTTGTTGGTTTGTTGGTTACTTGTTTTGTTGGTTTGTTGGTTTGTTTGCTTACTGGTTTGTTGGTTTGTTGGCTTGTTGGTTTGTTGGTTTGTTGGTTTGTTGGTTTGTTGGCTTGTTGGTTTGTTGGTTTGTTGGCTTGTTGGTTACTTAGTTTGTTGGTTTGTTGGCATGTTGGTTTGTTGGTTTGTAGGCTTGTTGGTTACTTAGTTTGTTGGTTTGTTGGCATGTTGGTTTGTTGGTTTGTTGGTTTGTTGGCTTGTTGGTTTGTTGCTTTGTTCGTTTGATGGTTTGTTGGTTTGTTGGTTACTTGTTTTGTTGGTTTGTTGGTTTGTTTGCATGCTGGTTTGTTGGTTTGTTGGCTTGTTGGTTTGTTGGTTTGTTGGTTTGTTGGCTTGTTGGTTTGTTAGTTTGTTGGCTTGTTGGTTTGTTAGTTTGTTGGCTTTTTGGTTACTTGGTTTGTTGGTTTGTTGGTTTGTTGGCTTGTTGGTTTGTTGGTTTGTTGGTTTGTTGGTTTGTTGGCTTGTTGGTTTGTTAGTTTGTTGGTTTGTTGGCTTGTTGGTTTGTTGGTTTTTTGGTTTGTTGGTTTGTTGGTTTGTTGGCTTGTTGGTTTGTTGGTTTGTTTGTTTGTTGGCTTGTTGGTTTGTTGGTTTTTTGGCTTGTTGGTTTGTTGGTTTGTTGGTTTGTTGGCTTGTTGGCTTGTTGGTTTATTGGTTTTTTGGCTTGTTGGCTTGTTGGTTTGTTGGTTTGTTGGCTTGTTGGCTTGTTGGCTTGTTGGTTTGTTAGCTTGTTGGCTTTTTAGTTACTTGGTTTGTTGGTTTGTTGGTTTGTTGGATTGTTGGTTTGTTGGTTTGTTGGTTTTTTGGCTTGTTGGTTTGTTGGCTTGTTGGTTTGTTGGTTTGTTGGTTTGTTGGCTTGTTGGCTTGTTGGTTTTTTGGTTTGTTGGTTTGTTGGTTTGTTGGCTTGTTGGCTTGTTGGTTTGTTGGTTTGTTGGCTTGTTGGTTTGTTCGTTTGTTGGCTTGTTGGCTTGTTGCTTTGTTGGGTTATTGGTTTGTTGGCTTGTTGGCTTGTTGGTTTTTTAGTTTGTTTGCTTTTTGGTTACTTGGTTTGTTGGTTTGTTGTTTTGTTGGCTTTTTGGTTTGTTGCCTTGTTGGTTTGTTGCCTTGTTGGTTTGTTGGCTTGTTGGCTTGTTGGTTTGTTGGTTTGTTGGTTTGTTGGTTAGTTGGTTTGTTGGTTTGTTGGTTTTTTGATTTGTTGGTTTGTTGGTTTGTTGGCTTGTTGGTTTGTTGGCTTGTTGGCTTGTTGGCTTGTTGGCTTGTTGGTTTGTTTGTTTGTTGGCTTGTTGGTTACTTAGTTTGTTGGTTTGTTGGTTTGTTGGTTTGTTGGTTTGTTGGCTTGTTGGCTTGTTGGTTTGTTGGTTAGTTCGTTTGTTGGTTTGTAGTTTGTTGGTTTGTTGGCTTGTTGGCTTGTTGGTTTGTTGGTTTTTTGGTTTGTTGGTTTGTTGGTTTGTTGGTTTGTTGGTTTGTTGGTTTGTTGGTTTGTTTGTTTGTTGGTTTGTTGGCTTGTTGGTTTGTTGGTTTGTTGGTTTGTTGGTTTGTTGGCTTGTTGGTTTGTTAGTTTGTTGGCTTTTTGGTTACTTGGTTTGTTGTTTTGTTGGTGTTGGCTTGTTGGCTTGTTGGTTAGTTGGTTTGTTGGCTTGTTGGTTTGTTGGTTTGTTGGCTTGTTGGCTTGTTGGTTTGTTGGTTTGTTGGTTTGTTGGTTTGTTGCTTTGTTGGTTTGTTGGTTTGTTGGCTTGTTGGCTTGTTGGTTTGTTAGTTTGTTGGCTTTTTGGTTACTTGGTTTGTTGGTTTGTTGGTTTGTTGGCTTGTTGGCTTGTTGGTTTGTTGGCTTGTTGCTTTGTTGGTTTGTTGGTTTGTTGGCTTGTTGGCTTGTTGGTTTGTTGGTTTGTTGGTTTGTTAGTTTGTTGGCTTGTTGGTTTGTTGGCTTGTTGGATTGTTGGCTTGTTGGTTTGTTGGTTTGTTGGCTTGTTGGCTTGTTGGTTTGTTGGTTTGTTGGCTTGTTGGATTGTTGGCTTGTTGGTTTGTTGGGTTGTCGGTTTGTTGGTTTGTTGGCTTGTTGGTTCGTTGGTTTGTTGGCTTGTTGATTACTTAGTTTGTTGGTTTGTTGGCATGTTGGTTTGTTGGTTTGTAGGCTTGTTGGTTACTTAGTTTGTTGATTTGTTGGCATGTTGGTTTGTTGGTTTGTTGGTTTGTTGGCTTGTTGGTTTGTTGGCTTGTTGGTTTGTTGATTTGTTCGTTTGATGGTTTGTTGGTTTGTTGGTTACTTGTTTTGTTGGTTTGTTGGTTTGTTTGCTTGCTGGTTTGTTGGTTTGTTGGCTTGTTGGTTTGTTGGTTTGTTGGTTTGTTGGCTTGTTGGTTTGTTAGTTTGTTGGCTTGTTGGTTTGTTAGTTTGTTGGCTTTTTGGTTACTTGGTTTGTTGGTTTGTTGGTTTGTTGACTTGTTGGTTTGTTGGTTTGTTGGTTTGTTGGCTTGTTGGTTTGTTAGTTTGTTGGTTTGTTGGCTTGTTGGTTTGTTGGTTTTTTGGTTTGTTGGTTTGTTGGTTTGTTGGTTTGTTGGCTTGTTGGTTTGTTGGTTTGTTGGTTTGTTGGTTTGTTGGCTTGTTGGTTTGTTGGTTTGTTGGCTTGTTGGTTTGTTGGTTTGTTGGTTTGTTGGCTTGTTGGCTTGTTGGTTTATTGCTTTTTTGGCTTGTTGGCTTGTTGGTTTGTTGGTTTGTTGGCTTGTTGGCTTGTTGGCTTGTTGGTTTGTTAGCTTATTGGCTTTTTAGTTACTTGGTTTGTTGGTTTGTTGGTTTGTTGGATTGTTGGTTTGTTGGTTTGTTGGTTTTTTGGCTTGTTGGTTTGTTGGCTTGTTGGTTTGTTGGTTTGTTGGTTTGTTGGCTTGTTGGCTTGTTCGTTTTTTGGTTTGTTGGTTTGATGGTTTGTTGGCTTGTTGGTTTGTTGGTTTGTTGGCTTGTTGGTTTGTTTGTTTGTTGGTTTGTTGGCTTGTTGGTTACTTGGTTTGTTGGTTTGTTGTTTTGTTGGCTTGTTGGTTTGTTGGTTTGTCGGTTTTTTGGTTTGTTGGTTTATTTGTTTGTTGGTTTGTTGGCTTGTTGGTTTGTTGGTTTGTTGGTTTGTTGGCTTGTTGGTTTGTTGGTTTGTTGGTTTGTTGGCTTGTTGGCTTGTTGGTTTGTTGGTTTGTTGGTTTTTTGGTTTGTTGGTTTGTTGGCTTGTTGGCTTGTTGGTTTGTTGGTTTGTTGGCTTGTTGGATTGTTGGCTTGTTGGTTTGTTGGTTTGTTGGTTTGTTGGCTTGTTGGTTTGTTGGCTTGTTGGTTACTTAGTTTGTTGGTTTGTTGGCATGTTGGTTTATTGGTTTGTTGGTTTGTAGGCTTGTTGGTTACTTAGTTTGTTGGTTTGTTGGCATGTTGGTTTGTTGGTTTGTTGGTTTGTTGGCTTGTTGGTTTGTTGGCTTGTTAGTTTGTTGCTTTGTTCGTTTGATGGTTTGTTGGTTTGTTGGTTACTTGTTTTGTTGGTTTGTTGGTTTGTTTGCTTACTGGTTTGTTGGTTTGTTGGCTTGTTGGTTTGTTGGTTTGTTGGTTTGTTGGTTTGTTGGCTTGTTGGTTTGTTGGTTTGTTGGCTTGTTGGTTACTTAGTTTGTTGGTTTGTTGGCATGTTGGTTTGTTGGTTTGTAGGCTTGTTGGTTACTTAGTTTGTTGGTTTGTTGGCATGTTGGTTTGTTGGTTTGTTGGTTTGTTGGCTTGTTGGTTTGTTGCTTTGTTCGTTTGATGGTTTGTTGGTTTGTTGGTTACTTGTTTTGTTGGTTTGTTGGTTTGTTTGCATGCTGGTTTGTTGGTTTGTTGGCTTGTTGGTTTGTTGGTTTGTTGGTTTGTTGGCTTGTTGGTTTGTTAGTTTGTTGGCTTGTTGGTTTGTTAGTTTGTTGGCTTTTTGGTTACTTGGTTTGTTGGTTTGTTGGTTTGTTGGCTTGTTGGTTTGTTGGTTTGTTGGTTTGTTGGTTTGTTGGCTTGTTGGTTTGTTAGTTTGTTGGTTTGTTGGCTTGTTGGTTTGTTGGTTTTTTGGTTTGTTGGTTTGTTGGTTTGTTGGCTTGTTGGTTTGTTGGTTTGTTTGTTTGTTGGCTTGTTGGTTTGTTGGTTTTTTGGCTTGTTGGTTTGTTGGTTTGTTGGTTTGTTGGCTTGTTGGCTTGTTGGTTTATTGGTTTTTTGGCTTGTTGGCTTGTTGGTTTGTTGGTTTGTTGGCTTGTTGGCTTGTTGGCTTGTTGGTTTGTTAGCTTGTTGGCTTTTTAGTTACTTGGTTTGTTGGTTTGTTGGTTTGTTGGATTGTTGGTTTGTTGGTTTGTTGGTTTTTTGGCTTGTTGGTTTGTTGGCTTGTTGGTTTGTTGGTTTGTTGGTTTGTTGGCTTGTTGGCTTGTTGGTTTTTTGGTTTGTTGGTTTGATGGTTTGTTGGCTTGTTGGTTTGTTGGTTTGTTGGCTTATTGGCTTGTTTGTTTGTTGGTTTGTTGGCTTGTTGGTTACTTGGTTTGTTGGTTTGTTGGTTTGTTGTTTTGTTGGCTTGTTGGTTTGTTGGTTTGTTGGTTTTTTGGTTTGTTGGTTTATTTGTTTGTTGGTTTGTTGGCTTGTTAGTTTGTTGGTTTGTTGGTTTGTTGGTTTGTTGGTTTGTTGGCTTGTTGGTTTGTTGGTTTGTTGGTTTGTTGGCTTGTTGGCTTGTTGGTTTGTTGGTTTGTTGGTTTTTTGGTTTGTTGGTTTGTTGGTTTGTTGGTTTGTTGGTTTGTTGGTTTATTTGTTTGTTGGTTTGTAGGTTTATTTGTTTGTTGGTTTGTTGGCTTGTTGGTTTGTTGGTTTGTTGGTTTGTTGGTTTGTTGGTTTGTTGCTTTGTTCGTTTGAAGGTTTGCTGGTTTGTTGGTTACTTGGTTTGTTGGTTTGTTGGTTTGTTGGTTTGTTGGTTTGTTGGTTTGTTGGCTTGTTGGCTTGTTGGTTTGTTGGTTTGTTGGCTTGTTGGTTGCTTAGTTTGTTGGTTTGTTGGCATGTTGGTTTGTTGGTTTGTTGGTTTGTCGGCTTGTTGGTTTGTTGGTTTGTTGGTTTGTTGGCTTGTTGGTTTGTTGGTTTGTTGGCTTGTTGGCTTGTTGGTTTGTTGGTTTGTTGGTTTGTTGGTTTGTTGGTTTGTTGGTTTGTTGGCTTGTTGGCTTGTTGGCTTGTTGGTTTGTTGGTTTGTTGGCTTGTTGGCTCGTTGGCTTGTTGCTTTGTTCGTTTGATGGTTTGTTGGTTTGTTGGTTTTTTGGTTTGTTGGTTTTTTGGTTTGTTGCTTTGTTGGTTTGTTGGTTTGTTGGCTTGTTGGCTTGTTGGTTTGTTGGCTTGTTGGTTTGTTAGTTTGGTAGCTTGTTGGTTTGTTAGTTTGTTGGCTTGTTGATTTGTTGGTTTGTTGGTTTGTTGGCTTGTTGGCTTTTTGGTTACTTGGTTTGTTGGTTTGTTGGCTTGTTGCTTTGTTCGTTTGATGGTTTGTTGGTTTGTTGGTTTTTTGGTTTGTTGGTTTTTTGGTTTGTTGCTTTGTTGGTTTGTTGGTTTGTTGGCTTGTTGGCTTGTTGGTTTGTTGGTTTGTTGGCTTGTTGGTTTGTTGGTTTGTTGGTTTGTTTGCTTGTTGGCTTGTTGGTTTGTTGGTTTGTTGGTTTGTTGGTTTGCTGCTTTGTTGGTTTTTTAGTTTGTTGGTTTGTTGGCTTGTTGGTTTGTTGGTTTGTTGGTTTGTTGGCTTGTTGGTTTGTTGGTTTGTTGGCTTGTTGGTTTGTTGGTTTGTTGGTTTGTTGGTTTGTTGGCTTGTTGGCTTGTTGGTTTGTTGGTTTGTTGGCTTGTTGGTTTGTTCGTTTGTTGGCCTGTTGGCTTGTTGCTTTGTTGGGTTATTGGTTTGTTGGCTTGTTGGCTTGTTGGTTTGTTAGTTTGTTTGCTTTTTGGTTACTTGGTTTGTTGGTTTGTTGTTTTGTTGGCTTTTTGGTTTGTTGCCTTGTTGGTTTGTTGGTTTGTTGGTTTGTTGGCTTGTTGGCTTGTTGGTTTGTTGGTTTGTTGGTTTGTTGGTTTGTTGGTTTGTTGGTTTGTTGGTTTTTTGATTTGTTGGTTTGTTGGTTTGTTGGCTTGTTGGCTTGTTGGTTTGTTGGCTTGTTGGCTTGTTGGCTTGTTGGCTTGTTGGTTTGTTTGTTTGTTGGCTTGTTGGTTACTTAGTTTGTTGGTTTGTTGGTTTGTTGGTTTGTTGGTTTGTTGGCTTGTTGGCTTGTTGGTTTGTTGGTTAGTTCGTTTGTTGGTTTGTAGTTTGTTGGTTTGTTGGCTTGTTGGCTTGTTGGTTTGTTGGTTTTTTGGTTTGTTGGTTTGTTGGTTTGTTGGTTTGTTGGTTTGTTGGTTTGTTTGTTTGTTGGTTTGTTGGCTTGTTGGTTTGTTGGTTTGTTGGTTTGTTGGCTTGTTGGTTTGTTAGTTTGTTGGCTTTTTGGCTTGTTGGTTTGTTGGTTTGTTGGTTTGTTGGTTTGTTGCTTTGTTGGTTTGTTGGTTTGTTGGCTTGTTGGCTTGTTGGTTTGTTAGTTTGTTGGCTTTTTGGTTACTTGGTTTGTTGGTTTGTTGGTTTGTTGGCTTGTTGGCTTGTTGGTTTGTTGGCTTGTTGCTTTGTTGGTTTGTTGGTTTGTTGGCTTGTTGGCTTGTTGGTTTGTTGGTTTGTTGGTTTGTTAGTTTGTTGGCTTGTTGGTTTGTTGGCTTGTTGGATTGTTGGCTTGTTGGTTTGTTGGTTTGTTGGCTTGTTGGCTTGTTGGTTTGTTGGTTTGTTGGCTTGTTGGATTGTTGGCTTGTTGGTTTGTTGGGTTGTCGGTTTGTTGGTTTGTTGGCTTGTTGGTTCGTTGGTTTGTTGGCTTGTTGATTACTTAGTTTGTTGGTTTGTTGGCATGTTGGTTTGTTGGTTTGTAGGCTTGTTGGTTACTTAGTTTGTTGATTTGTTGGCATGTTGGTTTGTTGGTTTGTTGGTTTGTTGGCTTGTTGGTTTGTTGGCTTGTTGGTTTGTTGCTTTGTTCGTTTGATGGTTTGTTGGTTTGTTGGTTACTTGTTTTGTTGGTTTGTTGGTTTGTTTGCTTGCTGGTTTGTTGGTTTGTTGGCTTGTTGGTTTGTTGGTTTGTTGGCTTGTTGGTTACTTGGTTTGTTGGTTTGTTGGTTTGTTGTTTTGTTGGCTTGTTGGTTTGTTGGTTTGTTGGTTTTTTGGTTTGTTGGTTTATTTGTTTGTTGGTTTGTTGGCTTGTTAGTTTGTTGGTTTGTTGGTTTGTTGGTTTGTTGGTTTGTTGGCTTGTTGGTTTGTTGGTTTGTTGGTTTGTTGGCTTGTTGGCTTGTTGGTTTGTTGGTTTGTTGGTTTTTTGGTTTGTTGGTTTGTTGGTTTGTTGGTTTGTTGGTTTGTTGGTTTATTTGTTTGTTGGTTTGTAGGTTTATTTGTTTGTTGGTTTGTTGGCTTGTTGGTTTGTTGGTTTGTTGGTTTGTTGGTTTGTTGGTTTGTTGCTTTGTTCGTTTGAAGGTTTGCTGGTTTGTTGGTTACTTGGTTTGTTGGTTTGTTGGTTTGTTGGTTTGTTGGTTTGTTGGTTTGTTGGCTTGTTGGCTTGTTGGTTTGTTGGTTTGTTGGCTTGTTGGTTGCTTAGTTTGTTGGTTTGTTGGCATGTTGGTTTGTTGGTTTGTTGGTTTGTCGGCTTGTTGGTTTGTTGGTTTGTTGGTTTGTTGGCTTGTTGGTTTGTTGGTTTGTTGGCTTGTTGGCTTGTTGGTTTGTTGGTTTGTTGGTTTGTTGGTTTGTTGGTTTGTTGGTTTGTTGGCTTGTTGGCTTGTTGGCTTGTTGGTTTGTTGGTTTGTTGGCTTGTTGGCTCGTTGGCTTGTTGCTTTGTTCGTTTGATGGTTTGTTGGTTTGTTGGTTTTTTGGTTTGTTGGTTTTTTGGTTTGTTGCTTTGTTGGTTTGTTGGTTTGTTGGCTTGTTGGCTTGTTGGTTTGTTGGCTTGTTGGTTTGTTAGTTTGGTAGCTTGTTGGTTTGTTAGTTTGTTGGCTTGTTGATTTGTTGGTTTGTTGGTTTGTTGGCTTGTTGGCTTTTTGGTTACTTGGTTTGTTGGTTTGTTGGCTTGTTGCTTTGTTCGTTTGATGGTTTGTTGGTTTGTTGGTTTTTTGGTTTGTTGGTTTTTTGGTTTGTTGCTTTGTTGGTTTGTTGGTTTGTTGGCTTGTTGGCTTGTTGGTTTGTTGGTTTGTTGGCTTGTTGGTTTGTTGGTTTGTTGGTTTGTTTGCTTGTTGGCTTGTTGGTTTGTTGGTTTGTTGGTTTGTTGGTTTGCTGCTTTGTTGGTTTTTTAGTTTGTTGGTTTGTTGGCTTGTTGGTTTGTTGGTTTGTTGGTTTGTTGGCTTGTTGGTTTGTTGGTTTGTTGGCTTGTTGGTTTGTTGGTTTGTTGGTTTGTTGGTTTGTTGGCTTGTTGGCTTGTTGGTTTGTTGGTTTGTTGGCTTGTTGGTTTGTTCGTTTGTTGGCCTGTTGGCTTGTTGCTTTGTTGGGTTATTGGTTTGTTGGCTTGTTGGCTTGTTGGTTTGTTAGTTTGTTTGCTTTTTGGTTACTTGGTTTGTTGGTTTGTTGTTTTGTTGGCTTTTTGGTTTGTTGCCTTGTTGGTTTGTTGGTTTGTTGGTTTGTTGGCTTGTTGGCTTGTTGGTTTGTTGGTTTGTTGGTTTGTTGGTTTGTTGGTTTGTTGGTTTGTTGGTTTTTTGATTTGTTGGTTTGTTGGTTTGTTGGCTTGTTGGTTTGTTGGCTTGTTGGCTTGTTGGCTTGTTGGCTTGTTGGTTTGTTTGTTTGTTGGCTTGTTGGTTACTTAGTTTGTTGGTTTGTTGGTTTGTTGGTTTGTTGGTTTGTTGGCTTGTTGGCTTGTTGGTTTGTTGGTTAGTTCGTTTGTTGGTTTGTAGTTTGTTGGTTTGTTGGCTTGTTGGCTTGTTGGTTTGTTGGTTTTTTGGTTTGTTGGTTTGTTGGTTTGTTGGTTTGTTGGTTTGTTGGTTTGTTTGTTTGTTGGTTTGTTGGCTTGTTGGTTTGTTGGTTTGTTGGTTTGTTGGCTTGTTGGTTTGTTAGTTTGTTGGCTTTTTGGCTTGTTGGTTTGTTGGTTTGTTGGTTTGTTGGTTTGTTGCTTTGTTGGTTTGTTGGTTTGTTGGCTTGTTGGCTTGTTGGTTTGTTAGTTTGTTGGCTTTTTGGTTACTTGGTTTGTTGGTTTGTTGGTTTGTTGGCTTGTTGGCTTGTTGGTTTGTTGGCTTGTTGCTTTGTTGGTTTGTTGGTTTGTTGGCTTGTTGGCTTGTTGGTTTGTTGGTTTGTTGGTTTGTTAGTTTGTTGGCTTGTTGGTTTGTTGGCTTGTTGGATTGTTGGCTTGTTGGTTTGTTGGTTTGTTGGCTTGTTGGCTTGTTGGTTTGTTGGTTTGTTGGCTTGTTGGATTGTTGGCTTGTTGGTTTGTTGGGTTGTCGGTTTGTTGGTTTGTTGGCTTGTTGGTTCGTTGGTTTGTTGGCTTGTTGATTACTTAGTTTGTTGGTTTGTTGGCATGTTGGTTTGTTGGTTTGTAGGCTTGTTGGTTACTTAGTTTGTTGATTTGTTGGCATGTTGGTTTGTTGGTTTGTTGGTTTGTTGGCTTGTTGGTTTGTTGGCTTGTTGGTTTGTTGCTTTGTTCGTTTGATGGTTTGTTGGTTTGTTGGTTACTTGTTTTGTTGGTTTGTTGGTTTGTTTGCTTGCTGGTTTGTTGGTTTGTTGGCTTGTTGGTTTGTTGGTTTGTTGGTTTGTTGGCTTGTTGGTTTGTTAGTTTGTTGGCTTGTTGGTTTGTTAGTTTGTTGGCTTTTTGGTTACTTGGTTTGTTGGTTTGTTGGTTTGTTGACTTGTTGGTTTGTTGGTTTGTTGGTTTGTTGGCTTGTTGGTTTGTTAGTTTGTTGGTTTGTTGGCTTGTTGGTTTGTTGGTTTTTTTGTTTGTTGGTTTGTTGGTTTGTTGGTTTGTTGGCTTGTTGGTTTGTTGGTTTGTTGGTTTGTTGGTTTGTTGGCTTGTTGGTTTGTTGGTTTGTTGGCTTGTTGGTTTGTTGGTTTGTTGGTTTGTTGGCTTGTTGGCTTGTTGGTTTATTGCTTTTTTGGCTTGTTGGCTTGTTGGTTTGTTGGTTTGTTGGCTTGTTGGCTTGTTGGCTTGTTGGTTTGTTAGCTTATTGGCTTTTTAGTTACTTGGTTTGTTGGTTTGTTGGTTTGTTGGATTGTTGGTTTGTTGGTTTGTTGGTTTTTTGGCTTGTTGGTTTGTTGGCTTGTTGGTTTGTTGGTTTGTTGGTTTGTTGGCTTGTTGGCTTGTTCGTTTTTTGGTTTGTTGGTTTGATGGTTTGTTGGCTTGTTGGTTTGTTGGTTTGTTGGCTTGTTGGTTTGTTTGTTTGTTGGTTTGTTGGCTTGTTGGTTACTTGGTTTGTTGGTTTGTTGTTTTGTTGGCTTGTTGGTTTGTTGGTTTGTCGGTTTTTTGGTTTGTTTGTTTATTTGTTTGTTGGTTTGTTGGCTTGTTGGTTTGTTGGTTTGTTGGTTTGTTGGCTTGTTGGTTTGTTGGTTTGTTGGTTTGTTGGCTTGTTGGCTTGTTGGTTTGTTGGTTTGTTGGTTTTTTGGTTTGTTGGTTTGTTGGCTTGTTGGCTTGTTGGTTTGTTGGTTTGTTGGCTTGTTGGATTGTTGGCTTGTTGGTTTGTTGGTTTGTTGGTTTGTTGGCTTGTTGGTTTGTTGGTTTGTTGGCTTGTTGGTTACTTAGTTTGTTGGTTTGTTGGCATGTTGGTTTATTGGTTTGTTGGTTTGTAGGCTTGTTGGTTACTTAGTTTGTTGGTTTGTTGGCATGTTGGTTTGTTGGTTTGTTGGTTTGTTGGCTTGTTGGTTTGTTGGCTTGTTAGTTTGTTGCTTTGTTCGTTTGATGGTTTGTTGGTTTGTTGGTTACTTGTTTTGTTGGTTTGTTGGTTTGTTTGCTTACTGGTTTGTTGGTTTGTTGGCTTGTTGGTTTGTTGGTTTGTTGGTTTGTTGGTTTGTTGGCTTGTTGGTTTGTTGGTTTGTTGGCTTGTTGGTTACTTAGTTTGTTGGTTTGTTGGCATGTTGGTTTGTTGGTTTGTAGGCTTGTTGGTTACTTAGTTTGTTGGTTTGTTGGCATGTTGGTTTGTTGGTTTGTTGGTTTGTTGGCTTGTTGGTTTGTTGCTTTGTTCGTTTGATGGTTTGTTGGTTTGTTGGTTACTTGTTTTGTTGGTTTGTTGGTTTGTTTGCTTGCTGGTTTGTTGGTTTGTTGGCTTGTTGGTTTGTTGGTTTGTTGGTTTGTTGGCTTGTTGGTTTGTTAGTTTGTTGGCTTGTTGGTTTGTTAGTTTGTTGGCTTTTTGGTTACTTGGTTTGTTGGTTTGTTGGTTTGTTGGCTTGTTGGTTTGTTGGTTTGTTGGTTTGTTGGCTTGTTGGTTTGTTAGTTTGTTGGTTTGTTGGCTTGTTGGTTTGTTGGTTTTTTGGTTTGTTGGTTTGTTGGTTTGTTGGCTTGTTGGTTTGTTGGTTTGTTTGTTTGTTGGCTTGTTGGTTTGTTGGTTTTTTGGCTTGTTGGTTTGTTGGTTTGTTGGTTTGTTGGCTTGTTGGCTTGTTGGTTTATTGGTTTTTTGGCTTGTTGGCTTGTTGGTTTGTTGGTTTGTTGGTTTGTTGGCTTGTTGGCTTGTTGGCTTGTTGGTTTGTTAGCTTGTTGGCTTTTTAGTTACTTGGTTTGTTGGTTTGTTGGTTTGTTGGATTGTTGGTTTGTTGGTTTGTTGGTTTTTTGGCTTGTTGGTTTGTTGGCTTGTTGGTTTGTTGGTTTGTTGGTTTGTTGGCTTGTTGGCTTGTTGGTTTTTTGGTTTGTTGGTTTGATGGTTTGTTGGCTTGTTGGTTTGTTGGTTTGTTGGCTTATTGGCTTGTTTGTTTGTTGGTTTGTTGGCTTGTTGGTTACTTGGTTTGTTGGTTTGTTGGTTTGTTGTTTTGTTGGCTTGTTGGTTTGTTGGTTTGTTGGTTTTTTGGTTTGTTGGTTTATTTGTTTGTTGGTTTGTTGGCTTGTTAGTTTGTTGGTTTGTTGGTTTGTTGGTTTGTTGGTTTGTTGGCTTGTTGGTTTGTTGGTTTGTTGGTTTGTTGGCTTGTTGGCTTGTTGGTTTGTTGGTTTGTTGGTTTTTTGGTTTGTTGGTTTGTTGGTTTGTTGGTTTGTTGGTTTGTTGGTTTATTTGTTTGTTGGTTTGTTGGTTTATTTGTTTGTTGGTTTGTTGGCTTGTTGGTTTGTTGGTTTGTTGGTTTGTTGGTTTGTTGGTTTGTTGCTTTGTTCGTTTGAAGGTTTGTTGGTTTGTTGGTTACTTGGTTTGTTGGTTTGTTGGTTTGTTGGTTGTTGGTTTGTTGGTTTGTTGGCTTGTTGGCTTGTTGGTTTGTTGGTTTGTTGGCTTGTTGGTTGCTTAGTTTGTTGGTTTGTTGGCATGTTGGTTTGTTGGTTTGTTGGTTTGTCGGCTTGTTGGTTTGTTGGTTTGTTGGTTTGTTGGCTTGTTGGTTTGTTGGTTTGTTGGCTTGTTGGCTTGTTGGTTTGTTGGTTTGTTGGTTTGTTGGTTTGTTGGTTTGTTGGTTTGTTGGTTTGTTGGCTTGTTGGCTTGTTGGCTTGTTGGTTTGTTGGTTTGTTGGCTTGTTGGCTCGTTGGCTTGTTGCTTTGTTCGTTTGATGGTTTGTTGGTTTGTTGGTTTTTTGGTTTGTTGGTTTTTTGGTTTGTTGCTTTGTTGGTTTGTTGGTTTGTTGGCTTGTTGGCTTGTTGGTTTGTTGGCTTGTTGGTTTGTTAGTTTGGTAGCTTGTTGGTTTATTGGTTTTTTGGCTTGTTGGCTTGTTGGTTTGTTGGTTTGTTGGTTTGTTGGCTTGTTGGCTTGTTGGCTTGTTGGTTTGTTAGCTTGTTGGCTTTTTAGTTACTTGGTTTGTTGGTTTGTTGGTTTGTTGGATTGTTGGTTTGTTGGTTTGTTGGTTTTTTGGCTTGTTGGTTTGTTGGCTTGTTGGTTTGTTGGTTTGTTGGTTTGTTGGCTTGTTGGCTTGTTGGTTTTTTGGTTTGTTGGTTTGATGGTTTGTTGGCTTGTTGGTTTGTTGGTTTGTTGGCTTATTGGCTTGTTTGTTTGTTGGTTTGTTGGCTTGTTGGTTACTTGGTTTGTTGGTTTGTTGGTTTGTTGTTTTGTTGGCTTGTTGGTTTGTTGGTTTGTTGGTTTTTTGGTTTGTTGGTTTATTTGTTTGTTGGTTTGTTGGCTTGTTAGTTTGTTGGTTTGTTGGTTTGTTGGTTTGTTGGTTTGTTGGCTTGTTGGTTTGTTGGTTTGTTGGTTTGTTGGCTTGTTGGCTTGTTGGTTTGTTGGTTTGTTGGTTTTTTGGTTTGTTGGTTTGTTGGTTTGTTGGTTTGTTGGTTTGTTGGTTTATTTGTTTGTTGGTTTGTTGGTTTATTTGTTTGTTGGTTTGTTGGCTTGTTGGTTTGTTGGTTTGTTGGTTTGTTGGTTTGTTGGTTTGTTGCTTTGTTCGTTTGAAGGTTTGTTGGTTTGTTGGTTACTTGGTTTGTTGGTTTGTTGGTTTGTTGGTTGTTGGTTTGTTGGTTTGTTGGCTTGTTGGCTTGTTGGTTTGTTGGTTTGTTGGCTTGTTGGTTGCTTAGTTTGTTGGTTTGTTGGCATGTTGGTTTGTTGGTTTGTTGGTTTGTCGGCTTGTTGGTTTGTTGGTTTGTTGGTTTGTTGGCTTGTTGGTTTGTTGGTTTGTTGGCTTGTTGGCTTGTTGGTTTGTTGGTTTGTTGGTTTGTTGGTTTGTTGGTTTGTTGGTTTGTTGGTTTGTTGGCTTGTTGGCTTGTTGGCTTGTTGGTTTGTTGGTTTGTTGGCTTGTTGGCTCGTTGGCTTGTTGCTTTGTTCGTTTGATGGTTTGTTGGTTTGTTGGTTTTTTGGTTTGTTGGTTTTTTGGTTTGTTGCTTTGTTGGTTTGTTGGTTTGTTGGCTTGTTGGCTTGTTGGTTTGTTGGCTTGTTGGTTTGTTAGTTTGGTAGCTTGTTGGTTTGTTAGTTTGTTGGCTTGTTGATTTGTTGGTTTGTTGGTTTGTTGGCTTGTTGGCTTGTTGGCTTGTTGGTTTGTTGGTTTGTTGGTTTGTTGGTTTGTTGGCTCGTTGGCTTGTTGCTCTGTTTGTTTGATGGTTTGTTGGTTTGTTGGTTTTTTGGTTTGTTGGTTTTTTGGTTTGTTGCTTTGTTGGTTTGTTGGTTTGTTGGCTTGTTGGCTTGTTGGTTTGTTGGCTTGTTGGTTTGTTAGTTTGGTGGCTTTTTGGTTACTTGGTTTGTTGGTTTGTTGGTTTGTTGGCTTGTTGGTTTATTGGCTTGTTTGTTTGTTGGCTTGTTGGTTTGTTGGGTTGTTGGCTTGTTGGCTTGTTGCTTTGTTGGTTTATTGGTTTGTTGGCTTGTTGGCTTGTTGGTTTGTTAGTTTGTTGGCTTTTTGGTTACTTGGTTTGTTGGCTTGTTAGTTTGTTGGCTTGTTGGTTTGTTGGTTTGTTGGTTTGTTGGCTTGTTGGCTTGTTGGTTTGTTGGTTTGTTGGTTTGTTGGTTTGTTGGTTTGTTGGTTTTTTGGTTTTTTGGTTTGTTGGTTTGTTAGTTTGTTGGTTTGTTGGTTTGTTGGTTTCTTGGCTTGTTGGCTTGTTGGTTTGTTGGTTTGTTGGCTTGTTGGTTACTTAGTTTGTTGGTTTGTTGGTTTGTTGGTTTGTTGGTTTGTTGGCTTGTTGGCTTGTTGGTTTGTTGGTTAGTTCGTTTGTTGGTTTGTTAGTTGGTTGGTTTGTTGGCTTGTTGGCTTGTTGGTTTGTTGGTTTTTAGGTTGTTGGTTTGTTGGTTTGTTGGTTTGTTGGTTTGTTTGTTTGTTGGTATGTTGGCTTGTTGGTTTGTTGGTTTGTTGGTTTGTTGGCTTGTTGGCTTGTTGGTTTGTTGGTTTGTTGGTTTGTTGGTTTGTTGGTTTGTTGGTTTGTTGGTTTTTTGGTTTGTTGGTTTGTTGGTTTGTTGGCTTGTTGGTTTGTTGGCTTGTTGGCTTGTTGACTTGTTGGTTTGTTTGTTTGTTGGCTTGTTGGTTACTTAGTTTGTTGGTTTGTTGTTTTGTTGGTTTGTTGGTTTGTTGGCTTGTTGGCTTGTTGGTTTGTTGGTTAGTTCGTTTGTTGGTTTGTAGTTTGTTGGTTTGTTGGCTTGTTGGCTTGTTGGTTTGTTGGTTTTTTGGTTTGTTGGTTTGTTGGTTTGTTGGTTTGTTGGTTTGTTGGTTTGTTGGTTTGTTTGTTTGTTGGTTTGTTGGCTTGTTGGTTTGTTGGTTTGTTGGTTTGTTGGCTTGTTGGTTTGTTAGTTTGTTGGCTTTTTGGTTACTTGGTTTGTTGTTTTGTTGGTGTTGGCTTGTTGGCTTGTTGGTTAGTTGGTTAGTTGGCTTGTTGGTTTGTTGGTTTGTTGGCTTGTTGGCTTGTTGGTTTGTTGGTTTGTTGGTTTGTTGGTTTGTTGCTTTGTTGGTTTGTTGGTTTGTTGGCTTGTTGGCTTGTTGGTTTGTTAGTTTGTTGGCTTTTTGGTTACTTGGTTTGTTGGTTTGTTGGTTTGTTGGCTTGTTGGCTTGTTGGTTTGTTGGCTTGTTGCTTTGTTGGTTTGTTGGTTTGTTGGCTTGTTGGCTTGTTGGTTTGTTGGTTTGTTGGTTTGTTAGTTTGTTGGCTTATTGGTTTGTTGGCTTGTTGGATTGTTGGCTTGTTGGTTTGTTGGTTTGTTGGCTTGTTGGCTTGTTGGTTTGTTGGTTTGTTGGCTTGTTGGATTGTTGGCTTGTTGGTTTGTTGGGTTGTCGGTTTGTTGGTTTGTTGGCTTGTTGGTTCGTTGGTTTGTTGGCTTGTTGGTTACTTAGTTTGTTGGTTTGTTGGCATGTTGGTTTGTTGGTTTGTAGGCTTGTTGGTTACTTAGTTTGTTGGTTTGTTGGCATGTTGGTTTGTTGGTTTGTTGGTTTGTTGGCTTGTTGGTTTGTTGGCTTGTTGGTTTGTTGCTTTGTTCGTTTGATGGTTTGTTGGTTTGTTGGTTACTTGTTTTGTTGGTTTGTTGGTTTGTTTGCTTGCTGGTTTGTTGGTTTGTTGGCTTGTTGGTTTGTTAGTTTGTTGGCTTGTTGGTTTGTTAGTTTGTTGGCTTTTTGGTTACTTGGTTTGTTGGTTTGTTGGTTTGTTGACTTGTTGGTTTGTTGGTTTGTTGGTTTGTTGGCTTGTTGGTTTGTTAGTTTGTTGGTTTATTGGCTTGTTGGTTTGTTGGTTTTTTGGTTTGTTGGTTTGTTGGTTTGTTGGCTTGTTGGTTTGTTGGTTTGTTGGTTTGTTGGTTTGTTGGCTTGTTGGTTTGTTGGTTTGTTGGCTTGTTGGTTTGTTGGTTTGTTGGTTTGTTGGCTTGTTGGCTTGTTGGTTTATTGCTTTTTTGGCTTGTTGGCTTGTTGGTTTGTTGGTTTGTTGGCTTGTTGGCTTGTTGGCTTGTTGGTTTGTTAGCTTATTGGCTTTTTAGTTACTTGGTTTGTTGGTTTGTTGGTTTGTTGGATTGTTGGTTTGTTGGTTTGTTGGTTTTTTGGCTTGTTGGTTTGTTGGCTTGTTGGTTTGTTGGTTTGTTGGTTTGTTGGCTTGTTGGCTTGTTCGTTTTTTGGTTTGTTGGTTTGATGGTTTGTTGGCTTGTTGGTTTGTTGGTTTGTTGGCTTGTTGGTTTGTTTGTTTGTTGGTTTGTTGGCTTGTTGGTTACTTGGTTTGTTGGTTTGTTGGTTTGTTGTTTTGTTGGCTTGTTGGTTTGTTGGTTTGTCGGTTTTTTGGTTTGTTGGTTTATTTGTTTGTTGGTTTGTTGGCTTGTTGGTTTGTTGGTTTGTTGGTTTGCTGGCTTGTTGGTTTGTTGGTTTGTTGGTTTGTTGGCTTGTTGGCTTGTTGGTTTGTTGGTTTGTTGGTTTTTTGGTTTGTTGGTTTGTTGGCTTGTTGGCTTGTTGGTTTGTTGGTTTGTTGGCTTGTTGGATTGTTGGCTTGTTGGTTTGTTGGTTTGTTGGTTTGTTGGCTTGTTGGTTTGTTGGTTTGTTGGCTTGTTGGTTACTTAGTTTGTTGGTTTGTTGGCATGTTGGTTTATTGGTTTGTTGGTTTGTAGGCTTGTTGGTTACTTAGTTTGTTGGTTTGTTGGCATGTTGGTTTGTTGGTTTGTTGGCTTGTTGGCTTGTTGGTTTGTTGGCTTGTTAGTTTGTTGCTTTGTTCGTTTGATGGTTTGTTGGTTTGTTGGTTACATGTTTTGTTGGTTTGTTGGTTTGTTTGCTTGCTGGTTTGTTGGTTTGTTGGCTTGTTGGTTTGTTGGTTTGTTGGTTTGTTGGCTTGTTGGTTTGTTGGTTTGTTGGCTTGTTGGTTACTTAGTTTGTTGGTTTGTTGGTATGTTGGTTTGTTGGTTTGTAGGCTTGTTGGTTACTTAGTTTGTTGGTTTGTTGGCATGTTGGTTTGTTGGTTTGTTGGTTTGTTGGCTTGTTGGTTTGTTGGCTTGTTGGTTTGTTGCTTTGTTCGTTTGATGGTTTGTTGGTTTGTTGGTTACTTGTTTTGTTGGTTTGTTGGTTTGTTTGCTTGCTGGTTTGTTGGTTTGTTGGCTTGTTGGTTTGTTGGTTTGTTGGTTTGTTGGCTTGTTGGTTTGTTAGTTTGTTGGCTTGTTGGTTTGTTAGTTTGTTGGCTTTTTGGTTACTTGGTTTGTTGGTTTGTTGGCTTGTTGGTTTGTTGGTTTGTTGGTTTGTTGGCTTGTTGGTTTGTTAGTTTGTTGGTTTGTTGGCTTGTTGGTTTGTTGGTTTTTTGGTTTGTTGGTTTGTTGGTTTGTTGGCTTGTTGGTTTGTTGGTTTGTTTGTTTGTTGGCTTGTTGGTTTGTTGGTTTTTTGGCTTGTTGGTTTGTTGGTTTGTTGGTTTGTTGGCTTGTTGGCTTGTTGGTTTATTGGTTTTTTGGCTTGTTGGCTTGTTGGTTTGTTGGTTTGTTGGCTTGTTGGCTTGTTGTCTTGTTGGTTTGTTAGCTTGTTGGCTTTTTAGTTACTTGGTTTGTTGGTTTGTTGGATTGTTGGTTTGTTGGTTTGTTGGTTTTTTGGCTTGTTGGTTTGTTGGCTTGTTGGTTTGTTGGTTTGTTGGTTTGTTGGCTTGTTGGCTTGTTGGTTTTTTGGTTTGTTGGTTTGATGGTTTGTTGGCTTGTTGGTTTGTTGGTTTGTTGGCTTATTGGCTTGTTTGTTTGTTGGTTTGTTGGCTTGTTGGTTACTTGGTTTGTTGGTTTGTTGGTTTGTTGTTTTGTTGGCTTGTTGGTTTGTTGGTTTGTTGGTTTTTTGGTTTGTTGGTTTGTTGGCTTGTTGGCTTGTTGGTTTATTGCTTTTTTGGCTTGTTGGCTTGTTGGTTTGTTGGTTTGTTGGCTTGTTGGCTTGTTGGCTTGTTGGTTTGTTAGCTTATTGGCTTTTTAGTTACTTGGTTTGTTGGTTTGTTGGTTTGTTGGATTGTTGGTTTGTTGGTTTGTTGGTTTTTTGGCTTGTTGGTTTGTTGGCTTGTTGGTTTGTTGGTTTGTTGGTTTGTTGGCTTGTTGGCTTGTTCGTTTTTTGGTTTGTTGGTTTGATGGTTTGTTGGCTTGTTGGTTTGTTGGTTTGTTGGCTTGTTGGTTTGTTTGTTTGTTGGTTTGTTGGCTTGTTGGTTACTTGGTTTGTTGGTTTGTTGTTTTGTTGGCTTGTTGGTTTGTTGGTTTGTCGGTTTTTTGGTTTGTTGGTTTATTTGTTTGTTGGTTTGTTGGCTTGTTGGTTTGTTGGTTTGTTGGTTTGTTGGCTTGTTGGTTTGTTGGTTTGTTGGTTTGTTGGTTTGTTTGTTTGTTGGCTTGTTGGTTTGTTGGTTTTTTGGCTTGTTGGTTTGTTGGTTTGTTGGTTTGTTGGCTTGTTGGCTTGTTGGTTTATTGGTTTTTTGGCTTGTTGGCTTGTTGGTTTGTTGGTTTGTTGGCTTGTTGGCTTGTTGTCTTGTTGGTTTGTTAGCTTGTTGGCTTTTTAGTTACTTGGTTTGTTGGTTTGTTGGATTGTTGGTTTGTTGGTTTGTTGGTTTTTTGGCTTGTTGGTTTGTTGGCTTGTTGGTTTGTTGGTTTGTTGGTTTGTTGGCTTGTTGGCTTGTTGGTTTTTTGGTTTGTTGGTTTGATGGTTTGTTGGCTTGTTGGTTTGTTGGTTTGTTGGCTTATTGGCTTGTTTGTTTGTTGGTTTGTTGGCTTGTTGGTTACTTGGTTTGTTGGTTTGTTGGTTTGTTGGTTTGTTGTTTTGTTGGCTTGTTGGTTTGTTGGTTTGTTGGTTTTTTGGTTTGTTGGTTTGTTGGCTTGTTGGCTTGTTGGTTTATTGCTTTTTTGGCTTGTTGGCTTGTTGGTTTGTTGGTTTGTTGGCTTGTTGGCTTGTTGGCTTGTTGGTTTGTTAGCTTATTGGCTTTTTAGTTACTTGGTTTGTTGGTTTGTTGGTTTGTTGGATTGTTGGTTTGTTGGTTTGTTGGTTTTTTGGCTTGTTGGTTTGTTGGCTTGTTGGTTTGTTGGTTTGTTGGTTTGTTGGCTTGTTGGCTTGTTCGTTTTTTGGTTTGTTGGTTTGATGGTTTGTTGGCTTGTTGGTTTGTTGGTTTGTTGGCTTGTTGGTTTGTTTGTTTGTTGGTTTGTTGGCTTGTTGGTTACTTGGTTTGTTGGTTTGTTGTTTTGTTGGCTTGTTGGTTTGTTGGTTTGTCGGTTTTTTGGTTTGTTGGTTTATTTGTTTGTTGGTTTGTTGGCTTGTTGGTTTGTTGGTTTGTTGGTTTGTTGGCTTGTTGGTTTGTTGGTTTGTTGGTTTGTTGGCTTGTTGGCTTGTTGGTTTGTTGGTTTGTTGGTTTTTTGGTTTGTTGGTTTGTTGGCTTGTTGGCTTGTTGGTTTGTTGGTTTGTTGGCTTGTTGGATTGTTGGCTTGTTGGTTTGTTGGTTTGTTGGTTTGTTGGCTTGTTGGTTTGTTGGTTTGTTGGCTTGTTGGTTACTTAGTTTGTTGGTTTGTTGGCATGTTGGTTTATTGGTTTGTTGGTTTGTAGGCTTGTTGGTTACTTAGTTTGTTGGTTTGTTGGCATGTTGGTTTGTTGGTTTGTTGGTTTGTTGGCTTGTTGGTTTGTTGGCTTGTTAGTTTGTTGCTTTGTTCGTTTGATGGTTTGTTGGTTTGTTGGTTACTTGTTTTGTTGGTTTGTTGGTTTGTTTGCTTGCTGGTTTGTTGGTTTGTTGGCTTGTTGGTTTGTTGGTTTGTTGGTTTGTTGGCTTGTTGGTTTGTTAGTTTGTTGGCTTGTTGGTTTGTTAGTTTGTTGGCTTTTTGGTTACTTGGTTTGTTGGTTTGTTGGTTTGTTGGCTTGTTGGTTTGTTGGTTTGTTGGTTTGTTGGCTTGTTGGTTTGTTAGTTTGTTGGTTTGTTGGCTTGTTGGTTTGTTGGTTTTTTGGTTTGTTGGTTTGTTGGTTTGTTGGCTTGTTGGTTTGTTGGTTTGTTTGTTTGTTGGCTTGTTGGTTTGTTGGTTTTTTGGCTTGTTGGTTTGTTGGTTTGTTGGTTTGTTGGCTTGTTGGCTTGTTGGTTTATTGGTTTTTTGGCTTGTTGGCTTGTTGGTTTGTTGGTTTGTTGGCTTGTTGGCTTGTTGTCTTGTTGGTTTGTTAGCTTGTTGGCTTTTTAGTTACTTGGTTTGTTGGTTTGTTGGATTGTTGGTTTGTTGGTTTGTTGGTTTTTTGGCTTGTTGGTTTGTTGGCTTGTTGGTTTGTTGGTTTGTTGGTTTGTTGGCTTGTTGGCTTGTTGGTTTTTTGGTTTGTTGGTTTGATGGTTTGTTGGCTTGTTGGTTTGTTGGTTTGTTGGCTTATTGGCTTGTTTGTTTGTTGGTTTGTTGGCTTGTTGGTTACTTGGTTTGTTGGTTTGTTGGTTTGTTGTTTTGTTGGCTTGTTGGTTTGTTGGTTTGTTGGTTTTTTGGTTTGGTGGTTTATTTGTTTGTTGGTTTGTTGGCTTGTTAGTTTGTTGGTTTGTTGGTTTGTTGGTTTGTTGGCTTGTTGGTTTGTTGGTTTGTTGGTTTGTTGGCTTGTTGGCTTGTTGGTTTGTTGGTTTGTTGGTTTTTTGGTTTGTTGGTTTGTTGGTTTGCTGGTTTGTTGGTTTGTTGGCTTGTTGGTTTATTTGTTTGTTGGTTTGTTGGTTTATTTGTTTGTTGGTTCGTTGGCTTGTTGGTTTGTTGGTTTGTTGGTTTGTTGGTTTGTTGCTTTGTTCGTTTGAAGGTTTGTTGGTTTGTTGGTTACTTGGTTTGTTGGTTTGTTGGTTTGTTGGTTTGTTGGTTTGTTGGTTTGTTGGTTTGTTGGCTTGTTGGCTTGTTGGTTTGTTGGTTTGTTGGCTTGTTGGTTGCTTAGTTTGTTGGTTTGTTGGCATGTTGGTTTGTTGGTTTGTTGGTTTGTCGGCTTGTTGGTTTGTTGGTTTGTTGGTTTGTTGGCTTGTTGGTTTGTTGGTTTGTTGGCTTGTTGGCTTGTTGGTTTGTTGGTTTGTTGGTTTGTTGGTTTGTTGGTTTGTTGGCTTGTTGGCTTGTTGGCTTGTTGGTATTTTGGTTTGTTGGCTTGTTGGCTCGTTGGCTTGTTGCTTTGTTCGTTTGATGGTTTGTTGGTTTGTTGGTTTTTTGGTTTGTTGGTTTTTTGGTTTGTTGCTTTGTTGGTTTGTTGGTTTGTTGGCTTGTTGGCTTGTTGGTTTGTTGGCTTGTTGGTTTGTTAGTTTGGTAGCTTGTTGGTTTGTTAGTTTGTTGGCTTGTTGATTTGTTGGTTTGTTGGTTTGTTGGCTTGTTGGCTTGTTGGCTTGTTGGCTTGTTGGTTTGTTGGTTTGTTGGTTTGTTGGCTCGTTGGCTTGTTGCTTTGTTCGTTTGATGGTTTGTTGGTTAGTTGGTTTTTTGGTTTGTTGGTTTTTTGGTTTGTTGCTTTGTTGGTTTGTTGGTTTGTTGGCTTGTTGGCTTGTTGGTTTGTTGGCTTGTTGGTTTGTTGGTTTGTTGGCTTGTTGGTTTGTTGGTTTGTTGGTTTGTTGGCTTGTTGGCTTGTTGGTTTGTTGGTTTGTTGGTTTTTTGGTTTGTTGGTTTGTTGGTTTGTTGGTTTGTTGGTTTGTTGGTTTATTTGTTTGTTGGTTTGTTGGTTTATTTGTTTGTTGGTTTGTTGGCTTGTTGGTTTGTTGGTTTGTTGGTTTGTTGGTTTGTTGCTTTGTTCGTTTGAAGGTTTGTTGGTTTGTTGGTTACTTGGTTTGTTGGTTTGTTGGTTTGTTGGTTTGTTGGTTTGTTGGTTTGTTGGCTTGTTGGCTTGTTGGTTTGTTGGTTTGTTGGCTTGTTGGTTGCTTAGTTTGTTGGTTTGTTGGCATGTTGGTTTGTTGGTTTGTTGGTTTGTCGGCTTGTTGGTTTGTTGGTTTGTTGGTGTGTTGGCTTGTTGGTTTGTTGGTTTGTTGGCTTGTTGGCTTGTTGGTTTGTTGGTTTGTTGGTTTGTTGGTTTGTTGGTTTGTTGGCTTGTTGGCTTGTTGGCTCGTTGGCTTGTTGCTTTGTTCGTTTGATGGTTTGTTGGTTTGTTGGTTTGTTGCTTTGTTGGTTTGTTGGTTTGTTCGCTTGTTGGCTTGTTGGTTTGTTGGCTTGTTGGTTTGTTAGTTTGGTAGCTTGTTGGTTTGTTAGTTTGTTGGCTTGTTGATTTGTTGGTTTGTTGGTTTGTTGGCTTGTTGGCTTGTTGGCTTGTTGGTTTGTTGGTTTGTTGGTTTGTTGGCTCGTTGGCTTGTTGCTTTGTTCGTTTGATGGTTTGTTGGTTTGTTGGTTTTTTGGTTTGTTGGTTTTTTGGTTTGTTGCTTTGTTGGTTTGTTGGTTTGTTGGCTTGTTGGCTTGTTGGTTTGTTGGCTTGTTGGTTTGTTAGTTTGGTGGCTTTTTAGTTACTTGGTTTGTTGGTTTGTTGGTTTGTTGGCTTGTTGGTTTATTGGCTTGTTTGTTTGTTGGCTTGTTGGTTTGTTGGGTTGTTGGCTTGTTGGCTTGTTGCTTTGTTGGTTTATTGGTTTGTTGGCTTGTTGGCTTGTTGGTTTGTTAGTTTGTTGGCTTTTTGGTTACTTGGTTTGTTGGCTTGTTAGTTTGTTGGCTTGTTGGTTTGTTGGTTTGTTGGTTTGTTGGCTTGTTGGCTTGTTGGTTTGTTGGTTTGTTGGTTTGTTGGTTTGTTGGTTTGTTGGTTTTTTGGTTTTTTGGTTTGTTGGTTTGTTAGTTTGTTGGTTTGTTGGTTTGTTGGTTTGTTGGCTTGTTGGTTTGTTGGTTTGTTGGTTTGTTGGCTTGTTGGCTTGTTGGTTTGTTGGTTAGTTCGTTTGTTGGTTTGTTAGTTTGTTGGTTTGTTGGCTTGTTGGCTTGTTGGTTTGTTGGTTTTTTAGGTTGTTGGTTTGTTGGTTTGTTGGTTTGTTGGTTTGTTTGTTTGTTGGTATGTTGGCTTGTTGGTTTGTTGGTTTGTTGGTTTGTTGGCTTGTTGGCTTGTTGGTTTGTTAGTTTGTTAACTTTTTGGTTACTTGGTTTGTTGGGTTGTTGGTGTTGGCTTGTTGGCTTGTTGGTTAGTTGGTTTGTTGGCTTGTTGCTTTGTTGGTTTGTTGGCTTGTTGGCTTGTTGCTTTGTTGGTTTGTTGGTTTGTTGGCTTGTTGGATTGTTGGCTTGTTGGCTTATTGGTTTGTTAGTTTGTTGGCTTTTTGGTTACTTGGTTTGTTGGTTTGTTGGTTTGTTGGTTTGTTGGCTTGTTGGTTTGTTGGTTTGTTGGTTTGTTGGTTTGTTGGTTTGTTGGTTTTTTGGTTTGTTGGTTTGTTGGTTTGTTGGCTTGTTGGTTTGTTGGTTTGTTTGCTAGTTGGTTTGTTGGTTTTTTGGCTTGTTGGCTTGTTGGTTTGTTGGTTTGTTGGCTTGTTGGTTACTTAGTTTGTTGGTGTGTTGGTTTGTTGGTTTGTTGGTTTGTTGGCTTGTTGGCTTGTTGGTTTGTTGGTTTGTTGGTTTGTTGGCTTGTTGGTTTGTTAGTTTGTTGGCTTTTTGGTTATTTGGTTTGTTGGTTTGTTGGTTTGTTGGTTTGTTGGCTTGTTGGCTTGTTGGTTTGTTGGTTTGTTGGTTTGTTGGTTTGTTGGCTTGTTGGTTTGTTGGTTTGTTGGCTTGTTGGCTTGTTGCTTTGTTTGTTTGTTGGTTTGTTGGCTTGTTGGTTTGTTGGCTTGTTGGCTTGTTGGTTTGTTAGTTTGTTGGCTTTTTGCTTACTTGGTTTGTTGGTTTGTTAGTTTGTTGGCTTGTTGGTTTGTTGGTTTGTTGGTTTGTTGGTTTTTTGGTTTGTTGGTTTGTTGGTGTGTTGGTTTTTTGGTTTGTTGGTTTATTTGTTTGTTGGTTTGTTGGCTTGTTGGTTTGTTGGTTTGTTGGTTTGTTGGTTTGTTGGTTTGTTGGTTTGTTGGTTTGTTGGTTTGTTGGTTTGTTGGTTTGTTGGTTTGTTGGTTTGTTGGCTTGTTGGTTTGTTGGTTTGTTGTTTTGTTGGTTTGTTTGCTTGTTGGTTTGTTGGTTTGTGGCTTGTTGGTTACTTAGTTTGTTGGTTTGTTGGCTTGTTGGTTTGTTGGTTTTTTGGTTTGTTGGTTTGTTGGTTTGTTGGTTTGTTGGTTTGTTGGTTTATTTGTTTGTTGGTTTGTTGGTTTATTTGTTTGTTGGTTTGTTGGCTTGTTGGTTTGTTGGTTTGTTGGTTTGTTGGTTTGTTGCTTTGTTCGTTTGAAGGTTTGTTGGTTTGTTGGTTACTTGGTTTGTTGGTTTGTTGGTTTGTTGGTTTGTTGGTTTGTTGGTTTGTTGGTTTTTTGGTTTGTTGGTTTGTTGGTTTGTTGGTTTGTTGGTTTGTTGGTTTATTTGTTTGTTGGTTTGTTGGTTTATTTGTTTGTTGGTTTGTTGGCTTGTTGGTTTGTTGGTTTGTTGGTTTGTTGGTTTGTTGCTTTGTTCGTTTGAAGGTTTGTTGGTTTGTTGGTTACTTGGTTTGTTGGTTTGTTGGTTTGTTGGTTTGTTGGTTTGTTGGTTTGTTGGTTTGTTGGCTTGTTGGCTTGTTGGTTTGTTGGTTTGTTGGCTTGTTGGTTGCTTAGTTTGTTGGTTTGTTGGCATGTTGGTTTGTTGGTTTGTTGGTTTGTCGGCTTGTTGGTTTGTTGGTTTGTTGGTGTGTTGGCTTGTTGGTTTGTTGGTTTGTTGGCTTGTTGGCTTGTTGGTTTGTTGGTTTGTTGGTTTGTTGGTTTGTTGGTTTGTTGGCTTGTTGGCTTGTTGGCTTGTTGGTTTGTTGGTTTTTTGGTTTGTTGGTTTGTTGGTTTGTTGACTTGTTGGTTTGTTGGCTTGTTGGCTTGTTGGTTTGTTGGTTTGTTGGTTTGTTGGCTTGTTGCTTTGTTGGTTTGTTGGTTTGTTGGCTTGTTGGCTTGTTGGTTTGTTAGTTTGTTGGCTTTTTGGTTACTTGGTTTGTTGGTTTGTTGGTTTGTTGGCTTGTTGGTTTGTTGGTTTGTTCCTTTGTTGGTTTGTTGGTTTGTTGGCTTGTTGGCTTGTTGGTTTGTTGGTTTGTTGGTTTGTTGGTTTGTTGGCTTGATGGTTTGTTGGTTTGTTGGCTTGTTGGTTTGTTGGTTTGTTGGTTTGTTGGCTTGTTGGCTTGTTGGTTTGTTGGTTTTATGGCTTGTTGGTTTTTTGGCTTGTTGGTTTGTTAGTTTGTTGGTTTGTTGGTTTGTTGGCTTGTTGGTTTGTTGGTTTGTTGGCTTGTTGGTTACTTATTTTGTTGGTTTGTTGGCATGTTGGTTTATTGGTTTGTTGGTTTGTTAACTTGTTGGTTACTTAGTTTGTTGGTTTGTTAGCATGTTGGTTTGTTGGTTTGTTGGTTTGTTGTTTTGTTGGCTTGTTGGTTATTTGGCTTGTTGGTTTGTTGCTTTGTTCGTTTGATGGTTTGTTGGTTTGTTGGTTACTTGGTTTGTTGGTTTGTTGGCTTGCTGGTTTGTTGGATTGTTGGTTTGTTGGTTTGTTGGTTTGTTGGCTTGTTGGCTTGTTGGTTTGTTGGTTTGTTGGCTTGTTGGTTTGTTAGTTTATTGGCTTTTTGGTTACTTGGTTTGTTGGTTTGTTGGTTTGTTGGCTTGTTGGTTTGTTGGCGTGTTGGTTTGTTGGTTTGTTGGTTTGTTGGCTTGTTGGTTTGTTGGTTTGTTGGTTTGTTGGCTTGTTGGCTTGTTGGTTTGTTGGTTTGTTGGCTTGTTGGTTTGTTGGTTTGTTGGCTTGTTGGCTTGTTGCTTTGTTCGTTTGATGGTTTTTTGGTTTGTTGGTTTTTTGGTTTGTTGGTTTTTTGGTTTGTTGCTTTGTTGGTTTGTTGGCTTGTTGGATTGCTGGTTTGTTGGCTTGTTGGTTTGTTGGCTTGTTGGTTACTTGGTTTGTTGGTTTGTTGGTTTGTTGGCTTGTTGGTTTGTTGGTTTGTTGGTTTGTTGGCTTGTTGGTTTGTTGGTTTGTTGGCTTGTTGGCTTGTTGGTTTGTTGGTTTGTTGGTTTGTTGGCTTGCTGGCTTGTTGGTTTGTTGGTTAGTTCGTTTGTTGGATTGTTAATTTGTTGGTTTGTTGGCTTGTTGGCTGGTTGGTTTGTTGGTTTTTTGGTTTGTTGGTTTGCTGGTTTGTTGGTTTGTTGGTTTATTTGTTTGTTGGTTTTTTGGCTTGTTGGCTTGTGGGTTTGTTGGTTTATTGGCTTGTTGGCTTTTTGGTTTGTTGGTTTGTTGGTTTGTTGGTTTGTTGGTTTGTTGGTTTGTTGGCTTGTTGGTTTTTTGGTTTGTTGGTATGTTCGCTTGTTGGCTTGTTGGTTTGTTGGTTTGTTGGTTTATTTGTTTGTTGGTTTGTTGGCTTGTTTGTTTGTTGGTTTGCTGGCTTGTTGGCTTGTTGGTTTGTTGGTTTGTTGGCTTGTTGGCTTTTTGGTTTGTTGGTTTGTTGGCTTGTTGGTTTGTTGGCATGTTGGTTGGTTGGTTTGTTGGTTTGTTGGTTTGTTGGCTTGTTGGTTTGTTGGTTTGTTGGCTTGTTGGCTTGTTGTTTTGTTGGTTTGTTGGTTTGTTGGTTTGTTGGCTTGTTGGTTTGTTGGTTTGTTGGCTTGTTGGTTTGTTGGTTTGTTGGTTTGTTGGCTTGTTGGTTACTTAGTTTGTTGGTTTGTTGGCATGTTGGTTTGTTGGGTTGTTGGTTTGTTGGCTTGTTGGTTTGTTGGTTTGTTGGCTTGTTGGTTTGTTGGTTTGTTGGTGTGTTGGTTTGTTGGTTTGTTGGTTTGTTGCTTTGTTCGTTTGAAGGTTTGTTGGTTTGTTGGTTACTTGGTTTGTTGGTTTGTTGGTTTGTTGGTTTGTTGGTTTGTTGGCTTGTTGGCTTGTTGGTTTGTTGGTTTGTTGGTTTGTTGGCTTGTTGGTTGCTTAGTTTGTTGGTTTGTTGGCATGTTGGTTTATTTGTTTGTTGGATTGTTGGCTTGTTGGCTTGTTGGTTTGTTGCTTTGTTGGCTGGTTGGTTTATTGGTTTGTTGGTTTGTTGGCTTGTAGGCTTGTTGGTTTGTTGGTTTGTTGGCTTATTGGTTTGTTGGCTTGTTGGTTTGTTGGTTTGTTGTTTTGTTGGCTTGTTGGCTTTTTGGTTACTTGGTTTGTTGGTTTGTTGGTTTGTTGGTTTATTGGTTTGTTGGTTTGTTGGCTTGTTGGTTTGTTGATTTGTTGGTTTGTTGGCTTGTTGGCTTGTTGGTTTGTTGGTTTGTTGGTTTATTTGTTTGTTGGTTTGTTGGCTTGTTGGTTTGTTGGTTTGTTGGTTTGTTGGTTTGTTGGCTTGTTGGTTTCTTGGTTTCTTGGTTTTTTGGTTTGTTGGTTTGTTGGTTTGTTGGCTTGTTGGCTTGTTGGCTTGTTGGTTTGTTGGTTTGTTGGTTTGTTGGCTTGTTGGTTTGTTGGTTTGTTGGCTTGTTGGCTTGTTGCTTTGCTGGCTTGTTGGTTTGTTGGCTTGTTGGCTTGTTGGTTTGTTAGTTTGTTGGCTTTTTGGTTACTTGGTTTGTTGGTTTGTTGGTTTGTTGGCTTGTTGGTTTGTTGGCTTGTTGGTTTGTTGGTTTGTTGGTTTGTTGGCTTGTTGGGTTGTTGGTTTGTTGGTTTGTTGGTGTGTTGGTTTTTTGGTTTGTTGGTTTGTTGGTTTGTTGACTTGTTGGTTTGTTGGTTTGTTGGTTTGTTGGTTTGTTGGTTTGTTGGTTTGTTGGCTTGTTGGTTTGTTGGTTTGTTGGCTTGTTGGTTTGTTGGTTTGTTGGTTTGTCGGCTTGTTGGCTCGTTGGTTTGTTGGTTTGTTGGCTTGTTGGTTTGTTGGCTTGTTGGTTTGTTGGTTTGTTGGCTTGTTGGTTACTTAGTTTGTTGGTTTGTTGGCATGTTGGTTTGTTGGTTTGTTGGTTTGTTGGCTTGTTGGTTTGTTGGTTTGTTGGCTTGTTGGCTTGTTGGTTTGTTGGTTTGTTTGTTTGTTGGCTTGTTGGCTTATTGGTTTGTTGGCTTGTTGGTTTGTTGGTTTGTTGGTTTCTTGGCTTGTTGGCTTGTTGGTTTGTTGGTTTGCTGGCTTGTTGGTTACTTAGTTTGTTGGTTTGTTGGCATGTTGGGTTGTTGGTTTGTTGGTTTGTTGGCTTGTTGGTTTGTTGGTTTGTTGGCTTGTTGGCTTGTTGGCTTGTTGGTTTGTTGGTTTGTTTGTTTGTTGGCTTGTTGGTTTGTTGGCTTGTTGGTTACTTAGTTTGTTGGTTTGTTGGCATGTTGGTTTGTTGGTTTGTTGGTTTGTTGGCTTGTTGGTTATTTGGCTTGTTGGTTTGTTGCTTTGTTCGTTTGATGGTTTGTTGGTTTGTTGGTTACTTGGTTTGTTGGTTTGTTGGCTTGATGGTTTGTTGGATTGTTGGTTTGTTGGTTTGTTGGTTTGTTGGCTTGTTGGCTTGTTGGTTTGTTGGTTTGTTGGCTTGTTGGTTTGTTAGTTTATTGGCTTTTTGGTTACTTGGTTTGTTGGTTTGTTGGTTTGTTGGCTTGTTGGTTTGTTGGCGTGTTGGTTTGTTGGTTTGTTGGTTTGTTGGCTTGTTGGTTTGTTGGTTTGTTGGTTTGTTGGCTTGTTGGCTTGTTGGTTTGTTGGTTTGTTGGCTTGTTGGCTTGTTGGTTTGTTGGTTTGTTGGCTTGTTGGCTTGTTGCTTTGTTCGTTTGATGGTTTTTTGGTTTGTTGGTTTTTTGGTTTGTTGGTTTTTTGGTTTGTTGCTTTGTTGGTTTGTTGGCTTGTTGGATTGTTGGTTTGTTGGCTTGTTGGTTTGTTGGCTTGTTGGTTACTTGGTTTGTTGGTTTGTTGGTTTGTTGGCTTGTTGGTTTGTTGGTTTGTTGGTTTGTTGGCTTGTTGGTTTGTTGGTTTGTTGGCTTGTTGGCTTGTTGGTTTGTTGGTTTGTTGGTTTGTTGGCTTGCTGGCTTGTTGGTTTGTTGGTTAGTTCGTTTGTTGGATTGTTAATTTGTTGGTTTGTTGGCTTGTTGGCTGGTTGGTTTGTTGGTTTTTTGGTTTGTTGGTTTGATGGTTTGTTGGTTTGTTGGTTTATTTGTTGTTGGTTTTTTGGCTTGTTGGCTTGTGGGTTTGTTGGTTTATTGGCTTGTTGGCTTTTTGGTTTGTTGGTTTGTTGGTTTGTTGGTTTTTTGGTTTGTTGGTATGTTCGCTTGTTGGCTTGTTGGTTTGTTGGTTTGTTGGTTTATTTGTTTGTTGGTTTGTTGGCTTGTTTGTTTGTTGGTTTGCTGGCTTGTTGGCTTGTTGGTTTGTTGGTTTGTTGGCTTGTTGGCTTTTTGGTTTGTTGGTTTGTTGGCTTGTTGGTTTGTTGGCATGTTGGTTTGTTGGTTTGTTGGTTTGTTGGCTTGTTGGTTGCTTAGTTTGTTGGTTTGTTGGCATGTTGGTTTATTTGTTTGTTGGATTGTTGGCTTGTTGGCTTGTTGGTTTGTTGCTTTGTTGGCTGGTTGGTTTATTGGTTTGTTGGTTTGTTGGCTTGTAGGCTTGTTGGTTTGTTGGTTTGTTGGCTTATTGGTTTGTTGGCTTGTTGGTTTGTTGGTTTGTTGTTTTGTTGGCTTGTTGGCTTTTTGGTTACTTGGTTTGTTGGTTTGTTGGTTTGTTGGTTTGTTGGTTTGTTGGTTTGTTGGCTTGTTGGTTTGTTGATTTGTTGGTTTGTTGGCTTGTTGGCTTGTTGGTTTGTTGGTTTGTTGGTTTATTTGTTTGTTGGTTTGTTGGCTTGTTGGTTTGTTGGTTTGTTGGTTTGTTGGTTTGTTGGCTTGTTGGTTTCTTGGTTTCTTGGTTTTTTGGTTTGTTGGTTTGTTGGTTTGTTGGCTTGTTGGCTTGTTGGCTTGTTGGTTTGTTGGTTTGTTGGTTTGTTAGCTTGTTGGTTTGTTGGTTTGTTGGCTTGTTGGCTTGTTGCTTTGCTGGTTTGTTGGTTTGTTGGCTTGTTGGCTTGTTGGTTTGTTAGTTTGTTGGCTTTTTGGTTACTTGGTTTGTTGGTTTGTTGGTTTGTTGGCTTGTTGGTTTGTTGGCTTGTTGGTTTGTTGGTTTGTTGGTTTGTTGGCTTGTTGGGTTGTTGGTTTGTTGGTTTGTTGGTGTGTTGGTTTTTTCGTTTGTTGGTTTGTTGGTTTGTTGACTTGTTGGTTTGTTGGTTTGTTGGTTTGTTGGTTTGTTGGTTTGTTGGTTTGTTGGCTTGTTGGTTTGTTGGTTTGTTGGCTTGTTGGTTTGTTGGTTTGTTGGTTTGTCGGCTTGTTGGCTCGTTGGTTTGTTGGTTTGTTGGCTTGTTGGTTTGTTGGCTTGTTAGTTTGTTGGTTTGTTGGCTTGTTGGTTACTTAGTTTGTTGGTTTGTTGGCATGTTGGTTTGTTGGTTTGTTGGTTTGTTGGTTTGTTGGCTTGTTGGCTTGTTGGTTTGTTGGTTTGTTGGCTTGTTGGCTTGTTGGTTTGTTGGTTTGTTTGTTTGTTGGCTCGTTGGCTTATTGGTTTGTTGGCTTGTTGGTTTGTTGGTTTGTTGGTTTCTTGGCTTGTTGGCTTGTTGGTTTGTTGGTTTGCTGGCTTGTTGGTTACTTAGTTTGTTGGTTTGTTGGCATGTTGGTTTGTTGGTTTGTTGGTTTGTTGGTTTGTTGGTTTGTTGGCTTGTTGGCTTGTTGGCTTGTTGGTTTGTTGGTTTGTTTGTTTGTTGGCTTGTTGGTTTGTTGGTTTGTTGGTCTGTTGGCTTATTGGCTTGTTGGTTTGTTGGTTTGTTGGTTTGTTGGTTTGTTGGTTTGTTGGTTTGTTGGCTTGTTGGTTTGTTGGTTTGTTGGTTTGTTGGTTTGTTGGCTTGTTGGCTTGTTGGTTTGTTGGTTTGTTAGTTTATTTGTTTGCTGGTTTGTTGGCTTGTTGGTTTGTTGGTTTGTTTGCTTGTTGGCTTATTGGTTTGTTGGTTTGTTGGCTTGTTGGCTAGTTGGTTTGTTGGTTTGTTGGCCTGTTGGTTTGTTGGCTTGTTGGTTTGTTGGTTTGTTGGTTTGTTGGCTTGTTGGTTTGTTGGTTTGTTGGCTTGTTGGGTTGTTGGTTTGTTGGTTTGTTGGTTTGTTGGTTTGTTGGTTTGTTGGCTTGTTGGGTTGTTGGTTTGTTCGCTTGCTGGTTTGTTGGTTTGTTGGCTTGTTGGTTTGTTGGCTTGTTGGTTTGTTTGTTTGTTGGCTTGTTGGTTTGTTGGCTTGTTGGTTTTTTGGTTTGTTAGTTTGTTTGCTTGTTGGGTTGTTGGTTTGTTGTTTGTTGGTTTGTTGGCTTGTTGCTTTGTTAGTTTGTTGGTTTGTTGGTTTGTTGGTTTGTTGGTTTGTTGGCTTGTTGGTTTGTTGGTTTGTTGGCTTGTTGGTTTGTTGGTTTGTTGGCTTGTTGGCTTGTTGGTTTGTTGGTTTGTTGGCTTGTTGGCTTGTTGGTTTGTTGGTTTGTTGGTTTGTTGGTTTGTTGGCTTGTTGGCTTGTTGGTTTGTTAGTTTGTTGGCTTTTTGGTTACTTGGTTTATTGGTTTGTTGGTTTGTTGGCTTGTTGGTTTGTTGGTTTGTGTGTTTGTTGGTTTGTTGGCTTGTTGTTTTGTTGGTTTGTTGGTTTGTTGGCTTGTTGGTTTGTTGGTTTGTTAGTTTGTTGGCTTTTTGGTTACTTGGTTTGCTGGTTTGTTAGCTTGTTGGCTTGTTGGTTTGTTGCTTTATTCGTTTGATGGTTTGTTGGTTTGTTGGTTACTTGGTTTGTTGGTTTGTTGGTTTGTTGGCTTGTTGGCTTGTTGGTTTGTTGGTTTGTTGGCTTGTTGGTTACTTAGTTTGTTGGTTTGTTGGCATGTTGGTTTGATGGTTTGTTGGTTTGTTGGCTTGTTGGTTTGTTGGTTTGTTGGCTTGTTGGTTTGTTAGTTTGTTGGTTTGTTGGTTTGTTGGTTTGTTGGTTTGTTGGTTTGTTGGCTTGTTGGCTTGTTGGTTTGTTGGTTAGTTCGTTTGTTGGTTTGTTAGTTTGTTGGTTTGTTGGTTTGTTGGTTTGTTGGCTTGTTGGTTTGTTGGCTTGTTGGTTCGTTGGTTTGTTGGTTTGTTAGTTTTTTGGTTTGTTGGTTTGTTGTTTTGTTGGTTTGTTGGTTTGTTGGTATGTTGGTTTGTTGGCTTGTTGGTTTGTTGGTTTATTAGTTTGTTGGCTTGTTGGTTTGTTGGTTTGTTGCTTTGTTGGTTTGATGGTTTGTTGGCTTGTTGGCTTGTTGGTTTGTTGGCTTGGTGGTTTGTTAGTTTGTTGGTTTGTTGGTTTGTTGCCTTGTTGGTTTGTTGGTTTGTTGGCTTGTTGGTTTGTTGGTTTGTTGGCTTGTTGGCTTGTTGGTTTGTTGGTTTGTTGGCTTGTTGGTTACTTGGCTTGTTGGTTTGTTGGCTTGTTGGTTTGTTGGTTTGTTGGTTTGTTGGCTTGTTGGTTACTTAGTTTGTTGGTTTGTTGGCATGTTGGCTTGTTGGCTTGTTGGCTTGTTGGTTTGTTGGCTTGTTGGTTTGTTGGCTTGTTGGTTTGTTGGTTTATTGGTTTGTTGGCTTGTTGGGTTGTTGGTTTGTTGGTTTGTTGGTGTGTTGGTTTTTTGGTTTGTTGGTTTGTTGGTTTGTTGACTTGTTGGTTTGTTGGTTTGTTGGCCTGTTGGCTTGTTGGTTACTTAGTTTGTTGGTTTGTTGGCTTGTTGGTTTGTTGGCTTGTTGCTATGTTGGTTTGTTGGTTTGTTGGTTTGTTGGTTTGTTGGTTTGTTGGCTTGTAGGCTTGTTGGTTTGTTGGTTTGTTGGCTTATTGGTTTGTTGGCTTGTTGGTTTGTTGGTTTGTTGTTTTGTTGGCTTGTTGGCTTTTTGGTTACTTGGTTTGTTGGTTTGTTGGTTTGTTGGTTTGTTGGTTTGTTGGTTTGTTGGCTTGTTGGTTTGTTGATTTGTTGGTTTGTTGGCTTGTTGGCTTGTTGGTTTGTTGGTTTGTTGGTTTATTTGTTTGTTGGTTTGTTGGCTTGTTGGTTTGTTGGTTTGTTGGTTTGTTGGTTTGTTGGCTTGTTGGTTTCTTGGTTTCTTGGTTTTTTGGTTTGTTGGTTTGTTGGTTTGTTGGCTTGTTGGCTTGTTGGCTTGTTGGTTTGTTGGTTTGTTGGTTTGTTGGCTTGTTGGTTTGTTGGTTTGTTGGCTTGTTGGCTTGTTGCTTTGCTGGTTTGTTGGTTTGTTGGCTTGTTGGCTTGTTGGTTTGTTAGTTTGTTGGCTTTTTGGTTACTTGGTTTGTTGGTTTGTTGGTTTGTTGGCTTGTTGGTTTGTTGGCTTGTTGGTTTGTTGGTTTGTTGGTTTGTTGGCTTGTTGGGTTGTTGGTTTGTTGGTTTGTTGGTGTGTTGGTTTTTTGGTTTGTTGGTTTGTTGGTTTGTTGACTTGTTGGTTTGTTGGTTTGTTGGTTTGTTGGTTTGTTGGTTTGTTGGTTTGTTGGCTTGTTGGTTTGTTGGTTTGTTGGCTTGTTGGTTTGTTGGTTTGTTGGTTTGTCGGCTTGTTGGCTCGTTGGTTTGTTGGTTTGTTGGCTTGTTGGTTTGTTGGCTTGTTGGTTTGTTGGTTTGTTGGCTTGTTGGTTACTTTGTTTGTTGGTTTGTTGGCATGTTGGTTTGTTGGTTTGTTGGTTTGTTGGTTTGTTGGCTTGTTGGCTTGTTGGTTTGTTGGTTTGTTGGCTTGTTGGCTTGTTGGTTTGTTGGTTTGTTTGTTTGTTGGCTCGTTGGCTTATTGGTTTGTTGGCTTGTTGGTTTGTTGGTTTGTTGGTTTCTTGGCTTGTTGGCTTGTTGGTTTGTTGGTTTGCTGGCTTGTTGGTTACTTAGTTTGTTGGTTTGTTGGCATGTTGGTTTGTTGGTTTGTTGGTTTGTTGGTTTGTTGGTTTGTTGGCTTGTTGGCTTGTTGGCTTGTTGGTTTGTTGGTTTGTTTGTTTGTTGGCTTGTTGGTTTGTTGGTTTGTTGGTCTGTTGGCTTATTGGCTTGTTGGTTTGTTGGTTTGTTGGTTTGTTGGTTTGTTGGTTTGTTGGTTTGTTGGCTTGTTGGTTTGTTGGTTTGTTGGTTTGTTGGTTTGTTGGCTTGTTGGCTTGTTGGTTTGTTGGTTTGTTAGTTTATTTGTTTGCTGGTTTGTTGGCTTGTTGGTTTGTTGGTTTGTTTGCTTGTTGGCTTATTGGTTTGTTGGTTTGTTGGCTTGTTGGCTAGTTGGTTTGTTGGTTTGTTGGCCTGTTGGTTTGTTGGCTTGTTGGTTTGTTGGTTTGTTGGTTTGTTGGCTTGTTGGTTTGTTGGTTTGTTGGCTTGTTGGGTTGTTGGTTTGTTGGTTTGTTGGTTTGTTGGTTTGTTGGTTTGTTGGCTTGTTGGGTTGTTGGTTTGTTCGCTTGCTGGTTTGTTGGTTTGTTGGCTTGTTGGTTTGTTGGCTTGTTGGTTTGTTTGTTTGTTGGCTTGTTGGTTTGTTGGCTTGTTGGTTTTTTGGTTTGTTAGTTTGTTTGCTTGTTGGGTTGTTGGTTTGTTGTTTGTTGGTTTGTTGGCTTGTTGCTTTGTTAGTTTGTTGGTTTGTTGGTTTGTTGGTTTGTTGGTTTGTTGGCTTGTTGGTTTGTTGGTTTGTTGGCTTGTTGGTTTGTTGGTTTGTTGGCTTGTTGGCTTGTTGGTTTGTTGGTTTGTTGGCTTGTTGGCTTGTTGGTTTGTTGGTTTGTTGGTTTGTTGGTTTGTTGGCTTGTTGGCTTGTTGGTTTGTTAGTTTGTTGGCTTTTTGGTTACTTGGTTTATTGGTTTGTTGGTTTGTTGGCTTGTTGGTTTGTTGGTTTGTGTGTTTGTTGGTTTGTTGGCTTGTTGTTTTGTTGGTTTGTTGGTTTGTTGGCTTGTTGGTTTGTTGGTTTGTTAGTTTGTTGGCTTTTTGGTTACTTGGTTTGCTGGTTTGTTAGCTTGTTGGCTTGTTGGTTTGTTGCTTTATTCGTTTGATGGTTTGTTGGTTTGTTGGTTACTTGGTTTGTTGGTTTGTTGGTTTGTTGGCTTGTTGGCTTGTTGGTTTGTTGGTTTGTTGGCTTGTTGGTTACTTAGTTTGTTGGTTTGTTGGCATGTTGGTTTGATGGTTTGTTGGTTTGTTGGCTTGTTGGTTTGTTGGTTTGTTGGCTTGTTGGTTTGTTAGTTTGTTGGTTTGTTGGTTTGTTGGTTTGTTGGTTTGTTGGTTTGTTGGCTTGTTGGCTTGTTGGTTTGTTGGTTAGTTCGTTTGTTGGTTTGTTAGTTTGTTGGTTTGTTGGTTTGTTGGTTTGTTGGCTTGTTGGTTTGTTGGCTTGTTGGTTCGTTGGTTTGTTGGTTTGTTAGTTTTTTGGTTTGTTGGTTTGTTGTTTTGTTGGTTTGTTGGTTTGTTGGTATGTTGGTTTGTTGGCTTGTTGGTTTGTTGGTTTATTAGTTTGTTGGCTTGTTGGTTTGTTGGTTTGTTGCTTTGTTGGTTTGATGGTTTGTTGGCTTGTTGGCTTGTTGGTTTGTTGGCTTGGTGGTTTGTTAGTTTGTTGGTTTGTTGGTTTGTTGCCTTGTTGGTTTGTTGGTTTGTTGGCTTGTTGGTTTGTTGGTTTGTTGGCTTGTTGGCTTGTTGGTTTGTTGGTTTGTTGGCTTGTTGGTTACTTGGCTTGTTGGTTTGTTGGCTTGTTGGTTTGTTGGTTTGTTGGTTTGTTGGCTTGTTGGTTACTTAGTTTGTTGGTTTGTTGGCATGTTGGCTTGTTGGCTTGTTGGCTTGTTGGTTTGTTGGCTTGTTGGTTTGTTGGCTTGTTGGTTTGTTGGTTTGTTGGTTTGTTGGCTTGTTGGGTTGTTGGTTTGTTGGTTTGTTGGTGTGTTGGTTTTTTGGTTTGTTGGTTTGTTGGTTTGTTGACTTGTTGGTTTGTTGGTTTGTTGGCCTGTTGGCTTGTTGGTTACTTAGTTTGTTGGTTTGTTGGCTTGTTGGTTTGTTGGCTTGTTGCTATGTTGGTTTGTTGGTTTGTTGGTTTGTTGGTTTGTTGGTTTGTTGGTTTGTTGGCTTGTTGGCTTGTTGGTTAGGTGGTTTGTTGGCTTGTTGGTTACTTAGTTTGTTGGTTTGTTGGCATATTGGTTTGATGGTTTGCTGGTTTGTTGGCTTGTTGGTTTGTTGGTTTGTTGGCTTGTTGGTTTGTTAGTTTGTTGGTTTGTTCGTTTGTTGGTTTGTTGGTTTGTTGGTTTGTTGGCTTGTTGGCTTGTTGGTTTGTTGGTTAGTTCGTTTGTTGGTTTGTTAGTTTGTTGGTTTGTTGGTTTGTTGGTTTGTTGGCTTGTTGGTTTGTTGGTTTGTTGGTTTGTTGGTTTGTTGGTTTGTTAGTTTGTTAGTTTTTTGGTTTGTTGGTTTGTTGTTTTGTTGGTTTGTTGGTTTGTTGGTTTGTTGGTTTGTTGGTTTGTTGGCTTGTTGGTTTGTTGGTTTATTGGTTTGTTGGCTTGTTGGTTTGTTGGTTTGTTGCTTTGTTGGTTTGATGGTTTGTTGGCTTGTTGGCTTGTTGGTTTGTTGGCTTGGTGGTTTGTTAGTTTGTTGGCTTTTTCGTTACTTGGTTTGTTGGTTTGTTGGTTTGTTGGCTTGTTGGTTTGTTGGTTTGTTGGTTTGTTGGTTTGTTGGTTTGTTGGTTTGTTGGTTTTTTGGTTTGTTGGTTTGTTGGTTTGTTGCCTTGTTGGTTTGTTGGTTTGTTGGCTTGTTGGTTTGTTGGTTTGTTGGCTTGTGGGCTTGTTGGTTTGTTGGTTTGTTGGCTTGTTGGTTACTTGGCTTGTTGGTTTGTTGGCTTGTTGGTTTGTTGGTTTGTTGGTTTGTTGGCTTGTTGGTTACTTAGTTTGTTGGTTTGTTGGCATGTTGGCTTGTTGGCTTGTTGGCTTGTTGGTTTGTTGGCTTGTTGGTTTGTTGGTTTGTTGGTTTGTTGGTTTGTTGGCTTGCTGGGTTGTTGGTTTGTTGGTTTGTTGGTGTGTTGGTGTGTTGGTTTTTTGGTTTGTTGGTTTGTTGGTTTGTTGACTTGTTGGTTTGTTGGTTTGTTGGCCTGTTGGCTTGTTGGTTACTTAGTTTGTTGGTTTGTTGGCTTGTTGGTTTGTTGGCTTGTTGCTTTGTTGGTTTGTTGGTTTGTTGGCTTGGTGGTTTGTTGGCTTGTTGGTTTGCTGGCTTGTTGGTTTGTTGGTTTGTTGGTTTGTTGGCTTGTTGGTTTGTTGGTTTTTTGGCTTGTTGGCTTGTTGGCTTGTTGGTTTGTTAGTTTGTTGGCTTTTTGGTTACTTGGTTTGTTGGTTTGTTGGTTTGTTGGCTTGTTGGTTTGTTGGCTTGTTGGTTTGTTGGTTTGTTGGTTTGTTGGCTTGTTGGGTTGTTGGTTTGTTGGTTTGTTGGCTTGTTGGTTACTTAGTTTGTTGGTTTGTTGGCATGTTGGCTTGTTGGCTTGTTGGCTTGTTGGTTTGTTGGCTTGTTGGTTTGTTGGCTTGTTGGTTTGTTGGTTTGTTGGTTTGTTGGCTTGTTGGGTTGTTGGTTTGTTGGTTTGTTGGTGTGTTGGTTTTTTGGTTTGTTGGTTTGTTGGTTTGTTGACTTGTTGGTTTGTTGGTTTGTTGGCCTGTTGGCTTGTTGGTTACTTAGTTTGTTGGTTTGTTGGCTTGTTGGTTTGTTGACTTGTTGGTTTGTTGGTTTGTTGGTTTGTTGGTTTGTTGGTTTGTTGGTTTGTTGGCTTGTTGGTTTGTTGGTTTGTTGGCTTGTTGGTTTGTTGGTTTGTTGGTTTGTCGGCTTGTTGGCTCGTTGGTTTGTTGGTTTGTTGGCTTGTTGGTTTGTTGGCTTGTTGGTTTGTTGGTTTGTTGGCTTGTTGGTTACTTAGTTTGTTGGTTTGTTGGCATGTTGGTTTGTTGGTTTGTTGGTTTGTTGGTTTGTTGGCTTGTTGGCTTGTTGGTTTGTTGGTTTGTTGGCTTGTTGGCTTGTTGGTTTGTTGGTTTGTTTGTTTGTTGGCTCGTTGGCTTATTGGTTTGTTGGCTTGTTGGTTTGTTGGTTTGTTGGTTTCTTGGCTTGTTGGCTTGTTGGTTTGTTGGTTTGCTGGCTTGTTGGTTACTTAGTTTGTTGGTTTGTTGGCATGTTGGTTTGTTGGTTTGTTGGTTTGTTGGTTTGTTGGTTTGTTGGCTTGTTGGCTTGTTGGCTTGTTGGTTTGTTGGTTTGTTTGTTTGTTGGCTTGTTGGTTTGTTGGTTTGTTGGTCTGTTGGCTTATTGGCTTGTTGGTTTGTTGGTTTGTTGGTTTGTTGGTTTGTTGGTTTGTTGGTTTGTTGGCTTGTTGGTTTGTTGGTTTGTTGGTTTGTTGGTTTGTTGGCTTGTTGGCTTGTTGGTTTGTTGGTTTGTTAGTTTATTTGTTTGCTGGTTTGTTGGCTTGTTGGTTTGTTGGTTTGTTTGCTTGTTGGCTTATTGGTTTGTTGGTTTGTTGGCTTGTTGGCTAGTTGGTTTGTTGGTTTGTTGGCCTGTTGGTTTGTTGGCTTGTTGGTTTGTTGGTTTGTTGGTTTGTTGGCTTGTTGGTTTGTTGGTTTGTTGGCTTGTTGGGTTGTTGGTTTGTTGGTTTGTTGGTTTGTTGGTTTGTTGGTTTGTTGGCTTGTTGGGTTGTTGGTTTGTTCGCTTGCTGGTTTGTTGGTTTGTTGGCTTGTTGGTTTGTTGGCTTGTTGGTTTGTTTGTTTGTTGGCTTGTTGGTTTGTTGGCTTGTTGGTTTTTTGGTTTGTTAGTTTGTTTGCTTGTTGGGTTGTTGGTTTGTTGTTTGTTGGTTTGTTGGCTTGTTGCTTTGTTAGTTTGTTGGTTTGTTGGTTTGTTGGTTTGTTGGTTTGTTGGCTTGTTGGTTTGTTGGTTTGTTGGCTTGTTGGTTTGTTGGTTTGTTGGCTTGTTGGCTTGTTGGTTTGTTGGTTTGTTGGCTTGTTGGCTTGTTGGTTTGTTGGTTTGTTGGTTTGTTGGTTTGTTGGCTTGTTGGCTTGTTGGTTTGTTAGTTTGTTGGCTTTTTGGTTACTTGGTTTATTGGTTTGTTGGTTTGTTGGCTTGTTGGTTTGTTGGTTTGTGTGTTTGTTGGTTTGTTGGCTTGTTGTTTTGTTGGTTTGTTGGTTTGTTGGCTTGTTGGTTTGTTGGTTTGTTAGTTTGTTGGCTTTTTGGTTACTTGGTTTGCTGGTTTGTTAGCTTGTTGGCTTGTTGGTTTGTTGCTTTATTCGTTTGATGGTTTGTTGGTTTGTTGGTTACTTGGTTTGTTGGTTTGTTGGTTTGTTGGCTTGTTGGCTTGTTGGTTTGTTGGTTTGTTGGCTTGTTGGTTACTTAGTTTGTTGGTTTGTTGGCATGTTGGTTTGATGGTTTGTTGGTTTGTTGGCTTGTTGGCTTGTTGGTTTGTTAGTTTGTTGGTTTGTTGGTTTGTTGGTTTATTGGTTTGTTGGTTTGTTGGCTTGTTGGCTTGTTGGTTTGTTGGTTAGTTCGTTTGTTGGTTTGTTAGTTTGTTGGTTTGTTGGTTTGTTGGTTTGTTGGCTTGTTGGTTTGTTGGCTTGTTGGTTCGTTGGTTTGTTGGTTTGTTAGTTTTTTGGTTTGTTGGTTTGTTGTTTTGTTGGTTTGTTGGTTTGTTGGTATGTTGGTTTGTTGGCTTGTTGGTTTGTTGGTTTATTAGTTTGTTGGCTTGTTGGTTTGTTGGTTTGTTGCTTTGTTGGTTTGATGGTTTGTTGGCTTGTTGGCTTGTTGGTTTGTTGGCTTGGTGGTTTGTTAGTTTGTTGGTTTGTTGGTTTGTTGCCTTGTTGGTTTGTTGGTTTGTTGGCTTGTTGGTTTGTTGGTTTGTTGGCTTGTTGGCTTGTTGGTTTGTTGGTTTGTTGGCTTGTTGGTTACTTGGCTTGTTGGTTTGTTGGCTTGTTGGTTTGTTGGTTTGTTGGTTTGTTGGCTTGTTGGTTACTTAGTTTGTTGGTTTGTTGGCATGTTGGCTTGTTGGCTTGTTGGCTTGTTGGTTTGTTGGCTTGTTGGTTTGTTGGCTTGTTGGTTTGTTGGTTTGTTGGTTTGTTGGCTTGTTGGGTTGTTGGTTTGTTGGTTTGTTGGTGTGTTGGTTTTTTGGTTTGTTGGTTTGTTGGTTTGTTGACTTGTTGGTTTGTTGGTTTGTTGGCCTGTTGGCTTGTTGGTTACTTAGTTTGTTGGTTTGTTGGCTTGTTGGTTTGTTGGCTTGTTGCTATGTTGGTTTGTTGGTTTGTTGGTTTGTTGGTTTGTTGGTTTGTTGGCTTGTAGGCTTGTTGGTTTGTTGGTTTGTTGGCTTATTGGTTTGTTGGCTTGTTGGTTTGTTGGTTTGTTGTTTTGTTGGCTTGTTGGCTTTTTGGTTACTTGGTTTGTTGGTTTGTTGGTTTGTTGGTTTGTTGGTTTGTTGGTTTGTTGGCTTGTTGGTTTGTTGATTTGTTGGTTTGTTGGCTTGTTGGCTTGTTGGTTTGTTGGTTTGTTGGTTTATTTGTTTGTTGGTTTGTTGGCTTGTTGGTTTGTTGGTTTGTTGGTTTGTTGGTTTGTTGGCTTGTTGGTTTCTTGGTTTCTTGGTTTTTTGGTTTGTTGGTTTGTTGGTTTGTTGGCTTGTTGGCTTGTTGGCTTGTTGGTTTGTTGGTTTGTTGGTTTGTTGGCTTGTTGGTTTGTTGGTTTGTTGGCTTGTTGGCTTGTTGCTTTGCTGGTTTGTTGGTTTGTTGGCTTGTTGGCTTGTTGGTTTGTTAGTTTGTTGGCTTTTTGTTTACTTGGTTTGTTGGTTTGTTGGTTTGTTGGCTTGTTGGTTTGTTGGCTTGTTGGTTTGTTGGTTTGTTGGTTTGTTGGCTTGTTGGGTTGTTGGTTTGTTGGTTTGTTGGTGTGTTGGTTTTTTGGTTTGTTGGTTTGTTGGTTTGTTGACTTGTTGGTTTGTTGGTTTGTTGGTTTGTTGGTTTGTTGGTTTGTTGGTTTGTTGGCTTGTTGGTTTGTTGGTTTGTTGGCTTGTTGGTTTGTTGGTTTGTTGGTTTGTCGGCTTGTTGGCTCGTTGGTTTGTTGGTTTGTTGGCTTGTTGGTTTGTTGGCTTGTTGGTTTGTTGGTTTGTTGGCTTGTTGGTTACTTAGTTTGTTGGTTTGTTGGCATGTTGGTTTGTTGGTTTGTTGGTTTGTTGGTTTGTTGGCTTGTTGGCTTGTTGGTTTGTTGGTTTGTTGGCTTGTTGGCTTGTTGGTTTGTTGGTTTGTTTGTTTGTTGGCTCGTTGGCTTATTGGTTTGTTGGCTTGTTGGTTTGTTGGTTTGTTGGTTTCTTGGCTTGTTGGCTTGTTGGTTTGTTGGTTTGCTGGCTTGTTGGTTACTTAGTTTGTTGGTTTGTTGGCATGTTGGTTTGTTGGTTTGTTGGTTTGTTGGTTTGTTGGTTTGTTGGCTTGTTGGCTTGTTGGCTTGTTGGTTTGTTGGTTTGTTTGTTTGTTGGCTTGTTGGTTTGTTGGTTTGTTGGTCTGTTGGCTTATTGGCTTGTTGGTTTGTTGGTTTGTTGGTTTGTTGGTTTGTTGGTTTGTTGGCTTGTTGGTTTGTTGGTTTGTTGGTTTGTTGGTTTGTTGGCTTGTTGGCTTGTTGGTTTGTTGGTTTGTTAGTTTATTTGTTTGCTGGTTTGTTGGCTTGTTGGTTTGTTGGTTTGTTTGCTTGTTGGCTTATTGGTTTGTTGGTTTGTTGGCTTGTTGGCTAGTTGGTTTGTTGGTTTGTTGGCCTGTTGGTTTGTTGGCTTGTTGGTTTGTTGGTTTGTTGGTTTGTTGGCTTGTTGGTTTGTTGGTTTGTTGGCTTGTTGGGTTGTTGGTTTGTTGGTTTGTTGGTTTGTTGGTTTGTTGGTTTGTTGGCTTGTTGGGTTGTTGGTTTGTTCGCTTGCTGGTTTGTTGGTTTGTTGGCTTGTTGGTTTGTTGGCTTGTTGGTTTGTTTGTTTGTTGGCTTGTTGGTTTGTTGGCTTGTTGGTTTTTTGGTTTGTTAGTTTGTTTGCTTGTTGGGTTGTTGGTTTGTTGTTTGTTGGTTTGTTGGCTTGTTGCTTTGTTAGTTTGTTGGTTTGTTGGTTTGTTGGTTTGTTGGTTTGTTGGCTTGTTGGTTTGTTGGTTTGTTGGCTTGTTGGTTTGTTGGTTTGTTGGCTTGTTGGCTTGTTGGTTTGTTGGTTTGTTGGCTTGTTGGCTTGTTGGTTTGTTGGTTTGTTGGTTTGTTGGTTTGTTGGCTTGTTGGCTTGTTGGTTTGTTAGTTTGTTGGCTTTTTGGTTACTTGGTTTATTGGTTTGTTGGTTTGTTGGCTTGTTGGTTTGTTGGTTTGTGTGTTTGTTGGTTTGTTGGCTTGTTGTTTTGTTGGTTTGTTGGTTTGTTGGCTTGTTGGTTTGTTGGTTTGTTAGTTTGTTGGCTTTTTGGTTACTTGGTTTGCTGGTTTGTTAGCTTGTTGGCTTGTTGGTTTGTTGCTTTATTCGTTTGATGGTTTGTTGGTTTGTTGGTTACTTGGTTTGTTGGTTTGTTGGTTTGTTGGCTTGTTGGCTTGTTGGTTTGTTGGTTTGTTGGCTTGTTGGTTACTTAGTTTGTTGGTTTGTTGGCATGTTGGTTTGATGGTTTGTTGGTTTGTTGGCTTGTTGGTTTGTTGGTTTGTTGGGTTGTTGGTTTGTTAGTTTGTTGGTTTGTTGGTTTGTTGGTTTGTTGGTTTGTTGGTTTGTTGGCTTGTTGGCTTGTTGGTTTGTTGGTTAGTTCGTTTGTTGGTTTGTTAGTTTGTTGGTTTGTTGGTTTGTTGGTTTGTTGGCTTGTTGGTTTGTTGGCTTGTTGGTTCGTTGGTTTGTTGGTTTGTTAGTTTTTTGGTTTGTTGGTTTGTTGTTTTGTTGGTTTGTTGGTTTGTTGGTATGTTGGTTTGTTGGCTTGTTGGTTTGTTGGTTTATTAGTTTGTTGGCTTGTTGGTTTGTTGGTTTGTTGCTTTGTTGGTTTGATGGTTTGTTGGCTTGTTGGCTTGTTGGTTTGTTGGCTTGGTGGTTTGTTAGTTTGTTGGTTTGTTGGTTTGTTGCCTTGTTGGTTTGTTGGTTTGTTGGCTTGTTGGTTTGTTGGTTTGTTGGCTTGTTGGCTTGTTGGTTTGTTGGTTTGTTGGCTTGTTGGTTACTTGGCTTGTTGGTTTGTTGGCTTGTTGGTTTGTTGGTTTGTTGGTTTGTTGGCTTGTTGGTTACTTAGTTTGTTGGTTTGTTGGCATGTTGGCTTGTTGGCTTGTTGGCTTGTTGGTTTGTTGGCTTGTTGGTTTGTTGGCTTGTTGGTTTGTTGGTTTGTTGGTTTGTTGGCTTGTTGGGTTGTTGGTTTGTTGGTTTGTTGGTGTGTTGGTTTTTTGGTTTGTTGGTTTGTTGGTTTGTTGACTTGTTGGTTTGTTGGTTTGTTGGCCCGTTGGCTTGTTGGTTACTTAGTTTGTTGGTTTGTTGGCTTGTTGGTTTGTTGGCTTGTTGCTATGTTGGTTTGTTGGTTTGTTGGTTTGTTGGTTTGTTGGTTTGTTGGTTTGTTGGCTTGTTGGCTTGTTGGTTAGGTGGTTTGTTGGCTTGTTGGTTACTTAGTTTGTTGGTTTGTTGGCATATTGGTTTGATGGTTTGCTGGTTTGTTGGCTTGTTGGTTTGTTGGTTTGTTGGCTTGTTGGTTTGTTAGTTTGTTGGTTTGTTCGTTTGTTGGTTTGTTGGTTTGTTGGTTTGTTGGCTTGTTGGCTTGTTGGTTTGTTGGTTAGTTCGTTTGTTGGTTTGTTAGTTTGTTGGTTTGTTGGTTTGTTGGTTTGTTGGCTTGTTGGTTTGTTGGTTTGTTGGTTTGTTGGTTTGTTGGTTTGTTAGTTTGTTAGTTTTTTGGTTTGTTGGTTTGTTGTTTTGTTGGTTTGTTGGTTTGTTGGTTTGTTGGTTTGTTGGTTTGTTGGCTTGTTGGTTTGTTGGTTTATTGGTTTGTTGGCTTGTTGGTTTGTTGGTTTGTTGCTTTGTTGGTTTGATGGTTTGTTGGCTTGTTGGCTTGTTGGTTTGTTGGCTTGGTGGTTTGTTAGTTTGTTGGCTTTTTCGTTACTTGGTTTGTTGGTTTGTTGGTTTGTTGGCTTGTTGGTTTGTTGGTTTGTTGGTTTGTTGGTTTGTTGGTTTGTTGGTTTGTTGGTTTTTTGGTTTGTTGGTTTGTTGGTTTGTTGCCTTGTTGGTTTGTTGGTTTGTTGGCTTGTTGGTTTGTTGGTTTGTTGGCTTGTGGGCTTGTTGGTTTGTTGGTTTGTTGGCTTGTTGGTTACTTGGCTTGTTGGTTTGTTGGCTTGTTGGTTTGTTGGTTTGTTGGTTTGTTGGCTTGTTGGTTACTTAGTTTGTTGGTTTGTTGGCATGTTGGCTTGTTGGCTTGTTGGCTTGTTGGTTTGTTGGCTTGTTGGTTTGTTGGTTTGTTGGTTTGTTGGTTTGTTGGCTTGCTGGGTTGCTGGTTTGTTGGTTTGTTGGTGTGTTGGTGTGTTGGTTTTTTGGTTTGTTGGTTTGTTGGTTTGTTGACTTGTTGGTTTGTTGGTTTGTTGGCCTGTTGGCTTGTTGGTTACTTAGTTTGTTGGTTTGTTGGCTTGTTGGTTTGTTGGCTTGTTGCTTTGTTGGTTTGTTGGTTTGTTGGCTTGGTGGTTTGTTGGCTTGTTGGTTTGCTGGCTTGTTGGTTTGTTGGTTTGTTGGTTTGTTGGCTTGTTGGTTTGTTGGTTTTTTGGCTTGTTGGCTTGTTGGTTTGTTGGTTTGTTGGTTTGTTGGTTTGTTGGTTTGTTGGCTTGTTGGTTTGTTGGTTTGTTGGCTTGTTGGTTTGTTGGTTTGTTGGTTTGTCGGCTTGTTGGCTCGTTGGTTTGTTGGTTTGTTGGCTTGTTGGTTTGTTGGCTTGATGGTTTGTTGGTTTGTTGGTTTGTTGGCTTGTTGGCTTGTTGGTTTGTTGGTTTGTTGGCTTGTTGGTTACTTAGTTTGTTGGTTTGTTGGCATGTTGGTTTGTTGGTTTGTTGGTTTGTTGGCTTGTTGGTTTGTTGGTTTGTTGGCTTGTTGGCTTGTTGGTTTGTTGGTTTGTTTGTTTGTTGGCTTGTTGGTTTGTTGGTTTGTTGGTTTGTTGGCTTATTGGCTTGTTGGTTTGTTGGTTTTTTGGTTTGTTGGTTTGTTGGTTTGTTGGTTTGTTGGTTTGTTGGTTTGTTGGTTTGTTGGTTTGTTGGTTTGTTGGTTTGTTGGTTTGTTGGCTTGTTGGCTTGTTGGTTTGTTGGTTTGTTAGTTTATTTGTTTGCTGGTTTGTTGGCTTGTTGGTTTGTTGGTTTGTTGGCTTGTTGGCTTGTTGGTTTGTTGGTTTGTTGGCTTGTTGGCTTGTTGGTTTGTTGGTTTGTTGGCTTGTTGGCTTTTTGGTTTGTTGGTTTGTTGGCTTGTTGGTTTGTTGGCTTGTTGGTTTGTTGGTTTGTTGGTTTGTTGGTTTGTTGGCTTGTTGGTTTGTTGGTTTGTTGGTATGTTGGCTTGTTGGCTTGTTGGTTTGTTGGTTTGTTGGTTTATTTGTTTGTTGGTTTGTTGGCTTGTTTGTTTGTTGGTTTGTTGGCTTGTTGGCTTGTTCGTTTGTTGGTTTGTTGGCTTGTTGGCTTTTTGGTTTGTTGGTTTGTTGGTTTGTTGGCTTGTTGGTTTGTTGGTTTGTTGGTTTGTTGGTTTGTTGGCTTGTTGGTTTGTTGGTTTGTTGGCTTGTTGGCTTGTTGTTTTGTTGGTTTGTTGGTTTGTTGGTTTGTTGGCTTGTTGGTTTGTTGGTTTGTTGGCTTGTTGGTTTGTTGGTTTGTTGGTTTGTTGGCTTGTTGGTTACTTAGTTTGTTGGTTTGTTGGCATGTTGGTTTGTTGGGTTGTTGGTTTGTTGGCTTGTTGGTTTGTTGGTTTGTTGGCTTGTTGGTTTGTTGGTTTGTTGGTTTGTTGGTTTGTTGGTTTGTTGGTTTGTTGCTTTGTTCGTTTGAAGGTTTGTTGGTTTGTTGGTTACTTGGTTTGTTGGTTTGTTGGTTTGTTGGTTTGTTGGCTTGTTGGCTTGTTGGTTTGTTGGTTTGTAGGTTTGTTGGCTTGTTGGTTGCTTAGTTTGTTGGTTTGTTGGCATGTTGGTTTATTTGTTTGTTGGTTTGTTGGCTTGTTGGCTTGTTGGTTTGTTGGTTTGTTGGTTTGTTGGCTTGTTGGCTTGTTGGTTTGTCGGTTTGTTGGCTTGTTGGTTTATTCTTTTGTTGGCTTGTTGGTTTGTTGGTTTGTTGGTTTGTTGGCTTGTTGGCTTGTTGGCTTGTTGGTTTGTTGCTTTGTTGGCTTGTTGGTTTATTGGTTTGTTGGTTTGTTGGCTTGTAGGCTTGTTGGTTTGTTGGTTTGTTGGCTTATTGGTTTGTTGGCTTGTTGGTTTGTTGGTTTGTTGTTTTGTTGGCTTGTTGGCTTTTTGGTTACTTGGTTTGTTGGTTTGTTGGTTTGTTGATTTGTTGGCTTGTTGGTTTGTTGGTTTGTTGGCTTGTTGGCTTGTTGCTTTGTTGGTTTGTTGGTTTGTTGGCTTGTTGGCTTGTTGGGTTGTTAGTTTGTTGGCTTTTTGGTTACTTGGTTTATTGGTTTGTTGGTTTGTTGGCTTGTTGGTTTGTTGGCTTGTTGGTTTGTTGGTTTGTTGGTTTGTTGGCTTGTTGGCTTGTTGGCTTGTTGGCTTGTTGGTTTGCTGGTTTGTTGGTTTGTTGGGTTGTTGGTTTGTTCGTTTGTTGCTTTGTTGGTAAATTGGTTTGTTGGTTTGTTGGTTTGTTGGTTGGTTGCTTTATTTGTTTGTTGGTTTGTTGGTTTGTTGGTTTGTTGGTTTGTTGGTTTGTTGGTTTGTTGGTTTGTTGGTTTATTTGTTTGTTGGTTTGTTGGTTTGTTGGTTTGTTGGCTTGTTGGTTTGTTGGCTTGTTGGCTTGTTGGCTTGTTGGCTTGTTGGCTTGTTGGTTTGTTGGTTTTTTGGTTTGTTGGTTTATTTGTTTGTTGGTTTGTTGGCTTGTTGGTTTGTTGGTTTGATGGTTTGTTGGTTTTTTGGCTTGTTGGTTTGTTGGTTTGTTGGTTTGTTGGCTTGTTGGCTTGTTGTTTTGTTGGTTTGTTGGTTTATTTGTTTGTTGGTTTGTTGGCTTGTTGGTTTGTTGGTTTGTTGGTTTGTTGGTTTGTTGGCTTGTTGGTTTCTTGGTTTCTTGGTTTTTTGGTTTGTTGGTTTGTTGGTTTGTTGGCTTGTTGGCTTGTTGGCTTGTTGGTTTGTTGGTTTGTTGGCTTGTTGGTTTGTTGGTTTGTTGGCTTGTTGGCTTGTTGCTTTGCTGGTTTGTTGGTTTGTTGGCTTGTTGGCTTGCTGGTTTGTTAGTTTGTTGGCTTTTCGGTTACTTGGTTTGTTGGTTTGTTGGTTTGTTGGCTTGTTGGTTTGTTGGCTTGTTGGTTTGTTGGTTTGTTGGTTTGTTGGCTTGTTGGGTTGTTGGTTTGTTGGTTTGTTGGTGTGTTGGTTTTTTGGTTTGTTGGTTTGTTGACTTGTTGGTTTGTTGGTTTGTTGGTTTGTTGGTTTGTTGGTTTGTTGGCTTGTTGGTTTGTTGGTTTGTTGGCTTGTTGGTTTGTTGGTTTGTTGGTTTGTCGGCTTGTTGGCTCGTTGGTTTGTTGGTTTGTTGGCTTGTTGGTTTGTTGGCTTGTTGGTTTGTTGGTTTGTTGGCTTGTTGGTTACTTAGTTTGTTGGTTTGTTGGCATGTTGGTTTGTTGGTTTGTTGGTTTGTTGGCTTGTTGGTTTGTTGGTTTGTTGGCTTGTTGGCTTGTTGGTTTGTTGGTTTGTTTGTTTGTTGGCTTGTTGGCTTGTTGGTTTGTTGGCTTGTTGGTTTGTTGGTTTGTTGGTTTGTTGGCTTGTTGGCTTGTTGGTTTGTTGGTTTGTTGGCTTGTTGGTTACTTAGTTTGTTGGTTTGTTGGCATGTTGGTTTGTTGGTTTATTGGTTTGTTGGCTTGTTGGTTTGTTGGTTTGTTGGCTTGTTGGCTTGTTGGTTTGTTGGTTTGTTTGTTTGTTGGCTTGTTGGTTTGTTGGTTTGTTGGTCTGTTGGCTTATTGGCTTGTTGGTTTGTTGGTTTGTTGGTTTGTTGGTTTGTTGGTTTGTTGGTTTGTTGGTTTGTTGGTTTGTTGGCTTGTTGGTTTGTTGGTTTGTTGGTTTGTTGGTTTGTTGGCTTGTTGGCTTGTTGGTTTGTTGGTTTGTTAGTTTATTTGTTTGCTGGTTTGTTGGCTTGTTGGTTTGTTGGTTTGTTGGCTTGTTGGCTTGTTGGTTTGTTGGTTTGTTGGCTTGTTGGCTAGTTGGGTTGTTGGTTTGTTGTTTGTTGGTTTGTTGGCTTGTTGCTTTGTTAGTTTGTTGGTTTGTTGGTTTGTTGGTTTGTTGGTTTGTTGGCTTGTTGGTTTGTTGGTTTGTTGGCTTGTTGGTTTGTTGGTTTGTTGGCTTGTTGGCTTGTTGGTTTGTTGGTTTGTTGGCTTGTTGGCTTGTTGGTTTGTTGGTTTGTTGGTTTGTTGGTTTGTTGGCTTGTTGGCTTGTTGGTTTGTTAGTTTGTTGGCTTTTTGGTTACTTGGTTTGTTGGTTTGTTGGTTTGTTGGCTTGTTGGTTTGTTGGTTTGTGTGTTTGTTGGTTTGTTGGCTTGTTGGTTTGTTGGTTTGTTGGTTTGTTGGCTTGTTGGTTTGTTGGTTTGTTAGTTTGTTGGCTTTTTGGTTACTTGGTTTGCTGGTTTGTTAGCTTGTTGGCTTGTTGGTTTGTTGCTTTATTCGTTTGATGGTTTGTTGGTTTGTTGGTTATTTGGTTTGTTGGTTTGTTGGTTTGTTGGTTTGTTGGTTTGTTGGCTTGTTGGCTTGTTGGTTTGTTGGTTTGTTGGCTTGTTGGTTATTTAGTTTGTTGGTTTGTTGGCATGTTGGTTTGATGGTTTGTTGGTTTGTTGGCTTGTTGGTTTGTTGGTTTGTTGGCTTGTTGGTTTGTTAGTTGTTGGTTTGTTGGTTTGTTGGTTTGTTGGTTTGTTGGCTTGTTGGCTTGTTGGTTTGTTGGTTAGTTCGTTTGTTGGTTTGTTAGTTTGTTGGTTTGTTGGTTTGTTGGTTTGTTGGCTTGTTGGTTTGTTGGTTTGTTGGTTTGTTGGTTTGTTGGTTTGTTAGTTTTTTGGTTTGTTGGTTTGTTGTTTTGTTGGTTTGTTGGTTTGTTGGTTTGTTGGTTTGTTGGCTTGTTGGTTTGTTGGTTTATTGGTTTTTTGGCTTGTTGGTTTGTTGGTTTGTTGCTTTGTTTGTTTGATGGTTTGTTGGCTTGTAGGCTTGTTGGTTTGTTGGCTTGGTGGTTTGTTAGTTTGTTGGCTTTTTCGTTACTTGGTTTGTTGGTTTGTTGGTTTGTTGGCTTGTTGGTTTGTTGGTTTGTTGGTTTGTTGGTTTGTTGGTTTGTTGGTTTTTTGGTTTGTTGGTTTGTTGGTTTGTTGCCTTGTTGGTTTGTTGGTTTGCTGGCTTGTTGGTTTGTTGGTTTGTTGGCTTGTTGGCTTGTTGGTTTGTTGGTTTGTTGGCTTGTTGGTTACTTGGCTTGTTGGTTTGTTGGCTTGTTGGTTTGTTGGTTTGTTGGTTTGTGGGCTTGTTGGTTACTTAGTTTGTTGGTTTGTTGGCATGTTGGCTTGTTGGCTTGTTGCCTTGTTGGTTTGTTGGCTTGTTGGTTTGTTGGTTTGTTGGTTTGTTGGCTTGTTGGGTTGTTGGTTTGTTGGTTTGTTGGTGTGTTGGTTTTTTGGTTTGTTGGTTTGTTGGTTTGTTGACTTGTTGGTTTGTTGGTTTGTTGGCCTGTTGGCTTGTTGGTTACTTAGTTTGTTGGTTTGTTGGCTTGTTGGTTTGTTGGCTTGTTGCTTTGTTGGTTTGTTGGTTTGTTGGCTTGTTGGTTTGTTGGCTTGTTGGTTTGTTGGCTTGTTGGTTTGTTGGTTTGTTGGTTTGTTGGCTTGTTGGTTTGTTGGTTTTTTGGCTTGTTGGCTGTTTGGTTTGTTGGTTTGTTGGTTTGTTGGTTTGTTGGTTTGTTGGTTTGTTGGCTTGTTGGCTTGTTGGTTTGGTGGTTTGTTGGCTTGTTGGTTACTTAGTTTGTTGGTTTGTTGGCATGTTGGTTTGATGGTTTGTTCGTTTGTTGGCTTGTTGGTTTGTTGGTTTGTTGGCTTGCTGGTTTGTTAGTTTGTTGGTTTGTTCGTTTGTTGGTTTGTTGGTTTGTTGGTTTGGTGGCTTGTTGGCTTGTTGGTTTGTTGGTTAGTTCGTTTGTTGGTTTGTTAGTTTGTTGGTTTGTTGGTTTGTTGGTTTGTTGGCTTGTTGGTTTGTTGGTTTGTTGGTTTGTTGGTTTGTTAGTTTTTTGGTTTGTTTGTTTGTTGTTTTGTTGGTTTGTTGGTTTGTTGGTTTGTTGGTTTGTTGGTTTGTTGGCTTGTTGGTTTGTTGGTTTATTGGTTTGTTGGCTTGTTGGTTTGTTGGTTTGTTGCTTTGTTGGTTTGATGGTTTGTTGGCTTGTTGGCTTGTTGGTTTGTTGGCTTGGTGGTTTGTTAGTTTGTTGGCTTTTTCGTTACTTGGTTTGTTGGTTTGTTGGCTTGTTGGTTTGTTGGTTTGTTGGTTTGTTGGTTTGTTGGTTTGTTGGTTTGTTGGTTTTTTGGTTTGTTGGTTTGTTGGTTTGTTGCCTTGTTGGTTTGTTGGTTTGTTGGCTTGTTGGTTTGTTGGTTTGTTGGCTTGTTGGCTTGTTGGTTTGTTGGTTTGTTGGCTTGTTGGTTACTTGGCTTGTTGGTTTGTTGGCTTGTTGGTTTGTTGGTTTGTTGGTTTGTTGGCTTGCTGGTTACTTAGTTTGTTGGTTTGTTGGCATGTTGGCTTGTTGGCTTGTTGGCTTGTTGGTTTGTTGGCTTGTTGGTTTGTTGGTTTGTTGGTTTGTTGGCTTGTTGGGTTGTTGGTTTGTTGGTTTGTTGGTGTGTTGGTTTTTTGGTTTGTTGGTTTGTTGGTTTGTTGACTTGTTGGTTTGTTGGTTTGTTGGCCTGTTGGCTTGTTGGTTACTTAGTTTGGTGGTTTGTTGGCTTGTTGGTTTGTTGGTTTGTTGCTTTGTTGGTTTGTTGGTTTGTTGGCTTGGTGGTTTGTTGGCTTGTTGGTTTGTTGGCTTGTTGGTTTGTTGGTTTGTTGGTTTGTTGGTTTGTTGGTTTGTTGGTTTGTTGGTTTTTTGGTTTGTTGGTTTGTTGGTTTGTTGTCTTGTTGGTTTGTTGGTTTGTTGGCTTGTTGGTTTGTTGGTTTGTTGGCTTGTGGGCTTGTTGGTTTGTTGGTTTGTTGGCTTGTTGGTTACTTGGCTTGTTGGTTTGTTGGCTTGTTGGTTTGTTTGTTTGTTGGTTTGTTGGCTTGTTGGTTACTTAGTTTGTTGGTTTGTTGGCATGTTGGCTTGTTGGCTTGTTGGCTTGTTGGTTTGTTGGCTTGTTGGTTTGTTGGTTTGTTGGTTTGTTGGTTTGTTGGCTTGCTGGGTTGTTGGTTTGTTGGTTTGTTGGTGTGTTGGTGTGTTGACTTGTTGGTTTGTTGGTTTGTTGGCCTGTTGGCTTGTTGGTTACTTAGTTTGTTGGTTTGTTGGCTTGTTGGTTTGTTGGCTTGTTGCTTTGTTGGTTTGTTGGTTTGTTGGCTTGGTGGTTTGTTGGCTTGTTGGTTTGTTGGCTTGTTGGTTTGTTGGTTTGTTGGTTTGTTGGCTTGTTGGTTTGTTGATTTTTTGGCTTGTTGGCTTGTTGGTTTGTTGGTTTGTTGGTTTGTTGGTTTGTTGGTTTGTTGGCTTGTTGGTTTGTTGGTTTGTTGGCTTGTTGGTTTGTTGGTTTGTTGGTTTGTCGGCTTGTTGGCTCGTTGGTTTGTTGGTTTGTTGGCTTGTTGGTTTGTTGGCTTGTTGGTTTGTTGGTTTGTTGGCTTGTTGGCTTGTTGGTTTGTTGGTTTGTTGGCTTGTTGGTTACTTAGTTTGTTGGTTTGTTGGCATGTTGGTTTGTTGGTTTGTTGGTTTGTTGGCTTGTTGGTTTGTTGGTTTGTTGGCTTGTTGGCTTGTTGGTTTGTTGGTTTGTTTGTTTGTTGGCTTGTTGGTTTGTTGGTTTGTTGGTTTGTTGGTTTGTTGGCTTATTGGCTTGTTGGTTTGTTGGTTTGTTGGTTTGTTGGTTTGTTGGTTTGTTGGTTTGTTGGTTTGTTGGTTTGTTGGTTTGTTGGTTTGTTGGTTTGTTGGTTTGTTGGTTTGTTGGTTTGTTGGTTTGTTGGCTTGTTGGCTTGTTGGTTTGTTGGTTTGTTAGTTTATTTGTTTGCTGGTTTGTTGGCTTGTTGGTTTGTTGGTTTGTTGGCTTGTTGGCTTGTTCGTTTGTTGGTTTGTTGGCTTGTTGGCTTGTTGGTTTGTTGGTTTGTTGGCTTGTTGGCTTTTTGGTTTGTTGGTTTGTTGGCTTGTTGGTTTGTTGGCTTGTTGGTTTGTTGGTTTGTTGGTTTGTTGGTTTGTTGGCTTGTTGGTTTGTTGGTTTGTTGGTATGTTGGCTTGTTGGCTTGTTGGTTTGTTGGTTTGTTGGTTTATTTGTTTGTTGGTTTGTTGGCTTGTTTGTTTGTTGGTTTGTTGGCTTGTTGGCTTGTTCGTTTGTTGGTTTGTTGGCTTGTTGGCTTTTTGGTTTGTTGGTTTGTTGGCTTGTTGGTTTGTTGGCTTGTTGGTTTGTTGGTTTGTTGGTTTGTTGGCCTGTTGGTTTGTTGGTTTGTTGGCTTGTTGGCTTGTTGTTTTGTTGGTTTGTTGGTTTGTTGGCTTGTTGGTTTGTTGGTTTGTTGGCTTGTTGGTTTGTTGGTTTGTTGGTTTGTTGGCTTGTTGGTTACTTAGTTTGTTGGTTTGTTGGCATGTTGGTTTGTTGGGTTGTTGGTTTGTTGGCTTGTTGGTTTGTTGGTTTGTTGGCTTGTTGGTTTGTTGGTTTGTTGGTTTGTTGGTTTGTTGGTTTGTTGGTTTGTTGCTTTGTTCGTTTGAAGGTTTGTTGGTTTGTTGGTTACTTGGTTTGTTGGTTTGTTGGTTTGTTGGTTTGTTGGTTTGTTGGCTTGTTGGCTTGTTGGTTTGTTGGTTTGTAGGTTTGTTGGCTTGTTGGTTGCTTAGTTTGTTGGTTTGTTGGCATGTTGGTTTATTTGTTTGTTGGTTTGTTGGCTTGTTGGTTTGTTGGTTTGTTGGCTTGTTGGCTTGTTGGTTTGTTGGTTTGTTGGTTTGTTGGTTTGTTGGCTTGTTGGCTTGTTGGTTTGTCGGTTTGTTGGCTTGTTGGTTTGTTCTTTTGTTGGCTTGTTGGCTTGTTGGTTTGTTGGGTTGTTGGTTTGTTGGCTTGTTGGCTTGTTGGTTTGTTGCTTTGTTGGCTTGTTGGTTTATTGGTTTGTTGGTTTGTTGGCTTGTAGGCTTGTTGGTTTGTTGGTTTGTTGGCTTATTGGTTTGTTGGCTTGTTGGTTTGTTGGTTTGTTGTTTTGTTGGTTTGTTGGCTTGTTGGCTTGTTGCTTTGTTGGTTTGTTGGTTTGTTGGCTTGTTCGCTTGTTGGGTTGTTAGTTTGTTGGCTTTTTGGTTACTTGGTTTATTGGTTTGTTGGTTTGTTGGCTTGTTGGTTTGTTGGCTTGTTGGTTTGTTGGTTTGTTGGTTTGTTGGCTTGTTGGCTTGTTGGCTTGTTGGTTTGTTGGTTTGTTGGTTTGTTGGGTTGTTGGTTTGTTCGTTTGTTGCTTTGTTGGTAAATTGGTTTGTTGGTTTGTTGGTTTGTTGGTTGGTTGCTTTATTTGTTTGTTGGTTTGTTGGTTTGTTGGTTTGTTGGTTTGTTGGTTTGTTGGTTTGTTGGTTTATTTGTTTGTTGGTTTGTTGGTTTGTTGGTTTGTTGGCTTCTTGGTTTGTTGGGTTGTTGGCTTGTTGGCTTGTTGGCTTGTTGGCTTGTTGGTTTGTTGGTTTTTTGGTTTGTTGGTTTATTTGTTTGTTGGTTTGTTGGCTTGTTGGTTTGTTGGTTTGTTGGTTTGTTGGTTTGTTGGCTTGTTGGTTTGTTGGTTTGTTGGTTTGTTGACTTGTTGGCTTGTTGTTTTGTTGGTTTGTTGGTTTATTTGTTTGTTGGTTTGTTGGCTTGTTGGTTTGTTGGTTTGTTGGTTTGTTGGTTTGTTGGCTTGTTGGTTTCTTGGTTTCTTGGTTTTTTAGTTTGTTGGTTTGTTGGTTTGTTGGCTTGTTGGCTTGTTGGCTTGTTGGTTTGTTGGTTTGTTGGCTTGTTGGTTTGTTGGTTTGTTGGCTTGTTGGCTTGTTGCTTTGCTGGTTTGTTGGTTTGTTGGCTTGTTGGCTTGTTGGTTTGTTGGCTTGTTGGCTTGTTGGTTTGTTGGTTTGTTAGTTTATTTGTTTGCTGGTTTGTTGGCTTGTTGGTTTGTTGGTTTGTTGGCTTGTTGGCTTGTTCGTTTGTTGGTTTGTTGGCTTGTTGGCTTGTTGGTTTGTTGGTTTGTTGGCTTGTTGGCTTTTTGGTTTGTTGGTTTGTTGGCTTGTTGGTTTGTTGGCTTGTTGGTTTGTTGGTTTGTTGGTTTGTTGGTTTGTTGGCTTGTTGGTTTGTTGGTTTGTTGGTATGTTGGCTTGTTGGCTTGTTGGTTTGTTGGTTTGTTGGTTTATTTGTTTGTTGGTTTGTTGGCTTGTTTGTTTGTTGGTTTGTTGGCTTGTTGGCTTGTTCGTTTGTTGGTTTGTTGGCTTGTTGGCTTTTTGGTTTGTTGGTTTGTTGGCTTGTTGGTTTGTTGGCTTGTTGGTTTGTTGGTTTGTTGGTTTGTTGGCCTGTTGGTTTGTTGGTTTGTTGGCTTGTTGGCTTGTTGTTTTGTTGGTTTGTTGGTTTGTTGGCTTGTTGGTTTGTTGGTTTGTTGGCTTGTTGGTTTGTTGGTTTGTTGGTTTGTTGGCTTGTTGGTTACTTAGTTTGTTGGTTTGTTGGCATGTTGGTTTGTTGGGTTGTTGGTTTGTTGGCTTGTTGGTTTGTTGGTTTGTTGGCTTGTTGGTTTGTTGGTTTGTTGGTTTGTTGGTTTGTTGGTTTGTTGGTTTGTTGCTTTGTTCGTTTGAAGGTTTGTTGGTTTGTTGGTTACTTGGTTTGTTGGTTTGTTGGTTTGTTGGTTTGTTGGTTTGTTGGCTTGTTGGCTTGTTAGTTTGTTGGTTTGTAGGTTTGTTGGCTTGTTGGTTGCTTAGTTTGTTGGTTTGTTGGCATGTTGGTTTATTTGTTTGTTGGTTTTTGGCTTGTTGGTTTGTTGGTTTGTTGGCTTGTTGGCTTGTTGGTTTGTTGGTTTGTTGGTTTGTTGGCTTGTTGGCTTGTTGGTTTGTCGGTTTGTTGGCTTGTTGGTTTGTTCTTTTGTTGGCTTGTTGGCTTGTTGGTTTGTTGGTTTGTTGGTTTGTTGGCTTGTTGGCTTGTTGGTTTGTTGCTTTGTTGGCTTGTTGGTTTATTGGTTTGTTGGTTTGTTGGCTTGTAGGCTTGTTGGTTTGTTGGTTTGTTGGCTTATTGGTTTGTTGGCTTGTTGGTTTGTTGGTTTGTTGTTTTGTTGGTTTGTTGGCTTGTTGGCTTGTTGCTTTGTTGGTTTGTTGGTTTGTTGGCTTGTTCGCTTGTTGGGTTGTTAGTTTGTTGGCTTTTTGGTTACTTGGTTTATTGGTTTGTTGGTTTGTTGGCTTGTTGGTTTGTTGGCTTGTTGGTTTGTTGGTTTGTTGGTTTGTTGGCTTGTTGGCTTGTTGGCTTGTTGGTTTGTTGGTTTGTTGGTTTGTTGGGTTGTTGGTTTGTTCGTTTGTTGCTTTGTTGGTAAATTGGTTTGTTGGTTTGTTGGTTTGTTGGTTGGTTGCTTTATTTGTTTGTTGGTTTGTTGGTTTGTTGGTTTGTTGGTTTGTTGGTTTGTTGGTTTGTTGGTTTATTTGTTTGTTGGTTTGTTGGTTTGTTGGTTTGTTGGCTTGTTGGTTTGTTGGGTTGTTGGCTTGTTGGCTTGTTGGCTTGTTGGCTTGTTGGTTTGTTGGTTTTTTGGTTTGTTGGTTTATTTGTTTGGTGGTTTGTTGGCTTGTTGGTTTGTTGGTTTGTTGGTTTGTTGGTTTGTTGGTTTGTTGGCTTGTTGGTTTGTTGGTTTGTTGGTTTGTTGACTTGTTGGCTTGTTGTTTTGTTGGTTTGTTGGTTTATTTGTTTGTTGGTTTGTTGGCTTGTTGGTTTGTTGGTTTGTTGGTTTGTTGGTTTGTTGGCTTGTTGGCTTGTTGGTTTCTTGGTTTCTTGGTTTTTTAGTTTGTTGGTTTGTTGGTTTGTTGGCTTGTTGGCTTGTTGGCTTGTTGGTTTGTTGGTTTGTTGGCTTGTTGGTTTGTTGGTTTGTTGGCTTGTTGGCTTGTTGCTTTGCTGGTTTGTTGGTTTGTTGGCTTGTTGGCTTGTTGGTTTGTTAGTTTGTTGGTTTTTTGGTTACTTGGTTTGTTGGTTTGTTGGTTTGTTGGCTTGTTGGTTTGTTGGCTTGTTGGTTTGTTGGTTTGTTGGTTTGTTGGCTTGTTGGGTTGTTGGTTTGTTGGTTTGTTGGTGTGTTGGTTTTTTGGTTTGTTGGTTTGTTGGTTTGTTGACTTGTTGGTTTGTTGGTTTGTTGGCTTGTTGGTTTGTTGGTTTGTTGGTTTGTTGGTTTGTTGGCTTGTTGGTTACTTAGTTTGTTGGTTTGTTGGCATGTTGGTTTGTTGGTTTGTTGGTTTGTTGGCTTGTTGGTTTGTTGGTTTGTTGGCTTGTTGGCTTGTTGGTTTGTTGGTTTGTTTGTTTGTTGGCTTGTTGGCTTGTTGGTTTGTTGGCTTGTTGGTTTGTTGGTTTGTTGGTTTGTTGGCTTGTTGGCTTGTTGGTTTGTTGGTTTGTTGGCTTGTTGGTTACTTAGTTTGTTGGTTTGTTGGCATGTTGGTTTGTTGGTTTGTTGGTTTGTTGGCTTGTTGGTTTGTTGGTTTGTTGGCTTGTTGGCTTGTTGGTTTGTTGGTTTGTTTGTTTGTTGGCTTGTTGGTTTGTTGGTTTGTTGGTCTGTTGGCTTATTGGCTTGTTGGTTTGTTGGTTTGTTGGTTTGTTGGTTTGTTGGTTTGTTGGTTTGTTGGCTTGTTGGTTTGTTGGTTTGTTGGTTTGTTGGTTTGTTGGCTTGTTGGCTTGTTGGTTTGTTGGTTTGTTAGTTTATTTGTTTGCTGGTTTGTTGGCTTGTTGGTTTGTTGGTTTGTTGGCTTGTTGGCTTGTTGGTTTGTTGGTTTGTTGGCTTGTTGGCTAGTTGGGTTGTTGGTTTGTTGTTTGTTGGTTTGTTGGCTTGTTGCTTTGTTAGTTTGTTGGTTTGTTGGTTTGTTGGTTTGTTGGCTTGTTGGTTTGTTGGTTTGTTGGCTTGTTGGTTTGTTGGTTTGTTGGCTTGTTGGCTTGTTGGTTTGTTGTTTTGTTGGCTTGTTGGCTTGTTGGTTTGTTGGTTTGTTGGTTTGTTGGTTTGTTGGCTTGTTGGCTTGTTGGTTTGTTAGTTTGTTGGCTTTTTGGTTACTTGGTTTGTTGGTTTGTTGGTTTGTTGGCTTGTTGGTTTGTTGGTTTGTGTGTTTGTTGGTTTGTTGGCTTGTTGGTTTGTTGGTTTGTTGGTTTGTTGGCTTGTTGGTTTGTTGGTTTGTTAGTTTGTTGGCTTTTTGGTTACTTGGTTTGCTGGTTTGTTAGCTTGTTGGCTTGTTGGTTTGTTGCTTTATTCGTTTGATGGTTTGTTGGTTTGTTGGTTACTTGGTTTGTTGGTTTGTTGGTTTGTTGGTTTGTTGGTTTGTTGGCTTGTTGGCTTGTTGGTTTGTTGGTTTGTTGGCTTGTTGGTTACTTAGTTTGTTGGTTTGTTGGCATGTTGGTTTGATGGTTTGTTGGTTTGTTGGCTTGTTGGTTTGTTGGTTTGTTGGCTTGTTGGTTTGTTAGTTTGTTGGTTTGTTGGTTTGTTGGTTTGTTGGTTTGTTGGTTTGTTGGCTTGTTGGCTTGTTGGTTTGTTGGTTAGTTCGTTTGTTGGTTTGTTAGTTTGTTGGTTTGTTGGTTTGTTGGTTTGTTGGCTTGTTGGTTTGTTGGTTTGTTGGTTTGTTGGTTTGTTGGTTTGTTAGTTTTTTGGTTTGTTGGTTTGTTGTTTTGTTGGTTTGTTGGTTTGTTGGTTTGTTGGTTTGTTGGCTTGTTGGTTTGTTGGTTTATTGGTTTGTTGGCTTGTTGGTTTGTTGGTTTGTTGCTTTGTTGGTTTGATGGTTTGTTGGCTTGTAGGCTTGTTGGTTTGTTGGCTTGGTGGTTTGTTAGTTTGTTGGCTTTTTCGTTACTTGGTTTGTTGGTTTGTTGGTTTGTTGGCTTCTTGGTTTGTTGGTTTGTTGGTTTGTTGGTTTGTTAATTTGTTGGTTTTTTGGTTTGTTGGTTTGTTGGTTTGTTGGCTTGTTGGTTACTTAGTTTGTTGGTTTGTTGGCATGTTGGCTTGTTGGCTGGTTGGCTTGTTGGTTTGTTGGCTTGTTGGTTTGTTGGTTTGTTGGTTTGTTGGTTTGTTGGCTTGTTGGGTTGTTGGTTTGTTGGTTTGTTGGTGTGTTGGTTTTTTGGTTTGTTGGTTTGTTGGTTTGTTGACTTGTTGGTTTGTTGGTTTGTTGGCCTGTTGGCTTGTTGGTTACTTAGTTTGTTGGTTTGTTGGCTTGTTGGTTTGTTGGCTTGTTGCTTTGTTGGTTTGTTGGTTTGTTGGCTTGTTGGTTTGTTGGCTTGTTGGTTTGTTGGCTTGTTGGTTTGTTGGTTTGTTGGTTTGTTGGCTTGTTGGTTTGTTGGTTTTTTGGCTTGTTGGCTGTTTGGTTTGTTGGTTTGTTGGTTTGTTGGTTTGTTGGTTTGTTGGTTTGTTGGTTTGTTGGCTTGTTGGCTTGTTGGTTTGGTGGTTTGTTGGCTTGTTGGTTACTTAGTTTGTTGGTTTGTTGGCATGTTGGTTTGATGGTTTGTTGGTTTGTTGGCTTGTTGGTTTGTTGGTTTGTTGGCTTGTTGGTTTCTTAGTTTGTTGGTTTGTTCGTTTGTTGGTTTGTTGGTTTGTTGGTTTGGTGGCTTGTTGGCTTGTTCGTTTGTTGGTTAGTTCGTTTGTTGGTTTGTTAGTTTGTTGGTTTGTTGGTTTGTTGGTTTGTTGGCTTGTTGGTTTGTTGGTTTGTTGGTTTGTTGGTTTGTTAGTTTTTTGGTTTGTTGGTTTGTTGTTTTGTTGGTTTGTTGGTTTGTTGGTTTGTTGGTTTGTTGGCTTGTTGGTTTGTTGGTTTATTGGTTTGTTGGCTTGTTGGTTTGTTGCTTTGTTGCTTTGTTGGTTTGATGGTTTGTTGGCTTGTTGGCTTGTTGGTTTGTTGGCTTGGTGGTTTGTTACTTTGTTGGCTTTTTCGTTACTTGGTTTGTTGGTTTGTTGGTTTGTTGGCTTGTTGGTTTGTTGGTTTGTTGGTTTGTTGGTTTGTTGGTTTGTTGGTTTTTTGGTTTGTTGGTTTGTTGGTTTGTTGCCTTGTTGGTTTGGTGGTTTGTTGGCTTGTTGGTTTGTTGGTTTGTTGGCTTGTTGGCTAGTTGGTTTGTTGGTTTGTTGGCTTGTTGGTTACTTGGCTTGTTGGTTTGTTGGCTTGTTGGTTTGTTGGTTTGTTGGTTTGTTGGCTTGTTGGTTACTTAGTTTGTTGGTTTGTTGGTATGTTGGCTTGTTGGCTTGTTGGCTTGTTGGTTTGTTGGCTTGTTGGTTTGTTGGTTTGTTGGTTTGTTGGCTTGTTGGGTTGTTGGTTTGTTGGTTTGTTGGTGTGTTGGTTTTTTGGTTTGTTGGTTTGTTGGTTTGTTGACTTGTTGGTTTGTTGGTTTGTTGGCCTGTTGGCTTGTTGGTTACTTAGTTTGTTGGTTTGTTGGCTTGTTGGTTTGTTGGTTTGTTGCTTTGTTGGTTTGTTGGTTTGTTGGCTTGGTGGTTTGTTGGCTTGTTGGTTTGTTGGCTTGTTGGTTTGTTGGTTTGTTGGTTTGTTGGTTTGTTGGCTTGTTGGTTTGTTGGTTTTTTGGCTTGTTGGCTTGTTGGTTTGTTGGTTTGTTGGTTTGTTGGTTTGTTGGTTTGTTGGCTTGTTGGTTTGTTGGTTTTTTGGCTTGTTGGTTTGTTGGTTTGTTGATTTGTCGGCTTGTTGGCTCGTTGGTTTGTTGGTTTGTTGGCTTGTTGGTTTGTTGGCTTGTTGGTTTGTTGGTTTGTTGGCTTGTTGGCTTGTTGGTTTGTTGGTTTGTTGGCTTGTTGGCTAGTTGGGTTGTTGGTTTGTTGTTTGTTGGTTTGTTGGCTTGTTGCTTTGTTAGTTTGTTGGTTTGTTGGTTTGTTGGTTTGTTGGCTTGTTGGTTTGTTGGTTTGTTGGCTTGTTGGTTTGTTGGTTTGTTGGCTTGTTGGCTTGTTGGTTTGTTGGTTTGTTGGCTTGTTGGCTTGTTGGTTTGTTGGTTTGTTGGTTTGTTGGTTTGTTGGCTTGTTGGCTTGTTGGTTTGTTAGTTTGTTGGCTTTTTGGTTACTTGGTTTGTTGGTTTGTTGGTTTGTTGGCTTGTTGGTTTGTTGGTTTGTGTGTTTGTTGGTTTGTTGGCTTGTTGGTTTGTTGGTTTGTTGGTTTGTTGGCTTGTTGGTTTGTTGGTTTGTTAGTTTGTTGGCTTTTTGGTTACTTGGTTTGCTGGTTTGTTAGCTTGTTGGCTTGTTGGTTTGTTGCTTTATTCGTTTGATGGTTTGTTGGTTTGTTGGTTACTTGGTTTGTTGGTTTGTTGGTTTGTTGGTTTGTTGGTTTGTTGGCTTGTTGGCTTGTTGGTTTGTTGGTTTGTTGGCTTGTTGGTTACTTAGTTTGTTGGTTTGTTGGCATGTTGGTTTGATGGTTTGTTGGTTTGTTGGCTTGTTGGTTTGTTGGTTTGTTGGCTTGTTGGTTTGTTAGTTTGTTGGTTTGTTGGTTTGTTGGTTTGTTGGTTTGTTGGTTTGTTAGTTTTTTGGTTTGTTGGTTTGTTGTTTTGTTGGTTTGTTGGTTTGTTGGTTTGTTGGTTTGTTGGCTTGTTGGTTTGTTGGTTTGTTGGTTTGTTAGTTTTTTGGTTTGTTGGTTTGTTGTTTTGTTGGTTTGTTGGTTTGTTGGTTTGTTGGCTTGTTGGTTTGTTGGTTTGTTGGTTTGTTGGTTTGTTGGTTTGTTAGTTTTTTGGTTTGTTGGTTTGTTGTTTTGTTGGTTTGTTGGTTTGTTGGTTTGTTGGTTTGTTGGCTTGTTGGTTTGTTGGTTTATTGGTTTGTTGGCTTGTTGGTTTGTTGGTTTGTTGCTTTGTTGGTTTGATGGTTTGTTGGCTTGTAGGCTTGTTGGTTTGTTGGCTTGGTGGTTTGTTAGTTTGTTGGCTTTTTCGTTACTTGGTTTGTTGGTTTGTTGGTTTGTTGGCTTCTTGGTTTGTTGGTTTGTTGGTTTGTTGGTTTGTTAATTTGTTGGTTTTTTGGTTTGTTGGTTTGTTGGTTTGTTGGCTTGTTGGTTACTTAGTTTGTTGGTTTGTTGGCATGTTGGCTTGTTGGCTGGTTGGCTTGTTGGTTTGTTGGCTTGTTGGTTTGTTGGTTTGTTGGTTTGTTGGTTTGTTGGCTTGTTGGGTTGTTGGTTTGTTGGTTTGTTGGTGTGTTGGTTTTTTGGTTTGTTGGTTTGTTGGTTTGTTGACTTGTTGGTTTGTTGGTTTGTTGGCCTGTTGGCTTGTTGGTTACTTAGTTTGTTGGTTTGTTGGCTTGTTGGTTTGTTGGCTTGTTGCTTTGTTGGTTTGTTGGTTTGTTGGCTTGTTGGTTTGTTGGCTTGTTGGTTTGTTGGCTTGTTGGTTTGTTGGTTTGTTGGTTTGTTGGCTTGTTGGTTTGTTGGTTTTTTGGCTTGTTGGCTGTTTGGTTTGTTGGTTTGTTGGTTTGTTGGTTTGTTGGTTTGTTGGTTTGTTGGTTTGTTGGCTTGTTGGCTTGTTGGTTTGGTGGTTTGTTGGCTTGTTGGTTACTTAGTTTGTTGGTTTGTTGGCATGTTGGTTTGATGGTTTGTTGGTTTGTTGGCTTGTTGGTTTGTTGGTTTGTTGGCTTGTTGGTTTCTTAGTTTGTTGGTTTGTTCGTTTGTTGGTTTGTTGGTTTGTTGGTTTGGTGGCTTGTTGGCTTGTTCGTTTGTTGGTTAGTTCGTTTGTTGGTTTGTTAGTTTGTTGGTTTGTTGGTTTGTTGGTTTGTTGGCTTGTTGGTTTGTTGGTTTGTTGGTTTGTTGGTTTGTTAGTTTTTTGGTTTGTTGGTTTGTTGTTTTGTTGGTTTGTTGGTTTGTTGGTTTGTTGGTTTGTTGGCTTGTTGGTTTGTTGGTTTATTGGTTTGTTGGCTTGTTGGTTTGTTGGTTTGTTGCTTTGTTGGTTTGATGGTTTGTTGGCTTGTTGGCTTGTTGGTTTGTTGGCTTGGTGGTTTGTTACTTTGTTGGCTTTTTCGTTACTTGGTTTGTTGGTTTGTTGGTTTGTTGGCTTGTTGGTTTGTTGGTTTGTTGGTTTGTTGGTTTGTTGGTTTGTTGGTTTTTTGGTTTGTTGGTTTGTTGGTTTGTTGCCTTGTTGGTTTGGTGGTTTGTTGGCTTGTTGGTTTGTTGGTTTGTTGGCTTGTTGGCTAGTTGGTTTGTTGGTTTGTTGGCTTGTTGGTTACTTGGCTTGTTGGTTTGTTGGCTTGTTGGTTTGTTGGTTTGTTGGTTTGTTGGCTTGTTGGTTATTTAGTTTGTTGGTTTGTTGGTATGTTGGCTTGTTGGCTTGTTGGCTTGTTGGTTTGTTGGCTTGTTGGTTTGTTGGTTTGTTGGTTTGTTGGCTTGTTGGGTTGTTGGTTTGTTGGTTTGTTGGTGTGTTGGTTTTTTGGTTTGTTGGTTTGTTGGTTTGTTGACTTGTTGGTTTGTTGGTTTGTTGGCCTGTTGGCTTGTTGGTTACTTAGTTTGTTGGTTTGTTGGCTTGTTGGTTTGTTGGTTTGTTGCTTTGTTGGTTTGTTGGTTTGTTGGCTTGGTGGTTTGTTGGCTTGTTGGTTTGTTGGCTTGTTGGTTTGTTGGTTTGTTGGTTTGTTGGTTTGTTGGCTTGTTGGTTTGTTGGTTTTTTGGCTTGTTGGCTTGTTGGTTTGTTGGTTTGTTGGTTTGTTGGTTTGTTGGTTTGTTGGCTTGTTGGTTTGTTGGTTTGTTGGCTTGTTGGTTTGTTGGTTTGTTGATTTGTCGGCTTGTTGGCTCGTTGGTTTGTTGGTTTGTTGGCTTGTTGGTTTGTTGGCTTGTTGGTTTGTTGGCTTGTTGGTTTGTTGGTTTGTTGGTTTGTTGGCTTGTTGGTTACTTAGTTAGTTGGTTTGTTGGCTTGTTGGCTTGTCGGTTTGTTGGTTTGTTTGTTTGTTGGCTTGTTGGTTTGTTGGTTTGTTGGTTTGTTGGCTTATTGGCTTGTTGGTTTGTTGGTTTGTTGGTTTGTTGGTTTGTTGGTTTGTTGGTTTGTTGGTTTGTTGGCTTGTTGGTTTGTTGGTTTGTTGGTTTGTTGGTTTGTTGGCTTGTTGGCTTGTTGGTTTGTTGGTTTGTTAGTTTATTTGTTTGCTGGTTTGTTGGCTTGTTGGTTTGTTGGTTTGTTGGCTTGTTGGCTTGTTGGTTTGTTGGTTTGTTGGCTTGTTGGCTTGTTGGTTTGTTGGTTTGTTGGCTTGTTGGTTTGTTGGTTTGTTGGCTTGTTGGTTTCTTGGCTTGTTGGTTTGTTGGTTTGTCGGTTTGTTGGCTTGTTGGGTTGTTGGTTTGTTGGTTTGTTGGTTTGTTGGTTTGTTGGTTTGTTGGCTTGTTGGTTTGTTGGTTTGTTCGCTTGTTGGTTTGTTGGTTTGTTGGCTTGTTGGTTTGTTGGCTTGTTGGTTTGTTGGTTTGTTGGCTTGTTGGTTTGTTGGCTTGTTGGTTTGTTGGTTTGTTAGTTTGTTTGCTTGTTGGGTTGTTGGTTTGTTGTTTGTTGGTTTGTTGGCTTGTTGCTTTGTTAGTTTGTTGATTTGTTGGTTTGTTGGTTTGTTGGTTTGTTGGCTTGTTGGTTTGTTGGTTTGTTGGCTTGTTGGTTTGTTGGTTTGTTGGCTTGTTGGCTTGTTGGTTTGTTGGTTTGTTGGCTTGTTGGCTTGTTGGTTTGTTGGTTTGTTGTTTTGTTGGTTTGTTGGCTTGTTGGCTTGTTGGTTTGTTAGTTTGTTGGCTTTTTGGTTACTTGGTTTGTTGGTTTGTTGGTTTGTTGGCTGGTTGGTTTGTTGGTTTGTGTGTTTGTTGGTTTGTTGGCTTGTTGGTTTGTTGGTTTGTTGGTTTGTTGGCTTGTTGGTTTGTTGGTTTGTTAGTTTGTTGGCTTTTTGGTTACTTGGTTTGCTGGTTTGTTAGCTTGTTGGCTTGTTGGTTTGTTGGTTTGTTAGTTTGTTGGCTTGTTGGTTTGTTGGTTTGTTGGCTTGTTGGCTTGTTGGTTACTTAGTTTGTTGGTTTGTTGGCATGTTGGTTTGATGGTTTGTTGGTTTGTTGGCTTGTTGGTTTTTTGGTTTGTTGGCTTGTTGGTTTGTTAGTTTGTTGGTTTGTTGGTTTGTTGGTTTGTTGGTTTGTTGGTTTGTTGGCTTGTTGGTTTGTTGGCTTGTTGGCTTGTTGGTTACTTAGTTTGTTGGTTTGTTGGCATGTTGGTTTGATGGTTTGTTGGTTTGTTGGCTTGTTGGTTTTTTGGTTTGTTGGCTTGTTGGTTTGTTAGTTTGTTGGTTTGTTGGTTTGTTGGTTTGTTGGTTTGTTGGTTTGTTGGCTTGTTGGCTTGTTGGTTTGTTGGTTAGTTCGTTTGTTGGTTTGTTAGTTTGTTGGTTTGTTGGTTTGTTGGTTTGTTGGTTTGTTGGCTTGTTGGCTTGTTGGTTTGTTGGTTTGTTGGCTTGTTGGCTTGTTGGTTACTTAGTTTGTTGGTTTGTTGGCATGTTGGTTTGATGGTTTGTTGGTTTGTTGGCTTGTTGGTTTTTTGGTTTGTTGGCTTGTTGGTTTGTTAGTTTGTTGGTTTGTTGGTTTGTTGGTTTGTTGGTTTGTTGGTTTGTTGGCTTGTTGGCTTGTTGGTTTGTTGGTTAGTTCGTTTGTTGGTTTGTTAGTTTGTTGGTTTGTTGGTTTGTTGGTTTGTTGGCTTGTTGGTTTTTTGGTTTTTTGGTTTGTTGGTTTGTTGGTTTGTTGGTTGGTTGGTTTGTTAGTTTTTTGGTTTGTTGGTTTGTTGTTTTGTTGGTTTGTTGGTTTGTTGGTTTGTTGGTTTGTTGGCTTGTTGGTTTGTTGGTTTATTGGTTTGTTGGCTTGTTGGTTTGTTGTTGGCTTGTTGATTTGTTGGTTTGTTGGCTTGTTGGTTTGTTGGCTTGTTGGCTTGTTGGTTTGTTGGTTTGTTGGCTTGTTGGTTACTCTGTTTTTTTGTTTGTTGGTTTGTTGGTTTGTTGGCTTGTTGGTTTGTTAGTTTATGGGTTTTTTGGTTTGTTGGTTTATTTGTTTGTTGGTTTGTTGGCTTGTTGGTTTGTTGGTTTGTTGGTTTGTTGGTTTGTTGGCTTGTTGGTTTGTTGGTTTGTTGGCTTGTTGGTTACTTAGTTTGTTGGTTTGTTGGTTTGTTGGTTTGTTGGTGTGTTGGCTTGTTGGCTTGTTGGTTTGTTGGTTAGTTCGTTTGTTGGTTTGTTAGTTTGTTGGTTTGTTGGCTTGTTGGCTTGTTGGTTTGTTAGTTTTTTGGTTTGTTGGTTTTTTGGTTTGTTGGTTTGTTGGTTTGTTGGTTTGTTGGTTTATTTGTTTGCTGGTTTGTTGGCTTGCTGGTTTGTTGGTTTGTTGGTTTGTTGGCTTGTTGGCTTATTGGTTTGTTAGTTTGTTGGCTTTTTGGTTACTTGGTTTGTTCGTTTGTTGGTTTGTTGGTTTGTTGGTTTGTTGGCTTGTTGGCTTGTTGGTTTGTTGGTTAGTTCGTTTGTTGGTTTGTTAGTTTGTTGGTTTGTTGGCTTGTTGGTTTGTTGGTTTGTTGGTTTGTTGGTTTGTTGCTTTGTTGGTGTGTTGGTTTGTTGGCTTGTTGGCTTGTTGGTTTGTTGGCTTGTTGGTTTGTCAGTTTGTTGGCTTTTTGATTACTTGGTATGTTGGTTTGTTGGTTTGTTAGTTTGTTGGTTTTTTGGTTTGTTGGCTTGTTGGTTTGTTGGCTTGTTGGTTTGTTGGTTTGTTGGCTTGTTGGTTTGTTGGTTTGTTGGCTTGTTGGCTTGTTGGTTTGTTGGTTTGTTGGCTTGTTGGTTACTTGGTTTGTTGGTTTGTTGGTTTGTTGGTTTGTTGGCTTGTTGGCTTGTTGGTTTGTTGGTTAGTTCGTTTGTTGGTTTGTTAGTTTGTTGGTTTGTTGGCTTGTTGGCTTGTTGGTTTGTTGGCTTGTTGGTTTGTTGGCTTGTTGGTTTGTTGGTTTGTTGGTTTGTTGGCTTGTTGGTTTGTTGGCTTGTTGGTTTGTTGGTTTGTTGGTTTGTTGGCTTGTTGGCTTGTTGGTTTGTTGGTTTGTTGGTTTGTTGGTTTGTTGGTTTGTTGGTTTTTTGGTTTGTTGGTTTGTTGGTTTGTTGGCTTGTTGGTTTGTTGGTCTGTTGGTTTGTTTGCTTGTTGGTTTGTTGGTTTGTTGGCTTGTTGGTTTGTTGGTTTGTTGGTTTGTTGGCTTGTTGGCTTGTTGGTTTGTTGGTTTGTAGGCTTGTTGGTTTGTTGATTTGTTGGCTTGTTGGCTTGTTGCTTTGTTGGTTTGTTGGTTTGTTGGCTTGTTGGCTTGTTGGTTTGTTAGTTTGTTTGCTTTTTGGTTACTTGGTTTGTTGGTTTGTTGGTTTGTTGGCTTGTTGGTTTGTTGGCTTGTTGGTTTGTTGGTTTGTTAGTTTGTTGGTTTGTTGGCTTGTTGGCTTGTTGGTTTGTTGGTTTGTTGGTTTGTTAGTTTGTTGGTTTGTTGCTTTGTTGGGTTGTTGGTTTGTTGGCATGTTGGTTTGTTGGTTTGTTGGTTTGTTGGCTTGTTGGTTACTTAGTTTGTTGGTTTGTTGGCATGTTGGTTTGTTGGTTTGTTGGTTTGTTGGCTTGTTGGTTTGTTGGTTTGCTGGCTTGTTGGTTTGTTGGTTTGTTGGCTTGTTGGCTTGTTGGCTTGTTGGTTTGTTAGTTTGTTGGCTTTTTGGTTACTTGGTTGGTTGGCTTGTTGGTTTGTTGGCTTGTTGGCTTGTTGGTTTGTTAGTTTGTTGGTCTTTTGGTTACTTGGTTTGTTGGTTTGTTGGTTTGTTGGTTTGTTGGCTTGTTGTTTGTTGGTTTGTTGGTTTGTTGGTTTGTTGGTTTGTTGGTTTTTTGGTTTGTTGGTTTGTTGGTTTGTTGGCTTGTTGGTTTGTTGGTTTGCTGGCTTGTTGGTTTGTTGGTTTGTTGGCTTGTTGGCTTGTTGGCTTGTTGGTTTGTTAGTTTGTTGGCTTTTTGGTTACTTGGTTGGTTGGCTTGTTGGTTTGTTGGTTTGTTGGTTTTTTGGTTTGTTGGTTTGTTGGTTTGTTGGCTTGTTGGTTTGTTGGTTTGTTGGCTTGTTGGTTTGTTGGTTTGTTAGTTTGTTGGCTTGTTGGTTTGTTGGTTTGTTGGTTTGTTGGTTTGGTGGCTTGTTGGTTTGTTGGTTTGTTGGCTTGTTGGTTTTTGGTTTGTTGGTTTGTTGGCTTGTTGGTTACTGGGTTTTGTTGGTTTGTTGGTTTGTTGGTTTGTTGGCTTGTTGGTTTGTTGGTTTGTTGGTTTTTTGGTTTGTTGGTTTGGGGGTTTTTGGTTTGTTGGTTTGTAGGCTTGTTGGTTTGTTGGTTTGTTGGCTTGTTGGTTTGTTGGTTTGTTGGCTTGTTGGCTTGTTGGTTTGTTGGTTTGTTGGCTTGTTGGTTACTTGGTTTGTTGGTTTCTTGGTTTGTTGGTTTGTTGGTTTGTTGGTTTGTTGGTTTTTTGGTTTGTTGGTTTATTTGTTTGTTGGTTTGTTGGCTTGTTGGTTAGTTGGTTTGTTGGTTTGTTGGTTTGTTGGCTTGTTGGTTTGTTGGTTTGTTGGCTTGTTGGTTACTTAGTTTGTTGGTTTGTTTGTTTGTTGGTTTGTTGGTTTGTTGGCTTGTTGGCTTTTTGGTTTGTTGGTTAGTTCGTTTGTTGGTTTGTTGGTTTGTTGGCTTGTTGGTTTGTTGGCTTGTCGGTTTTTGGTTTGTTGGTTTGTTGGCTTGTTGGTAACTTGGTTTGTTGGTTTGTTGGTTTGTTGGTTTGTTGGTTTGTTGGCTTGTTGGTTTGTTGGTTTGTTGGTTTTTTGGTTTGTTGGTTTATTTGTTTGTTGGTTTATTGGCTTGTTGGTTTGTTGGTTTGTTAGTTTGTTGGTTTGTTGGTTTGTTGGCTTGTTGGTTTGTTGGTTTGTGGGCTTGTTGGCTTGTTGGTTTGTTGGTTTGTTGGCTTGTTGGTTACTTAGTTTGCTGGTTTGTTGATTAGTTCGTTTGTTGGTTTGTTAGTTTGTTGGTTTGTTGGCTTGTTGGCTTGTTGGTTTGTTGGTTTTTTGGTTTTTTGGTTTGTTGGTTTGTTGGTTTGTTGGTTTGTTGGTTTATTTGTTTGTTGGTTTGTTGGCTTGTTGGTTTGTTGGTTTGTTGGTTTGTTGGTTTTTTGGTTTGTTTGTTTATTTATTTGTTGGTTTGTTGGCTTGTTGGTTTGTTGGTTTGTTGGTTTGTTGGTTTGTTGCCTTGTTGGCTTGTTGGTTTGTTGGTTTGTTGGCTTGTTGGTTTGTTGGCTTGTTGGCTTGTTAGTTTGTTGGTTTGTTGGTTTTTTGGTTTGTTGGTTTGTTGGTTTGTTGGTTTGTTGGTTTGTTGGTTTGTTGGTTTATTTGTTTGTTGGTTTGTTGGTTTATTTGTTTGTTGGTTTGTTGGCTTGTTGGTTTTTTGGTTTGTTGTATTGTTGCTTTGTTCGTTTGATGGTTTTTTGGTTTGTTGGTTACTTGGTTTGTTGGTTTGTTGGTTTGTTGGTTTGTTGGCTTGTTGGCTTGTTGGTTTGTTGGTTTGTTGGCTTGTTGGTTACTTAGTTTGTTGGTCTGTTGGCATGTTGGTTTGTTGGTTTGTTGGTTTGTTGGCTTGTTGGTTCGTTGGTTTGTTGGCTTGTTATTTTGTTGGTTTGTTGGCTTGTTTGCTTGTTGGTTTGTTGGTTTGTTGCTTTGTTGGTTTGTTGGCTTGTTGGTTTGTTGGTTTGTTGGCTTGTTGGTTTGTTGGTTTGTTGGTTTGTTGGCTTGTTGGCTTGTTGGTTTGTTGGTTTGTTGGCTTGTTGGTTTGTTGGTTTGTTGGCTTGTTGGCTTGTTGCTTTGTTCGTTTGATGGTTTGTTGGTTTGTTGGTTTTTTGGTTTGTTGGTTTTTTGGTTTGTTGCTTTGTTGGTTTGTTGGTTTGTTGGCTTGTTGGCTTGTTGGTTTGTTGGCTTGTTGGTTTGTTGGTTTATTGGTTTGTTGGCTTGTTGGTTTGTTGGCTTGTTGGTTGGTTGGTTTGTTGGCTTGTTGGCTTGTTGGTTTGTTGGTTTGTTGGTTTGTTGGTTTGTTGGTTTGTTGGTTTGTTGGTTTGTTGGGTTTTTGGTTTGTTGGTTTGTTGGTTTGTTGGCTTGTTGGTTTGTTGGTTTGTTGGTTTGTTTGCTTGTTGGTTTGTTGGTTTGTTGGCTTGTTGGTTTGTTGGTTTGTTGGTTTGTTGGCTTGTTGGCTTGTTGGTTTGTTGGTTTGTAGGCTTGTTGGTTTGTTGATTTGTTGGCTTGTTGGATTGTTGCTTTGTTGGTTTGTTGGTTTGTTGGCTTGTTGGCTTGTTGGTTTGTTGGTTTGTTGGTTTGTTGGTTTGTTGCTTTGTTGGCTTGTTGGTTTGTTGGCATGTTGGTTTGTTGGTTTGTTGGTTTGTTGGCTTGTTGGTTACTTAGTTTGTTGGTTTTTCGGCATGTTGGCTTGTTGGTTTGTTGATTTGTTGGTTTGTTGGTTTCTTGGTTTTTTGGTTTGTTGGTTTGTTGGCTTGTTGGTTTGTTGGTTTGCTGGCTTGTTGGTTTGTTGGTTTGTTGGCTTGTTGGCTTGTTGGCTTGTTGGCTTGTTGGTTTGTTAGTTTGTTGGCTTTTTGGTTACTTGATTTGTTGGTTTGTTGGTTTGTTGGCTTGTTGGTTTGTTGGTTTGTTGGTTTGTTGGCTTGTTGGCTTGTTGGTTTGTTGGTTTGTTGGCTTGTTGGTTTTTGGTTTGTTGGCTTGTTGGTTACTTGTTTTGTTGGTTTGTTGGTTTGTTGGTTTATTGGCTTGTTGGTTTGTTGGTTTGTTGGTTTTTTGGTTTTGTTGGTTTGTTGGTTTTTTGGTTTGTTGGTTTGTTGGTTTGTTGGCTTGTTGGTTTGTTGGTTTGTTGGCTTGTTGGTTTGTTGGTTTGTTGGCTTGTTGGCTTGATGGCTTGTTGGTTTGTTGGTTTGTTGGCTTGTTGGTTACTTGGTTTGTTGGTTTGTTGGTTTGTTGGTTTGTTGGTTTGTTGGTTTGTTGGTTTTTTGGTTTGTTGGTTTATTTGTTTGTTGGTTTGTTGGCTTGTTGGTTTGTTGGTTTGTTGGTTTGTTGGTTTGTTGGCTTGTTGGTTTGTTTGTTTGTTGGCTTGTTGGTTACTTAGTTTGTTGGTTTGTTGCTTTATTGGTTTGTTGGCTTGTTGGCTTGTTGGTTTGTTGGTTAGTTCGTTTGTTGGTTTGTTAGCTTGTTGGTTTGTTGGCTTGTTGGCTTGTTGGTTTGTTGGTATTTTGGTTTGTTGGTTTTTTGGTTTGTTGGTTTGTTGGTTAGTTGGTTTGTTGGTTTATTTGTTTGTTGGTTTGTTGGCTTGCTGGTTTGTTGGTTTGTTGGTTTGTTGGCTTGTTGGTTTGTTGGTTAGTTCGTTTGTTGGTTTGTTGGTTTGTTGGTTTGTTGGCTTGTTGGTTTGTTGGCTTGTTGGCTTGTTAGTTTGTTGGTTTGTTGGTTTTTTGGTTTGTTGGTTTGTTGGTTTGTTGGTTTGTTGGTTTGTTGGTTTGTTGGTTTATTTGTTTGTTGGTTTGTTGGTTTATTTGTTTGTTGGTTTGTTGGCTTGTTGGTTTTTTGGTTTGTTGTATTGTTGCTTTGTTCGTTTGATGGTTTTTTGGTTTGTTGGTTACTTGGTTTGTTGGTTTGTTGGTTTGTTGGTTTGTTGGCTTGTTGGCTTGTTGGTTTGTTGGTTTGTTGGCTTGTTGGTTACTTAGTTTGTTGGTCTGTTGGCTTGTTGCTTTGTTCGTTTGATGGTTTGTTGGTTTGTTGGTTTTTTGGTTTGTTGGTTTTTTGGTTTGTTGCTTTGTTGGTTTGTTGGTTTGTTGGCTTGTTGGCTTGTTGGTTTGTTGGCTTGTTGGTTTGTTGGTTTATTGGTTTGTTGGCTTGTTGGTTTGTTGGCTTGTTGGTTGGTTGGTTTGTTGGCTTGTTGGCTTGTTGGTTTGTTGGTTTGTTGGTTTGTTGGTTTGTTGGTTTGTTGGTTTGTTGGTTTGTTGGGTTTTTGGTTTGTTGGTTTGTTGGTTTGTTGGCTTGTTGGTTTGTTGGTTTGTTGGTTTGTTTGCTTGTTGGTTTGTTGGTTTGTTGGCTTGTTGGTTTGTTGGTTTGTTGGTTTGTTGGCTTGTTGGCTTGTTGGTTTGTTGGTTTGTAGGCTTGTTGGTTTGTTGATTTGTTGGCTTGTTGGATTGTTGCTTTGTTGGTTTGTTGGTTTGTTGGCTTGTTGGCTTGTTGGTTTGTTGGTTTGTTGGTTTGTTGGTTTGTTGCTTTGTTGGCTTGTTGGTTTGTTGGCATGTTGGTTTGTTGGTTTGTTGGTTTGTTGGCTTGTTGGTTACTTAGTTTGTTGGTTTTTCGGCATGTTGGCTTGTTGGTTTGTTGATTTGTTGGTTTGTTGGTTTCTTGGTTTTTTGGTTTGTTGGTTTGTTGGCTTGTTGGTTTGTTGGTTTGCTGGCTTGTTGGTTTGTTGGTTTGTTGGCTTGTTGGCTTGTTGGCTTGTTGGCTTGTTGGTTTGTTAGTTTGTTGGCTTTTTGGTTACTTGATTTGTTGGTTTGTTGGTTTGTTGGCTTGTTGGTTTGTTGGTTTGTTGGTTTGTTGGCTTGTTGGCTTGTTGGTTTGTTGGTTTGTTGGCTTGTTGGTTTTTGGTTTGTTGGCTTGTTGGTTACTTGTTTTGTTGGTTTGTTGGTTTGTTGGTTTATTGGCTTGTTGGTTTGTTGGTTTGTTGGTTTTTTGGTTTTATTGGTTTGTTGGTTTTTGGTTTGTTGGTTTGTTGGTTTGTTGGCTTGTTGGTTTGTTGGTTTGTTGGCTTGTTGGTTTGTTGGTTTGTTGGCTTGTTGGCTTGATGGCTTGTTGGTTTGTTGGTTTGTTGGCTTGTTGGTTACTTGGTTTGTTGGTTTGTTGGTTTGTTGGTTTGTTGGTTTGTTGGTTTGTTGGTTTTTTGGTTTGTTGGTTTATTTGTTTGTTGGTTTGTTGGCTTGTTGGTTTGTTGGTTTGTTGGTTTGTTGGTTTGTTGGCTTGTTGGTTTGTTTGTTTGTTGGCTTGTTGGTTACTTAGTTTGTTGGTTTGTTGCTTTATTGGTTTGTTGGCTTGTTGGCTTGTTGGTTTGTTGGTTAGTTCGTTTGTTGGTTTGTTAGCTTGTTGGTTTGTTGGCTTGTTGGCTTGTTGGTTTGTTGGTATTTTGGTTTGTTGGTTTTTTGGTTTGTTGGTTTGTTGGTTAGTTGGTTTGTTGGTTTATTTGTTTGTTGGTTTGTTGGCTTGCTGGTTTGTTGGTTTGTTGGTTTGTTGGCTTGTTGGTTTGTTGGTTAGTTCGTTTGTTGGTTTGTTAGTTTGTTGGTTTGTTGGCTTGTTGGTTTGTTGGCTTGTTGGCTTGTTGGTTTGTTGGTTAATTAGTTTGTTGGTTTGTTAGTTTGTTGGTTTGTTGGCTTGTTGGTTTGTTGGTTTGTTGGCTTGTTGGCTTGTTGGTTTGTTGGTTTGTTGGCTTGTTGGTTTGTTGGTTTGTTGGCTTGTTGGCTTGTTGCTTTGTTCGTTTGATGGTTTGTTGGTTTGTTGGTTTTTTGGTTTGTTGGTTTTTTGGTTTGTTGCTTTGTTGGTTTGTTGGTTTGTTGGCTTGTTGGCTTGTTGGCTTGTTGGTTTGTTGGCTTGTTGGTTTGTTGGTTTGTTGGTTTGTTGGCTTGTTGGTTTGTTGGCTTGTTGGTTTGTTGGTTTGTTGGTTTGTTGGCTTGTTGGCTTGTTGGTTTGTTGGTTTGTTGGTTTGTTGGTTTGTTGGTTTGTTGGTTTTTTGGTTTGTTGGTTTGTTGGTTTGTTGGCTTGTTGGTTTGTTGGTTTGTTGGTTTGTTTGCTTGTTGGTTTGTTGGTTTGTTGGCTTGTTGGTTTGTTGGTTTGTTGGTTTGTTGGCTTGTTGGCTTGTTGGTTTGTTGGTTTGTAGGCTTGTTGGTTTGTTGATTTGTTGGCTTGTTGGCTTGTTGCTTTGTTGGTTTGTTGGTTTGTTGGCTTGTTGGCTTGTTGGTTTGTTAGTTTGTTTGCTTTTTGGTTACTTGGTTTGTTGGTTTGTTGGTTTGTTGGCTTGTTGGTTTGTTGGCTTGTTGGTTTGTTGGTTTGTTAGTTTGTTGGTTTGTTGGCTTGTTGGCTTGTTGGTTTGTTGGTTTGTTGGTTTGTTAGTTTGTTGGTTTGTTGCTTTGTTGGGTTGTTGGTTTGTTGGCATGTTGGTTTGTTGGTTTGTTGGTTTGTTGGCTTGTTGGTTACTTAGTTTGTTGGTTTGTTGGCATGTTGGTTTGTTGGTTTGTTGGTTTGTTGGCTTGTTGGTTTGTTGGTTTGCTGGCTTGTTGGTTTGTTGGTTTGTTGGCTTGTTGGCTTGTTGGCTTGTTGGTTTGTTAGTTTGTTGGCTTTTTGGTTACTTGGTTGGTTGGCTTGTTGGTTTGTTGGCTTGTTGGCTTGTTGGTTTGTTAGTTTGTTGGTCTTTTGGTTACTTGGTTTGTTGGTTTGTTGGTTTGTTGGTTTGTTGGCTTGTTGTTTGTTGGTTTGTTGGTTTGTTGGTTTGTTGGTTTGTTGGTTTTTTGGTTTGTTGGTTTGTTGGTTTGCTGGCTTGTTGGTTTGTTGGTTTGCTGGCTTGTTGGTTTGTTGGTTTGTTGGCTTGTTGGCTTGTTGGCTTGTTGGTTTGTTAGTTTGTTGGCTTTTTGGTTACTTGGTTGGTTGGCTTGTTGGTTTGTTGGTTTGTTGGTTTTTTGGTTTGTTGGTTTGTTGGTTTGTTGGCTTGTTGGTTTGTTGGTTTGTTGGCTTGTTGGTTTGTTGGTTTGTTAGTTTGTTGGCTTGTTGGTTTGTTGGTTTGTTGGTTTGTTGGTTTGGTGGCTTGTTGGTTTGTTGGTTTGTTGGCTTGTTGGTTTTTGGTTTGTTGGTTTGTTGGCTTGTTGGTTACTGGGTTTTGTTGGTTTGTTGGTTTGTTGGTTTGTTGGCTTGTTGGTTTGTTGGTTTGTTGGTTTTTTGGTTTGTTGGTTTGGGGGTTTTTGGTTTGTTGGTTTGTAGGCTTGTTGGTTTGTTGGTTTGTTGGCTTGTTGGTTTGTTGGTTTGTTGGCTTGTTGGCTTGTTGGTTTGTTGGTTTGTTGGCTTGTTGGTTACTTGGTTTGTTGGTTTCTTGGTTTGTTGGTTTGTTGGTTTGTTGGTTTGTTGGTTTTTTGGTTTGTTGGTTTATTTGTTTGTTGGTTTGTTGGCTTGTTGGTTAGTTGGTTTGTTGGTTTGTTGGTTTGTTGGCTTGTTGGTTTGTTGGTTTGTTGGCTTGTTGGTTACTTAGTTTGTTGGTTTGTTGGTTTGTTGGTTTGTTGGTTTGTTGGCTTGTTGGCTTGTTGGTTTGTTGGTTAGTTCGTTTGTTGGTTTGTTAGCTTGTTGGTTTGTTGGCTTGTTGGTTTGTTGGCTTGTCGGTTTTTGGTTTGTTGGTTTGTTGGCTTGGTGGTTACTTGGTTTGTTGGTTTGTTGGTTTGTTGGTTTGTTAATTTGTTGGCTTGTTGGTTTGTTGGTTTGTTGGTTTTTTGGTTTGTTGGTTTATTTGTTTGTTGGTTTATTGGCTTGTTGGTTTGTTGGTTTGTTAGTTTGTTGGTTTGTTGGTTTGTTGGCTTGTTGGTTTGTTGGTTTGTGGGCTTGTTGGCTTGTTGGTTTGTTGGTTTGTTGGCTTGTTGGTTACTTAGTTTGCTGGTTTGTTGATTAGTTCGTTTGTTGGTTTGTTAGTTTGTTGGTTTGTTGGCTTGTTGGCTTGTTGGTTTGTTGGTTTTTTGGTTTTTTGGTTTGTTGGTTTGTTGGTTTGTTGGTTTGTTGGTTTATTTGTTTGTTGGTTTGTTGGCTTGTTGGTTTGTTGGTTTGTTGGTTTGTTGGTTTTTTGGTTTGTTTGTTTATTTATTTGTTGGTTTGTTGGCTTGTTGGTTTGTTGGTTTGTTGGTTTGTTGGTTTGTTGCCTTGTTGGTTTGTTGGTTTGTTGGTTTGTTGGCTTGTTGGTTTGTTGGCTTGTTGGCTTGTTAGTTTGTTGGTTTGTTGGTTTTTTGGTTTGTTGGTTTGTTGGTTTGTTGGTTTGTTGGTTTGTTGGTTTGTTGGTTTATTTGTTTGTTGGTTTGTTGGTTTATTTGTTTGTTGGTTTGTTGGCTTGTTGGTTTTTTGGTTTGTTGTATTGTTGCTTTGTTCGTTTGATGGTTTTTTTGTTTGTTGGTTACTTGGTTTGTTGGTTTGTTGGTTTGTTGATTTTTTGGTTTGTTGGCTTGTTGGCTTGTTGGTTTGTTGGTTTGTTGGCTTGTTGGTTACTTAGTTTGTTGGTCTGTTGGCATGTTGGTTTGTTGGTTTGTTGGTTTGTTGGCTTGTTGGTTCGTTGGTTTGTTGGCTTGTTATTTTGTTGGTTTGTTGGCTTGTTTGCTTGTTGGTTTGTTGGTTTGTTGCTTTGTTGGTTTGTTGGCTTGTTGGTTTGTTGGTTTGTTGGCTTGTTGGTTTGTTGGTTTGTTGGTTTGTTGGCTTGTTGGCTTGTTGGTTTGTTGGTTTGTTGGCTTGTTGGTTTGTTGGTTTGTTGGCTTGTTGGCTTGTTGCTTTGTTCGTTTGATGGTTTGTTGGTTTGTTGGTTTTTTGGTTTGTTGGTTTTTTGGTTTGTTGCTTTGTTGGTTTGTTGGTTTGTTGGCTTGTTGGCTTGTTGGTTTGTTGGCTTGTTGGTTTGTTGGTTTATTGGTTTGTTGGCTTGTTGGTTTGTTGGCTTGTTGGTTGGTTGGTTTGTTGGCTTGTTGGCTTGTTGGTTTGTTGGTTTGTTGGTTTGTTGGTTTGTTGGTTTGTTGGTTTGTTGGTTTGTTGGTTTGTTGGGTTTTTGGTTTGTTGGTTTGTTGGTTTGTTGGCTTATTGGTTTGTTGGTTTGTTGGTTTGTTTGCTTGTTGGTTTGTTGGTTTGTTGGCTTGTTGGTTTGTTGGTTTGTTGGTTTGTTGGCTTGTTGGCTTGTTAGTTTGTTGGTTTGTAGGCTTGTTGGTTTGTTGATTTGTTGGCTTGTTGGATTGTTGCTTTGTTGGTTTGTTGGTTTGTTGGCTTGTTGGCTTGTTGGTTTGTTGGTTTGTTGGTTTGTTGGTTTGTTGGTTTGTTGCTTTGTTGGCTTGTTGGTTTGTTGGCATGTTAATTTGTTGGTTTGTTGGTTTGTTGGCTTGTTGGTTACTTAGTTTGTTGGTTTTTCGGCATGTTGGCTTGTTGGTTTGTTGATTTGTTGATTTGTTGGTTTCTTGGTTTTTTGGTTTGTTGGTTTGTTGGTTTGTTGGCTTGTTGGTTTGTTGGTTTGCTGGCTTGTTGGTTTGTTGGTTTGTTGGCTTGTTGGCTTGTTGGCTTGTTGGCTTGTTGGTTTGTTAGTTTGTTGGCTTTTTGGTTACTTGATTTGTTGGTTTGTTGGTTTGTTGGCTTGTTGGTTTGTTGGTTTGTTGGTTTGTTGGCTTGTTGGCTTGTTGGTTTGTTGGTTTGTTGGCTTGTTGGTTTTTGGTTTGTTGGCTTGTTGGTTACTTGTTTTGTTGGTTTGTTGGTTTGTTGGTTTATTGGCTTGTTGGTTTGTTGGTTTGTTGGTTTTTTGGTTTGTTGGTTTGTTGGTTTTTTGGTTTGTTGGTTTGTTGGTTTGTTGGCTTGTTGGTTTGTTGGTTTGTTGGCTTGTTGGTTTGTTGGTTTGTTGGCTTGTTGGTTTGTTAGTTTGTTAGTTTGTTGGTTTGTTGGCTTGTTGGTTTGTTGGTTTGTTGGTTTTTTGGTTTGTTGGTTTATTTGTTTGTTGGTTTATTGGCTTGTTGGTTTGTTGGTTTGTTAGTTTGTTGGTTTGTTGGTTTGTTGGCTTGTTGGTTTGTTGGTTTGTGGGCTTGTTGGCTTGTTGGTTTGTTGGTTTGTTGGCTTGTTGGTTACTTAGTTTGCTGGTTTGTTGATTAGTTCGTTTGTTGGTTTGTTAGTTTGTTGGTTTGTTGGCTTGTTGGCTTGTTGGTTTGTTGGTTTTTTGGTTTTTTGGTTTGTTGGTTTGTTGGTTTGTTGGTTTGTTGGTTTATTTGTTTGTTGGTTTGTTGGCTTGTTGGTTTGTTGGTTTGTTGGTTTGTTGGTTTTTTGGTTTGTTTGTTTATTTATTTGTTGGTTTGTTGGCTTGTTGGTTTGTTGGTTTGTTGGTTTGTTGGTTTGTTGCCTTGTTGGTTTGTTGGTTTGTTGGTTTGTTGGCTTGTTGGTTTGTTGGCTTGTTGGCTTGTTAGTTTGTTGGTTTGTTGGTTTTTTGGTTTGTTGGTTTGTTGGTTTGTTGGTTTGTTGGTTTGTTGGTTTGTTGGTTTATTTGTTTGTTGGTTTGTTGGTTTATTTGTTTGTTGGTTTGTTGGCTTGTTGGTTTTTTGGTTTGTTGTATTGTTGCTTTGTTCGTTTGATGGTTTTTTGGTTTGTTGGTTACTTGGTTTGTTGGTTTGTTGGTTTGTTGATTTGTTGGTTTGTTGGCTTGTTGGCTTGTTGGTTTGTTGGTTTGTTGGCTTGTTGGTTACTTAGTTTGTTGGTCTGTTGGCATGTTGGTTTGTTGGTTTGTTGGTTTGTTGGCTTGTTGGTTCGTTGGTTTGTTGGCTTGTTATTTTGTTGGCTTGTTTGCTTGTTGGTTTGTTGGTTTGTTGCTTTGTTGGTTTGTTGGCTTGTTGGTTTGTTGGTTTGTTGGCTTGTTGGTTTGTTGGTTTGTTGGTTTGTTGGCTTGTTGGCTTGTTGGTTTGTTGGTTTGTTGGCTTGTTGGTTTGTTGGTTTGTTGGCTTGTTGGCTTGTTGCTTTGTTCGTTTGATGGTTTGTTGGTTTGTTGGTTTTTTGGTTTGTTGGTTTTTTGGTTTGTTGCTTTGTTGGTTTGTTGGTTTGTTGGCTTGTTGGCTTGTTGGTTTGTTGGCTTGTTGGTTTGTTGATTTGTTGATTTTTTGGTTTGTTGGTTTGTTGGCTTGTTGGTTTGTTGGTTTGTTGGTTTGTTGGCTTGTTGGCTTGTTGGTTTGTTGGTTTGTTGGCTTGTTGGTTTTTGGTTTGTTGGCTTGTTGGTTACTTGTTTTGTTGGTTTGTTGGTTTGTTGGTTTATTGGCTTGTTGGTTTGTTGGTTTGTTGGTTTTTTGGTTTGTTGGTTTGTTGGTTTTTTGGTTTGTTGGTTTGTTGGTTTGTTGGCTTGTTGGTTTGTTGGTTTGTTGGCTTGTTGGTTTGTTGGTTTGTTGGCTTGTTGGCTTGTTGGCTTGTTGGTTTGTTGGTTTGTTGGCTTGTTGGTTACTTGGTTTGTTGGTTTGTTGGTTTGTTGGTTTGTTGGTTTGTTGGTTTGTTGGTTTTTTGGTTTGTTGGTTTATTTGTTTGTTGGTTTGTTGGCTTGTTGGTTTGTTGGTTTGTTGGTTTGTTGGTTTGTTGGCTTGTTGGTTTGTTTGTTTGTTGGCTTGTTGGTTACTTAGTTTGTTGGTTTGTTGGTTTATTGGTTTGTTGGCTTGTTGGCTTTTTGGTTTGTTGGTTAGTTCGTTTGTTGGTTTGTTAGCTTGTTGGTTTGTTGGCTTGTTGGCTTGTTGGTTTGTTGGTATTTTGGTTTGTTGGTTTTTTGGTTTGTTGGTTTGTTGGTTAGTTGGTTTGTTGGTTTATTTGTTTGTTGGTTTGTTGGCTTGCTGGTTTGTTGGTTTGTTGGTTTGTTGGCTTGTTGGTTTGTTGGTTAGTTCGTTTGTTGGTTTGTTAGTTTGTTGGTTTGTTGGCTTGTTGGTTTGTTGGCTTGTTGGCTTGTTGGTTTGTTGGTTAATTAGTTTGTTGGTTTGTTAGTTTGTTGGTTTGTTGGCTTGTTGGTTTGTTGGTTTGTTGGTTTGTTGGTTTGTTGGTTTTTTGGTTTGTTGCTTTGTTGGTTTGTTGGTTTGTTGGCTTGTTGGCTTGTTGGCTTGTTGGTTTGTTGGCTTGTTGGTTTGTTAGTTTGTTGGTTTTTTGGTTACTTGGTTTGTTGGTTTGTTGGTTTGTTGGTTTGTTGGTTTGTTGGCTTGTTGGATTGTTGGTTTGTTGGTTTGTTGGTTTGTTGGTTTGTTGGTTTTTTGGTTTGTTGGCTTGTTGGTTTGTTGGCTTGTTGGTTTGTTGTTTTGTTGGCTTCTTGGTTTGTTGGTTTGTTGGCTTGTTGGCTTGTTTGTTTGTTGGTTTGTTGGCTTGTTGGTTACTTGGTTTGTTGGTTTGTTGGTTTGTTGGCTTGTTGGCTTGTTGGTTTGTTGGTTAGTTTGTTTGTTGGTTTGTTAGTTTGTTGGTTTGTTGGCTTGTTGGCTTGTTGGTTTGTTGGTTTGTTGGCTTGTTGGTTTGTTGGTTTGTTGGCTTGTCGGTTTTTGGTTTGTTGGTTTGTTGGCTTGTTGGTTACTTGGTTTGTTGGTTTGTTGGTTTGTTGGTTTGTTGGATTGTTGCTTTGTTGGTTTGTTGGTTTGTTGGCTTGTTGGCTTGTTGGTTTGTTGGTTTGTTGGTTTGTTGGTTTGTTGGTTTATTGCTTTGTTGGCTTGTTGGTTTGTTGGCATATTGGTTTGTTGGCTTGTTGGTTTGTTGGCTTGTTGGTTACTTAGTTTGTTGGTTTTTCGGCATGTTGGCTTGTTGGTTTGTTGATTTGTTGGTTTGTTGGTTTGTTGGTTTTTTGGTTTTTTGGTTTGTTGGTTTGTTGGTTTGTTGGCTTGTTGGTTTGTTGGTTTGCTGGCTTGTTGGTTTCTTGGTTTGTTGGCTTGTTGGCTTGTTGGCTTGTTGGTTTGTTAGTTTGTTGGCTTTTTGGTTACTTGATTTGTTGGTTTGTTGGTTTGTTGGCTTGTTGGTTTGTTGGTTTGTTGGTTTGTTGGCTTGTTGGCTTGTTGGTTTGTTGGTTTGTTGGCTTGTTGGTTTTTGGTTTGTTGGCTTGTTGGTTACTTGTTTTGTTGGTTTGTTGGTTTGTTGGTTTATTGGCTTGTTGGTTTGTTGGTTTGCTGGTTTTTTGGTTTGTTGGTTTGTTGGTTTTTTGGTTTGTTGGTTTGTTGGTTTGTTGGCTTGTTGGTTTGTTGGTTTGTTGGCTTGTTGGTTTGTTGGTTTGTTGGCTTGTTGGCTTGTTGGCTTGTTGGTTTGTTGGTTTGTTGGCTTGTTGGTTACTTGGTTTGTTGGTTTGTTGGCTTGTTGGTTACTTGGTTTGTTGGTTTGTTGGTTTGTTGGTTTGTTGGTTTGTTGGTTTGTTGGCTTGTTGGTTTGTTGGTTTGTTGGCTTGTTGGCTTGTTGGCTTGTTGGTTTGTTGGTTTGTTGGCTTGTTGGTTACTTGGTTTGTTGGTTTGTTGGTTTGTTGGTTTGTTGGTTTGTTGGTTTGTTGGTTTGTTGGTTTGTTGGCTTGTTGGTTTGTTTGTTTGTTGGCTTGTTGGTTACTTAGTTTGTTGGTTTGTTGGTTTATTGGTTTGTTGGCTTGTTGGCTTGTTGGTTTGTTGGTTAGTTCGTTTGTTGGTTTGTTAGCTTGTTGGTTTGTTGGCTTGTTGGCTTGTTGGTTTGTTGGTATTTTGGTTTGTTGGTTTTTTGGTTTGTTGGTTTGTTGGTTAGTTGGTTTGTTGGTTTATTTGTTTGTTGGTTTGTTGGCTTGCTGGTTTGTTGGTTTGTTGGTTTGTTGGTTTGTTGGCTTGTTGGTTTGTTGGTTAGTTCGTTTGTTGGTTTGTTAGTTTGTTGGTTTGTTGGCTTGTTGGTTTGTTGGCTTGTTGGCTTGTTGGTTTGTTGGTTTGTTAGTTTGTTGGTTTGTTGGCTTGTTGGTTTGTTGGTTTGTTGGTTTGTTGGTTTGTTGGTTTGATGGTTTGTTGGTTTGTTGCTTTGTTGGTTTGTTGGTTTGTTGGCTTGTTGGCTTGTTGGCTTGTTGGTTTGTTGGCTTGTTGGTTTGTTAGTTTGTTGGTTTTTTGGTTACTTGGTTTGTTGGTTTGTTGGTTTGTTGGTTTGTTGGCTTGTTGGATTGTTGGTTTGTTGGTTTGTTGGTTTGTTGGTTTGTTGGTTTTTTGGTTTGTTGGCTTGTTGGTTTGTTGGCTTGTTGGTTTGTTGGTTAGTTCGTTTGTTGGTTTGTTAGCTTGTTGGTTTGTTGGCTTGTTGGCTTGTTGGTTTGTTGGTATTTTGGTTTGTTGGTTTTTTGGTTTGTTGGTTTGTTGGTAAGTTGGTTTGTTGGTTTATTTGGTTGTTGGTTTGTTGGCTTGCTGGTTTGTTGGTTTGTTGGTTTGTTGGCTTGTTGGTTTGTTGGTTAGTTCGTTTGTTGGTTTGTTAGTTTTTTGGTTTGTTGGCTTGTTGGTTTGTTGGCTTGTTGGCTTGTTGGTTTGTTGGTTAATTAGTTTGTTGGTTTGTTAGTTTGTTGGTTTGTTGGCTTGTTGGTTTGTTGGTTTGTTGGTTTGTTGGTTTGTTGGTTTGTTGGTTTGTTGCTTTGTTGGTTAGTTGGTTTGTTGGCTTGTTGGCTTGTTGGCTTGTTGGTTTGTTGGCTTGTTGGTTTGTTAGTTTGTTGGTTTTTTGGTTACTTGGTTTGTTGGTTTGTTGGTTTGTTGGTTTGTTGGTTTGTTGGCTTGTTGGATTGTTGGTTTGTTGGTTTGTTGGTTTGTTGGTTTGTTGGTTTTTTGGTTTGTTGGCTTGTTGGTTTGTTGGCTTGTTGGTTTGTTGGTTTGTTGGCTTCTTGGTTTGTTGGTTTGTTGGCTTGTTGGCTTGTTTGTTTGTTGGTTTGTTGGCTTGTTGGTTACTTGGTTTGTTGGTTTGTTGGTTTGTTGGCTTGTTGGCTTGTTGGTTTGTTGGTTAGTTTGTTTGTTGGTTTGTTAGTTTGTTGGTTTGTTGGCTTGTTGGCTTGTTGGTTTGTTGGTTTGTTGGCTTGTTGGTTTGTTGGTTTGTTGGCTTGTCGGTTTTTGGTTTGTTGGTTTGTTGGCTTGTTGGTTACTTGGTTTGTTGGTTTGTTGGTTTGTTGGTTTGTTGGCTTGTTGGTTTGTTGGTTTGTTGGTGTTTTGGTTTGTTAATTTATTTGTTTGTTGGTTTGTTGGCTTATTGGTTTGTTGGTTTGTTGGTTTGTTGGTTTGTTAGTTTGTTGGTTTGTTGGTTTGTTGGTTTGTTGGCTTGTTGGTTTGTTGGTTTGTTGGTTTGTTGGCTTGTTGGCTTGTTGGTTTGTTGGTTTGTTGGCTTGTTGGTTACTTAGTTTGTTGATTTGTTGATTAGTTCGTTTGTTGGTTTGTTAGTTTGTTGGTTTGTTGGCTTGTTGGCTTGTTGGTTTGTTGGTTTTTTGGTTTGTTGGTTTGTTGGTTTGTTGGTTTGTTGGTTTGTTGGTTTGTTGGTTTGTTGGTTTATTTGTTTGTTGGTTTGTTGGCTTGTTAATTTGTTGGTTTGTTGGATTGTTGGTTACTTGGTTTGTTGGTTTGTTGGTTTGTTGGTTTGTTGGCTTGTTGGCTTGTTGGCTTGTTTGTTTGTGTGTTAGTTTGTTTGTTGGTTTGTTAGTTTGTTGGTTTGTTGGCTTGTTGGTTTGTTGGTTTGTTGGTTTGTTGGTTTGTTGGTTTGTTGCTTTGTTGGTTTGTTGGTTTGTTGGCTTGTTGGCTTGTTGTTTTGTTGGTTTGTTGGCTTTTTGGCTTGTTGGTTTGTTGGTTTGTTGGTTTGTTGGTTTGTTGCTTTGTTGGTTTGTTGGTTTGTTGGCTTGTTGGCTTGTTGGTTTGTTAGTTTGCCGGCTTTTTGGTTACTTGGTTTGTTGGTTTGTTGGTTTGTTGGCTTGTTGGTTTGTTGGCTTGTTGCTTTGTTGGTTTGTTGGTTTGTTGGCTTGGTGGCTTGTTGGTTTGTTGGTTTGTTGGTTTGTTGGCTTGTTGGTTTATTGGTTTGTTGGCTTGTTGGTTTGTTGGTTTGTTGGTTTGTTGGCTTGTTGGCTTGTTGGTTTGTTGGTTTGTTGGCTTGTTGGTTTGTTGGTTAGTTCGTTTGTTGGTTTGTTAGCTTGTTGGTTTGTTGGCTTGTTGGCTTGTTGCTTTGTTGGTATTTTGGTTTGTTGGTTTTTTGGTTTGTTGGTTTGTTGGTAAGTTGGTTTGTTGGTTTATTTGTTTGTTGGTTTGTTGGCTTGCTGGTTTGTTGGTTTGTTGGTTTGTTGGCTTGTTGGTTTGTTGGTTAGTTCGTTTGTTGGTTTGTTAGTTTTTTGGTTTGTTGGCTTGTTGGTTTGTTGGCTTGTTGGCTTGTTGGTTTGTTGGTTAATTAGTTTGTTGGTTTGTTAGTTTGTTGGTTTGTTGGCTTGTTGGTTTGTTGGTTTGTTGGTTTGTTGGTTTGTTGGTTTGTTGGTTTGTTGCTTTGTTGGTTTGTTGGTTTGTTGGCTTGTTGGCTTGTTGGCTTGTTGGTTTGTTGGCTTGTTGGTTTGTTAGTTTGTTGGTTTTTTGGTTACTTGGTTTGTTGGTTTGTTGGTTTGTTGGTTTGTTGGTTTGTTGGCTTGTTGGATTGTTGGTTTGTTGGTTTGTTGGTTTGTTGGTTTGTTGGTTTTTTGGTTTGTTGGCTTGTTGGTTTGTTGGCTTGTTGGTTTGTTGGTTTGTTGGCTTCTTGGTTTGTTGGTTTGTTGGCTTGTTGGCTTGTTTGTTTGTTGGTTTGTTGGCTTGTTGGTTACTTGGTTTGTTGGTTTGTTGGTTTGTTGGCTTGTTGGCTTGTTGGTTTGTTGGTTAGTTTGTTTGTTGGTTTGTTAGTTTGTTGGTTTGTTGGCTTGTTGGCTTGTTGGTTTGTTGGTTTGTTGGCTTGTTGGTTTGTTGGTTTGTTGGCTTGTCGGTTTTTGGTTTGTTGGTTTGTTGGCTTGTTGGTTACTTGGTTTGTTGGTTTGTTGGTTTGTTGGTTTGTTGGCTTGTTGGTTTGTTGGTTTGTTGGTGTTTTGGTTTGTTAATTTATTTGTTTGTTGGTTTGTTGGCTTATTGGTTTGTTGGTTTGTTGGTTTGTTGGTTTGTTAGTTTGTTGGTTTGTTGGTTTGTTGGTTTGTTGGCTTGTTGGTTTGTTGGTTTGTTGGTTTGTTGGCTTGTTGGCTTGTTGGTTTGTTGGTTTGTTGGCTTGTTGGTTACTTAGTTTCTTGATTTGTTGATTAGTTCGTTTGTTGGTTTGTTAGTTTGTTGGTTTGTTGGCTTGTTGGCTTGTTGGTTTGTTGGTTTTTTGGTTTGTTGGTTTGTTGGTTTGTTGGTTTGTTGGTTTGTTGGTTTGTTGGTTTGTTGGTTTATTTGTTTGTTGGTTTGTTGGCTTGTTAATTTGTTGGTTTGTTGGATTGTTGGTTACTTGGTTTGTTGGTTTGTTGGTTTGTTGGTTTGTTGGCTTGTTGGCTTGTTGGCTTGTTTGTTTGTGTGTTAGTTTGTTTGTTGGTTTGTTAGTTTGTTGGTTTGTTGGCTTGTTGGTTTGTTGGTTTGTTGGTTTGTTGGTTTGTTGCTTTGTTGGTTTGTTGGTTTGTTGGCTTGTTGGCTTGTTGTTTTGTTGGTTTGTTGGCTTTTTGGCTTGTTGGTTTGTTGGTTTGTTGGTTTGTTGGTTTGTTGCTTTGTTGGTTTGTTGGTTTGTTGGCTTGTCGGCTTGTTGGTTTGTTAGTTTGCCGGCTTTTTGGTTACTTGGTTTGTTGGTTTGTTGGTTTGTTGGCTTGTTGGTTTGTTGGCTTGTTGCTTTGTTGGTTTGTTGGTTTGTTGGCTTGGTGGCTTGTTGGTTTGTTGGTTTGTTGGTTTGTTGGCTTGTTGGTTTATTGGTTTGTTGGCTTGTTGGTTTGTTGGTTTGTTGGTTTGTTGGCTTGTTGGCTTGTTGGTTTGTTGGTTTGTTGGCTTGTTGGTTTGTTGGCTTGTTGGTTTGTTGGTTTGTTGGTTTGTTGGCTTGTTGGCTTGTTGGTTTGTTGGTTTGTTGGCTTTTTGGTTACTTAAATTGTTGGTTTGTTGGCATGTTGGTTTGTTGGTTTGCTGGTTTGTTGGCTTGTTGGTTACTTAGTTTGTTGGCATGTTGGTTTGTTGGTTTGTTGGTTTGTTGGTTTGTTGGTTTGTTGGTTTGTTGGTTTGTTGGCTTGTTGGTTTGTTGGCTTGTTGGCTTGTTGGTTTGTTAGTTTGTTGGCCTTTTGGTTACTTGGTTTGTTGGCTTGTTGGCTTGTTGCTTTGTTGGTTTGTTGGTTTGTTGGCTTGTTGGTTTGTTGGCTTGTTGGCTTGTTGGTTTGTTAGTTTGTTGGCCTTTTGGTTACTTGGTTTGTTGGCTTGTTGGTTACTTGGTTTGTTGGTTTGTTGGTTTGTTGGTTTGTTGGCTTGTTGGTTTGTTGGTTTGTTGGTGTTTTGGTTTGTTAATTTATTTGTTTGTTGGTTTGTTGGCTTATTGGTTTGTTGGTTTGTTGGTTTGTTGGTTTGTTAGTTTGTTGGTTTGTTGGTTTGTTGGTTTGTTGGCTTGTTGGTTTGTTGGTTTGTTGGTTTGTTGGCTTGTTGGCTTGTTGGTTTGTTGGTTTGTTGGCTTGTTGGTTACTTAGTTTGTTGATTTGTTGATTAGTTCGTTTGTTGGTTTGTCAGTTTGTTGGTTTGTTGGCTTGTTGGCTTGTTGGTTTGTTGGTTTTTTGGTTTGTTGGTTTGTTGGTTTGTTGGTTTGTTGGTTTGTTGGTTTGTTGGTTTGTTGGTTTATTTGTTTGTTGGTTTGTTGGCTTGTTAATTTGTTGGTTTGTTGGATTGTTGGTTACTTGGTTTGTTGGTTTGTTGGTTTGTTGGTTTGTTGGCTTGTTGGCTTGTTGGCTTGTTTGTTTGTGTGTTAGTTTGTTTGTTGGTTTGTTAGTTTGTTGGTTTGTTGGCTTGTTGGTTTGTTGGTTTGTTGGTTTGTTGGTTTGTTGCTTTGTTGGTTTGTTGGTTTGTTGGCTTGTTGGCTTGTTGTTTTGTTGGTTTGTTGGCTTTTTGGCTTGTTGGTTTGTTGGTTTGTTGGTTTGTTGGTTTGTTGCTTTGTTGGTTTGTTGGTTTGTTGGCTTGTTGGCTTGTTGGTTTGTTAGTTTGCCGGCTTTTTGGTTACTTGGTTTGTTGGTTTGTTGGTTTGTTGGCTTGTTGGTTTGTTGGCTTGTTGCTTTGTTGGTTTGTTGGTTTGTTGGCTTGGTGGCTTGTTGGTTTGTTGGTTTGTTGGTTTGTTGGCTTGTTGGTTTATTGGTTTGTTGGCTTGTTGGTTTGTTGGTTTGTTGGTTTGTTGGCTTGTTGGCTTGTTGGTTTGTTGGTTTGTTGGCTTGTTGGTTTGTTGGCTTGTTGGTTTGTTGGTTTGTTGGTTTGTTGGCTTGTTGGCTTGTTGGTTTGTTGGTTTGTTGGCTTTTTGGTTACTTAAATTGTTGGTTTGTTGGCATGTTGGTTTGTTGGTTTGCTGGTTTGTTGGCTTGTTGGTTACTTAGTTTGTTGGCATGTTGGTTTGTTGGTTTGTTGGTTTGTTGGTTTGTTGGTTTGTTGGTTTGTTGGCTTGTTGGTTTGTTGGCTTGTTGGCTTGTTGGTTTGTTAGTTTGTTGGCCTTTTGGTTACTTGGTTTGTTGGCTTGTTGGCTTGTTGCTTTGTTGGTTTGTTGGTTTGTTGGCTTGTTGGTTTGTTGGCTTGTTGGCTTGTTGGTTTGTTAGTTTGTTGGCTTTTTGGTTACTTGGTTTGTTGGTTTGTTGGTTTGTTGGTTTGTTGATTTGTTGGCTTGTTGGTTTGTTGGTTTGTTGGTTTGTTGGTTTGTTGGTTTGTTGGTTTGTTAGCTTGTTGGCTTGTTGGCTTGTTGGTTTGTTAGTTTGTGAGCTTTTTGGTTACTTGGTTTGTTGGTTTGTTGGTTTGTTGGCTTGTTGGTTTGTTGGTTTGTTAGTTTGTTGGCTTGTTGGTTTGTTGACTTGTTGGTTTGTTGGTTTGTTGGTTTGTTGGCTTGTTGGATTGTTGGTTTGTTGGTTTGTTGGTTTGTTGGTTTTTTGGTTTGTTGGTTTGTTGCTTTGTTGGCTTGTTGGTTTGTTGGCTTGTTGGTTTGTTGGTTTGTTGGTTTGTTGGTTTGTTGGTTTGTTGCTTTGTTGGTTTGTTAGTTTGTTGGCTTGTTGGCTTGTTGTTTTGTTGGTTTGTTGGCTTGTTGGTTTGTTGGTTTGTTGGCTTGTTGGCTTGTTGGTTTGTTAGTTTGCTGGCTTTTTGGTTACTTGGTTTGTTGGTTTGTTGGTTTGTTGGCTTGTTGGTTTGTTGGCTTGTTGCTTTGTTGGTTTGTTGGTTTGTTGGCTTGGTTGCTTGTTGGTTTGTTGGTTTCTTGGTTTGTTGGCTTGTTGGTTTATTGGTTTGTTGGCTTGTTGGTTTGTTGGTTTGTTGGCTTGTTGGCTTGTTGGTTTGTTGGTTTGTTGGCTTGTTGGTTTGTTGGCTTGTTGGTTTGTTGGTTTGTTGGTTTGTTGGCTTGTTGGCTTGTTGGTTTGTTGGTTTGTTGGCTTCTTGGTTACTTAGTTTGTTGGTTTGTTGGCATATTGGTTTGTTGGTTTGTTGGTTTGTTGGCTTGTTGGTTACTTAGTTTGTTGGTTTGTTGGCATGTTGGTTTGTTGGTTTGTTGGTTTGTTGGTTTGTTGGTTTGCTGGTTTGTTGGTTTGTTGGCTTGTTGGTTTGTTGGCTTGTTGGCTTGTTGGTTTGTTAATTTGTTGGCCTTTTGGTTACTTGGTTTGTTGGCTTGTTGGCTTGTTGCTTTGTTGGTTTGTTGGTTTGTTGGCTTGTTGGTTTGTTGGCTTGTTGGCTTGTTGGTTTGTTAGTTTGTTGGCCTTTTGGTTTCTTGGTTTGTTGGTTTGTTGGTTTGTTGGTTTGTTGGTTTGTTGGCTTGTTGGTTTGTTGGTTTGTTGGTTTGTTGGTTTGTTGGTTTGTTGGTTTGTTGGCTTGTTGGCTTGTTGGCTTGTTGATTTGTTAGTTTGTGAGCTTTTTGGTTACTTGGTTTGTTGGTTTGTTGGTTTGTTGGCTTGTTGGTTTGTTGGTTTGTTGGTTTGTTGGCTTATTGGTTTGTTGGTTTGTTGGTTTGTTGGTTTGTTGGTTTGTTGGCTTGTTGGCTTGTTTGTTTGTTGGTTTGTTGGTTTGTTGGTTTGTTGGCTTGTTGGTTTGTTGGTTTGTTGGCTTGTCGGTTTTTGGTTTGTTGGTTTGTTGGCTTGTTGGTTACTTGGTTTGTTGGTTTGTTGGTTTTTTGGTTTGTTGGCTTGTTGGTTTGTTGGTTTGTTGGTGTTTTTGGTTTGTTGGTTTATTTGTTTGTTGGTTTGTTGGCTTATTGGTTTGTTGGTTTGTTGGTTTGTTGGTTTGTTAGTTTGTTGGTTTGTTGGTTTGTTGGCTTGTTGGTTTGTTGGTTTGTTGGTTTGTTGGCTTGTTGGTTTGTTGGTTTGTTGGCTTGTTGGTTACTTAGTTTGTTGATTTGTTGATTAGTTCGTTTGTTGGTTTGTTACTTTGTTGGTTTGTTGGCTTGTTGGCTTGTTGGTTTGTTGGTTTTTTGGTTTGTTGGTTTGTTGGTTTGTTGGTTTGTTGGTTTGTTGGTTTGTTGGTTTGTCGGTTTATTTGTTTGTTGGTTTGTTGGCTTGTTGGTTTGTTGGCTTGTTGGTTACTTGGTTTGTTGGTTTGTTGGTTTGTTGGTTTGTTGGCTTGTTGGCTTGTTTGTTTGTGTGTTAGTTTGTTTGTTGGTTTGTTAGTTTGTTGGTTTGTTGGCTTTTTGGTTACTTAAATTGTTGGTTTGTTGGCATGTTGGTTTGTTGGTTTGCTGGTTTGTTGGCTTGTTGGTTACTTAGTTTGTTGGCATGTTGGTTTGTTGGTTTGTTGGTTTGTTGGTTTGTTGGTTTGTTGGTTTGTTGGTTTGTTGGCTTGTTGGTTTGTTGGCTTGTTGGCTTGTTGGTTTGTTAGTTTGTTGGCCTTTTGGTTACTTGGTTTGTTGGCTTGTTGGCTTGTTGCTTTGTTGGTTTGTTGGTTTGTTGGCTTGTTGGTTTGTTGGCTTGTTGGCTTGTTGGTTTGTTAGTTTGTTGGCCTTTTGGTTACTTGGTTTGTTGGTTTGTTGGTTTGTTGGTTTGTTGATTTGTTGGCTTGTTGGTTTGTTGGTTTGTTGGTTTGTTGGTTTGTTGGTTTGTTGGTTTGTTAGCTTGTTGGCTTGTTGGCTTGTTGGTTTGTTAGTTTGTGAGCTTTTTGGTTACTTGGTTTGTTGGTTTGTTGGTTTGTTGGCTTGTTGGTTTGTTAGTTTGTTGGCTTGTTGGTTTGTTGACTTGTTGGTTTGTTGGTTTGTTGGTTTGTTGGTTTGTTGGCTTGTTGGATTGTTGGTTTGTTGGTTTGTTGGTTTGTTGGTTTGTTGGTTTTTTGGTTTGTTGGTTTGTTGCTTTGTTGGCTTGTTGGTTTGTTGGCTTGTTGGTTTGTTGGTTTGTTGGTTTGTTGGTTTGTTGGTTTGTTGCTTTGTTGGTTTGTTAGTTTGTTGGCTTGTTGGCTTGTTGTTTTGTTGGTTTGTTGGCTTGTTGGTTTGTTGGTGTGTTGGTTTGTTGGTTTGTTGCTTTGTTGGTTTGTTGGTTTGTTGGCTTGTTGGCTTGTTGGTTTGTTAGTTTGCTGGCTTTTTGGTTACTTGGTTTGTTGGTTTGTTGGTTTGTTGGCTTGTTGGTTTGTTGGCTTGTTGCTTTGTTGGTTTGTTGGTTTGTTGGCTTGGTGGCTTGTTGGTTTGTTGGTTTCTTGGTTTGTTGGCTTGTTGGTTTATTGGTTTGTTGGCTTGTTGGTTTGTTGGTTTGTTGGTTTGTTGGCTTGTTGGCTTGTTGGTTTGTTGGTTTGTTGGCTTGTTGGTTTGTTGGCTTGTTGGTTTGTTGGTTTGTTGGTTTGTTGGCTTGTTGGCTTGTTGGTTTGTTGGTTTGTTGGCTTCTTGGTTACTTAGTTTGTTGGTTTGTTGGCATATTGGTTTGTTGGTTTGTTGGCTTGTTGGTTACTTAGTTTGTTGGTTTGTTGGCATGTTGGTTTGTTGGTTTGTTGGTTTGTTGGTTTGTTGGTTTGCTGGTTTGTTGGTTTGTTGGCTTGTTGGTTTGTTGGCTTGTTGGCTTGTTGGTTTGCTAATTTGTTGGCCTTTTGGTTACTTGGTTTGTTGGCTTGTTGGCTTGTTGCTTTGTTGGTTTGTTGGTTTGTTGGCTTGTTGGTTTGTTGGCTTGTTGGCTTGTTGGTTTGTTAGTTTGTTGGCCTTTTGGTTACTTGGTTTGTTGGTTTGTTGGTTTGTTGGTTTGTTGGTTTGTTGGCTTGTTGGTTTGTTGGTTTGTTGGTTTGTTGGTTTGTTGGTTTGTTGGTTTGTTGGCTTGTTGGCTTGTTGGCTTGTTGATTTGTTAGTTTGTGAGCTTTTTGGTTACTTGGTTTGTTGGTTTGTTGGTTTGTTGGCTTGTTGGTTTGTTGGTTTGTTGGTTTGTTGGCTTGTTGGTTTGTTGGCTTGTTGGTTTGTTGGTTTGTTGGTTTGTTGGCTTGTTGGCTTGTTTGTTTGTTGGTTTGTTGGTTTGTTGGTTTGTTGGCTTGTTGGTTTGTTGGTTTGTTGGCTTGTCGGTTTTTGGTTTGCTGGTTTGTTGGCTTGTTGGTTACTTGGTTTGTTGGTTTGTTGGTTTGTTGGTTTGTTGGCTTGTTGGTTTGTTGGTTTGTTGGTGTTTTTGGTTTGTTGGTTTATTTGTTTGTTGGTTTGTTGGCTTATTGGTTTGTTGGTTTGTTGGTTTGTTAGTTTGTTGGTTTGTTGGTTTGTTGGCTTGTTGGTTTGTTGGTTTGTTGGTTTGTTGGCTTGTTGGTTTGTTGGTTTGTTGGCTTGTTGGTTACTTAGTTTGTTGATTTGTTGATTAGTTCGTTTGTTGGTTTGTTAGTTTGTTGGTTTGTTGGCTTGTTGGCTTGTTGGTTTGTTGGTTTTTTGGTTTGTTGGTTTGTTGGTTTGTTGGTTTGTTGGTTTGTTGGTTTGTTGGTTTGTCGGTTTATTTGTTTGTTGGTTTGTTGGCTTGTTGGTTTGTTGGCTTGTTGGTTACTTGGTTTGTTGGTTTGTTGGTTTGTTGGCTTGTTGGCTTGTTTGTTTGTGTGTTAGTTTGTTTGTTGGTTTGTTAGTTTGTTGGTTTGTTGGCTTGTTGGCTTGTTGGTTTGTTGGTTTGTTGGTTTGTTGGTTTGTTGTTTTGTTGCTTTGTTGGTTTGTTGGTTTGTTGGCTTGTTGGCTTGTTGGTTTGTTGGTTTGTTGGCTTGTTGGCTTGTTGGTTTGTTGGTTTGTTGGTTTGTTGGTTTGTTGCTTTGTTGGTTTGTTGGTTTGTTGGCTTGTTGGCTTGTTGGTTTGTTAGTTTGCTGGCTTTTTGGTTACTTGGTTTGTTGGTTTGTTGGTTTGTTGGCTTGTTGGTTTGTTGGCTTGTTGCTTTGTTGGTTTGTTGGTTTGTTGGCTTGGTGGCTTGTTGGTTTGTTGGTTTGTTGGTTTGTTGGCTTGTTGGTTTATTGGTTTGTTGGCTTGTTGGTTTGTTGGTTTGTTGGTTTGTTGGCTTGTTGACTTGTTGGTTTGTTGGTTTGTTGGCTTGTTGGTTTGTTGGCTTGTTGGTTTGTTCGTTTGTTGGTTTGTTGGCTTGTTGGCTTGTTGGTTTGTTGGTTTGTTGGCTTTTTGGTTACTTAGTTTGTTGGTTTGTTGGCTTGTTGGTTTGTTGGTTTGTTGGTTTGTTGGTTTGTTGGTTTGTTGGTTTGTTGGTTTGTTGGCTTGTTGGTTTGTTGGCTTGTTGGCTTGTTGGTTTGTTAGTTTGTTGGCCTTTTGGTTACTTGGTTTGTTAGCTTGTTGGCTTGTTGCTTTGTTGGTTTGTTGGTTTGTTGGCTTGTTGGTTTGTGTGCTTGTTGGCTTGTTGGTTTGTTAGTTTGTTGGCCTTTTGGTTACTTGGTTTGGTGGTTTGTTGGTTTGTTGGTTTGTTGGTTTGTTGGTTTGTTGGCTTGTTGGTTTGTTGGTTTGTTGGTTTGTTGGTTTGTTGGTTTGTTGGTTTGTTGGCTTGTTGGCTTGTTGGCTTGTTGGTTTGTTAGTTTGTGAGCTTTTTGGTTACTTGGTTTGTTGGTTTGTTGGTTTGTTGGCTTGTTGGTTTGTTGGTTTGTTGGTTTGTTGGTTTGTTGGCTTGTTGGTTTGTTGGCTTGTTGGTTTGTTGGTTTGTTGGTTTGTTGGTTTGTTGGCTTGTTGGCTTGTTTGTTTGTTGGTTTGTTGGTTTGTTGGCTTGTTGGTTTGTTAGCTTGTTGGTTTGTTGGTTTGTTGGCTTGTTGGTTTGTTGGTTTGTTGGCTTGTCGGTTTTTGGTTTGTTGGTTTGTTGGCTTGTTGGTTACTTGGTTTGTTGGTTTGTTGGTTTGTTGGTTTGTTGGCTTGTTGGTTTGTTGGTTTGTTGGTGTTTTGGTTTGTTGGTTTATTTGTTTGTTGGTTTGTTGGCTTATTGGTTTGTTGGTTTGTTGGTTTGTTGGTTTGTTAGTTTGTTGGTTTGTTGGTTTGTTGGCTTGTTGGTTTGTTGGTTTGTTGGCTTGTTGGCTTGTTGGTTTGTTGGTTTGTTGGCTTGTTGGTTACTTAGTTTGTTGATTTGTTGGTTTGTTAGTTTGTTGGTTTGTTGGCTTGTTGGCTTGTTGGTTTGTTGGTTTTTTGGTTTGTTGGTTTGTTGGTTTGTTGGTTTGTTAGTTTGTTGGTTTATTGGTTTGTTGGTTTTTGGGTTTGTTGGTTTATTTGTTTGTTAATTTGTTGGCTTGTTGGTTTGTTGGTTTGTTGGTTTGTTGGTTTGTTGGTTTGTTGGTTTGTTGGCTTGTTGGTTTGTTGGTTTGTTGGCTTGTTGGTTACTTAGTTTGTTGATTTGTTGATTAGTTCGTTTGTTGGTTTGTTAGTTTGTTGGTTTGTTGGCTTGTTGGCTTGTTGGTTTGTTGGTTTTTTGGTTTGTTGGTTTGTTGGTTTGTTGGTTTGTTGGTTTGTTGGTTTGTTGGTTTGTCGGTTTATTTGTTTGTTGGTTTGTTGGCTTGTTGGTTTGTTGGCTTGTTGGTTACTTGGTTTGTTGGTTTGTTGGTTTGTTGGCTTGTTGGCTTGTTTGTTTGTGTGTTAGTTTGTTTGTTGGTTTGTTAGTTTGTTGGTTTGTTGGCTTGTTGGCTTGTTGGTTTGTTGGTTTGTTGGTTTGTTGGTTTGTTGTTTTGTTGCTTTGTTGGTTTGTTGGTTTGTTGGCTTGTTGGCTTGTTGGTTTGTTGGTTTGTTGGCTTGTTGGCTTGTTGGTTTGTTGGTTTGTTGGTTTGTTGGTTTGTTGCTTTGTTGGTTTGTTGGTTTGTTGGCTTGTTGGCTTGTTGGTTTGTTAGTTTGCTGGCTTTTTGGTTACTTGGTTTGTTGGTTTGTTGGTTTGTTGGCTTGTTGGTTTGTTGGCTTGTTGCTTTGTTGGTTTGTTGGTTTGTTGGCTTGGTGGCTTGTTGGTTTGTTGGTTTGTTGGTTTGTTGGCTTGTTGGTTTATTGGTTTGTTGGCTTGTTGGTTTGTTGGTTTGTTGGTTTGTTGGCTTGTTGACTTGTTGGTTTGTTGGTTTGTTGGCTTGTTGGTTTGTTGGCTTGTTGGTTTGTTCGTTTGTTGGTTTGTTGGCTTGTTGGCTTGTTGGTTTGTTGGTTTGTTGGCTTTTTGGTTACTTAGTTTGTTGGTTTGTTGGCTTGTTGGTTTGTTGGTTTGTTGGTTTGTTGGTTTGTTGGTTTGTTGGTTTGTTGGTTTGTTGGCTTGTTGGTTTGTTGGCTTGTTGGCTTGTTGGTTTGTTAGTTTGTTGGCCTTTTGGTTACTTGGTTTGTTAGCTTGTTGGCTTGTTGCTTTGTTGGTTTGTTGGTTTGTTGGCTTGTTGGTTTGTGTGCTTGTTGGCTTGTTGGTTTGTTAGTTTGTTGGCCTTTTGGTTACTTGGTTTGGTGGTTTGTTGGTTTGTTGGTTTGTTGGTTTGTTGGTTTGTTGGCTTGTTGGTTTGTTGGTTTGTTGGTTTGTTGGTTTGTTGGTTTGTTGGTTTGTTGGCTTGTTGGCTTGTTGGCTTGTTGGTTTGTTAGTTTGTGAGCTTTTTGGTTACTTGGTTTGTTGGTTTGTTGGTTTGTTGGCTTGTTGGTTTGTTGGTTTGTTGGTTTGTTGGTTTGTTGGCTTGTTGGTTTGTTGGCTTGTTGGTTTGTTGGTTTGTTGGTTTGTTGGTTTGTTGGCTTGTTGGCTTGTTTGTTTGTTGGTTTGTTGGTTTGTTGGCTTGTTGGTTTGTTAGCTTGTTGGTTTGTTGGTTTGTTGGCTTGTTGGTTTGTTGGTTTGTTGGCTTGTCGGTTTTTGGTTTGTTGGTTTGTTGGCTTGTTGGTTACTTGGTTTGTTGGTTTGTTGGTTTGTTGGTTTGTTGGCTTGTTGGTTTGTTGGTTTGTTGGTGTTTTGGTTTGTTGGTTTATTTGTTTGTTGGTTTGTTGGCTTATTGGTTTGTTGGTTTGTTGGTTTGTTGGTTTGTTAGTTTGTTGGTTTGTTGGTTTGTTGGCTTGTTGGTTTGTTGGTTTGTTGGCTTGTTGGCTTGTTGGTTTGTTGGTTTGTTGGCTTGTTGGTTACTTAGTTTGTTGATTTGTTGGTTTGTTAGTTTGTTGGTTTGTTGGCTTGTTGGCTTGTTGGTTTGTTGGTTTTTTGGTTTGTTGGTTTGTTGGTTTGTTGGTTTGTTAGTTTGTTGGTTTATTGGTTTGTTGGTTTTTGGGTTTGTTGGTTTATTTGTTTGTTAATTTGTTGGCTTGTTGGTTTGTTGGTTTGTTGGTTTGTTGGTTTGTTGGCTTGTTGGTTTGTTGGTTTGTTGGCTTGTTGGCTTGTTGGTTTGTTGGCTTGTTGGCTTGTTGGTTTGTTGGTTTGTTGGCTTGTTGGTTACTTAGTTTGTTGGTTTGTTGGCATGTTGGTTTGTTGGTTTGTTGGTTTGTTGGTTTGTTGGTTTGCTGGTTTGTTGGTTTGTTGGCTTGTTGGTTTGTTGGCTTGTTGGCTTGTTGGTTTGTTAATTTGTTGGCCTTTTGGTTACTTGGTTTGTTGGCTTGTTGGCTTGTTGCTTTGTTGGTTTGTTGGTTTGTTGGCTTGTTGGTTTGTTGGCTTGTTGGCTTGTTGGTTTGTTAGTTTGTTGGCCTTTTGGTTACTTGGTTTGTTGGTTTGTTGGTTTGTTGGTTTGTTGGTTTGTTGGCTTGTTGGTTTGTTGGTTTGTTGGTTTGTTGGTTTGTTGGTTTGTTGGTTTGTTGGCTTGTTGGCTTGTTGGCTTGTTGATTTGTTAGTTTGTGAGCTTTTTGGTTACTTGGTTTGTTGGTTTGTTGGTTTGTTGGCTTGTTGGTTTGTTGGTTTGTTGGTTTGTTGGCTTGTTGGTTTGTTGGCTTGTTGGTTTGTTGGTTTGTTGGTTTGTTGGCTTGTTGGCTTGTTTGTTTGTTGGTTTGTTGGTTTGTTGGTTTGTTGGCTTGTTGGTTTGTTGGTTTGTTGGCTTGTCGGTTTTTGGTTTGTTGGTTTGTTGGCTTGTTGGTTACTTGGTTTGTTGGTTTGTTGGTTTGTTGGTTTGTTGGCTTGTTGTTTTTTGGTTTGTTGGTGTTTTTGGTTTGTTGGTTTATTTGTTTGTTGGTTTGTTGGCTTATTGGTTTGTTGGTTTGTTGGTTTGTTGGTTTGTTAGTTTGTTGGTTTGTTGGTTTGTTGGCTTGTTGGTTTGTTGGTTTGTTGGTTTGTTGGCTTGTTGGTTTGTTGGTTTGTTGGCTTGTTGGTTACTTAGTTTGTTGATTTGTTGATTAGTTCGTTTGTTGGTTTGTTAGTTTGTTGGTTTGTTGGCTTGTTGGCTTGTTGGTTTGTTGGTTTTTTGGTTTGTTGGTTTGTTGGTTTGTTGGTTTGTTGGTTTGTTGGTTTGTTGGTTTGTCGGTTTATTTGTTTGTTGGTTTGTTGGCTTGTTGGTTTGTTGGCTTGTTGGTTACTTGGTTTGTTGGTTTGTTGGTTTGTTGGTTTGTTGGCTTGTTGGCTTGTTTGTTTGTGTGTTAGTTTGTTTGTTGGTTTGTTAGTTTGTTGGTTTGTTGGCTTGTTGGCTTGTTGGTTTGTTGGTTTGTTGGTTTGTTGGTTTGTTGTTTTGTTGCTTTGTTGGTTTGTTGGTTTGTTGGCTTGTTGGCTTGTTGGTTTGTTGGTTTGTTGGCTTGTTGGCTTGTTGGTTTGTTGGTTTGTTGGTTTGTTTGTTTGTTGCTTTGTTGGTTTGTTGGTTTGTTGGCTTGTTGGCTTGTTGGTTTGTTAGTTTGCTGGCTTTTTGGTTACTTGGTTTGTTGGTTTGTTGGTTTGTTGGCTTGTTGGTTTGTTGGCTTGTTGCTTTGTTGGTTTGTTGGTTTGTTGGCTTGGTGGCTTGTTGGTTTGTTGGTTTGTTGGTTTGTTGGCTTGTTGGTTTATTGGTTTGTTGGCTTGTTGGTTTGTTGGTTTGTTGGTTTGTTGGCTTGTTGGCTTGTTGGTTTGTTGGTTTGTTGGCTTGTTGGTTTGTTGGCTTGTTGGTTTGTTCGTTTGTTGGTTTGTTGGCTTGTTGGCTTGTTGGTTTGTTGGTTTGTTGGCTTTTTGGTTACTTAGTTTGTTGGTTTGTTGGCTTGTTGGTTTGTTGGTTTGTTGGTTTGTTGGTTTGTTGGTTTGTTGGTTTGTTGGTTTGTTGGCTTGTTGGTTTGTTGGCTTGTTGGCTTGTTGGTTTGTTAGTTTGTTGGCCTTTTGGTTACTTGGTTTGTTAGCTTGTTGGCTTGTTGCTTTGTTGGTTTGTTGGTTTGTTGGCTTGTTGGTTTGTGTGCTTGTTGGCTTGTTGGTTTGTTAGTTTGTTGGCCTTTTGGTTACTTGGTTTGGTGGTTTGTTGGTTTGTTGGTTTGTTGGTTTGTTGGCTTGTTGGTTTGTTGGTTTGTTGGTTTGTTGGTTTGTTGGTTTGTTGGTTTGTTGGCTTGTTGGCTTGTTGGCTTGTTGGTTTGTTAGTTTGTGAGCTTTTTGGTTACTTGGTTTGTTGGTTTGTTGGTTTGTTGGTTTGTTGGCTTGTTGGTTTGTTGGTTTGTTGGTTTGTTGGCTTGTTGGTTTGTTGGCTTGTTGGTTTGTTGGTTTGTTGGTTTGTTGGTTTGTTGGCTTGTTGGCTTGTTTGTTTGTTGGTTTGTTGGTTTGTTGGCTTGTTGGTTTGTTGGCTTGTTGGTTTGTTGGTTTGTTGGCTTGTTGGTTTGTTGGTTTGTTGGCTTGTCGGTTTTTGGTTTGTTGGTTTGTTGGCTTGTTGGTTACTTGGTTTGTTGGTTTGTTGGTTTGTTGGTTTGTTGGCTTGTTGGTTTGTTGGTTTGTTGGTGTTTTGGTTTGTTGGTTTATTTGTTTGTTGGTTTGTTGGCTTATTGGTTTGTTGGTTTGTTGGTTTGTTGGTTTGTTAGTTTGTTGGTTTGTTGGTTTGTTGGCTTGTTGGTTTGTTGGTTTGTTGGCTTGTTGGCTTGTTGGTTTGTTGGTTTGTTGGCTTGTTGGTTACTTAGTTTGTTGATTTGTTGGTTTGTTAGTTTGTTGGTTTGTTGGCTTGTTGGCTTGTTGGTTTGTTGGTTTTTTGGTTTGTTGGTTTGTTGGTTTGTTGGTTTGTTAGTTTGTTGGTTTATTTGTTTGTTGGTTTGTTGGCTTGTTGGTTTGTTGGTTTGCTGGTTTGTTGCCTTGTTGGTTTGTTGGTTTGTTGGTTTGTTGGTTTGTTGGTTTTTGGGTTTGTTGGTTTATTTGTTTGTTAATTTGTTGGCTTGTTGGTTTGTTGGTTTGTTGGTTTGTTGGCTTGTTGGCTTGTTGGTTTGTTGGCTTGTTGGCTTGTTGGTTTGTTGGTTTGTTGGTTTTTTGGTTTGTTGGTTTGTTGGTTTGTTGGTTTGTTGGTTTGTTGGTTTATTTGTTTGTTGGTTTGTTGGTTTATTTGTTTGTTGGTTTGTTGGTTTTTGGTTTGTTGGTTTGTTGGGTTGTTGCTTTGTTCGTTTGATGGTTTGTTGGTTTTTTGGTTACTTGGTTTGTTGGTTTGTTGGTTTGTTGGTTTGTTGGCTTGTTGGCTTGTTGGCTTGTTGGTTTGTTGGTTTGTTGGCTTGTTGGTTACTTAGTTTGTTGGTTTGTTGGCATGTTGGTTTGTTGGTTTGTTGGTTTGTTGGCTTGTTGGTTTGTTGGTTTGTTGGCTTGTTGGTTTGTTGGTTTGTTGGCTTGTTGGCTTGTTGGTTTGTTGGTTTGTTGGTTTGTTGGTTTGTTGGTTTGTTGGCTTGTTGGTTTGTTGGTTTGTTGGCTTATTGGTTTGTTGGTTTGTTGGTTTGTTGGCTTGTTGGCTTGTTGGTTTGTTGGTTTGTTGGCTTGTTGGTTTGTTGGTTTGTTGGCTTGTTGGCTTGTTGCTTTGTTCGTTTTATGGTTTGTTGGTTTGTTGGTTTTTTGGTTTGTTGGTTTTTTGTTTTGTTGCTTTGTTGGTTTGTTGGTTTGTTGGCTTGTTGGCTTGTTGGCTTGTTGGTTTGTTGGCTTGTTGGTTTGTTAGTTTGTTGGCTTTTTGGTTACTTGGTTTGTTGGTTTGTTGGCTTGTTGGTTTGTTGGATTGTTGGTTTGTTGGTTTGTTGGTTTGTTGGCTTGTTGGCTTGTTGGTTTGTTGGTTTGTTGGTTTGTTGGTTTGCTGGTTTGTTGGTTTTTTGGTTTTTTGGTTTGTTGGTTTGTTGGCTTGTTGGTTTGTTGGTTTGTTGGTTTGTTTGCTTGTTGGTTTGTTGGTTTGTTGGCTTGTTGGTTTGTTGGTTTGTTGGTTAGTTGGCTTGTTGGCTTGTTGGTTTGTTGGTTTGTTGGTTTGTTGGTTTGTTGGTTTGTTGGCTTGTTGGCTTGTTGCTTTGTTGGTTTGCAGGTTTGTTGGCTTGTTGGCTTGTTGGTTTGTTAGTTTGTTGGCTTTTTGGTTACTTGGTTTGTTGGTTTGTTGGTTTGTTGGCTTGTTGGTTTGTTGGGTTGTTGGTTTGTTGGTTTGTTAGTTTGTTGGTTTGTTGGCTTGTTGGCTTGTTGGTTTGTTGGTTTGTTGGCTTGTTGGTTACTTGGTTTGTTGGTTTGTTGGTTTGTTGGTTTGTTGGTTTGTTGGCTTGTTGGCTTGTTTGTTTGTTGGTTAGTTTGTTTGTTGGTTTGTTATTTTGTTGGTTTGTTGGCTTGTTGGCTTGTTGGTTTGTTGGTTTGTTGGTTTGTTGGTTTGTTGGTTTGTTGCTTTGTTGGTTTGTTGGCTTGTTGGCTTGTTGGTTTGTTGGTTTGTTAGCTTGTTGGCTTGCTGGTTTGTTGGTGTGTTGGTTTGTTGGCTTGTTGGCTTGTTGGTTTGTTAGTTTGCTGGCTTTTTGGTTACTTGGTTTGTTCGTTTGTTGGTTTGTTGGCTTGTTGGTTTGTTGGCTTGTTGCTTTGTTGGTTTGTTGGTTTGTTGGCTTGTTGGCTTGTTGGTTTGTTGGTTTGTTGGTTTGTTGGCTTGTTGGTTTGTTGGTTTGTTGGTTTGTTAGTTTGTTGGTTTGTTGGCTTGTTGGTTTGTTGGTTTGTTGGTTTGTTGCCTTGTTGGTTTGTTGGTTTGTTGGTTTGTTGGTTTGTTGGTTTGTTGGTTTTTGGGTTTGTTGGTTTATTTGTTTGTTGATTTGTTGGCTTGTTGGTTTGTTGGTTTGTTGGTTTGTTGGTTTGTTGGTTTGTTGGCTTGTTGGTTTGTTGGTTTGTTGGCTTGTTGGCTTGTTGGTTTGTTGGCTTGTTGGCTTGTTGGTTTGTTGGTTTGTTGGTTTTTTGGTTTGTTGGTTTGTTGGTTTGTTGGTTTGTTGGTTTGTTGGTTTGTTGGTTTATTTGTTTGTTGGTTTGTTGGTTTATTTGTTTGTTGGTTTGTTGGCTTGTTGGTTTGTTGGTTTGTTGGTTTGTTGCTTTGTTCGTTTGATGGTTTGTTGGTTTTTTGGTTACTTGGTTTGTTGGTTTGTTGGTTTGTTGGTTTGTTGGTTTGTTGGCTTGTTGGCTTGTTGGCTTGTTGGTTTGTTGGTTTGTTGGCTTGTTGGTTACCTAGTTTGTTGGCATGTTGGTTTGTTGGTTTGTTGGTTTGTTGGCTTGTTGGTTTGTTGGTTTGTTGGCTTGTTGGTTTGTTGGTTTGTTGGCTTGTTGGCTTGTTGGTTTGTTGGTTTGTTGGTTTGTTGGTTTGTTGGTTTGTTGGCTTGTTGGTTTGTTGGTTTGTTGGCTTATTGGTTTGTTGGTTTGTTGGTTTGTTGGCTTGTTGGCTTGTTGGTTTTTTGGTTTGTTGGATTGTTGGTTTGTTGGTTTGTTGGCTTGTTGGCTTGTTGCTTTGTTCGTTTTATGGTTTGTTGGTTTGTTGGTTTTTTGGTTTGTTGGTTTTTTGTTTTGTTGCTTTGTTGGTTTGTTGGTTTGTTGGCTTGTTGGCTTGTTGGTTTGTTGGCTTGTTGGTTTGTTAGTTTGTTGGCTTTTTGTTTTGTTGCTTTGTTGGTTTGTTGGTTTGTTGGGTTGTTGGCTTGTTGGTTTGTTGGTTTGTTGCTTTGTTCGTTTAATGGTTTGTTGGTTTTTTGGTTACTTGGTTTGTTGGTTTGTTGGTTTGTTGGTTTGTTGGTTTGTTGGTTTGTTGGCTTGTTGGATTGTTGGTTTGTTGGTTTGTTGGCTTGTTGGTTACTTAGTTTGTTGGTTTGTTGGCATGTTGGTTTGTTGGTTTGTTGGCTTGTTGGTTTGTTGGTTTTTTGGTTTGTTGGTTTGTTGGCTTGTTGGTTTGTTGGTTTGTTGGTTTGTTTGCTTGTTGGTTTGTTGGTTTGTTGGCTTGTTGGTTTGTTGGTTTGTTGGTTAGTTGGCTTGTTGGTTTGTTGGTTTGTTGGCTTGTTGGTTTGTTGGTTTGTTGGCTTGTTGGCTTGTTGCTTTGTTGGTTTGCTGGTTTGTTGGCTTGTTGGCTTGTTGGTTTGTTAGTTTGTTGGCTTTTTGGTTACTTGGTTTGTTGGTTTGTTGGTTTGTTGGCTTGTTGGTTTGTTGGGTTGTTGGTTTGTTGGTTTGTTAGTTTGTTGGTTTGTTGGCTTGTTGGCTTGTTGGTTTGTTGGTTTGTTGGCTTGTTGGTTACTTGGTTTGTTGGTTTGTTGGTTTGTTGGTTTGTTGGTTTGTTGGCTTGTTGGCTTGTTTGTTTGTTGGTTAGTTTGTTTGTTGGTTTGTTACTTTGTTGGCTTGTTGGCTTGTTGGTTTGTTGGTTTGTTGGTTTGTTGGTTTGTTGGTTTGTTGCTTTGTTGGTTTGTTGGCTTGTTGGCTTGTTGGTTTGTTAGTTTGCTGGCTTTTTGGTTACTTGGTTTGTTCGTTTGTTGGTTTGTTGGCTTGTTGGTTTGTTGGCTTGTTGCTTTGTTGGTTTGTTGGTTTGTTGGCTTGTTGGCTTGTTGGTTTGTTGGTTTGTTGGTTTGTTGGCTTGTTGGTTTGTTGGTTTGTTGGTTTGTTAGTTTGTTGGTTTGTTGGCTTGTTGGTTTGTTGGTTTGTTGGTTTGTTGCCTTGTTGGTTTGTTGGTTTGTTGGTTTGTTGGTTTGTTGGTTTGTTGGTTTTTGGGTTTGTTGGTTTATTTGTTTGTTGATTTGTTGGCTTGTTGGTTTGTTGGTTTGTTGGTTTGTTGGTTTGTTGGTTTGTTGGATTGTTGGTTTGTTGGTTTGTTGGCTTGTTGGCTTGTTGGTTTGTTGGCTTGTTGGCTTGTTGGTTTGTTGGTTTGTTGGTTTTTTGGTTTTTCTGGTTTGTTGGTTTGTTGGTTTGTTGGTTTGTTGGTTTACTTGTTTGTTGGTTTGTTCGTTTATTTGTTTGTTGGTTTGTTGGCTTGTTGGTTTGTTGGTTTGTTGGTTTGTTGCTTTGTTCGTTTGATGGTTTGTTGGTTTTTTGGTTACTTGGTTTGTTGGTTTGTTGGTTTGTTGGCTTGTTGGCTTGTTGGCTTGTTCGTTTGTTGGTTTGTTGGCTTGTTGGTTACTTAGTTTGTTGGTTTGTTGGCATGTTGGTTTGTTGGTTTGTTGGTTTGTTGGCTTGTTGGTTTGTTGGTTTGTTGGCTTGTTGGTTTGTTGGTTTGTTGGCTTGTTGGCTTGTTGGTTTGTTGGTTTGTTGGTTTGTTGGTTTGTTGGTTTGTTGGCTTGTTGGTTTGTTGGTTTGTTGGCTTATTGGTTTGTTGGTTTGTTGGTTTGTTGGCTTGTTGGCTTGTTGGTTTGTTGGTTTGTTGGTTTGTTGGCTTGTTGGTTACTTAGTTTGTTGGCATGTTGGTTTGTTGGTTTGTTGGTTTGTTGGCTTGTTGGTTTGTTGGTTTGTTGGCTTGTTGGTTTGTTGGTTTGTTGGCTTGTTGGCTTGTTGGTTGGTTGGTTTGTTGGTTTGTTGGTTTGTTGGTTTGTTGGCTTGTTGGTTTGTTGGTTTGTTGGCTTATTGGTTTGTTGGTTTGTTGGTTTGTTGGCTTGTTGGCTTGTTGGTTTGTTGGTTTGTTGGATTGTTGGTTTGTTGGTTTGTTGGCTTGTTGGCTTGTTGCTTTGTTCGTTTTATGGTTTGTTGGTTTGTTGGTTTTTTGGTTTGTTGGTTTTTTGTTTTGTTGCTTTGTTGGTTTGTTGGCTTGTTGGTTTGTTGGTTTGTTGGTTTGTTTGCTTGTTGGTTTGTTGGTTTGTTGGCTTGTTGGTTTGTTGGTTTGTTGGTTAGTTGGCTTGTTGGCTTGTTGGTTTGTTGGTTTGTTGGCTTGTTGGTTTGTTGGTTTGTTGGCTTGTTGGCTTGTTGCTTTGTTGGTTTGCTGGTTTGTTGGCTTGTTGGCTTGTTGGTTTGTTAGTTTGTTGGCTTTTTGGTTACTTGGTTTGTTGGTTTGTTGGTTTGTTGGCTTGTTGGTTTGTTGGGTTGTTGGTTTGTTGGTTTGTTAGTTTGTTGGTTTGTTGGCTTGTTGGCTTGTTGGTTTGTTGGTTTGTTGGCTTGTTGGTTACTTGGTTTGTTGGTTTGTTGGTTTGTTGGTTTGTTGGTTTGTTGGTTTGTTGGTTTGTTGGCTTGTTGGCTTGTTTGTTTGTTGGTTAGTTTGTTTGTTGGTTTGTTACTTTGTTGGTTTGTTGGCTTGTTGGCTTGTTGGTTTGTTGGTTTGTTGGCTTGTTGGCTTGTTGGTTTGTTGGTTTGTTGGCTTGTTGGCTTGCTGGTTTGTTGGTTTGTTGGTTTGTTGGCTTGTTGGCTTGTTGGTTTGTTAGTTTGCTGGCTTTTTGGTTACTTGGTTTGTTCGTTTGTTGGTTTGTTGGCTTGTTGGTTTGTTGGCTTGTTGCTTTGTTGGTTTGTTGGTTTGTTGGCTTGTTGGCTTGTTGGTTTGTTGGTTTGTTGGTTTGTTGGCTTGTTGGTTTGTTGGTTTGTTGGTTTGTTAGTTTGTTGGTTTGTTGGCTTGTTGGTTTGTTGGTTTGTTGGTTTGTTGCCTTGTTGGTTTGTTGGTTTGTTGGTTTGTTGGTTTGTTGGTTTGTTGGTTTTTGGGTTTGTTGGTTTATTTGTTTGTTGATTTGTTGGCTTGTTGGTTTGTTGGTTTGTTGGTTTGTTGGTTTGTTGGTTTGTTGGCTTGTTGGTTTGTTGGTTTGTTGGCTTGTTGGCTTGTTGGTTTGTTGGCTTGTTGGCTTGTTGGTTTGTTGGTTTGTTGGTTTTTTGGTTTGTTGGTTTGTTGGTTTGTTGGTTTGTTGGTTTGTTGGTTTGTTGGTTTATTTGTTTGTTGGTTTGTTGGTTTATTTGTTTGTTGGTTTGTTGGCTTGTTGGTTTGTTGGTTTGTTGGTTTGTTGCTTTGTTCGTTTGATGGTTTGTTGGTTTTTTGGTTACTTGGTTTGTTGGTTTGTTGGTTTGTTGGTTTGTTGGTTTGTTGGCTTGTTGGCTTGTTGGCTTGTTGGTTTGTTGGTTTGTTGGCTTGTTGGTTACTTAGTTTGTTGGTTTGTTGGCATGTTGGTTTGTTGGTTTGTTGGTTTGTTGGCTTGTTGGTTTGTTGGTTTGTTGGCTTGTTGGTTTGTTGGTTTGTTGGCTTGTTGGCTTGTTGGTTTGTTGGTTTGTTGGTTTGTTGGTTTGTTGGTTTGTTGGCTTGTTGGTTTGTTCGTTTGTTGGCTTATTGGTTTGTTGGTTTGTTGGTTTGTTGGCTTGTTGGCTTGTTGGTTTGTTGGTTTATTGGATTGTTGGTTTGTTGGTTTGTTGGCTTGTTGGCTTGTTGCTTTGTTCGTTTTATGGTTTGTTGGTTTGTTGGTTTTTTGGTTTGTTGGTTTTTTGTTTTGTTGCTTTGTTGGTTTGTTGGTTTGTTGGCTTGTTGGCTTGTTGGTTTGTTGGCTTGTTGGTTTGTTGGCTTGTTGGTTTGTTAGTTTGTTGGCTTTTTGTTTTGTTGCTTTGTTGGTTTGTTGGTTTGTTGGCTTGTTGGCTTGTTGGTTTGTTGGTTTGTTGCTTTGTTCGTTTGATGGTTTGTTGGTTTTTTGGTTACTTGGTTTGTTGGTTTGGTGGTTTGTTGGTTTGTTGGTTTGTTGGCTTGTTGGCTTGTTGGCTTGTTGGTTTGTTGGTTTGTTGGCTTGTTGGTTACTTAGTTTGTTGGTTTGTTGGCATGTTGGTTTGTTGGTTTGTTGGTTTGTGGGCTTGTTGGTTTGTTGGTTTTTTGGTTTGTTGGTTTGTTGGCTTGTTGGCTTGTTGGTTTGTTGGTTTGTTTGCTTGTTGGTTTGTTCGTTTGTTGGCTTGTTGGTTTGTTGGTTTGTTGGTTAGTTGGCTTGTTGGCTTGTTGGTTTGTTGGTTTGTTGGCTTGTTGGTTTGTTGGTTTGTTGGCTTGTTGGCTTGTTGCTTTGTTGGTTTGCTGGTTTGTTGGCTTGTTGGCTTGTTGGTTTGTTAGTTTGTTGGCTTTTTGGTTACTTGGTTTGTTGGTTTGTTGGTTTGTTGGCTTGTTGGTTTGTTGGGTTGTTGGTTTCTTGGTTTGTTAGTTTGTTGGTTTGTTGGCTTGTTGGCTTGTTGGTTTGTTGGTTTGTTGGCTTGTTGGTTACTTGGTTTGTTGGTTTGTTGGTTTGTTGGTTTGTTGGCTTTTTGGCTTGTTTGTTTGTTGGTTAGTTTGTTTGTTGGTTTGTTACTTTGTTGGTTTGTTGGCTTGTTGGCTTGTTGGTTTGTTGGTTTGTTGGTTTGTTGGTTTGTTGGTTTGTTGCTTTGTTGGTTTGTTGGCTTGTTGGCTTGTTGGTTTGTTGGTTTGTTGGCTTGTTGGCTTGCTGGTTTGTTGGTTTGTTGGCTTGTTGGCTTGTTGGTTTGTTAGTTTGCTGGCTTTTTGGTTACTTGGTTTGTTCGTTTGTTGGTTTGTTGGCTTGTTGGTTTGTTGGCTTGTTTCTTTGTTGGTTTGTTGGTTTGTTGGCTTGTTGGCTTGTTGGTTTGTTGGTTTGTTGGTTTGTTGGCTTGTTGGTTTGTTGGTTTGTTGGTTTGTTAGTTTGTTGGTTTGTTGGCTTGTTGGTTTTTTGGTTTGTTGGTTTGTTGCCTTGTTGGTTTGTTGGTTTGTTGGTTTGTTGGTTTGTTGGTTTGTTGGTTTTTGGGTTTGTTGGTTTATTTGTTTGTTGATTTGTTGGCTTGTTGGTTTGTTGGTTTGTTGGTTTGTTGGTTTGTTGGTTTGTTGGCTTGTTGGTTTGTTGGTTTGTTGGCTTGTTGGCTTGTTGGTTTGTTGGCTTGTTGGCTTGTTGGTTTGTTGGTTTGTTGGTTTTTTGGTTTGTTGGTTTGTTGGTTTGTTGGTTTGTTGGTTTGTTGGTTTATTTGTTTGTTGGTTTGTTGGTTTATTTGTTTGTTGGTTTGTTGGCTTGTTGGTTTGTTGGTTTGTTGGTTTGTTGCTTTGTTCGTTTGATGGTTTGTTGGTTTTTTGGTTACTTGGTTTGTTGGTTTGTTGGTTTGTTGGTTTGTTGGCTTGTTGGCTTGTTGGCTTGTTGGTTTGTTGGTTTGTTGGCTTGTTGGTTACTTAGTTTGTTGGTTTGTTGGTTTGTTGGTTTGTTGGCTTGTTGGTTTGTTGGTTTGTTGGCTTGTTGGTTTGTTGGTTTGTTGGCTTGTTGGCTTGTTGGTTTGTTGGTTTGTTGGTTTGTTGGTTTGTTGGTTTGTTGGCTTGTTGGTTTGTTGGTTTGTTGGCTTATTGGTTTGTTGGTTTGTTGGTTTGTTGGCTTGTTGGCTTGTTGGTTTGTTGGTTTGTTGGATTGTTGGTTTGTTGGTTTGTTGGCTTGTTGGCTTGTTGCTTTGTTCGTTTTATGGTTTGTTGGTTTGTTGGTTTTTTGGTTTGTTGGTTTTTTGTTTTGTTGCTTTGTTGGTTTGTTGGTTTGTTGGCTTGTTGGCTTGTTGGTTTGTTGGCTTGTTGGTTTGTTAGTTTGTTGGCTTTTTGGTTACTTGGTTTGTTGGTTTGTTGGCTTGTTTGTTTGTTGGATTGTTGGTTTGTTGGTTTGTTGGTTTGTTGGCTTGTTGGCTTGTTGGTTTGTTGGTTTGTTGGTTTGTTGGTTTGCTGGTTTGTTGGTTTTTTGGTTTTTTGGTTTGTTGGTTTGTTGGCTTGTTGGTTTGTTGGTTTGTTGGTTTGTTTGCTTGTTGGTTTGTTGGTTTGTTGGCTTGTTGGTTTGTTGGTTTGTTGGTTAGTTGGCTTGTTGGCTTGTTGGTTTGTTGGTTTGTTGGCTTGTTGGTTTGTTGGTTTGTTGGCTTGTTGGCTTGTTGCTTTGTTGGTTTGCTGGTTTGTTGGCTTGTTGGCTTGTTGGTTTGTTAGTTTGTTGGCTTTTTGGTTACTTGGTTTGTTGGTTTGTTGGTTTGTTGGCTTATTGGTTTGTTGGGTTGTTGGTTTGTTGGTTTGTTAGTTTGTTGGTTTGTTGGCTTGTTGGCTTGTTGGTTTGTTGGTTTGTTGGCTTGTTGGTTATGTGGTTTGTTGGTTTGTTGGTTTGTTGGTTTGTTGGTTTGTTGGTTTGTTGGCTTGTTGGCTTGTTTGTTTGTTGGTTAGTTTGTTTGTTGGTTTGTTACTTTGTTGGTTTGTTGGCTTGTTGGCTTGTTGGTTTGTTGGTTTGTTGGTTTGTTGGTTTGTTGGTTTGTTGCTTTGTTGGTTTGTTGGTTTGTTGGCTTGTTGGCTTGTTGGTTTGTTGGTTTGTTGGCTTGTTGGCTTGCTGGTTTGTTGGCTTGTTGGCTTGCTGGTTTGTTGGTTTGATGGTTTGTTGGTTTGTTGCTTTGTTGGTTTGTTGGTTTGTTGGCTTGTTGGCTTGTTGGTTTGTTAGTTTGCTGGCTTTTTGGTTACTTGGTTTGTTCGTTTGTTGGTTTGTTGGCTTGTTGGTTTGTTGGCTTGTTGGTTTGTTGGCTTGTTGCTTTGTTGGTTTGTTGGTTTGTTGGCTTGTTGGCTTGTTGGTTTGTTGGTTTGTTGGTTTGTTGGCTTGTTGGTTTGTTGGTTTGTTGGCTTGTTGGCTTGTTGGTTTGTTGGTTTGTTGGCTTGTTGGTTTGTTGGTTTGTTGGTTTCTTGGCTTGTTAACTTGTTGGTTTGTTGGTTTGTTGGCTTTTTGGTTACTTAGTTTGTTGGTTTGTTGGCATGTTGGTTTGTTGGTTTGTTGGTTTGTTGGTTTGTTGGTTACTTATTTTGTTGGTTTGTTGGCATGTTGGTTTGCTGGTTTGTTGGTTTGTTGGTTTATTGGTTTGTTGGCTTGTTGGTTTGTTGGCTTGTTGGCTTGTTGGTTTGTTAGGTTGTTGGCCTTTTGGTTACTTGGTTTGTTGGCTTGTTGGCTTGTTGCTTTGTTGGTTTGTTGGTTTGTTGGCTTGTTGGTTTGTTGGCTTGTTGGTTTGTTGGCTTGTTGGTTTGTTGGTTTGTTGGTTTGTTGGCTTGTTGGCTTGTTGGTTTGTTGGTTTGTTGGCTTGTTGGCTTGTTGGCTTGTTCGTTTGTTAGTTTGTGAGCTTTTTGGTTACTTGGTTTGTTGGTTTGTTGGTTTGTTGGCTTGTTGGTTTGTTGGTTTGTTGGTTTGTTGGCTTGTTGGTTTGTTGGCTTGTTGGTTTGTTGGTTTGTTAGTTTGTTGGCTTGTTGGCTTGTTGGTTTGTTGGCTTGTCGGTTTTTGGTTTGTTGGTTTGTTGCTTTGTTGGTTTGTTGGTTTGTTGGCTTGTTGGCTTGTTGGTTTGTTGGTTTGTTGGCTTGTTGGCTTGCTGGTTTGTTGGTTTGATGGTTTGTTGGTTTGTTGCTTTGTTGGTTTGTTGGTTTGTTGGCTTGTTGGCTTGTTGGTTTGTTAGTTTGCTGGCTTTTTGGTTACTTGGTTTGTTCGTTTGTTGGTTTGTTGGCTTGTTGGTTTGTTGGCTTGTTGCTTTGTTGGTTTGTTGGTTTGTTGGCTTGTTGGCTTGTTGGTTTGTTGGTTTGTTGGTTTGTTGGCTTGTTGGTTTGTTGGTTTGTTGGCTTGTTGGTTTGTTGGTTTGTTGGCTTGTTGGCTTGTTGGTTTGTTGGTTTGTTGGCTTGTTGGTTTGTTGGTTTGTTGGTTTGTTGGTTTCTTGGCTTGTTAACTTGTTGGTTTGTTGGTTTGTTGGCTTTTTGGTTACTTAGTTTGTTGGTTTGTTGGCATGTTGGTTTGTTGGTTTGTTGGTTTGTTGGTTTGTTGGTTACTTATTTTGTTGGTTTGTTGGCATGTTGGTTTGCTGGTTTGTTGGTTTGTTGGTTTATTGGTTTGTTGGCTTGTTGGTTTGTTGGCTTGTTGGCTTGTTGGTTTGTTAGGTTGTTGGCCTTTTGGTTACTTGGTTTGTTGGCTTGTTGGCTTGTTGCTTTGTTGGTTTGTTGGTTTGTTGGCTTGTTGGTTTGTTGGCTTGTTGGTTTGTTGGCTTGTTGCTTTGTTGGTTTGTTGGTTTGTTGGCTTGTTGGCTTGTTGGTTTGTTAGTTTGTTGGCTTGTTGGCTTGTTGGCTTGTTCGTTTGTTAGTTTGTGAGCTTTTTGGTTACTTGGTTTGTTGGTTTGTTGGTTTGTTGGCTTGTTGGTTTGTTGGTTTGTTGGTTTGTTGGCTTGTTGGTTTGTTGGCTTGTTGGTTTGTTGGTTTGTTAGTTTGTTGGCTTGTTGGCTTGTTGGTTTGTTGGTTTGTTGGTTTGTTGGTTTGTTGGCTTGTTGGTTTGTTGGTTTGTTGGCTTGTCGGTTTTTGGTTTGTTGGTTTGTTGGCTTGTTGGTTACTTGGTTTGTTGGTTTGTTGGTTTGTTGATTTGTTGGCTTGTTGGTTTATTGGTTTGTTGGTGTTTTGGTTTGTTGGTTTATTTGTTTGTTGGTTTGTTGGCTTGTTGGTTTGTTGGTTTGTTGGTTTGTTGGTTTGTTAGTTTGTTGGTTTGTTGGTTTGTTGGCTTGTTGGTTTGTTGGTTTGTTGGCTTGTTGGCTTGTTGGTTTGTTGGTTTGTTGGCTTGTTGGTTACTTAGTTTGTTGATTTGTTGATTAGTTCGTTTGTTGGTTTGTTAGTTTGTTGGTTTGTTGGCTTGTTGGCTTGTTGGTTTGTTGGTTTTTTGGTTTGTTGGTTTGTTGGTTTGTTGGTTTGTTGGTTTGTTGGTTTATTTGTTTGTTGGTTTGTTGGCTTGTTGGTTTGTTGGTTTGTTGGTTTGTTGGTTTGTTGGTTTGTTGGTTTGTTGGTTTGTTGGTTTGTTGGTTTGTTGGTTTGTTGGTTTGTTGGTTTGTTGGTTTTTTGGTTTGTTGGTTTATTTGTTTGTTGATTTGTTGGCTTGTTGGCTTGTTGGTTTGTTGGTTTGTTGGTTTTTTGGTTTGTTGGTTTGTTGGTTTGTTGGTTTGTTGGTTTGTTGGTTTATTTGTTTGTTGGTTTGTTGGTTTATTTGTTTGTTGGTTTGTTTGCTTGTTGGTTTGTTGGTTTGTTGGTTTGTTGCTTTGTTCGTTTGATGGTTTGTTGGTTTTTTGGTTACTTGGTTTGTTGGTTTGTTGGTTTGTTGGTTTGTTGGTTTGTTGGCTTGTTGGCTTGTTGGTTTGTTGGTTTGTTGGCTTGTTGGTTACTTAGTTTGTTGGTTTGTTGTCATGTTGGTTTGTTGGTTTGTTGGTTTGTTGGCTTGTGTGTTTGTTGGTTTGTTGGCTTGTTGGTTTGTTGGTTTGTTGGCTTGTTGGCTTGTTGGTTTGTTGGTTTGTTGGTTTGTTGGTTTGTTGGTTTGTTGGCTTGTTGGTTTGTTGGTTTGTTGGCTTGTTGTTTTGTTGGTTTGTTGGTTTGTTGGCTTGTTGGCTTGTTGGTTTGTTGGTTTTTTGGCTTGTTGATTTGTTGGTTTGTTGGCTTGTTGGCTTGTTGCTTTGTTCGTTTGATGGTTTGTTGGTTTGTTTTTTTTTTGGTTTGTTGGTTTTTTGGTTTGTAGCTTTGTTGGTTTGTTGGTTTGTTGGCTTGTTGGCTTGTTGGTTTGTTGGCTTGTTGGTTTGTTAGTTTGTTGGCTTTTTGGTTACTTGGTTTGTTGGTTTGTTGGTTTGTTGGCTTGTTGGTTTGTTGGATTGTTGGTTTGTTGGTTTGTTGGTTTGTTGGCTTGTTGGCTTGTTGGTTTGTTGGTTTGTTGGTTTGTTGGTTTGTTGGTTTGTTGATTTTTTGGTTTTTTGGTTTGTTGGTTTGTTGGCTTGTTGGTTTGTTGGTTTGTTGGTTTATTTGCTTGTTGGTTTGTTGGTTTGTTGGCTTGTTGGTTTGTTGGTTTGTTGGTTTGTTGGCTTGTTGGCTTGTTGGTTTGTTGGTTTGTTGGCTTGTTGGTTTGTTGGTTTGTTGGCTTGTTGGCTTGTTGCTTTGTTGGTTTGCTGGTTTGTTGGCTTGTTGGCTTGTTGGTTTGTTAGTTTGTTGGCTTTTTGGTTACTTGGTTTGTTGGTTTGTTGGTTTGTTGGCTTGTTGGTTTGTTGGCTTGTTGGTTTGTTGGTTTGTTAGTTTGTTGGTTTGTTGGTTTGTTGTCTTGTTGGCGTGTTGGTTTGTTGGTTTGTTGGCTTGTTGGTTACTTGGTTTGTTGGTTTGTTGGTTTGTTGGTTTGTTGGCTTGTTGGCTTGTTTGTTTGTTGGTTAGTTTGTTTGTTGGTTTGTTAGTTTGTTGGTTTGTTGGCTTGTTGGCTTGTTGGTTTGTTGGTTTGTTGGTTTGTTGGTTTGTTGGTTTGTTGCTTTGTTGGTATGTTGGTTTGTTGGCTTGTTGGCTTGTTGGTTTGTTGGTTTGTTGGCTTGTTGGCTTGTTGATTTGTTGGTTTGTTGGTTTGTTGGTTTGTTGCTTTGTTGGTTTGTTGGTTTGTTGGTTTGTTGGCTTGTTGGCTTGTTGGTTTGTTAGTTTGCTGGCTTTTTGGTTACTTGGTTTGTTGGTTTGTTGGTTTGTTGGCTTGTTGGTTTGTTGGCTTGTTGCTTTGTTGATTTGTTGGTTTGTTGGCTTGTTGGCTTGTTGGTTTGTTGGTTTGTTGGTTTGTTGGCTTGTTGGTTTGTTGGTTTGTTGGCTTGTTGGTTTGTTGGTTTGTTGGTTTGTTGGCTTGTTGGCTTGTTGGTTTGTTGGTTTGTTGGCTTGTTGGTTTGTTGGCTTGTTGGTTTGTTAGTTTGTTGGTTTGTTGGCTTGTTGGCTTGTTGGTTTGTTGGTTTGTTGGCTTTTTGGTTACTTAGTTTGTTGGTTTGTTGGCATGTTGGTTTGTTGGTTTGTTGGTTTGTTGGCTTGTTGGTTACTTAGTTTGTTGGTTTGTTGGCATGTTGGTTTGTTGGTTTGTTGGTTTGTTGGTTTGTTGGTTTGTTGGTTTGTTGGCTTGTTGGTTTGCTGGCTTGTTGGCTTGTTGGTTTGTTAGTTTGTTGGCCTTTTGGTTACTTGGTTTGTGTGTTTGTTGGCTTGTTGCTTTGTTGGTTTGTTGGTTTGTTGGCTTGTTGGTTTGTTGGCTTGTTGGTTTGTTGGTTTGTTGGTTTGTTGATTTTTTGGTTTTTTGGTTTGTTGGTTTGTTGGCTTGTTGGTTTGTTGGTTTGTTGGTTTGTTTGCTTGTTGGTTTGTTGGTTTGTTGGCTTGTTGGTTTGTTGGTTTGTTGGTTTGTTGGCTTGTTGGCTTGTTGGTTTGTTGGTTTGTTGGCTTGTTGGTTTATTGGTTTGTTGGCTTGTTGGCTTGTTGGCTTGTTGCTTTGTTGGTTTGCTGGTTTGTTGGCTTGTTGGCTTGTTGGTTTGTTAGTTTGTTGGCTTTTTGGTTACTTGGTTTGTTGGTTTGTTGGTTTGTTGGCTTGTTGGTTTGTTGGCTTGTTGGTTTGTTGGTTTGTTAGTTTGTTGGTTTGTTGGTTTGTTGTCTTGTTGGCGTGTTGGTTTGTTGGTTTGTTGGCTTGTTGGTTACTTGGTTTGTTGGTTTGTTGGTTTGTTGGTTTGTTGGCTTGTTGGCTTGTTTGTTTGTTGGTTAGTTTGTTTGTTGGTTTGTTAGTTTGTTGGTTTGTTGGCTTGTTGGCTTGTTGGTTTGTTGGTTTGTTGGTTTGTTGGTTTGTTGGTTTGTTGCTTTGTTGGTATGTTGGTTTGTTGGCTTGTTGGCTTGTTGGTTTGTTGGTTTGTTGGCTTGTTGGCTTGTTGATTTGTTGGTTTGTTGGTTTGTTGGTTTGTTGCTTTGTTGGTTTGTTGGTTTGTTGGTTTGTTGGCTTGTTGGCTTGTTGGTTTGTTAGTTTGCTGGCTTTTTGGTTACTTGGTTTGTTGGTTTGTTGGTTTGTTGGCTTGTTGGTTTGTTGGCTTGTTGCTTTGTTGGTTTGTTGGTTTGTTGGCTTGTTGGCTTGTTGGTTTGTTGGTTTGTTGGCTTGTTGGTTTGTTGGTTTGTTGGTTTGTTGGTTTGCTGGCTTGTTGGCTTGTTGGTTTGTTAGTTTGTTGGCCTTTTGGTTACTTGGTTTGTTGGTTTGTTGGCATGTTGGTTTGTTGGTTTGTTGGTTTGTTGGTTTGTTGGTTTGTTGGTTTGTTGGTTTGTTGGTTTGCTGGCTTGTTGGCTTGTTGGTTTGTTAGTTTGTTGGCCTTTTGGTTACTTGGTTTGTGTGTTTGTTGGCTTGTTGCTTTGTTGGTTTGTTGGTTTGTTGGCTTGTTGGTTTGTTGGCTTGTTGGTTTGTTGGTTTGTTGGTTTGTTGATTTTTTGGTTTTTTGGTTTGTTGGTTTGTTGGCTTGTTGGTTTGTTGGTTTGTTGGTTTGTTTGCTTGTTGGTTTGTTGGTTTGTTGGCTTGTTGGTTTGTTGGTTTGTTGGTTTGTTGGCTTGTTGGCTTGTTGGTTTGTTGGTTTGTTGGCTTGTTGGTTTATTGGTTTGTTGGCTTGTTGGCTTGTTGGCTTGTTGCTTTGTTGGTTTGCTGGTTTGTTGGCTTGTTGGCTTGTTGGTTTGTTAGTTTGTTGGCTTTTTGGTTACTTGGTTTGTTGGTTTGTTGGTTTGTTGGCTTGTTGGTTTGTTGGCTTGTTGGTTTGTTGGTTTGTTAGTTTGTTGGTTTGTTGGTTTGTTGTCTTGTTGGCGTGTTGGTTTGTTGGTTTGTTGGCTTGTTGGTTACTTGGTTTGTTGGTTTGTTGGTTTGTTGGTTTGTTGGCTTGTTGGCTTGTTTGTTTGTTGGTTAGTTTGTTTGTTGGTTTGTTAGTTTGTTGGTTTGTTGGCTTGTTGGCTTGTTGGTTTGTTGGTTTGTTGGTTTGTTGGTTTGTTGGTTTGTTGCTTTGTTGGTATGTTGGTTTGTTGGCTTGTTGGCTTGTTGGTTTGTTGGTTTGTTGGCTTGTTGGCTTGTTGATTTGTTGGTTTGTTGGTTTGTTGGTTTGTTGCTTTGTTGGTTTGTTGGTTTGTTGGTTTGTTGGCTTGTTGGCTTGTTGGTTTGTTAGTTTGCTGGCTTTTTGGTTACTTGGTTTGTTGGTTTGTTGGTTTGTTGTCTTGTTGGCGTGTTGGTTTGTTGGTTTGTTGGCTTGTTGGTTACTTGGTTTGTTGGTTTGTTGGTTTGTTGGTTTGTTGGCTTGTTGGCTTGTTTGTTTGTTGGTTAGTTTGTTTGTTGGTTTGTTAGTTTGTTGGTTTGTTGGCTTGTTGGCTTGTTGGTTTGTTGGTTTGTTGGTTTGTTGGTTTGTTGGTTTGTTGCTTTGTTGGTATGTTGGTTTGTTGGCTTGTTGGCTTGTTGGTTTGTTGGTTTGTTGGCTTGTTGGCTTGTTGATTTGTTGGTTTGTTGGTTTGTTGGTTTGTTGCTTTGTTGGTTTGTTGGTTTGTTGGTTTGTTGGCTTGTTGGCTTGTTGGTTTGTTAGTTTGCTGGCTTTTTGGTTACTTGGTTTGTTGGTTTGTTGGTTTGTTGGCTTGTTGGTTTGTTGGCTTGTTGCTTTGTTGGTTTGTTGGCTTGTTGGCTTGTTGGTTTGTTGGTTTGTTGGTTTGTTGGCTTGTTGGTTTGTTGGTTTGTTGGCTTGTTGGTTTGTTGGTTTGTTGGTTTGTTGGCTTGTTGGCTTGTTGGTTTGTTGGTTTGTTGGCTTGTTGGTTTGTTGGCTTGTTGGTTTGTTAGTTTGTTGGTTTGTTGGCTTGTTGGCTTGTTGGTTTGTTGGTTTGTTGGCTTTTTGGTTACTTAGTTTGTTGGTTTGTTGGCATGTTGGTTTGTTGGTTTGTTGGTTTGTTGGCTTGTTGGTTACTTAGTTTGTTGGTTTGTTGGCATGTTGGTTTGTTGGTTTGTTGGTTTGTTGGTTTGTTGGTTTGTTGGTTTGTTGGTTTGTTGGCTTGTTGGTTTGCTGGCTTGTTGGCTTGTTGGTTTGTTAGTTTGTTGGCCTTTTGGTTACTTGGTTTGTGTGTTTGTTGGCTTGTTGCTTTGTTGGTTTGTTGGTTTGTTGGCTTGTTGGTTTGTTGGCTTGTTGGTTTGTTGGTTTGTTGGTTTGTTGATTTTTTGGTTTTTTGGTTTGTTGGTTTGTTGGCTTGTTGGTTTGTTGGTTTGTTGGTTTGTTTGCTTGTTGGTTTGTTGGTTTGTTGGCTTGTTGGTTTGTTGGTTTGTTGGTTTGTTGGCTTGTTGGCTTGTTGGTTTGTTGGTTTGTTGGCTTGTTGGTTTATTGGTTTGTTGGCTTGTTGGCTTGTTGGCTTGTTGCTTTGTTGGTTTGCTGGTTTGTTGGCTTGTTGGCTTGTTGGTTTGTTAGTTTGTTGGCTTTTTGGTTACTTGGTTTGTTGGTTTGTTGGTTTGTTGGCTTGTTGGTTTGTTGGCTTGTTGGTTTGTTGGTTTGTTAGTTTGTTGGTTTGTTGGTTTGTTGTCTTGTTGGCGTGCTGGTTTGTTGGTTTGTTGGCTTGTTGGTTACTTGGTTTGTTGGTTTGTTGGTTTGTTGGTTTGTTGGCTTGTTGGCTTGTTTGTTTGTTGGTTAGTTTGTTTGTTGGTTTGTTAGTTTGTTGGTTTGTTGGCTTGTTGGCTTGTTGGTTTGTTGGTTTGTTGGTTTGTTGGTTTGTTGGTTTGTTGCTTTGTTGGTATGTTGGTTTGTTGGCTTGTTGGCTTGTTGGTTTGTTGGTTTGTTGGCTTGTTGGCTTGTTGATTTGTTGGTTTGTTGGTTTGTTGGTTTGTTGCTTTGTTGGTTTGTTGGTTTGTTGGTTTGTTGGCTTGTTGGCTTGTTGGTTTGTTAGTTTGCTGGCTTTTTGGTTACTTGGTTTGTTGGTTTGTTGGTTTGTTGGCTTGTTGGTTTGTTGGCTTGTTGCTTTGTTGGTTTGTTGGTTTGTTGGCTTGTTGGCTTGTTGGTTTGTTGGTTTGTTGGCTTGTTGGTTTGTTGGTTTGTTGGTTTGTTGACTTGTTGGTTTGTTGGTTTGTTGGTTTGTTGGCTTGTTGGCTTGTTGGTTTGTTGGTTTGTTGGCTTGTTGGTTTGTTGGCTTGTTGGTTTGTTAGTTTGTTGGTTTGTTGGCTTGTTGGCTTGTTGGTTTGTTGGTTTGTTGGCTTTTTGGTTACTTAGTTTGTTGGTTTGTTGGCATGTTGGTTTGTTGGTTTGTTGGTTTGTTGGCTTGTTGGTTACTTAGTTTGTTGGTTTGTTGGCATGTTGGTTTGTTGGTTTGTTGGTTTGTTGGTTTGTTGGTTTGTTGGTTTGTTGGCTTGTTGGTTTGCTGGCTTGTTGGCTTGTTGGTTTGTTAGTTTGTTGGCCTTTTGGTTACTTGGTTTGTGTGTTTGTTGGCTTGTTGCTTTGTTGGTTTGTTGGTTTGTTGGTTTGTTGGTTTGTTGGCTTGTTGGTTTGTTGGTTTGTTGGTTTGTTGGCTTGTTGGCTTGTTGGTTTGTTGGTTTGTTGGCTTGTTGGTTTGTTAGTTTGTTGGCTTGTTGGTTTGTTGGCTTGTTGGTTTGTTGGTTTGTTGGCTTGTTGGTTTGTTGGTTTGTTGGTTTGTTGCCTTGTTGGTTTGTTGGTTTGTTGGTTTGTTGGTTTGTTGGTTTGTTGGTTTTTGGGTTTGTTGGTTTATTTGTTTGTTGATTTGTTGGCTTGTTGGTTTGTTGGTTTGTTGGTTTGTTGGTTTGTTGGTTTGTTGGCTTGTTGGTTTGTTGGTTTGTTGGCTTGTTGGCTTGTTGGTTTGTTGGCTTGTTGGCTTGTTGGTTTGTTGGTTTGTTGGTTTATTTGTTTGTTGGTTTGTTGGTTTATTTGTTTGTTGGTTTGTTGGCTTGTTGGTTTGTTGGTTTGTTGGTTTGTTGCTTTGTTCGTTTGATGGTTTGTTGGTTTTTTGGTTACTTGGTTTGTTGGTTTGTTGGTTTGTTGGTTTGTTGGTTTGTTGGCTTGTTGGCTTGTTGGCTTGTTGGTTTGTTGGTTTGTTGGCTTGTTGGTTACTTAGTTTGTTGGTTTGTTGGCATGTTGGTTTGTTGGTTTGTTGGTTTGTTAGCTTGTTGGTTTGTTGGTTTGTTGGCTTGTTGGTTTGTTGGTTTGTTGGCTTGTTGGCTTGTTGGTTTGTTGGTTTGTTGGTTTGTTGGTTTGTTGGTTTGTTGGCTTGTTGGTTTGTTGGTTTGTTGGTTTGTTGCTTTGTTCGTTTTATGGTTTGTTGGTTTGTTGGTTTTTTGGTTTGTTGGTTTTTTGTTTTGTTGCTTTGTTGGTTTGTTGGTTTGTTGGCTTGTTGGCTTGTTGGTTTGTTGGCTTGTTGGTTTGTTAGTTTGTTGGCTTTTTGTTTTGTTGCTTTGTTGGTTTGTTGGTTTGTTGGCTTGTTGGCTTGTTGGCTTGTTGGTTTGTTGGTTTGTTGCTTTGTTCGTTTGATGGTTTGTTGGTTTTTTGGTTACTTGGTTTGTTGGTTTGTTGGTTTGTTGGTTTGTTGGTTTGTTGGCTTGTTGGCTTGTTGGCTTGTTGGTTTGTTGGTTTGTTGGCTTGTTGGTAACTTAGTTTGTTGGTTTGTTGGCATGTTGGTTTGTTGGTTTGTTGGTTTGTTGGCTTGTTGGTTTGTTGGTTTTTTGGTTTGTTGGTTTGTTGGCTTTTTGGTTTGTTGGTTTGTTGGTTTGTTGGTTTGTTGGTTTGTTGGCTTGTTGGTTTGTTGGTTTGTTGGCTTGTTGTTTTGTTGGTTTGGTGGTTTGTTGGCTTGTTGGCTTGTTGGTTTGTTGGTTTTTTGGCTTGTTGATTTGTTGGTTTGTTGGCTTGTTGGCTTGTTGCTTTGTTCGTTTGATGGTTTGTTGGTTTGTTGGTTTTTTGGTTTGTTGGTTTTTTGGTTTGTAGCTTTGTTGGTTTGTTGGTTTGTTGGCTTGTTGGCTTGTTGGTTTGTTGGCTTGTTGGTTTGTTAGTTTGTTGGCTTTTTGGTTACTTGGTTTGTTGGTTTGTTGGTTTGTTGGCTTGTTGGTTTGTTGGATTGTTGGTTTGTTGGTTTGTTGGTTTGTTGGCTTGTTGGCTTGTTGGTTTGTTGGTTTGTTGGTTTGTTAATTTGTTGGTTTGTTGATTTTTTGGTTTTTTGGTTTGTTGGTTTGTTGGCTTGTTGGTTTGTTGGTTTGTTGGTTTGTTTGCTTGTTGGTTTGTTGGTTTGTTGGCTTGTTGGTTTGTTGGTTTGTTGGTTTGTTGGCTTGTTGGCTTGTTGGTTTGTTGGTTTGTTGGCTTGTTGGTTTGTTGGTTTGTTGGCTTGTTGGTTACTTGGTTTGTTGGTTTGTTGGTTTGTTGGTTTGTTGGCTTGTTGGCTTGTTTGTTTGTTGGTTAGTTTGTTTGTTGGTTTGTTAGTTTGTTGGTTTGTTGGCTTGTTGGCTTGTTGGTTTGTTGGTTTGTTGGTTTGTTGGTTTGTTGGTTTGTTGCTTTGTTGGTATGTTGGTTTGTTGGCTTGTTGGCTTGTTGGTTTGTTGGTTTGTTGGCTTGTTGGCTTGTTGATTTGTTGGTTTGTTGGTTTGTTGGTTTGTTGCTTTGTTGGTTTGTTGGTTTGTTGGTTTGTTGGCTTGTTGGCTTGTTGGTTTGTTAGTTTGCTGGCTTTTTGGTTACTTGGTTTGTTGGTTTGTTGGTTTGTTGGCTTGTTGGTTTGTTGGCTTGTTGCTTTGTTGGTTTGTTGGTTTGTTGGCTTGTTGGCTTGTTGGTTTGTTGGTTTGTTGGCTTGTTGGTTTGTTGGTTTGTTGGTTTGTTGACTTGTTGGTTTGTTGGTTTGTTGGTTTGTTGGCTTGTTGGCTTGTTGGTTTGTTGGTTTGTTGGCTTGTTGGTTTGTTGGCTTGTTGGTTTGTTAGTTTGTTGGTTTGTTGGCTTGTTGGCTTGTTGGTTTGTTGGTTTGTTGGCTTTTTGGTTACTTAGTTTGTTGGTTTGTTGGCATGTTGGTTTGTTGGTTTGTTGGTTTGTTGGCTTGTTGGTTACTTAGTTTGTTGGTTTGTTGGCATGTTGGTTTGTTGGTTTGTTGGTTTGTTGGTTTGTTGGTTTGTTGGCTTGTTGGTTTGCTGGCTTGTTGGCTTGTTGGTTTGTTAGTTTGTTGGCCTTTTGGTTACTTGGTTTGTGTGTTTGTTGGCTTGTTGCTTTGTTGGTTTGTTGGTTTGTTGGTTTGTTGGTTTGTTGGCTTGTTGGTTTGTTGGTTTGTTGGTTTGTTGGCTTGTTGGCTTGTTGGTTTGTTGGTTTGTTGGCTTGTTGGTTTGTTAGTTTGTTGGCTTGTTGGTTTGTTGGCTTGTTGGTTTGTTGGCTTGTTGGTTTGTTGGTTTGTTGGTTTGTTGCCTTGTTGGTTTGTTGGTTTGTTGGTTTGTTGGTTTGTTGGTTTGTTGGTTTTTGGGTTTGTTGGTTTATTTGTTTGTTGATTTGTTGGCTTGTTGGTTTGTTGGTTTGTTGGTTTGTTGGTTTGTTGGTTTGTTGGCTTGTTGGTTTGTTGGTTTGTTGGCTTGTTGGCTTGTTGGTTTGTTGGCTTGTTGGCTTGTTGGTTTGTTGGTTTGTTGGTTTATTTGTTTGTTGGTTTGTTGGTTTATTTGTTTGTTGGTTTGTTGGCTTGTTGGTTTGTTGGTTTGTTGGTTTGTTGCTTTGTTCGTTTGATGGTTTGTTGGTTTTTTGGTTACTTGGTTTGTTGGTTTGTTGGTTTGTTGGTTTGTTGGTTTGTTGGCTTGTTGGCTTGTTGGCTTGTTGGTTTGTTGGTTTGTTGGCTTGTTGGTTACTTAGTTTGTTGGTTTGTTGGCATGTTGGTTTGTTGGTTTGTTGGTTTGTTGGCTTGTTGGTTTGTTGGTTTGTTGGCTTGTTGGTTTGTTGGTTTGTTGGCTTGTTGGCTTCTTGGTTTGTTGGTTTGTTGGTTTGTTCGTTTGTTGGTTTGTTGGCTTGTTGGTTTGTTGGTTTGTTGGTTTGTTGCTTTGTTCGTTTTATGGTTTGTTGGTTTGTTGGTTTTTTGGTTTGTTGGTTTTTTGTTTTGTTGCTTTGTTGGTTTGTTGGTTTGTTGGCTTGTTGGCTTGTTGGTTTGTTGGCTTGTTGGTTTGTTAGTTTGTTGGCTTTTTGTTTTGTTGCTTTGTTGGTTTGTTGGTTTGTTGGCTTGTTGGCTTGTTGGCTTGTTGGTTTGTTGGTTTGTTGCTTTGTTCGTTTGATGGTTTGTTGGTTTTTTGGTTACTTGGTTTGTTGGTTTGTTGGTTTGTTGGTTTGTTGGTTTGTTGGCTTGTTGGCTTGTTGGCTTGTTGGTTTGTTGGTTTGTTGGCTTGTTGGTTACTTAGTTTGTTGGTTTGTTGGCATGTTGGTTTGTTGGTTTGTTGGTTTGTTGGCTTGTTGGTTTGTTGGTTTTTTGGTTTGTTGGTTTGTTGGCTTTTTGGTTTGTTGGTTTGTTGGTTTGTTGGTTTGTTGGTTTGTTGGCTTGTTGGTTTGTTGGTTTGTTGGCTTGTTGTTTTGTTGGTTTGTTGGTTTGTTGGCTTGTTGGCTTGTTGGTTTGTTGGTTTTTTGGCTTGTTGATTTGTTGGTTTGTTGGCTTGTTGGCTTGTTGCTTTGTTCGTTTGATGGTTTGTTGGTTTGTTGGTTTTTTGGTTTGTTGGTTTTTTGGTTTGTAGCTTTGTTGGTTTGTTGGTTTGTTGGCTTGTTGGCTTGTTGGTTTGTTGGCTTGTTGGTTTGTTAGTTTGTTGGCTTTTTGGTTACTTGGTTTGTTCGGTTGTTGGTTTGTTGGCTTGTTGGTTTGTTGGATTGTTGGTTTGTTGGTTTGTTGGTTTGTTGGCTTGTTGGCTTGTTGGTTTGTTGGTTTGTTGGTTTGTTGGTTTGTTAGTTTGTTGGCTTTTTGGTTACTTGGTTTGTTGGTTTGTTGGCTTGTTGGTTTGTTGGCTTGTTGGTTTGTTGGTTTGTTAGTTTGTTGGTTTGTTGGTTTGTTGTCTTGTTGGCGTGTTGGTATGTTTGTTTGTTGGCTTGTTGGCTTGTTGGTTTGTTGGTTACTTGGTTTGTTGGTTTGTTGGTTTGTTGGTTTGTTGGCTTGTTGGCTTGTTTGTTTGTTGGTTAGTTTGTTTGTTGGTTTGTTAGTTTGTTGGTTTGTTGGCTTGTTGGCTTGTTGGTTTGTTGGTTTGTTGGTTTGTTGGTTTGTTGGTTTGTTGCTTTGTTGGTATGTTGGTTTGTTGGCTTGTTGGCTTGTTGGTTTGTTGGTTTGTTGGCTTGTTGGCTTGTTGATTTGTTGGTTTGTTGGTTTGTTGGTTTGTTGCTTTGTTGGTTTGTTGGTTTGTTGGTTTGTTGGTTTGTTGGCTTGTTGGCTTGTTGGTTTGTTAGTTTGCTGGCTTTTTGGTTACTTGGTTTGTTGGTTTGTTGGTTTGTTGGCTTGTTGGTTTGTTGGCTTGTTGCTTTGTTGGTTTGTTGGTTTGTTGGCTTGTTGGCTTGTTGGTTTGTTGGTTTGTTGGTTTGTTGGCTTGTTGGTTTGTTGGTTTGTTGGCTTGTTGGTTTGTTGGTTTGTTGGTTTGTTGGCTTGTTGGCTTGTTGGTTTGTTGGTTTGTTGGCTTGTTGGTTTGTTGGCTTGTTGGTTTGTTAGTTTGTTGGTTTGTTGGCTTGTTGGCTTGTTGGTTTGTTGGTTTTTTGGCTTTTTGGTTACTTAGTTTGTTGGTTTGTTGGCATGTTGGTTTGTTGGTTTGTTGGTTTGTTGGCTTGTTGGTTACTTAGTTTGTTGGTTTGTTGGCATGTTGGTTTGTTGGTTTGTTGGTTTGTTGGTTTGTTGGTTTGTTGGTTTGTTGGCTTGTTGGTTTGCTGGCTTGTTGGCTTGTTGGTTTGTTAGTTTGTTGGCCTTTTGGTTACTTGGTTTGTGTGTTTGTTGGCTTGTTGCTTTGTTGGTTTGTTGGTTTGTTGGTTTGTTGGTTTGTTGGCTTGTTGGTTTGTTGGTTTGTTGGTTTGTTGGCTTGTTGGCTTGTTGGTTTGTTGGTTTGTTGGCTTGTTGGTTTGTTAGTTTGTTGGCTTGTTGGCTTGTTGCTTTGTTCGTTTGATGGTTTGTTGGTTTGTTGGTTTTTTGGTTTGTTGGTTTTTTGGTTTGTTGCTTTGTTGGTTTGTTGGGTTGTTGGCTTGTTGGCTTGTTGGTTTGTTGGTTTGTTGGTTTGTTGCCTTGTTGGTTTGTTGGTTTGTTGGTTTGTTGGTTTGTTGGTTCGTTGGTTTTTGGGTTTGTTGGTTTATTTGTTTGTTGATTTGTTGGCTTGTTGGTTTGTTGGTTTGTTGGTTTGTTGGTTTGTTGGTTTGTTGGCTTGTTGGTTTGTTGGTTTGTTGGCTTGTTGGCTTGTTGGTTTGTTGGCTTGTTGGCTTGTTGGTTTGTTGGTTTGTTGGTTTTTTGGTTTGTTGGTTTGTTGGTTTGTTGGTTTGTTGGTTTGTTGGTTTGTTGGTTTATTTGTTTGTTGGTTTGTTGGTTTATTTGTTTGTTGGTTTGTTGGCTTGTTGGTTTGTTGGTTTGTTGGTTTGTTGCTTTGTTCGTTTGATGGTTTGTTGGTTTTTTGGTTACTTGGTTTGTTGGTTTGTTGGTTTGTTGGTTTGTTGGTTTGTTGGCTTGTTGGCTTGTTGGCTTGTTGGTTTGTTGGTTTGTTGGCTTGTTGGTTACTTAGTTTGTTGGTTTGTTGGCATGTTGGTTTGTTGGTTTGTTGGTTTGTTGGCTTGTTGGTTTGTTGGTTTGTTGGCTTGTTGGTTTGTTGGTTTGTTGGCTTGTTGGCTTGTTGGTTTGTTGGTTTGTTGGTTTGTTGGTTTGTTGGTTTGTTGGCTTGTTGGTTTGTTGGTTTGTTGGCTTATTGGTTTGTTGGTTTGTTGGTTTGTTGGTTTGTTGGCTTGTTGGCTTGTTGGTTTGTTGGATTGTTGGTTTGTTGGTTTGTTGGCTTGTTGGCTTGTTGCTTTGTTCGTTTTATGGTTTGTTGGTTTGTTGGTTTTTTGGTTTGTTGGTTTTTTGTTTTGTTGCTTTGTTGGTTTGTTGGTTTGTTGGCTTGTTGGCTTGTTGGTTTGTTGGCTTGTTGGTTTGTTAGTTTGTTGGCTTTTTGTTTTGTTGCTTTGTTGGTTTGTTGGTTTGTTGGCTTGTTGGCTTGTTGGTTTGTTGGTTTGTTGCTTTGTTCGTTTGATGGTTTGTTGGTTTTTTGGTTACTTGGTTTGTTGGTTTGTTGGTTTGTTGGTTTGTTGGTTTGTTGGCTTGTTGGCTTGTTGGCTTGTTGGTTTGTTGGTTTGTTGGCTTGTTGGTTACTTAGTTTGTTGGTTTGTTGGCATGTTGGTTTGTTGGTTTGTTGGTTTGTTGGCTTGTTGGTTTGTTGGTTTTTTGGTTTGTTGGTTTGTTGGCTTGTTGGTTTGTTGGTTTGTTGGTTTGTTTGCTTGTTGGTTTGTTGGTTTGTTGGCTTGTTGGTTTGTTGGTTTGTTGGTTAGTTGGCTTGTTGGCTTGTTGGTTTGTTGGTTTGTTGGCTTGTTGGTTTGTTGGTTTGTTGGCTTGTTGGCTTGTTGCTTTGTTGGTTTGCTGGTTTGTTGGCTTGTTGGCTTGTTGGTTTGTTAGTTTGTTGGCTTTTTGGTTACTTGGTTTGTTGGGTTGTTGGTTTGTTGGCTTGTTGGTTTGTTGGGTTGTTGGTTTGTTGGTTTGTTATTTTGTTGGTTTGTTGGCTTGTTGGCTTGTTGGTTTGTTGGTTTGTTGGCTTGTTGGTTACTTGGTTTGTTGGTTTGTTGGTTTGTTGGTTTGTTGGTTTGTTGGCTTGTTGGCTTGTTTGTTTGTTGGTTAGTTTGTTTGTTGGTTTGTTACTTTGTTGGTTTGTTGGCTTGTTGGCTTGTTGGTTTGTTGGTTTGTTGGTTTGTTGGTTTGTTGGTTTGTTGCTTTGTTGGTTTGTTGGCTTGTTGGCTTGTTGGTTTGTTGGCTTGTTGGCTTGCTGGTTTGTTGGTTTGTTGGTTTGTTGGTTTGTTGGCTTGTTGGCTTGTTGGTTTGTTGGTTTGTTGGTTTGTTGGTTTGTTGGTTTGTTGGCTTGTTGGTTTGTTGGTTTGTTGGTTTGTTGCTTTGTTCGTTTTATGGTTTGTTGGTTTGTTGGTTTTTTGGTTTGTTGGTTTTTTGTTTTGTTGCTTTGTTGGTTTGTTGGTTTGTTGGCTTGTTGGCTTGTTGGTTTGTTGGCTTGTTGGTTTGTTAGTTTGTTGGCTTTTTGTTTTGTTGCTTTGTTGGTTTGTTGGTTTGTTGGCTTGTTGGCTTGTTGGCTTGTTGGTTTGTTGGTTTGTTGCTTTGTTCGTTTGATGGTTTGTTGGTTTTTTGGTTACTTGGTTTGTTGGTTTGTTGGTTTGTTGGTTTGTTGGTTTGTTGGCTTGTTGGCTTGTTGGCTTGTTGGTTTGTTGGTTTGTTGGCTTGTTGGTTACTTAGTTTGTTGGTTTGTTGGCATGTTGGTTTGTTGGTTTGTTGGTTTGTTGGCTTGTTGGTTTGTTGGTTTTTTGGTTTGTTGGTTTGTTGGCTTGTTGGTTTGTTGGTTTGTTGGTTTGTTGGTTTGTTGGTTTGTTGGCTTGTTGGTTTGTTGGTTTGTTGGCTTGTTGTTTTGTTGGTTTGTTGGTTTGTTGGCTTGTTGGCTTGTTGGTTTGTTGGTTTTTTGGCTTGTTGATTTGTTGGTTTGTTGGCTTGTTGGCTTGTTGCTTTGTTCGTTTGATGGTTTGTTGGTTTGTTGGTTTTTTGGTTTGTTGTTTTTTGGTTTGTAGCTTTGTTGGTTTGTTGGTTTGTTGGCTTGTTGGCTTGTTGGTTTGTTGGCTTGTTGGTTTGTTAGTTTGTTGGCTTTTTGGTTACTTGGTTTGTTGGTTTGTTGGTTTGTTGGCTTGTTGGTTTGTTGGATTGTTGGTTTGTTGGTTTGTTGGTTTGTTGGCTTGTTGGCTTGTTGGTTTGTTGGTTTGTTGGTTTGTTGGTTTGTTGGTTTGTTGATTTTTTGGTTTTTTGGTTTGTTGGTTTGTTGGCTTGTTGGTTTGTTGGTTTGTTGGTTTGTTTGCTTGTTGGTTTGTTGGTTTGTTGGCTTGTTGGTTTGTTGGTTTGTTGGTTTGTTGGCTTGTTGGCTTGTTGGTTTGTTGGTTTGTTGGCTTGTTGGTTTGTTGGTTTGTTGGCTTGTTGGCTTGTTGCTTTGTTGGTTTGCTGGTTTGTTGGCTTGTTGGCTTGTTGATTTGTTAGTTTGTTGGCTTTTTGGTTACTTGGTTTGTTGGTTTGTTGGCTTGCTGGTTTGTTGGCTTGTTGGTTTGTTGGTTTGTTAGTTTGTTGGTTTGTTGGTTTGTTGTCTTGTTGGCGTGTTGGTTTGTTGGTTTGTTGGCTTGTTGGTTACTTGGTTTGTTGGTTTGTTGGTTTGTTGGTTTGTTGGCTTGTTGGCTTGTTTGTTTGTTGGTTAGTTTGTTTGTTGGTTTGTTAGTTTGTTGGTTTGTTGGCTTGTTGGCTTGTTGGTTTGTTGGTTTGTTGGTTTGTTGGTTTGTTGGTTTGTTGCTTTGTTGGTATGTTGGTTTGTTGGCTTGTTGGCTTGTTGGTTTGTTGGTTTGTTGGCTTGTTGGCTTGTTGATTTGTTGGTTTGTTGGTTTGTTGGTTTGTTGCTTTGTTGGTTTGTTGGTTTGTTGGTTTGTTGGTTTGTTGGCTTGTTGGCTTGTTGGTTTGTTAGTTTGCTGGCTTTTTGGTTACTTGGTTTGTTGGTTTGTTGGTTTGTTGGCTTGTTGGTTTGTTGGCTTGTTGCTTTGTTGGTTTGTTGGTTTGTTGGCTTGTTGGCTTGTTGGTTTGTTGGTTTGTTGGTTTGTTGGCTTGTTGGTTTGTTGGTTTGTTGGCTTGTTGGTTTGTTGGTTTGTTGGTTTGTTGGCTTGTTGGCTTGTTGGTTTGTTGGTTTGTTGGCTTGTTGGTTTGTTGGCTTGTTGGTTTGTTAGTTTGTTGGTTTGTTGGCTTGTTGGCTTGTTGGTTTGTTGGTTTGTTGGCTTTTTGGTTACTTAGTTTGTTGGTTTGTTGGCATGTTGGTTTGTTGGTTTGTTGGTTTGTTGGCTTGTTGGTTACTTAGTTTGTTGGTTTGTTGGCATGTTGGTTTGTTGGTTTGTTGGTTTGTTGGTTTGTTGGTTTGTTGGTTTGTTGGCTTGTTGGTTTGCTGGCTTGTTGGCTTGTTGGTTTGTTAGTTTGTTGGCCTTTTGGGTACTTGGTTTGTGTGTTTGTTGGCTTGTTGCTTTGTTGGTTTGTTGGTTTGTTGGTTTGTTGGTTTGTTGGCTTGTTGGCTTGTTGGTTTGTTGGTTTGTTGGTTTGTTGGCTTGTTGGCTTGTTGGTTTGTTGGTTTGTTGGCTTGTTGGTTTGTTAGTTTGTTGGCTTGTTGGCTTGTTGCTTTGTTCGTTTGATGGTTTGTTGGTTTGTTGGTTTTTTGGTTTGTTGGTTTTTTGGTTTGTTGCTTTGTTGGTTTGTTGGGTTGTTGGCTTGTTGGCTTGTTGGTTTGTTGGTTTGTTGGTTTGTTGCCTTGTTGGTTTGTTGGTTTGTTGGTTTGTTGGTTTGTTGGTTCGTTGGTTTTTGGGTTTGTTGGTTTATTTGTTTGTTGATTTGTTGGCTTGTTGGTTTGTTGGTTTGTTGGTTTGTTGGTTTGTTGGTTTGTTGGCTTGTTGGTTTGTTGGTTTGTTGGCTTGTTGGCTTGTTGGTTTGTTGGCTTGTTGGCTTGTTGGTTTGTTGGTTTGTTGGTTTTTTGGTTTGTTGGTTTGTTGGTTTGTTGGTTTGTTGGTTTGTTGGTTTATTTGTTTGTTGGTTTGTTGGTTTATTTGTTTGTTGGTTTGTTGGCTTGTTGGTTTGTTGGTTTGTTGGTTTGTTGCTTTGTTCGTTTGATGGTTTGTTGGTTTTTTGGTTACTTGGTTTGTTGGTTTGTTGGTTTGTTGGTTTGTTGGTTTGTTGGCTTGTTGGCTTGTTGGCTTGTTGGTTTGTTGGTTTGTTGGCTTGTTGGTTACTTAGTTTGTTGGTTTGTTGGCATGTTGGTTTGTTGGTTTGTTGGTTTGTTGGCTTGTTGGTTTGTTGGTTTGTTGGCTTGTTGGTTTGTTGGTTTGTTGGCTTGTTGGCTTGTTGGTTTGTTGGTTTGTTGGTTTGTTGGTTTGTTGGTTTGTTGGCTTGTTGGTTTGTTGGTTTGTTGGCTTATTGGTTTGTTGGTTTGTTGGTTTGTTGGTTTGTTGGCTTGTTGGCTTGTTGGTTTGTTGGATTGTTGGTTTGTTGGTTTGTTGGCTTGTTGGCTTGTTGCTTTGTTCGTTTTATGGTTTGTTGGTTTGTTGGTTTTTTGGTTTGTTGGTTTTTTGTTTTGTTGCTTTGTTGGTTTGTTGGTTTGTTGGCTTGTTGGCTTGTTGGTTTGTTGGCTTGTTGGTTTGTTAGTTTGTTGGCTTTTTGTTTTGTTGCTTTGTTGGTTTGTTGGTTTGTTGGCTTGTTGGCTTGTTGGTTTGTTGGTTTGTTGCTTTGTTCGTTTGATGGTTTGTTGGTTTTTTGGTTACTTGGTTTGTTGGTTTGTTGGTTTGTTGGTTTGTTGGCTTGTTGGCTTGTTGGCTTGTTGGTTTGTTGGTTTGTTGGCTTGTTGGTTACTTAGTTTGTTGGTTTGTTGGCATGTTGGTTTGTTTGTTTGTTGGTTTGTTGGCTTGTTGGTTTGTTGGTTTTTTGGTTTGTTGGTTTGTTGGCTTGTTGGTTTGTTGGTTTGTTGGTTTGTTTGCTTGTTGGTTTGTTGGTTTGTTGGCTTGTTGGTTTGTTGGTTTGTTGGTTAGTTGGCTTGTTGGCTTGTTGGTTTGTTGGTTTGTTGGCTTGTTGGTTTGTTGGTTTGTTGGCTTGTTGGCTTGTTGCTTTGTTGGTTTGCTGGTTTGTTGGCTTGTTGGCTTGTTGGTTTGTTAGTTTGTTGGCTTTTTGGTTACTTGGTTTGTTGGTTTGTTGGTTTGTTGGCTTGTTGGTTTGTTGGGTTGTTGGTTTGTTGGTTTGTTAGTTTGTTGGTTTGTTGGCTTGTTGGCTTGTTGGTTTGTTGGTTTGTTGGCTTGTTGGTTACTTGGTTTGTTGGTTTGTTGGTTTGTTGGTTTGTTGGTTTGTTGGCTTGTTGGCTTGTTTGTTTGTTGGTTAGTTTGTTTGTTGGTTTGTTACTTTGTTGGTTTGTTGGCTTGTTGGCTTGTTGGTTTGTTGGTTTGTTGGTTTGTTGGTTTGTTGGTTTGTTGCTTTGTTGGTTTGTTGGCTTGTTGGCTTGTTGGTTTGTTGGTTTGTTGGCTTGTTGGCTTGCTGGTTTGTTGGTTTGTTGGTTTGTTGGCTTGTTGGCTTGTTGGTTTGTTGGCTTGTTGCTTTGTTGGTTTGTTGGTTTGTTGGCTTGTTGGCTTGTTTGTTTGTTGGTTTGTTGGTTTGTTGGCTTGTTGGTTTGTTGGTTTGTTAGTTTGTTAGTTTGTTGGTTTGTTGGCTTGTTGGTTTGTTGGTTTGTTGGTGTGTTGCCTTGTTGGTTTGTTGGTTTGTTGGTTTGTTGGTTTGTTGGTTTGTTGGTTTTTGGGTTTGTTGGTTTATTTGTTTGTTGATTTGTTGGCTTGTTGGTTTGTTGGTTTGTTGGTTTGTTGGTTTGTTGGCTTGTTGGTTTGTTGGTTTGTTGGCTTGTTGGCTTGTTGGTTTGTTGGCTTGTTGGCTTGTTGGTTTGTTGGTTTGTTGGTTTTTTGGTTTGTTGGTTTGTTGGTTTGTTGGTTTGTTGGTTTGTTGGTTTATTTGTTTGTTGGTTTGTTGGTTTATTTGTTTGTTGGTTTGTTGGCTTGTTGGTTTGTTGGTTTGTTGGTTTGTTGCTTTGTTCGTTTGATGGTTTGTTGGTTTTTTGGTTACTTGGTTTGTTGGTTTGTTGGTTTGTTGGTTTGTTGGTTTGTTGGCTTGTTGGCTTGTTGGCTTGTTGGTTTGTTGGTTTGTTGGCTTGTTGGTTACTTAGTTTGTTGGTTTGTTGGCATGTTGGTTTGTTGGTTTGTTGGTTTGTTGGCTTGTTGCTTTGTTGGTTTGTTGGCTTGTTGGTTTGTTGGTTTGTTGGCTTGTTGGCTTGTTGGTTTGTTGGTTTGTTGGTTTGTTGGTTTGTTGGTTTGTTGGCTTGTTGGTTTGTTGGTTTGTTGGCTTATTGGTTTGTTGGTTTGTTGGTTTGTTGGCTTGTTGGCTTGTTGGTTTGTTGGTTTGTTGGATTGTTGGTTTGTTGGTTTGTTGGCTTGTTGGCTTGTTGCTTTTTCGTTTTATGGTTTGTTGGTTTGTTGGTTTTTTGGTTTGTTGGTTTTTTGTTTTGTTGCTTTGTTGGTTTGTTGGTTTGTTGGCTTGTTGGCTTGTTGGTTTGTTGGCTTGTTGGTTTGTTAGTTTGTTGGCTTTTTGGTTACTTGGTTTGTTGGTTTGTTGGTTTGTTGGTTTGTTGGTTTGTTGGCTTGTTGGCTTGTTGGCTTGTTGGTTTGTTGGTTTGTTGGCTTGTTGGTTACTTAGTTTGTTGGTTTGTTGGCATGTTGGTTTGTTGGTTTGTTGGTTTCTTGGCTTGTTGGTTTGTTGGTTTTTTGGTTTGTTGGTTTGTTGGCTTGTTGGTTTGTTGGTTTGTTGGTTTGTTTGCTTGTTGGTTTGTTGGTTTGTTGGCTTGTTGGTTTGTTGGTTTGTTGGTTAGTTGGCTTGTTGGCTTGTTGGTTTGTTGGTTTGTTGGCTTGTTGGTTTGTTGGTTTGTTGGCTTGTTGGCTTGTTGCTTTGTTGGTTTGCTGGTTTGTTGGCTTGTTGGCTTGTTGGTTTGTTAGTTTGTTGGCTTTTTGGTTACTTTGTTTTGTTGGTTTGTTGGTTTGTTGGCTTGTTGGTTTGTTGGGTTGTTGGTTTGTTGGTTTGTTAGTTTGTTGGTTTGTTGGCTTGTTGGCTTGTTGGTTTGTTGGTTTGTTGGCTTGTTGGTTACTTGGTTTGTTGGTTTGTTGGTTTGTTGGTTTGTTGGTTTGTTGGCTTGTTGGCTTGTTTGTTTGTTGGTTAGTTTGTTTGTTGGTTTGTTACTTTGTTGGTTTGTTGGCTTGTTGGCTTGTTGGTTTGTTGGTTTGTTGGTTTGTTGGTTTGTTGGTTTGTTGCTTTGTTGGTTTGTTGGCTTGTTGGCTTGTTGGTTTGTTGGTTTGTTGGCTTGTTGGCTTGCTGGTTTGTTGGTTTGTTGGCTTGTTGGCTTGTTGGTTTATTAGTTTGCTGGCTTTTTGGTTACTTGGTTTGTTCGTTTTTTGGTTTGTTGGCTTGTTGGTTTGTTGGCTTGTTGCTTTGTTGGTTTGTTGATTTGTTGGCTTGTTGGCTTGTTTGTTTGTTGGTTTGTTGGTTTGTTGGCTTGTTGGTTTGTTGGTTTGTTGGTTTGTTAGTTTGTTGGTTTGTTGGCTTGTTGGTTTGTTGGTTTGTTGGTGTGTTGCCTTGTTGGTTTGTTGGTTTGTTGGTTTGTTGGTTTGTTGGTTTGTTGGTTTTTGGGTTTGTTGGTTTATTTGTTTGTTGATTTGTTGGCTTGTTGGTTTGTTGGTTTGTTGGTTTGTTGGTTTGTTGGTTTGTTGGCTTGTTGGTTTGTTGGTTTGTTGGCTTGTTGGCTTGTTGGTTTGTTGGCTTGTTGGCTTGTTGGTTTGTTGGTTTGTTGGTTTTTTGGTTTGTTGGTTTGTTGGTTTGTTGGTTTGTTGGTTTGTTGGTTTATTTGTTTGTTGGTTTGTTGGTTTATTTGTTTGTTGGTTTGTTGGCTTGTTGGTTTGTTGGTTTGTTGGTTTGTTGCTTTGTTCGTTTGATGGTTTGTTGGTTTTTTGGTTACTTGGTTTGTTGGTTTGTTGGTTTGTTGGTTTGTTGGTTTGTTGGCTTGTTGGCTTGTTGGCTTGTTGGTTTGTTGGTTTGTTGGCTTGTTGGTTACTTAGTTTGTTGGTGTGTTGGCATGTTGGTTTGTTGGTTTGTTGGTTTGTTGGCTTGTTGGTTTGTTGGTTTGTTGGTTTGTTGGCTTGTTGGTTTGTTGGTTTGTTGGCTTGTTGGCTTGTTGGTTTGTTGGTTTGTTGGTTTGTTGGTTTGTTGGTTTGTTGGTTTGTTGGCTTGTTGGTTTGTTGGTTTGTTGGCTTATTGGTTTGTTGGTTTGTTGGTTTGTTGGCTTGTTGGCTTGTTGGTTTGTTGGTTTGTTGGATTGTTGGTTTGTTGGTTTGTTGGCTTGTTGGCTTGTTGCTTTGTTCGTTTTATGGTTTGTTGGTTTGTTGGTTTTTTGGTTTGTTGGTTTTTTGTTTTGTTGCTTTGTTGGTTTGTTGGTTTGTTGGCTTGTTGGCTTGTTGGTTTGTTGGCTTGTTGGTTTGTTAGTTTGTTGGCTTTTTGGTTACTTGGTTAGTTGGTTTGTTGGCTTGTTGGTTTGTTGGATTGTTGGTTTGTTGGTTTGTTGGTTTGTTGGCTTGTTGGCTTGTTGGTTTGTTGGTTTGTTGGTTTGTTGGTTTGCTGGTTTGTTGGTTTTTTGGTTTTTTGGTTTGTTGGTTTGCTGGCTTGTTGGTTTGTTGGTTTGTTGGTTTGTTTGCTTGTTGGTTTGTTGGTTTGTTGGCTTGTTGGTTTGTTGGTTTGTTGGTTAGTTGGCTTGTTGGCTTGTTGGTTTGTTGGTTTGTTGGCTTGTTGGTTTGTTGGTTTGTTGGCTTGTTGGCTTGTTGCTTTGTTGGCTTGTTGGCTTGTTGGTTTGTTAGTTTGTTGGCTTTTTGGTTACTTGGTTTGTTGGTTTGTTGGTTTGTTGGCTTATTGGTTTGTTGGGTTGTTGGTTTGTTGGTTTGTTAGTTTGTTGGTTTGTTGGCTTGTTGGCTTGTTGGTTTGTTGGTTTGTTGGCTTGTTGGTTACTTGGTTTGTTGGTTTGTTGGTTTGTTGGTTTGTTGGTTTGTTGGCTTGTTGGCTTGTTTGTTTGTTGGTTAGTTTGTTTGTTGGTTTGTTACTTTGTTGGTTTATTGGCTTGTTGGCTTGTTGGTTTGTTGGTTTGTTGGTTTGTTGGTTTGTTGGTTTGTTGGTTTGTTGCTTTGTTGGTTTGTTGGTTTGTTGGCTTGTTGGATTGTTGGTTTGTTGGTTTGTTGGCTTGTTGGCTTGCTGGTTTGTTGGTTTGATGGTTTGTTGGTTTGTTGCTTTGTTGGTTTGTTGGTTTGTTGGCTTGTTGGCTTGTTGGTTTGTTAGTTTGCTGGCTTTTTGGTTACTTGGTTTGTTCGTTTGTTGGTTTGTTGGCTTGTTGGTTTGTTGGCTTGTTGCTTTGTTGGTTTGTTGGTTTGTTGGCTTGTTGGCTTGTTGGTTTGTTGGTTTGTTGGTTTGTTGGCTTGTTGGTTTGTTGGTTTGTTGGCTTGTTGGTTTGTTGGTTTGTTGGCTTGTTGGCTTGTTGGTTTGTTGGTTTGTTGGCTTGTTGGTTTGTTGGTTTGTTGGTTTCTTGGCTTGTTAACTTGTTGGTTTGTTGGTGTGTTGGCTTTTTGGTTACTTAGTTTGTTGGTTTGTTGGCATGTTGGTTTGTTGGTTTGTTGGTTTGTTGGTTTGTTGGTTACTTATTTTGTTGGTTTGTTGGCATGTTGGTTTGCTGGTTTGTTGGTTTGTTGGTTTGTTGGTTTGTTGGCTTGTTGGTTTGTTGGCTTGTTGGCTTGTTGGTTTGTTAGGTTGTTGGCCTTTTGGTTACTTGGTTTGTTGGCTTGTTGGCTTGTTGCTTTGTTGGTTTGTTGGTTTGTTGGCTTGTTGGTTTGTTGGCTTGTTGGTTTGTTGGCTTGTTGGTTTGTTGGCTTGTTGGTTTGTTGGCTTGTTCGTTTGTTAGTTTGTGAGCTTTTTGGTTACTTGGTTTGTTGGTTTGTTGGTTTGTTGGCTTGTTGGTTTGTTGGTTTGTTGGTTTGTTGGCTTGTTGGTTTGCTGGCTTGTTGGTTTGTTGGTTTGTTGGTTTGTTGGCTTGTTGGCTTGTTGGTTTGTTGGTTTGTTGGTTTGTTGGTTTGTTGGCTTGTTGGTTTGTTGGTTTGTTGGCTTGTCGGATTTTGGTTTGTTGGTTTGTTGGCTTGTTGGTTACTTGGTTTGTTGGTTTGTTGGTTTGTTGGTTTGTTAGCTTGTTGGTTTATTGGTTTGTTGGTGTTTTGGTTTGTTGGTTTATTTGTTTGTTGGTTTGTTAGCTTGTTGGTTTGTTGGTTTGTTGGTTTGTTGGTTTGTTAGTTTGTTGGTTTGTTGGTTTGTTGGCTTGTTGGCTTGTTGGTTTGTTGGTTTGTTGGCTTGTTGGCTTGTTGGTTTGTTGGTTTGTTGGCTTGTTGGTTACTTAGTTTGTTGATTTGTTGATTAGTTCGTTTGTTGGTTTGTTAGTTTGTTGGTTTGTTGGCTTGTTGGCTTGTTGGTTTGTTGGTTTTTTGGTTTGTTGGTTTGTTGGTTTGTTGGTTTGTTGGTTTGTTGGTTTATTTGTTTGTTGGTTTGTTGGCTTGTTGGTTTGTTGGTTTGTTGGTTTGTTGGTTTGTTGGTTTGTTGGTTTGTTGGTTTGTTGGTTTGTTGGTTTGTTGGTTTGTTGGTTTGTTGGTTTGTTGGTTTTTTGGTTTGTTGGTTTATTTGTTTGTTGATTTGTTGGCTTGTTGGCTTGTTGGTTTGTTGGTTTGTTGGTTTTTTGGTTTGTTGGTTTGTTGGTTTGTTGGTTTGTTGGTTTGTTGGTTTATTTGTTTGTTGGTTTGTTGGTTTATTTGTTTGTTGGTTTGTTTGCTTGTTGGTTTGTTGGTTTGTTGGTTTGTTGGTTTGTTGCTTTGTTCGTTTGATGGTTTGTTGGTTTTTTGGTTACTTGGTTTGTTGGTTTGTTGGTTTGTTGGTTTGTTGGTTTGTTGGCTTGTTGGCTTGTTGGTTTGTTGGTTTGTTGGCTTGTTGGTTACTTAGTTTGTTGGTTTGTTGGCATGTTGGTTTGTTGGTTTGTTGGTTTGTTGGCTTGTGGGTTTGTTGGTTTGTTGGCTTGTTGGTTTGTTGGTTTGTTGGCTTGTTGGCTTGTTGGTTTGTTGGTTTGTTGGTTTGTTGGTTTGTTGGTTTGTTGGCTTGTTGGTTTGTTGGTTTGTTGGCTTGTTGTTTTGTTGGTTTGTTGGTTTGTTGGCTTGTTGGCTTGTTGGTTTGTTGGTTTTTTGGCTTGTTGATTTGTTGGTTTGTTGGCTTGTTGGCTTGTTGCTTTGTTCGTTAGATGGTTTGTTGGTTTGTTGGTTTTTTGGTTTGTTGGTTTTTTGGTTTGTAGCTTTGTTGGTTTGTTGGTTTGTTGGCTTGTTGGCTTGTTGGTTTGTTGGCTTGTTGGTTTGTTAGTTTGTTGGCTTTTTGGTTACTTGGTTTGTTGGTTTGTTGGTTTGTTGGCTTGTTGGTTTGTTGGTTTGTTGGTTTGTTGGCTTGTTGGTTTGCTGGCTTGTTGGTTTGTTGGTTTGTTGGTTTGTTGGCTTGTTGGCTTGTTGGTTTGTTGGTTTGTTGGTTTGTTGGTTTGTTGGCTTGTTGGTTTGTTGGTTTGTTGGCTTGTCGGATTTTGGTTTGTTGGTTTGTTGGCTTGTTGGTTACTTGGTTTGTTGGTTTGTTGGTTTGTTGGTTTGTTAGCTTGTTGGTTTATTGGTTTGTTGGTGTTTTGGTTTGTTGGTTTATTTGTTTGTTGGTTTGTTAGCTTGTTGGTTTGTTGGTTTGTTGGTTTGTTGGTTTGTTAGTTTGTTGGTTTGTTGGTTTGTTGGCTTGTTGGCTTGTTGGTTTGTTGGTTTGTTGGCTTGTTGGCTTGTTGGTTTGTTGGTTTGTTGGCTTGTTGGTTACTTAGTTTGTTGATTTGTTGATTAGTTCGTTTGTTGGTTTGTTAGTTTGTTGGTTTGTTGGCTTGTTGGCTTGTTGGTTTGTTGGTTTTTTGGTTTGTTGGTTTGTTGGTTTGTTGGTTTGTTGGTTTGTTGGTTTATTTGTTTGTTGGTTTGTTGGCTTGTTGGTTTGTTGGTTTGTTGGTTTGTTGGTTTGTTGGTTTGTTGGTTTGTTGGTTTGTTGGTTTGTTGGTTTGTTGGTTTGTTGGTTTGTTGGTTTGTTGGTTTTTTGGTTTGTTGGTTTATTTGTTTGTTGATTTGTTGGCTTGTTGGCTTGTTGGTTTGTTGGTTTGTTGGTTTTTTGGTTTGTTGGTTTGTTGGTTTGTTGGTTTGTTGGTTTGTTGGTTTATTTGTTTGTTGGTTTGTTGGTTTATTTGTTTGTTGGTTTGTTTGCTTGTTGGTTTGTTGGTTTGTTGGTTTGTTGGTTTGTTGCTTTGTTCGTTTGATGGTTTGTTGGTTTTTTGGTTACTTGGTTTGTTGGTTTGTTGGTTTGTTGGTTTGTTGGTTTGTTGGCTTGTTGGCTTGTTGGTTTGTTGGTTTGTTGGCTTGTTGGTTACTTAGTTTGTTGGTTTGTTGGCATGTTGGTTTGTTGGTTTGTTGGTTTGTTGGCTTGTGGGTTTGTTGGTTTGTTGGCTTGTTGGTTTGTTGGTTTGTTGGCTTGTTGGCTTGTTGGTTTGTTGGTTTGTTGGTTTGTTGGTTTGTTGGTTTGTTGGCTTGTTGGTTTGTTGGTTTGTTGGCTTGTTGTTTTGTTGGTTTGTTGGTTTGTTGGCTTGTTGGCTTGTTGGTTTGTTGGTTTTTTGGCTTGCTGATTTGTTGGTTTGTTGGCTTGTTGGCTTGTTGCTTTGTTCGTTAGATGGTTTGTTGGTTTGTTGGTTTTTTGGTTTGTTGGTTTTTTGGTTTGTAGCTTTGTTGGTTTGTTGGTTTGTTGGCTTGTTGGCTTGTTGGTTTGTTGGCTTGTTGGTTTGTTAGTTTGTTGGCTTTTTGGTTACTTGGTTTGTTGGTTTGTTGGTTTGTTGGCTTGTTGGTTTGTTGGATTGTTGGTTTGTCGGTTTGTTGGTTTGTTGGCTTGTTGGCTTGTTGGTTTGTTGGTTTGTTGGTTTGTTGGTTTGTTGGTTTGTTGATTTTAGGTTTTTTGGTTTGTTGGTTTGTTGGCTTGTTGGTTTGTTGGTTTGTTGGTTTGTTTGCTTGTTGGTTTGTTGGTTTGTTGGCTTGTTGGTTTGTTGGTTTGTTGGTTTGTTGGCTTGTTGGCTTGTTGGTTTGTTGGTTTGTTGGCTTGTTGGTTTGTTGGTTTTTTGGCTTGTTGGCTTGTTGCTTTGTTGGTTTGCTGGTTTGTTGGCTTGTTGGCTTGTTGGTTTGTTAGTTTGTTGGCTTTTTGGTTACTTGGTTTGTTGGTTTGTTGGCTTGTTGGTTTGTTGGCTTGTTGGTTTGTTGGTTTGTTAGTTTGTTGGTTTGTTGGTTTGTTGGTTTGTTGGCTTGTTGGTTACTTGGTTTGTTGGTTTGTTGGTTTGTTGGTTTGTTGGCTTGTTGGCTTGTTTGTTTGTTGGTTAGTTTGTTTGTTGGTTTGTTAGTTTGTTGGTTTGTTGGCTTGTTGGCTTGTTGGTTTGTTGGTTTGTTGGTTTGTTGGTTTGTTGGTTTGTTGCTTTGTTGGTATGTTGGTTTGTTGGCTTGTTGGCTTGTTGGTTTGTTGGTTTGTTGGCTTGTTGGCTTGTTGATTTGTTGGTTTGTTGGTTTGTTGGTTTGTTGCTTTGTTGGTTTGTTGGTTTGTTGGTTTGTTGGCTTGTTGGCTTGTTGGTTTGTTAGTTTGCTGACTTTTTGGTTACTTGGTTTGTTGGTTTGTTGGTTTGTTGGCTTGTTGGTTTGTTGGCTTGTTGCTTTGTTGGTTTGTTGGTTTGTTGGCTTGTTGGCTTGTTGGTTTGTTGGTTTGTTGGTTTGTTGGCTTGTTGGTTTGTTGGTTTGTTGGCTTGTTGGTTTGTTGGTTTGTTGGTTTGTTGGTTTGTTGGCTTGTTGGCTTGTTGGTTTGTTGGTTTGTTGGCTTGTTGGTTTGTTGGCTTGTTGGTTTGTTAGTTTGTTGGTTTGTTGGCTTGTTGGCTTGTTGGTTTGTTGGTTTGTTGGCTTTTTGGTTACTTAGTTTGTTGGTTTGTTGGCATGTTGGTTTGTTGGTTTGTTGGTTTGTTGGCTTGTTGGTTACTTAGTTTGTTGGTTTGTTGGCATGTTGGTTTGTTGGTTTGTTGGTTTGTTGGTTTGTTGGTTTGTTGGTTTGTTGGCTTGTTGGTTTGCTGGCTTGTTGGCTTGTTGGTTTGTTAGTTTGTTGGCCTTTTGGTTACTTGGTTTGTGTGTTTGTTGGCTTGTTGCTTTGTTGGTTTGTTGGTTTGTTAGTTTGTTGGTTTGTTGGCTTGTTGGTTTGTTGGTTTGTTGGTTTGTTGGCTTGTTGGCTTGTTGGTTTGTTGGTTTGTTGGCTTGTTGGTTTGTTAGTTTGTTGGCTTGTTGGCTTGTTGCTTTGTTCGTTTGATGGTTTGTTGGTTTGTTGGTTTTTTGGTTTGTTGGTTTTTTGGTTTGTTGCTTTGTTGGTTTGTTGGGTTGTTGGCTTGTTGGCTTGTTGGTTTGTTGGCTTGTTGGTTTGTTAGTTTGTTGGCTTTTTGGTTACTTGGTTTGTTGGTTTGTTGGTTTGTTGGCTTGTTGGTTTGTTGGATTGTTGGTTTGTTGGTTTGTTGGTTTGTTGGCTTGTTGGCTTGTTGGTTTGCTGGTTTGTTGGCTTGTTGGCTTGTTGGTTTGTTGGTTTTTTGGTTTTTTGGTTACTTGGTTTGTTGGTTTGTTGGTTTGTTGGCTTGTTGGTTTGTTGGCTTGTTGGTTTGTTGGTTTGTTAGTTTGTTGGTTTGTTGGTTTGTTGGCTTGTTGGCTTGTTGGTTTGTTGGTTTGTTGGCTTGTTGGTTACTTGGTTTGTTGGTTTGTTGGTTTGTTGGTTTGTTGGCTTGTTGGCTTGTTTGTTTGTTGGTTAGTTTGTTTGTTGGTTTGTTAGTTTGTTGGTTTGTTGGCTTGTTGGCTTGTTGGTTTGTTGGTTTGTTGGCTTGTTGGTTACTTAGTTTGTTGATTTGTTGATTAGTTCGTTTGTTCGTTTGTTAGTGTGTTGGTTTGTTGGCTTGTTGGCTTGTTGGTTTGTTGGTTTTTTCGGTTTGTTGGTTTGTTGGTTTGTTGGTTTGTTGGTTTGTTGGTTTATTTGTTTGTTGGTTTGTTGGCTTGTTGGTTTGTTGGTTTGTTGGCTTGTTGGTTTGTTGGCTTGTGGCTTTGTTGGTTTGTTGGTTTGTTGGCTTGTTGGCTTGTTGGTTTGTTGGTTTGTTGGTTTGTTGGCTTGTTGGTTTGTTGGTTTGTTGGCTTGTTGGCTTGTTGGTTTGTTGGTTTGTTGGTTTGTTGGCTTGTTGGCTTGTTGGTTTGTTGGTTTGTTGGCTTGTTGGTTTGTTGGCTTGTTGGTTGGTTGGTTTGTTGGTTTGTTGGCTTGTTGGCTTGTTGGTTTGTTGGTTTGTTGGTTTGTTGGCTTGTTGGTTTGTTGGTTTGTTGGCTTGTTGGCTTGTTGGTTTGTTGGTTTGTTGGTTTGTTGGCTTGTTGGCTTGTTGGTTTGTTGGTTTGTTGGCTTGTTGGTTTGTTGGCTTGTTGGTTTGTTGGTTTGTTGGTTTGTTGGCTTGTTGGTTACTTAGTTTGTTGGTTTGTTGGCATGTTGGTTTGTTGGTTTGTTGGTTTGTTGGTTTGTTGGTTTGTTGGTTTGTTGGCTTGTTGGTTTGCTGGCTTGTTGGCTTGTTGGTTTGTTAGTTTGTAGGCCTTTTGGTTACTTGGTTTGTGTGCTTGTTGGCTTGTTGCTTTGTTGGTTTGTTGGTTTGTTGGCTTGTTGGTTTGTTGGCTTGTTGGCTTGTTGGTTTGTTAGTTTGTTGGCCTTTTGGTTACTTGGTTTGTTGGTTTGTTGGTTTGTTGGTTTGTTGGTTTGTTGGCTTGTTGGTTTGTTGGTTTGTTGGTTTGTTGGTTTGTTGGTTTGTTGGTTTGTTGGTTTGTTGGCTTGTTGGCTTGTTGGCTTGTTGTTTTGTTAGTTTGTGAGCTTTTTGGTTACTTGGTTTGTTGGTTTGTTGGTTTGTTGGCTTGTTGGTTTGTTGGTTTGTTGGTTTGTTGGTTTGTTGGCTTGTTGGTTTGTTGGCTTGTTGGTTTGTTGGTTTGTTGGTTTGTTGGTTTGTTGGTTTGTTGGTTTGTTGGTTTGTTGGTTTGTTGGTTTGTTGGTTTGTTGGTTTGTTGGCTTGTTGGTTTGTTGGTTTGTTGGCTTGTCGGTTTTTGGTTTGTTGGTTTGTTGGTGTTTTGGTTTGTTGGTTTGTTGGCTTGTTGGTTTGTTGGTTTGTTGGTGTTTTGGTTTGTTGGTTTATTTGTTTGTTGGTTTGTTGGCTTGTTGGTTTGTTGGTTTGTTGGTTTGTTGGTTTGTTAGTTTGTTGGTTTGTTGGTTTGTTGGCTTGTTGGTTTGTTGGTTCGTTGGCTTGTTGGCCTGTTGGTTTGTTGGTTTGTTGGCTTGTTGGTTACTTAGTTTGTTGATTTGTTGATTAGTTCGTTTGTTCGTTTGTTAGTGTGTTGGTTTGTTGGCTTGTTGGCTTGTTGGTTTGTTGGTTTTTTCGGTTTGTTGGTTTGTTGGTTTGTTGGTTTGTTGGTTTGTTGGTTTATTTGTTTGTTGGTTTGTTGGCTTGTTGGTTTGTTGGTTTGTTGATTTGTTGGCTTGTTGGTTTGTTGGTTTGTTGGTTTGTTGGTTTGTTGGTTTGTCGGTTTTTTGGTTTGTTGGTTTATTTGTTTGTTGATTTGTTGGCTTGTTGGTTTGTTGGTTTGTTGGTTTGTTGGTTTGTTGGCTTGTTGGTTTGTTGATTTGTTGGTTTGTTGGCTTGTTGGCTTGTTGGTTTGTTGGCTTGTTGGCTTGTTGGTTTGTTGGTTTGTTGGTTTTTTGGTTTGTTGGTTTGTTGGTTTGTTGGTTTGTTGGTTTGTTGGTTTATTTGTTTGTTGGTTTGTTGGTTTATTTGTTTGTTGGTTTGTTGGCTTGTTGGTTTGTTGGTTTGTTGGTTTGTTGCTTTGTTCGTTTCATGGTTTGTTGGTTTTTTGGTTACTTGGTTTGTTGGTTTGTTGGTTTGTTGGTTTGTTGGTTTGTTGGCTTGTTGGCTTGTTGGTTTGTTGGTTTGTTGGCTTGTTAGTTACTTAGTTTGTTGGTTTGTTGGTATGTTGGTTTGTTGGTTTGTTGGTTTGTTGGCTTGTTGGTTTGTTGGTTTGTTGGCTTGTTGGTTTGTTGGTTTGTTGGCTTGTTGGCTTGTTGGTTTGTTGGTTTGTTGGTTTGTTGGTTTGTTGGTTTGTTGGCTTGTTGGTTTGTTGGTTTGTTAGCTTGTTGGTTTGTTGGTTTGTTGGTTTGTTGGTTTGTTAGCTTGTTGGTTTGTTGGTTTGTTGGTTTGTTGGCTTGTTGGCTTGTTGGTTTGTTGGTTTGTTGGCTTGTTGGTTTGTTGGTTTGTTGGTTTGTTGGCTTGTTGGCTTGTTGCTTTGTTCGTTTGATGGTTTGTTGGTTTATTGGTTTTTTGGTTTGTTGGTTTTTTGGTTTGTTGCTTTGTTGGTTTGTTGGTTTGTTGGCTTGTTGGCTTGTTGGTTTGTTGGCTTGTTGGTTTGTTAGTTTGTTGGCTTTTTGGTTACTTGGTTTGTTGGTTTGTTGGTTTGTTGGCTTGTTGGTTTGTTGGATTGTTGGTTTGTTGGTTTGTTGGTTTGTTGGCTTGTTGGCTAGTTGGTTTGTTGGTTTGTTGGTTTGTTTGTTTGTTGGTTTGTTGGTTTGTTGGTTTTTTGGTTTTTTGGTTTGTTGGTTTGTTGGCTTGTTGGTTTGTTGGTTTGTTGGTTTGTTTGCTTGTTGGTTTGTTGGTTTGTTGGCTTGTTGGTTTGTTGGTTTGTTGGTTTGTTGGCTTGTTGGCTTGTTGGTTTGTTGGTTTGTTGGCTTGTTGGTTTGTTGGTTTGTTGGCTTGTTGGCTTGTTGCTTTGTTGGTTTGCTGGTTTGTTGGCTTGTTGGCTTGTTGGTTTGTTAGTTTGTTGGCTTTTTGGTTACTTGGTTTGTTGGTTTGTTGGTTTGTTGGCTTGTTGGTTTGTTGGCTTGTTGGTTTGTTGGTTTGTTAGTTTGTTGGTTTGTTGGTTTGTTGGCTTGTTGGCTTGTTGGTTTGTTGGTTTGTTGGCTTGTTGGTTACTTGGTTTGTTGGTTTGTTGGTTTGTTGGTTTGTTGGCTTGTTGGCTTGTTTGTTTGTTGGTTAGTTTGTTTGTTGGTTTGTTAGTTTGTTGGTTTGTTGGCTTGTTGGCTTGTTGGTTTGTTGGTTTGTTGGTTTGTTGGTTTGTTGGTTTGTTGCTTTGTTGGTTTGTTGGTTTGTTGGCTTGTTGGCTTGTTGGTTTGTTGGTTTGTTGGCTTGTTGGCTTGTTGGTTTGTTGGTTTGTTGGTTTGTTGGTTTGTTGCTTTGTTGGTTTGTTGGTTTGTTGGTTTGTTGGCTTGTTGGCTTGTTGGTTTGTTAGTTTGCTGGCTTTTTGGTTACTTGGTTTGTTGGTTTGTTGGTTTGTTGGCTTATTGGTTTGTTGGCTTGTTGCTTTGTTGGTTTGTTGGTTTGTTGGCTTGTTGGCTTGTTGGTTTGTTGGTTTGTTGGTTTGTTGGCTTGTTGGTTTGTTGGTTTGTTGGCTTGTTGGTTTGTTGGTTTGTTGGTTTGTTGGCTTGTTGGCTTGTTAGTTTGTTGGTTTGTGGGCTTGTTGGTTTGTTGGCTTGTTGGTTTGTTGGCTTGTTGGCTTGTTGGCTTGTTCGTTTGTTAGTTTGTGAGCTTTTTGGTTACTTGGTTTGTTGGTTTGTTGGTTTGTTGGCTTGTTGGTTTGTTGGTTTGTTGGTTTGTTGGCTTGTTGGTTTGTTGGCTTGTTGGTTTGTTGGTTTGTTGGTTTGTTGGCTTGTTGGCATGTTGGTTTGTTGGTTTGTTGGTTTGTTGGTTTGTTGGCTTGTTGGTTTGTTGGTTTGTTGGCTTGTCGGATTTTGGTTTGTTGGTTTGTTGGCTTGTTGGTTACTTGGTTTGTTGGTTTGTTGGTTTGTTGGTTTGTTGGCTTGTTGGTTTATTGGTTTGTTGGTGTTTTGGTTTGTTGGTTTATTTGTTTGTTGGTTTGTGGCTTGTTGGTTTGTTGGTTTGTTGGTTTGTTGGTTTGTTAGTTTGTTGGTTTGTTGGTTTGTTGGCTTGTTGGTTTGTTGGTTTGTTGGCTTGTTGGCTTGTTGGTTTGTTGGTTTGTTGGCTTGTTGGTTACTTAGTTTGTTGATTTGTTGATTAGTTCGTTTGTTGGTTTGTTAGTTTGTTGGTTTGTTGGCTTGTTGGCTTGTTGGTTTGTTGGTTTGTTGGTTTTTTGGTTTGTTGGTTTGTTGGTTTGTTGGTTTGTTGGTTTATTTGTTTGTTGGTTTGTTGGCTTGTTGGTTTGTTGGTTTGTTGGTTTGTTGGTTTGTTGGTTTTTTGGTTTGTTGGTTTGTTGGTTTGTTGGTTTGTTGGTTTGTTGGTTTGTTGGTTTTTTGGTTTGTTGGTTTATTTGTTTGTTGATTTGTTGGCTTGTTGGCTTGTTGGTTTGTTGGTTTGTTGGTTTTTTGGTTTGTTGGTTTGTTGGTTTGTTGGTTTGTTGGTTTGTTGGTTTATTTGTTTGTTGGTTTGTTGGTTTATTTCTTTGTTGGTTTGTTTGCTTGTTGGTTTGTTGGTTTGTTGGTTTGTTGCTTTGTTCGTTTGATGGTTTGTTGGTTTTTTGGTTACTTGGTTTGTTGGTTTGTTGGTTTGTTGGTTTGTTGGTTTGTTGGTTTGTTGGCTTGTTGGCTTGTTGGTTTGTTGGTTTGTTGGCTTGTTGGTTACTTAGTTTGTTGGTTTGTTGGCATGTTGGTTTGTTGGTTTGTTGGCTTGTGGGTTTGTTGGTTTGTTGGCTTGTTGGTTTGTTGGTTTGTTGGCTTGTTGGCTTGTTGGTTTGTTGGTTTGTTGGTTTGTTGGTTTGTTGGTTTGTTGGCTTGTTGGTTTGTTGGTTTGTTGGCTTGTTGTTTTGTTGGTTTGTTGGTTTGTTGGCTTGTTGGCTTGTTGGTTTGTTGGTTTTTTGGCTTGTTGATTTGTTGGTTTGTTGGCTTGTTGGCTTGTTGCTTTGTTCGTTTGATGGTTTGTTGGTTTGTTGGTTTTTTGGTTTGTTGGTTTTTTGGTTTGTAGCTTTGTTGGTTTGTTGGTTTGTTGGCTTGTTGGCTTGTTGGTTTGTTGGCTTGTTGGTTTGTTAGTTTGTTGGCTTTTTGGTTACTTGGTTTGTTGGTTTGTTGGTTTGTTGGCTTGTTGGTTTGTTGGATTGTTGGTTTGTTGGTTTGTTGGTTTGTTGGCTTGTTGGCTTGTTGGTTTGTTGGTTTGTTGGTTTGTTGGTTTGTTGGTTTGTTGATTTTTTGGTTTTTTGGTTTGTTGGTTTGTTGGCTTGTTGGTTTGTTGGTTTGTTGGTTTGTTTGCTTGTTGGTTTGTTGGTTTGTTGGCTTGTTGGTTTGTTGGTTTGTTGGTTTGTTGGCTTGTTGGCTTGTTGGTTTGTTGGTTTGTTGGCTTGTTGGTTTGTTGGTTTGTTGGCTTGTTGGCTTGTTGCTTTGTTGGTTTGCTGGTTTGTTTGCTTGTTGGCTTGTTGGCTTGTTAGTTTGTTGGCTTTTTTGTTACTTGGTTTGTTGGTTTGTTGGCTTGTTGGTTTGTTGGCTTGTTGGTTTGTTGGTTTGTTAGTTTGTTGGTTTGTTGGTTTGTTGTCTTGTTGGCGTGTTGGTTTGTTGGTTTGTTGGCTTGTTGGTTACTTGGTTTGTTGGTTTGTTGGTTTGTTGGTTTGTTGGCTTATTGGCTTGTTTGTTTGTTGGTTAGTTTGTTTGTTGGTTTGTTAGTTTGTTGGTTTGTTGGCTTGTTGGCTTGTTGGTTTGTTGGTTTGTTGGTTTGTTGGTTTGTTGGTTTGTTGCTTTGTTGGTATGTTGGTTTGTTGGCTTGTTGGCTTGTTGGTTTGTTGGTTTGTTGGCTTGTTGGCTTGTTGATTTGTTGGTTTGTTGGTTTGTTGGTTTGTTGCTTTGTTGGTTTGTTGGTTTGTTGGTTTGTTGGCTTGTTGGCTTGTTGGTTTGTTAGTTTGCTGACTTTTTGGTTACTTGGTTTGTTGGTTTGTTGGTTTGTTGGCTTGTTGGTTTGTTGGCTTGTTGCTTTGTTGGTTTGTTGGTTTGTTGGCTTGTTGGCTTGTTGGTTTGTTGGTTTGTTGGTTTGTTGGCTTGTTGGTTTGTTGGTTTGTTGGCTTGTTGGTTTGTTGGTTTGTTGGTTTGTTGGTTTGTTGGCTTGTTGGCTTGTTGGTTTGTTGGTTTGTTGGCTTGTTGGTTTGTTGGCTTGTTGGTTTGTTAGTTTGTTGGTTTGTTGGCTTGTTGGCTTGTTGGTTTGTTGGTTTGTTGGCTTTTTGGTTACTTAGTTTGTTGGTTTGTTGGCATGTTGGTTTGTTGGTTTGTTGGTTTGTTGGCTTGTTGGTTACTTAGTTTGTTGGTTTGTTGGCATGTTGGTTTGTTGGTTTGTTGGTTTGTTGGTTTGTTGGGTTGTTGGTTTGTTAGCTTGTTGGTTTGCTGGCTTGTTGGCTTGTTGGTTTGTTAGTTTGTTGGCCTTTTGGTTACTTGGTTTGTGTGTTTGTTGGCTTGTTGCTTTGTTGGTTTGTTGGTTTGTTGGTTTGTTGGTTTGTTGGCTTGTTGGTTTGTTGGTTTGTTGGTTTGTTGGCTTGTTGGCTTGTTGGTTTGTTGGTTTGTTGGCTTGTTGGTTTGTTAGTTTGTTGGCTTGTTGGCTTGTTGCTTTGTTCGTTTGATGGTTTGTTGGTTTGTTGGTTTTTTGGTTTGTTGGTTTTTTGGTTTGTTGCTTTGTTGGTTTGTTGGGTTGTTGGCTTGTTGGCTTGTTGGTTTGTTGGCTTGTTGGTTTGTTAGTTTGTTGGCTTTTTGGTTACTTAGTTTGTTGGTTTGTTGGTTTGTTGGCTTGTTGGTTTGTTGGATTGTTGGTTTGTTGGTTTGTTGGTTTGTTGGCTTGTTGGCTTGTTGGTTTGCTGGTTTGTTGGCTTGTTGGCTTGTTGGTTTGTTGGTTTTTTGGTTTTTTGGTTACTTGGTTTGTTGGTTTGTTGGTTTGTTGGCTTGTTGGTTTGTTGGCTTGTTGGTTTGTTGGTTTGTTAGTTTGTTGGTTTGTTGGTTTGTTGGCTTGTTGGCTTGTTGGTTTGTTGGTTTGTTGGCTTGTTGGTTACTTGGTTTGTTGGTTTGTTGGTTTGTTGGTTTGTTGGCTTGTTGGCTTGTTTGTTTGTTGGTTAGTTTGTTTGTTGGTTTGTTAGTTTGTTGGTTTGTTGGCTTGTTGGCTTGTTGGTTTGTTGGTTTGTTGGCTTGTTGGTTACTTAGTTTGTTGATTTGTTGATTAGTTCGTTTGTTCATTTGTTAGTGTGTTGGTTTGTTGGCTTGTTGGCTTGTTGGTTTGTTGGTTTTTTCGGTTTGTTGGTTTGTTGGTTTGTTGGTTTGTTGGTTTATTTGTTTGTTGGTTTGTTGGCTTGTTGGTTTGTTGGTTTGTTGGCTTGTTGGTTTGTTGGCTTGTTGCTTTGTTGGTTTGTTGGTTTGTTGGCTTGTTGGCTTGTTGGTTTGTTGGTTTGTTGGTTTGTTGGCTTGTTGGTTTGTTGGTTTGTTGGCTTGTTGGCTTGTTGGTTTGTTGGTTTGTTGGTTTGTTGGCTTGTTGGCTTGTTGGTTTGTTGGTTTGTTGGCTTGTTGGTTTGTTGGCTTGTTGGTTTGTTGGTTTGTTGGTTTGTTGGCTTGTTGGCTTGTTGGTTTGTTGGTTTGTTGGTTTGTTGGCTTGTTGGTTTGTTGGTTTGTTGGCTTGTTGGCTTGTTGGTTTGTTGGTTTGTTGGTTTGTTGGCTTGTTGGTTTGTTGGCTTGTTGGTTTGTTGGTTTGTTGGTTTGTTGGCTTGTTGGTTACTTAGTTTGTTGGTTTGTTGGCATGTTGGTTTGTTGGTTTGTTGGTTTGTTGGTTTGTTGGTTTGTTGGTTTGTTGGTTTGTTGGCTTGTTGGTTTGCTGGCTTGTTGGCTTGTTGGTTTGTTAGTTTGTAGGCCTTTTGGTTACTTGGTTTGTGTCCTTGTTGGCTTGTTGCTTTGTTGGTTTGTTGGTTTGTTGGCTTGTTGGTTTGTTGGCTTGTTGGCTTGTTGGTTTGTTAGTTTGTTGGCCTTTTGGTTACTTGGTTTGTTGGTTTGTTGGTTTGTTTATTTGTTGGTTTGTTGGCTTGTTGGTTTGTTGGTTTGTTGGTTTGTTGGTTTGTTGGTTTGTTGGTTTGTTGGTTTGTTGGCTTGTTGGCTTGTTGGCTTGTTGTTTTGTTAGTTTGTGAGCTTTTTGGTTACTTGGTTTGTTGGTTTGTTGGCTTGTTGGTTTGTTGGTTTGTTGGTTTGTTGGTTTGTAGGCTTGTTGGTTTGTTGGCTTGTTGGTTTGTTGGTTTGTTGGTTTGTTGGTTTGTTGGTTTGTTGGTTTGTTGGTTTGTTGGTTTGTTGGCTTGTTGGTTTGTTGGTTTGTTGGCTTGTCGGTTTTTGGTTTGTTGGTTTGTTGGTGTTTTGGTTTGTTGGTTTGTTGGCTTGTTGGTTTGTTGGTTTGTTGGTGTTTTGGTTTGTTGGTTTATTTGTTTGTTGGTTTGTTGGCTTGTTGGTTTGTTGGTTTGTTGGTTTGTTGGTTTGTTAGTTTGTTGGTTTGTTGGTTTGTTGGCTTGTTGGTTTGTTGGTTCGTTGGCTTGTTGGCCTGTTGGTTTGTTGGTTTGTTGGCTTGTTGGTTACTTAGTTTGTTGATTTGTTGATTAGTTCGTTTGTTCGTTTGTTAGTGTGTTGGTTTGTTGGCTTGTTGGCTTGTTGGTTTGTTGGTTTTTTCGGTTTGTTGGTTTGTTGGTTTGTTGGTTTGTTGGTTTGTTGGTTTATTTGTTTGTTGGTTTGTTGGCTTGTTGGTTTGTTGGTTTGTTGGTTTGTTGGCTTGTTGGTTTGTTGGTTTGTTGGTTTGTTGGTTTGTTGGTTTGTCGGGTTTTTGGTTTGTTGGTTTATTTGTTTGTTGATTTGTTGGCTTGTTGGTTTGTTGGTTTGTTGGTTTGTTGGTTTGTTGGCTTGTTGGTTTGTTGATTTGTTGGTTTGTTGGCTTGTTGGCTTGTTGGTTTGTTGGCTTGTTGGCTTGTTGGTTTGTTGGTTTGTTGGTTTTTTGGTTTGTTGGTTTGTTGGTTTGTTGGTTTGTTGGTTTGTTGGTTTGTTGGTTTATTTGTTTGTTGGTTTGTTGGTTTATTTGTTTGTTGGTTTGTTGGCTTGTTGGTTTGTTGGTTTGTTGGTTTGTTGCTTTGTTCGTTTGATGGTTTGTTGGTTTTTTGGTTGCTTGGTTTGTTGGTTTGTTGGTTTGTTGGTTTGTTGGTTTGTTGGCTTGTTGGCTTGTTGGTTTGTTGGTTTGTTGGCTTGTTAGTTACTTAGTTTGTTGGTTTGTTGGTATGTTGGTTTGTTGGTTTGTTGGTTTGTTGGCTTGTTGGTTTGTTGGTTTGTTGGCTTGTTGGTTTGTTGGTTTGTTGGCTTGTTGGCTTGTTGGTTTGTTGGTTTGTTGGTTTGTTGGTTTGTTGGTTTGTTGGCTTGTTGGTTTGTTGGTTTGTTAGCTTGTTGGTTTGTTGGTTTGTTGGTTTGTTGGCTTGTTGGCTTGTTGGTTTGTTGGTTTGTTGGCTTGTTGGTTTGTTGGTTTGTTGGCTTGTTGGCTTGTTGCTTTGTTCGTTTGATGGTTTGTTGGTTTGTTGGTTTTTTGGTTTGTTGGTTTTTTGGTTTGTTGCTTTGTTGGTTTGTTGGTTTGTTGGCTTGTTGGCTTGTTGGTTTGTTGGCTTGTTGGTTTGTTAGTTTGTTGGCTTTTTGGTTACTTGGTTTGTTGGTTTGTTGGTTTGTTGGCTTGTTGGTTTGTTGGATTGTTGGTTTGTTGGTTTGTTGGTTTGTTGGCTTGTTGGCTAGTTGGTTTGTTGGTTTGTTGGTTTGTTTGTTTGTTGGTTTGTTGGTTTGCTGGTTTTTTGGTTTTTTGGTTTGTTGGTTTGTTGGCTTGTTGGTTTGTTGGTTTGTTGGTTTGTTTGCTTGTTGGTTTGTTGGTTTGTTGGTTTGTTGGTTTGTTGGTTTGTTGGCTTGTTGGCTTGTTGGTTTGTTGGTTTGTTGGCTTGTTGGTTTGTTGGTTTGTTGGCTTGTTGGCTTGTTGCTTTGTTGGTTTGCTGGTTTGTTGGCTTGTTGGCTTGTTGGTTTGTTAGTTTGTTGGCTTTTTGGTTACTTGGTTTGTTGGTTTGTTGGTTTGTTGGCTTGTTGGTTTGTTGGCTTGTTGGTTTGTTGGTTTGTTAGTTTGTTGGTTTGTTGGTTTGTTGGCTTGTTGGCTTGTTGGTTTGTTGGTTTGTTGGCTTGTTGGTTACTTGGTTTGTTGGTTTGTTGGTTTGTTGGTTTGTTGGCTTGTTGGCTTGTTTGTTTGTTGGTTAGTTTGTTTGTTGGTTTGTTAGTTTGTTGGTTTGTTGGCTTGTTGGCTTGTTGGTTTGTTGGTTTGTTGGTTTGTTGGTTTGTTGGTTTGTTGCTTTGTTGGTTTGTTGGTTTGTTGGCTTGTTGGCTTGTTGGTTTGTTGGTTTGTTGGCTTGTTGGCTTGTTGGTTTGTTGGTTTGTTGGTTTGTTGGTATGTTGCTTTGTTGGTTTGTTGGTTTGTTGGTTTGTTGGCTTGTTGGCTTGTTGGTTTGTTAGTTTGCTGGCTTTTTGGTTACTTGGTTTGTTGGTTTGTTGGTTTGTTGGCTTGTTGGTTTGTTGGCTTGTTGCTTTGTTGGTTTGTTGGTTTGTTGGCTTGTTGGCTTGTTGGTTTGTTGGTTTGTTGGTTTGTTGGCTTGTTGGTTTGTTGGTTTGTTGGCTTGTTGGTTTGTTGGTTTGTTGGTTTGTTGGCTTGTTGGCTTGTTGGTTTGTTGGTTTGTGGGCTTGTTGGTTTGTTGGCTTGTTGGTTTGTTGGTTTGTTGGTTTGTTGGCTTGTTGGCTTGTTGGTTTGTTGGTTTGTTGGCTTTTTGGTTACTTAGTTTGTTGGTTTGTTGGCATGTTGGTTTGTTGGTTTGTTGGTTTGTTGGCTTGTTGGTTACTTAGTTTGTTGGTTTGTTGGCATGTTGGTTTGTTGGTTTGTTGGTTTGTTGGTTTGTTGGCTTGTTGGTTTGCTGGCTTGTTGGCTTGTTGGTTGGTTAGTTTGTTGGCCTTTTGGTTACTTGGTTTGTGTGCTTGTTGGCTTGTTGCTTTGTTGGTTTGTTGGTTTGTTGGCTTGTTGGTTTGTTGGCTTGTTGGCTTGTTGGTTTGTTAGTTTGTTGGCCTTTTGGTTACTTGGTTTGTTGGTTTGTTGGTTTGTTGGTTTGTTGGTTTGTTGGCTTGTTGGTTTGTTGGTTTGTTGGTTTGTTGGTTTGTTGGTTTGTTGGTTTGTTGGTTTGTTGGTTTGTTGGTTTGTTGTTTTGTTGGTTTATTTGTTTGTTGGTTTGTTGGCTTGTTGGTTTGTTGGTTTGTTGGTTTGTTGGCTTTTTGGTTTGTTGGTTTGTTGGTTTGTTGGTTTGTTGGTTTGTTGGTTTTTTGGTTTGTTGGTTTATTTGTTTGTTGATTTGTTGGCTTGTTGGTTTGTTGGTTTGTTGGTTTGTTGGTTTGTTGGCTTGTTGGTTTGTTGATTTGTTGGTTTGTTGGCTTGTTGGCTTGTTGGTTTGTTGGCTTGTTGGCTTGTTGGTTTGCTGGTTTGCTGGTTTTTTGGTTTGTTGGTTTGTTGGTTTGTTGGTTTGTTGGTTTGTTGGTTTGTTGGTTTATTTGTTTGTTGGTTTGTTGGTTTGTTGGCTTGTTGGTTTGTTGGCTTGTTGGCTTGTTGGTTTGTTAGTTTGTTGGCCTTTTGGTTACTTGGTTTGTTGGTTTGTTGGTTTGTTTATTTGTTGGTTTGTTGGCTTGTTGGTTTGTTGGTTTGTTGGTTTGTTGGTTTGTTGGTTTGTTGGTTTGTTGGTTTGTTGGCTTGTTGGCTTGTTGGCTTGTTGTTTTGTTAGTTTGTGAGCTTTTTGGTTACTTGGTTTGTTGGTTTGTTGGCTTGTTGGTTTGTTGGTTTGTTGGTTTGTTGGTTTGTAGGCTTGTTGGTTTGTTGGCTTGTTGGTTTGTTGGTTTGTTGGTTTGTTGGTTTGTTGGTTTGTTGGTTTGTTGGTTTGTTGGTTTGTTGGCTTGTTGGTTTGTTGGTTTGTTGGCTTGTCGGTTTTTGGTTTGTTGGTTTGTTGGTGTTTTGGTTTGTTGGTTTGTTGGCTTGTTGGTTTGTTGGTTTGTTGGTGTTTTGGTTTGTTGGTTTATTTGTTTGTTGGTTTGTTGGCTTGTTGGTTTGTTGGTTTGTTGGTTTGTTGGTTTGTTAGTTTGTTGGTTTGTTGGTTTGTTGGCTTGTTGGTTTGTTGGTTCGTTGGCTTGTTGGCCTGTTGGTTTGTTGGTTTGTTGGCTTGTTGGTTACTTAGTTTGTTGATTTGTTGATTAGTTCGTTTGTTCGTTTGTTAGTGTGTTGGTTTGTTGGCTTGTTGGCTTGTTGGTTTGTTGGTTTTTTCGGTTTGTTGGTTTGTTGGTTTGTTGGTTTGTTGGTTTGTTGGTTTATTTGTTTGTTGGTTTGTTGGCTTGTTGGTTTGTTGGTTTGTTGGTTTGTTGGCTTGTTGGTTTGTTGGTTTGTTGGTTTGTTGGTTTGTTGGTTTGTCGGGTTTTTGGTTTGTTGGTTTATTTGTTTGTTGATTTGTTGGCTTGTTGGTTTGTTGGTTTGTTGGTTTGTTGGTTTGTTGGCTTGTTGGTTTGTTGATTTGTTGGTTTGTTGGCTTGTTGGCTTGTTGGTTTGTTGGCTTGTTGGCTTGTTGGTTTGTTGGTTTGTTGGTTTTTTGGTTTGTTGGTTTGTTGGTTTGTTGGTTTGTTGGTTTGTTGGTTTGTTGGTTTATTTGTTTGTTGGTTTGTTGGTTTATTTGTTTGTTGGTTTGTTGGCTTGTTGGTTTGTTGGTTTGTTGGTTTGTTGCTTTGTTCGTTTGATGGTTTGTTGGTTTTTTGGTTGCTTGGTTTGTTGGTTTGTTGGTTTGTTGGTTTGTTGGTTTGTTGGCTTGTTGGCTTGTTGGTTTGTTGGTTTGTTGGCTTGTTAGTTACTTAGTTTGTTGGTTTGTTGGTATGTTGGTTTGTTGGTTTGTTGGTTTGTTGGCTTGTTGGTTTGTTGGTTTGTTGGCTTGTTGGTTTGTTGGTTTGTTGGCTTGTTGGCTTGTTGGTTTGTTGGTTTGTTGGTTTGTTGGTTTGTTGGTTTGTTGGCTTGTTGGTTTGTTGGTTTGTTAGCTTGTTGGTTTGTTGGTTTGTTGGTTTGTTGGCTTGTTGGCTTGTTGGTTTGTTGGTTTGTTGGCTTGTTGGTTTGTTGGTTTGTTGGCTTGTTGGCTTGTTGCTTTGTTCGTTTGATGGTTTGTTGGTTTGTTGGTTTTTTGGTTTGTTGGTTTTTTGGTTTGTTGCTTTGTTGGTTTGTTGGTTTGTTGGCTTGTTGGCTTGTTGGTTTGTTGGCTTGTTGGTTTGTTAGTTTGTTGGCTTTTTGGTTACTTGGTTTGTTGGTTTGTTGGTTTGTTGGCTTGTTGGTTTGTTGGATTGTTGGTTTGTTGGTTTGTTGGTTTGTTGGCTTGTTGGCTAGTTGGTTTGTTGGTTTGTTGGTTTGTTTGTTTGTTGGTTTGTTGGTTTGCTGGTTTTTTGGTTTTTTGGTTTGTTGGTTTGTTGGCTTGTTGGTTTGTTGGTTTGTTGGTTTGTTTGCTTGTTGGTTTGTTGGTTTGTTGGCTTGTTGGTTTGTTGGTTTGTTGGTTTGTTGGCTTGTTGGCTTGTTGGTTTGTTGGTTTGTTGGCTTGTTGGTTTGTTGGTTTGTTGGCTTGTTGGCTTGTTGCTTTGTTGGTTTGCTGGTTTGTTGGCTTGTTGGCTTGTTGGTTTGTTAGTTTGTTGGCTTTTTGGTTACTTGGTTTGTTGGTTTGTTGGTTTGTTGGCTTGTTGGTTTGTTGGCTTGTTGGTTTGTTGGTTTGTTAGTTTGTTGGTTTGTTGGTTTGTTGGCTTGTTGGCTTGTTGGTTTGTTGGTTTGTTGGCTTGTTGGTTACTTGGTTTGTTGGTTTGTTGGTTTGTTGGTTTGTTGGCTTGTTGGCTTGTTTGTTTGTTGGTTAGTTTGTTTGTTGGTTTGTTAGTTTGTTGGTTTGTTGGCTTGTTGGCTTGTTGGTTTGTTGGTTTGTTGGTTTGTTGGTTTGTTGGTTTGTTGCTTTGTTGGTTTGTTGGTTTGTTGGCTTGTTGGCTTGTTGGTTTGTTGGTTTGTTGGCTTGTTGGCTTGTTGGTTTGTTGGTTTGTTGGTTTGTTGGTATGTTGCTTTGTTGGTTTGTTGGTTTGTTGGTTTGTTGGCTTGTTGGCTTGTTGGTTTGTTAGTTTGCTGGCTTTTTGGTTACTTGGTTTGTTGGTTTGTTGGTTTGTTGGCTTGTTGGTTTGTTGGCTTGTTGCTTTGTTGGTTTGTTGGTTTGTTGGCTTGTTGGCTTGTTGGTTTGTTGGTTTGTTGGTTTGTTGGCTTGTTGGTTTGTTGGTTTGTTGGCTTGTTGGTTTGTTGGTTTGTTGGTTTGTTGGCTTGTTGGCTTGTTGGTTTGTTGGTTTGTGGGCTTGTTGGTTTGTTGGCTTGTTGGTTTGTTGGTTTGTTGGTTTGTTGGCTTGTTGGCTTGTTGGTTTGTTGGTTTGTTGGCTTTTTGGTTACTTAGTTTGTTGGTTTGTTGGCATGTTGGTTTGTTGGTTTGTTGGTTTGTTGGCTTGTTGGTTACTTAGTTTGTTGGTTTGTTGGCATGTTGGTTTGTTGGTTTGTTGGTTTGTTGGTTTGTTGGCTTGTTGGTTTGCTGGCTTGTTGGCTTGTTGGTTGGTTAGTTTGTTGGCCTTTTGGTTACTTGGTTTGTGTGCTTGTTGGCTTGTTGCTTTGTTGGTTTGTTGGTTTGTTGGCTTGTTGGTTTGTTGGCTTGTTGGCTTGTTGGTTTGTTAGTTTGTTGGCCTTTTGGTTACTTGGTTTGTTGGTTTGTTGGTTTGTTGGTTTGTTGGTTTGTTGGCTTGTTGGTTTGTTGGTTTGTTGGTTTGTTGGTTTGTTGGTTTGTTGGTTTGTTGGTTTGTTGGTTTGTTGGTTTGTTGTTTTGTTGGTTTATTTGTTTGTTGGTTTGTTGGCTTGTTGGTTTGTTGGTTTGTTGGTTTGTTGGCTTTTTGGTTTGTTGGTTTGTTGGTTTGTTGGTTTGTTGGTTTGTTGGTTTTTTGGTTTGTTGGTTTATTTGTTTGTTGATTTGTTGGCTTGTTGGTTTGTTGGTTTGTTGGTTTGTTGGTTTGTTGGCTTGTTGGTTTGTTGATTTGTTGGTTTGTTGGCTTGTTGGCTTGTTGGTTTGTTGGCTTGTTGGCTTGTTGGTTTGCTGGTTTGCTGGTTTTTTGGTTTGTTGGTTTGTTGGTTTGTTGGTTTGTTGGTTTGTTGGTTTGTTGGTTTATTTGTTTGTTGGTTTGTTGGTTTATTTGTTTGTTGGTTTGTTGGCTTGTTGGTTACTTGGTTTGTTGGTTTGTTGGTTTGTTGGTTTGTTCGTTTGTTGGCTTGTTGGTTTGTTGGTTTGTTGGTGTTTTGGTTTGTTGGTTTATTTGTTTGTTGGTTTGTTGGCTTGTTGGTTTGTTGGTTTGTTGGTTTGTTGGTTTGTTGGCTTGTTGGCTTGTTGGTTTGTTGGTTTGTTGGCTTGTTGGTTACTTGGTTTGTTGGTTTGTTGGTTTGTTGGTTTGTTGGCTTGTTTGTTTGTTGGTTAGTTTGTTTGTTGGTTTGTTAGTTTGTTGGTTTGTTGGCTTGTTGGCTTGTTGGTTTGTTGGTTTGTTGGTTTGTTGGTTTGTTGGTTTGTTGCTTTGTTGGTTTGTTGGTTTGTTGGCTTGTTGGCTTGTTGGTTTGTTGGTTTGTTGGTTTGTTGGTTTGTTGGTTTGTTGGTTTGTTGGCTTGTTGGTTTGTTGGCTTGTTGGTTTGTTGGTTTGTTAGTTTGTTGGTTTGTTGGTTTGTTGGCTTGTTGGCTTGTTGGTTTGTTGGTTTGTTGGTTTGTTGGTTTGTTGGCTTGTTGGTTACTTGGTTTGTTGGTTTGTTGGTTTGTTGGTTTGTTGGCTTGTTGGCTTGTTTGTTTGTTGGTTAGTTTGTTTGTTGGTTTGTTAGTTTGTTGGTTTGTTGGCTTGTTGGCTTGTTGGTTTGTTGGTTTGTTGGTTTGTTGGTTTGTTGGTTTGTTGTTTTGTTGGTTTGTTGGTTTGTTGGCTTGTTGGCTGGTTGGTTTGTTGGTTTGTTGGCTTGTTGGCTTGTTGGTTTCTTGGTTTGTTGGTTTGTTGGTTTGTTGCTTTGTTGGTTTGTTGGTTTGTTGGTTTGTTGGCTTGTTGGTTTGTTAGTTTGCTGGCTTTTTGGTTACTTGGTTTGTTGGTTTGTTGGTTTGTTGGCTTGTTGGCTTGTTGGTTTCTTGGTTTGTTAGTTTGTTGGTTTGTTGGATTGTTGGCTTGTCGGTTTGTTGGCTTGTTGGTTTTTTGGCTTGTTGCTTTGTTGGTTTGTTGGTTTGTTGGCTTGTTGGCTTGTTGGTTTGTTGGTTTGTTGGTTTGTTGGCTTGTTGGTTTGTTGGTTTGTTGGCTTGTTGGTTTGTTGGTTTGTTGGTTTGTTGGTTTGTTGGCTTGTTGGTTTGTTGGTTCGTTGGCTTGTTGGCCTGTTGGTTTGTTGGTTTGTTGGCTTGTTGGTTACTTAGTTTGTTGATTTGTTGATTAGTTCGTTTGTTCGTTTGTTAGTGTGTTGGTTTGTTGGCTTGTTGGCTTGTTGGTTTGTTGGTTTTTTCGGTTTGTTGGTTTGTTGGTTTGTTGGTTTGTTGGTTTGTTGGTTTATTTGTTTGTTGGTTTGTTGGCTTGTTGGTTTGTTGGTTTGTTGGTTTGTTGGCTTGTTGGTTTGTTGGTTTGTTGGTTTGTTGGTTTGTTGGTTTGTCGGGTTTTTGGTTTGTTGGTTTATTTGTTTGTTGATTTGTTGGCTTGTTGGTTTGTTGGTTTGTTGGTTTGTTGGTTTGTTGGCTTGTTGGTTTGTTGATTTGTTGGTTTGTTGGCTTGTTGGCTTGTTGGTTTGTTGGCTTGTTGGCTTGTTGGTTTGTTGGTTTGTTGGTTTTTTGGTTTGTTGGTTTGTTGGTTTGTTGGTTTGTTGGTTTGTTGGTTTGTTGGTTTATTTGTTTGTTGGTTTGTTGGTTTATTTGTTTGTTGGTTTGTTGGCTTGTTGGTTTGTTGGTTTGTTGGTTTGTTGCTTTGTTCGTTTGATGGTTTGTTGGTTTTTTGGTTGCTTGGTTTGTTGGTTTGTTGGTTTGTTGGTTTGTTTGTTTGTTGGCTTGTTGGCTTGTTGGTTTGTTGGTTTGTTGGCTTGTTAGTTACTTAGTTTGTTGGTTTGTTGGTATGTTGGTTTGTTGGTTTGTTGGTTTGTTGGCTTGTTGGTTTGTTGGTTTGTTGGCTTGTTGGTTTGTTGGTTTGTTGGCTTGTTGGCTTGTTGGTTTGTTGGTTTGTTGGTTTGTTGGTTTGTTGGTTTGTTGGCTTGTTGGTTTGTTGGTTTGTTAGCTTGTTGGTTTGTTGGTTTGTTGGTTTGTTGGCTTGTTGGCTTGTTGGTTTGTTGGTTTGTTGGCTTGTTGGTTTGTTGGTTTGTTGGCTTGTTGGCTTGTTGCTTTGTTCGTTTGATGGTTTGTTGGTTTGTTGGTTTTTTGGTTTGTTGGTTTTTTGGTTTGTTGCTTTGTTGGTTTGTTGGTTTGTTGGCTTGTTGGCTTGTTGGTTTGTTGGCTTGTTGGTTTGTTAGTTTGTTGGCTTTTTGGTTACTTGGTTTGTTGGTTTGTTGGTTTGTTGGCTTGTTGGTTTGTTGGATTGTTGGTTTGTTGGTTTGTTGGTTTGTTGGCTTGTTGGCTAGTTGGTTTGTTGGTTTGTTGGTTTGTTTGTTTGTTGGTTTGTTGGTTTGCTGGTTTTTTGGTTTTTTGGTTTGTTGGTTTGTTGGCTTGTTGGTTTGTTGGTTTGTTGGTTTGTTTGCTTGTTGGTTTGTTGGTTTGTTGGCTTGTTGGTTTGTTGGTTTGTTGGTTTGTTGGCTTGTTGGCTTGTTGGTTTGTTGGTTTGTTGGCTTGTTGGTTTGTTGGTTTGTTGGCTTGTTGGCTTGTTGCTTTGTTGGTTTGCTGGTTTGTTGGCTTGTTGGCTTGTTGGTTTGTTAGTTTGTTGGCTTTTTGGTTACTTGGTTTGTTGGTTTGTTGGTTTGTTGGCTTGTTGGTTTGTTGGCTTGTTGGTTTGTTGGTTTGTTAGTTTGTTGGTTTGTTGGTTTGTTGGCTTGTTGGCTTGTTGGTTTGTTGGTTTGTTGGCTTGTTGGTTACTTGGTTTGTTGGTTTGTTGGTTTGTTGGTTTGTTGGCTTGTTGGCTTGTTTGTTTGTTGGTTAGTTTGTTTGTTGGTTTGTTAGTTTGTTGGTTTGTTGGCTTGTTGGCTTGTTGGTTTGTTGGTTTGTTGGTTTGTTGGTTTGTTGGTTTGTTGCTTTGTTGGTTTGTTGGTTTGTTGGCTTGTTGGCTTGTTGGTTTGTTGGTTTGTTGGCTTGTTGGCTTGTTGGTTTGTTGGTTTGTTGGTTTGTTGGTATGTTGCTTTGTTGGTTTGTTGGTTTGTTGGTTTGTTGGCTTGTTGGCTTGTTGGTTTGTTAGTTTGCTGGCTTTTTGGTTACTTGGTTTGTTGGTTTGTTGGTTTGTTGGCTTGTTGGTTTGTTGGCTTGTTGCTTTGTTGGTTTGTTGGTTTGTTGGCTTGTTGGCTTGTTGGTTTGTTGGTTTGTTGGTTTGTTGGCTTGTTGGTTTGTTGGTTTGTTGGCTTGTTGGTTTGTTGGTTTGTTGGTTTGTTGGCTTGTTGGCTTGTTGGTTTGTTGGTTTGTGGGCTTGTTGGTTTGTTGGCTTGTTGGTTTGTTGGTTTGTTGGTTTGTTGGCTTGTTGGCTTGTTGGTTTGTTGGTTTGTTGGCTTTTTGGTTACTTAGTTTGTTGGTTTGTTGGCATGTTGGTTTGTTGGTTTGTTGGTTTGTTGGCTTGTTGGTTACTTAGTTTGTTGGTTTGTTGGCATGTTGGTTTGTTGGTTTGTTGGTTTGTTGGTTTGTTGGCTTGTTGGTTTGCTGGCTTGTTGGCTTGTTGGTTGGTTAGTTTGTTGGCCTTTTGGTTACTTGGTTTGTGTGCTTGTTGGCTTGTTGCTTTGTTGGTTTGTTGGTTTGTTGGCTTGTTGGTTTGTTGGCTTGTTGGCTTGTTGGTTTGTTAGTTTGTTGGCCTTTTGGTTACTTGGTTTGTTGGTTTGTTGGTTTGTTGGTTTGTTGGTTTGTTGGCTTGTTGGTTTGTTGGTTTGTTGGTTTGTTGGTTTGTTGGTTTGTTGGTTTGTTGGTTTGTTGGTTTGTTGGTTTGTTGTTTTGTTGGTTTATTTGTTTGTTGGTTTGTTGGCTTGTTGGTTTGTTGGTTTGTTGGTTTGTTGGCTTTTTGGTTTGTTGGTTTGTTGGTTTGTTGGTTTGTTGGTTTGTTGGTTTTTTGGTTTGTTGGTTTATTTGTTTGTTGATTTGTTGGCTTGTTGGTTTGTTGGTTTGTTGGTTTGTTGGTTTGTTGGCTTGTTGGTTTGTTGATTTGTTGGTTTGTTGGCTTGTTGGCTTGTTGGTTTGTTGGCTTGTTGGCTTGTTGGTTTGCTGGTTTGCTGGTTTTTTGGTTTGTTGGTTTGTTGGTTTGTTGGTTTGTTGGTTTGTTGGTTTGTTGGTTTATTTGTTTGTTGGTTTGTTGGTTTATTTGTTTGTTGGTTTGTTGGCTTGTTGGTTACTTGGTTTGTTGGTTTGTTGGTTTGTTGGTTTGTTCGTTTGTTGGCTTGTTGGTTTGTTGGTTTGTTGGTGTTTTGGTTTGTTGGTTTATTTGTTTGTTGGTTTGTTGGCTTGTTGGTTTGTTGGTTTGTTGGTTTGTTGGTTTGTTGGCTTGTTGGCTTGTTGGTTTGTTGGTTTGTTGGCTTGTTGGTTACTTGGTTTGTTGGTTTGTTGGTTTGTTGGTTTGTTGGCTTGTTTGTTTGTTGGTTAGTTTGTTTGTTGGTTTGTTAGTTTGTTGGTTTGTTGGCTTGTTGGCTTGTTGGTTTGTTGGTTTGTTGGTTTGTTGGTTTGTTGGTTTGTTGCTTTGTTGGTTTGTTGGTTTGTTGGCTTGTTGGCTTGTTGGTTTGTTGGTTTGTTGGTTTGTTGGTTTGTTGGTTTGTTGGTTTGTTGGCTTGTTGGTTTGTTGGCTTGTTGGTTTGTTGGTTTGTTAGTTTGTTGGTTTGTTGGTTTGTTGGCTTGTTGGCTTGTTGGTTTGTTGGTTTGTTGGTTTGTTGGTTTGTTGGCTTGTTGGTTACTTGGTTTGTTGGTTTGTTGGTTTGTTGGTTTGTTGGCTTGTTGGCTTGTTTGTTTGTTGGTTAGTTTGTTTGTTGGTTTGTTAGTTTGTTGGTTTGTTGGCTTGTTGGCTTGTTGGTTTGTTGGTTTGTTGGTTTGTTGGTTTGTTGGTTTGTTGTTTTGTTGGTTTGTTGGTTTGTTGGCTTGTTGGCTGGTTGGTTTGTTGGTTTGTTGGCTTGTTGGCTTGTTGGTTTCTTGGTTTGTTGGTTTGTTGGTTTGTTGGTTTGTTGGTTTGTTGGTTTGTTGGTTTGTTGGCTTGTTGGTTTGTTAGTTTGCTGGCTTTTTGGTTACTTGGTTTGTTGGTTTGTTGGTTTGTTGGCTTGTTGGCTTGTTGGTTTCTTGGTTTGTTAGTTTGTTGGTTTGTTGGATTGTTGGCTTGTTGGTTTGTTGGCTTGTTGGTTTTTTGGCTTGTTGCTTTGTTGGTTTGTTGGTTTGTTGGCTTGTTGGCTTGTTGGTTTGTTGGTTTGTTGGTTTGTTGGCTTGTTGGTTTGTTGGTTTGTTGGCTTGTTGGTTTGTTGGTTTGTTGGTTTGTTGGTTTGTTGGCTTGTTGGCTTGTTGGTTTGTTGGTTTGTTGGGTTGTTGGTTGGTTGGCTTGTTGGTTTGTTGGTTTGTTGGTTTGTTGGCTTGTTGGCTTGTTGGTTTGTTGGTTTGTTGGCTTTTTGGTTACTTAGTTTGTTGGATTGTTGGCATGTTGGTTTGTTGGTTTGTTGGTTTGTTGGCTTGTTGTTTACTTAGTTTGTTGGTTTGTTGGCATGTTGGTTTGTTGGTTTGTTGGTTTGTTGGTTTGTTGGTTTGTTGGTTTGTTGGCTTGTTGGTTTGCTGGCTTGTTGGCTTGTTGGTTTGTTAGTTTGTTGGCCTTTTGGTTACTTGGTTTGTGTGCATGTTGGCTTGTTGCTTTGTTGGTTTGTTGGCTTGTTGGCTTGTTGGTTTGTTGGCTTGTTGGCTTGTTGGTTTGTTAGTTTGTTGGCCTTTTGGTTACTTGGTTTGTTGGTTTGTTGGTTTGTTGGTTTGTTGGCTTGTTGGTTTGTTGGTTTGTTGGTTTGTTGGTTTGTTGGCTTGTTGGTTTGTTGGTTTGTTGGTTTGTTGGTTTGTTGGTTTATTTGTTTGTTGGTTTGTTGGCTTGTTGGTTTGTTGGTTTGTTGGTTTGTTGGCTTGTTGGTTTGTTGGTTTGTTGGTTTGTTGGTTTGTTGGTTTGATGGTTTTTTGGTTTGTTGGTTTATTTGTTTGTTGATTTGTTGGCTTGTTGGTTTGTTGGTTTGTTGGTTTGTTGGTTTGTTGGCTTGTTGGTTTGTTGATTTGTTGGTTTGTTGGCTTGTTGGCTTGTTGGTTTGTTGGCTTGTTGGCTTGTTGGTTTGTTGGTTTGTTGGTTTGTTGGTTTTTTGGTTTGTTGGTTTGTTGGTTTGTTGGTTTGTTGGTTTGTTGGTTTGTTGGTTTATTTGTTTGTTGGTTTGTTGGTTTATTTGTTTGTTGGTTTGTTGGCTTGTTGGTTACTTGGTTTGTTGGTTTGTTGGTTTGTTGGCTTGTTGGTTTGTTGGTTTGTTGGTGTTTTGGTTTGTTGGTTTGTTGGTTTATTTGTTTGTTGGTTTGTTGGCTTGTTGGTTTGTTGGTTTGTTGGTTTGTTGGTTTGTTAGTTTGTTGGTTTGTTGGTTTGTTGGCTTGTTGGTTTGTTGGTTCGTTGGCTTGTTGGCTTGTTGGTTTGTTGGTTTGTTGGCTTGTTGGTTACTTAGTTTGTTGATTTGTTGATTAGTTCGTTTGTTCGTTTGTTAGTGTGTTGGTTTGTTGGCTTGTTGGTTTGTTGGTTTTTTCGGTTTGTTGGTTTGTTGGTTTGTTGGTTTGTTGGTTTGTTGGTTTATTTGTTTGTTGGTTTGTTGGCTTGTTGGTTTGTTGGTTTGTTGGTTTGTTGGCTTGTTGGTTTGTTGGTTTGTTGGTTTGTTGGTTTGTTGGTTTGTTGGTTTTTTGGTTTGTTGGTTTATTTGTTTGTTGATTTGTTGGCTTGTTGGTTTGTTGGTTTGTTGGTTTGTTGGTTTGTTGGCTTGTTGGTTTGTTGATTTCTTGGTTTGTTGGCTTGTTGGCTTGTTGGTTTGTTGGCTTGTTGGCTTGTTGGTTTGTTGGTTTGTTGGCTTGTTGGTTTGTTGGTTTGTTGGCTTGTTGGCTTGTTGCTTTGTTCTTTTGATGGTTTGTTGGTTTGTTGGTTTTTTGGTTTGTTGGTTTTTTGGTTTGTTGCTTTGTTGGTTTGTTGGTTTGTTGGCTTGTTGGCTTGTTGGTTTGTTGGCTTGTTGGTTTGTTAGTTTGTTGGCTTTTTGGTTACTTGGTTTGTTGGTTTGTTGGTTTGTCGGCTTGTTGGTTTGTTGGATTGTTGGTTTGTTGGTTTGTTGGTTTGTTGGCTTTTTGGTTTGTTGGTTTGTTGGTTTGTTGGTTTGTTGGTTTGTTGGTTTGTTGGTTTTTTGGTTTTTTGGTTTGTTGGTTTGTTGGCTTGTTGGTTTGTTGGTTTGTTGGTTTGTTTGCTTGTTGGTTTGTTGGTTTGTTGGCTTGTTGTTTTGTTGGTTTGTTGGTTTGTTGGCTTGTTGGCTTGTTGGTTTGTTGGTTTGTTGGCTTGTTGGTTTGTTGGTTTGTTGGCTTGTTGGCTTGTTGCCTTGTTGGTTTGCTGGTTTGTTGGCTTGTTGGCTTGTTGGTTTGTTAGTTTGTTGGCTTTTTGGTTACTTGGTTTGTTGGTTTGTTGGTTTGTTGGCTTGTTGGTTTGTTGGCTTGTTGGTTTGTTGGTTTGTTAGTTTGTTGGTTTGTTGGTTTGTTGGCTTGTTGGCTTGTTGGCTTGTTGGTTTGTTGGTTTGTTGGCTTGTTGGTTACTTGGTTTGTTGGTTTGTTGGTTTGTTGGTTTGTTTGTTTGTTGGTTAGTTTGTTTGTTGGTTTGTTAGTTTGTTGGTTTGTTGGCTTGTTGGCTTGTTGGTTTGTTGGTTTGTTGGTTTGTTGGTTTGTTGGTTTGTTGCTTTGTTGGTTTATTGGTTTGTTGGCTTGTTGGCTTGTTGGTTTGTTGGTTTGTTGGCTTGTTGGCTTGTTGGTTTGTTGGTTTGTTGGTTTGTTGGTTTGTTGCTTTGTTGGTTTGTTGGTTTGTTGGTTTGTTGGCTTGTTGGCTTGTTGGTTTGTTAGTTTGCTGGCTTTTTGGTTACTTGGTTTGTTGGTTTGTTGGTTTGTTGGCTTGTTGGTTTGTTGGCTTGTTGCTTTGTTGGTTTGTTGGTTTGTTGGCTTGTTGGCTTGTTGGTTTGTTTGTTTGTTGGTTTGTTGGCTTGTTGGTTTGTTGGTTTGTTGGCTTGTTGATTTGTTGGTTTGTTGGTTTGTTGGCTTGTTGGCTTGTTGGTTTGTTGGTTTGTTGGCTTGTTGGTTTGTTGGCTTGTTGGTTTGTTGGTTTGTTGGTTTGTTGGCTTGTTGGCTTGTTGGTTTGTTGGTTTGTTGGCTTTTTGGTTACTTAGTTTGTTGGTTTGTTGGCATGTTGGTTTGTTGGTTTGTTGGTTTGTTGGCTTGTTGGTTACTTAGTTTGTTGGTTTGTTGGCATGTTGGTTTGTTGGTTTGTTGGTTTGTTGGTTTGTTGGTTTGTTGGTTTGTTGGCTTGTTGGTTTGCTGGCTTGTTGGCTTGTTGGTTTGTTAGTTTGTTGGCCTTTTGGTTACTTGGTTTGTGTGCTTGTTGGCTTGTAGCTTTGTTGGTTTGTTGGTTTGTTGGCTTGTTGGTTTGTTGGCTTGTTGGCTTGTTGGTTTGTTAGTTTGTTGGCCTTTTGGTTACTTGGTTTGTTGGTTTGTTGGTTTGTTGGTTTGTTGGTTTGTTGGCTTGTTGGTTTGTTGGTTTGTTGGTTTGTTGGTTTGTTGGTTTGTTGGTTTGTTGGTTTGTTGGCTTGTTGGCTTGTTGGCTTGTTGGCTTGTTGGTTTGTTAGTTTGTGAACTTTTTGGTTACTTGGTTTGTTGGTTTGTTGGTTTGTTGGCTTGTTGGTTTGTTGGTTTGTTGGTTTGTTGGCTTGTTGGTTTGTTGGCTTGTTGGTTTGTTGGTTTGTTGGTTTGTTGGTTTGTTGGCTTGTTGGCTTGTTGGTTTGTTGGTTTGTTGGTTTGTTGGTTTGTTGGCTTGTTGGTTTGTTGGTTTGTTGGCTTGTCGGTTTTTGGTTTGTTGGTTTGTTGGCTTGTTGGTTACTTGGTTTGTTGGTTTGTTGGTTTGTTGGTTTGTTGGCTTGTTGGTTTGTTAGTTTGTTGGTGTTTTGGTTTGTTGGTTTATTTGTTTGTTGGTTTGTTGACTTGTTGGTTTGTTGGTTTGTTGGTTTGTTGGTTTGTTAGTTTGTTGGTTTGTTGGTTTGTTGGCTTGTTGGTTTGTTGGTTCGTTGGCTTGTTGGCTTGTTGGTTTGTTGGTTTGTTGGCTTGTTGGTTACTTAGTTTGTTGATTTGTTGATTAGTTCGTTTGTTCGTTTGTTAGTGTGTTGGTTTGTTGGCTTGTTGGCTTGTTGGTTTGTTGGTTTGTTGGTTTGTTGGCTTGTTGGTTTGTTGGTTTGTTGGTTTGTTGGTTTGTTGGTTTGTTGGTTTGTTGGTTTGTTGGTTTTTTGGTTAGTTGGTTTATTTGTTTGTTGATTTGTTGGCTTGTTGGTTTGTTGGTTTGTTGGCTTGTTGGTTTGTTGGTTTGTTGGTTTGTTGCTTTGTTCGTTTGATGGTTTGTTGGTTTTTTGGTTACTTGGTTTGTTGGTTTGTTGGTTTGTTGGTTAGTTGGCTTGTTGGCTTGTTGGTTTGTTGGTTTGTTGGCTTGTTGTTTTGTTGATTTGTTGGTTTGTTGGCTTGTTGGCTTGTTGGTTTGTTGGCTTGTTGGCTTGTTGGTTTGTTGGTTTGTTGGTTTTTTGGTTTGTTGGTTTGTTGGTTTGTTGGTTTGTTGGTTTGTTGGTTTGTTGGTTTATTTGTTTGTTGGTTTGTTGGTTTATTTGTTTGTTGGTTTGTTGGCTTGTTGGTTTGTTGGTTTGATGGTTTGTTGCTTTGTTCGTTTGATGGTTTGTTGGTTTTTTGGTTACTTGGTTTGTTGGTTTGTTGGTTTGTTGCCTTGTTGGCTTGTTGGTTTGTTGGTTTGTTGGCTTGTTAGTTACTTAGTTTGTTGGTTTGTTGGTATGTTGGTTTGTTGGTTTGTTGGTTTGTTGGCTTGTTGGTTTGTTTGTTTGTTGGCTTGTTGGTTTGTTGGTTTGTTGGTTTGTTGGCTTGTTGGTTTGTTGGTTTGTTGGCTTGTTGGTTTGTTGGTTTGTTGGCTTGTTGGCTTGTTGGTTTGTTGGTTTGTTGGTTTGTTGGTTTGTTGGTTTGTTGGTTTGTTGCTTTGTTCGTTTGATGGTTTGTTGGTTTTTTGGTTACTTGGTTTGTTGGTTTGTTGGTTTGTTGGTTTGTTGCCTTGTTGGCTTGTTGGTTTGTTGGTTTGTTGGCTTGTTAGTTACTTAGTTTGTTGGTTTGTTGGTATGTTGGTTTGTTGGTTTGTTGGTTTGTTGGCTTGTTGGTTTGTTGGTTTGTTGGCTTGTTGGCTTGTTGGTTTGTTGGTTTGTTGGCTTGTTGGTTTGTTGGTTTGTTGGTTTGTTGGTTTGTTGGTTTGTTGGCTTGTTGGTTTGTTGGTTTGTTGGCTTGTTGGTTTGTTGGTTTGTTGGTTTGTTGGCTTGTTGGCTTGTTGGTTTGTTGGTTTGTTGGCTTGTTGGTTTTTTGGTTTGTTGGCTTGTTGGCTTGTTGCTTTGTTCGTTTGATGGTTTGTTGGTTTGTTGGTTTTTTGGTTTGTTGGTTTTTTGGTTTGTTGCCTTGTTGGTTTGTTGGTTTGTTGGCTTGTTGGCTTGTTGGTTTGTTGGCTTGTTGGTTTGTTAGTTTGTTGGCTTTTTGGTTACTTGGTTTGTTGGTTTGTTGGTTTGTTGGCTTGTTGGTTTGTTGGATTGTTGGTTTGTTGGTTTGTTGGTTTGTTGGCTTGTTGGCTTGTTGGTTTGTTGGTTTGTTGGTTTGTTGGTTTGTTGGTTCGTTGGTTTGTTGGTTTTTTGGTTTTTTGGTTTGTTGGTTTGTTGGTTTGTTGGTTTGTTGGTTTGTTTGCTTGTTGGTTTGTTGGTTTGTTGGCTTGTTGGTTTGTTGGTTTGTTGGTTTGTTGGCTTGTTGGCTTGTTGGTTTGTTGGTTTTTTGGCTTGTTGGTTTGTTGGTTTGTTGGCTTGTTGGCTTGTTGCTTTGTTGGTTTGCTGGTTTGTTGGCTTGTTGGCTTGTTGGTTTGTTAGTTTGTTGGCTTTTTGGTTACTTGGTTTGTTGGTTTGTTGGTTTGTTGGCTTGTTGGTTTGTTGGCTTGTTGGTTTGTTGGTTTGTTAGTTTGTTGGTTTGTTGGCTTGTTGGCTTGTTGGTTTGTTGGTTTGTTGGTTTGTTGGTTTGTTGGTTTGTTGCTTTGTTGGTTTGTTGGTTTGTTGGCTTGTTGGCTTGTTGGTTTGTTGGTTTGTTGGCTTGTTGGCTTGTTGGTTTGTTGGTTTGTTGGTTTGTGGGTTTGTTGGTTTGTTGCTTTGTTGGTTTGTTGGTTTGTTGGCTTGTTGGATTCTTGGTTTGTTGGTTTGTTGGCTTGTTGGCTTGTTGGTTTGTTGGTTTGTTGGTTTGTTGGTTTGTTGCTTTGTTGGTTTGTTGGTTTGTTGGCTTGTTGGCTTGTTGGTTTGTTAGTTTGTTGGCTTTTTGGTTACTTGGTTTGTTGGTTTGTTGGTTTGTTAGTTTGTTGGTTTGCTGGCTTGTTGGCTTGTTGGTTTGTTGGTTTGTTGGTTTGTTGGTTTGTTGGTTTGTTGGTTTGTTGCTTTGTTGGTTTGTTGGTTTGTTGGCTTGTTGGCTTGTTGGTTTGTTGGTTTGTTGGCTTGTTGGCTTGTTGGTTTGTTGGTTTGTTGGTTTGTTGGTTTGTTGGTTTGTTGGTTTGTTGCTTTGTTGGTTTGTTGGTTTGTTGGCTTGTTGGCTTCTTGGTTTGTTGGTTTGTTGGCTTGTTGGCTTGTTGGTTTGTTGGTTTGTTGGTTTGTTGGTTTGTTGCTTTGTTGGTTTGTTGGTTTGTTGGCTTGTTGGCTTGTTGGTTTGTTAGTTTGTTGGCTTTTTGGTTACTTGGTTTGTTGGTTTGTTGGTTTGTTGGCTTGTTGGTTTGTTGGCTTGTTGCTTTGTTGGTTTGTTGGTTTGTTGGCTTGTTGGCTTGTTGGTTTGTTGGTTTGTTGGGATGTTGGTTTGTTGGTTTGTTGGCTTGTTGGTTTGTTGGTTTATTGGCTTGTTAGTTTGTTGGTTTGTTGGTTTGTTGGCTTGTTGGCTTGTTGGTTTGTTGGCTTGTTGGTTTGTTGGTTTGTTGCTTTGTTGGCTTGTTGGCTTGTTGGTTTGTTGGTTTGTTGGCTTTTTGGTTACTTAGTTTGTTGGTTTGTTGGCATGTTGGTTTGTTGGTTTGTTGGTTTGTTGGCTTGTTGGTTACTTAGTTTGTTGGTTTGTTGGCATGTTGGTTTGTTGGTTTGTTGGTTTGTTGGTTTGTTGGTTTGTTGGTTTGTTGGCTTGTTGGTTTGTTGGCTTGTTGGCTTGTTGGTTTGTTAGTTTCTTGGCCTTTTGGTTACTTGGTTTGTTGGTTTGTTTGTTTGTTGGCTTGGTGGCTTTTTGCTTTGTTGGTTTGTTGGTTTGTTGGCTTGTTGGTTTGTTGGCTTGTTGGCTTGTTGGTTTGGTAGTTTGTTGGCCTTTTGGTTACTTGGTTGGTTGGTTTGTTGGTTTATTGGTTTGTTGGCTTGTTGGTTTGTTGGTTTGTTGGTTTGTTGGCTTGTTGGCTTGTTGGTTTGTTGGTTTGTTGGCTTGTTGGTTACTTAGTTTGTTGGTTTGTTGGCTTTTTGGTTACCTAGTTTGTTGGTTTGTTGGCATGTTGGTTTGTTGGTTTGTTGGTTTGTTGGCTTGTTGGTTACTTAGTTTGTTGGTTTGTTGGCATGTTGGTTTGTTGGTTTGTTGGTTTGTTGGTTTGTTGGTTTGTTGGTTTGTTGGCTTGTTGGTTTGTTGGCTTGTTGGCTTGTTGGTTTGTTAGTTTCTTGGCCTTTTGGTTACTTGGTTTGTTGGTTTGTTTGTTTGTTGGCTTGGTGGCTTGTTGCTTTGTTGGTTTGTTGGTTTGTTGGCTTGTTGGTTTGTTGGCTTGTTGGCTTGTTGGTTTGGTAGTTTGTTGGCCTTTTGGTTACTTGGTTTGTTGGTTTGTTGGTTTGTTGGTTTGTTGGCTTGTTGGTTTGTTGGTTTGTTGGTTTGTTGGCTTGTTGGCTTGTTGGTTTGTTGGTTTGTTGGTTTGTTGGTTTGTTGGTTTGTTGGCTTGTTGGTTTGTTGGTTTGTTGGCTTGTTGGTTTGTTGGTTTGTTGGTTTGTTGGCTTGTTGGCTTGTTGGCTTGTTGGTTTGTTGGTTTGTTGGCTTGTTGGTTTGTTGGTTTGTTGGTTTGTTGGCTTGTTGGCTTGTTGCTTTGTTCTTTTGATGGTTTGTTGGTTTGTTGGTTTTTTGGTTTGTTAGTTTTTTGGTTTGTTGCTTTGTTCGTTGGTTGGTTTGTTGGCTTGTTGGCTTGTTGGTTTGTTGGCTTATTGGTTTGTTAGTTTGTTGGCTTTTTGGTTACTTGGTTTGTTGGTTTGTTGGTTTGTTGGCTTGTTGGTTTGTTGGCTTGTTTGTTTGTTAGTTTGTTGGTTTGTTGGCTTGTTGGCTTGTTGGTTTGTTGGTTTGTTGGTTTGTTGGTTTGTTGGTTTGTTGGTTTTTTGGTTTGTTGATTTGTTGGTTTGTTGGTTTGTTGGTTCGTTGGCTTGTTGGTTTGTTGGTTTGTTGGCTTGTTGGTTTGTTGGTTTGTTGGCTTGTTGGCTTGTTGGCTTGTTGGTTTGTTAGTTTGTTGGCTTTTTGGTTACTTGGTTTGTTGGTTTGTTGGTTTGTTGGCTTGTTGGTTTGTTGGTTTGTTGGTTTGTTGGCTTGTTGGTTTGTTGGTTTGTTGGCTTGTTGGTTTGTTGGTTTGTTGGCTTGTTGGTTTGTTGGTTTGTTGGTTTGTTGGTTTGTTGGTTTGTTGGTTTTTTGGTTTGTTGGTTTATTTGTTTGTTGGTTTGTTGGCTTGTTGGTTACTTAGTTTGTTGGCTTGTTGGTTTATTGGCTTGTTGGTTACTTAGTTTGTTGGTTTGTTGGCATGTTGGTTTGTTGGTTTGATGGTTTGTTGGTTTGTTGGTTTGTTGGTTTGTTGGCTTGTTGGTTTGTTGGCTTGTTGGCTTGTTGGTTTGTTAGTTTCTTGGCCTTTTGGTTACTTGGTTGGTTGGTTTGTTTGTTTGTTGGCTTGGTGGCTTGTTGCTTTGTTGGTTTGTTGGTTTGTTGGCTTGTTGGTTTGTTGGCTTGTTGGCTTGTTGGTTTGGTAGTTTGTTGGCCTTTTGGTTACTTGGTTTGTTGGTTTGTTGGTTTATTGGTTTGTTGGCTTGTTGGTTTGTTGGTTTGTTGGTTTGTTGGCTTGTTGGCTTGTTGGTTTGTTGGTTTCTTGGCTTGTTGGTTACTTAGTTTGTTGGTTTGTTGGCTTTTTGGTTACAAAGTTTGTTGGTTTGTTGGCATGTTGGTTTGTTGGTTTGTTGGTTTGTTGGCTTGTTGGTTACTTAGTTTGTTGGTTTTTTGGCATGTTGGTTTGTTGGTTTGTTGGTTTGTTGGCTTGTTGGTTTGTTGGCTTGTTGGCTTGTTGGTTTGTTAGTTTCTTGGCCTTTTGGTTACTTGGTTTGTTGGTTTGTTTGTTTGTTGGCTTGGTGGCTTGTTGCTTTGTTGGTTTGTTGGTTTGTTGGCTTGTTGGTTTGTTGGCTTGTTAGCTTGTTGGTTTGGTAGTTTGTTGGCTTGTTGGTTTGGTGGTTTGTTGGCCTTTTGGTTACTTGGTTTGTTGGTTTGTTGGTTTATTGGTTTGTTGGCTTGTTGGTTTGTTGGTTTGTTGGTTTGTTGGTTTGTTGGCTTGTTGGCTTGTTGGCTTGTTGGTTTGTTGGTTTGTTGGCTTGTTGGTTTTTTGGTTTGTTGGTTTATTTGTTTGTTGGTTTGTTGGCTTGTTGGTTACTTAGTTTGTTGGCTTGTTGGTTTGTTGGCTTGTTGGCTTGTTGGTTTGGTAGTTTGTTGGCCTTTTGGTTACTTGGTTTGTTGGCTTGTTGGTTTGTTGGTTTTTTGGTTTGTTGGTTTGTTGGTTTGTTGGTTTGTTGGTTTATTTGTTTGTTGGTTTGTTGGCTTGTTGGTTTGTTGGTTTGTTGGTTTGTTGGCTTGTTGGTTTGTTGGTTTGTTGGTTTATTTGTTTGTTGGTTTGTTGGCTTGTTGGTTACTTAGTTTGTTGGCTTGTTGGTTTGTTGGCTTATTGGTTTGTTAGTTTGTTGGCCTTTTGGTTACTTGGTTTGTTGGTTTGTTGGTTTGTTGGCTTGTTGGTTTGTTGGCTTGTTGGTTTGTTGGTTTTTTGGTTTGTTGGTTTGTTGGTTTGTTGGTTTGTTGGTTTATTTGTTTGTTGGTTTGTTGGCTTGTTGGTTTGTTGGTGTTTTGGTTTGTTGGTTTGTTGGTTTTTTGGTTTGTTGGTTTATTTGTTTGTTGGTTTGTTGGCTTGTTGGTTACTTAGTTTGTTGGCTTGTTGGTTTGTTGGCTTGTTGGCTTGTTGGTTTGGTAGTTTGTTGGCCTTTTGGTTACTTGGTTTGTTGGTTTGTTAGTTTATTGGTTTGTTGGCTTGTTGGTTTGTTGGTTTGTTGGTTTGTTGGTTTGTTGGCTTGTTGGCTTGTTGGCTTGTTGGTTTGTTGGTTTGTTGGCTTGTTGGTTACTTAGTTTGTTGGTTTGTTGGCATGTTGGTTTGTTGGTTTGTTGGTTTGTTGGCTTGTTGGTTTGTTGGTTTGTTGGCTTGTTGGTTTGTTGGCTTGTTGGCTTGTTGGTTTGTTAGTTTCTTGGCCTTTTGGTTACTTGGTTTGTTGGTTTGTTTGTTTGTTGGCTTGGTGGTTTGTTGCTTTGTTGGTTTGTTGGTTTGTTGGCTTGTTGGTTTGTTGGCTTGTTAGCTTGTTGGTTTGGTAGTTTGTTGGCCTTTCGGTTACTTGGTTTGTTGGTTTGTTTGTTTGTTGGCTTGGTGGCTTGTTGCTTTGTTGGTTTGTTGGTTTGTTGGCTTGTTGGTTTGTTGGCTTGTTAGCTTGTTGGTTTGGTAGTTTGTTGGCCTTTCGGTTACTTGGTTTGTTGGTTTGTTGGTTTGTTGGTTTGTTGGCTTGTTGGTTTGTTGGTTTGTTGGCTTGTTGGCTTGTTGGTTTGTTGGTTTGTTGGTTTGTTGGTTTGTTGGCTTGTTGGTTTGTTGGTTTGTTGGCTTGTTGGTTTGTTGGTTTGTTGGTTTGTTGGTTTGTTGGTTTGTTGGTTTTTTGGTTTGTTGGTTTATTTGTTTGTTGGTTTGTTGGCTTGTTGGTTACTTAGTTTGTTGGCTTGTTGGTTTGTTGGCTTGTTGGCTTGTTGGTTTGGTAGTTTGTTGGCCTTTTGGTTACTTGGTTTGTTGGTTTGTTGGTTTATTGGTTTGTTGGCTTGTTGGTTTGTTGGTTTGTTGGTTTGTTGGTTTGTTGGCTTGTTGGCTTGTTGGCTTGTTGGTTTGTTGGTTTGTTGGCTTGTTGGTTACTTAGTTTGTTGGTTTGTTGGCATGTTGGTTTGTTGGTTTGTTGGTTTGTTGGCTTGTTGGCTTGTTGGTTTGTTGGTTTGTTGGCTTGTTGGCTTGTTGGTTTGTTGGTTTGTTGGTTTGTTGGTTTGTTGGCTTGTTGGTTTGTTGGTTTGCTGGCTTGTTGGTTTGTTGGTTTGTTGGTTTGTTGGCTTGTTGGCTTGTTGGTTTGTTGGTTTGTTGGCTTGTTGGTTTGTTGGTTTGTAGGCTTGTTGGCTTGTTGCTTTGTTCTTTTGATGGTTTGTTGGTTTGTTGGTTTTTTGGTTTGTTGGTTTTTTGGTTTGCTGCTTTGTTCGTTGGTTGGTTTGTTGGCTTGTTGGCTTGTTGGTTTGTTGGCTTATTGGTTTGTTAGTTTGTTGGCTTTTTGGTTACTTGGTTTGTTGGTTTGTTGGTTTGTTGGCTTGTTGGTTTGTTGGCTTGTTGGTTTGTTGGTTTGTTGGTTTGTTGGCTTGTTGGCTTGTTGGCTTGTTGGTTTGTTGGTTTGTTGGTTTGTTGGCTTGTTGACTTGTTGGTTTGTTGGTTTGTTGGTTTGTTGGTTTGTTGGTTTGTTGGCTTGTTGGCTTGTTGGCTTGTTGGTTTGTTGGTTTGTTGGTTTGTTGGCTTGTTGGCTTGTTGGTTTGTTGGTTTTTTGGTTTGTTGGTTTGTTGGCTTGTTGGTTTGTTGGTTTGTTTGCGTGTCGGTTTTTGGTTTGTTGGTTTGTTGGCTTGTTGGTTACTTGGTTTGTTGGTTTGTTGGTTTGTTGGTTTGTTGGTTTGTTGGTTTATTTGTTTGTTGGTTTGTTGGCTTGTTGGTTTGTTGGTTTGTTGGTTTGTTGGTTTGTTGATTTGTTAGTTTGTTGGTTTGTTGGTTTGTTGGCTTGTTGGTTTGTTGGTTTGTTGGTTTGTTGGCTTGTTGGTTTGTTGGTTTGTTGGCTTGTTGGTTACTTAGTTTGTTGGTTTGTTGATTAGTTCGTTTGTTGGTTTGTTAGTTTGTTGGTTTGTTGGCTTGTTGGCTTGTTGGTTTGTTGGTTTTTTGGTTTGTTGGTTTGTTGGTTTGTTGGTTTGTTGGTTTATTTGTTTGTTGGTTTGTTGGCTTGTTGGTTTGTTGGTTTGTTGGCTTGTTGGTTTGTTGGTTTGTTGGTTTGTTGGTTTGTTGGTTTGTTGGTTTTTTGGTTTGTTGGTTTATTTGTTTGTTGGTTTGTTGGCTTGTTGGTTACTTAGTTTGTTGGCTTGTTGGTTTATTGGCTTGTTGGTTACTTAGTTTGTTGGTTTGTTGGCATGTTGGTTTGTTGGTTTGTTGGTTTGTTGGTTTGTTGGTTTGTTGGTTTGTTGGCTTGTTGGTTTGTTGGCTTGTTGGCTTGTTGGTTTGTTAGTTTCTTGGCCTTTTGGTTACTTGGTTTGTTGGTTTGTTTGTTTGTTGGCTTGGTGGCTTGTTGCTTTGTTGCTTTGTTGGTTTGTTGGCTTGTTGGTTTGTTGGCTTGTTGGCTTGTTGGTTTGGTAGTTTGTTGGCCTTTTGGTTACTTGGTTTGTTGGTATGTTGGTTTATTGGTTTGTTGGCTTGTTGGTTTGTTGGTTTGTTGGTTTGTTGGCTTGTTGGCTTGTTGGTTTGTTGGTTTCTTGGCTTGTTGGTTACTTAGTTTGTTGGTTTGTTGGCTTTTTGGTTACAAAGTTTGTTGGTTTGTTGGCATGTTGGTTTGTTGGTTTGTTATTTTGTTGGCTTGTTGGTTACTTAGTTTGTTGGTTTGTTGGCATGTTGGTTTGTTGGTTTGTTGGTTTGTTGGTTTGTTGGTTTGTTGGTTTGTTGGTTTGTTGGTTTGTTGGCTTGTTGGTTTGTTGGCTTGTTGGCTTGTTGGTTTGTTAGTTTCTTGGCCTTTTGGTTACTTGGTTTGTTGGTTTGTTTGTTTGTTGGCTTGGTGGCTTGTTGCTTTGTTGGTTTGTTGGTTTGTTGGCTTGTTGGTTTGTTGGCTTGTTAGCTTGTTGGTTTGGTAGTTTGTTGGCTTGTTGGTTTGGTAGTTTGTTGGCCTTTTGGTTACTTGGTTTGTTGGTTTGTTGGTTTATTGGTTTGTTGGCTTGTTGGTTTGTTGGTTTGTTGGTTTGTTGGTTTGTTGGCTTGTTGGCTTGTTGGCTTGTTGGTTTGTTGGTTTGTTGGCTTGTTGGTTTTTTGGTTTGTTGGTTTATTTGTTTGTTGGTTTGTTGGCTTGTTGGTTACTTAGTTTGTTGGCTTGTTGGTTTGTTGGCTTGTTGGCTTGTTGGTTTGGTAGTTTGTTGGCCTTTTGGTTACTTGGTTTGTTGGCTTGTTGGTTTGTTGGCTTGTTGGTTTGTTGGTTTTTTGGTTTGTTGGTTTGTTGGTTTGTTGGTTTGTTGGTTTATTTGTTTGTTGGTTTGTTGGCTTGTTGGTTTGTTGGTTTGTTGGTTTGTTGGCTTGTTGGTTTGTTGGTTTGTTGGTTTATTTGTTTGTTGGTTTGTTGGCTTGTTGGTTACTTAGTTTGTTGGCTTGTTGGTTTGTTGGCTTATTGGTTTGTTAGTTTGTTGGCCTTTTGGTTACTTGGTTTGTTGGTTTGTTGGTTTGTTGGCTTGTTGGTTTGTTGGCTTGTTGGTTTGTTGGTTTTTTGGTTTATTGGTTTGTTGGTTTGTTGGTTTGTTGGTTTATTTGTTTGTTGGTTTGTTGGCTTGTTGGTTTGTTGGTTTGTTGGTTTGTTGGTTTGTTGGTTTGTTGGTTTTTTGGTTTGTTGGTTTATTTGTTTGTTGGTTTGTTGGCTTGTTGGTTACTTAGTTTGTTGGCTTGTTGGTTTGTTGGCTTGTTGGCTTGTTGGTTTGGTAGTTTGTTGGCCTTTTGGTTACTTGGTTTGTTGGTTTGTTGGTTTATTGGTTTGTTGGCTTGTTGGTTTGTTGGTTTGTTGGTTTGTTGGTTTGTTGGCTTGTTGGCTTGTTGGCTTGTTGGTTTGTTGGTTTGTTGGCTTGTTGGTTACTTAGTTTGTTGGTTTGTTGGCATGTTGGTTTGTTGGTTTGTTGGTTTGTTGGCTTGTTGGTTTGTTGGTTTGTTGGCTTGTTGGTTTGTTGGCTTGTTGGCTTGTTGGTTTGTTAGTTTCTTGGCCTTTTGGTTACTTGGTTTGTTGGTTTGTTTGTTTGTTGGCTTGGTGGCTTGTTGCTTTGTTGGTTTGTTGGTTTGTTGGCTTGTTGGTTTGTTGGCTTGTTAGCTTGTTGGTTTGGTAGTTTGTTGGCCTTTCGGTTACTTGGTTTGTTGGTTTGTTTGTTTGTTGGCTTGGTGGCTTGTTGCTTTGTTGGTTTGTTGGTTTGTTGGCTTGTTGGTTTGTTGGCTTGTTAGCTTGTTGGTTTGGTAGTTTGTTGGCCTTTCGGTTACTTGGTTTGTTGGTTTGTTGGGTTGTTGGTTTGTTGGCTTGTTGGTTTGTTGGTTTGTTGGCTTGTTGGCTTGTTGGTTTGTTGGTTTGTTGGTTTGTTGGTTTGTTGGCTTGTTGGTTTGTTGGTTTGTTGGCTTGTTGGTTTGTTGGTTTGTTGGTTTGTTGGTTTGTTGGTTTGTTGGTTTTTTGGTTTGTTGGTTTATTTGTTTGTTGGTTTGTTGGCTTGTTGGTTACTTAGTTTGTTGGCTTGTTGGTTTGTTGGCTTGTTGGCTTGTTGGTTTGGTAGTTTGTTGGCCTTTTGGTTACTTGGTTTGTTGGTTTGTTGGTTTATTGGTTTGTTGGCTTGTTGGTTTGTTGGTTTGTTGGTTTGTTGGTTTGTTGGCTTGTTGGCTTGTTGGCTTGTCTGTTTGTTGGTTTGTTGGCTTGTTGGTTACTTAGTTTGTTGGTTTGTTGGCATGTTGGTTTGTTGGTTTGTTGGTTTGTTGGCTTGTTGGCTTGTTGGTTTGTTGGTTTGTTGGCTTGTTGGCTTGTTGGTTTGTTGGTTTGTTGGTTTGTTGGTTTGTTGGCTTGTTGGTTTGTTGGTTTGTTGGCTTGTTGGTTTGTTGGTTTGTTGGTTTGTTGGCTTGTTGGCTTGTTGGTTTGTTGGTTTGTTGGCTTGTTGGTTTGTTGGTTTGTTGGCTTGTTGGCTTGTTGCTTTGTTCTTTTGATGGTTTGTTGGTTTGTTGGTTTTTTGGTTTGTTGGTTTTTTGGTTTGCTGCTTTGTTCGTTGGTTGGTTTGTTGGCTTGTTGGCTTGTTGGTTTGTTGGCTTATTGGTTTGTTAGTTTGTTGGCTTTTTGGTTACTTGGTTTGTTGGTTTGTTGGTTTGTTGGCTTGTTGGTTTGTTGGCTTGTTGGTTTGTTGGTTTGTTGGTTTGTTGGTTTGTTGGCTTGTTGGCTTGTTGGTTTGTTGGTTTGTTGGTTTGTTGGTTTGTTGGTTTGTTGGTTTTTTGGTTTGTTGGTTGTTGGTTTGTTAGTTTGTTGGCTTTTTGGTTACTTGGTTTGTTGGTTTGTTGGTTTGTTGGCTTGTTGGTTTGTTGATTTGTTGGTTACTTAGTTTGTTGGCTTGTTGGTTTGTTGGCTTGTTGGTTTGTTGGTTTGTTGGTTTGTTGGCTTGTTGGCTTGTTGGTTTGTTGGTTACTTAGTTTGTTGGCTTGTTGGTTTGTTGGCTTGTTAGTTTATTTGTTTGTTGGTTTGTTGGCTTGTTGGTTACTTAGTTTGTTGGCTTGTTGGTTTGTTGGCTTGTTGGCTTGTTGGTTTGGTAGTTTGTTGGCCTTTTGGTTACTTGGTTTGTTGGTTTGTTGGTTTATTGGTTTGTTGGCTTGTTGGTTTGTTGGTTTGTTGGTTTGTTGGTTTGTTGGCTTGTTGGCTTGTTGGCTTGTTGGTTTGTTGGTTTGTTGGCTTGTTGGCTTGTTTGTTTGTTGGTTTGTTGGTTTGTTGGTTTGTTGGCTTGTTGGTTTGTTGGTTTGTTGGCTTGTTGGTTTGTTGGTTTGTTGGTTTGTTGGCTTGTTGGCTTGTTGGTTTGTTGGTTTGTTGGCTTGTTGGTTTGTTGGTTTGTTGGCTTGTTGGCTTGTTGCTTTGTTCTTTTGATGGTTTGTTGGTTTGTTGGTTTTTTGGTTTGTTGGTTTTTTGGTTTGCTGCTTTGTTCGTTGGTTGGTTTGTTGGCTTGTTGGCTTGTTGGTTTGTTGGCTTATTGGTTTGTTAGTTTGTTGGCTTTTTGGTTACTTGGTTTGTTGGTTTGTTGGTTTGTTGGCTTGTTGGTTTGTTGGCTTGTTGGTTTGTTGGTTTGTTGGTTTGTTGGCTTGTTGGCTTGTTGGTTTGTTGGTTTGTTGGTTTGTTGGTTTGTTGGTTTGTTGGTTTTTTGGTTTGTTGGTTTGTTGGTTTGTTGGTTTGTTGGTTCGTTGGCTTGTTGGTTTGTTGGTTTGTTGGCTTGTTGGTTTGTTGGTTTGTTGGCTTGTTGGCTTGTTGGCTTGTTGGTTTGTTAGTTTGTTGGCTTTTTGGTTACTTGGTTTGTTGGTTTGTTGGTTTGTTGGCTTGTTGGTTTGTTGGTTTGTTGGTTTGTTGGCTTGTTGGTTTGTTGGCTTGTTGGTTTGTTGGTTTGTTGGTTTGTTGGCTTGTTGGCTTGTTGGTTTGTTGGTTTGTTGGTTTGTTGGCTTGTTGGTTACTTAGTTTGTTGGTTTGTTGGCATGTTGGTTTGTTGGTTTGTTGGTTTGTTGGCTTGTTGGTTTGTTGGTTTGTTGGCTTGTTGGTTTGTTGGTTTGTTGGTTTGTTGGCTTGTTGGTTTGTTGGCTTGTTGGTTTGTTGGTTTTTTGGTTTGTTGGTTTGTTGGTTTGTTGGTTTGTTGGTTTATTTGTTTGTTGGTTTGTTGGCTTGTTGGTTTGTTGGTTTGTTGGTTTGTTGGCTTGTTGGTTTGTTGGTTTGTTGGTTTGTTGGTTTGTTGGTTTGTTGGTTTTTTGGTTTGTTGGTTTATTTGTTTGTTGGTTTGTTGGCTTGTTGGTTACTTAGTTTGTTGGCTTGTTGGTTTGTTGGCTTGTTGGCTTGTTGGTTTGGTAGTTTGTTGGCTTTTTGGTTACTTGGTTTGTTGGTTTGTTGGTTTATTGGTTTGTTGGCTTGTTGGTTTGTTGGTTTGTTGGTTTGTTGGTTTGTTGGCTTGTTGGCTTGTTGGCTTGTTGGTTTGTTGGTTTGTTGGCTTGTTGGTTACTTAGTTTGTTGGTTTGTTGGCATGTTGGTTTGTTGGTTTGTTGGTTTGTTGGCTTGTTGGTTTGTTGGTTTGTTGGCTTGTTGGCTTGTTGGTTTGTTGGTTTGTTGGTTTGTTGGTTTGTTGGCTTGTTGGTTTGTTGGTTTGTTGGCTTGTTGGTTTGTTGGTTTGTTGGTTTGTTGGCTTGTTGGCTTGTTGGTTTGTTGGTTTGTTGGCTTGTTGGTTTGTTGGTTTGTTGGCTTGTTGGCTTGTTGCTTTGTTCTTTTGACGGTTTCTTGGTTTGTTGGTTTTTTGGTTTGTTGGTTTTTTGGTTTGCTGCTTTGTTCGTTGGTTGGTTTGTTGGCTTGTTGGCTTGTTGGTTTGTTGGCTTGTTGGTTTGTTGACTTGTTGGTTTGTTGGTTTGTTGGTTTGTTGGCTTGTTGGCTTGTTGGTTTGTTGGTTTGTTGGTTTGTTGGTTTGTTGGTTTGTTGGTTTTTTGGTTTGTTGGTTTGTTGGTTTGTTGGTTTGTTGGTTTGTTGGTTTGTTGGTTTGTTGGTTTGTTGGTTTGTTGGTTTTTTGGTTTGTTGGTTTGTTGGTTTGTTGGTTTGTTGGTTCGTTGGCTTGTTGGTTTGTTGGTTTGTTGGCTTGTTGGTTGGTTGGTTTGTTGGCTTGTTGGCTTGTTGGCTTGTTGGTTTGTTAGTTTGTTGGCTTTTTGGTTACTTGGTTTGTTGGTTTGTTGGTTTGTTGGCTTGTTGGTTTGTTGGTTTGTTGGTTTGTTGGCTTGTTGGTTTGTTGGCTTGTAGGTTTGTTGGTTTGTTGGTTTGTTGGCTTGTTGGCTTGTTGGTTTGTTGGTTTGTTGGTTTGTTGGTTTTTTGGTTTGTTGGTTTATTTGTTTGTTGGTTTGTTGGCTTGTTGGTTTGTTGGTTTGTTGGTTTGTTGGTTTGTTAGTTTGTTGGTTTGTTGGTTTGTTGGCTTGTTGGTTTGTTGGTTTGTTGGCTTGTTGGCTTGTTGGTTTGTTGGTTTGTTGGCTTGTTGGTTACTTAGTTTGTTGGTTTGTTGATTAGTTCGTTTGTTGGTTTGTTAGTTTGTTGGTTTGTTGGATTGTTGGCTTGTTGGTTTGTTGGTTTTTTGGTTTGTTGGTTTGTTGGTTTGTTGGTTTGTTGGTTTATTTGTTTGTTGGTTTGTTGGCTTGTTGGTTTATTGGTTTGTTGGTTTGTTGGCTTGTTGGTTTGTTGGTTTGTTGGTTTGTTGGTTTGTTGGTTTGTTGGTTTGTTGGTTTGTTGGTTTTTTGGTTTGTTGGTTTATTTGTTTGTTGGTTTGTTGGCTTGTTGGTTTGTTGGTTTGTTAGTTTGTTGGTTTGTTGGCTTGTTGGTTTGTTGGTTTGTTGGTTTGTTAGCTTGTTGGCTTGTTGGTTTGTTGGCTTGTTGGCTTGTTGGTTTGTTAGTTTGTTGGTTTTTTGGTTTGTTGGTTTGTTGGTTTGTTGGTTTATTGGTTTGTTGGTTTGTTGGTTTATTTGTTTGTTGGTTTGTTGTGTTATTTGTTTGTTGGTTTGTTGGCTTGTTGGTTTGTTGGTTTGTTGGTTTGTTGCTTTGTTCGTTTGATGGTTTGTTAGCTTGTTGGCTTGTTGGTTTGTTGGCTTGTTGGCTTGTTGGTTTGTTAGTTTGTTGGTTTTTTGGTTTGTTGGTTTGTTGGTTTGTTGGTTTATTGGTTTGTTGGTTTGTTGGTTTGTTGGTTTGTTGGTTTGTTGGTTTGTTGGTTTGTTGGCTTGTTGGCTTGTTGGTTTATTTGTTTGTTGGTTTGTTGGCTTGTTGGTTTGTTGGTTTGTTAGTTTGTTGGTTTGTTGGCTTGTTGGTTTGTTGGTTTGTTGGTTTGTTAGCTTGTTGGCTTGTTGGTTTGTTGGCTTGTTGGCTTGTTGGTTTGTTAGTTTGTTGGTTTTTTGGTTTGTTGGTTTGTTGGTTTGTTGGTTTATTGGTTTGTTGGTTTGTTGGTTTGTTGGTTTGTTGGTTTATTTGTTTGTTGGTTTGTTGGCTTGTTGGTTTATTGGTTTGTTGGTTTGTTGGCTTGTTGGTTTGTTGGTTTGTTGGTTTGTTGGTTTGTTGGTTTGTTGGTTTGTTGGTTTGTTGGTTTTTTGGTTTGTTGGTTTATTTGTTTGTTGGTTTGTTGGCTTGTTGGTTTGTTGGTTTGTTAGTTTGTTGGTTTGTTGGCTTGTTGGTTTGTTGGTTTGTTGGTTTGTTAGCTTGTTGGCTTGTTGGTTTGTTGGCTTGTTGGCTTGTTGGTTTGTTAGTTTGTTGGTTTTTTGGTTTGTTGGTTTGTTGGTTTGTTGGTTTATTGGTTTGTTGGTTTGTTGGTTTATTTGTTTGTTGGTTTGTTGTGTTATTTGTTTGTTGGTTTGTTGGCTTGTTGGTTTGTTGGTTTGTTGGTTTGTTGCTTTGTTCGTTTGATGGTTTGTTAGCTTGTTGGCTTGTTGGTTTGTTGGCTTGTTGGCTTGTTGGTTTGTTAGTTTGTTGGTTTTTTGGTTTGTTGGTTTGTTGGTTTGTTGGTTTATTGGTTTGTTGGTTTGTTGGTTTGTTGGTTTGTTGGTTTGTTGGTTTGTTGGCTTGTTGGCTTGTTGGTTTATTTGTTTGTTGGTTTGTTGGCTTGTTGGTTTGTTGGTTTGTTAGTTTGTTGGTTTGTTGGCTTGTTGGTTTGTTGGTTTGTTGGTTTGTTAGCTTGTTGGCTTGTTGGTTTGTTGGCTTGTTGGCTTGTTGGTTTGTTAGTTTGTTGGTTTTTTGGTTTGTTGGTTTGTTGGTTTGTTGGTTTATTGGTTTGTTGGTTTGTTGGTTTGTTGGTTTGTTGGTTTGTTGGTTTGTTGGCTTGTTGGCTTGTTGGTTTGTTGGTTTCTTGGCTTGTTGGTTACTTAGTTTGTTGGTTTGTTGGCATGTTGGTTTGTTGGTTTGTTGGTTTGTTGGTTTATTTGTTTGTTGGTTTGTTGGCTTGTTGGTTTGTTGGTTTGTTAGTTTGTTGGTTTGTTGGCTTGTTGGTTTGTTGGTTTGTTGGTTTGTTAGCTTGTTGGCTTGTTGGTTTGTTGGCTTGTTGGCTTGTTGGTTTGTTAGTTTGTTGGTTTTTTGGTTTGTTGGTTTGTTGGTTTGTTGGTTTATTGGTTTGTTGGTTTGTTGGTTTATTTGTTTGTTGGTTTGTTGTGTTATTTGTTTGTTGGTTTGTTGGCTTGTTGGTTTGTTGGTTTGTTGGTTTGTTGCTTTGTTCGTTTGATGGTTTGTTAGCTTGTTGGCTTGTTGGTTTGTTGGCTTGTTGGCTTGTTGGTTTGTTAGTTTGTTGGTTTTTTGGTTTGTTGGTTTGTTGGTTTGTTGGTTTATTGGTTTGTTGGTTTGTTGGTTTGTTGGTTTGTTGGTTTGTTGGTTTGTTGGCTTGTTGGCTTGTTGGTTTATTTGTTTGTTGGTTTGTTGGCTTGTTGGTTTGTTGGTTTGTTAGTTTGTTGGTTTGTTGGCTTGTTGGTTTGTTGGTTTGTTGGTTTGTTAGCTTGTTGGCTTGTTGGTTTGTTGGCTTGTTGGCTTGTTGGCTTGTTGGTTTGTTAGTTTGTTGGTTTTTTGGTTTGTTGGTTTGTTGGTTTGTTGGTTTATTGGTTTGTTGGTTTGTTGGTTTGTTGGTTTGTTGGTTTATTTGTTTGTTGGTTTGTTGGCTTGTTGGTTTATTGGTTTGTTGGTTTGTTGGCTTGTTGGTTTGTTGGTTTGTTGGTTTGTTGGTTTGTTGGTTTGTTGGTTTGTTGGTTTGTTGGTTTTTTGGTTTGTTGGTTTATTTGTTTGTTGGTTTGTTGGCTTGTTGGTTTGTTGGTTTGTTAGTTTGTTGGTTTGTTGGCTTGTTGGTTTGTTGGTTTGTTGGTTTGTTAGCTTGTTGGCTTGTTGGTTTGTTGGCTTGTTGGCTTGTTGGTTTGTTAGTTTGTTGGTTTTTTGGTTTGTTGGTTTGTTGGTTTGTTGGTTTATTGGTTTGTTGGTTTGTTGGTTTATTTGTTTGTTGGTTTGTTGTGTTATTTGTTTGTTGGTTTGTTGGCTTGTTGGTTTGTTGGTTTGTTGGTTTGTTGCTTTGTTCGTTTGATGGTTTGTTAGCTTGTTGGCTTGTTGGTTTGTTGGCTTGTTGGCTTGTTGGTTTGTTAGTTTGTTGGTTTTTTGGTTTGTTGGTTTGTTGGTTTGTTGGTTTATTGGTTTGTTGGTTTGTTGGTTTGTTTGTTTGTTGGTTTGTTGGTTTGTTGGCTTGTTGGCTTGTTGGTTTATTTGTTTGTTGGCTTGTTGGTTTGTTGGTTTGTTAGTTTGTTGGTTTGTTGGCTTGTTGGTTTGTTGGTTTGTTGGTTTGTTAGCTTGTTGGCTTGTTGGTTTGTTGGCTTGTTGGCTTGTTGGTTTGTTAGTTTGTTGGTTTTTTGGTTTGTTGGTTTGTTGGTTTGTTGGTTTATTGGTTTGTTGGTTTGTTGGTTTGTTGGTTTGTTGGTTTGTTGGTTTGTTGGCTTGTTGGCTTGTTGGTTTGTTGGTTTCTTGGCTTGTTGGTTACTTAGTTTGTTGGTTTCTTGGCATGTTGGTTTGTTGGTTTGTTGGTTTGTTGGCTTGTTGATTTGTTGGTTTGTTGGCTTGTTGGTTTGTTGGTTTGTTGGTTTGTTGGCTTGTTGGTTTGTTGGTTTGTTGGTTTGTTGGTTTGTTGACTTGTTGGTTTGTTGGTTTGTTGGCTTGTTGGTTTGTTGGTTTGTTGGTTTATTGGCTTGTTGGCTTGTTGGTTTGTTGGTTTGTTCGTTTGATGGTTTGTTGGTTTGTTGGTTTTTTGGTTTGTTGGTTTTTTGGTTTGTTGCTTTGTTGGTTTGTTGGTTTGTTGGCTTGATGGCTTGTTGGTTTGTTGAATTGTTGGTTTGTTAGTTTGTTGGCTTTTTGGTTATTTGGTTTGTTGGTTTGTTGGTTTGTTGGCTTGTTGGTTTGTTGGCTTGTTGGTTTGTTGGTTTGTTGGTTTGTTGGTTTGTTGGCTTGTTGGTTTGTTGGTTTGTTGGTTTGTTGGTTTGTTGGTTTGTTGGTTTGTTGGTTTGTTGGTTTGTTGGTTTTTTGGTTTGTTGGTTTGTTGGTTTGTTGGTTTATTGGTTTGTTGGTTTGTTGGTTTGTTGGTTTGTTGGTTTGTTGGTTTGTTGGCTTGTTGGCTTGTTGGTTTGTTGGTTTGTTGGTTTGTTGGTTTGTTGGTTTGTTGGTTTGTTGGTTTGTTGGTTTGTTGGTTTTTTGGTTTGTTGGTTTGTTGGTTTGTTGGTTTATTGGTTTGTTGGTTTGTTGGTTTGTTGGTTTGTTGGTTTGTTGGTTTGTTGGTTTGTTGGTTTTTTGGTTTGTTGGTTTATTTGTTTGTTGGTTTGTTGGCTTGTTGGTTTGTTGGTTTGTTAGTTTGTTGGTTTGTTGGCTTGTTGGTTTGTTGGTTTGTTGGTTTGTTAGCTTGTTGGCTTGTTGGTTTGTTGGCTTGTTGGCTTGTTGGTTTGTTAGTTTGTTGGTTTTTTGGTTTGTTGGTTTGTTGGTTTGTTGGTTTATTGGTTTGTTGGTTTGTTGGTTTATTTGTTTGTTGGTTTGTTGTGTTATTTGTTTGTTGGTTTGTTGGCTTGTTGGTTTGTTGGTTTGTTGGTTTGTTGCTTTGCTCGTTTGATGGTTTGTTAGCTTGTTGGCTTGTTGGTTTGTTGGCTTGTTGGCTTGTTGGTTTGTTGGCTTGTTGGTTTGTTTGTTTGTTGGTTTGTTGGTTTGTTGGTTTGCTGCTTTGTTGGTTTGTTGGTTTGGTGGCTTGTTGGCTTGTTGGTTTGTTAGTTTGTTGGCTTTTTGGTTACTTGGTTTGTTGGTTTGTTGGTTTGTTGGTTTTTTGGTTTGTTGGTTTATTTGTTTGTTGGTTTGTTGGCTTGTTGGTTTGTTGGTTTGTTGGTTTGTTAGCTTGTTGGCTTGTTGGTTTGTTGGCTTGTTGGCTTGTTGGTTTGTTAGTTTGTTGGTTTTTTGGTTTGTTGGTTTGTTGGTTTGTTGGTTTATTGGTTTGTTGGTTTGTTGGTTTGTTTGTTTGTTGGTTTGTTGGTTTGTTGGTTTATTGGTTTGTTGGTTTGTTGGTTTGTTGGTTTGTTGGTTTGTTGGTTTGTTGGTTTGTTGGTTTTTTGGTTTGTTGGTTTATTTGTTTGTTGGTTTGTTGGCTTGTTGGTTTGTTGGTTTGTTAGTTTGTTGGTTTGTTGGCTTGTTGGTTTGTTGGTTTGTTGGTTTGTTAGCTTGTTGGCTTGTTGGTTTGTTGGCTTGTTGGCTTGTTGGTTTGTTAGTTTGTTGGTTTTTTGGTTTGTTGGTTTGTTGGTTTGTTGGTTTATTGGTTTGTTGGTTTGTTGGTTTGTTTGTTTGTTGGTTTGTTGGTTTGTTGGCTTGTTGGCTTGTTGGTTTATTTGTTTGTTGGCTTGTTGGTTTGTTGGTTTGTTAGTTTGTTGGTTTGTTGGCTTGTTGGTTTGTTGGTTTGTTGGTTTGTTAGCTTGTTGGCTTGTTGGTTTGTTGGCTTGTTGGCTTGTTGGTTTGTTAGTTTGTTGGTTTTTTGGTTTGTTGGTTTGTTGGTTTGTTGGTTTATTGGTTTGTTGGTTTGTTGGTTTGTTGGTTTGTTGGTTTGTTGGTTTGTTGGCTTGTTGGCTTGTTGGTTTGTTGGTTTCTTGGCTTGTTGGTTACTTAGTTTGTTGGTTTGTTGGCATGTTGGTTTGTTGGTTTGTTGGTTTGTTGGCTTGTTGATTTGTTGGTTTGTTGGCTTGTTGGTTTGTTGGTTTGTTGGTTTGTTGGCTTGTTGGTTTGTTGGTTTGTTGGTTTGTTGGTTTGTTGACTTGTTGGTTTGTTGGTTTGTTGGCTTGTTGGTTTGTTGGTTTGTTGGTTTATTGGCTTGTTGGCTTGTTGGTTTGTTGGTTTGTTCGTTTGATGGTTTGTTGGTTTGTTGGTTTTTTGGTTTGTTGGTTTTTTGGTTTGTTGCTTTGTTGGTTTGTTGGTTTGTTGGCTTGATGGCTTGTTGGTTTGTTGAATTGTTGGTTTGTTAGTTTGTTGGCTTTTTGGTTATTTGGTTTGTTGGTTTGTTGGTTTGTTGGCTTGTTGGTTTGTTGGCTTGTTGGTTTGTTGGTTTGTTGGTTTGTTGGTTTGTTGGCTTGTTGGTTTGTTGGTTTGTTGGTTTGTTGGTTTGTTGGTTTGTTGGTTTGTTGGTTTGTTGGTTTGTTGGTTTTTTGGTTTGTTGGTTTGTTGGTTTGTTGGTTTATTGGTTTGTTGGTTTGTTGGTTTGTTGGTTTGTTGGTTTGTTGGTTTGTTGGCTTGTTGGCTTGTTGGTTTGTTGGTTTGTTGGTTTGTTGGTTTGTTGGTTTGTTGGTTTGTTGGTTTGTTGGTTTGTTGGTTTTTTGGTTTGTTGGTTTGTTGGTTTGTTGGTTTATTGGTTTGTTGGTTTGTTGGTTTGTTGGTTTGTTGGTTTGTTGGTTTGTTGGTTTGTTGGTTTTTTGGTTTGTTGGTTTATTTGTTTGTTGGTTTGTTGGCTTGTTGGTTTGTTGGTTTGTTAGTTTGTTGGTTTGTTGGCTTGTTGGTTTGTTGGTTTGTTGGTTTGTTAGCTTGTTGGCTTGTTGGTTTGTTGGCTTGTTGGCTTGTTGGTTTGTTAGTTTGTTGGTTTTTTGGTTTGTTGGTTTGTTGGTTTGTTGGTTTATTGGTTTGTTGGTTTGTTGGTTTATTTGTTTGTTGGTTTGTTGTGTTATTTGTTTGTTGGTTTGTTGGCTTGTTGGTTTGTTGGTTTGTTGGTTTGTTGCTTTGTTCGTTTGATGGTTTGTTAGCTTGTTGGCTTGTTGGTTTGTTGGCTTGTTGGCTTGTTGGTTTGTTGGCTTGTTGGTTTGTTTGTTTGTTGGTTTGTTGGTTTGTTGGTTTGCTGCTTTGTTGGTTTGTTGGTTTGGTGGCTTGTTGGCTTGTTGGTTTGTTAGTTTGTTGGCTTTTTGGTTACTTGGTTTGTTGGTTTGTTGGTTTGTTGGTTTTTTGGTTTGTTGGTTTATTTGTTTGTTGGTTTGTTGGCTTGTTGGTTTGTTGGTTTGTTAGTTTGTTGGTTTGTTGGCTTGTTGGTTTGTTGGTTTGTTGGTTTGTTAGCTTGTTGGCTTGTTGGTTTGTTGGCTTGTTGGCTTGTTGGTTTGTTAGTTTGTTGGTTTTTTGGTTTGTTGGTTTGTTGGTTTGTTGGTTTATTGGTTTGTTGGTTTGTTGGTTTATTTGTTTGTTGGTTTGTTGTGTTATTTGTTTGTTGGTTTGTTGGCTTGTTGGTTTGTTGGTTTGTTGGTTCGTTGCTTTGTTCGTTTGATGGTTTGTTAGCTTGTTGGCTTGTTGGTTTGTTGGCTTGTTGGCTTGTTGGTTTGTTGGCTTGTTGGTTTGTTTGTTTGTTGGTTTGTTGGTTTGTTGGTTTGCTGCTTTGTTGGTTTGTTGGTTTGGTGGCTTGTTGGCTTGTTGGTTTGTTAGTTTGTTGGCTTTTTGGTTACTTGGTTTGTTGGTTTGTTGGTTTGTTGGTTTTTTGGTTTGTTGGTTTATTTGTTTGTTGGTTTGTTGGCTTGTTGGTTTGTTGGTTTGTTAGTTTGTTGGTTTGTTGGCTTGCTGGTTTGTTGGTTTGTTGGTTTGTTAGCTTGTTGGCTTGTTGGTTTGTTGGCTTGTTGGCTTGTTGGTTTGTTAGTTTGTTGGTTTTTTGGTTTGTTGGTTTGTTGGTTTGTTGGTTTATTGGTTTGTTGGTTTGTTGGTTTATTTGTTTGTTGGTTTGTTGTGTTATTTGTTTGTTGGTTTGTTGGCTTGTTGGTTTGTTGGTTTGTTGGTTTGTTGCTTTGTTCGTTTGATGGTTTGTTAGCTTGTTGGCTTGTTGGTTTGTTGGCTTGTTGGCTTGTTGGTTTGTTAGTTTGTTGGTTTTTTGGTTTGTTGGTTTGTTGGTTTGTTGGTTTATTGGTTTGTTGGTTTGTTGGTTTGTTGGTTTGTTGGTTTGTTGGTTTGTTGGCTTGTTGGCTTGTTGGTTTATTTGTTTGTTGGTTTGTTGGCTTGTTGGTTTGTTGGTTTGTTAGTTTGTTGGTTTGTTGGCTTGTTGGTTTGTTGGTTTGTTGGTTTGTTAGCTTGTTGGCTTGTTGGTTTGTTGGCTTGTTGGCTTGTTGGTTTGTTAGTTTGTTGGTTTTTTGGTTTGTTGGTTTGTTGGTTTGTTGGTTTATTGGTTTGTTGGTTTGTTGGTTTGTTGGTTTGTTGGTTTGTTGGTTTGTTGGCTTGTTGGCTTGTTGGTTTGTTGGTTTCTTGGCTTGTTGGTTACTTAGTTTGTTGGTTTGTTGGCATGTTGGTTTGTTGGTTTGTTGGTTTGTTGGCTTGTTGATTTGTTGGTTTGTTGGCTTGTTGGTTTGTTGGTTTGTTGGTTTGTTGGCTTGTTGGTTTGTTGGTTTGTTGGTTTGTTGGTTTGTTGACTTGTTGGTTTGTTGGTTTGTTGGCTTGTTGGTTTGTTGGTTTGTTGGTTTATTGGCTTGTTGGCTTGTTGGTTTGTTGGTTTGTTCGTTTGATGGTTTGTTGGTTTGTTGGTTTTTTGGTTTGTTGGTTTTTTGGTTTGTTGCTTTGTTGGTTTGTTGGTTTGTTGGCTTGATGGCTTGTTGGTTTGTTGGCTTGTTGGTTTGTTAGTTTGTTGGCTTTTTGGTTATTTGGTTTGTTGGTTTGTTGGTTTGTTGGCTTGTTGGTTTGTTGGCTTGTTGGTTTGTTGGTTTGTTGGTTTGTTGGTTTGTTGGCTTGTTGGTTTGTTGGTTTGTTGGTTTGTTGGTTTGTTGGTTTGTTGGTTTGTTGGTTTGTTGGTTTGTTGGTTTTTTGGTTTGTTGGTTTGTTGGTTTGTTGGTTTATTGGTTTGTTGGTTTGTTGGTTTGTTGGTTTGTTGGTTTGTTGGTTTGTTGGCTTGTTGGCTTGTTGGTTTGTTGGTTTGTTGGTTTGTTGGTTTGTTGGTTTGTTGGTTTGTTGGTTTGTTGGTTTGTTGGTTTTTTGGTTTGTTGGTTTGTTGGTTTGTTGGTTTATTGGTTTGTTGGTTTGTTGGTTTGTTGGTTTGTTGGTTTGTTGGTTTGTTGGTTTGTTGGTTTTTTGGTTTGTTGGTTTATTTGTTTGTTGGTTTGTTGGCTTGTTGGTTTGTTGGTTTGTTAGTTTGTTGGTTTGTTGGCTTGTTGGTTTGTTGGTTTGTTGGTTTGTTAGCTTGTTGGCTTGTTGGTTTGTTGGCTTGTTGGCTTGTTGGTTTGTTAGTTTGTTGGTTTTTTGGTTTGTTGGTTTGTTGGTTTGTTGGTTTATTGGTTTGTTGGTTTGTTGGTTTATTTGTTTGTTGGTTTGTTGTGTTATTTGTTTGTTGGTTTGTTGGCTTGTTGGTTTGTTGGTTTGTTGGTTTGTTGCTTTGTTCGTTTGATGGTTTGTTAGCTTGTTGGCTTGTTGGTTTGTTGGCTTGTTGGCTTGTTGGTTTGTTAGTTTGTTGGTTTTTTGGTTTGTTGGTTTGTTGGTTTGTTGGTTTATTGGTTTGTTGGTTTGTTGGTTTGTTGGTTTGTTGGTTTGTTGGTTTGTTGGCTTGTTGGCTTGTTGGTTTATTTGTTTGTTGGTTTGTTGGCTTGTTGGTTTGTTGGTTTGTTAGTTTGTTGGTTTGTTGGCTTGTTGGTTTGTTGGTTTGTTGGTTTGTTAGCTTGTTGGCTTGTTGGTTTGTTGGCTTGTTGGCTTGTTGGTTTGTTAGTTTGTTGGTTTTTTGGTTTGTTGGTTTGTTGGTTTGTTGGTTTATTGGTTTGTTGGTTTGTTGGTTTGTTGGTTTGTTGGTTTATTTGTTTGTTGGTTTGTTGGCTTGTTGGTTTATTGGTTTGTTGGTTTGTTGGCTTGTTGGTTTGTTGGTTTGTTGGTTTGTTGGTTTGTTGGTTTGTTGGTTTGTTGGTTTGTTGGTTTTTTGGTTTGTTGGTTTATTTGTTTGTTGGTTTGTTGGCTTGTTGGTTTGTTGGTTTGTTAGTTTGTTGGTTTGTTGGCTTGTTGGTTTGTTGGTTTGTTGGTTTGTTAGCTTGTTGGCTTGTTGGTTTGTTGGCTTGTTGGCTTGTTGGTTTGTTAGTTTGTTGGTTTTTTGGTTTGTTGGTTTGTTGGTTTGTTGGTTTATTGGTTTGTTGGTTTGTTGGTTTATTTGTTTGTTGGTTTGTTGTGTTATTTGTTTGTTGGTTTGTTGGCTTGTTGGTTTGTTGGTTTGTTGGTTTGTTGCTTTGTTCGTTTGATGGTTTGTTAGCTTGTTGGCTTGTTGGTTTGTTGGCTTGTTGGCTTGTTGGTTTGTTAGTTTGTTGGTTTTTTGGTTTGTTGGTTTGTTGGTTTGTTGGTTTATTGGTTTGTTGGTTTGTTGGTTTATTGGTTTGTTGGTTTGTTGGTTTGTTGGTTTGTTGGTTTGTTGGTTTGTTGGTTTGTTGGTTTATTGGTTTGTTGGTTTGTTGGTTTGTTGGTTTGTTGGTTTGTTGGTTTGTTGGTTTGTTGGTTTTTTGGTTTGTTGGTTTATTTGTTTGTTGGTTTGTTGGTTTGTTGGTTTGTTGGTTTGTTGGTTTGTTGGCTTGTTGGCTTGTTGGTTTGTTGGTTTCTTGGCTTGTTGGTTACTTAGTTTGTTGATTGTTGGCATGTTGGTTTGTTGGTTTGTTGGTTTGTTGGCTTGTTGATTTGTTGGTTTGTTGGCTTGTTGGTTTGTTGGTTTGTTGGTTTGTTGGCTTGTTGGTTTGTTGGTTTGTTGGTTTGTTGGTTTGTTGACTTGTTGGTTTGTTGGTTTGTTGGCTTGTTGGTTTGTTGGTTTGTTGGTTTATTGGCTTGTTGGCTTGTTGGTTTGTTGGTTTGTTCGTTTGATGGTTTGTTGGTTTGTTGGTTTTTTGGTTTGTTGGTTTTTTGGTTTGTTGCTTTGTTGGTTTGTTGGTTTGTTGGCTTGATGGCTTGTTGGTTTGTTGGCTTGTTGGTTTGTTAGTTTGTTGGCTTTTTGGTTATTTGGTTTGTTGGTTTGTTGGTTTGTTGGCTTGTTGGTTTGTTGGCTTGTTGGTTTGTTGGTTTGTTGGTTTGTTGGTTTGTTGGCTTGTTGGTTTGTTGGTTTGTTGGTTTGTTGGTTTGTTGGTTTGTTGGTTTGTTGGTTTGTTGGTTTGTTGGTTTTTTGGTTTGTTGGTTTGTTGGTTTGTTGGCTTGTTGGTTTGTTGGTTTGTTGGTTTGTTTGCTTGTTGGTTTGTTTGTTTGTTGGCTTGTTGGTTTGTTGGTTTATTGGTTTGTTGGCTTGTTGGCTTGTTGGTTTGTTGGTTTGCTGGCTGGTTGGTTTGTTGGTTTGTTGGCTTGTTGGCTTGTTGCTTTGTTGGTTTGTTGGTTTGGTGGCTTGTTGGCTTGTTGGTTTGTTAGTTTGTTGGCTTTTTGGTTACTTGGTTTGTTGGTTTGTTGGTTTGTTGGCTTGTTGGTTTGTTGGTTTGTTAGTTTGTTGGTTTGTTGGCTTGTTGGCTTGTTGGTTTGTTGGTTTGTTGGTTTGTTGGTTTGTTGGTTTGTTAGTTTGTTGCTTTGTTGGTTTGTTGGTTTGTTGGTTTGTTGGCTTGTTGGTTTGTTGGTTTGTTGGCTTGTTGGCTTGTTGGTTTGTTGGTTTGTTGGTTTGTTGGTTTGTTGGTTTGTTGCTTTGTTGGTTTGTTGGTTTGTTGGCTTGTTGGCTTGTTGGTTTGTTGGTTTGTTGGCTTGTTGGCTTGTTGGTTTGTTGGTTTGTTGGTTTGTTGGCTTGTTGGTTTGTTGGTTTGTTGGTTTGTTGGTTTGTTGACTTGTTGGTTTGTTGGTTTGTTGGCTTGTTGGTTTGTTGGTTTGTTGGTTTATTGGCTTGTTGGTTTGTTGGTTTGTTAGCTTGTTGGCTTGTTGGTTTGTTGGCTTGTTGGCTTGTTGGTTTGTTAGTTTGTTGGTTTTTTGGTTTGTTGGTTTGTTGGTTTGTTGGTTTGTTGGTTTATTGGTTTGTTGGTTTGTTGGTTTGTTGGTTTGTTGGTTTGTTGGTTTGTTGGTTTGTTGGTTTATTGGTTTGTTGGTTTGTTGGTTTGTTGGTTTGTTGGTTTGTTGGTTTGTTGGTTTGTTGGTTTTTTGGTTTGTTGGTTTATTTGTTTGTTGGTTTGTTGGTTTGTTGGTTTGTTGGTTTGTTGGTTTGTTGGCTTGTTGGCTTGTTGGTTTGTTGGTTTCTTGGCTTGTTGGTTACTTAGTTTGTTGGTTTGTTGGCATGTTGGTTTGTTGGTTTGTTGGTTTGTTGGCTTGTTGATTTGTTGGTTTGTTGGCTTGTTGGTTTGTTGGTTTGTTGGTTTGTTGGCTTGTTGGTTTGTTGGTTTGTTGGTTTGTTGGTTTGTTGACTTGTTGGTTTGTTGGTTTGTTGGCTTGTTGGTTTGTTGGTTTGTTGGTTTATTGGCTTGTTGGCTTGTTGGTTTGTTGGTTTGTTCGTTTGATGGTTTGTTGGTTTGTTGGTTTTTTGGTTTGTTGGTTTTTTGGTTTGTTGCTTTGTTGGTTTGTTGGTTTGTTGGCTTGATGGCTTGTTGGTTTGTTGGCTTGTTGGTTTGTTAGTTTGTTGGCTTTTTGGTTATTTGGTTTGTTGGTTTGTTGGTTTGTTGGCTTGTTGGTTTGTTGGCTTGTTGGTTTGTTGGTTTGTTGGTTTGTTGGTTTGTTGGCTTGTTGGTTTGTTGGTTTGTTGGTTTGTTGGTTTGTTGGTTTGTTGGTTTGTTGGTTTGTTGGTTTGTTGGTTTTTTGGTTTGTTGGTTTGTTGGTTTGTTGGCTTGTTGGTTTGTTGGTTTGTTGGTTTGTTTGCTTGTTGGTTTGTTTGTTTGTTGGCTTGTTGGTTTGTTGGTTTATTGGTTTGTTGGCTTGTTGGCTTGTTGGTTTGTTGGTTTGCTGGCTGGTTGGTTTGTTGGTTTGTTGGCTTGTTGGCTTGTTGCTTTGTTGGTTTGTTGGTTTGGTGGCTTGTTGGCTTGTTGGTTTGTTAGTTTGTTGGCTTTTTGGTTACTTGGTTTGTTGGTTTGTTGGTTTGTTGGCTTGTTGGTTTGTTGGTTTGTTAGTTTGTTGGTTTGTTGGCTTGTTGGCTTGTTGGTTTGTTGGTTTGTTGGTTTGTTGGTTTGTTGGTTTGTTGGTTTGTTGCTTTGTTGGTTTGTTGGTTTGTTGGTTTGTTGGCTTGTTGGTTTGTTGGTTTGTTGGCTTGTTGGCTTGTTGGTTTGTTGGTTTGTTGGTTTGTTGGTTTGTTGGTTTGTTGCTTTGTTGGTTTGTTGGTTTGTTGGCTTGTTGGCTTGTTGGTTTGTTGGTTTGTTGGCTTGTTGGCTTGTTGGTTTGTTGGTTTGTTGGTTTGTTGGTTTGTTGGTTTGCTGCTTTGTGGGTTTGTTGGTTTGTTGGCTTGTTGGCTTGTTGGTTTGTTAGTTTGTTGGCTTTTTGGTTACTTGGTTTGTTGGCTTGTTGGTTTGTTGGCTTGTTGATTTGTTGGCTTGTTGCTTTGTTGGTTTTTTGGTTTGTTGGCTTGTTGGCTTGTTGGTTTATTGGTTTGTTGGTTTGTTGGTTTGTTGGCTTGTTGGTTTGTTGGTTTGTTGGCTTGTTGGTTTGTTGGTTTGTTGGTTTGTTGGCTTGTTGGTTTGTTGGTTTGTTGGTTTGTTTGCTTATTGGTTTGTTTGTTTGTTGGCTTGTTGGTTTGTTGGTTTATTGGTTTGTTGGCTTGTTGGCTTGTTGGTTTGTTGGTTTGTTGGCTTGTTGGTTTGTTGGTTTGTTAGCTTGTTGGCTTGTTGCTTTGTTGGTTTGTTGGTTTGGTGGCTTGTTGGCTTGTTGGTTTGTTAGTTTGTTGGCTTTTTGGTTACTTGGTTTGTTGGTTTGTTGGTTTGTTGGCTTGTTGGTTTGTTGGTTTGTTGGCTTGTTGCTTTGTTGGTTTTTTGGTTTGTTGGCTTGTTGGCTTGTTGGTTTATTGGTTTGTTGGTTTGTTGGTTTGTTGGCTTGTTGGTTTGTTGGTTTGTTGGTTTGTTGGTTTGTTGGTTTGTTGGCTTGTTGGTTTGTTGGTTTGTTGGTTTGTTGGTTTTTTGGTTTGTTGGTTTGTTTGCTTGTTGGTTTGTTTGTTTGTTGGCTTGTTGGTTTGTTGGTTTATTGGTTTGTTGGCTTGTTGGCTTGTTGGTTTGTTGGTTTGTTGGCTTGTTGGTTTGTTGGTTTGTTGACTTGTTGGCTTGTTGCTTTGTTGGTTTGTTGGTTTGGTGGCTTGTTGGCTTGTTGGTTTGTTAGTTTGTTGGCTTTTTGGTTACTTGGTTTGTTGGTTTGTTGGTTTGTTGGCTTGTTGGTTTGTTGGCTTGTTGGTTTGTTGGTTTGTTAGTTGGTTGGTTTGTTGGCTTGTTGGCTTGTTGGTTTTTGGTTTGTTGGTTTGTTGGTTTGTTGGTTTGTTGGTTTGTTGCTTTGTTGGTTTGTTGGTTTGTTGGCTTGTTGGCTTGTACGTTTGTTGGTTTGTTGGCTTGTTGGCTTTTTGGTTTGTTGGTTTGTTGGTTTGTTGGTTTGTTGGTTTGTTGCTTTGTTGGTTTGTTGGTTTGTTGGCTTGTTGGCTTGTTGGTTTGTTGGTTTGTTGGCTTGTTGGCTTGTTGGTTTGTTTGTTTGTTGGTTTGTTGGTTTGTTGGTTTGCTGCTTTGTGGGTTTGTTGGTTTGTTGGCTTGTTGGCTTGTTGGTTTGTTAGTTTGTTGGCTTTTTGGTTACTTGGTTTGTTGGCTTGTTGGTTTGTTGGCTTGTTGGTTTGTTAATTTGTTGCTTTGTTGGTTTTTTGGTTTGTTGGTTTGTTGGTTTGTTGGTTTGTTGGTTTGTTGCTTTGTTGGTTTGTTGGTTTGTTGGCTTGTTGGCTTGTACGTTTGTTGGTTTGTTGGCTTGTTGGCTTTTTGGTTTGTTGGTTTGTTGGTTTGTTGGTTTGTTGGTTTGTTGCTTTGTTGGTTTGTTGGTTTGTTGGCTTGTTGGCTTGTTGGTTTGTTGGTTTGTTGGCTTGTTGGCTTGTTGGTTTGTTTGTTTGTTGGTTTGTTGGTTTGTTGGTTTGCTGCTTTGTTGGTTTGTTGGTTTGGTGGCTTGTTGGCTTGTTGGTTTGTTAGTTTGTTGGCTTTTTGGTTACTTGGTTTGTTGGTTTGTTGGTTTGTTGGCTTGTTGGTTTGTTGGTTTGTTAGTTTGTTGGTTTGTTGGCTTGTTGGCTTGTTGGTTTGTTGGTTTGTTGGTTTGTTGGTTTGTTGGTTTGTTGGTTTGTTGCTTTGTTGGTTTGTTGGTTTGTTGGTTTGTTGGCTTGTTGGTTTGTTGGTTTGTTGGCTTGTTGGCTTGTTGGTTTGTTGGTTTGTTGGTTTGTTGGTTTGTTTGTTTGTTGGTTTGTTGGTTTGTTGGTTTGTTGGCTTGTTGGCTTGTTGGTTTGTTGGTTTGTTGGCTTGTTGGCTTGTTGGTTTGTTGGTTTGTTGGTTTGTTGGTTTGTTGGTTTGCTGCTTTGTGGGTTTGTTGGTTTGTTGGCTTGTTGGCTTGTTGGTTTGTTAGTTTGTTGGCTTTTTGGTAACTTGGTTTGTTGGCTTGTTGGTTTGTTGGCTTGTTGATTTGTTGGCTTGTTGCTTTGTTGGTTTTTTGGTTTGTTGGCTTGTTGGCTTGTTGGTTTATTGGTTTGTTGGTTTGTTGGTTTGTTGGCTTGTTGGTTTGTTGGTTTGTTGGCTTGTTGGTTTGTTGGTTTGTTGGTTTGTTGGCTTGTTGGTTTGTTGGTTTGTTGGTTTGTTTGCTTATTGGTTTGTTTGTTTGTTGGCTTGTTGGTTTGTTGGTTTATTGGTTTGTTGGCTTGTTGGCTTGTTGGTTTGTTGGTTTGTTGGCTTGTTGGTTTGTTGGTTTGTTGGCTTGTTGGCTTGTTGCTTTGTTGGTTTGTTGGTTTGGTGGCTTGTTGGCTTGTTGGTTTGTTAGTTTGTTGGCTTTTTGGTTACTTGGTTTGTTGGTTTGTTGGTTTGTTGGCTTGTTGGTTTGTTGGCTTGTTGCTTTGTTGGTTTTTTGGTTTGTTGGCTTGTTGGCTTGTTGGTTTATTGGTTTGTTGGTTTGTTGGTTTGTTGGCTTGTTGGTTTGTTGGTTTGTTGGTTTGTTGGTTTGTTGGCTTGTTGGTTTGTTGGTTTGTTGGTTTGTTGGTTTTTTGGTTTGTTGGTTTGTTTGCTTGTTGGTTTGTTTGTTTGTTGGCTTGTTGGTTTGTTGGTTTATTGGTTTGTTGGCTTGTTGGCTTGTTGGTTTGTTGGTTTGTTGGCTTGTTGGTTTATTGGTTTGTTGACTTGTTGGCTTGTTGCTTTGTTGGTTTGTTGGTTTGGTGGCTTGTTGGCTTGTTGGTTTGTTAGTTTGTTGGCTTTTTGGTTACTTGGTTTGTTGGTTTGTTGGTTTGTTGGCTTGTTGGTTTGTTGGCTTGTTGGTTTGTTGGTTTGTTAGTTGGTTGGTTTGTTGGCTTGTTGGCTTGTTGGTTTTTGGTTTGTTGGTTTGTTGGTTTGTTGGTTTGTTGGTTTGTTGCTTTGTTGGTTTGTTGGTTTGTTGGCTTGTTGGCTTGTACGTTTGTTGGTTTGTTGGCTTGTTGGCTTTTTGGTTTGTTGGTTTGTTGGTTTGTTGGTTTGTTGGTTTGTTGCTTTGTTGGTTTGTTGGTTTGTTGGATTGTTGGCTTGTTGGTTTGTTGGTTTGTTGGCTTGTTGGCTTGTTGGTTTGTTTGTTTGTTGGTTTGTTGGTTTGTTGGTTTGCTGCTTTGTGGGTTTGTTGGTTTGTTGGCTTGTTGGCTTGTTGGTTTGTTAGTTTGTTGGCTTTTTGGTTACTTGGTTTGTTGGCTTGTTGGTTTGTTGGCTTGTTGGTTTGTTAATTTGTTGCTTTGTTGGTTTTTTGGTTTGTTGGCTTGTTGGCTTGTTGGTTTATTGGTTTGTTGGTTTGTTGGTTTGTTGGCTTGTTGGTTTGTTGGTTTGTTGGCTTGTTGGTTTGTTGGTTTGTTGGTTTGTTGGCTTGTTGGATTGTTGGTTTGTTGGTTTGTTGGCTTTTTGGTTACTTAGTTTGTTGGTTTGTTGGCATGTTGGTTTGTTGGTTTGTTGGTTTGTTGGCTTGTTGGTTACTTAGTTTGTTGGCTTGTTGGCATATTGGTTTGTTGGTTTGTTGGTTTGTTGGTTTGTTGGTTACTTAGTTTGTTGGTTTGTTGGCATGTTGGTTTGTTGGTTTGTTGGTTTGTTGGCTTGTTGGTTTGTTGGTTTGTTGGCTTGTTGGTTTGTTGGTTTGTTGACTTGTTGGCTTGTTGGTTTGTTGGTTTATTGGTTTGTTGGTTTGTTGGTTTGTTGGTTTGTTGGTTTGTTGGTTTGTTGGCTTGTTGGTTTGTTGGTTTGTTGGTTTGTTGGCTTGTTGGCTTATTGGTGTGTTGGTTTGTTGGCTTGTTGGTTTGTTGGTTTGTTGGCTTGTTGGCTTGTTGCTTTGTTCGTTTGATGGTTTGTTGGTTTTTTGGTTTGTTGGTTTTTTGGTTTGTTGCTTTGTTGGTTTGTTGGTTTGTTGGCTTGTTGGCTTGTTGGTTTGTTGGCTTGTTGGTTTGTTAGTTTGTTGGCTTTTTGGTTACTTGGTTTCTTGGTTTGTTGGTTTGTTGGCTGGTTGGTTTTTTGGCTTGTTGGTTTGTTGGTTTGTTGGTTTGTTGGCTTGTTGGCTTGTTGGTTTGTTGGTTTGTTGGTTTGTTGGTTGGTTTGTTTGTTGGTTTTTTGGTTTGTTGGTTTGTTGGTTTGTTGGCTTGTTGGTTTGTTGGTTTGTTGGTTTGTTGGGTTGTTGGTTTGTTGGTTTGTTGGCTTGTTGGTTTGTTGGTTTGTTGGCTTGTTGGCTTGTTGGCTTGTTGGTTTGTTAGTTTGTTGGCTTTTTGGTAACTTGGTTTGTTGGTTTGTTGGTTTGTTGGCTTGTTGGTTTGTTGGTTTGTTGGTTTGTTGGCTTGTTGTTTTGTTGGCTTGCTGGTTTGTTGGTTTGTTGGTTTGTTGGCTTGTTGGGTTGTTGGTTTGTTGGTTTGTTGGTTTGTTGGTTTGTTGGTTTGTTGGCTTGTTGTTTTGTGTGTTTGTTGGCTTGTCGGTTTTTGGTTTGTTGGTTTGTTGGCTTGTTGGTTACTTGGTTTGTTGGTTTGCTGGTTTGTTGGTTTGTTGGCTTGTTGGTTTGTTGGTTTGTTGGCTTTTTGGTTTGTTGGTTTATTTGCTTGTTGGTTTGTTGGCTTGTTGGTTTGTTGGTTTGTTGGTTTGTTGGTTTGTTAGTTTGTTGGTTAGTTGGTTTGTTCGCTTGTTGGTTTGTTGGCTTGTTGGCTTGTTGGTTTGTTGGTTTGTTGGCTTATTGGTTACTTAGTTTGTTGGTTTGTTGATTAGTTCGTTTGTTTGTTTGTTAGTTTGTTGGTTTGTTGGCTTGTTGGCTTGTTGGCTTGTTGGTTTGTTGGTTTGTTGGTTTGTTGGGTTGTTGGATTGTTGGTTTGTTGGTTTGTTGGCTTGTTGGCTTGTTGGTTTGTTAGTTTGTTGGCCTTTTGGTTACTTGGTTTGTTGGTTTGTTGGTTTGTTGGTTTGTTGGCTTGTTGGTTTGTTGGTTTGTTGGTTTGTTGGTTTGTTGGCTTGTTGGCTTGTTGGCTTGTTGGTTTGTTGGTTTGTTGGCTTGTTGGTTACTTAGTTTGTTGGTTTGTTGGCATGTTGGTTTATTGGTTTGTTGGTTTGTTGGTTTGTTGGCTTGTTGGTTTGTTGTTTTGTGTGTTTGTTGGCTTGTCGGTTTTTGGTTTGTTGGTTTGTTGGCTTGTTGGTTACTTGGTTTGTTGGTTTGCTGGTTTGTTGGTTTGTTGGCTTGTTGGTTTGTTGGCTTGTTGGTTTGTTGGTTTGTTGGTTTGTTGGTTTGTTAGTTTGTTGGTTAGTTGGTTTGTTCGCTTGTTGGTTTGTTGGTTTGTTGGCTTGTTGGCTTGTTGGTTTGTTGGTTTGTTGGCTTATTGGTTACTTAGTTTGTTGGTTTGTTGATTAGTTCGTTTGTTTGTTTGTTGGTTTGTTGGCATGTTGGTTTGTTGGTTTGTTGGTTTGCTGGTTTGTTGGTTTGTTGGCTTGTTGGCTTGTTGGCTTGTTGGTTTGTTGGCTTGTTGGCTTGTTGGCTTGTTGGTTTGTTGGTTTGTTGGTTTGTTGGCTTGTTGGTTACTTAGTTTGTTGGTTTGTTGGCATGTTGGTTTGTTGGTTTGTTGGTTTGTTGGCTTGTTGGTTTGTTGGTTTGTTGGTTTGTTGGTTTGTTGGCTTGTTGGTTTGTTGGTTTGTTGGCTTGTTGGTTTGTTGGTTTGTTGGTTTGTTGGCTTGTTGGCTTGTTGGTTTGTTGGTTTGTTGGCTTGTTGGTTTGTTGGTTTGTTGGCTTGTTGGCTTGTTGGCTTGTTGCTTTGTTCGTTTGCTGGTTTGTTGGTTTGTTGGTTTTTTGGTTTGTTGGTTTTTTGGTTTGTTGCTTTGATGGTTTGTTGGTTTGTTGGCTTGTTGGCTTGTTGGTTTGTTGGCTTGTTGGTTTGTTAGTTTGTTGACTTTTTGGTTACTTGGTTTGTTGGTTTGTTAGCTTGTTGGTGTGTTGACTTGTTGGTTTGTTGGTTTGTTGGTTTGTTGGCTTGTTGGTTTGTTGGTTTGTTGGTTTGTTGGGTTGTTGGTTTGTTGGTTTGTTGGCTTGTTGGTTTGTTAGTTTGTTGGCTTGTTGGCTTGTTGGCTTGTTGGCTTGTTGGTTTGTTAGTTTGTTGGCTTTTTGGTTACTTGGTTTGTTGGTTTGTTGGTTTGTTGGCTTGTTGGTTTGTTGGTTTGTTGGTTTGTGGCTTGTTGTTTTGTTGGCTTGTTGGTTTGTTGGTTTGTTGGTTTGTTGGCTTGTTGGCTTGTTGGTTTGTTGGTTTGTTGGTTTGTTGGTTTGTTGGTTTGTCGGGTTGTTGGTTTGTTGGTTTGTTGGCTTGTCGGTTTTTGGTTTGTTGGTTTGTTGGCTTGTTGGTTACTTGGTTTGTTGGTTTGCTGGTTTGTTGGTTTGTTGGCTTGTTGGTTTGTTGGTTTGTTGGCTTTTTGGTTTGTTGGTTTATTTGTTTGTTGGTTTGTTGGCTTGTTGGTTTGTTGGTTTGTTGGTTTGTTGGTTTGTTAGTTTGTTGGTTAGTTGGTTTGTTCGCTTGTTGGTTTGTTGGTTTGTTGGCTTGTTGGCTTGTTGGTTTGTTGGTTTGTTGGCTTATTGGTTACTTAGTTTGTTGGTTTGTTGATTAGTTCGTTTGTTTGTTTGTTAGTTTGTTGGTTTGTTGGCTTGTTGGCTTGTTGGTTTGTTGGTTTGTTGGTTTGTTGGCTTGTTGGATTGTTGGTTTGTTGGTTTGTTGGCTTTTTGGTTACTTAGTTTGTTGGTTTGTTGGCATGTTGGTTTGTTGGTTTGTTGGTTTGTTGGCTTGTTGGTTACTTAGTTTGTTGGTTTGTTGGCATGTTGGTTTGTTGGTTTGTTGGTTTGCTGGTTTGTTGGTTTGTTGGTTTGTTGGCTTATTGGTTTGTTGGCTTGTTGGCTTGTTGGTTTGTTAGTTTGTTGGCCTTTTGGTTACTTGGTTTGTTGGTTTGTTGGTTTGTTGGCTTGTTGGCTTGTTGCTTTGTTGGTTTGTTGGTTTGTTGGCTTGTTGGTTTGTTGGCTTGTTGGCTTGTTGGTTTGTTAGTTTGTTGGCCTTTTGGTTACTTGGTTTGTTGGTTTGTTGGTTTGTTGGTTTGTTGGCTTGTTGGCTTGTTGGCTTGTTGGTTTGTTGGTTTGTTGGCTTGTTGGTTACTTAGTTTGTTGGTTTGTTGGCATGTTGGTTTATTGGTTTGTTGGTTTGTTGGTTTGTTGGCTTGTTGGTTTGTTGTTTTGTGTATTTGTTGGCTTGTCGGTTTTTGGTTTGTTGGTTTGTTGGCTTGTTGGTTACTTGGTTTGTTGGTTTGCTGGTTTGTTGGTTTGTTGGCTTGTTGGTTTGTTGGTTTGTTGGCTTTTTGGTTTGTTGGTTTATTTGCTTGTTGGTTTGTTGGCTTGTTGGTTTGTTGGTTTGTTGGTTTGTTGGTTTGTTAGTTTGTTGGTTAGTTGGTTTGTTCGCTTGTTGGTTTGTTGGTTTGTTGGCTTGTTGGCTTGTTGGTTTGTTGGTTTGTTGGCTTATTGGTTACTTAGTTTGTTGGTTTGTTGATTAGTTCGTTTGTTTGTTTGTTAGTTTGTTGGTTTGTTGGCTTGTTGGCTTGTTGGCTTGTTGGTTTGTTGGTTTGTTGGTTTGTTGGGTTGTTGGATTGTTGGTTTGTTGGTTTGTTGGCTTTTTGGTTACTTAGTTTGTTGGTTTGTTGGCATGTTGGTTTGTTGGTTTGTTGGTTTGTTGGCTTGTTGGTTACTTAGTTTGTTGGTTTGTTGGCATGTTGGTTTGTTGGTTTGTTGGTTTGCTGGTTTGTTGGTTTGTTGGTTTGTTGGCTTGTTGGTTTGTTGGCTTGTTGGCTTGTTGGTTTGTTAGTTTGTTGGCCTTTTGGTTACTTGGTTTGTTGGTTTGTTGGTTTGTTGGCTTGTTGGCTTGTTGCTTTGTTGGTTTGTTGGTTTGTTGGCTTGTTGGTTTGTTGGCTTGTTGGCTTGTTGGTTTGTTAGTTTGTTGGCCTTTTGGTTACTTGGTTTGTTGGTTTGTTGGTTTGTTGGCTTGTTGGCTTGTTGGTTTGTTGGTTTGTTGGTTTGTTGGCTTGTTGGCTTGTTGGCTTGTTGGTTTGTTGGTTTGTTGGCTTGTTGGTTACTTAGTTTGTTGGTTTGTTGGCATGTTGGTTTGTTGGTTTGTTGGTTTGTTGGCTTGTTGGTTTGTTGGTTTGTTGGTTTGTTGGTTTGTTGGCTTGTTGGTTTGTTGGTTTGTTGGCTTGTTGGTTTGTTGGTTTGTTGGTTTGTTGGCTTGTTGGCTTGTTGGTTTGTTGGTTTGTTGGCTTGTTGGTTTGTTGGTTTGTTGGCTTGTTGGCTTGTTGGCTTGTTGCTTTGTTCGTTTGCTGGTTTGTTGGTTTGTTGGTTTTTTGGTTTGTTGGTTTTTTGGTTTGTTGCTTTGATGGTTTGTTGGTTTGTTGGCTTGTTGGCTTGTTGGTTTGTTGGCTTGTTGGTTTGTTAGTTTGTTGACTTTTTGGTTACTTGGTTTGTTGGTTTGTTAGCTTGTTGGTGTGTTGACTTGTTGGTTTGTTGGTTTGTTGGTTTGTTGGCTTGTTGGTTTGTTGGTTTGTTGGTTTGTTGGGTTGTTGGTTTGTTGGTTTGTTGGCTTGTTGGTTTGTTAGTTTGTTGGCTTGTTGGCTTGTTGGCTTGTTGGCTTGTTGGTTTGTTAGTTTGTTGGCTTTTTGGTTACTTGGTTTGTTGGTTTGTTGGTTTGTTGGCTTGTTGGTTTGTTGGTTTGTTGGTTTGTGGCTTGTTGTTTTGTTGGCTTGTTGGTTTGTTGGTTTGTTGGTTTGTTGGCTTGTTGGCTTGTTGGTTTGTTGGTTTGTTGGTTTGTTGGTTTGTTGGTTTGTCGGGTTGTTGGTTTGTTGGTTTGTTGGCTTGTCGGTTTTTGGTTTGTTGGTTTGTTGGCTTGTTGGTTACTTGGTTTGTTGGTTTGCTGGTTTGTTGGTTTGTTGGCTTGTTGGTTTGTTGGTTTGTTGGCTTTTTGGTTTGTTGGTTTATTTGTTTGTTGGTTTGTTGGCTTGTTGGTTTGTTGGTTTGTTGGTTTGTTGGTTTGTTGGTTTGTTGGTTTGTTAGTTTGTTGGTTAGTTGGTTTGTTCGCTTGTTGGTTTGTTGGTTTGTTGGCTTGTTGGCTTGTTGGTTTGTTGGTTTGTTGGCTTATTGGTTACTTAGTTTGTTGGTTTGTTGATTAGTTCGTTTGTTTGTTTGTTAGTTTGTTGGTTTGTTGGCTTGTTGGCTTGTTGGTTTGTTGGTTTGTTGGTTTGTTGGCTTGTTGGATTGTTGGTTTGTTGGTTTGTTGGCTTTTTGGTTACTTAGTTTGTTGGTTTGTTGGCATGTTGGTTTGTTGGTTTGTTGGTTTGTTGGCTTGTTGGTTACTTAGTTTGTTGGTTTGTTGGCATGTTGGTTTGTTGGTTTGTTGGTTTGCTGGTTTGTTGGTTTGTTGGTTTGTTGGCTTATTGGTTTGTTGGCTTGTTGGCTTGTTGGTTTGTTAGTTTGTTGGCCTTTTGGTTACTTGGTTTGTTTGTTTGTTGGTTTGTTGGCTTGTTGGCTTGTTGCTTTGTTGGTTTGTTGGTTTGTTGGCTTGTTGGTTTGTTGGCTTGTTGGCTTGTTGGTTTGTTAGTTTGTTGGCCTTTTGGTTACTTGGTTTGTTGGTTTGTTGGTTTGTTGGTTTGTTGGCTTGTTGGCTTGTTGGCTTGTTGGTTTGTTGGTTTGTTGGCTTGTTGGTTACTTAGTTTGTTGGTTTGTTGGCATGTTGGTTTGTTGGTTTGTTGGTTTGTTGGCTTGTTGGTTTGTTGGTTTGTTGGTTTGTTGGTTTGTTGGCTTGTTGGTTTCTTGGTTTGTTGGCTTGTTGGTTTGTTGGTTTGTTGGTTTGTTGGCTTGTTGGTTTGTTGGTTTGTTGGCTTGTTGGTTTGTTGGTTTGTTGGCTTGTTGGCTTGTTGCTTTGTTCGTTTGCTGGTTTGTTGGTTTGTTGGTTTTTTGGTTTGTTGGTTTTTTGGTTTGTTGCTTTGATGGTTTGTTGGCTTGTTGGCTTGTTGGTTTGTTGGCTTGTTGGTTTGTTAGTTTGTTGGCTTTTTGGTTACTTGGTTTGTTGGTTTGTTGGTTTGTTAGCTTGTTGGTTTGTTGACTTGTTGGTTTGTTGGTTTGTTGGTTTGTTGGCTTGTTGGTTTGTTGGTTTGTTGGTTTCTTGGTTTGTTGGTTTGTCGGTTTGTTTGCTTGTTGGTTTGTTGGTTTGTTGGCTTGTTGGTTTGTTGGTTTGTTGGTTTGTTGGCTTGTTGGCTTGTTGGTTTGTTGGTTTGTTGGGTTGTTGGTTTGTTGGTTTGTTGGCTTGTTGGCTTGTTGCTTTGTTGGTTTGTTGGTTTGTTGGTTTGTTTGCTTGTTGGTTTGTTGGTTTGTTGGTTTGTTGGTTTATTGGTTTGTTGGTTTGTTGGCTTGTTGGTTTGTTGGTTTGTTGGTTTGTTGGCTTGTTGGCTTGTTGGTTTGTTGGTTTGTTGGCTTGTTGGCTTGTTGTTTTGTTGGCTTGTTGGTTTGTTGGTTTGTTGGTTTGTTGGCTTGTTGGCTTGTTGGTTTGTTGGTTTGTTGGCTTTTTGGTTACTTAGTTTGTTGGTTTGTTGGCATGTTGGTTTGTTGGTTTGTTTGTTTGTTGGCTTGTTGGTTACTTAGTTTGTTGGTTTGTTGGCATGTTGGTTTGTTGGTTTGTTGGTTTGTTGGTTTGTTGGTTTATTGGTTTGTTGGGTTGTTGGCTTGTTGGTTTGTTGGCTTGTTGGCTTGTTGGTTTGTTAGTTTGTTGGCCTTTTGGTTACTTGGTTTGTTGGTTTGTTTGTTTGTTGGCCTGTTGGCTTGTTGCTTTGTTGGTTTGTTGGTTTGTTGGTTTGTTGGCTTGTTGGTTTGTTGGCTTGTTGGCTTGTTGGATTGTTAGTTTGTTGGCCTTTTGGTTACTTGGTTTGTTGGTTTGTTGGTTTGTTGGCTTGTTGGTTTGTTGGTTTGTTGGTTTGTTGGCTTGTTGGCTTGTTGGTTTGTTGGTTTGTTGGTTTGTTGGCTTGTTGGTTACTTAGTTTGTTGGTTTGTTGGCATGTTGGTTTGTTGGTTTTTTGGTTTGTTGGCTTGTTGGTTTGTTGGTTTGTTGGCTTGTTGGTTTGTTGGTTTGTTGGCTTGTTGGCTTGTTGGTTTGTTGGTTTATTGGTTTGTTGGTTTGTTGGCTTGTTGGTTTGTTGGTTTGTTGCTTGTTGGTTTGTTGGTTTGTTGGTTTGCCTGCTTGTTGCTTTGTTGGTTTGTTGGTTTGTTGGCTTGTTGGTTTGTTGGCTTGTTGCCTTGTTGGTTTGTTAGTTTGTTGGCCTTTTGGTTACTTGGTTTAATGGTTTGTTGGTTTGTTGGCTTATTGGTTTGTTGGTTTGTTGGTTTGTTGGCTTGTTGGCTTGTTGATTTGTTGGTTTGTTGGCTTGTTGGTTACTTAGTTTGTTGGTTTGTTGGCATGTTGGTTTGTTGGTTTGTTGGTTTGTTGGCTTGTTGGTTACTTAGTTTGTTGGTTTGTTGGCATGTTGGTTTGTTGGTTTGTTGGTTTGCTGGTTTGTTGGTTTGTTGGTTTGTTGGTTTGTTGGCTTGTTGGCTTGTTGGCTTGTTGGTTTGTTGGTTTGTTGGCTTGTTGGTTACTTAGTTTGTTGGTTTGTTGGCATGTTGGTTTGTTGGTTTGTTGGTTTGTTGGCTTGTTGGTTTGTTGGTTTGTTGGTTTGTTGGTTTGTTGGTTTGTTGGTTTGTTGGTTTGTTGGCTTGTTGGTTTGTTGGTTTGTTGGTTTGTTGGCTTGTTGGCTTGTTGGTTTGTTGGTTTGTTGGCTTGTTGGTTTGTTGGTTTGTTGGCTTGTTGGCTTGTTGCTTTGTTCGTTTGCTGGTTTGTTGGTTTGTTGGTTTTTTGGTTTGTTGGTTTTTTGGTTTGTTGCTAATGATGGTTTGTTGGCTTGTTGGCTTGTTGGTTTGTTGGCTTGTTGGTTTGTTAGTTTGTTGGCTTTTTGGTTACTTGGTTTGTTGGTTTGTTGGTTTGTTAGCTTGTTGGTTTGTTGACTTGTTGGTTTGCTGGTTTGTTGGTTTGTTGGCTTGTTGGTTTGTTGGTTTGTTGGTTTCTTGGTTTGTTGGTTTGTCGGTTTGTTTGCTTGTTGGTTTGTTGGTTTGTTGGCTTGTTGGTTTGTTGGTTTGTTGGTTTGTTGGCTTGTTGGCTTGTTGGTTTGTTGGTTTGTTGGGTTGTTGGTTTGTTGGTTTGTTGGCTTGTTGGCTTGTTGCTTTGTTGGTTTGTTGGTTTGTTGGTTTGTTTGCTTGTTGGTTTGTTGGTTTGTTGGTTTGTTGGTTTATTGGTTTGTTGGTTTGTTGGCTTGTTGGTTTGTTGGTTTGTTGGTTTGTTGGCTTGTTGGCTTGTTGGTTTGTTTGTTTGTTGGCTTGTTGGCTTGTTGTTTTGTTGGCTTGTTGGTTTGTTGGTTTGTTGGTTTGTTGGCTTGTTGGCTTGTTGGTTTGTTGGTTTGTTGGCTTTTTGGTTACTTAGTTTGTTGGTTTGTTGGCATGTTGGTTTGTTGGTTTGTTTGTTTGTTGGCTTGTTGGTTACTTAGTTTGTTGGTTTGTTGGCATGTTGGTTTGTTGGTTTGTTGGTTTGTTGGTTTGTTGGTTTGTTGGTTTGTTGGGTTGTTGGCTTGTTGGTTTGTTGGCTTGTTGGCTTGTTGGTTTGTTAGTTTGTTGGCCTTTTGGTTACTTGGTTTGTTGGTTTGTTTGTTTGTTGGCTTGTTGGCTTGTTGCTTTGTTGGTTTGTTGGTTTGTTGGTTTGTTGGCTTGTTGGTTTGTTGGCTTGTTGGCTTGTTGGATTGTTAGTTTGTTGGCCTTTTGGTAACTTGGTTTGTTGGTTTGTTGGTTTGTTGGCTTGTTGGTTTGTTGGTTTGTTGGTTTGTTGGCTTGTTGGCTTGTTGGTTTGTTGGTTTGTTGGTTTGTTGGCTTGTTGGTTACTTAGTTTGTTGGTTTGTTGGCATGTTGGTTTGTTGGTTTTTTGGTTTGTTGGCTTGTTGGTTTGTTGGTTTGTTGGCTTGTTGGTTTGTTGGTTTGTTGGCTTGTTGGCTTGTTGGTTTGTTGGTTTATTGGTTTGTTGGTTTGTTGGCTTGTTGGTTTGTTGGTTTGTTGCTTGTTGGTTTGTTGGTTTGTTGGTTTGCCTGCTTGTTGCTTTGTTGGTTTGTTGGTTTGTTGGCTTGTTGGTTTGTTGGCTTGTTGCCTTGTTGGTTTGTTAGTTTGTTGGCCTTTTGGTTACTTGGTTTAATGGTTTGTTGGTTTGTTGGCTTGTTGGTTTGTTGGTTTGTTGGTTTGTTGGCTAGTTGGCTTGTTGATTTGTTGGTTTGTTGGCTTGTTAGTTACTTAGTTTGTTGGTTTGTTGGCATGTTGGTTTGTTGGTTTGTTGGTTTGTTGGCTTGTTGGTTTGTTGGTTTGTTGGTTTGTTGGCTTGTTGGCTTGTTGGTTTGTTGGTTTGTTGGCTTGTTGGTTTGTTGGTTTGTTGGCTTGTTGGCTTGTTGCTTTGTTCGTTTGATGGTTTGTTGGTTTTTTTGGTTTGTTGGTTTTTTGGTTTGTTGCTTTGTTGGTTTGTTGGCTTGTTGGCTTGTTGGTTTGTTGGCTTGTTGGTTTGTTAGTTTGTTGGCTTTTTGGTTACTTGGTTTGTTGGTTTGTTGGTTTGTTGGCTGGTTGGTTTTTTGGCTTGTTGGTTTGTTGGTTTGTTGGTTTGTTGGCTTGTTGGCTTGTTGGTTTGTTGGTTTGTTGGTTTGTTGATTTGTTGGCTTGTTGGTTTGTTGGTTTGTTGGCTTGTTGGCTTGTTGGCTTGTTGGTTTGTTAGTTTGTTGGCTTTTTGGTTACTTGGTTTGTTGGTTTGTTGGTTTGTTGGCTTATAGGTTTGTTGGTTTGTTGGTTTGTTGGCTTGTTGTTTTGTTGGCTTGTTGGTTTGTTGGTTTGTTGGTTTGTTGGCTTGTTGGCTTGTTGGTTTGTTGGTTTGTTGGTTTGTTGGTTTGTTGGTTTGTTGGCTTGTTGGTTTGTTGGTTTGTTTGCTTGTCGGTTTTTGGTTTGTTGGTTTGTTGGCTTGTTGGTTACTTGGTTTGTTGGTTTGCTGGTTTGTTGGTTTGTTGGCTTGTTGGTTTGTTGGTTTGTTGGTTTTTTGGTTTGTTGGTTTATTTGTTTGTTGGTTTGTTGGCTTGTTGGTTTGTTGGTTCGTTGGTTTGTTGGTTTGTTAGTTTGTTGGTAAGTTGGTTTGTTCGCTTGTTGGTTTGTTGGTTTGTTGGCTTGTTGGCTTGTTGGTTTGTTGGTTTGTTGGCTTATTGGTTACTTAGTTTGTTGGTTTGTTGATTAGTTCGTTTGTTTGTTTGTTAGTTTGTTGTTTTGTTGGCTTGTTGGCTTGTTGGTTTGTTGGTTTTTTGGTTTGTTGGTTTGTTGGTTTGTTGGTTTGTTGGTTTGTTGGTTTGTTGGTTTGTTGGTTTGTTGGTTTATTTGTTTGTTAGTTTGTTGGCTTGTTGGTTTGTTGGTTTGTTGGTTTGTTGGCTTGTTGGTTTGTTGGTTTGTTGGTTTGTTGGTTTGTTGGTTTGTTGGTTTTTTGGTTTGTTGGTTTATTTGTTTGTTGGTTTTTGGCTTGTTGGTTTGTTGGTTTGTTGGTTTGTTGGCTTGTTGGTTTGTTGGTTTGTTGGTTTGTTAGCTTGTTGGCTTGTTGGTTTGTTGGATTGTTGGCTTGTTGGTTTGTTGGTTTGTTGGTTTTTTGGTTTGTTGGTTTGTTGGTTTGTTGGTTTGTTGGTTTATTTGTTTGTTGGTTTGTTGGTTTATTTGTTTGTTGGTTTGTTGGCTTGTTGGTTTGTTGGTTTGTTGGTTTGTTGCTTTGTTCGTTTGATGGTTTGTTGGTTTGCTGGTTACTTGGTTTGTTGGTTTGTTGGTTTGTTGGTTTGTTGGCTTGTTGGCTTGTTGGTTTGTTGGTTTGTTGGTTTGTTGGCTTGTTGGTTACTTAGTTTGTTGGTTTGTTGGCATGTTGGTTTGTTGGTTTGTTGGTTTGTTGGCTTGTTGGTTTGTTGGTTTGTTGGCTTGTTGGTTTGTTGGTTTGTTGGCTTGTTGGCTTGTTGGTTTGTTGGTTTGTTGGTTTGTTGGTTTGTTGGTTTGTTGGTTTGTTGGTTTGTTGGTTTGTTGGCTTGTTGGTTTGTTGGTTTGTTGGCTTGTTGGTTTGTTGGTTTGTTGGTTTGTTGGCTTGTTGGCTTGTTGGTTTGTTGGTTTGTTGGCTTGTTGGTTTGTTGGTTTGTTGGTTTGTTGGTTTGTTAGTTTGTTGGTTTGTTGGTTTGTTGGCTTGTTGTTTTGTTGGTTTGTTGGCTTGTTGGCTTGTTGGTTTATTGGTTTGTTGGCTTGTTGGTTACTTAGTTTGTTGGGTTGTTGATTAGTTCGTTTGTTGGTTTTTTGTTTTGTTGGTTTGTTGGTTTGTTGGTTTGTTGGTTTATTTGTTTGTTGGTTGGTGGCTTGTTGGTTTGTTGGTTTGTTGGTTTGTTGGCTTGTTGGTTTGTTGGTTTGTTGGTTTGTTGGTTTGTTGGTTTTTTGGTTTGTTGGTTTATTTGTTTGTTGGTTTGTTGGCTTGTTGGTTTGTTGGTTTGTTGGTTTGTTGGTTTGTTGGCTTGTTGGTTTTTTGGTTTGTTGGTTTGTTGGCTTGTTGGCTTGTTGGTTTGTTGGCTTGTTGGCTTGTTGGTTTGTTGGTTTGTTGGTTTTTTGGTTTGTTCGTTTGTTGGTTTGTTGGTTTGTTGGTTTGTTGGTTTGTTAGTTTGTTGGTTTGTTTGTGTGTTGGTTTGTTGGTTTATTTTTTTGTTGGTTTGTTGGCTTGTAGGTTTGTTGGTTTGTTGGTTTGTTGCTTTGTTCGTTTGATGGTTTGTTTGTTTGTTGGTGACTTGGTTTGTTGGTTTGTTGGTTTGTTGGTTTGTTGGTTTGTTGGTTTGTTGGCTTGTTGGGTTGTTGGTTTGTTGGTTTGTTAGCGTGTTGGTTACTTAGTTTGTTGGTTTGTTGGCATGTTGGTTTGTTGGTTTGTTGGTTTGTTGGTTTGTTGGCTTGTTGGTTTGTTGGTTTGTTGGTTTCTTGGCTTGTTGGTTTGTTGGTTTGTTGGTTTGTTGGTTTGTTGGTTTGTTGGCTTGTTGGTTTGTTGGTTTGTTGGCTTGGTGGTTTGTTGGTTTGTTGGTTTGTTGGCTTGTTGGCTTGTTGGTTTGTTGGTTTGTTGGCTTGTTGGTTTGTTAGCTTCTTGGCTTGTTGGCTTGTTGCTTTGTTCGTTTGATGGTTTGTTGGTTTGTTGGTTTGTTGGTTTGTTGGTTTGTTGGCTTGCTGGCTTGTTGCTTTGTTGGTTTGTCGGTTTGATGGCTTGTTGGCTTGTTGGTTTGTTAGTTTGTTGGCTTTTTGGTTACTTGGTTTGTTGGTTTGTTGATTTGTTGCCTTGTTGGTTTGTTGGCTTGTTGGTTTGTTGGTTTGTTGGTTTGTTGGTTTGTTGGCTTGTTGGTTTGTTGGTTTGTTGGTTTGTTGGCTTGTTGGCTTGTTGGTTTGTTGGTTTGTTGGCTTGTTGGTTTGTTGGCTTGTTGGCTTGTTGGTTTGTTGGTTTGTTGGTTTGTTGGCTTGTTGGCTTGTTGGTTTGTTGGTTTGTTGGCCTTTTGGTTACTTAGTTTGTTGGTTTGTTGGCATGTTGGTTTGTTGGTTTGTTGGTTTGTTGGCTTGTTGGTTACTTAGTTTGTTGGTTTGTTGGCATATTGGTTTGTTGGTTTGTTGGTTTGTTGGTTTGTTGGTTTGTTGGTTTGTTGGCTTGTTGGTTCGTTGGCTTGTTGGTTTGTTAGTTTGTTGGCCTTTTGGTTACTTGGTTTGTTGGTTTGTTGGTTTGTTGGCTTGTTGGCTTGTTGCTTTGTTGGTTTGTTGGTTTGTTGGCTTGTTGGTTTGTTGGCTTGTTGGCTTGTTGGTTTGTTAGTTTGTTGGCCTTTTGGTCACTTGGTTTGTTGGTTTGTTGGTTTGTTTGTTTGTTGGCTTGTTGGTTTGTTGGTTTGTTGGTTTGTTGGCGTGTTGGCTTGTTGGTTTGTTGGTTTGTTGGCTTGTTGGTTACGTAGTTTGTTGGTTTGTTGGCATGTTGCTTTGTTGGTTTGTTGGTTTGTTGGCTTGTTGGTTTGTTGGTTTGTTGGCTTGTTGGTTTGTTGGTTTATCGGCTTGTTGGCTTGTTGGTTTGTTGGTTTATTGGTTTGTTGGTTTGTTGGCTTATTGGTTTGTTGGTTTGTTGGCTTGTTGGTTTGTTGGTTTGTTGGTTTGTTGGCTTGTTGGCTTGTTGGTTTGTTGGTTTATTGGCTTATTGGTTTGTTGGTTTGTTGGTTTGTTGGCTTGTTGGCTTGTTGCTTTGTTCGTTTGATGGTTTGTTGGTTTGTTGGTTTTTTGGTTTGTTGGTTTTTTGGTTTGTTGCTTTGTTGATTTGTTGGTTTGTTGGCTTGTTGGCTTGTTGGTTTGTTGCTTTGTTGGCTTGTTGGTTTGTTAGTTTGTTGGCTTTTTGGTTACTTGGTTTGTTGGTTTGTTGGTTTGTTGGCTTGTAGGTTTGTTGGCTTGTTGGTTTGTGGTTTGTTGGTTTGTTGGCTTGTTGGCTTGTTGGTTTGTTGGTTTGTTGGCTTGTTGGTTTGTTGGTTTGTTGTTTTGTTGGCTTGTTGGCTTGTTGCTTTGTTGGTTTTTTGGTTTGTTGGCTTGTTGGCTCTTTGGTTTGTTAGTTTGTTGGCTTTTTGGTTACTTGGTTTGTTGGTTTGTTGGCTTGTTGGTTTGTTGGCTTGTTGGTTTGTTTGTTTGTTAGTTTTTTGGTTTGTTGGCTTGTTGGCTTGTTGGTTTGTTGGTTTGTTGGTTTGTTGGTTTGTTGGTTTGTTGGCTTGTTGGTTTGTTGGTTTGTTTGCTTGTCGGTTTTTGGTTTGTTGGTTTGTTGGCTTGTTGGTTACTTGGTTTGTTGGTTTGCTGGTTTGTTGGTTTGTTGGCTTGTTGGTTTGTTGGTTTGTTGGTTTTTTGGTTTGTTGGTTTATTTGTTTGTTGGTTTGTTGGCTTGTTGGTTTGTTGGTTCGTTGGTTTGTTGGTTTGTTAGTTTGTTGGTAAGTTGGTTTGTTCGCTTGTTGGTTTGTTGGTTTGTTGGCTTGTTGGCTTGTTGGTTTGTTGGTTTGTTGGCTTATTGGTTACTTAGTTTGTTGGTTTGTTGATTAGTTCGTTTGTTTGTTTGTTAGTTTGTTGTTTTGTTGGCTTGTTGGCTTGTTGGTTTGTTGGTTTTTTGGTTTGTTGGTTTGTTGGTTTGTTGGTTTGTTGGTTTGTTGGTTTGTTGGTTTGTTGGTTTGTTGGTTTATTTGTTTGTTAGTTTGTTGGCTTGTTGGTTTGTTGGTTTGTTGGTTTGTTGGCTTGTTGGTTTGTTGGTTTGTTGGTTTGTTGGTTTGTTGGTTTGTTGGTTTTTTGGTTTGTTGGTTTATTTGTTTGTTGGTTTTTGGCTTGTTGGTTTGTTGGTTTGTTGGTTTGTTGGCTTGTTGGTTTGTTGGTTTGTTGGTTTGTTAGCTTGTTGGCTTGTTGGTTTGTTGGATTGTTGGCTTGTTGGTTTGTTGGTTTGTTGGTTTTTTGGTTTGTTGGTTTGTTGGTTTGTTGGTTTGTTGGTTTATTTGTTTGTTGGTTTGTTGGTTTATTTGTTTGTTGGTTTGTTGGCTTGTTGGTTTGTTGGTTTGTTGGTTTGTTGCTTTGTTCGTTTGATGGTTTGTTGGTTTGCTGGTTACTTGGTTTGTTGGTTTGTTGGTTTGTTGGTTTGTTGGCTTGTTGGCTTGTTGGTTTGTTGGTTTGTTGGTTTGTTGGCTTGTTGGTTACTTAGTTTGTTGGTTTGTTGGCATGTTGGTTTGTTGGTTTGTTGGTTTGTTGGCTTGTTGGTTTGTTGGTTTGTTGGCTTGTTGGTTTGTTGGTTTGTTGGCTTGTTGGCTTGTTGGTTTGTTGGTTTGTTGGTTTGTTGGTTTGTTGGTTTGTTGGTTTGTTGGTTTGTTGGTTTGTTGGCTTGTTGGTTTGTTGGTTTGTTGGCTTGTTGGTTTGTTGGTTTGTTGGTTTGTTGGCTTGTTGGCTTGTTGGTTTGTTGGTTTGTTGGCTTGTTGGTTTGTTGGTTTGTTGGTTTGTTGGTTTGTTAGTTTGTTGGTTTGTTGGTTTGTTGGCTTGTTGTTTTGTTGGTTTGTTGGCTTGTTGGCTTGTTGGTTTATTGGTTTGTTGGCTTGTTGGTTACTTAGTTTGTTGGGTTGTTGATTAGTTCGTTTGTTGGTTTTTTGTTTTGTTGGTTTGTTGGTTTGTTGGTTTGTTGGTTTATTTGTTTGTTGGTTGGTGGCTTGTTGGTTTGTTGGTTTGTTGGTTTGTTGGCTTGTTGGTTTGTTGGTTTGTTGGTTTGTTGGTTTGTTGGTTTTTTGGTTTGTTGGTTTATTTGTTTGTTGGTTTGTTGGCTTGTTGGTTTGTTGGTTTGTTGGTTTGTTGGTTTGTTGGCTTGTTGGTTTTTTGGTTTGTTGGTTTGTTGGCTTGTTGGCTTGTTGGTTTGTTGGCTTGTTGGCTTGTTGGTTTGTTGGTTTGTTGGTTTTTTGGTTTGTTCGTTTGTTGGTTTGTTGGTTTGTTGGTTTGTTGGTTTGTTAGTTTGTTGGTTTGTTTGTGTGTTGGTTTGTTGGTTTATTTTTTTGTTGGTTTGTTGGCTTGTAGGTTTGTTGGTTTGTTGGTTTGTTGCTTTGTTCGTTTGATGGTTTGTTTGTTTGTTGGTGACTTGGTTTGTTGGTTTGTTGGTTTGTTGGTTTGTTGGTTTGTTGGTTTGTTGGCTTGTTGGGTTGTTGGTTTGTTGGTTTGTTAGCGTGTTGGTTACTTAGTTTGTTGGTTTGTTGGCATGTTGGTTTGTTGGTTTGTTGGTTTGTTGGTTTGTTGGCTTGTTGGTTTGTTGGTTTGTTGGTTTCTTGGCTTGTTGGTTTGTTGGTTTGTTGGTTTGTTGGTTTGTTGGTTTGTTGGCTTGTTGGTTTGTTGGTTTGTTGGCTTGGTGGTTTGTTGGTTTGTTGGTTTGTTGGCTTGTTGGCTTGTTGGTTTGTTGGTTTGTTGGCTTGTTGGTTTGTTAGCTTCTTGGCTTGTTGGCTTGTTGCTTTGTTCGTTTGATGGTTTGTTGGTTTGTTGGTTTGTTGGTTTGTTGGTTTGTTGGCTTGCTGGCTTGTTGCTTTGTTGGTTTGTCGGTTTGATGGCTTGTTGGCTTGTTGGTTTGTTAGTTTGTTGGCTTTTTGGTTACTTGGTTTGTTGGTTTGTTGATTTGTTGCCTTGTTGGTTTGTTGGCTTGTTGGTTTGTTGGTTTGTTGGTTTGTTGGTTTGTTGGCTTGTTGGTTTGTTGGTTTGTTGGTTTGTTGGCTTGTTGGCTTGTTGGTTTGTTGGTTTGTTGGCTTGTTGGTTTGTTGGCTTGTTGGCTTGTTGGTTTGTTGGTTTGTTGGTTTGTTGGCTTGTTGGCTTGTTGGTTTGTTGGTTTGTTGGCCTTTTGGTTACTTAGTTTGTTGGTTTGTTGGCATGTTGGTTTGTTGGTTTGTTGGTTTGTTGGCTTGTTGGTTACTTAGTTTGTTGGTTTGTTGGCATATTGGTTTGTTGGTTTGTTGGTTTGTTGGTTTGTTGGTTTGTTGGTTTGTTGGCTTGTTGGTTCGTTGGCTTGTTGGTTTGTTAGTTTGTTGGCCTTTTGGTTACTTGGTTTGTTGGTTTGTTGGTTTGTTGGCTTGTTGGCTTGTTGCTTTGTTGGTTTGTTGGTTTGTTGGCTTGTTGGTTTGTTGGCTTGTTGGCTTGTTGGTTTGTTAGTTTGTTGGCCTTTTGGTCACTTGGTTTGTTGGTTTGTTGGTTTGTTTGTTTGTTGGCTTGTTGGTTTGTTGGTTTGTTGGTTTGTTGGCGTGTTGGCTTGTTGGTTTGTTGGTTTGTTGGCTTGTTGGTTACGTAGTTTGTTGGTTTGTTGGCATGTTGCTTTGTTGGTTTGTTGGTTTGTTGGCTTGTTGGTTTGTTGGTTTGTTGGCTTGTTGGTTTGTTGGTTTATCGGCTTGTTGGCTTGTTGGTTTGTTGGTTTATTGGTTTGTTGGTTTGTTGGCTTATTGGTTTGTTGGTTTGTTGGCTTGTTGGTTTGTTGGTTTGTTGGTTTGTTGGCTTGTTGGCTTGTTGGTTTGTTGGTTTATTGGCTTATTGGTTTGTTGGTTTGTTGGTTTGTTGGCTTGTTGGCTTGTTGCTTTGTTCGTTTGATGGTTTGTTGGTTTGTTGGTTTTTTGGTTTGTTGGTTTTTTGGTTTGTTGCTTTGTTGATTTGTTGGTTTGTTGGCTTGTTGGCTTGTTGGTTTGTTGCTTTGTTGGCTTGTTGGTTTGTTAGTTTGTTGGCTTTTTGGTTACTTGGTTTGTTGGTTTGTTGGTTTGTTGGCTTGTAGGTTTGTTGGCTTGTTGGTTTGTGGTTTGTTGGTTTGTTGGCTTGTTGGCTTGTTGGTTTGTTGGTTTGTTGGCTTGTTGGTTTGTTGGTTTGTTGTTTTGTTGGCTTGTTGGCTTGTTGCTTTGTTGGTTTTTTGGTTTGTTGGCTTGTTGGCTCTTTGGTTTGTTAGTTTGTTGGCTTTTTGGTTACTTGGTTTGTTGGTTTGTTGGCTTGTTGGTTTGTTGGCTTGTTGGTTTGTTTGTTTGTTAGTTTTTTGGTTTGTTGGCTTGTTGGCTTGTTGGTTTGTTGGTTTGTTGGTTTGTTGGTTTGTTGGTTTGTTGGTTTGTTGGTTTGTTGCTTTGTTGGTTTGTTGGTTTGTTGGCTTGTTGGCTTGTTGGTTTGTTGGTTTGTTGGCTTGTCGTCTTGTTGGCTTGTTGGTTTGTTGGTTTGTTGGTTTGTTGGTTTGTTGGTTTGTTGGTTTGTTGCTTTGTTGGTTTGTTGGTTTGTTGGCTTGTTGGTTTGTTGGTTTGTTGGCTTGTTGGTTTGTTGGTTTGTTGGTTTGTTGGTTTGTTGGTTTGTTGCTTTGTTGGTTTGTTGGTTTGTTGGTTTGTTGGCTTGTTGGCTTGTTGGTTTGTTAGTTTGTTGGCTTTTTGGTTACTTGGTTTGTTGGTATGTTGGTTTGTTGGCTTCTTGGTTTGTTGGCTTGTTGCTTTGTTGGTTTGTTGGCTTGTTGGCTTGTTGGTTTGTTGGTTTGTTGGTTTGTTGGTTTGTTGGCTTGTTGGTTTGTTGGTTTATTGGCTTGTTGGTTACTTGGTTTGTTGGTTTGTTGGCTTGTTGGTTTGTTGGTTTGTTGGTTTTTTGGTTTGTTGGTTTATTTGTTTGTTGGTTTGTTGGCTTGTTGGTTTGTTGGTTTGTTGGTTTGTTGGTTTGTTAGTTTGTTGGTTTGTTGGTTTGTTGGCTTGTTGTTTTGTTGGTTTGTTGGCTTGTTGGCTTGTTGGTTTGTTGGTTTGTTGGCTTGTTGGTTACTTAGTTTGTTGGGTTGTTGATTAGTTCGTTTGTTGGTTTTTTGTTTTGTTGGTTTGTTGGTTTGTTGGTTTGTTGGTTTATTTGTTTGTTGGTTTGTTGGCTTGTTGGTTTGTTGGTCTGTTGGTTTGTTGGCTTGTTGGTTTGTTGGTTTGTTGGTTTGTTGGTTTGTTGGTTTTTTGGTTTGTTGGTTTATTTGTTTGTTGGTTTGTTGGCTTGTTGGTTTGTTGGTTTGTTGGTTTGTTGGTTTGTTGGCTTGTTGGTTTTTTGGTTTGTTGGTTTGTTGGCTTGTTGGCTTGTTGGTTTGTTGGCTTGTTGGCTTGTTGGTTTGTTGGTTTGTTGGTTTTTTGGTTTGTTCGTTTGTTGGTTTGTTGGTTTGTTGGTTTGTTGGTTTGTTAGTTTGTTGGTTTGTTTGTGTGTTGGTTTGTTGGTTTATTTTTTTGTTGGTTTGTTGGCTTGTAGGTTTGTTGGTTTGTTGGTTTGTTGCTTTGTTCGTTTGATGGTTTGTTTGTTTGTTGGTTACTTGGTTTGTTGGTTTGTTGGTTTGTTGGTTTGTTGGTTTGTTGGTTTGTTGGCTTGTTGGGTTGTTGGTTTGTTGGTTTGTTAGCGTGTTGGTTACTTAGTTTGTTGGTTTGTTGGCATGTTGGTTTGTTGGTTTGTTGGTTTGTTGGTTTGTTGGCTTGTTGGTTTGTTGGTTTGTTGGTTTCTTGGCTTGTTGGTTTGTTGGTTTGTTGGTTTGTTGGTTTGTTGGTTTGTTGGCTTGTTGGTTTGTTGGTTTGTTGGCTTGGTGGTTTGTTGGTTTGTTGGTTTGTTGGCTTGTTGGCTTGTTGGTTTGTTGGTTTGTTGGCTTGTTGGTTTGTTAGCTTCTTGGCTTGTTGGCTTGTTGCTTTGTTCGTTTGATGGTTTGTTGGTTTGTTGGTTTGTTGGTTTGTTGGTTTGTTGGCTTGCTGGCTTGTTGCTTTGTTGGTTTGTCGGTTTGATGGCTTGTTGGCTTGTTGGTTTGTTAGTTTGTTGGCTTTTTGGTTACTTGGTTTGTTGGTTTGTTGATTTGTTGCCTTGTTGGTTTGTTGGCTTGTTGGTTTGTTGGTTTGTTGGTTTGTTGGCTTGTTGGCTTGTTGGTTTGTTGGTTTGTTGGTTTGTTTGTTTTTTGGTTTGTTGGTTTTTTGGTTTGTTGGTTTTTTGGTTTGTTGGTTTGTTGGTTTGTTAGTTTGTTGGTTTGTTTGTTTGTTGGTTTGTTGGTTTATTTGTTTGTTGGTTTGTTGGCTTGTTGGTTTGTTGGTTTTGTTGGTTTGTTTCTTTGTTCGTTTGATGGTTTGTTTGTTTGTTGGTTACTTGGTTTGTTGGTTTGTTGGTTTGTTGGTTTGTTGGTTTGTTGGTTTGTTGGCTTGTTGGGTTGTTGGTTTGTTGGTTTGTTAGCGTGTTGGTTACTTAGTTTGTTGGTTTGTTGGCATGTTGGTTTGTTGGTTTGTTGGTTTGTTGGTTTGTTGGCTTGTTGGTTTGTTGGTTTGTTGGTTTGTTGGCTTGTTGGTTTGTTGGTTTGTTGGTTTGTTGGTTTGTTGGCTTGTTGGTTTGTTGGTTTGTTGGCTTGGTGGTTTGTTGGTTTGTTGGTTTGTTGGCTTGTTGGCTTGTTGGTTTGTTGGTTTGTTGGCTTGTTGGTTTGTTAGCTTCTTGACTGGTTGGCTTGTTGCTTTGTTCGTTTGATGGTTTGTTGGTTTGTTGGTTTGTTGGTTTGTTGGCTTGCTGGCTTGTTGCTTTGTTGGTTTGTCGGTTTGATGGCTTGTTGGCTTGTTGGTTTGTTAGTTTGTTGGCTTTTTGGTTACTTGGTTTGTTGGTTTGTTGATTTGTTGCCTTGTTGGTTTGTTGGCTTGTTGGTTTGTTGGTTTGTTGGTTTGTTGGCTTGTTGGCTTGTTGGTTTGTTGGTTTGTTGGTTTGTTGGTTTTTTGGTTTGTTGGTTTTTTGGTTTGTTGGTTTTTTGGTTTGTTGGTTTGTTGGTTTTTTGGTTTTTCGGTTTGTTGGTTTGTTGGCTTGTTGGCTTGTTGGTTTGTTGGTTTGTTGGTTTGTTTGTTTGTTCGTTTATTTTTTTGTTGGTTTGTTGGCTTGTTGGTTTGTTGGTATGTTGATTTGTTGGCTTCTTGGCTTTCTGGTTTGTTAGTTTGTTGGCTTTTTGGTTACTTGGTTTGTTGGTTTGTTGGTTTGTTGGCGTGTTGGCTTGTTGGTTTGTTGGTTTGTAGGCTTGTTGGTTTGTTGGTTTGTTGGCTTGTTGGCCTGTTGCTTTGTTGGTTTGTTGGTTTGTTGGCTTGTTGGTTTGTTGGCTTGTTGGCTTGATGGTTTGTTAGTTTGTTCGCTTTTTGGTTTCTTGGTTTGTTGGTTTGTTGGCTTGTTGGTTTGTTGGTTTGTTGGTTTGTTGTTTTGTTGGTTTGTTGATTTGTTGGTTTGTTGGCTTGTTGGTTTGTTAGTTTGTTGGCTTGTTGGTTTGTTGGTTTGTTGGCTTGTTGGCTTGTTGGCTTGTTGGTTTGTTGGTTTGTTGGTTTGTTGGTTACTTAGTTTGTTTGTTTGTTGGTTTGTTGGTTTGTTGGTTTGTTGGCTTGTTGGTTTGTTGGTTTGTTGGCTTGTTGGCTTGTTGGTTTGTTAGTTTGTTGGCTTTTTGGTTACTTGGTTTGTTGGTTTGTTGGTTTGTTGGCTTGTTTGCTTTTTGGTTTGTTGGTTTGTTGGCTTGTTGGTTTGTTGGTTTGTTGGCTTGTTGGTTTGTTGCTTTATTGGTTTGTTGGTTTGTTGGCTTGCTGGTTTGTTGGCTTGTTGGTTTGTTGGTTTGTTAGTTTGTTGGCTTTTTGGTTACTTGGTTTGTTGGTTTGTTGGTTTGTTGACTTGTTGGCTTGTTGGTTTGTTGGTTTGTTGGCTTGTTGGTTTGTTGGTTTGTTGGTTTGTTGGTTTTTTGGTTTGTTGGTTTGTTGGTTTGTTGGTTTCTTGGCTTGTTGGTTTGTTGGTTTGTTGGTTTGTTGGTTTGTTGGTTTGTTGGCTTGTTGGTTTGTTGGTTTGTTGGCTTGGTGGTTTGTTGGTTTGTTGGTTTGTTGGCTTGTTGGCTTGTTGGTTTGTTGGTTTGTTGGCTTGTTGGTTTGTTAGCTTCTTGGCTTGTTGGCTTGTTGCTTTGTTCGTTTGTTGGCTTTTTGGTTACTTGGTTTGTTGGTTTGTTGATTTGTTGCCTTGTTGGTTTGTTGGCTTGTTGGTTTGTTGGTTTGTTGGTTTGTTGGCTTGTTGGCTTGTTGGTTTGTTGGTTTGTTGGTTTGTTGGTTTTTTGGTTTGTTGGTTTTTTGGTTTGTTGGTTTTTTGGTTTGTTGGTTTGTTGGTTTGTTGGTTTTTCGGTTTGTTGGTTTGTTGGCTTGTTGGCTTGTTGGTTTGTTGGTTTGTTGGTTTGTTTGTTTGTTCGTTTATTTTTTTGTTGGTTTGTTGGCTTGTTGGTTTGTTGGTATGTTGATTTGTTGGCTTCTTGGCTTTCTGGTTTGTTAGTTTGTTGGCTTTTTGGTTACTTGGTTTGTTGGTTTGTTGGTTTGTTGGCGTGTTGGCTTGTTGGTTTGTTGGTTTGTAGGCTTGTTGGTTTGTTGGTTTGTTGGCTTGTTGGCCTGTTGCTTTGTTGGTTTGTTGGTTTGTTGGCTTGTTGGTTTGTTGGCTTGTTGGCTTGATGGTTTGTTAGTTTGTTCGCTTTTTGGTTTCTTGGTTTGTTGGTTTGTTGGCTTGTTGGTTTGTTGGTTTGTTGGTTTGTTGTTTTGTTGGTTTGTTGATTTGTTGGTTTGTTGGCTTGTTGGTTTGTTAGTTTGTTGGCTTGTTGGTTTGTTGGTTTGTTGGCTTGTTGGCTTGTTGGCTTGTTGGTTTGTTGGTTTGTTGGTTTGTTGGTTACTTAGTTTGTTTGTTTGTTGGTTTGTTGGTTTGTTGGTTTGTTGGCTTGTTGGTTTGTTGGTTTGTTGGCTTGTTGGCTTGTTGGTTTGTTAGTTTGTTGGCTTTTTGGTTACTTGGTTTGTTGGTTTGTTGGTTTGTTGGCTTGTTTGCTTTTTGGTTTGTTGGTTTGTTGGCTTGTTGGTTTGTTGGTTTGTTGGCTTGTTGGTTTGTTGCTTTATTGGTTTGTTGGTTTGTTGGCTTGCTGGTTTGTTGGCTTGTTGGTTTGTTGGTTTGTTAGTTTGTTGGCTTTTTGGTTACTTGGTTTGTTGGTTTGTTGGTTTGTTGACTTGTTGGCTTGTTGGTTTGTTGGTTTGTTGGCTTGTTGGTTTGTTGGTTTGTTGGTTTGTTGGTTTTTTGGTTTGTTGGTTTGTTGGTTTGTTGGTTTCTTGGCTTGTTGGTTTGTTGGTTTGTTGGTTTGTTGGTTTGTTGGTTTGTTGGCTTGTTGGTTTGTTGGTTTGTTGGCTTGGTGGTTTGTTGGTTTGTTGGTTTGTTGGCTTGTTGGCTTGTTGGTTTGTTGGTTTGTTGGCTTGTTGGTTTGTTAGCTTCTTGGCTTGTTGGCTTGTTGCTTTGTTCGTTTGTTGGCTTTTTGGTTACTTGGTTTGTTGGTTTGTTGATTTGTTGCCTTGTTGGTTTGTTGGCTTGTTGGTTTGTTGGTTTGTTGGTTTGTTGGCTTGTTGGCTTGTTGGTTTGTTGGTTTGTTGGTTTGTTTGTTTTTTGGTTTGTTGGTTTTTTGGTTTGTTGGTTTTTTGGTTTGTTGGTTTGTTGGTTTGTTAGTTTGTTGGTTTGTTTGTTTGTTGGTTTGTTGGTTTATTTGTTTGTTGGTTTGTTGGCTTGTTGGTTTGTTGGTTTTGTTGGTTTGTTTCTTTGTTCGTTTGATGGTTTGTTTGTTTGTTGGTTACTTGGTTTGTTGGTTTGTTGGTTTGTTGGTTTGTTGGTTTGTTGGTTTGTTGGCTTGTTGGGTTGTTGGTTTGTTGGTTTGTTAGCGTGTTGGTTACTTAGTTTGTTGGTTTGTTGGCATGTTGGTTTGTTGGTTTGTTGGTTTGTTGGTTTGTTGGCTTGTTGGTTTGTTGGTTTGTTGGTTTGTTGGCTTGTTGGTTTGTTGGTTTGTTGGTTTGTTGGTTTGTTGGCTTGTTGGTTTGTTGGTTTGTTGGCTTGGTGGTTTGTTGGTTTGTTGGTTTGTTGGCTTGTTGGCTTGTTGGTTTGTTGGTTTGTTGGCTTGTTGGTTTGTTAGCTTCTTGACTGGTTGGCTTGTTGCTTTGTTCGTTTGATGGTTTGTTGGTTTGTTGGTTTGTTGGTTTGTTGGCTTGCTGGCTTGTTGCTTTGTTGGTTTGTCGGTTTGATGGCTTGTTGGCTTGTTGGTTTGTTAGTTTGTTGGCTTTTTGGTTACTTGGTTTGTTGGTTTGTTGATTTGTTGCCTTGTTGGTTTGTTGGCTTGTTGGTTTGTTGGTTTGTTGGTTTGTTGGCTTGTTGGCTTGTTGGTTTGTTGGTTTGTTGGTTTGTTGGTTTTTTGGTTTGTTGGTTTTTTGGTTTGTTGGTTTTTTGGTTTGTTGGTTTGTTGGTTTTTTGGTTTTTCGGTTTGTTGGTTTGTTGGCTTGTTGGCTTGTTGGTTTGTTGGTTTGTTGGTTTGTTTGTTTGTTCGTTTATTTTTTTGTTGGTTTGTTGGCTTGTTGGTTTGTTGGTATGTTGATTTGTTGGCTTCTTGGCTTTCTGGTTTGTTAGTTTGTTGGCTTTTTGGTTACTTGGTTTGTTGGTTTGTTGGTTTGTTGGCGTGTTGGCTTGTTGGTTTGTTGGTTTGTAGGCTTGTTGGTTTGTTGGTTTGTTGGCTTGTTGGCCTGTTGCTTTGTTGGTTTGTTGGTTTGTTGGCTTGTTGGTTTGTTGGCTTGTTGGCTTGATGGTTTGTTAGTTTGTTCGCTTTTTGGTTTCTTGGTTTGTTGGTTTGTTGGCTTGTTGGTTTGTTGGTTTGTTGGTTTGTTGTTTTGTTGGTTTGTTGATTTGTTGGTTTGTTGGCTTGTTGGTTTGTTAGTTTGTTGGCTTGTTGGTTTGTTGGTTTGTTGGCTTGTTGGCTTGTTGGCTTGTTGGTTTGTTGGTTTGTTGGTTTGTTGGTTACTTAGTTTGTTTGTTTGTTGGTTTGTTGGTTTGTTGGTTTGTTGGCTTGTTGGTTTGTTGGTTTGTTGGCTTGTTGGCTTGTTGGTTTGTTAGTTTGTTGGCTTTTTGGTTACTTGGTTTGTTGGTTTGTTGGTTTGTTGGCTTGTTTGCTTTTTGGTTTGTTGGTTTGTTGGCTTGTTGGTTTGTTGGTTTGTTGGCTTGTTGGTTTGTTGCTTTATTGGTTTGTTGGTTTGTTGGCTTGCTGGTTTGTTGGCTTGTTGGTTTGTTGGTTTGTTAGTTTGTTGGCTTTTTGGTTACTTGGTTTGTTGGTTTGTTGGTTTGTTGACTTGTTGGCTTGTTGGTTTGTTGGTTTGTTGGCTTGTTGGTTTGTTGGTTTGTTGGTTTGTTGGTTTTTTGGTTTGTTGGTTTGTTGGTTTGTTGGTTTCTTGGCTTGTTGGTTTGTTGGTTTGTTGGTTTGTTGGTTTGTTGGTTTGTTGGCTTGTTGGTTTGTTGGTTTGTTGGCTTGGTGGTTTGTTGGTTTGTTGGTTTGTTGGCTTGTTGGCTTGTTGGTTTGTTGGTTTGTTGGCTTGTTGGTTTGTTAGCTTCTTGGCTTGTTGGCTTGTTGCTTTGTTCGTTTGTTGGCTTTTTGGTTACTTGGTTTGTTGGTTTGTTGATTTGTTGCCTTGTTGGTTTGTTGGCTTGTTGGTTTGTTGGTTTGTTGGTTTGTTGGCTTGTTGGTTTGTTGGTTTGTTGGTTTGTTGGTTACTTAGTTTGTTTGTTTGTTGGTTTGTTGGTTTGTTGGTTTGTTGGCTTGTTGGTTTGTTGGTTTGTTGGCTTGTTGGCTTGTTGGTTTGTTAGTTTGTTGGCTTTTTGGTTACTTGGTTTGTTGGTTTGTTGGTTTGTTGGCTTGTTTGCTTTTTGGTTTGTTGGTTTGTTGGCTTGTTGGTTTGTTGGTTTGTTGGCTTGTTGGTTTGTTGCTTTATTGGTTTGTTGGTTTGTTGGCTTGCTGGTTTGTTGGCTTGTTGGTTTGTTGGTTTGTTAGTTTGTTGGCTTTTTGGTTACTTGGTTTGTTGGTTTGTTGGTTTGTTGACTTGTTGGCTTGTTGGTTTGTTGGTTTGTTGGCTTGTTGGTTTGTTGGTTTGTTGGTTTGTTGGTTTCTTGGCTTGTTGGTTTGTTGGTTTGTTGGTTTGTTGGTTTGTTGGTTTGTTGGTTTGTTGGTTTTTTGGTTTGTTGGTTTGTTGGTTTGTTGGTTTCTTGGCTTGTTGGTTTGTTGGTTTGTTGGTTTGTTGGTTTGTTGGTTTGTTTGTTTGTTGGTTACTTGGTTTGTTGGTTTGTTGGTTTGTTGGTTTGTTGGTTTGTTGGTTTGTTGGCTTGTTGGGTTGTTGGTTTGTTGGTTTGTTAGCGTGTTGGTTACTTAGTTTGTTGGTTTGTTGGCATGTTGGTTTGTTGGTTTGTTGGTTTGTTGGTTTGTTGGCTTGTTGGTTTGTTGGTTTGTTGGTTTCTTGGCTTGTTGGTTTGTTGGTTTGTTGGTTTGTTGGTTTGTTGGTTTGTTGGCTTGTTGGTTTGTTGGTTTGTTGGCTTGGTGGTTTGTTGGTTTGTTGGTTTGTTGGCTTGTTGGCTTGTTGGTTTGTTGGTTTGTTGGCTTGTTGGTTTGTTAGCTTCTTGGCTTGTTGGCTTGTTGCTTTGTTCGTTTGATGGTTTGTTGGTTTGTTGGTTTGTTGGTTTGTTGGTTTGTTGGCTTGCTGGCTTGTTGCTTTGTTGGTTTGTCGGTTTGATGGCTTGTTGGCTTGTTGGTTTGTTAGTTTGTTGGCTTTTTGGTTACTTGGTTTGTTGGTTTGTTGATTTGTTGCCTTGTTGGTTTGTTGGCTTGTTGGTTTGTTGGTTTGTTGGTTTGTTGGCTTGTTGGCTTGTTGGTTTGTTGGTTTGTTGGTTTGTTTGTTTTTTGGTTTGTTGGTTTTTTGGTTTGTTGGTTTTTTGGTTTGTTGGTTTGTTGGTTTGTTAGTTTGTTGGTTTGTTTGTTTGTTGGTTTGTTGGTTTATTTGTTTGTTGGTTTGTTGGCTTGTTGGTTTGTTGGTTTTGTTGGTTTGTTTCTTTGTTCGTTTGATGGTTTGTTTGTTTGTTGGTTACTTGGTTTGTTGGTTTGTTGGTTTGTTGGTTTGTTGGTTTGTTGGTTTGTTGGCTTGTTGGGTTGTTGGTTTGTTGGTTTGTTAGCGTGTTGGTTACTTAGTTTGTTGGTTTGTTGGCATGTTGGTTTGTTGGTTTGTTGGTTTGTTGGTTTGTTGGCTTGTTGGTTTGTTGGTTTGTTGGTTTGTTGGCTTGTTGGTTTGTTGGTTTGTTGGTTTGTTGGTTTGTTGGCTTGTTGGTTTGTTGGTTTGTTGGCTTGGTGGTTTGTTGGTTTGTTGGTTTGTTGGCTTGTTGGCTTGTTGGTTTGTTGGTTTGTTGGCTTGTTGGTTTGTTAGCTTCTTGACTTGTTGGCTTGTTGCTTTGTTCGTTTGATGGTTTGTTGGTTTGTTGGTTTGTTGGTTTGTTGGCTTGCTGGCTTGTTGCTTTGTTGGTTTGTCGGTTTGATGGCTTGTTGGCTTGTTGGTTTGTTAGTTTGTTGGCTTTTTGGTTACTTGGTTTGTTGGTTTGTTGATTTGTTGCCTTGTTGGTTTGTTGGCTTGTTGGTTTGTTGGTTTGTTGGTTTGTTGGTTTGTTGGTTTTTTGGTTTGTTGGTTTTTTGGTTTGTTGGTTTTTTGGTTTGTTGGTTTGTTGGTTTGTTGGTTTTTCGGTTTGTTGGTTTGTTGGCTTGTTGGCTTGTTGGTTTGTTGGTTTGTTGGTTTGTTTGTTTGTTCGTTTATTTTTTTGTTGGTTTGTTGGCTTGTTGGTTTGTTGGTATGTTGATTTGTTGGCTTCTTGGCTTTCTGGTTTGTTAGTTTGTTGGCTTTTTGGTTACTTGGTTTGTTGGTTTGTTGGTTTGTTGGCGTGTTGGCTTGTTGGTTTGTTGGTTTGTAGGCTTGTTGGTTTGTTGGTTTGTTGGCTTGTTGGCCTGTTGCTTTGTTGGTTTGTTGGTTTGTTGGCTTGTTGGTTTGTTGGCTTGTTGGCTTGATGGTTTGTTAGTTTGTTCGCTTTTTGGTTTCTTGGTTTGTTGGTTTGTTGGCTTGTTGGTTTGTTGGTTTGTTGGTTTGTTGTTTTGTTGGTTTGTTGGTTTGTTGGTTTGTTGGCTTGTTGGTTTGTTAGTTTGTTGGCTTGTTGGTTTGTTGGTTTGTTGGCTTGTTGGCTTGTTGGCTTGTTGGTTTGTTGGTTTGTTGGTTTGTTGGTTACTTAGTTTGTTTGTTTGTTGGTTTGTTGGTTTGTTGGTTTGTTGGCTTGTTGGCTTGTTGGTTTGTTGGTTTGTTGGCTTGTTGGCTTGTTGGTTTGTTAGTTTGTTGGCTTTTTGGTTACTTGGTTTGTTGGTTTGTTGGTTTGTTGGCTTGTTTGCTTTTTGGTTTGTTGGTTTGTTGGCTTGTTGGTTTGTTGGTTTATTGGCTTGTTGGTTTGTTGCTTTATTGGTTTGTTGGTTTGTTGGCTTGCTGGTTTGTTGGCTTGTTGGTTTGTTGGTTTGTTAGTTTGTTGGCTTTTTGGTTACTTGGTTTGTTGGTTTGTTGGTTTGTTGACTTGTTGGCTTGTTGGTTTGTTGGTTTGTTGGCTTGTTGGTTTGTTGGTTTGTTGGTTTGTTGGTTTTTTGGTTTGTTGGTTTGTTGGTTTGTTGGTTTGTTGGTTTGTTCGTTTGTTGGTCTTTTGGTTTCTTGGTTTATTTATTTGTTGGTTTGTTGGCTTGTTGGTTTGTTGGTTTGTTGGTTTGTTGGTTTGTTGGCTTGTTGGTTTGTTGGTTTGTTGGTTTGTTGGCTTGTTGGTTTGTTGGTTTATTTGTTTGTTGGTTTGTTGGTTTGTTGGTTTGTTGGTTTGTTGGTTTGTTGGTTTGTTGGTTTGTTGGCTTGTTGGTTTGTTGGCTTGTTGGCTTGTTGGTTTGTTGGTTTGTTGGTTTATTTGTTTGTTGGTTTGTTGGTTTGTTGGTTTGTTGGTTTGTTGGTTTGTTGGTTTGTTGGTTTGTTGGTTTGTTGGTTTGTTGGTTTGTTGGTTTGTTTGCTTGTTGGTTTGTTGGTTTGTTGGCTTGTTGGCTTGTTGGTTTGTTGGTTTATTGGCTTGTTGGTTTGTTGGTTTATTGGTTTTTTGTTTTGTTGGTTTATTTGTTTGTTGGCTTGTTGGTTTGTTGGTTTGTTGGTTTGTTGGTTTGTTGGCTTGTTGGTTTGTTGGTTTGTTGGTTTGTTGGCTTGTTGGTTTGTTGGTTTGTTGGTTTTTTGGTTTGTTGGATTGTTGTTTTGTTGGTTTGTTGGTTTGTTGGTTTGTTGGTATGTTGGTTTGTTGGGTTATTTGTTTGTTGGTTTGTTGGTTTATTTGTTTGTTGGTTTGTTGGCTTGTTGATTTGTTGGTTTGTTGGTTTGTTGGTTTGTTGGTTTGTTGGTTTTTTGGTTTGTTGGTTTGTTGGCTTGTTGGTTACTTAGTTTGTTGGTTTGTTGGTTAGTTCGTTTGTTGGTTTGTTAGTTTGTTGGTTTGTTGGCTTGTTGGCTTGTTGGTTTGTTGGTTTTTTGGTTTGTTGCTTTGTTGGTTTGTTGGTTTGTTGGTTTATTTGTTTGTTGGTTTGTTGGCTTGTTGGTTTGTTGGTTTGTTGGTTTGTTGGCTTGTTGGTTTGTTGGTTTGTTGGTTTGTTGGTTTGTTGGTTTGTTGGTTTATTGGTTTTTTGGTTTGTTGGTTTATTTGTTTGTTGGCTTGTTGGTTTGTTGGTTTGTTGGTTTGTTGGTTTGTTGGTTTGTTGGTTTGTTGGCTTGTTGGTTTGTTGGTTTGTTGGTTTGTTGGCTTGTTGGTTTGTTGGTTTGTTGGTTTTTTGGTTTGTTGGATTGTTGTTTTGTTGGTTTGTTGGTTTGTTGGTTTGTTGGTATGTTGGTTTGTTGGGTTATTTGTTTGGTGGTTTGTTGGTTTATTTGTTTGTTGGTTTGTTGGCTTGTTGGTTTGTTGGTTTGTTGGTTTGTTGCTTTGTTCGTTTGATGGTTTGTTGGTTTGTTGGTTACTTGGTTTGTTGGTTTGTTGGTTTGTTGGCTTGTTGGCTTGTTGGTTTTTTGATTTGTTGGCTCGTTGGTTACTTAGTTTGTTGGTTTGTTGGCATGTTGGTTTGTTGGTTTGTTGGTTTGCTGGTTTGTTGGGTTGTTGATTTGTTGGTTTGTTGGCTTGTTGGTTTGTTGGTTTGTTGGCTTGTTGGCTTGTTGGTTTGTTGGTTTGTTGGTTTGTTGGTTTGTTGGCTTGTTGGTTTGTTGGTTTGTTGGCTTGTTGGTTTGTTGGTTTGTTGGTTTGTTGGCTTGTTGGCTTGTTGGTTTATTGGTTTGTTGGCTTGTTGGTTTGTTGGTTTGTTGGCTTGTTGGCTTGTTGCTTTGTTCGTTTGATGGTTTGTTGGTTTGTTGGTTTTTTGGTTTGTTGGTTTTTTGGTTTGTTGCTTTGTTGGTTTGT